>OW799221.2:18636542-19904042 GCA_941918905.2 Xestia sexstrigata | reverse complement strand
TAACCTAACCTAACCTAACCTAACCTAACCTAACCTAACCTAACCTAACCTAACCTAACCTAACCTAACCTAACCTAACCTAACCTAACCTAACCTAACCTAACCTAACCTAACCTAACCTAACCTAACCTAACCTAACCTAACCTAACCTAACCTAACCTAACCTAACCTAACCTAACCTAACCTAACCTAACCTAACCTAACCTAACCTAACCTAACCTAACCTAACCTAACCTAACCTAACCTAACCTAACCTAACCTAACCTAACCTAACCTAACCTAACCTAACCTAACCTAACCTAACCTAACCTAACCTAACCTAACCTAACCTAACCTAACCTAACCTAACCTAACCTAACCTAACCTAACCTAACCTAACCTAACCTAACCTAACCTAACCTAACCTAACCTAACCTAACCTAACCTAACCTAACCTAACCTAACCTAACCTAACCTAACCTAACCTAACCTAACCTAACCTAACCTAACCTAACCTAACCTAACCTAACCTAACCTAACCTAACCTAACCTAACCTAACCTAACCTAACCTAACCTAACCTAACCTAACCTAACCTAACCTAACCTAACCTAACCTAACCTAACCTAACCTAACCTAACCTAACCTAACCTAACCTAACCTAACCTAACCTAACCTAACCTAACCTAACCTAACCTAACCTAACCTAACCTAACCTAACCTAACCTAACCTAACCTAACCTAACCTAACCTAACCTAACCTAACCTAACCTAACCTAACCTAACCTAACCTAACCTAACCTAACCTAACCTAACCTAACCTAACCTAACCTAACCTAACCTAACCTAACCTAACCTAACCTAACCTAACCTAACCTAACCTAACCTAACCTAACCTAACCTAACCTAACCTAACCTAACCTAACCTAACCTAACCTAACCTAACCTAACCTAACCTAACCTAACCTAACCTAACCTAACCTAACCTAACCTAACCTAACCTAACCTAACCTAACCTAACCTAACCTAACCTAACCTAACCTAACCTAACCTAACCTAACCTAACCTAACCTAACCTAACCTAACCTAACCTAACCTAACCTAACCTAACCTAACCTAACCTAACCTAACCTAACCTAACCTAACCTAACCTAACCTAACCTAACCTAACCTAACCTAACCTAACCTAACCTAACCTAACCTAACCTAACCTAACCTAACCTAACCTAACCTAACCTAACCTAACCTAACCTAACCTAACCTAACCTAACCTAACCTAACCTAACCTAACCTAACCTAACCTAACCTAACCTAACCTAACCTAACCTAACCTAACCTAACCTAACCTAACCTAACCTAACCTAACCTAACCTAACCTAACCTAACCTAACCTAACCTAACCTAACCTAACCTAACCTAACCTAACCTAACCTAACCTAACCTAACCTAACCTAACCTAACCTAACCTAACCTAACCTAACCTAACCTAACCTAACCTAACCTAACCTAACCTAACCTAACCTAACCTAACCTAACCTAACCTAACCTAACCTAACCTAACCTAACCTAACCTAACCTAACCTAACCTAACCTAACCTAACCTAACCTAACCTAACCTAACCTAACCTAACCTAACCTAACCTAACCTAACCTAACCTAACCTAACCTAACCTAACCTAACCTAACCTAACCTAACCTAACCTAACCTAACCTAACCTAACCTAACCTAACCTAACCTAACCTAACCTAACCTAACCTAACCTAACCTAACCTAACCTAACCTAACCTAACCTAACCTAACCTAACCTAACCTAACCTAACCTAACCTAACCTAACCTAACCTAACCTAACCTAACCTAACCTAACCTAACCTAACCTAACCTAACCTAACCTAACCTAACCTAACCTAACCTAACCTAACCTAACCTAACCTAACCTAACCTAACCTAACCTAACCTAACCTAACCTAACCTAACCTAACCTAACCTAACCTAACCTAACCTAACCTAACCTAACCTAACCTAACCTAACCTAACCTAACCTAACCTAACCTAACCTAACCTAACCTAACCTAACCTAACCTAA
The DNA here is from genome assembly GCA_941918905.2 of Xestia sexstrigata. Lineage (NCBI taxonomy): Eukaryota > Metazoa > Arthropoda > Insecta > Lepidoptera > Noctuidae > Xestia > Xestia sexstrigata. Next base: position 19,901,979 of record OW799221.2, on the reverse strand, counting down.
CCTAACCTAACCTAACCTAACCTAACCTAACCTAACCTAACCTAACCTAACCTAACCTAACCTAACCTAACCTAACCTAACCTAACCTAACCTAACCTAACCTAACCTAACCTAACCTAACCTAACCTAACCTAACCTAACCTAACCTAACCTAACCTAACCTAACCTAACCTAACCTAACCTAACCTAACCTAACCTAACCTAACCTAACCTAACCTAACCTAACCTAACCTAACCTAACCTAACCTAACCTAACCTAACCTAACCTAACCTAACCTAACCTTTTTTTTTTTTTTTTTTTTTTTTACGCTGGGAAAAAATGCATTACGCATACCCTCCCATCGGGGGACGGGAGGGGTATGTGGGACTCCCCGGGCGGACCCGGTATACCCACTAAAACGACCCAGCGCATTCCCGCTTCGTCCAAGTGGCGGGGGACTGGGAAACCGGCACAGCCTTCACTTCCAGTCCTCCGCCGACGATTGCAAGGCAGACCCCTCACACCCTCACGGGTGTGGGGGGGTCGGGAATGACCGACGAAGGTGACGGGTGCAATGCGGGCGAAGGCACCCCCGCGCCTGTCGCCCGCCCGTCACCATGAGGAGGGAGGGCTCGACGCCTTCTCCCCCTTCTTCGTCTGCGGAGCGGCGCAGCGAGAGGATCGTCCTCCCGCGCGCGCTCCGCCTCCTCCTTTTGCGAGAGTACGTCCTCGCAAAAGGAGGCTACCGCTGACCAGGCCTCCTCGCTCCCCAGCATGGCGTCGACCACGCCGGGAAGCGAGAGGTCCGGTCCGACCACCGCGGTCAGACCGCGGCGCAGCTCTGACCATGCCGGGCACACCTCGAGGGTGTGCTGCGCCGTGTCCTCTGCCGCGCCGCAGTCGTGGCACGCCGGGGTCTCCTCCCTCCCGCTCCGGTGCAGGTGCGATCCGAAGCAGCCGTGCCCGGACAACACCTGCACCAGACGGAAAGAGAGGAAACCGTGGGACCGCTCGAGCCAGCCCTTCAGGACCGGACCAAGCGCGTCCAACGTCCGGCGGCCAAAGGCGGCGTTGGCGAGGTCCTCCGTCCAATGGAGGACGATGGCGTCCTTCGCCTCCTGCCGCACGGCCTCCCGCTCTTCGGCGACGGGGCGCTCCCCGAGCGTCTTCCGGTGCGCCGTCCACTCGTAAACTCTGGCGAGCACCCATGCCTCCAACTCCCAAGGAGGGGTGCCGGCCAGAGCGCACGCCGCCGAAAAGCCCACCGAGCGGTAAGCCCTCGCTACCCGCTGTGCAATGGCCCGCTGGGGCCTGCGGATGGCGGTCGCATTCTCCCTTCTATGGAGGGAGTCCGCCCAGATGGGCGCCCCGTAAAGGGCCATGCTCCGCAAGATGCTGGCATAGAGACGCCGGCATTTCGCCTTGGGCCCCCCCAGGTTTGGGAGGAGCCACGAGAGGGCGTCCGCGGCCTTCAACAGGCGCGTCGACAGTCCGCTGAAGTGCGGGCCGAAGCGCCACCTGTCGTCCAGCACCAGCCCCAGATATTTCATCTGGGGCTGGACCCCTATACGGACGCCCTCCACGACGATGTGGGCGTCGGGAGGGCAGCGCTGCCGGGGACCGCGAAAGTACACGGCCTCCGTCTTGTGCAGCGCCACCTTCAATCCCAGGCGGCGGATCCTCTCTGCCACCAAGGATCCGCCAGCCGAGGCCAGACAGGCCGCATCCCCGAAGTTCCTCCCCCGGGCAGTGAGGAGAGTGTCGTCCGCGTAGCAGATGACACTCGTGCCCGGGAGGAGGGCTCCCCGCAAGAGCCAGTTGAACCCGATGTTCCACAAGGGGGGGCCAAGCACCGACCCTTGTGGAACACCGGACTCTGCCCCGTAGCGCCTCACGGTGGCCGTTTTGTCTACGAAGAGGACCTCTCGGTCCTCCAAGTAGCTGGCCAGGAGATCCCGCAGATATTGGGGCACTCCGTGATACCGGAGCGCCTCCAAAATCGTCGAGTGGGGGACGGAGTTGAAGGCGTTCGCAATGTCGAATGACACCGCCAGCACTCCGTCCCCCGCATCCACCGCCTCCTTTACCTGGCCCTTCAGTAGGGCCAGCGCGTCGATCGTCGAACGCCCACGACGGAAACCGTATTGGGCGTCCGACAGGTCCGGCCCTACCCCCCGCAAATGGCTGTCCAGCCTCCCGGCGACAATCCCCTCGAACAATTTACCGACCTCATCGAGCAGAACGATGGGCCGGTATGCCGTGGGGGAGTCCACCGGGCGTCCGTCTTTTCGGAGGAGGCATAGCTGCCCCTCCTTCCACAGTTTCGGGAACCTCCCAGCCGTAAAACACGCACTGAAGAGGTCCCGAAACCTGTCCTCCATTTGGGAGGCGGCAATTGCCACCACCCGTGCGGGGACGCCGTCCGGCCCGGGGGCGGTCTTCTTTGCGCGGAGGCTCAGAACCCCTGCGCAGAATTCCGCCGCCGTCACCGGGGGGACCTCCGCCTCCGGTGGAGCCGCCCCTTGCGGGGGATCCATCGTTGGTGGGGCGAAGTCGGTCCTGCGCGGAAACAGGGACCGGACCACCCCATCCAACAATGCTGGCTCGAGGGTCTCCGACAGTGGGGGACCGTAGGGGCGGAGCTGGTTCCGCGCCGCCTTATATGGTCTCCCATAGGGATCCCTGTCGAGACCCTCCAGCATCTCGGCCCTCGCCGAGTCTTGCGCAGCGCCCATTGCAGACTTGAGGGCCGCCGTAGCCTCTCGGTAAGAGGCGTGCAGGCGGTCCTCCTCTGCCCGGACTCGGTTTTGGGCGCTGCGCCGTCGGCTCCGCGTGTAGGCCCTTCTGGCTGCCACGCAGGTGGCCCGTAGTCTCGCCAGCTCCTCCGTCCACCAGTAGACGGCACGACGGGGAGGCGGACGGCGAGACCGAGGCATGCTGGAGTTGCACACCTCGGTCAAGGACCCCCTGAGCCGGACCGCTGCGGCGTCAACGTCCGGGACCTCCTCGACAAGGGGAGGTGACAGCCAGTCCTGGAGAAAAGCGGCCTCCTTGGCTGCCTCCCGGTCCAGGCGGGTGAGTGCCCACCGCGGGAAGGGAGATTGCCCAGCGCGGGCCGTCCCCCTCCCCTGCTGGGTGGAGATGTCGAACCGCACGTAACGGTGGTCCGACAAGGTCTCCACCAGCTCCACCCGCCAGTTCACGACGCGGGCGGCCAGCGCGGGGGTGGCAAACGACACGTCCACCACCGACCCGCCCTGTTGTCGCACACACGTGTGGACCGCCCCCCTGTTGAGGAGGGACACACCGCACGAGGCCGCCCAAAACTGGACGGCGCGTCCCCGGACGCTGCAACCGGCGGCCGGGTTGCCCCAGGCCACCGACTTGGCGTTTAGGTCGCCCAACACCACGACCTGGCGTGGCGCCGCTCTCCCTACGACAGCAGTGAGGACTTCGAGGAAATCCTCAAAGTCCGAGAGAGGGCGGTTTGGGGAGAAATACACCCCCACCATCACTATCTCACCCCACGCGGCGGCCACGTATCCCGGTCCCCTCTCTAAGAGCGAGAGGGGAGGGGAGTCTGTGGAAGACCGCGCCACCAACGCCACCAAGCCGTCCCGGTCGCCCAGCCAACGGCCTGGGACCGAGTAGGGTTCGGCGACCACCGCCAAGTCCACCAACCACTCAGCCATGGTCTGCATCAGCAGATCCTGGGCTGTCCTGCAGTGGTTGGTGTTCGCCTGAAGGATGCGATGTTCGACTGTGTCCATCAGTCGGACATCGCACCCTCCTCCGCAGCCGCCGCTGGAACGGCGGTGTTAGCGGCAGCAGCAGGCGCAGGCCCGGTTGGCGCCTGCGCTTTGCCACGCTTAGGGGGAGGAATACACTTCCTCCCCTTCATTACGTGGCCCGATTGGCGGCCACTGGCGGCACACACCGCACAGTGCGGCGTGGCGGCCTTGCAGGAGGCGGCTTTGTGGCCGTCCTTGCCGCAGCGGTAGCATGTGTCCGTCCTGTCTACCTTAGACGGACACAGAGGCCTGGTGTGGCCGATGCCGAAGCACCGAAAACACCGCAGAGGCTGGTCCTCGAGTGCCCGGACTGCGCCCGAGCTGAAACCGACTTGAAGCCGTCCTTTCGCAAGGACGGCTTTGGCAGCGGCGATTGGGCACTCGAGGCGGATGGTGCCCATACCACCGCGGCCGGGCCTTATGTCCCGGCCTTGGACCGCCGCGGCGCCACAGCCCCCTACCGCTGCGACCGCCGCCACCACCTCCTCCTTGGTGACGGAGTCATCTAGCTCCGTCACTTCTATGGCCGCCGACTTCACCGGCCGGGCCACCTTGGCGGAGTCCGCGATGACCTCTTGCAGCTTGGCTGCAAAGAGGTCCGCGCGGGCACCCCCTTCGGCCCCCGGGAACTCGAATATTCGAGCCCCGGCTTGGGTCCGCCGGCAGGACACACTGCCGATCCCCAGTTGGGTGGGATCGGCATTCGTACGGGCCCGCACCAAAATGGAGGCGTAGGTCTCCCCTCGCCCCGCAGCCTCCGCGGTGAGCGTCACCACGACGGCTGCGGTTTTCGGGGGGACCAGCTGCCCCTTGCCCTTCACTGTCCCCTTTCCCCTGCCTCCACCCTTGCCCTCGCCGGTCGCCTGTGACTGGCTGGGAGCGGCGGTGGCGGGGGCGGCAGGGACGGCCGTCGCCGACTTTTTGCCCTTCCCCTTCCCCTTACGGGCCACTTTCGTCCAGTCATTGGACGGGGTGGTCGAAGGGAGAAGGGCATCTTCCGCCTTGGACGAGCACGGCTCCGGCTCAGACTGCCTCTTATCCGCCGCAAGTGGCGGTCGGAGGCGCTTCTCCGGCAGGAGCCGGTCCTCTATGGCCGTAAAGCAGGCTCTCGTGAAGGCCCTCTCCTCCATAACAACCTTGCGGATGATATCCTCAAGGTTGGCAGTGGAGGCAGGGCCCTCTGCTGCAGGGCTCGCCTTGGCCCGTGGTGGCCGGGCCGAGGCAGGGCCCTCTGCCACAGGGCTCGCATTGGCCTGTTGTGGCCGGGCCGTGGCTTCAGCGAGCTTCTGGTGAAGCTGGCTGACCTCCGACTGCAGACAATCTATTCTTGCCTGCAGTTGCCGCGTCTCGTCGGTGGTCGTCCGCTTCACCAACTCAGCGACGACACCACGCAGGCTCGCGGCCCTGCACTTTAGGGCCTTTTGAAAAGTGCCCTTCAGGTTGGAGGACTTAGAGGCGACCTCTATGATCCCCTCCTCGTCCTCCTCCGCCATCCTCTGCAGCTCTACCAGAGACTGGTCCGCGTACAGAACGCGTGACGCACCGTACCCGGACTTGGCCCGGGCGACGTGCGCACGCTTCTCCTTGGCGGCAACCCGCTCCTCCAGCTCTTGCTGGAGCTGCGCCTTCCGGGCCAGGTCCACCTGGCGCTGGGCGTCCGCGAGCCCAACGACGTGGGTATCCGCGGGCGTTGTCGTCGGCTTTTTAGCCTTCGACAACGGTTTGGACCCCGAAGCCGAGGAGCTCTCGGACCCACAGCTCAGGAAGACCCGTTTCCGCGATCGAGAGCCGCTCGCATCCGACACTCCAACAACCGAGTCGCTGTCAGACGACTCTGCCCCACCGAAGTAGCTAGCCGCAGATGGCGCGCGGCTAGACTCTGATGCTGGAGCGTCGGGGTGGCCCTGAGAAGGGCCTTTCGGTTGGCCCTGAGAAGGGCCTTTTGGTTGGCCCTGAGAAGGGCCGTTTGGTTGGCCCTGAGAAGGGCCTTTTGGTTGGCCCTGAGAAGGGCCTTTGGGTTGGCCCTGAGAAGGGCCTTTTGGTTGGCCCTGAGAAGGGCCGTTTGGTTGGCCCTGAGAAGGGCCTTTTGGTTTTAAAAATCGCCCGCAGGCGTCCCGCGTAGGATTCGGCATTGCCTCCGCAGGTTCGTAGACAACAAGTCAAGATAAAATAAGCTACGAGAGCACAGAGCACTTTAGCCAACCCAGTCTGCCACTCCGTTACGGTGGTCAGAACTGGGCTGTTTCCAGGGGACACGACGTGGACGTAAGCTCTGTGGGGGGGTCCCCCAACCTAACCTAACCTAACCTAACCTAACCTAACCTAACCTAACGTTTTTTTTTTTTTTTTTTTTGTTGCCGGGGTGGAAAATCCACACGGATGTCCTCTGCCCTGGGGCGGGCGGAGGGGTCTGTCGGACTTTAACCGACTAAAAACCACCCCGGTGTTCCATTCCCACACTTGCACCGGAGATCATGGGAACTAGTGCGCCTTCCACGATCCCCGGCTAGTGCTGGCCCGCCTCTGCGGGCCACCTCATGTCTGCGGGGGGAGCGAGGTGTACTCCCCCCGCAACGCCAATAGGGGCGCGCGCGGAACACTACGCGCCACCGCCTCGGGTCCAGTTATTCGGCGGGGCAGCGGACGTCCCCAAGTCCGCCGTCCCTCTGAACCCGTTTAGGGGGGCCGGAAGAGGGCGTTGTCTGCCCTCCGCCGACGCCCGGTGCGTCTGCTGCGGGTCGGGAGAGCGGTCTCAACCTCCCTCAACCTCTCCGCAGCCTCCTTCTGTGAGATGACCGTTTCACAGAAGAAGATCACCGCATCCCACGACTCTGCGCTCCCGACCATCGCGCGAGCGACGGCCGGCAGCGACAGGTCGGCTCCCACTTCTGTCACGAGGGCACGGCGCGGCTCCTCCCATGCGGCACACTCTGCCAGCGTATGCCGCGCCGTGTCCTCCAGACAATGGACGCAGTGATGACACCGGGCGTCCGGCTCCCTGTTTATGCGACACAGGTACTTCCCGAAGCAACCGTGCCCCGAGAATACCTGCGTCGCCCGAAACGACAGGGAGCCATGCCTTCTCTCGAGCCATTCCTCGAGCACCGGTCGGATCGCCTCGATGGTAGCGAGGCCGGCGGTAGGGCGCGAAAGCCTCTCCCGCCACTCCGCCACCATGACCTCGCGGAGCTGAGACCGACGCAGATCGATCTCTCGCTGCATCGGTCCACCTCCCCGCGTCCGCACCTCCTCGCGCCACCGGTACAGTGACGCGAGGACTCTCGCCTCTAGGTCCCAAGGTGGCGACCCGGCCAGTGCACAAGCCGCCTCGTAGGAGACCGTGCGATACCCCCTGACAGACCTGACGGCCATCGCCCTCTGCGGCTTTCGCAGGATCGCGATGCTGCCGGCCGTCAGGTCAGAGGCCCACACCGGGGCCCCGTACAGGGCCATGGATCGTAAGACCCCCAGGTACAATCTCCTACAGGCGGTGCTCGGGCCCCCCAGATTGGGAAGCAGCGTTGCGAGCGCGCCCGCTGCGCCCATCAACTTGGGCGCCAGCCGCTGGAAGTGTGGGCCGAAGCTCCAACGGCTGTCGAGCACCAATCCTAGATACTTCATGGTGGACTCGACAGCGATTGGAGTCCCCCCGACCACAATATGTGATCCCGGTGGCGGCGCCCGCCGGGGGCCGTGAAAGACCACGGCCTCCGATTTGTTGAGGGCCACCTCCAGGCCCAGGCGCCGTATGCGGCCCACAACCTGTGAGACCGCTGAGGTCGCCAGCAACGCTGCCTCCCTGTACGAGCTCCCCCGGGCCGTGACCAGTGTGTCGTCCGCGTAACACACCAGGGTTACTCCCGGTTGGAGCTCGCCTCTCAGCACCCAGTCGTACCCGATGTTCCACAGGGGTGGGCCAACGACCGAACCCTGTGGAACACCGCACGACATGGCGCGCTGGCCTCCGCCGTCGCGTCCCCTGTAGGTGACACACCTTTCCGCCAAATAAGCCCCAACGATGCGGCGGAGGTACGGGGGCACCCTGTGATAACACAGCGCCTCCCGAATGCAGCTCCAGGGCAGGGTGTTGAAAGCGTTGGAGATGTCCAAGGACACCGCCAACATCACCCCGCCCCGGGACACCGCTTCCTCCGCCAGGACTCTTACCCGCATTATGGCGTCCACAGTGGAGCGCCCATGCCGAAAGCCAAACTGGCTATCGTCCAGATCCGGCCCCTCTCTGTACAAGTGGCCGGCGAGGCGGGCAGCAATAATCCGCTCGAAAAGCTTACCCACCTCGTCCAGCAGCACTATGGGCCGGTATGCGGATGGCGAGTCCGCTGGGCGCCCCGCCTTCTTGAGCAGGACCAGACGACCCTTTTTCCACTCACTAGGGAATTGGCCCCGCTCAAGACACGCTGAGTAGAGTCCTCTCAGCTGGGGCTCTAGCTCTTTCAGAGCGAGGGCAAGCGCGACGCCAGGAACTCCGTCGGGTCCCGGGGCAACGGTTTTGGCCCGAAGCCGCGTTATTGCCGCCCTCATCTCTGCTTGTGTCACCTCTGGGACGCTGACGTCTTCCTCGTCCGTTGGCTCCGTGGCAGTGGGCAAAGCCATCGGCGGCGGTACATGCTCCTCTCTAGCAGGGAAGAGCGTTGCGACCACTTCCTCCAGCAGCTGAGGCTGCAGACTCTCAGTGAGTGGAGGCGCCCAGGCACGAAGTTTCCCTCGGACCGCACGATAAGGGCGCCCCCACGGATTCACGTCAAGTGTCGACAACATCTCCTCCCTGGCTCGAGTCCTAGCCTCGCCGACGGCCAGCCACAGGGCCTCCTTGGCCGCGCGGTACACCTCATACAGCGCGGCCTCTTCCTCCGGAACCCGACGACGTCTCCTCCGGTATCGGGTGTACTGGCGTCTCACCTCCACGCACGTCACGCGCAACTGCGCGATGACGGCGGACCACCAGTACAGCTGGCGCCTTGTGGGTTGGGTGACGCGGGGCATAGACGCATCACAAATTTGCATCATCGCCCCGCGAAACCACTGCGCCTCCGCTTCGACGTCGACGGGTTCGTTCGTCGTCGACTCCCGGACCCAGGCCTGGAGTATTGCGGCCTCCTCGAGAAGCTCCCTGTCGATACGCTTGTACGACCAGCGAGGACCATCCATTTGCGGGGCCGACGGGCGACCGCCGCCCGCAGTCTGGGTGGAGACGTCAAATCGAATATATCGATGGTCCGACAGCGTCTCCACCTCTACGGCAACTCGCCAGTCGCGCACACGGCTCGCAACAGCGGAGCTTGCGAACGACACGTCCACTATGGACCCGCCCCGCTGCCGCACGCACGTGTACACCGAGCCCCGATTCAGGACGGTCAGGCCGGTCTCGACCGCCCACTCCTCCAACACCTCACCCCTGGGATCGGTGATCGGGGATCCCCATGCCGCAGACTTGGCATTGAGATCCCCGAGCAACAGCACCGGGCGAGGATGGAACCGACTCACGACGGCACCTAGCTCGACAAGGAACTCCTCAAAGTCAGCGAGACTCTTGTTGGGGGAGAAATACGCCCCAATTGTGACTATGCCGTCCATGAGGGCAGCCACCCAACCGTGTCCTCGGGACGGACTGTCAAGAGTCCCGCCAATGATGGCCACCAAGCCATCCAGGTCCCCTGCCCAGTTATCACGGGGAGGGACAAAATACGGCTCGGCGACCACGGCCACGTTGATCAACCACTCCGCCATGCTCTGGAGCAATAGATCCTGAGCTCTGGCGGCGTGGTTAATGTTCGCCTGGAGGAAACGGAACTGTGCCATTAATGACATTCCATTTCCTCGGCTCCTCCTTCCCTGGGTCGGGAGTCGGGCTGTGGGAGAGGCGCAGGTTCTCCGACAGCTCTGGACCTCCTATTTTTAGACTTGGGTGCCTTGCAGGCCTTCCCGCCAAGTCTGTGCTCCGAGCGTTTCCCTGCAGCTGCGCAAAGGCTACAGTTTGGCGCTCCGGAGCACTGAGCCGCCTTGTGGCCAGGTCGACCGCAGCGGAAACATAGATCGCTGCGGTCGACTTGTGCAGTGCATTGTGCCTTGACATGCCCCTTTTCCAGGCACCGGAAGCAGTGCAATGCCCGCCTTGGCAGGAGTTTGACCCTGGCAGACACCCAGCCTACCAGCAGTCGCCCGCCATCTGCAACCTTGTTGGCCGCCGCGACCGGGCACCGCACCCAAACAGTGCCCAGCCCATCCGTGCCGCTGCGAATTTCGCCTGCCACCACGCTGTCTGTCGGACACCCACCGTTTTGGGCCATGGCCGCCACTACTTCCTCTGGGGTTACAGAGTCGTCCAGGCCTTCCACGCGCAATTCAGCCGTGACCATGGGCCTGGACACTCGGGCGTCCTCTGGCTTGAGGACTTCCCGGAGTTTAGCGGCCAACTTGTCCGCCCTCTCCTGCCTTCCGGCACCCGACACCTGAAGCATCTTGGCACCCGTGGCTGCGGTCCTGAAGACAAAACCGGCCGGGGTCCCAAACTCGCTAAATTGAAGCTTCTGCTTCATTTCCGCCAGGACCGACTTGTAGGTCACTCCCCTGCTTACGGCTTTGGGCTGCAGTGTAATAACTACAGCCTCAGAGCGTGGGGTAGTGACCCTAGCTTGCCTCGTGCCCTCCGGTTGAGTCGGTACCTGGGGCGGTGTCGCCTGCGGTGCGCTCTTTTTGCGCCCCCTCTTCACCACCGTCGTCCAGGCCTCCTGGGTGGGAGGTGCGGTCGCCGGTAGCGCGGCCTCTTGGGAGGTAGGAGGCGCGGCCTCTTGGGAGGTAGGAGGCGCGGTCGCACCCGCCGCCGCCTTCTTCTTCTTCTTCTTTTTGCGGCGGCCCTCTGCACCCACCGTCACATGGGTAGAAGAAGCAGCCACCGAGGTCTGTGACGTCAGAACGAGGGGTGCGGACGCAACCTGTGTTCCGGGCCCCGGTACTGGCTTTTTTGCCCCCTCCGCAGTTTTCTGCGTGACCTGCGCGGGGTTTGTCCTCGCAGGCTCTTCTATCCTCCGCCTGTCTGCCGCAAGCGGGGGCCGGAGGATCTCAGCTGGGGGCAGTCGAGACTCGATTGCCTCCAGGCGGGCACTCACCATGCCCCCACACTGCACCATGCAGATTCTCGCCACTCTCTCTACGTCGTAGTCCGACAAACTACGAGTTGGTGGCACTGCAGGTGCAGGAGCTGACGAGGGACCCACCTGCTGCTGTCCCACATTTCCCAGAGCGGCAAACTGTCGCTTGAGGTCCTCCAGCTCGGATCGAAGACGGCTGTTCTCCGTCCATAGCCTCGCCGTCTCCTCCGAGGTCGTGTGGTCATGGAGAACCTGAACCGCCTCCCTGATACCCTCTGCCGCCTCTTTGAGAGCGCGCGTGAATGAGTCCTTCAGGTTGCCAGATTTGGTGGCAACCTTCAGGACAATGTCCACGCTGTCCATAACTTGGCGGCTAAGAGCCTCGGCTGTCAGGCTCTCCCCATTGGCTGCCTGGGCAGACCGCCGCTCTCGGGCCCGACGGGCCATTTCGGTCACTTCATCGGCCGCAACCGCTCTGCTTTGAGCACGCTTCGCGGCATTGGCCTCCGCCTTTGTGCCCACGAGAGCGACGGTGGCCCCTCCAAGGTCGTCGACTGAGACCGCGGGTGACACGCGACCCGAATCGCCGACCATCGGTGTATCGGGGCGCTTCAGGAAGTGGCCCCGGACATCGCGTGGCGCTGCCGGACTGTTTGCCCCGCGTCCTCTGCCTCTTCTGGCTGTCGGCATCTTGGGGGCCGGTAGGTTCTCCTCACTGGAGGACAGACCCGCAGAACCCGCATCCGACTGGCGCGAACGCTTCCCCCAGAACTTGGAGGAAGCGGCAACCGCTTGCGGTGTGTCCTCCGACTCGGACATACACACCCTCTCCAGAACCACGCGCGGTTCCGCTGGAGCCTCTGCTCCCGTCCTTGATGACGCAGTGCCAGAGTCCGACAATGCGTCTGCGACCGCCGCGCGGCGCTCACCCGGTTTTCGGTCGGGTGGTTTAAACGAGATCAGGTCTTCGAAAGACCGTGATCTTGAGCCTCCTCGGCTCTCGTTGCCTTTGGCAAGTGGAAGAGAATTGTTGCCCTCCCCAGAATACGGGGGGCTTGACGATCCCGAAGGGACCGTGGCGGATTCTCCAGCTGCTGAGCAGCTGGTACCGCCCTGGGGTACTATTTTGCAATTCTTCTTTTTCATTTTTTTTTTTTTTCATTTGTTCCTTTAAAGGGTGTGGTCCCTGTCTCCCCACTTCATAAATATATAAACGTAATATACATTTAAACATATCTAATATATAAACATACATATATATATTCCCCCCTCCCCCTTAATCCCATATCACGACACTCATCACGCTCACAGTCACGTCTGATGGGCAGACGCGTACCAGAGGGCGACGAATGTCGTGACCTAAGATGAAGGAGGATCCCCAACCCTGATTCACTCACCGATAACTTCGAGGAGTGAATCACTGATCACGTACCGTCCGATGAGCCCGCTCCGTGAGCCATCGCACGGTACACGACGTTTTAACCCCACCCTGATTCATTCTCCGAGAACTTCGAGGAGTGAATCACTGATCACACGTATCGTCCGAAAAGCCCGCTCCGTGAGCCATCGCACGGTAAATGACGATATCCCCGACCCCTGATCCACATCGCACCTCGCATGATAGACCCGCTCCGTGGGCAATCGCACGACGAACGATGTGACACCTCCCCAGAATATTAGCCGTGGCAGTAACACTCCCCGGGGAATAAAAGGAAATTTTCATTTCCTTTCATTCCCCGGAGAAGGATACTGCCGCGCCCAGGGTGCACCGACCCAGCAGCTGCTCTTCCCTCCAGACGTATCGAGAGGGACCAGCAGCCACTAGGCACACGTGGAGGAATTCTGACGCACCCCAAAAACCTAACCTCTAAAGCGGTGACCCCCCGTTTTTTCACCGGCATCGTGTGGACACCGTGGTTCTCCATCACCTGGATTACTGAAAACCATCCTGACATCACGCAACCGCGAGTTATTCAGGAATTTCTTAAAACCACGTGCCCTGAAAAAGCGGAAGGAGTGGACACAGCGGCGTGAAACTTGGTGCCAACTTGAACCCCCACCACGTAAGGCGAGTGAAGCATTTTTTGGAATTTTATGATAGCTGGTTTATTTTATATAACAGTTAAAACTTCGCAAATTTCGACTAATATATCTCTGGATAAAAGACATATTTCAAAATTTTTCGACTGCAGCCGGGTGCGCGCTCATCAGGACATTGGACATAATAAGTTTTAGATTTTTAATTATAGTTATTCTAAAATTATAGCATTTTTTATAAGAAAACCAATTTTTTAAATTTTTCCTACTGGTTTTTCTGTTTTTCAAATTTTTGCTTTTAACAGATTGTAGCCCTATATTTTATGTACCTTGTATAAATTTTTTAGATTTTTCCGCCCATAAATTCCAGAGTTATTGATTTTTAACTGTTTTTCGGCCATAATTCTTAATTTTATTGTAATAATCCATTTTTGACCTCAGGACAGGGTCCAATATATATATTGTGACCCATTTAAGTCCAAACTCGGGCCACATATCTCTTTAATTGGCCGTTTTGAGAAAAACGCGCCATCTTGGTTTTTGGGTTTTATTTTTCAAAACAGGATATCTCGGGAACCGCTGGCCTGTCTACGCCCGTTTTTTCACTCCTGTCAGTAGTTTTTAGTCTTATTTAAGTTTATCTGGTTTTCAGCCTGTTTCAGGGCTTTAAAATTTTTGTCGCTGAAACTGCTTTTAGGATACACCTGAAGTGACGCCGAGCTGTACACCCAAGACCCCGTCCCTCTGTGACGAAGGGTTCAAAAGTTACGGGCATTTCCAACCGACGTTTGACAGCTCGGCGGCCATCTTGTTTGACTTCAAACCGCCATAACTCCTAAACCGTACGTCGTGGGAGCTAGCGGTTTTCGGTATTATACCTAGGGACCTACTGTCCTGAACACCCCACTGTTTCAGGCGGTTTGGAGCCAAAAATTTTCAGGACCCTGAAGGCGGTTTCAGCGGACAGCGGAACTCAGGCCGAGTTGGGAGAGCCCAAACTCGAGTGTTCTGCGGCTTTCCCGAAGGAAGTTATCCGTAATCAAAGTTCATCTTTGACAGCACCGCGGCCATTTTGTTAAATCTTCAAACGGCCATAGCTTCTAAACGGAGAGTCGTAGAGGGCTGGGGTCTTCACTGTACATACCAGTAGGGCTTGAACTATAGCATAGGATAGTTTTCAGGTGTTTTCGGGTTGACAGGATTTTTCAGCCTGAAAACCGTTCAGGTGGATTGGTCTCGTCGGGCCAACTTCGGAGAACCCAAGCACCGGAGTTTTTGGACCGGTAGTTCCGGGGATATCCTCTTGTAACCACTTTGGGTTTTTTGTTTTGTCGAAAAACCAGAATCTTCAAGTTGAGATATCTCCGGAACCCCTTGGTGTAACCGCACCGAGTTTGGGTTCATCTGGGAGGGCTCGGTGGGAACTGTCCATTGGCGTTGACGGATTGACTCTACATAGAGTCTCTCCAAAACCCGCTCTAAAAGTGGGGGTCTTTTGACCGGAAAGGTTCTGTTGACTGTTCTTCGTACTGGCTACATGTGACCCGCTCTATAGAGCGAAAGAACCGATACTCTACATAGAGATCGACCGCCGAAGATCGTAAATCTGAAGCATTTTTGCATTTTCCACCTTGTTTTGTTCTCGCAGAGCTTTTCCTTGCGTTACTGACGTGTCCATTTTGGACCCTGAGCTCCTAAACCCGGGGAAAGAATATCTTAGAAATTTTCCTTTTCCTAGACTGTTTTGCTTAAGACCCGCTCTTTTGAGCAAAGGACTGACAGTATTCTCACTCCAAACTGAGGCTGGACCCGCTTAGGATCTTATATCTTAAGCATATTTAATCTTATTTTATATTATTTTAATTAAGACATATACTTTCGACTCAATTGCCTCTTTACAAGGCAATTAGTACTATTTAGGACCGAAATATTAATTAGTATATATAACTGGACCCCCCTATACAGGGACCCAGTTATCTAATCGAGTAGTGACCGTAGTGACCCCTGACTTGTAAGATGTTCGGATTAAGGACGCCCATCAAGTCGAAGCCAGAAGAGGAGGTTCTGGGCGCGGGAGAGGCTGGTCCGGTAACGGCTGGCCCATCAGTGAGGCGTAGTGTTGGGGAGTGGGAAACCGTCAAATCAAAATCGGGGCAACCCCAAAAGGCCACACCACCTGCCACTAAGGTACCAATACCCACCCCTCCTAAGAACACTACTGAGCCTGCTGGCCCCGCCCCCCCCAATCCCAAACCCAAGGCGGTTCCTACACAGAGGGCAAGAACCGACACCTACGAGCTGCCGGGGAAAGCCTTGGTGAGCCCGTCTCGAGATGAGCCACCGGTAAAATATCTTAACAGAACCACGGAGGCTAAGGCGTGTCTCGCCAAGGCCAAAATAGGCCTCGACAGCTCAAGAAACCTAAAAAGGGAAATAAAGGAGGCAATAAATAAGGCAATAGAAAGACTATTCCACTTAGTTAAAGAGGGAGAAAGTGAGAGGGGCAAAAAAATCGGGAGGGGCGGTCGAACCCGAGAAGGCCCCCGAGGGTCTGAAGCCGGCCCCCGACGTACCGACAGAGCTCATGAGGCAGCTCGTGGAAAACCTCCAGCTGCACAAAAAGGCGCTGGAGGAAAACCAGCTGCACGCGCGAGCCCTGTCGGAACACCTTAAACAGGCACCCCGCTTTGTCGCAGGTCAGGGACCCTCTTTCGCGGAGATGGCCGCAGTCCCTAGGCAGCACATTCGGCCACCTCTTCACTCGATGATCGTGTCATCAACTGATGGCGAGGACACCGGTGAAGAGGTGATCGAGAAACTTAGGACGGTGGTAGACGCAAGGAACGAGGGAACCAGGGTGGAGAGGATGCGAAAGGCAAGAGACCAGAAGGTGGTGGTCGGCTTCAGGACCCGGGAGGAGCGGACTCGAGTGGCAGATAGGATTAAGAAGGCCGGAAACCTCACAGTGGAAGAAGTTAAAAATAAAGATCCGCTGATTATTATCCTGGACGTCCTATCATGCCACACAGATGAGGAGGTCATCGAGTCGATAAAACGGCAAAACAACCACCTGATCGGAGACCTGCCGGCAGATGACGTGAGCATGGCGGTTAAGTACCGTCGCAGGACGAGAAACCCCCATACAGCTCACGTCATCATGCAGGTGTCTCCTGGTGTGTGGCAGACATTGACAACCGCGGGTCGAGTGCACATCGACTTGCAGCGGGTGCGAGTGCTGGACCAGTCGCCACTGATCCAATGCACCCGTTGCTTGGGATACGGCCACGGCCGTAAATTGTGCACGGAGCTCGCGGACCTCTGCTCACACTGCGGTGGCCCCCATCTGAGGGCCGACTGCCCTTCGCGGTTGGCTGCAGAAGCCCCTAAGTGTAGGAACTGCGCTTCCGCAAAGCTGACCAACGTTGAGCACAATGCCTTCGACAGCCAGTGCCCAACTCGTCTTAAATGGGACGGGCTGGCGCGGCTGTCGGTGGCATATTGCTAAGGGCCAGCCGGCGGAAACAGGGAACGACTCATCAGGGGATTCCCGAACTTACTCGAATGCCCGTAACAGCTACCAGGTAATCCAAGCGAATCTGCAGAGGAAGAACTTAGCAACCCAAGAACTAATGATAGTGGCTGGTGAGCGAAGGGTTGCGTTCGCATTGCTCCAGGAGCCGTATGTGGGTGGGGTTAGTAGGATGCGAGACTACCGGGGAGCGAGAGTCTTCCAGTGCGCCGAATTAGGAGGTGGAACTGTGAAGGCGGCAATAGCCGTCTTCGATCACGACTTAGACGTGATGCAGTGTCCGAAACTCACCACCAACAACATCGTGGTGGTGAGGATCCGAACCAGCGCCTGGGAAATCGCAGTAGTCTCCTTCTACTTTGAACCAGACCAGCCCATACAGCCATATCTGGAGCAACTTCTGCGGATTCGCAAGGAATTAGGCCCCACTAGGATGATTATTGGTGGCGACGCCAACGCCAAGAGCGCCTGGTGGGGTAGCCTGGTGACTGATACCAAAGGTGACGACATGTCGGGAACCCTGGACGAGATGTGCTTGCAGGTACTCAACACCGGCAACACCCCGACCTTCGACACCGTCAGAGGTAACACCCGGTACAGCAGCTTCGTCGATGTAACAGCTTGCTCAACGGAGCTGCTGGACCTCGTGGAGGACTGGCGGGTCGAGGAAGGCCTCACGAGCTCGGACCACAATGGTATAGTGTTCAAAATCAACCTCCAAAAGTCAAAAGGCATTAATGTTCACAGGACAACTAGAATTTTTAAAACGAAAAAAGCTAATTGGACCCATTTTCATATGAAATTGGCCCAATTAAAAGCCGACGCAAATTTAAATGTAACAGAAATTAATCAAATAGATAATAAGTCAGTTTTAGAAGTTAACATAAATAAATTTATAGACATAATTGTACAAACCTGTGAAGAGGAACTGCCAAAAACGAAAAAAGAGGAAACACTTACCATACCGTGGTGGTCCAAGGAGCTCGCTGAGCTGATGTCGGAGGTGAACACTCGGAGACGCCGCATTCGGTGCGCCGCACCAATCCGAAGGCAAAAAGTCGTCAATGAGTACCTGCAAGCCAAACTCAATTATGAGTCGCTCGCTATGAAAGCGCAAACGGAAGGATGGAAGGCATTCTGCGGGAAACAGGATCGGGAAGGAATGTGGGAGGGTATATACAGGGTCATAGGACGGACCGCCAAAAGACAGGAGGACTTGCCGTTGGTGAAGGATGGAGTATCGCTTAGTGCGCAGGATTCGGCTCAGCTGCTGGCCGAGACCTTCTACCCCGAGGACCTAGAGGAAGGTGAAAACGCTGACCACCGTCGGACACGAGAAGCGGCCAGTTGTGTAAACGAGTGGACGCATGATGAACACCATGACCCACCGTTTACACCTCTGGAGCTGAAAACCGCGGTGGAAAGCTTCAACCCGAAGAAGGCACCCGGGGCAGACGGTCTCACAGCTGATATCTGCGCCCAGGCTATTTCCCGGGACCCAGGGACGTTCCTTGCACTGGCCAACAAGTGCCTGGAACACGGATACTTCCCTGGAGCCTGGAAAGTGGCTACGGTGGTGGTCCTCCGTAAGCCCGGCAAGGAATCCTACACCGCACCCAAGTCGTACAGGCCGGTTGGCCTCCTACCAGTCTTTGGCAAAATCTTAGAGAAGATGCTTGTAGCGAGGCTCAAGTGGCACCTGGTCCCGCGGATTAGTACTCGCCAGTATGGCTTCATGCCACAGCGAAGCACCGAGGACTCCCTCTACACCATGATACAACATATCAAAGAAAAGCTGAGTGAAAAGAAGCTGATCACTGTTGTATCATTGGACATAGAGGGAGCCTTCGACAGCGCATGGTGGCCGGCAATCAGAACCAGACTGGCAGAGGAAAAGTGCCCGGTGAACCTTAGGAGGCTAATAGATAGCTACCTGACTGGTAGGAGTGTCAAAGTGCGTTATGCCGGGGCCGAATGTCATAGAGACACGAACAAGGGGTGTGTGCAAGGGTCCATTGGCGGTCCGATCCTGTGGAACTTGATCCTCGACCCCCTCTTAAAGGGGCTGGAAGACAGAGGCGTCCACTGCCAGGCGTTCGCCGATGATGTGGTGATGATCTTCGACGGTGAGACAGCGTTGGAAATCCAGAGACGGGCCAATGCCGCCCTCGAGTATGTTCGGGTGTGGGGAGTCGGAAACAAGCTGAAGTTTGCACCGCAAAAAACCTGTGCAATGGTTATTACCAAGAAACTAAAGTACGACGTCCCGCTCCTGAGCATGGGCGGGGTAGACATTGGCATGTCTAAGGAGATTAAAATACTGGGACTCACCGTCGACCACCAGCTCACTTTCAACTCCCATGTCGCTAACGTTTGCAGAAAAGCTGTAAACATTTACAAACAGCTGGCACGAGCGGCAAAAGTGAGCTGGGGCCTTAACCCGGAGATCATACACGCCATATATACGGCTGCAGTGGAACCGGTAGTTCTGTATGCGGCAAGCGCCTGGGCGCCAGCCGCAAAAAAGATCGGAGTGCAGAAAAGCCTCAACACGGTCCAGCGAGGTTTCGCGCAGAAGATCTGCAAGTCCTACCGCACTGTCTCGCTGAACGCGGCCCTGGTGCTGGCTGGGATACTCCCACTCGACCTCCGAATACAGGAAGCAGCCGCACTGTACGAGGCAAAGAGAGGGGTACCACAGCCGGTACTAGCGGACGGGGAGGTAGAGCGGGTGGTGGCATTTGCAGAGACTCCGCATCCGGCGAAGCATATGGCCCTGGAGTTTGTATGCCTGGAAAACCGTGCGCTTGTGGACACCCACAACATCCAAGCGGTCAGGATTTTTACCGACGGCAGCAAGATCGAGGGCAAGGTCGGAGCATCACTATCCCTATGGGAGGGTGATGCCGAGACCAAGTCTATCAAGCTTCTCTTGTCGTCGTACTGCACGGTCTACCAGGCTGAACTTCTGGGCATATGCGTCGCCACGCGCGAAATTCTCAAGCGTAAAGAGGGAACCTTCGGCATCTATAGTGACTCAAAGGCCGCACTGCAAACAATCACAAACCAAGGTTCCCTAAACGCCCTGGCCGTGGAGGCGAGAGCGAACATTGCTGTGGCTTTATCTCAGAGCAAAGATATCTCTTTGTTCTGGATAAAGGCACATGCAGGGCTGGAAGGCAATGAGCGCGCAGACCATCTCGCGAAGGAGGCTGCACTCCGGTCCAGAAAAAGACCGGACTATGATCGCTGCCCGGTTTCATTCGTCAAGCGGCAGATCCGTTTGGGGTCGCTCGACGAATGGAACCGAAGGTACCGGAATGGGGAAACGGCCTCTGTCACAAAAATGTTCCTTCCCGATGCGATCGACGCCCACCAAACTGTGTTAAAACTAAAACCAGCCGGGATAGTGACACAGATCTTGACGGGCCACGGTGGGTTCTCCGAATACCTGCATCGTTTCAGGCGTAAGGAGAACCCATGGTGCATCTGTGAACCAGGCACGCTGGAATCGATCGCACACATACTGACAGAATGCCCAGTATTCGGAACGGAACGACTTGAGACCGAAATGAGGATAGGGACAGAAATTACCCCAAGTAACATCAAAACAATAATGTCAGATTCGAAAATAAGGAAAATGTTTTTAGAGTACTGTGAAAAGATTGTAATTAGAGTCATCAAGCGAAACAAAGTAACCTAAATACTATGCTTTACTAAATATAAATGTTTCCCTACAGGAAAAGATATATAGTTTAAAGCATAGGATATCCCAACAGAAACTAATAAATAAATAAATAGGTCTCAATCAGTGGAGTCCAAGAAATGGTTGTTGTAGTGGTCGCGGGGAATAGTTCTAGGAGAGAGAATAGAGTTATAAAAAGGCCGTACGAATAACATTGAGCAAATAGGATTGTATACAAGTAACAGAAAACATATGAAGTCCCTAGAAATAATTAGCTAGAAATAAGTAGGTATAAGTAGGTATATAAAATGCTGTTAAAATTGAAAATACACATGTAATAGTTTTAAGAAATAGAAATAAGAGAAATTAAGAAAATGTAGCTAGAAATAAATATAGACATATAAGATTATAAAATGGTTGTAGAGTAATGTGTGATAAGATGGAAAATATGTAGAAAAGCCCTTAGAGAAAAATGTAACTAGAAATAAGTATAGATATTAAGGATTATAAAATGGTTGAGGTGGCGTTAAGAGATGGAAAATATGTAGAAAAAGTCCTTAGAGAAAAAATGTAACTAGAAATAAGTATAGATATATAAGATGGTTGTGAAAAATGGTAAACACACATTAAGATAGTCTAAGCAAACATGTGAATAGTATTAAGAAATAGATATAAGATGGAAAAATTGGTAAAGAAATAAAAGTAAAGCTGTGTCTGTGTCAAAACCCTAAAATAATAAAAGAAAAGAGTAGAAATAAAATAGAAGGGCGTCCTACCCTTGAAATTGAAAGAACATTGAATGAAAGAAAGAAAAAGTATGCGGAATGGAAGTGCGAGAGGAATAAAAGAGAAATGGAATGAATGTATTAGACATGATAAACCATTAGATATACAAGATCCCTGTCTATGTCAGGGGACCCTAGTATTTAAAAAAAAAAAAAAAAAAAAAAAAAAAAAAAAAAAAAAAAAAAAAAAAAAACCTAACCTAACCTACCCTAACCTAACCTAACCTAACCTAACCTAACCTTTTTTTTTTTTTTTTTTTTTTTTTTTTTTTGACGCTGGGAAAAAATGCATTACGCATACCCTCCCATCGGGGGACGGGAGGGGTATGTGGGACTCCCCGGGCGGACCCGGTATACCCACTAAAACGACCCAGCGCATTCCCGCTTCGTCCAAGTGGCGGGGGGACTGGGAAACCGGCACAGCCTTCACTTCCAGTCCTCCGCCGACGATTGCAAGGCAGACCCCTCACACCCTCACGGGTGTGGGGGGGTCGGGAATGACCGACGAAGGTGACGGGTGCAATGCGGGCGAAGGCACCCCCGCGCCTGTCGCCCGCCCGTCACCATGAGGAGGGAGGGCTCGACGCCTTCTCCCCCTTCTTCGTCTGCGGAGCGGCGCAGCGAGAGGATCGTCCTCCCGCGCGCGCTCCGCCTCCTCCTTTTGCGAGAGTACGTCCTCGCAAAAGGAGGCTACCGCTGACCAGGCCTCCTCGCTCCCCAGCATGGCGTCGACCACGCCGGGAAGTGAGAGGTCCGGTCCGACCACCGCGGTCAGACCGCGGCGCAGCTCGGACCATGCCGGGCACACCTCGAGGGTGTGCTGCGCCGTGTCCTCTGCCGCGCCGCAGTCGTGGCACGCCGGGGTCTCCTCCCTCCCGATCCGGTGCAGGTGCGATCCGAAGCAGCCGTGCCCGGACAACACCTGCACCAGACGGAAAGAGAGGAAACCGTGGGACCGCTCGAGCCAGCCCTTCAGGACCGGACCAAGCGCGTCCAACGTCCGGCGGCCAAAGGCGGCGTTGGCGAGGTCCTCCGTCCAATGGAGGACGATGGCGTCCTTCGCCTCCTGCCGCACGGCCTCCCGCTCTTCGGCGACGGGGCGCTCCCCGAGCGCCTTCCTGTGCGCCGTCCACTCGTACACTCTGGCGAGCACCCATGCCTCCAACTCCCAAGGAGGGGTGCCGGCCAGAGCGCACGCCGCCGAAAAGCCCACCGAGCGGTAAGCCCTCGCCACCCGCTGTGCAATGGCCCGCTGGGGCCTGCGGATGGCGGTCGCATTCTCCCTCCTATGGAGGGAGTCCGCCCAGATGGGCGCCCCGTAAAGGGCCATGCTCCGCAAGATGCTGGCATAGAGGCGCCGGCATTTCGCCTTGGGCCCCCCCAGGTTTGGGAGGAGCCACGAGAGGGCGTCCGCGGCCTTCAACAGGCGCGTCGACAGTCCGCTGAAGTGCGGGCCGAAGCGCCACCTGTCGTCCAGCACCAGCCCCAGATATTTCATCTGGGGCTGGACCCCTATACGGACGCCCTCCACGACGATGTGGGCGTCGGGAGGGCAGCGCTGCCGGGGACCGCGAAAGTACACGGCCTCCGTCTTGTGCAGCGCCACCTTCAATCCCAGGCGGCGGATCCTCTCTGCCACCAAGGATCCGCCAGCCGAGGCCAGACAGGCCGCATCCCCGAAGTTCCTCCCCCGGGCAGTGAGGAGAGTGTCGTCCGCGTAGCAGATGACACTCGTGCCCGGGAGGAGGGCTCCCCGCAAGAGCCAGTTAAACCCGATGTTCCACAAGGGGGGGCCAAGCACCGACCCCTGTGGAACACCGGACTCTGCCCCGTAGCGCCTCACGGTGGCCGTTTTGTCTACGAAGAGGACCTCTCGGTCCTCCAAGTAGCTGGCCAGGAGATCCCGCAGATATTGGGGCACTCCGTGATACCGGAGCGCCTCCAAAATCGTCGAGTGGGGGACGGAGTTGAAGGCGTTCGCAATGTCGAATGACACCGCCAGCACTCCGTCCCCCGCATCCACCGCCTCCTTTACCTGGCCCTTCAGTAGGGCCAGCGCGTCGATCGTCGAACGCCCACGACGGAATCCGTATTGGGCGTCCGACAGGTCCGGCCCTACCCCCCGCAAATGGCTGTCCAGCCTCCCGGCGACAATCCCCTCGAACAATTTACCGACCTCATCGAGCAGAACGATGGGCCGGTATGCCGAGGGGGAGTCCACCGGGCGTCCCTCTTTTCGGAGGAGGCATAGCTGCCCCTCCTTCCACAGTTTCGGGAACCTCCCAGCCGTAAAACACGCACTGAAGAGGTCCCGAAACCTGTCCTCCATTTGGGAGGCGGCGATTGCCACCACCCGTGCGGGGACGCCGTCCGGTCCGGGGGCGGTCTTCTTTGCGCGGAGGCTCAGAACCCCCGCGCAGAATTCCGCCGCCGTCACCGGGGGGACCTCTGCCTCCGGTGGAGCCGCCCCTTGCGGGGGATCCATCGTTGGTGGGGCGAAGTCGGTCCTGCGCGGAAACAGGGACCGGACCACCCCATCCAACAATGCTGGCTCGAGGGTCTCCGACAGTGGGGGACCGTAGGGGCGGAGCTGGTTCCGCGCCGCCTTATATGGCCTCCCATAGGGATCCCTGTCGAGACCCTCCAGCATCTCGGCCCTCGCCGAGTCTTGCGCAGCGCCCATTGCAGACTTGAGGGCCGCCGTAGCCTCTCGGTAAGAGGCGTGCAGGCGGTCCTCCTCTGCCCGGACTCGGTTTTGGGCGCTGCGCCGTCGGCTCCGCGTGTAGGCCCTTCTGGCTGCCACGCAGGTGGCCCGTAGTCTCGCCAGATCCTCCGTCCACCAGTAGACGGCACGACGGGGAGGCGGACGGCGAGACCGAGGCATGCTGGAGTTGCACACCTCGGTCAAGGACCCCCTGAGCCGGACCGCTGCGGCGTCAACGTCCGGGACCTCCTCGACAAGGGGAGGCGACAGCCAGTCCTGGAGAAAAGCGGCCTCCTTGGCTGCCTCCCGGTCCAGGCGGGTGAGTGCCCACCGCGGGAAGGGAGATTGCCCAGCGCTGGCCGTCCCCCTCCCCTGCTGGGTGGAGATGTCGAACCGCACGTAACGGTGGTCCGACAAGGTCTCCACCAGCTCCACCCGCCAGTTCACGACGCGGGCGGCCAGCGCGGGGGTGGCAAACGACACATCCACCACCGACCCGCCCTGTTGTCGCACACACGTGTGGACCGCCCCCCTGTTGAGGAGGGACACACCGCACGAGGCCGCCCAAAACTGGACGGCGCGTCCCCGGACGTTGCAACCGGCGGCCGGGTTGCCCCAGGCCACCGACTTGGCGTTTAGGTCGCCCAACACCACGACCTGGCGTGGCGCCGCCCTCCCTACGACAGCAGTGAGGACTTCGAGGAAATCCTCAAAGTCCGAGAGAGGGCGGTTTGGGGAGAAATACACCCCCACCATCACTATCTCTCCCCACGCGGCGGCCACGTATCCCGGTCCCCTCTCTAAGAGCGAGAGGGGAGGGGAGTCTGTGGAAGACCGCGCCACCAACGCCACCAAGCCGTCCCGGTCGCCCAGCCAACGGCCAGGGACCGAGTAGGGTTCGGCGACCACCGCCAAGTCCACCAACCACTCAGCCATGGTCTGCATCAGCAGATCCTGGGCTGTCCTGCAGTGGTTGGTGTTCGCCTGAAGGATGCGATGTTCGACTGTGTCCATCAGTCGGACATCGCACCCTCCTCCGCAGCCGCCGCAGGAACGGCGGTGTTAGCGGCAGCAGCAGGCGCAGGCCCGGTCGGCGCCTGCGCTTTGCCACGCTTAGGGGGAGGAATACACTTCCTCCCCTTCATTACGTGGCCCGATCGGTGGCCACTGGCGGCACACACCGCACAGTGCGGCGTGGCGGCCTTGCAGGAGGCGGCTTTGTGGCCCTCCTTGCCGCAGCGGTAGCATGTGTCCGTCCTGTCTACCTTGGACGGACACAGAGGCCTGGTGTGGCCGATGCCGAAGCACCGGAAGCACCGCAGAGGCTGGTCCTCGAGTGCCCGGACTGCGCCCGAGCTGAATCCGACTTGAAGCCGTCCTTTCGCAAGGACGGCTTTGGCAGCGGCGATTGGGCACTCGAGGCGGATGGTGCCCATACCACCGCGGCCGGGCCTTATGTCCCGGCCTTGGACCGCCGCGGCGCCACAGCCCCCTACCGCTGCGACCGCCGCCACCACCTCCTCCTTGGTGACGGAGTCATCTAGCTCCGTCACCTCAATGGCCGCTGACTTGACCGGCCGGGCCACCTTGGCAGAGTCCGCGATGACCTCTTGCAGCTTGGCTGCAAATAGGTCCGCGCGGGCACCCCCTTCGGCCCCCGGGAACTCGAATATTCGAGCCCCGGCTTGGGTCCGCCGGCAGGACACACTGCCGATCCCCAGTTGGGTGGGATCGGCATTGTTACGGGCCCGCACCAAAATGGAGGCGTAGGTCTCCCCTCGCCCCGCAGCCTCCGCGGTGAGCGTCACCACGACGGCTGCGGTTTTCGGAGGGACCAGCTGCCCCTTTCCCTTCACTTTCCTCTTTCCCCCTCCTCCAGTCTTGCCCTCGCCGGTCGTCTGTGACTGGCTGGGAGTGGCGGTGGTAGGGGCGGCAGGGACGGCCGTCGTCGACTTTTTGCCCTTCCCCTTCCCCTTACGGGCCACTTCCGTCCAGTCGTTGGACGGGGTGGTCGAAGGGAGAAGGGCATCTTCCGCCTTGGACGAGGACGGCTCCGGCTCAGACTGCCTCTTATCCGCCGCAAGCGGCGGTCGGAGGCGCTTCTCCGGCAGGAGCCGATCCTCTATAGCCTCAAAGCAGGCTCTCGTGAAGGCCCTCTCCTCCATAACAACCTTGCGGACGATATCCTCAAGGTTGGCAGTGGAGGCAGGGCCCTCTGCCGCAGGGCTCGCCTTGGCCCGTGGTGGCCGGGCCGAGGCAGGGCCCTCTGCCACAGGGCTCGCCTGGGCCTGTTGTGGCCGGGCCGTGGCTTCAGCGAGCTTTTGGTGAAGCTGGCTGACCTCCGACTGCAGACAATTTATTCTTGCCTGCAGTTGCCGCGTCTCGTCAGTGGTCGTCCGCTTCACCAACTCAGCGACGACACCACGCAGGCTCGCGGCCCTGCACTTTAGGGCCTTTTGGAAAGTGCCCTTTAGGTTGGAGGACTTAGAGGCGACCTCCATGATCCCCTCCTCGTCCTCCTCCGCCATCCTCTGCAGCTCCTCCAGAGACTGGTCCGCATACAGAACGCGTGACGCACCGTACCCGGACTTGGCCCGGGCGACGTGCGCACGCTTCTCCTTGGCGGCAACCCGCTCCTCCAGCTCTTGCTGGAGCTGCGCCTTTCGGGCCAGGTCCACCTGGCGCTGGGCGTCCGCGAGCCCAACGACGTGGGTGTCCGCGGCCGCTGTCGTCGGCTTTTTAGCCTTCGACAACGGTTTGGACCCCGAAGCCGAGGAGCTCTCGGACCCACAGCTCAGGAAGACCCGCTTCCGCGATCGAGAGCCGCTCGCATCCGACACTCCAACAACCGAGTCGCTGTCAGACGACTCTGCGCCACCGAAGTAGCTAGCCGCAGACGGCGCGCGGCTAGGCTCTGATGCTGGAGCGTCGGGGTGGCCCTGAGAAGGGCCTTTTGGTTGGCCCTGAGAAGGGCCGTTTGGTTGGCCCTGAGAAGGGCCTTTTGGTTGGCCCTGAGAAGGGCCTTTGGGTTGGCCCTGAGAAGGGCCTTTTGGTTGGCCCTGAGAAGGGCCGTTTGGTTGGCCCTGAGAAGGGCCTTTTGGTTTTAAAAAACGCCCGGAGGCGTCCCGCGTGGGTTTAGGCATAGCCTCCGCAGGATCGTAGATAAAAACAAGGCAAAGATAAAATACGCTACGATATCACAGTGCACTTTGGCCAACCCAATCTGCCACTCCGTTACGGTGGTCAGACTGGGTCGTTTCCAGGGGACGCGACGTGGACGCAAGCACTGTGGGGGGTCCCCCAACCTAACCTAACCTAACCTAACCTAACCTAACCTAACCTAACCTAACCTAACCTAACCTAACCTAACCTAACCTAACCTAACCTAACCAAGGATCAAAAGATCATAATGGGGTGCAAAACAAGGGAGGAGAGGTCGAAGCTTAAGAAGCGACTGAGGGCAGCCGGAGAGAACCTCGTTGTCGAGGAGGTGGCGAATCGGGACCCGCTTCTGGTTCTTAGGGACGTGTTGTCAGTACACAGTGACGACGACGTACTTAAAGCCCTTAAGAACCAGAACCGGGAGATCTTTCACGGCCTCGACGACGGGGACCAAAGAATTACGATTAAATACCGTAAGAAGAATAAAAACCCGCACACGAACAGCATTGTGTTGAGTGTGTCCCCTACGATCTGGAGGCGGGCACTCGAAGGAGGCAAGCTTCGGATTGACCTCCAGAGAGTGCGCGTCGAAGACCAGACGCCTCTGGTGCAGTGCACCCGTTGCCTGGCATACGGACACGGCAAACGACTGTGCACGGAGCCAGCCGATCTCTGTAGCCACTGTGGCGGTCCACACCTTAGGTTGGACTGCCCAGTCAAACAGACTGGCGAAGCAGCGGTGTGCATTAACT
Source organism: Xestia sexstrigata (assembly GCA_941918905.2). Lineage (NCBI taxonomy): Eukaryota > Metazoa > Arthropoda > Insecta > Lepidoptera > Noctuidae > Xestia > Xestia sexstrigata. The sequence goes on along the minus strand of OW799221.2, from coordinate 19,874,445 downwards.
GCACCAGAGCCAAAGAGCTAGGGGAGCACTCGCACAATGCTTTCAGTAATGAATGCCCGGTACGCAGGAAGTGAGACGCATTCGCCAGAGCGTCCATAGCATATTGCTAAAGTTGTTGGAGCGCCCACTTCCACGTACAGACTGAAGACTGGTTCGACGCAACTTAATATTAGACGAATCAAACGATCTACTAGGGTTGGCAATATAATAAGTGGGAACAGTAACTGGAGTCAGTTTCATGAGAAACTGGCTCAAGTTAAGCATGACCAGGTGTCAGCCCTGGTGGATTCGTCACGGTGTGCCGAACACGGTCCAAAAGGCTACAGTTATATTATGCCAAAGACCAAAATAAAAACAAGAAGTATAATAAGTAAACAAGTTAGAACATTAGTCGATAGAGTAAATAAGTTAGTGTTAAAAAATATGTTAAAAATGATATGTTAGTATATATTAAGTATATAGCTTAATTATTATCATTGAAAATTAAGGAAATAAAATAAAGGAAAAGATCTAATACTGTAGTTTAAGGGCATAAATATGAGGTCTGCTAATAGTTTTAAAAATAGTAAATGGACGTAAAGTAAAGTTCAAAGGATAAAGTATATAAATATTACTATGATACAAATAAAAATGTAGCCAATAAATGAAGCGTAATAAACAAATAAGAAAAAGTAAACTAGCGTATTTGAACTGCACAAAATTACATACGTAAAATAAAACGAACATAAGTGGTCTCTCCGGCCACCCAGTATTTAATGAAGCCAAAATGTCAGATGCTAAGGACTCTGATCCCCATGTCAGAGGGACACTGGGTAGGCAGGAGTGGTTTTTAGCCGGTTCGAGTCCGGCACTACCTCGACTGTCTCACTAGAGACATTCCTGTGAGATAGTCGAGGTGTCCGTGGGGATTTCCCACTCCTGCCAAAAAAAAAAAAAAAAAAAAAAAAAAAAAACAACCTAACCTAACCCGCTTCCAGACGTGCGATTTTGAAGCTGTTTTCAGCATTTTTAGACCAAACTAGGCCTCCGCCTACGTTCTGACCATATCGCACGCATTTACACGCGCGTCGGGACTTCATCCCTACTAACACTCAGGAATTTCCGAATTTTTCATAGTAAATTCTCAAAATTAATTGTTTTTCTAAATTCTTTTGCAAAAATAACGTTAGTTTATAGTTGAAATAGTCCTCACCCTTCATCCCTGAATTCTGGTCCGCGATCCGTGTCCCGGTCTCCAGGTTGTGGGGTGAAATTCAAAATTTTTTGGTTCAAAAACTGGTTTTTTGACCGAAACTCAAAATTTTTGGTCGGCACCTAGTAAGTTTTATTCCTTATATCGCTAGCCCGCGCGGAGACGCGTCTCTGGACACCTCGCCCGCGCCCCTAGCTCGAATAAAACATATCTTTTTCAAAAAAAATAGTTTTTTTCATACATTCCTGTTAGTACCCAAAATCTACCTAAGGGATTGAATTAAAAACACAAACGTTGATATCTTCGCTTCCAGACGTGCGATTTTGAAGCTGTTTTCAGCATTTTTAGACCAAACTAGGCCTCCGCCTACGTTCTGACCATATCGCACGCATTTACACGCGCGTCGGGACTTCATCCCTACTAACACTCAGGAATTTCCGAATTTTTCATAGTAAATTCTCAAAATTAATTGTTTTTCTAAATTCTTTTGCAAAAATAACGTTAGTTTATAGTTGAAATAGTCCTCACCCTTCATCCCTGAATTCTGGTCCGCGATCCGTGTCCCGGTCTCCAGGTTGTGGGGTGAAATTCAAAATTTTTTGGTTCAAAAACTGGTTTTTTGACCGAAACTCAAAATTTTTGGTCGGCACCTAGTAAGTTTTATTCCTTATATCGCTAGCCCGCGCGGAGACGCGTCTCTGGACACCTCGCCCGCGCCCCTAGCTCGAATAAATTTTACCCACCCACCCGCCCTCTGGGTTATAGGAAGGTAGACGTGGGGTTTTCGGCAAAATTTATTTTTTTCATATTAGTTTCTGTAATATATTTTAATCCTGTTAATAGTGTCTTTGTAGGGACAGGTCGTTTTTAAACCTTACTGACTACGAGTAAATAATTTGTTTTACGAAATTTTAAATTTTAATGTTTTAGAAACATAATAATTATTATTAAGTAAATTATTGTGACAGTCGTACTTGAGAGGGCGACTATAATTGTATGACTTTTTTGTAAATACATTTTATTTGATTTTATTATTTATTTACTTACTGTGTTCCCCCCTTTACAGGGTCACTTAGGTACCAGTGTCCTCTCTGAACCTTTCCTCTCGAGCAGATATTGTTGTTCCGTGCCCCTCTTTACAGGGTTCTGATCTGATAATACCTGCTCCCAAATTTTGAATATGTTTCGCACCCCATCTAGCACCGTGAGGGCCCAAGGCTCTAGTAGCTCGCCGCGATCGGCGGAGAAAGCGATGCCTTCACCTGACGCAAGGAGGAGAATCTCCTTCGGAGACGAGACTCCTTTTGCGTCACAGGGAGGCCCTGCCACTCCGGGGACGCGCCGGGCTGCTATCGATGCCACAAGACCGCTCAAAAAGCCTGAGGCTAAGTGCCGCAGTCGCACTGAGGAGGCGAGAGCTTGCCTAAATAAGGCTAAGCTTAATTTAGGCAACTCTCGCAACCTCAAGGCCGAGATAAAGACTGCCGTGCTCGAAGCCATAAACAGGCTTTATGAGCTGGTAAAGGAGTCCGAGCGCGACCAGGCTCCTGCTGCACCCGAAGCCATACCAGTACCCGCACCCACTGCCGACCTCTGTCCCCAGTCCATTTCCGAAAGTCTCGTTAGCCAGACTGACCTCATTTCCACCTTAAAGGAGCATATCTCGATCGTTAAGGAGAACACCGAGAAGGTGGAACAGCTCCGAGACAGTCTGGCTGGCTGGGAAAATGTTGAGGGGAGGACGTACGCCGGCGCGGCGGCCGCGAATAAGCGTCACACTGGGGGACAGACCCTGGAACGAGCGACGCTGCATTCGGTGGTTGTCTCCTCGAAGCAAGAAATGGATACGGGGGATGAGATCCTGGAACGGGTCAGAAGGGCAGTGGACGCGAAAGAGGGCTGGGTGCGTGTGGAAAGAGTGAGAAAGGCTAAGGATCAGAAGATTATAATGGGGTGCGCAACAAAGGAGGAGAGGCACAAATTAAAAACCAGATTGGAAGCGGCCGGAGAGAACCTCGTCGTCGAGGACGTGAAGAATCGGGACCCGCTTCTGATTCTTAGGGACGTATTACTCATGCACAGTGACGAGGATGTGCTGAGAGCCCTTAAGAATCAGAACCGGGAGATATTTCACGGGCTCGACGACAAGGAGCAAAGAATGGTTATTAAGTACCGAAAGAAAACACGTAACCCGCACGCGAATCACGTTGTGCTTGGTGTGTCCCCTACGGTCTGGAAGAGAGCGATTGAAGGGGGAAAACTCCGCATCGACCTCCAGCGAGTTCGCGTCGAGGACCAGACGCCTCTGGTGCAGTGCACCCGCTGTTTGGCATACGGGCACGGGAAACGCTTGTGCACGGAGCCAACCGATCTGTGTAGCCACTGCGGTGGGCCACACGTCAAGGCAAACTGCCCAGAAAAACAGATCGGCAAAGCAGCGGCTTGCGTGAACTGCACCAGAGGAAAACTGGGGGCCACCGAGCACAACACATTCAGCAACGAATGCCCCGTGCGAAGGAAGTGGGACGCATTCGCAAGAGCTTCGATAGCATACTGCTAAAGTTGGCGATGCGACCACTTCCACGCGGCCCAGAAACAAAACCAATTCGGCCCAACCAAAAAACAGACGCGTTGAGCAAACGTCTAGCATTGGCTATAAGCAAATCAGTAACTTGAGTTTGTTTCATATGAAACTGGCTCAAGTTATGTTGGAACAGGGGCCAGCCCCGCTAAATGCGTCAAGTTGCGTCGAACTTGGGAATAGTTTTACGAATAGAAACCCATCTTGTAAAACATTTAGAAAAATAAAAACAACAGATTTCAATATTAATAATTTATTAATAAAACATACGATATCGAGTTATATATTGAATATATAGATAAGATATCATACAGATAAAAATTAGAACAGTAAAAAAAAAAAAAAAAAAAAAAAAAAAAAAAAAAATATATATTTGACAGAATTAAAACAAAACTAAATAAATAAAGATATCACAGGGAAAGGGCATAAATATTAGGGTTACAATAGATATGATATAAATCAAGAAAAATTAACCTCCATTAAAATAAATTAATAGTAGTTAAAATAGTTTATACCTTATAATATGTATTAGCAAGAAAACTTAGTTTAAACAAAGATAAAGTCTCTTAAAATCTTTGCGTGTTTTAATAGTGCAAGAATAACTTTACAGCAAAATACAAAATGTGCACATAACGCGGTCTCTCCGGCCACCTAAATGAGTAGAAAAACCAAACAAGACAGATGTTAAGGGCTCTAATCATGTTAGAGGGACACTGGCTGGGGCAGGAGTGTGGTTTTAGCCGGTTCGAGTCCGGCACTACCTCGACTGCCTCACAGGAGAAATTCCTGTGAAACAGTCGAGGTGTCCGCGGGGATTTCCCACTCCTGCCAAAACAAAAAAAAAAAAAAAAAAAAAAAAAAAACCTAACCTAACCTAACCTAACCTAACCTAACCTAACCTAACCTAACCTAACCTAACCTAACCTAACCTAACCTAACCTAACCTAACCTAACCTAACCTAACCTAACCTAACCTAACCTAACCTAACCTAACCTAACCTAACCTAACCGATATCTTCACTTCCAGACGTGCGATTTTGAAGCTGTTTTCAGCGTTTTTAGACCAAACTAGGCCTCCGCCTAAGTTCTGACCATATCGCACGCATTTACACGCGCGTCGGGACTTCATCCCTACTAACACTCGGGAATTTTTCGAATTTTCATAGTAAATTCTCAAAATTAATTGTTTTTCTAAATTCTTTTGCAAAAATAACGTTAGTTTATAGTTGAAATAGTCCTCACCCTTCATCCCTGAATTCTGGTCCGCGATCCGTGTCCCGGTCTCCAGGTTGTGGGGTGAAATTCAAAATTTTTTGGTTCAAAAACTGGTTTTTTGACCAAAACTCAAAATTTTTGGTCGGCACCTAGTAAGTTTTATTCCTTATATCGCTAGCCCGCGCGGAGACGCGTCTCTGGACACCTCGCCCGCGCCCCTAGCCCGAATAAAACATAACTTTTTCAAAAAAATAGTTTTTTTCATACATTCCTGTTAGTACCCAAAATCCACCTAAGGGATTGAATTAAAAACACAAACGTTGATATCTTCACTTCCAGACGTGCGATTTTGAAGCTGTTTTCAGCGTTTTTAGACCAAACTAGGCCTCCGCCTAAGTTCTGACCATATCGCACGCATTTACACGCGCGTCGGGACTTCATCCCTACTAACACTCGGGAATTTTTCGAATTTTCATAGTAAATTCTCAAAATTAATTGTTTTTCTAAATTCTTTTGCAAAAATAACGTTAGTTTATAGTTGAAATAGTCCTCACCCTTCATCCCTGAATTCTGGTCCGCGATCCGTGTCCCGGTCTCCAGGTTGTGGGGTGAAATTCAAAATTTTTTGGTTCAAAAACTGGTTTTTTGACCAAAACTCAAAATTTTTGGTCGGCACCTAGTAAGTTTTATTCCTTATATCGCTAGCCCGCGCGGAGACGCGTCTCTGGACACCTCGCCCGCGCCCCTAGCCCGAATAAATTTTGCCCGCCCACCCGCCCTCTGGGTTTATAGGAAGGTAGACGTGGGGTTTTAGGCAAAATTTATTTTTCATATTTAGTTTCTTCAATATATTTTAGGCCTGTAAATAGGGGTTTAGTAGGGAAAACTTGTTTTTAAAGAATACTGACCTGAATTTAACTGAATTTTAATATTATTATATAGCTTTTATATTTAATTTAGTAAATTTATTGTATTTTATTGTCTTACATTTTAATTGATTTTTTTTCGTTATTTTACTTTTTGTGTTCCCCCTTTACAGGGTCACATAAGTACCAGGGTTCCTTTGAATTTCTTCTCTCGAGCAGATATTGCAGTTCCGTCCTCCTCTTTACAGGGGTCTGATCTAGTAATACCTGCTCCCAAATTCATAATATGTTTTGCACCCCATCCAGCACCGTGAGGGCCCAAGGCGCTAGTGGCTCGCCGCGATCATCGGAGCATGCGATGCCTTCGCCTGCTGACGCAAGGAGGAGAATTTCTTTCGGAGAAGACACTCCTTCTGCGTCGCGGGGGGGGCCTGCCGCTCCGGGGACGCGCCGAGCTACTATCGAAGACTCAAGGCCGCTCAAAAAGCCTGAGGCGAAGTGCCGCAGTCGCACCGAGGAGGCGAGAGCTTGCCTAAATAAGGCCAAGCTTAATCTAGGCAACTCTCGCAACCTCAAGGCCGAGATAAAGACTGCGGTGCTCGAAGCCATAAACAGGCTTTATGAGCTGGTCAAAGAGTCCGAGCACGATAGGGCCCCCACCGCACCCGTCGCCGTACCGGAACTCGCGCCTACTGCCGACCATGGTCCCCAGTCCGATCCTGAGATTCTTGTTAGCCAGACTGAGCTCGTCAGGACGATGAAGGAGCACATTACCTTAATAAAGGAGAACTCCGACGAGCTGGTCAAGCTGCGGGACAGTCTGGCTAGCAGGGAATGTGTTGGGGAGACAACTTACGCTAATGTTGCAGCTGTGACGAAGAGCCACACCAGGGCACAGGCCCTGGAACGAACCACGCTGCATTCCGTAGTTGTCTCCTCAACACAGGAGATGGACACGGGGGACGAGATTCTGGAGAGAGTCAGGAAGGCGGTCGACGCGAAGGAGGGCTGGGTGCGAGTGGAAAGAGTGCGAAAAGCAAAGGATCAAAAGATCATAATGGGGTGCAAAACAAGGGAGGAGAGGTCGAAGCTTAAGAAGCGACTGAGGGCAGCCGGAGAGAACCTCGTTGTCGAGGAGGTGGCGAATCGGGACCCGCTTCTGGTTCTTAGGGACGTGTTGTCAGTACACAGTGACGACGACGTACTTAAAGCCCTTAAGAACCAGAACCGGGAGATCTTTCACGGCCTCGACGACGGGGACCAAAGAATTACGATTAAATACCGTAAGAAGAATAAAAACCCGCACACGAACAGCATTGTGTTGAGTGTGTCCCCTACGATCTGGAGGCGGGCACTCGAAGGAGGCAAGCTTCGGATTGACCTCCAGAGAGTGCGCGTCGAAGACCAGACGCCTCTGGTGCAGTGCACCCGTTGCCTGGCATACGGACACGGCAAACGACTGTGCACGGAGCCAGCCGATCTCTGTAGCCACTGTGGCGGTCCACACCTTAGGTTGGACTGCCCAGTCAAACAGACTGGCGAAGCAGCGGTGTGCATTAACTGCACCAGAGCCAAAGAGCTAGGGGAGCACTCGCACAATGCTTTCAGTAATGAATGCCCGGTACGCAGGAAGTGGGACGCATTCGCCAGAGCGTCCATAGCATATTGCTAAAGTTGTTGGAGCGCCCACTTCCACGTACAGACTGAAGACTGGTTCGACGCAACTTAATATTAGACGAATCAAACGATCTACTAGGGTTGGCAATATAATAAGTGGGAACAGTAACTGGAGTCAGTTTCATGAGAAACTGGCTCAAGTTAAGCATGACCAGGTGTCAGCCCTGGTGGATTCGTCACGGTGTGCCGAACACGGTCCAAAAGGCTACAGTTATATTATGCCAAAGACCAAAATAAAAACAAGAAGTATAATAAGTAAACAAGTTAGAACATTAGTCGATAGAGTAAATAAGTTAGTGTTAAAAAATATGTTAAAAATGATATGTTAGTATATATTAAGTATATAGCTTAATTATTATCATTGAAAATTAAAGAAATAAAATAAAGGAAAAGATCTAATACTGTAGTTTAAGGGCATAAATATGAGGTCTGCTAATAGTTTTAAAAATAGTAAATGGACATAAAGTAAAGTTCAAAGGATAAAGTATATAAATATTACTATGATACAAATAAAAATGTAGCCAATAAATGAAGCGTAATAAACAAATAAGAAAAAGTAAACTAGCGTATTTGAACTGCACAAAATTACATACGTAAAATAAAACGAACATAAGTGGTCTCTCCGGCCACCCAGTATTTAATGAAGCCAAAATGTCAGATGCTAAGGACTCTGATCCCCATGTCAGAGGGACACTGGGTAGGCAGGAGTGGTTTTTAGCCGGTTCGAGTCCGGCACTACCTCGACTGTCTCACTAGAGACATTCCTGTGAGATAGTCGAGGTGTCCGTGGGGATTTCCCACTCCTGCCCAAAAAAAAAAAAAAAAAAAAAAAAAAAAAAAAACCTAACCTAACCTAACCTAACCGGTTGATATCTTCGCTTCCAGACGTGCGATTTTGAAGCTGTTTTCAGCGTTTTTAGACCAAACTAGGCCTCCGCCTAAGTTCTGACCATATCGCACGCATTTACACGCGTGTCGGGACTTCATCCCTACTAACACTCGGGAATTTTTCGAATTTTCATAGTAAATCATCAAAATTAATTGTGTTTCCAAATTCTTTTGCAAAAATAACGTTAGTTTATAGTTGAAATAGTCCTCACCCTTCATCCCTGAATTCTGGTCCGCGATCCGTGTCCCGGTCTCCAGGTTGTGGGGTGAAATTCAAAATTTTTTGGTTCAAAAACTGGTTTTTTGACAGAAACTCAAAATTTTTGGTCGGCACCTAGTAAGTTTTATTCCTTATATCGCTAGCCCGCGCGGAGACGCGTCTCTGGACACCTCGCCCGCGCCCCTAGATCGAAAAAATTTTGCCCACCCGCCCACCCTGTGTTATATAAGGAAGCTAGACCGGGTTTTTTTTTTTCGGCAATAATATTTATATTTTTGCTTTTCGACTACAAACGCTTATTTGACCTAAAAAAAAAAAAAAAAAAAAAAAAAAAAAAAAAAAAAAAGTCTTTTTACATCGTTTTAAAGCTTTTTTAAGATAAAATCCCGTTGTAAGGAGATAATTGTAACGATTATTTTATTTTATTTTAATTACTAGGACTAAGTCTTAGTTTAGGACCAATTTTATTTTGACTTGTTTTATTTATACATTTAATTAATTATTATATATTTTACCGACTGCATCCCCCCTTTACAGGAATCAGTCTGTTCGTGTCCCCTGACTATATTCACACGATGTTAGGCATCAGGACCCCGCTGAACAAGGCGAAGGCTGCGGAGGAGAGCTTTGACGTGGAGGGGGCATGCCCAGTACAGGCAGGCCCTTCAGTGCGGCGTAGTATTGGCGAGTGGGAGGCGGAGAAGCACAAATCGGGGCAACCCCGCAAACCCCTTACACCTCCAAAAGCGATACCCGCCACCACTCCCCCAAAGAAAACACTCGTGCCCACTCCCCCCAAACAACTCAAAACCAAAGCACTAGCCACTCAGCGGGTAAGATCCGACACCTATGAGCTGCCAGGAAAGGCCCTGGAGAGTCCGCCTCGAGAAATGCCACCCGTGAGGTATCTCAATAGAACCACGGAGGCAAAGGCGTGTCTCTCCAGCGCCAAGCTTCAACTGGATAGCTCAAGGAATCTGAAAAAAGAAATAAAAGATGCCCTAACAAAAGCCGTGGACCGGCTATACCAGCTCGTCAAGGAGGGAGAATGTGAGAAGGCGAAAACACCGATAGAGGCAGTCGAACCCGAGAAGGCCCCCAAGGACCTGGCACCGGCTCCCAGCGCACCGACAGAGCTCATGATGCAGCTCATGGAGAACCTTCAGCAGCACAACAAGGCGCTGGAGGAATGCCAGCTGCACACGCGAGCCCTGTCGGAGCACCTACTACAGGCACCTCGCTTTGTCGCAGGCCAAGGATCCTCGTTCGCGGAGATGGCCGCCGTCCCGAAGCAACACATCCAAGCACCTCTTCACTCGATGATTGTGTCATCAGTCGATGACAAGGACACGGGTGAAGAGGTGATTGAGAAGCTAAGGACGGCAGTAGATGCCAGGAACGAGGGCACCAGGGTGGAGAGGCTGCGGAAGGCGAGGGACCAGAAGGTGGTGGTCGGTTTCAGGACCAGGGAGGAGCTGACTCGGGTGACGGAGAAAATAAAGAGAGCGGGAAACCTCGTGGTGGAGGAGGTTAAAAACAAGGACCCGCTCATTATAATCATGGACGTTCTCTCCTGTCACTCAGATGTGGAGGTCATCGAGTCGCTAAAGCGACAGAACACCCACCTGATTGGGGACCTCCCTGCAGATGATGTTAGGATGGGGGTCAAGTACCGTCGTAGGACGAGGAACCCCCATACATCTCACATCATCATGCAGGTGTCCCCTTCAGTCTGGCAGAGGCTGACGCACGCGGGCCGAGTGCACATCGACCTGCAGCGGGTGCGTGTGCAGGACCAATCGCCACTGATTCAGTGCACCCGCTGCTTGCGATACGGTCACGGCCGTAAATCGTGCACGGAGCCCGCAGACCTCTGCACGCACTGTGGTGACCCCCATCTGAGGGTCGACTGCCCCTCGCGGCTGGCGGCAAAGGCGCCGAAATGCAAAAATTGCGTTTCCACCAAGCTGAGCCACACGGAGCACAACGCCTTCGACAGCCAGTGCCCAACTCGTCTCAAGTGGGACGGATTGGCGCGGCTGTCGGTGGCGTATTGCTAAGGGCCAGCCAGCGGAAACAGGAAACGACTCTACCAGGGATTCCCGAACGAACTCGAGAGCCCGTAAGGATTACCAGGTAATCCAAGCGAATCTGCAAAGGAAGAACCTGGCAACCCAAGAACTCATGATTGTGGCTAGTGAGCGGAGGGTTGCGTTCGCATTGCTCCAGGAGCCGTATGTGGGTGGGGTCAAAAGGATGCGAGACTACCGGGGAGCGAGAGTCTACCAGTGCGCTGAACAAGGAGGTGGAACTGTGAAGGCGGCAATAGCCGTTTTCGATCACGACCTTGACGTGACACAGTGTCCGAAACTCACCACCAACAACATCGTGGTGGTGAGGATCCGTACCAGCGCCTGGGAAATCGCAGTAGTCTCGTTTTACTTCGAACCAGACCAGTCCATACAGCCATACCTGGAGCAACTTTTGCAGATTCGCGAGGAAATAGGCCCCACTAGGATGATCATTGGCGGAGACGCCAACGCCAAGAGCACCTGGTGGGGTAGCCTGGTAACCGACACCAAGGGAGAGGACATGTCGGGAACCCTGGAGGACATGCGCTTGCAGGTACTCAACGTCGGCAACACTCCGACCTTCGACACCGTCAGAGGTAACACCCTGTACAGCAGCTTCGTTGATGTAACAGCTTGCTCAACGGAGCTGCTGGACTTGGTGGAGGACTGGCGGGTCGAGGAAGGCCTTACGAGCTCGGACCACAACGGTATAGCTTTCAAAATTAATCTTCTGAAATCTAAAGGAATAAATATCAACAGAACCACAAGAATCTACAACACAAAGAAAGCAAATTGGAGCCGATTTCATTCGAAATTGGCCCAATTAAAAGCTGAAGCAAATTTAAATTTAACAGAAATTGGTAAAATAGAAAACAAAACAGATTTAGAAGAACACATAAACAAATACATATTTAAAATTACAGAATCTTGTGAAGTAACATTAAATAAAATTAGGAACAACACACAAGTTACTATACCGTGGTGGTCCAAGGAGCTCGCTGAGTTAATGTCGGAGGTGAACACCCGGAGACGCCGCATACGATGCGCTGCACCGGTCCGTAGGCAGAAAGTCGTCGATGAGTACCTGCAAGCAAAAGCAAAATATGAGTCCCTAGCATTGAAGGCACAGACAGAAGGCTGGAAGGACTTCTGTCAAAAACAAGACAGGGAAGGAATGTGGGAGGGGATTTACAGGGTCATAGGACGGACCGCCAAAAGACAGGAGGACTTGCCGTTGGTAAAGGACGGAGTGCCGCTGAGTGCACAGGAATCGGCTCAACTGCTGGCCGAGACCTTCTACCCGGAAGACCTAGAGGAGGGTGAAAATGCTGACCACCGTCGGACACGTGAGGCGGCCTGTCGTGTAAACGATTGGGCGCATGATGAACAACATGACCCACCGTTTACACTTCAGGAGCTGAAAACCGCGGTGGAAAGCTTCAACCCGAAGAAGGCACCCGGAGCAGATGGTCTCACAGCCGATATCTGTGCCCAAGCTATTTTCCGGGACCCAGGGACGTTCCTTGCACTGGCCAACAAGTGCCTGGAGCACGGACACTTCCCTGGGGCCTGGAAAGTAGCCACGGTGGTAGTCCTCCGAAAACCCGGCAAAGAGTCTTACACCGCCCCTAAATCGTACAGGCCAGTCGGCCTCCTACCAGTCCTAGGTAAAATCCTGGAAAAGCTGCTAGTAGCAAGGCTAAAATGGCACCTAATCCCGCGGCTCAGTACTCGTCAGTTTGGTTTCATGCCACAGAGGAGCACCGAGGACTCCCTCTACACCATGATACAACATATCAAGGGGAAGCTAAGTGAAAAGAAGCTGATCACTGTTGTATCACTGGACATAGAGGGAGCCTTCGATAGCGCATGGTGGCCGGCCATCAGGACCAGACTGGCTGAGGAAAAATGCCCCGTGAACCTTAGGAGGCTGCTAGACAGCTACTTGACTGGTAGGAGTGTCAGAGTCCGATACGCTGGTGCCGAGTGTCGGAAGGACACGAATAAGGGGTGTGTGCAGGGGTCCATTGGCGGTCCGATCCTATGGAATCTGATCCTCGACCCTCTCCTAAAGGGGCTGGATGAGCGAGGCGTCCACTGCCAGGCGTTCGCCGATGACGTGGTGATGATCTTCGACGGTGAGACAGCATTGGAAGTCCAGAGGCATGCCAATGCCGCCCTCGAGTATGTTCGGGTGTGGGGCATCCGAAATAAGCTGAAGTTTGCACCGCAAAAAACTTGTGCAATGGTAATTACCAAGAAGCTAAAGTACGATGTCCCACTCCTGAGCATGGGCGGGGTAGACATTGGCATGTCTAAGGAAATCAAAATACTGGGGCTCACCGTCGACCACCAGCTCACTTTCAACTCCCATGTCGCAAACGTTTGCAGGAAAGCTGTGAACATTTACAAGCAGCTGGCACGCGCGGCAAAAGTGAGCTGGGGCCTTCACCCGGAGATCATCCACACCATATACACGGCAGCAGTGGAGCCGATAATCTTGTACGCGGCAAGTGCTTGGGCGCCGGCTGCAAAAAAGATCGGAGTGCAGAAAAGCCTCAACACGGTCCAACGAGGATTCGCGCAGAAGCTCTGTAAATCCTACCGCACCGTGTCGCTGAACGCGTCCCTGGTGCTGGCTGGGATACTCCCACTCGACCTCCGAATACAGGAAGCAGCCGCTCTGTATGAGGCGAAGAGAGGGGTGCCACAGCCAGCACTTGCGGGCAGGGAGGTAGAGCGGGTGGTGGCATTTACAGAGACTCCGCACCCGGCGAAACATATGGCCATGAAGTTCGTATGCCTGGAAGACCAGACCCGTGTGGACAGCCACAGCAGTCAAGCAGTAAGGGTGTTCACGGACGGCAGCAAAATTGAGGGCAAGGTCGGAGCAGCACTGTCTCTTTGGGAGGGTGATGCAGAGACCAAGTCTGTCAAACTTAGCTTGCCTCCGTACTGCACAGTCTACCAGGCGGAACTTCTGGCCATATGCGTAGCCACGCGCGAAATCCTCAAGCGCAAAGAGGGAACCTTCGGTATCTATAGTGACTCAAAGGCCGCACTTCAAACAGTCACAAACCAAGGTTCCCTCCACGCACTGGCCGTGGAGGCGAGAGCGAACGTTGCCGCAGCTTTATCCCAGAGCAAAGATGTATCCTTGTTCTGGGTAAAAGCACACGCAGGGCTCGAAGGCAACGAGCGCGCGGACCATCTCGCGAAAGAGGCTGCACTCCGGTCCAGAAAGAGGCCAGACTATGACCGCTGCCCGGTTTCATTCGTCAAGCGACAGATCCGTTTGGGGTCGCTCGACGAATGGAACCGGAGGTACCAGAATGGCGAAACAGCCTCTGTAACAAAATTATTCTTCCCTGACACAATCGAGGCCTTTAAAATAGTGAAGAAGGTGAAACCAACAGGCATCCTCACACAGATTTTCACGGGGCACGGTGGGTTCTCCGAATACCTGCACCGTTTCAAGCGTAAGGAGAGCCCATCTTGCATCTGTGAACCAGATGCAGTTGAGTCTGTCGCCCACATCCTAACAGAATGCCCCGTCTTTGGCGCGGAACGATACAACGCGGAACTAAAAATAGAGACGACGATAGATAAAAATAATATGGTCAAAATTATTGCGAACAACAAAAAACGCCAAGACTTTTTAGAATACTGTGTAGAAATAATAACTAGAGTAATACATAGAAATAAGGATATTTAAAAACTATGTTTTATCTTATATGGATATTTCGAAATGAAAGGATATACAGATCAAAGCATAGAATAACTAAGTAATACTATATATATAAATATCAATAAAATTCGGAATAACTATTTTTAAAAACTGAAAATTAACAAAAATTAAAGCCACTTTCAAAATTCTTTTCAAAATCGACAAACAAAATTATACACAATAGCAGGAAAAGTTACATAAGTCTAAAAAGGTCTCTGACAACGTCAGGGGACACACGCATTTACATAAAAAAAAAAAAAAAAAAAAAAAACCTAACCTAACCTAACCTAACCTAACCTAACCTAACCTAACAAACATTTTTTTATTTTCGGAATAAGCTTCTGCCGCGTGGAAAGGGGAAACAGCGTCGCCATTTCGCCGGGCCTAGCAGCGCTGATCAACGGAAGCACCTCAAAAGCGAGCATGAAACGCACGAAGTTCAACGCGTTGCCCAAAGCGGAAGTTGCCGAACACCGATACCGTGTAGTGCGATCACAAAACAAGACGATCGTACTATTCGAGTGGCGTGAGGAAACTCCGTTTGCACAAGCATGCTCCCTGCTCACCGAAATCGGAGAGGCCGGCCGGTACGCGAGCGGATGCCCTCGAATAATCAGCGTGGACGCAATGGCTATTGGCTACGATAGGGGGAGAGTGGCCGATCGGTACGGATGCATCAAAGCCTCACAAGACCATGAGGTGGTAGTGTACGAGGACAGAGGGGAAGACTTAAGCTTCCTAAAAGCACCTCGTAACGATGCCGATAAGACCGCGACCGACCACCAGGAGTCTTCCAAGTCGGCCCCAACAACGCCTTGCGGCTCAGAGCGACTACAGCAGAAGCTTGCTGCGGAAAAAGCCGCTTCAGACAAGAAAAGTGACAGTTCAAGAGAAAAGGCCAAGTCCGTGAGTCAAATAAAAAACATCTCCAACCTCCTCAGTAGGCTACTAGGTGTCAACAGCGCGAAGCCAGGAAACCCCCATCAAAACAGCCAGGCGGCCGCATTACGGGAGTTCACAAGGGTTTCCCCGAAACCTCCTAAAGAGCAGCGACTAGCTCCAACTAGGGCCGACAAAGGAGAAGTCAGCCCGCCGAAACTCAAGACGGCAACGGAGCCTGCAGACCACATAGCGAACGCCTTTCTCGAGTTTCAAGCCATTACTAAAGCAACAAAAGCAGTCAGTCTCATGACTTGCCAGAAAATAATGCAGTCATACCAGCTGGAGATTGAAGGTCTGCTTAAAGTGAGACTCGAAGAGGCCGAAGCAGCCATATACAACAACGTCACCTCCCTAGTCATCAAAGGAGAAATGACCGGCACATACATGGCTGCGTACAACGCCACACACGGCTTCGTGCCGTTAGACGAGTCAGCAACGTCACAGACTGGCCACATAACCTTCGTGACACCCGAAAGTGACCCAATAGTGGTGGTGGCCCGATGTACTAAAATTATGCTGGACGACAAGATCCTCGAACAGGCGGAAGCAATCTCGAGGAGCATAAGTCAAAGCGGAGGTTGGTCACTACCGAAAATAAAGTGGGTAAACGGCGTTCCAGGATGTGGCAAGACGACCTGGGTGGTAAATAACTTCGATAAGGATCACGACGTTATAGTCACTACCACAACTGAGGCCGCGAAAGATCTGCGGCAAAAGCTGGCGCACCAAATCGGTGAAGACAACAGAACCAAGGTGCGCACACTGGCCTCAATATTATCGAACGGGTTCAAAGGGCCACACAAATGCAGGCGCATTGTAGTGGACGAGGCTCTTATGAACCACTTTGGGGCCATAGTGATGGCTGTTCGATTGTCGGGAGCAACCGAAGTTGTCCTTATCGGCGATATTAACCAACTACCCTATCTGGACAGGGAAAACCTATTTCCCCTTACGTACGCCCGTCCGAACTCTGTGGCGACCATCAGCCAAGAGTTGTCCTGTACGCATCGAAACCCGATGGATGTCGCGTACGCACTAGCAGAAGTCTATCCTGGCATTTACTCGTCGAAGAACCAAGTCCACTCCCTGCAGCTGAAAAGGTTTACAGGCGCCGATATACAAAGCACCCTCTCCAACACACTGTTCCTGGTCCACACGCAGGAGGAGAAAAAGTCCCTCATTAACCAAGGATATGGTGTGGGTACGGGATCAAGCGTTCTGACCATCCACGAAGCTCAGGGACTAACATGCGAGACAGTCTTCATCCTGAAGACCAAGTCCAAAAACATCGTCATCCACAGCAGCGTCCCCCATGCGGTAGTGGCCGTATCAAGACACACAGCCAGCTGTGTGTACTACGCCGACAACGCAGACGATGCTATTGGACGATTTGTGAGACGAGCACAGGAAGCCTCAACAAACGATATCATCAACACCAACATGATGAAGGCTATGCGACATCGGGACATGAAGGTCGTCGAAGCGCTAATACGACTCCAAAGGCAATAACCGACTATGCTTTTGACACAGGGTGGACACCCCTTTTCTGACTCAGAGACAATACTTGACCTTGGAAAGCCAGCTGCAGCAGCCGTTCCACGGTGGGAAACCTGCAGCTGACGAGAAACCCAAAGACCATCCCTACCTTGCGTAATTTAGAAGTTGGTAACTAACATAATTATATTATTAAGAAAAGTCTGTAAAGGTGGTGAGGCACAGCTGGCAACATGAACCTTGTCATACTCACTTAAACGACCCGCTGATGGTGGCGTGTGTGTTGGATCGTTCAATTCCCTCAAATATGGTTGAGTAGGGCGGTGCCAATGCAGGCGTCAGCTTTCGTGAACGAACGCTGTCAGTAGAGTCCGGTCAGGTTCCGGATGCCAGGTGTGCGTCAAACTTATTGTTGCATGTAAACCCTAGTACATAAGTATAATTTAACATCTATTGTGTAAATTGAATAAAAAAAAAAATGTATATATATTGACGATAATAATAAAATAAAAAAATAAAAAAAATAATAAAAAAAAATAAAAAATAAAAAAAAAAAAAAAAATGTGTGATGGACTCATCAGTAGTAAGTAATTAGTTTTAAGTAGAAGTAAGTTGTACTCCGGAGTCACCACTTGTACGTGGAGCTCAGAGTCTCAAAGAAAAATGTATTTAAACAAGGGCACGGACGCTTATGTCTGTGGACATGACTGTAAGGCAGGAGGTGGTTTTAGCTGGTTGGAGCCCAGCACTACTCAGACTGGCTCGTCTGTGAGGCAGCTTGAGTGTCCGACCGGATTTCCCCTCCTGCCAAAAAAAAAAAAAAAAAAAAAAAAAAAAAAAAAAAAAAAAAAAAAAAAAAAGAAAACCTAACAAACAATGCGTTTCATGAATGTTGGGTCCGAACTAACTCGTTCTAGCATGTCCTCAGCGACTTTCATGCGATTGAGTTTTTGGAGAAAATTCAGATCTTTTGGGGCTAGCCGAGCAGCAACATGTTTCATACCCAAATGATTAGTTAAAATGGTACGGATCGACTCGTGAGATACAGAAAGTTCGGCGGCTATCTCTCTCAGAGTTGAATGGGGATTTTCAGTCACTATTTTCTTCACTTTTGCGATGTTAACTTCAGTTGCAGACGTTGACGGCCTACCAGAGCGAGGCAAATCTTCCATCACATCTCGACCGCTTTTGAACGCTTTGAACCACTCATAAGCACGAATTTTTGATACAAGTCGATTCACCGTAAGCCTTCTGTAACATTTTCAGTGACTCCGAACACGAAATTCCATTGGTGATGCAAAATTTAAGACAAACTCTTTGTTCGATATTTTTGTCCATTATGAAATTCGCAATACACACTATATATGATATTACTAAAACCAGCACTGTATTTAATATAAATAACAGATGCAACTCAAACTCCGCGCCAAAATGGAAAACAGTTGTGCCAATCTTACAACTACAAAAAAACAAAAAATTGAATTTGGAACCATAAACAAATCATCCATTCCCGATACTTTTTTGACTGAATGTATATAGCCCTTATCACCTCCGGGTGTAAACCCCAACTGACCCGGGCTGCTCTGGCCAGCTGTTTATACATAGCTATGGCCTTTTTACAGACCACAGCTACGTGTTTGTTGAAGGTGAGTTTAGCATCTATAGTGAGCCCCAGTATTTTAACATCTTGGGACATCCCAATGTCGATCCCCCCCATGCTCAAACGCGGCGTGTCGTATTTCAGCCTTCGCGTTAGTACCATCGCACAGGTTTTGTGCGGTGCGAAGTTCAGCCTATTTCTGACACCCCACGTTCGAACATGTTCGAGAGCGGCATTGGCCTGTCCCTCGATTTCCAGTGCTGTGTCCCCGTCGAATACCAACACCACGTCGTCAGCGAATGCCTGGCAATAATCACCCCTACTATCTAGCTGCTTCAGAAGCGGGTCCAGTATTAGGTTCCAAAAAATGGGCCCTCCTATCGAGCCCTGAACGCACCCTTTGCTGGTACTTCTCCTGCTTTCTTCACCGGCGTATCTCACCGTGACCACCCTGTCGCTGAGATAGCTGCTGACTACCCGTCTCAAATTTACAGGACAATTTTCCTCAGCCAATCGTTTCGATTTGTGGAAATAAAATTCTTGGATTTTGCACCACGACAATGCGCCTTCGCACAAGGCTATCATTGTGAACGAATTTTTGACCAAACACTCAACAAATACCATCCAGCAACCACCATATTCACCAGATATGGCTCCTGCTGACTTTTTTCTTTTTCCTAAACTCAAATTACCACTTCGTGGCACCCGTTTTCAATCGATAGAAGACATAAAGGAGAATTCGCGGCGAGAACTGAACTCAATTCTGGAAGCAGCGTTTAAAAAATGTTTTGATGAATGGATTATTCGTTGGCGCAAGTGTATCGTTTCTAAAGGAGCATACTTTGAAGGTGATAAAATAAATTTGGATGAATAACAGACATTTTGTGTATTATTGATCTTTTCCCGGTACTTTCTTGACAGAGTAGTACACCGCTGCAGTAGAGCCTACGATTTTGTACGCCGCAAGCGCATGGGCACCTGCCGCCAATAAATTAGGGGTCATAAAGCAGTTGAACGCGGTCCAGAGGGGGTTTGCCCAGAAGCTGTGTAGAGCCTACCGCACAGTCTCCCTAAACTCGGCACTGGTGCTGGCTGGTGTACTCCCACTTGACCTCCATATACGGGAAGCGGCTGCGTTGTACGAGGCCAGGAGGGGTGTGCCACAGCCGGTACTAGGAGGGAGGGAGATTGAGCGGATGGCTCCAGCGATAGAGGCTCCGCACCCCGCGGAACAAGTAAAACTGGAATTCGGAAGCCTGGTAGACGAGGAACAATATAACAACCACAGCGACTTCGCTGTGCGTATATTCACAGACGGCAGCAAGATTGAGGGCAAAGTCGGAGCGGCGCTATCCTTATGGAATGGTGCCACCGAAACTAAGGCCCTCAAACTTGCCTTGCCATCTTACTGTACCGTCTACCAGGCAGAACTTCTGGCCCTACAGAAGGCGGCAGGAGAAGTGCTCGAGAGTGGTGAAACCACGTTCGGCATCTTCAGCGACTCCATGGCGGCCCTTCAGTCAGTTGCGAACGTAAGTTCCCCCCATCCCCTGGCTGTGGAAACCAGGGACACCATCCGACGCTGCAGGCTCCAGAACAAGAGTGTCTCCTTGTTCTGGATAAAGGCCCACGCAGGGATGGAGGGGAACGAGCGAGCTGACCAGCTGGCGAAAGAGGCCGCACTGAAGTCGAAGAAGAGGCCGGACTATGATCTGTGCCCCGTGTCATTCGTCAAGCGAAAAATCCGGTCGGAGACGCTTGACGAGTGGAACGGGAGGTACGGATCAGGTGAAACTGCCTCGGGCACCAAAATTTTCTTCCCGGACGCGGTAGCGGCGTACAAGGTCGTGCGCAAAATGGTCCTCACGAGCATCACCACGCAGATACTCACGGGGCACGGTGGGTTCTCTGCATACTTGAGTCGGTTCAAGTGTAAGGAGAGCCCATCGTGCGCTTGCGAGCCTGGCAAGGAAGAGACGGTGCTCCATATACTATTGGAGTGCCCCATCACCGCAAGGGCCAGATTCGAGGCAGAGCAGCGGCTTGGTGTAGAGCTCGTTGCGCAAAATCTCCCTAGCTTGTTAGCGGATAAAACCCGCGAAACATTTTTGGAATACTGCACACAAATTGCAACAGTAGTGATATGCAGAAACAAATAATAATAATGCTTGAGTATATAATAAGTATATAAGTTAAGTATTATTTGGTTTGTTTGATTTTTGAATTAAAAATAGAGGGGGGGGGGGGATTTTGGTAGCTTTTCGTCAGTGACATGTGAGAGGTATATTTTAAAAAGTTGATAATAATTGAAGTTATAGTTTTCCGTACCAAGAGGACGTAGTCTCTCCAAATTCCTAAATGAATTAGTAAATAAAGTAACATTAGCTAATACAATAAATAAATGCACAAAACGGCTCTGATAATGTCAGAGGGCACTGGCTAGGCAGGAGTGGTTTTTAGCCGGTTCGAGTCCGGCACTACCTCGACTGTCTCACAGGAGATATTCCTGTGGGATAGTCGAGGTGTCCGTGGGGATTTCCCACTCCTGCCCAAAAAAAAAAATACAACAAAAAAATATAAAAACCCGGTATACCCACTAAAACGACCCAGCGCATTCCCGCTTCGTCCAAGTGGCGGGGGACTGGGAAACCGGCACAGCCTTCACTTCCAGTCCTCCGCCGACGATTGCAAGGCAGACCCCTCACACCCTCACGGGTGTGGGGGGGTCGGGAATGACCGACGAAGGTGACGGGTGCAATGCGGGCGAAGGCACCCCCGCGCCTGTCGCCCGCCCGTCACCATGAGGAGGGAGGGCTCGACGCCTTCTCCCCCTTCTTCGTCTGCGGAGCGGCGCAGCGAGAGGATCGTCCTCCCGCGCGCGCTCCGCCTCCTCCTTTTGTGAGAGTACGTCCTCGCAAAAGGAGGCTACCGCTGACCAGGCCTCTTCGCTCCCCAACATGGCGTCGACCACGCCGGGAAGCGAGAGGTCCGGTCCGACCACCGCGGTCAGACCGCGGCGCAGCTCGGACCACGCCGGGCACACCTCGAGGGTGTGCTGCGCCGTGTCCTCTGCCGCACCGCAGTCGTGGCACGCCGGGGTCTCCTCCCTCCCGATCCGGTGCAGGTGCGATCCGAAGCAGCCGTGCCCGGACAACATCTGCACCAGACGGAAAGAGAGGAAACCGTGGGACCGCTCGAGCCAGCCCTTCAGGACCGGACCAAGCGCGTCCAACGTCCGGCGGCCAAAGGCGGCGTTGGCGAGGTCCTCCGTCCAATGGAGGACGATGGCGTCCTTCGCCTCCTGCCGCACGGCCTCCCGCTCTTCGGCGACGGGGCGCTCCCCGAGTGCCTTCCGGCGCGCCGTCCACTCGTACACTCTGGCGAGCACCCATGCCTCCAACTCCCAAGGAGGGGTGCCGGCCAGAGCGCACGCCGCCGAAAAGCCCACCGAGCGGTAAGCCCTCGCCACCCGCTGTGCAATGGCCCGCTGGGGCCTGCGGATGGCGGTCGCATTCTCCCTCCTATGGAGGGAGTCCGCCCAGATGGGCGCCCCGTAAAGGGCCATGCTCCGCAAGATGCTGGCATAGAGGCGCCGGCATTTCGCCTTGGGCCCCCCCAGGTTTGGGAGGAGCCACGAGAGGGCGTCCGCGGCCTTCAACAGGCGCGTCGACAGTCCGCTGAAGTGCGGGCCGAAGCGCCACCTGTCGTCCAGCACCAGCCCCAGATATTTCATCTGGGGCTGGACCCCTATACGGACGCCCTCCACGACGATGTGGGCGTCGGGAGGGCAGCGCTGCCGGGGACCGCGAAAGTACACGGCCTCCGTCTTGTGCAGCGCCACCTTCAATCCCAGGCGGCGGATCCTCTCTGCCACCAAGGATCCGCCAGCCGAGGCCAGACAGGCCGCATCCCCGAAGTTCCTCCCCCGGGCAGTGAGGAGAGTGTCGTCCGCGTAGCAGATGACACTCGTGCCCGGGAGGAGGGCTCCCCGCAAGAGCCAGTTAAACCCGATGTTCCACAAGGGGGGGCCAAGCACCGACCCCTGTGGAACACCGGACTCTGCCCCGAACCTAACCTAACCTAACCTTTTTTTTTTTTTTTTTTTTTTTGACGCTGGGAAAAAATGCATTACGCATACCCTCCCATCGGGGGACGGGAGGGGTATGTGGGACTCCCCGGGCGGACCCGGTATACCCACTAAAACGACCCAGCGCATTCCCGCTTCGTCCGAGTGGCGGGGGACTGGGAAACCGGCACAGCCTTTACTTCCAGTCCTCCACCGACGATTGCAAGGCAGACCCCTCACACCCTCACGGGTGTGGGGGGTGGGGAATGACCGACGAAGGTGACGGGTGCAATGCGGGCGAAGGCACCCCCGCGCCTGTCGCCCGCCCGTCACCATGAGGAGAGAGGGCTTGACGCCTTCTCCCCCTTCTTCGTCTGCGGAGCGCCGCAGCGAGAGGATCGTCCTCCCGCGCTTGCTCCGAGAGAGGGCGGTTTGGGGAGAAATACACCCCCACCATCGCTATCTCTCCCCACGCGGCGGCCACGTATCCCGGTCCCCTCTCTAAGAGCGAGAGGGGAGGGGAGTCTGTGGAAGACCGCGCCACAAACGCCACTAAGCATGCGGTGCAGAGGATGCGGTGTTCGACTGTGTCCATCAGTCGGACATCGCACCCTCCTCCGCAGCCGCCGCAGGAACGGCGGTGTTAGCGGCAGCAGCAGGCGCAGGCCCGGTCGGCGCCTGCGCTTTGCCACGCTTAGAGGGAGGAATACACTTCCTCCCCTTCATTACGTGGCCTGATCGGCGGCCACTGGTGGCACACACCGCACAGTGCGGCGTGGCGGCCTTGCAGGAGGCGGCTTTGTGGCCCTCCTTGCCGTAGCGGTAGCATGTGTCCGTCCTGTCTACCTTGGACGGACACAGAGGCCTGGTGTGGCCGATGCCGAAGCACCGGAAACACCGCAGAGGCTGGTCCTCGAGTGCCCGGACTGCGCCCGAGCTGAACCCGACTTGAAGCCGTCCTTTCGCAAGGACGGCTTTGGCAGCGGCGATTGGGCACTCGAGGCGGATGGTGCCCATACCACCGCGGCCGGGCCTTATGTCCCGGCCTTGGACCGCCGCGGCGCCACAGCCCCCTACCGCTGCGACCGCCGCCACCACCTCCTCCTTGGTGACGGAGTCATCTAGCTCCGTCACTTCAATGGCCGCCGACTTGACCGGTCGGGCCACCTTGGCTGAATCCGTGATGACCTCCTGCAGCTTGGCTGCAAAGAGGTCCGCATGGGCACTCCCTTCTGCCCCCGGGAACTCGAAGATTCGAGCCCCGGCTTGGGTCCGCCGGCAAGACACACTGCCGATCCCCAGTTGGGTAGGATCGGCATTAGCACGCGCCCGCACCAAAATGGACGCGTACGTCTCCCCTCGATCCGCAGCCTCCGCGGTGAGAGTCACCACGACGGCCGCGGTTTTTGGGGGGACTAGCTTTCCCTTTCCCCTCCCTTTCCCTTTCTCCTTCTCCTTTCCCTTGCCGATCGTCTGCGACTGGCTGAGAGCGTTGGCGGCGGGGGCGACAGGGACGGCCGCCACCGACTTTTTGCCTTTTCCCTTCCCCTTACGGGCCACTTCCGTCCACTCGTTGGACGGGGTGGTTGAAGGGAGAAGGGCGTCTTCCACCTGGGAGGAGGACGGCCCCGGCTCGCACTGCCTCTTATCCGCCGCAAGCGGAGGTCGGAGGCGTGTCTCCGGCAAGAGCCGGTCCTCGATTCCTGCTAAGCAGGCTCTTGTGAAGGCCCTCTCCTCCATTACAACCTTGCGGATGATAACCTCAAGGTTGGAGGAGGGACCCTCTGCCACAGGGCTCGTCTCGGCTTGTTGTGGGCGGGCCGTGGCTTCAGCCAGCTTTTGATGAAGCTGGCTGACCTCCGACTGCAGGCGATCTATCTTCGCCTGCATTTGCCGGGTCTCGTCGGTGGCCTTCCGCCGGACAAGCTCCGCGACGACACCGCGCATGCTCGCGGCCCTGCTCTTGAGGGCCTTCTGAAAGGTCCCCTTTAGGTTGGAGGACTTAGAAGCGACCTCCACGATCTCCTCCTCGTCCTCCTCCGCCATTCTCTCCAGCTCGGCTAGAGAATGGTCCGCATATAGAACGCGGGACGCACCGTACCCGGACTTGGCCCGGGCGGCGTGCGCCCGCTTCTCTTTGGCAGCAACCCGCTCCTCCAGCTCTTGCTGGAGCTGCGCCCGCCGAGCCAGGTCCAACTGGCGTTGGGCGTCCGCGAGCCCAACGACATGGGTATCCGCGGCCGCCGTCGGCTTTTTGGCCTTCGAGGCCGTGGAGCCTTCGGACCCACCGCTCCGGTGGACCCGCTTCCGTGACCGAGAGTCGTCCGCGTCCGACACAGTGGTAAGTGAGTCGTTGTCAGACGACTCACTCGCCCCTCCGAAGAAGCTAGCCGCAGACGGCGCGCGGCTAGTCTCTGACGCTCGCGCGTCGTAGTGGCCCTGAGAAGGGCCTTTCCGGGGTCCCAAACTCGCTAAATTGCAGCTTCTGCTTTATTTCCGCCAGGACCGACTTGCTTGAGGTCCTCCAGCTCGGATCGAAGACGGCTGTTCTCCGTCCATAGCCTCGCCGTCTCCTCCGAGGTCGTGTGGTCATGGAGAACCTGAACCGCCTCCCTGATACCCTCTGCTGCCTCTTTGAGGGCGCGCGTGAACGAGCCCTTCAGGTTGCCAGATTTTGTGGCAACCTTCAGGACAATGTCCACGCCGTCCATCACTTGGCGGCTAAGAGCCTCTGCTGTCGGGCTCTCCCCATTGGCTGCCTGGGCAGACCGCCGCTCTCGGGCCAGACGGGCCATTTCGGCCACTTCATCGGCCGCAACCGCTCTGCTTTGAGCACGCTTCGCGGCATTGGCCTCCGCCTTTGTACCCACGAGAGCGACGGTGGCCCCTCCAAGGTCGTCGACTGAGACCGGGGGTGAGACGCGACCCGAATCGCCGACCATCGGTGTATCGGGGCGCTTCACGAATTGGCCCCGGATATCGCGTGGCGCTGCCGGACTGTTTGCCCCGCGTCCTCTGCCTCTTCTGGCTGTCGGCATCTTGGGGGCCGGTAGGTTCTCCTCACTGGAGGACAGACCCGCCGAACCCGCGTCCGACTGACAGCTGCGCAAACGCTTCCCCCAAAACTTGGAGGGAGCGACCGTAACTGCTTGCGGTGTGTCGTCCGACTCCGACATGCACACCCTCTCCAGGACCACGCGTGGCTCCGCTGGAGCCTCTACTTCCATCCTCACTGAAGCAGCGCCGCAGTCTGACATTGCGTCTGCGTCCACCGCGCGTCGCTCACCTGGTTTTCTTTCAGGTAGTTTGAAAGAGATCAGGTCTGAGAAAGACCGTGATCTTGAGCCTCCTCGGCCCTCGTTGCCTTTGGCAAGCGGAAGACGATTGTTGCCCTCCCCAGAATACGGGGGGCTTGGCGATCCCGAAGGGATCGTGGCGGATTCTCCAGCTGCTGAGCAGCTGGTACCGCCCTGGGGTAAATCTTTGCAATGCGTAACCTAACCTAACCTAACCTAACCTAACAAAAAAGTAAACCAACAAGTAGGTTTTACAAAAAAACGGGTTTCAGAGTTTTTCAGAATTCAACCCCTAAGAGGGGGAAATGGGGTGACAAAGTCTAAAAATCAATGCACAGCCTAAACCGCTGAGTCTAGAGATTCCAAATTTGGCACATATGTTCCTTAAGTAGTTTAAGTTTAGGGGTACACTAAGAAAGGATTTTTCAAAAGTCACCCCCTGAGGGGGTGAAACGGGGCTCTAAAGTTTGTATGGGGAAACAAGATTAATTAGACAATTTTATTAAAAACTTCACAGGAGTACTCCTATTGATAAATGAGTAGAAATGAGTTTTAGGTTTTTTCAGAATTCTATCCCTAAGAGGGGGAAATGGCGTGACAAAGTCTAAAAATCAATGCACAGCCCAAACCGCTGAGTCTAGAGATTCCAAATTTGGTACTTACGTTCCTTATGAGGTTTAGGGGTGCAATAAGAAAGGATTTTTCAAAATGTACCCGCTAAGGGGATGAAACGGGAGTCGAAAGTTTGTATGGGGAAACAAGATTAGGTAAGACTGTTTTATTCGAAACTTCACAGGAGTACTCCTATCGATAAATGAGTTAGCATTTGTGTTTCAGGTTTTTTTAGAATTCAACCTCTAAAGGGGGAAATGGGGTAACAAAGTCTGAAAATCAACATCGGTATTGTTTGTATGGTGTATCGGGTCGGGTGTATTACAAAAACAACGATTTTAAGATTTAATGTGGCGGACCTGAAATACCATCATCATCCCCTGTTGGGATACGATGGGGTTGAAATGTCTACAAATCAGTATGGGTGTCAATACCGAGATTAGCAGGGGTGCTGATTCAGCTTCTATACAGGGTTATTGTTGATGCGATGTGAACGATGATGATGATTGTGATGACGATTGTAATAACGATGATGAGAATTGTGATACTGATGATGATGATTGTGATAACAGTGATGGTGATAGTAATGGTGATGGTAATTGTGATGGTGATTGTGATTGTGATTGTGATTGTGATTGTGATTGTGATAGTGATTGTGATGGCGATAGCGTTGGTGATGGTGAATGTGATAATGACGGTGATCGTGATAGTAATGGTGACGGTGACCGTGATAGTGATTGTGATAGTGATGGTGATGGTGATCATGATTGTGATTACGATGATAATGATTGTGATTACCATGATAATGAGTGTGATAACGATGATGGTGACTGTGATGATGATAATTGTGATTACGATGAAAATCATTATGATTACGATGATTAAGATTATGATAACGATAGTGGTGATTGTGATAGTAATTGTGATGGTGATTGTGATAGTGGCGGTGATTGTGATGGTGATAGCGATGGTGATGGTGATTGTGATGGTGATTGTGACAGTGATGGTGATTGTGATAATGCTGATGATGATTGTGATAACGATAAATATGATTGTGATAACGAGGATGAATATTGTGATGATGATGATTGTGATTACGATGATTATAATGATGGTGATTGCGATGGTAATAGTGATGGTGATTGTGATTGTGATTGTGATGGTGATTGTGATGGTGAGTGTGATGGTTATAGTGATTGTGACTGTGATGATGACTAGTGATGGTGACGGCGATTGTGATAGTGATTGTGACAGTGATGGTGTTTGTGATAATGATGATGATGATTGTGATTACGATGATGTTGATTGTGATTACGATAATAATGGTTGTAAATACGATGATGATGATTGTGATAGCGATGATGGTGATTGTGATAGTGGTTGTGATGGTGATTGTGATAGTGACGGTGATTGTGATGGTTATAGCGATGGTTATGGTTATTGTGATGGTGAAAGTGATTATGACTGTGATAGTAATGGTGATTGTTATAGTAATTGTGATGGTGAATGTGACAGTGATGGTGATTGTGGTAATGATGATTATGCGTGTGATAACGATAATGACGATATTGATAACGAAGATAGATATTGTGATGATGGCGATTGTGATAGTGATGGTGATGGTGATTGTGATAGTCCGTTATTCTGGCGAGTTTGAATTGGCCTTCCATCTGGCATGACCATATATTGGGTTTCTCTGGTCAAAATGGTGGTATGCGAACGCCTACTCGAAAAAGTTCCGGTGTCAATTGTTCCGGATCGGGGTCAGTGGAAACGCGCGCGCATTTACTCGGCCGGCGATGCGTCGCGGGGCGCTGCGATGTTTCGGTGTCACTACCGTCGCTGCTCATGCTTGGTTATTTTAATAGTCTCTGCACTCACTGTTTTTCAAAATGTTCAAAACGGGGTCACCAGTTTGGTGGTTGGTGTTGGTGTGAGGATAAACTTACGGCCTGGAGAAATCAAAGTCCTTTTTTGATGTCACACTTTAATGTCGACGCATACACTTTATAAGAATGTTTGGAAGGTAAACAGTTAGCCGAAGAAAGTAAGCTTAAGCACGAGAGTTCCAAATCACGAAGCAATACAGCGGTTTAGCGCGGGTATATGGTTATCCCGGAAATTACACACGCGAGCGTGCGTCCAGCGATAGAGGTAGGTCGGGCTGTGAGACCGCGGGGGAGGCACGCGCGCATACGTCACTGCGATCGTATGATGCGCTAGGTCACCCGCCTTAGTAAAGAAAGGAATCGGCAGTCGACGCGCATGTCCAGTGTATTTGTGTTACTGTGTGTGTTCCTGTGTGTGTTCCCGTGTGTGTTGCGTGTGTTAAGTGTACCCTAAGAAGCAGTTTAGGCGTATGCCGTCGTCGTCCGGGCCAGATAATCCCACTTCTTGCGGGTCGGACATTCCATGCTGAAGGCATTGTGGTCGGTCCTCTGGAGCTTTGAGTGCAGGCAGTTGCAGCACTGCGGTTCGTTCCCCGCGAGAAATTCTGAGCATTTCTCTCGGAGGTGCGGTCCTCCGCAGTGACTGCACCTGTCCACACTCTCGGTGCAAAATTTCCGGCCATGTCCGAAAGCCAAGCACTTTGTGCATTGGATGAGCGGTGACTGATCCTCCACCCTGACCCTTTGCAGGTCAAGGTAGAGGGCACCAGCCTCCGTCATCCTCTGCCAAACCCTGGGTCTGACCTGGACGACGACGTGCGCCGTCTTGGGGTTTCGGGTCCTTTTCTTATATTTTACTTGTATTTCCGTCTCGTCTTCGTCCATGTCCCTAAAAATATTCTTATTTTGGGAGTGGAGCGCCTTGACCATGTCTTCATCGGTGCCGTCTAAGAAGACGTCCTTGAGGACAACCAACGGGTTTTTATTTTTCATGGGCGCTACCACTAGCCCTTCGCCTCGGCTCTCGATCCTTTCCTGTACTCTTTTCAGTTCCTCCTCTGTGTCGCACCCCAGTTAAACCGTTTGGTTTTTGGCCTTCCTCACCTTATTTATTTTTAAGCCAGTTTCCCTGGCATCGACCGCCTTCTTCACTCTGGCTAACACCTCGTCCGCAGTCTCCTGGCTGCCCTCGAGGGTGACCGCCATCGAGTGAAGTGCCGGTCGATACCCGAGTCTGGCTGCCGTGATATTGGCATATGACGGCACCTCGGGTTTTGGATCGGATTCAACTCTTTTTATGACCTCCTTGACGTCTCTGGCGGCTTCATCTATCCTGAGCTCGAGGACACCCTGCCCCACCTCAACCTTGCAGCTGAGTTCCTCGAGCTGTTCGCCGATCTTGTCTAGGAGGTCGGCGCCGCTGTCATTTATCTCGTCTTTTATGTCCAAGGTGACTTTTGAAACCTTCTCTTCTAGCTGGTTGAGCCGCGTCTCCAAGTTCGATTCCACCCTTTTTAGCCTTCCCAAGATGTCCTCCGACAGTTCGGGTGGGGTAGGCTTGATGTCAGTTGTGGGTGGAACCGTTCCGGGCGCTGTCTCCAGGCTCTTTACCCGCTTGCTCAACTCAAACAAGGTCCGCAGGCACTTGTCTAACTGGGTTTCTAAAAATATCTTAATGTCCCTTCGCATCTGTAGGTAACCTTGGACTCTAGTCGGAATGTCCTCGAAAGTCTTCATGACTTCTTGTAGGAGCTTGTCAGTAGACGATGTGGCATGGATGTTGGTCTGCTGTTTGTAAGCGTCCATTAAGTCTAGAGACCTCTTTTTCCGCTCTGGCCTCCGGATGAAGGTTTTAACGGTGTCCAGCGCCTGTGCCGGCTGTCCTACCTGATTGGGAGTGGTGGTGGTAGGGGGAGCGACGGCACCAGAGGTCCCTGCCGATGGCGACAGTGGCGTTTTGGCTGTTCCGTCGGCGCCGGCCCTCGCCCGTCTCCCTGTTACTGGGGTGCGGATTCCGGACATCATTTTAGGTAGGCTTAGTTCCGCCTGTTGGATGTTGTGTGGCTAGTGTGTAAAGGGCACTGCCAGGGAACGGGGAAAAGTGGTGTCAAGTGTTCTGCACACAGTGTAAAGGGTGTGTGCAGTTTAAATAAATAAATAAACAATAAGAACAGTCAAAAGAACGAAACACAATAAAGAAGATATTAGAAGTAGGTGGGTGTAAAATGCGCTTGGGATATCAATATCCACAAGGTCTAGATTTCGCTCAAAAGAGCGGGTCACAATAAGAGTCTAACACTACAGTTTAAGAAAATATAAACGAACTGGTAAAATGATCAAAATACAAAAAATAATAAAATAAAAATGGTCAAAATAGAGGAAGAGGGAGACTCTATGTAGAGTCGTTTCTCTACTTCCAGTGGATAGCCCCCACCGAGCCCCTACAGATGAACCCAAACTCGGTATAGTTACACCAAAGGGTTACGGAGATATCCCAACCTAAAAATTTGGTTCCTTACCAAAATAAAGATCCAAAAGTGGTTAAGAAAGGATATCTCCGAAACCACCCGCCCAAAAACACCGGTGTTTGGGCTCTCCGAATTTGGCTCGGCGAGACCGATCCACCGGAACGATTTTCAGACTGAAAAATTTCAGGCCCCGAAAACCCACGAGAAGGCACTAGCCAGGTAGGGAAGAGTGAGCCAGCGTCCCCAGTGCAAACCCGAGTGCTCCACGACCCCCGGTTCAGGAGTTTTCCGAGTCCGAAGTTTCGTCTGACAGTTCGAGAACTGTCAAAGTCTATCTCAAACCCCGGGCTAACTTCCCTCTCAGCGGTCGTAGAATGTCCGTGCTTGGACTTATTCGGCTCGGCTTCACCCAACCTGTCCCCGCAACGCGGTTTCCCGGGTCCCAAAAGCCCCCAGCCCAAAAACCCCTAAAACCCAGTACACAGGATGGGTATTACCCTCCCAAGTCCTCATGTGCAAACAGCGGCTTTCTACTGCCACCCAGTCCAGAGCTATGTCGGTTGTAAGTTTTCCAAGATGGCGTCCAAGATGGCGGCTGGAAATTCAAAATTGGCACCCGTTGACCGAGATCAGCCGAGTTTGGCTCTCCGGAAAGGGCTTTAAGAGCCTAGTCCTAATTTTGCAAATTTGTTTCTGGAAAACTTACCCCCGATTTTTGGTAGCCAAAAAACCCCTTAAAATTATGAATAAACATATACAGCACAAAAGAGAACACGCACAATTTTTTATAAACTTAATATTAATATTATACCTAACTAGGACTATTTTTAAAGGGTAGTTTCAGAGATATTAGACCCTTTTTTACCACCCCTCGTGTCAACCCCAAATTTTAAAAAATCGTAACTCAAAAAGTATACGTGATAGGAAGCAGAAATTTTGCAATTGTGCAGGGACCATAGAAACCCTACAGATGCTCAAATAAAAAAGGGGGGTCGTCGCGACAAATAATGAAATCTGATTTTTTTTTTAATGTAGAAATTTTGAAAAGTCAATTTCTCAGAAACTACTTAACCTTTTTTTTCTACTTGAAACGCCGTTCTGGTAGTCTCAACGTCCCGCCTCGATGCCGCTCGATGGTGTCAGCCACACTCGCCCGGAACTGGTAGCACGTGGCCACGTGGTAATTGGTTTTTCCCAATTTCCTCCGAAGGCGTGGCCCGGAAAAATCAGGAAGCAGGTGTGCGCACCTTGGTTCTGTTGTCTTCACCGATTTGGTGCACCAGCTTTTGCCGCAGATCTTTCGCGGCCTCAGTTGTGGTAGTGACTATAGCGTCGTGATCCTTATCGAAATTATTTACCACCCAGGTCGTCTTGCCACATCCTGGAACGCCGTTTACCCACTTTATTTTCGGTAGTGACCAACCTCCGCTTTGACTTATGCTCCTCGAGATTGCTTCCGCCTGTTCGAGGATCTTGTCGTCCAGCATAATTTTAGTACATCGGGCCACCACCACTATTGGGTCACTTTCGGGTGTCACGAAGGTTATGTGGCCAGTCTGTGACGTTGCTGACTCGTCTAACGGCACGAAGCCATGTGTGGCGTTGTACGCAGCCATGTATGTGCCGGTCATTTCTCCTTTGATGACTAGGGAGGTGACGTTGTTGTATATGGCTGCTTCGGCCTCTTCGAGTCTCACTTTAAGCAGACCTTCAATCTCCAGCTGGTATGACTGCATTATTTTCTGGCAAGTCATGAGACTGACTGCTTTTGTTGCTTTAGTGATGGCTTGAAACTCGAGAAAGGCGTTCGCTATGTGGTCTGCAGGCTCCGTTGCTGTCTTGAGTTTCGGCGGGCTGACTTCTCCTTTGTCGGCCCTAGTTGGAGCTAACCGCTGCTCTTTAGGAGATTTCGGGGTAGCCCTTGTGAACTCCCGTAATGCGGCCGCCTGGCTGTTTTGATGGGGGTTTCCTGGCTTCGCGCTTTTGACACCTAGTAGCCTACTGAGGAGGTTGGAGATGTTTTTTATTTGACTCACGGACTTGGCCTTTTCTCTTAAACTGTCACTTTTCTTGTCTGAAGCGGCTTTCTCCGCGGCAAGCTTCTGCTGTAGTCGCTCTGAGCCGCAAGGCGTAGTTGGGGCCGACTTGGAAGACTCCTAGTGGTCGGTCGCGGTCTTATCGGCATCGTTACGAGGTGCTTTTAGGAAGCTTAAGTCTTCCCCTCTGTCTTCGTACACTACCACCTCATGGTCTTGTGAGGCTTCGATGCATCCGTACCGATCGGCCACTCTCCCCCTATCGTAGCCAATCGTCATTGCGTCCACGCTGATTATTCGAGGGCATCCGCTCGCGTACCGGCCGGCCTCTCCGATTTCGGTGAGCAGGGAGCATGCTTGTGCAAACGGAGTTTCCTCACGCCACTCGAATAGTGCGATCGTCTTGTTTTGTGATCGCACTACACGGTATCGGTGTTCGGCAACTTCCGCTTTGGGCAACGCGTTGAACTTCGTGCGTTTTGGAACTCTCGTGCTTAAGCTTACTTTCTTCGGCTAACTGTTTACTGTGCCTTCCAAACATTCTTATAAAGTGTATGCGTGGACATTAAAGTGTGACATCAAAAAAGGACTTTGATTTCTCCAGGCCGTAGGTTTATCCTCACACCAACACCAACCACCAAACTGGTGACCCCGTTTTGAACATTTTGAAAAACAGTGAGTGCAGAGACTATTAAAATAAGCAAGCATGAGCAGCGACGGTAGTGACACCGAAACATCGCAGCGCCCCGCGACGCATCGCCGGCCGAGTAAAGGCGCGCGCGTTTCCACTGACCCCGATCCGGAACAATTGACACCGGAACTTTTTCGAGTAGGCGTTCGCATACCACCATTTTGACCAGAGAAACCCAATATATGGTTCTGCCAGATAGAAGGCCAATTCAAACTCGCCAGAATTACGGACTATCACAATCACCATCACCATCACTATCACAATCGCCATCATCACAATATCTATCTTCGTTATCAATCTCGTCATTATCGTTATCACACGCATAATCATCATTACCACAAACACCATCACTGTCACATTCACCATCACAATTACTATAACAATCACCATTACTATCACAGTCATAATCACTTTCACCATCACAATAACCATCACCATCGCTATAACCATCACAATCACCGTCACTATCACAATCACCATCACAACCACTATCACAATTGATGGAAAGTGTCTAGCAGTGTTAGCAGTGCGTTACTTGCGATAGCATAAATTATTATTCACAGAAAACACGTTTCAGGCGTCAGACATTTTATTGAGAACTGTTGTCATGCCTACGTACAAAGTCACTATGTGACAGATTATATACCATGAAGGTATCAACCTCCAACACGCACCCTTAATCTGCCACATGTGTACGCACCCTTAAGACTAACAAGTGTACATGCACACTTAAATCGCACCAGGTCACTAGTTCCAAAACATGCACAAGTGTGTATGCAACTTTGTACTAAAGTGTACACAAATACTTACGTTGTACTCGACAGTACCCACATCAACACATTACATTAAAACATACAAAATAAACAAAACAGAGATTATACCATTATAAAACCCTAAACCTATTTGTACAAAACAAATATGACATATCAAAAACTAAGTTACACCACTTTCACTACCCGCCCTCTTAATGGGTAATCTCGCTAAAGCCAACTTTATCTTGGGGCCTGGCAGAGACTTTGTTAACATATCTGCCACCATTTCCTGTGAAGGTACATACTGCACCTCTACCGCCTCATTCGATATCGCTTCGCGAACAAAGTGAAACCTAATATCGATATGTTTCGTCCTATTATGGTTCATCTTGTTTCTCGCAATGTGATGTGCAGACTGATTGTCATTATAAATTACTACGGGTTTATCGCAACTATCATTTGTTAAACTCTTTAACATACTTCTTAAGTAAATCGCTTCCTTTGAAGCTTGGCAAAGACCTATGTACTCTGCCTCGGTAGAGGACAGAGCAACACACCTTTGCTTGCGACTCTCCCACGTTATTAAATTATCGCCTAACATGAACATTAGACCCGTAAAGGATTTTCTATCATATGACCCACCCCAATCCGCATCCACGTAGCCAAGAAGTTCTAATTTACCTGACTTTCGGAAAGTAAGTGCAAAATCAGACGTCCCTTTTAAATATCTAAGCACCCGTTTAGCATACTTAAAGTGAATTTCGTCATAGCACGAGTTAAACTGTGCTAGAACGCTAACGGCATGCGCGATATCTGGTCTACTATTTTAGGCTAAATAGTTCAGACATCCTACCAGATTCTGATATGGCAGCCTACAACTGGAATCTGAAGGTTTCTCCAATCTGAGACCAACTTCCATAGGGGTAATGACTGGTTTACAATCCGTCATTTCAAATTCCTTTAACACATTAATAACATATTGTTCTTGATCAAGGTAAATAGTGTTATTGTCTCTCCTAAGTCTCATGCCTAAAACATGTCTAGCACGACCTAGATCCTTGACCTTGAACTTTTTCAATAAACCGGCCTTTAACTTTTCCTTTTCATTTTTGTGAAAAGAACTACAAAAAATAAAAATATCGTCAACGTATATAACTACAACTAT
This sequence comes from Xestia sexstrigata, assembly GCA_941918905.2. Classification (NCBI taxonomy): domain Eukaryota; kingdom Metazoa; phylum Arthropoda; class Insecta; order Lepidoptera; family Noctuidae; genus Xestia; species Xestia sexstrigata. The sequence continues at coordinate 19,838,996 of OW799221.2, read as the reverse complement.
CCTATTCTTATCTCCTATCAACTTTTGGTATAAGCAGGGTTCTATCTTCGATTGCGTGAAACCTAAGCTAAGCATCTCTTGGTCAAGTTCATGAAACCAAGCATTCGACGCTTGCTTCAGACCATACAATGACCTATTTAACTTGCAGACCTTCGTCTCCTGACCCTTGGCTATAGCACCTACAGGCTGCATCATGTAAATATCTTCCTTCAGTTTACCGTAAAGGAAAGCTGTCGTCACATCCCACTGATCTATGTCCCAATCATATTCTACAGCTAATGAGAATAACAGTCGCAAAGTCGAGCTCCTAACTACCGGAGAATAAGTTTCATTATAGTCTACGCCACGTACCTGAGTAAATCCCTTCGCTACCAGCCTAGCTTTATACTTTGAGACCTTACCATCGCTATCTCGCTTAATCTTAAAGACCCATTTACATTGTATCGGCTTCTTGTCACGTGGTAAGTTTACTAGCGTCCACGTCTGGTTCTCCTTCAACGATAGCAGCTCTTCCTCCATGGCCTTCTGCCACAGCTCCCGATCAGGCCTAGCTAGCGCCTGTTCTACAGTCGTCGGATCGCCGTCAATTGCCACGAGAGCGTTGATGCACGTACAAGAATAGTCGACTGGCTTCCGTGTACGCAGGTTGTATCTCTGCTCGATACTCGTCTCAACACTTGGCTCTGGAGTCGTAGCAGGTTCGGTACTTCCAACATCTGCATCCTGAAAATCGTCTTCACTGTTTGAGTGGACCTCAGGAGATACATCCAATATCGCAGGTTCAGTTCCTTCCTGTTCTAGGGACAAAGGAACAACTGCGTTCTTCGTCACATTCGTACCATCGCTTGGAAAAACATTTTCCAAGAACTTTACATCTCTAGCAATAAGTATCTTGCTAGTTTGCAGATACATCAGACGGTAACCTTTCGTAAGCTCACAATAGCCAACAAAAATTAAACCTTCAGTCTTCATGTCGAGCTTTTGCCTTTTTTGCTTCGGTTTCAATGCAAACGCCAAACATCCGAAGATTTTTAAATGACTTAAGTCCACTTTCTTACCGGACCATAGTTCTTCAGGTACTTTATTTGTGACCGCCTTTGTGGGGCTTCGATTCTTTAGGTATACCACGGCATATACTGCCTCAGCCCAAAACTTCTTGCTAAGATTCGCCTCACAAAGCAACGTCCTTGCTTTCTCAATGATCGATCTGTTCGCCCTCTCAGTTACGCCATTTTGTTCGGGTGTATACGGAACAGTCGTTTGGTGCTTTATACCAGATAACTTGAACAATCTGTCGAAGGCATGATTACAAAATTCAGTACCATTATCAGATCTAAGGCATTTTATCGACTTACCAGTCTCTCTCTCTACTTCGGCCTTATATTCACGAAATTTGTCGAAAGTTTGACTCTTATTTCTCAAGAAATAAACGTGCGTCTTGCGCGTGTAATCGTCGATAAATAGCAACATGTACAAGGAACCAACAAACGATGGCTCTTCCATTGGACCGCAAATATCCGTGTGTAATAATTCAAGAATCTGTTGTGCTCGTGTGCCTTTATTTTTGAACGGACTTTTACATGTCTTACCTTGAATGCATGGAATACATGGCTCAATGTTCTGTTTAGTATCGAATTTCATACCAGTTACCAGATCTTTTAATATTAGTATGTTATTTTGACCTAAATGCGCCAATCTTCTATGCCATAAGTTTGACAGAGATACATTTGACAACATCGCGTTGACATAATTTTGTTTTTCATTTAATTTGAAAATTCCGTCAACTTCTTTGCACGTCGCAACTATTTGGTCGGATTTATTCCTTATAATGCAACCTCCTTTGTCAAAATTAACCACGAAATCATTCTTAACAAGATCGCTCACTGATATCAGGTTCAAGTTTAGTCGAGGAACATGAAGAACATTTTCTAACGTGAAATCCGAACTTCCGCTAACTTTTGGCTTAGCATTTCCTCTACCTTCAACTGGTATTTGTTCTCCATTAGCCACTTTAATTGTCAAGTTAGCCTTTACTTTCTTATAGTTACATAACTTTCCAGCATCGTAAGTCATATGGGTCGAGCATCCGCTATCCACACATCAATCGCTTTTCTTTTTGGTATTTGCTGTACTCATGCTCAAACCGACCACACCGGCATTCAGCTTCTTACATTCAGCTGCCTTGTGTCCTTCTTTGTGGCATTTATAGCACTTGCACACTGGTTTACGAGCATTGTTTTTGGGTGCCTTTTCCTGTTTAGAGGCAAGGACGTGCTCACCAGCTCCAGCTGTTTCAGCTTGTCTATTAGCCTCCTGCAGCAGTTTGGTTTTGATCTGCTCTAGGCTAATATCCTTTCCACTATTATCTACTGCCATTATCAACGGGTTGTAATCTGATGATAATCCGGCAAGCAAAATGGAAATGATTTGAGACGTATTTCTCCATATTCGCAAAGTTTTCCAACTTACATGACCATAAATGACGCTGCAGTGATATTCGTCTACCCCAGCCTTTATCCTCGTGTGCACCACACAGCTTGTGCCATACCTCATGCGCAGTCTTCAAATTGTAGACATTTGAAAAACATGAAGGCTCCAATAGTAGACACATGGTAGTACGCGCCTGTCGATCAGCATCTTTGAGTTCTGCAGAGACTTCTGTGGCTTCTACGGCCACCCACCAGTTTTTACATTCCAGGTAGTTTTGGACTTGGAATTTCCAAACTTCAAAGTTCTCTGAACCCCTAAGCTTCCCGATTCCAAAAATGGAACCTGACGAACTATTGTTATCCGTCATTATCGAAAGTGCGTATTTACAAATTTTAAAATTTACAATACCTTGCAATTACTGCGCATACAACTCCCTGGGCAATTCCTGGGCCCATAACCTGATGGAAAGTGTCTAGCAGAGTTAGCAGTGCGTTACTTGCGATAGCATACATTATTATTCACAGAAAACACGTTTCAGGCGTCAGACATTTTATTGAGAACTGTTGTCATGCCTACGTACAAAGTCACTATGTGACAGATTATATACCATGAAGGTATCAACCTCCAACAACAATCACCATCATCGCTATCACAATCATCATCATCGTATTCACAATCATTATTATCGTAATCACAATCAACATCATCGTAATCACAATCATCATCATCATTATCACAAACACCATCACTGTCACAATCACTATCACAATCGCCGTCACCATCACTAGTCATCATCACAGTCACAATCACTATAACCATCACACTCACCATCACAATCACCATCACAATCACAATCACAATCACCATCACTATTACCATCGCAATCACCATCATTATAATCATCGTAATCACAATCATCATCATCACAATATTCATCCTCGTTATCACAATCATATTTATCGTTATCACAATCATCATCAGCATTATCACAATCACCATCACTGTCACAATCACCATCACAATCACCATCACCATCGCTATCACCATCACAATCACCGCCACTATCACAATCACCATCACAATTACTATCACAATCACCACTATCGTTATCATAATCTTAATCATCGTAATCATAATGATTTTCATCGTAATCACAATTATCATCATCACAGTCACCATCATCGTTATCACACTCATTATCATGGTAATCACAATCATTATCATCGTAATCACAATCATGATCACCATCACCATCACTATCACAATCACTATCACGGTCACCGTCACCATTACTATCACGATCACCGTCATTATCACATTCACCATCACCAACGCTATCGCCATCACAATCACTATCACAATCACAATCACAATCACAATCACAATCACCATCACAATTACCATCACCATTACTATCACCATCACTGTTATCACAATCATCATCATCAGTATCACAATTCTCATCATCGTTATTACAATCGTCATCACAATCATCATCATCGTTCACATCGCATCAACAATAACCCTGTATAGAAGCTGAATCAGCACCCCTGCTAATCTCGGTATTGACACCCATACTGATTTGTAGACATTTCAACCCCATCGTATCCCAACAGGGGATGATGATGGTATTTCAGGTCCGCCACATTAAATCTTAAAATCGTTGTTTTTGTAATACACCCGACCCGATACACCATACAAACAATACCGATGTTGATTTTCAGACTTTGTTACCCCATTTCCCCCTTTAGAGGTTGAATTCTAAAAAAACCTGAAACACAAATGCTAACTCATTTATCGATAGGAGTACTCCTGTGAAGTTTCGAATAAAACAGTCTTACCTAATCTTGTTTCCCCATAAAAACTTTCGACTCCCGTTTCATCCCCTTAGCGGGTACATTTTGAAAAATCCTTTCTTATTGCACCCCTAAACCTCATAAGGAACGTAAGTACCAAATTTGAAATCTCTAGACTCAGCGGTTTGGGCTGTGCATTGATTTTTAGACTTTGTCACGCCATTTCCCCCTCTTAGGGATAGAATTCTGAAAAAACCTAAAACTCATTTCTACTCATTTATCAATAGGAGTACTCCTGTGAAGTTTTTAATAAAATTGTCTAATTAATCTTGTTTCCCCATACAAACTTTAGAGCCCCGTTTCACCCCCTCAGGGGGTGACTTTTGAAAAATCCTTTCTTAGTGTACCCCTAAACTACTTAAGGAACATATGTGCCAAATTTGGAATCTCTAGACTCAGCGGTTTAGGCTGTGCATTGATTTTTAGACTTTGTCACCCCATTTCCCCCTCTTAGGGGTTGAATTCTGAAAAACTCTGAAACCCGTTTTTTTGTAAAACCTACTTGTTGGTTTACTTTTTTGTTAGGTTAGGTTAGGTTAGGTTAGGTTACGCATTGCAAAGATTTACCCCAGGGCGGTACCAGCTGCTCAGCAGCTGGAGAATCCGCCACGATCCCTTCGGGATCGCCAAGCCCCCCGTATTCTGGGGAGGGCAACAATCGTCTTCCGCTTGCCAAAGGCAACGAGGGCCGAGGAGGCTCAAGATCACGGTCTTTCTCAGACCTGATCTCTTTCAAACTACCTGAAAGAAAACCGGGTGAGCGACGCGCGGTGGACGCAGACGCAATGTCAGACTGCGGCGCTGCTTCATTGAGGATGGAAGTAGAGGCTCCAGCGGAGCCACGCGTGGTCCTGGAGAGGGTGTGCATGTCGGAGTCGGACGACACACCGCAAGCAGTTACGGTCGCTCCCTCCAAGTTTTGGGGGAAGCGTTTGCGCAGCTGTCAGTCGGACGCGGGTTCGGCGGGTCTGTCCTCCAGTGAGGAGAACCTACCGGCCCCCAAGATGCCGACAGCCAGAAGAGGCAGAGGACGCGGGGCAAACAGTCCGGCAGCGCCACGCGATATCCGGGGCCAATTCGTGAAGCGCCCCGATACACCGATGGTCGGCGATTCGGGTCGCGTCTCACCCCCGGTCTCAGTCGACGACCTTGGAGGGGCCACCGTCGCTCTCGTGGGCACAAAGGCGGAGGCCAATGCCGCGAAGCGTGCTCAAAGCAGAGCGGTTGCGGCCGATGAAGTGGCCGAAATGGCCCGTCTGGCCCGAGAGCGGCGGTCTGCCCAGGCAGCCAATGGGGAGAGCCCGACAGCAGAGGCTCTTAGCCGCCAAGTGATGGACGGCGTGGACATTGTCCTGAAGGTTGCCACAAAATCTGGCAACCTGAAGGGCTCGTTCACGCGCGCCCTCAAAGAGGCAGCAGAGGGTATCAGGGAGGCGGTTCAGGTTCTCCATGACCACACGACCTCGGAGGAGACGGCGAGGCTATGGACGGAGAACAGCCGTCTTCGATCCGAGCTGGAGGACCTCAAGCAAGTCGGTCCTGGCGGAAATAAAGCAGAAGCTGCAATTTAGCGAGTTTGGGACCCCGGAAAGGCCCTTCTCAGGGCCACTACGACGCGCGAGCGTCAGAGACTAGCCGCGCGCCGTCTGCGGCTAGCTTCTTCGGAGGGGCGAGTGAGTCGTCTGACAACGACTCACTTACCACTGTGTCGGACGCGGACGACTCTCGGTCACGGAAGCGGGTCCACCGGAGCGGTGGGTCCGAAGGCTCCACGGCCTCGAAGGCCAAAAAGCCGACGGCGGCCGCGGATACCCATGTCGTTGGGCTCGCGGACGCCCAACGCCAGTTGGACCTAGCTCGGCGGGCGCAGCTCCAGCAAGAGCTGGAGGAGCGGGTTGCTGCCAAAGAGAAGCGGGCGCACGCCGCCCGGGCCAAGTCCGGGTACGGTGCGTCCCGCGTTCTATATGCGGACCATTCTCTAGCCGAGCTGGAGAGAATGGCGGAGGAGGACGAGGAGGAGATCGTGGAGGTCGCTTCTAAGTCCTCCAACCTAAAGGGGACCTTTCAGAAGGCCCTCAAGAGCAGGGCCGCGAGCATGCGCGGTGTCGTCGCGGAGCTTGTCCGGCGGAAGGCCACCGACGAGACCCGGCAAATGCAGGCGAAGATAGATCGCCTGCAGTCGGAGGTCAGCCAGCTTCATCAAAAGCTGGCTGAAGCCACGGCCCGCCCACAACAAGCCGAGACGAGCCCTGTGGCAGAGGGTCCCTCCTCCAACCTTGAGGTTATCATCCGCAAGGTTGTAATGGAGGAGAGGGCCTTCACAAGAGCCTGCTTAGCAGGAATCGAGGACCGGCTCTTGCCGGAGACACGCCTCCGACCTCCGCTTGCGGCGGATAAGAGGCAGTGCGAGCCGGGGCCGTCCTCCTCCCAGGTGGAAGACGCCCTTCTCCCTTCAACCACCCCGTCCAACGAGTGGACGGAAGTGGCCCGTAAGGGGAAGGGAAAAGGCAAAAAGTCGGTGGCGGCCGTCCCTGTCGCCCCCGCCGCCAACGCTCCCAGCCAGTCGCAGACGATCGGCAAGGGAAAGGAGAAGGAGAAAGGGAAAGGGAGGGGAAAGGGAAAGCTAGTCCCCCCAAAAACCGCGGCCGTCGTGGTGACTCTCACCGCGGAGGCTGCGGATCGAGGGGAGACGTACGCGTCCATTTTGGTGCGGGCGCGTGCTAATGCCGATCCTACCCAACTGGGGATCGGCAGTGTGTCTTGCCGGCGGACCCAAGCCGGGGCTCGAATCTTCGAGTTCCCGGGGGCAGAAGGGAGTGCCCATGCGGACCTCTTTGCAGCCAAGCTGCAGGAGGTCATCGCGGATTCAGCCAAGGTGGCCCGACCGGTCAAGTCGGCGGCCATTGAAGTGACGGAGCTAGATGACTCCGTCACCAAGAAGGAGGTGGTGGCGGCGGTCGCAGCGGTAGGGGGCTGTGGCGCCGCGGCGGTCCAAGGCCGGGACATAAGGCCCGGCCGCGGTGGTATGGGCACCATCCGCCTCGAGTGCCCAATCGCCGCTGCCAAAGCCGTCCTTGCGAAAGGACGGCTTCAAGTCGGGTTCAGCTCGGGCGCAGTCCGGGCACTCGAGGACCAGCCTCTGCGGTGTTTCCGGTGCTTCGGCATCGGCCACACCAGGCCTCTGTGTCCGTCCAAGGTAGACAGGACGGACACATGCTACCGCTGCGGCAAGGAGGGCCACAAAGCCGCCTCCTGCAAGGCCGCCACGCCGCACTGTGCGGTGTGTGCCGCCAGTGGCCGCCGATCAGGCCACGTAATGAAGGGGAGGAAGTGTATTCCTCCCTCTAAGCGTGGCAAAGCGCAGGCGCCGACCGGGCCTGCGCCTGCTGCTGCCGCTAACACCGCCGTTCCTGCGGCGGCTGCGGAGGAGGGTGCGATGTCCGACTGATGGACACAGTCGAACACCGCATCCTCTGCACCGCATGCTTAGTGGCGTTTGTGGCGCGGTCTTCCACAGACTCCCCTCCCCTCTCGCTCTTAGAGAGGGGACCGGGATACGTGGCCGCCGCGTGGGGAGAGATAGCGATGGTGGGGGTGTATTTCTCCCCAAACCGCCCTCTCTCGGAGCAAGCGCGGGAGGACGATCCTCTCGCTGCGGCGCTCCGCAGACGAAGAAGGGGGAGAAGGCGTCAAGCCCTCTCTCCTCATGGTGACGGGCGGGCGACAGGCGCGGGGGTGCCTTCGCCCGCATTGCACCCGTCACCTTCGTCGGTCATTCCCCACCCCCCACACCCGTGAGGGTGTGAGGGGTCTGCCTTGCAATCGTCGGTGGAGGACTGGAAGTAAAGGCTGTGCCGGTTTCCCAGTCCCCCGCCACTCGGACGAAGCGGGAATGCGCTGGGTCGTTTTAGTGGGTATACCGGGTCCGCCCGGGGAGTCCCACATACCCCTCCCGTCCCCCGATGGGAGGGTATGCGTAATGCATTTTTTCCCAGCGTCAAAAAAAAAAAAAAAAAAAAAAAGGTTAGGTTAGGTTAGGTTCGGGGCAGAGTCCGGTGTTCCACAGGGGTCGGTGCTTGGCCCCCCCTTGTGGAACATCGGGTTTAACTGGCTCTTGCGGGGAGCCCTCCTCCCGGGCACGAGTGTCATCTGCTACGCGGACGACACTCTCCTCACTGCCCGGGGGAGGAACTTCGGGGATGCGGCCTGTCTGGCCTCGGCTGGCGGATCCTTGGTGGCAGAGAGGATCCGCCGCCTGGGATTGAAGGTGGCGCTGCACAAGACGGAGGCCGTGTACTTTCGCGGTCCCCGGCAGCGCTGCCCTCCCGACGCCCACATCGTCGTGGAGGGCGTCCGTATAGGGGTCCAGCCCCAGATGAAATATCTGGGGCTGGTGCTGGACGACAGGTGGCGCTTCGGCCCGCACTTCAGCGGACTGTCGACGCGCCTGTTGAAGGCCGCGGACGCCCTCTCGTGGCTCCTCCCAAACCTGGGGGGGCCCAAGGCTAAATGCCGGCGCCTCTATGCCAGCATCTTGCGGAGCATGGCCCTTTACGGGGCGCCCATCTGGGCGGACTCCCTCCATAGGAGGGAGAATGCGACCGCCATCCGCAGGCCCCAGCGGGCCATTGCACAGCGGGTGGCGAGGGCTTACCGCTCGGTGGGCTTTTCGGCGGCGTGCGCTCTGGCCGGCACCCCTCCTTGGGAGTTGGAGGCATGGGTGCTCGCCAGAGTGTACGAGTGGACGGCGCACCGGAAGGCGCTCGGGGAGCGCCCCGTCGCCGAAGAGCGGGAGGCCGTGCGGCAGGAGGCGAAGGACGCCATCGTCCTCCATTGGACGGAGGACCTCGCCAACGCCGCCTTTGGCCGCCGGACGTTAGACGCGCTTGGTCCGGTCCTGAAGGGCTGGCTCGAGCGGTCCCACGGTTTCCTCTCTTTCCGTCTGGTGCAGGTGTTGTCCGGGCACGGCTGCTTCGGATCGCACCTGCACCGGATCGGGAGGGAGGAGACCCCGGCGTGCCACGACTGCGGCGCGGCAGAGGACACGGCGCAGCACACCCTCGAGGTGTGCTCGGCATGGTCCGAGCTGCGCCGCGGTCTGACCGCGGTGGTCGGACCGGACCTCTCGCTTCCCGGCGTGGTCGACGCCATGCTGGGGAGCGAGGAGGCCTGGTCAGCGGTAGCCTCCTTTTGCGAGGACGTACTCTCGCAAAAGGAGGAGGCGGAGCGCGCGCGGGAGGACGATCCTCTCGCTGCGCCGCTCCGCAGACGAAGAAGGGGGAGAAGGCGTCGAGCCCTCCCTCCTCATGGTGACGGGCGGGCGACAGGCGCGGGGGTGCCTTCGCCCGCATTGCACCCGTCACCTTCGTCGGTCATTCCCGACCCCCCCACACCCGTGAGGGTGTGAGGGGTCTGCCTTGCAATCGTCGGCGGTGGACTGGAAGTGAAGGCTGTGCCGCGGGAATGCGCTGGGTCGCGCATTTTAGTGGGTATACCGGGTCCGTAATGCATTTTTTCCCAGCGTCAAAAAAAAAAGAAAAAAAAAAAAAGGTTAGGTTAGGTTAGGTTCGGGGCAGAGTCCGGTGTTCCACAGGGGTCGGTGCTTGGCCCCCCCTTGTGGAACATCGGGTTTAACTGGCTCTTGCGGGGAGCCCTCCTCCCGGGCACGAGTGTCATCTGCTACGCGGACGACACTCTCCTCACTGCCCGGGGGAGCAGCACGAGGCTCTGTATATTTTATCTACGATCGAAATTAAAAGGAGATTGGTGGTAAAATTGAAGATAGTTAACATGTCGTCTGCAGTTTCTGGTATGTCAAATCAAATCAAATCAAATCAAATCATTTATTCTTTGCAAACATGGGTAATAGGTACATAGATGTTCATTTATGATAAAGTTCTCCACATTTTGCCGTCACATGGGCACTAAATGCTATTCCGATGCTTTGTAATAGAGAAGGATACACTGTGTGGAAATTTAAAATGCGAATGTTGTTAATCCATGAAGGATTGTGGGAAACTGTAAGCGTAGTCGAAGGGAATAAGCCGCCCGACGATGTACGAAAGGATGAAAAGGCTCTCTCTAAAATATGCCTTACCGTGGATGGTGCTGCTATTTCGATTGTTCGACCAGCTAAGACCGCAAAAGAAGCGTGGGATGCTCTTATGAAATCCTACGAGGATCGAAGTTTGGGTCGTAAACTGTCGTTGGAACGGAAGTTATACAGGTACTCCTTATCTGATTTTTCTGATTTAGAAGCTTACTTAACGGCAATAACTACAACAGCACTAGACCTGGCCGATATTGGCAAAACCATAGAAGATAGTTCTTTAGCAGCTATTATATTGGGAGGTTTAACGTCTCGCTACGAGCCCATGATAATGGCGCTTGAGAATGGGAGCGTTGAAGTCACAACAGATTTAGTGAGGACTAAGTTGTTGAGCGAAATGACGAAGGAGACTAAAGATAATGTGGCTGCGTTGCATACTAACAAACAGGTTATTTGCTTTCGGTGTAAGAAGCCAGGGCACAAGAGTCCTAATTGTCCTCTCAAAAAGAAGGAGAAAAAGGCAAAGGCGAGCTGCTCTACAGAAATTTGTTCTAAAGATAAGGGACTTACTGCTTCTAGTTCAGGAAATATGGATGCATGTGTCACGGAATTGGTTTTGGATGGTGTCACGCAACTGGCTTTGTCTGCACCAAGGGTTCAGATGCCTGAGAAGTGGATTATCGACTCTGGTGCGTCTACTCACATGACTCCACATGCTAAATGGTTTAATAGTTACCGACCCTGTGATGGGAAGATAACTATAGCAAATGGTAAAAGTTTGCCGGCTGTGGGTTTAGGAGATGTTTCTATTGACACAAAAACCGATATCAAGAAGATTTTTAATGTTGTACATGTTCCTGGCCTAGATTGTAATTTACTCTCAGTCAAAAGGGCAGTGGAGATAGGTTTCTCGATTGTTTTTGATACGAATGGCTGTAATTTTTATAATTTTAATGATATTTCTTTTAAAAGTGATCCTGTTTTACATGGTTCTATTTGTGGTGGATTGTACACTTTAGATTGTACAGTAAAACCACAAGGTTTTTCAGCTTATAATGTTCACACTAATTTGTCCCAGTTTCAGCTTTGGCATAAGCGTCTAGGACATCTCTGCCGTATTGGTATGGATCTACTCAAAAAGGGTCTAGCTGTTGGTGTTGAGTATACTGAGGTTGACAAAGAACCATGTGTACCTTGTGTAAAGGGTAAGCAGGCTCGGAAGCCTTTCAAAAGGATAAAGTACAAGAAGGCTTCGTCACCATTAGAATTGGTCCATACGGACGTTTGTGGTCCCCTGACCACTGAATCTTTTAAAGGTAATAAATATTTTATTATTTTTGTAGATGATTATACACGTTTTATATCACTTTATTGTATGTCATCTAAGACAGAAGTTCAGAAGTATTTTTGTGCATTCCAAGCACTTGTTGAGAGACAGACTGGCAATAAGATTCGAACCCTTCGGTCAGACAATGGTACTGAGGCTCAAGGGATTCGACATGAAACGTCTGTACCATACAGCCCTCAACAAAATGGGGTAAGTGAACGTTGCAATCGTAGTATTGTGGAGAAGGCCTGTTCCTTGCTGTCACAAAGCTCTCTGTCGAAAGCTTTTTGGCAGGACGCTGTTGAGACTAGTGTTTATTTAAAGAATAGGTCACCTCATCGTGCACTTGATGGTAAGACGCCATATGAAATGTGGTGTGTTAGTAAACCCGACCTGTCTCATTTAAGGGTGTTTGGTTGCCGAGTTTTAGTTCACGTGCATTCATGCCAGAGAACGAAGCTGGACATGAAAACTTCTGAACATATCTTCGTTGGATATTCAGACGATCCAAGGAGTTATTATTTCCGTAGCGCGGAAAACCCTCGGAGGTTGATTAAGTCACGAGATATTACGTTCTTTGAAAATAATTTTTCAGGATTGAAGGATAATTCTGTTCAGCCTGAAGTTGTCGTGAGCCCTAATGTCATTAATCTTTTTTCACAAACTTCTTCAGATACCACATCGCCACAGATTTCTGTCTCATCTGCTTCTACTTCTTCACCTACTTCAGAAGGTGTAGACATGGAGGTAGAGCAAGTTGACGATTTTGTGGACGCGACTGATGAAGCTGGTGGGGTTGGTGACACGGAGTCTCTACATTCGGGTGAACAACGTGATCTGTCCCTGGTTCCTTCACATGAACCCAACGGTGTTTGTCCTGTGAGAAGGTATCCTGAAAGAGTACGTAAACCTCCAGATTATTATTCATACGGCACTCACGGTGTTGATTTATTGTGTGATAAACCGAAAAGTTATCGTGAAGCTATTAATAGCAATGATAAAGATAACTGGATGTCCGCAATGAAGAATGAGTACAATGCCTTATTGAATAAGCAGACTTGGACATTCGTGGATAAACCAAATAAAAAGGTGTAAACCATGTAAATGGGTGTTCAAGATAAAGAGGGACGCGAACGGTGCAATAGTCAAGTATAAGGCTCGACTAGTTGCGAAAGGTTTTAGTCAAGTTAGGGGGATTGACTATAACGAGACTTTTGCCCCTGTGGTTCGAAATTCATCTCTGCGTACCCTTTTAGCGTTGGCGGCAGAAATGGATTTAAAGATCCAACACATGGATGTTGATACCGCATTCCTCAATGGGGACTTAGAGGAGGAGGTGTACATGCAACAGCCCGAGGGATTTGCTGAGCACGGGGCAGAAGGTAAAGTCTGTTTGCTCAGAAAATCCATTTATGGTTTGAAGCAGGCAGCTCGAGCCTGGAATATCAAGTTGCATCAAATTCTATCGAATATTGGCTTTGCACGAACATCTGCGGAATCATGTGTTTACTTGAAAAAGTTTGGTAATGAAACCATAATACTTGCAGTCTATGTTGACGATCTAATTGTTTTTTACAAAGAAAAAGGTTTATTTGACGCTGTCAAAAATGACTTGGAAAAGTTTTTCTCACTAAAAGATTTGGGTGTATTGTCGTATTGTTTAGGGTTAAATATTAACCGTGTTGACGATAAAATTGTGGTCAGTCAGAAGACCTATATCCAGGCAGTGTTGGAGCGGTTTAATATGCGAGATTGCAAGGAGATGTCTACACCTTTGGAGAATAACAAGTTGGAAAAAGGTAATCCAACATCTCTTGGTGAATATCCTTACCAAAACATGATAGGATGTCTCATGTACCTAGCTGTGAATACGAGACCCGATATAGCTTATGCCACAAGCTATTTAAGCCAGTTTAATAACTGTTATGATAAGAGGCATTGGTTGGCAGCTAAAAGGGTGTTACAGTATTTAAAAGGTACTATGGATTACTGTATTACTTACAGGAAAGTCGGTAGCCGGCTGTGTGGATACACGGATGCTGACTGGGCGAACTGTGTACATGACCGTCGATCGTACACTGGTTACTACTTCACGCTAGCAGGTGGACCTATTAGCTGGGAGTGTAAGAAGCAGCCGACGGTAGCCTTATCGTCTACAGAAGCTGAGTATATGTCCTTGACCAGTGCTGCAAAGGAGGCTATTTTCCTCAGACGGTTAGTATGTGACATTACTGTTTTTGCTGACAGGGTGTTGCTATACAACGATAGTCAAAGTGCACAGAAACTTGTGCTCAATCCAATCCACCACAATAGAACCAAACACATTGATACGAGATATCATTTTATTCGTGAAAAGGTTACTGAGGGTCTTATAGATATAAAGTTTATACCTACGGATAAAATGACAGCTGATGTTTTAACCAAGCCCTTAAGGCGCATAGCTCATCTTAGGTGCGTTGTTAATATGGGTTTAGTGATAAATAGGTAGAATAATTTTCTATTTATTTATTTTTCGTCAGTGTAAGTTTTGTATTTCTGTTTAGTCTGGTAGTAATGTTTAATTCTTTTCTATTGTGTTTAGCATTACTACTTTATCTTTTTATTTCCATTAAGGGCGGATGTTGTAAAACCTACTTGTTGGTATACTTTTTTGTTAGGTTTTAATGGCATTTATAATGTCAATAAAAGATATTCTAAGTTCAAATTGTACTAGTAGCTTTATGTGTTTTTGAATAGCAACCATCGTACAACGTTTACTAGTTTTTTATTTCGCTATTACCCCAGTCAATATTTAGGAACTTGATTCTTCAGACCACAATTACAACACGTTTCTACTCGTTTATCAAAAGGAGCACTCCTGTGAAGTTTCGAATAAAATAGTCTCACTAATCTTGTTTCCCCATACAAACTTTGGAGCCCCGTTTAACCCCCTTAGGGGTTGAATTTTGAAATATCCTTTCTTAGTGCACCTCTAGACCAAATAAGGAACCTACTGATACTAGATGAGTCAGTCAGTCAGTCAGTCAGTTTCTTCTTTTATATATTCAGATATAAATAAGTAAATACATACCGGTCAAGATCATAACCCTACTTTTTGCTTCCACGTAGTAGGGTAACAAAAGTCACCGATTTCCGAGAGTGCGTTATTTTCCACGTTTTAGTGTCTATTTTTAAAGTCTGTTATTTGTTTATCATAATTTAATGTTGAGTTCGCGAGAATTCAGATGAGTGACGGCTCAACGACCTGGCTGATGATGAGAGCAGTGCAGCTACATCAGTGCGGTGCAAGTAAACCATGTCACCGCTTGTGTGCGCGCCGTGTGCTGTTCCCCCGCGGTGACACACATCGCGTCTAAATACGCGCTGAATTAGTAACGCCGCGAGTAAAGCCGCGCGAGTGTCGCGGGATGCGGGTCAGCGCCGCGCTCGCCCTGACCTACACCTGTTCACTGTTGGCAACATGTTCACGACACGTGGAACTGAGGTCGGTCCATGGTGGAAGTCGACCGACCATAAAAATAACGTAATATTATCGTCCGTTATGCCGAAATAACAATTACGTATAATAATATGTCCCATTCCCAATCCAATATAAAAGTCCCCACTTTTTAATGGATTTTACTTTTATGTTTATTATGTGTAAGCTTTCGGAAGTCGTTAGACATCAATAAGGTAAGGTAGGTGTCAATTAAACAAAAAAAAATAAGTTCAAATCAAAAAGCGACTACTGAAAAATCACGCTCCAAAAAGTATAAAAAAGTATGCAACAAGAAAATATTCTTTGTTATGTTATGTACCCACCCACGTACATAAATTCTATCTATACCGGAGAAGCCCACTGCGGCATGCTACTTATGTTGTCTACCATTTGTTTTCGCCGCTCACCGCTTGCCGCGCCGCAATCCGCGCCGCTCTTGGCTGTGGCCAAAGCGTTAGTGTTTATTTTAAACGTTGGAAAAGAAAACTCCTGGTATGCTGGTGCTGTTCCAGTAAAAAAGTTGAAGCTGTCGATTCTATAGGTGTGCGAGAGAAACCTCTTCAAAACTGCTTTTGTACGAAGGCAATGAGTTTCGTTGCTTTTGAATATAATGGAAAATATTTTTCGTGTTGATCTGACTCACATTTTTATTTTGTAAAGCAGTTACACTTGCAGTTTTTAGGGTTCCGTACCCAAAGGGTATAAACGGGACCCTATTACTAAGACTCCACTGCCCGTCCGTCTAACACCAGGCTTTATCTCATGAACCGTGATAGCTAGACACAGGCCCGGACTGGCCATACGGGCAAATGCCCGATGGGCCGGTGTACCCGATTGGCGGTCGACTTTTTTTTTGCGATTTAAAAAAAAAACGCGTTATTCCGATTAAAATAACGTCCTCTACCGTCAACTCGAGGACCTAATTCTATTTACTCTGGGACTTATCTGTAGTAATGGTACCCCCTAGCTAGATTTTCTTGCCTGATGCCACAGAATTAGTAAGTACTCCTACGTAATAAATTGTAGCGTACAGTATAGAATCACTCTTAAACTAAAATATTTTTAAGGTTAAAAATGACCCTCTGAGAACTCGTACTACCGCTGGAAACATACATTTTCTGTAAACCAACGCGCGTGGTTCGTACTTTGAACCCTGCGAAAAAACTTTTAACTTAGGTTTCTTTTCTCTGCCTCTGAAATGGTCGTCCTTTTAGATTTTTGCATGATCAACTGGTAGAGGCAGAGGCTGAAATAAATTAGGAGCCCCTTGCCCCGAGGCCTTAATAGGCAATTTTGGCACGCATACACAAGATTGCAAAAAAATAGAGCATGTGTTTTGATCTCAAATTACATATTAAAAAATAGCCATATAATGAATTTATTCGAGGCAAGATATAAACATTTTCGCCACCTGCTTTCTCTTAAAACTTTACAGGTAAAAAAAACTTGAGATCGCTTCGCTCGCTCTTGCAGGCTACTTCCTCTTGGATCTTAGCTATGTCTGCAAGTCGACCAAGTAACTCTTGTTTTATACAAGAGTTACTAGGTCGAAACAACTAAACCTGTCTAAGGTAGGGTGTTAAAAATTCCGAGCTCACTTCGCTCACTTCTTGGAGCCTTACTTAATTTGTTTTTAAAATTGTCTCCCTAAGTCGATTAAGTAATAGAGCGGAGAGTCAAATTCCTTATTTCCTAGACTTTTCAAATAACTCTTCAAAATTAGTAATTTCTAATTCTATTCAATCAAGTATTTTAGACACATAGATGAATTTCAGCTGCATCTGTAACTAGTAAACTTGACCCTTACAAATTCGTTTTGCTCGCACGTTTCTGTGCGTAACAGCGTCGGTATTCTTTTAGTTTCAAGTCTCTTCCTTAGCAAAATCGCAGCCTAACATCTCAGTCTAAAATTCTATTAGAGGTTTTTTTCGGTTGATTTAAAATTTACTTTAGTAATTTTCCTATCTCTTGAGAGAGGAGGGCCGACCGTCTCTTAAAATGCTCGGGCCGGTTTTGGGTCCCAGTCCGGGCCTGGCTAGACAGTTAAAATTTTCACAGATGATGTATTTCTGTTGCCGCTATAACAACAAATACCTAATAAAATGTAAACATACGATAGTACGGAACCCTTCATGCACGGCTTCGACTCGCACTTGGTCGGTTTTTATATCTAGAAAACTGAACTGAAATTGCAGTATGTTTAGTTTGTTTCTTGAAGCTTGTGTCTTCTAAAAGTACTTTAGAACTATAATGATCGGTGAGTTAGTCAGTGACAAAATAAATGTACTTTGAGTTGCAATAGTTCATAGACTACAGGTTCAAATTGAATGTAATTCAAGTGTACACGCGATAAGGTTGATTTTTGTTTGTAGTTACTCGTAATAAAACTACGTGTGGACTGTTTCACGGTTTATTTCTCACTGACTAATTTAAAGTAATGTGGACTGTAAATACATGCATAGGTACATATGAACAGCTATGTATAGGCTGCTAACACTAAATTTCGCTGTGGCGATTCGACATACCGCCCACCAAAGGATCTATCCTTTCATTAAATCAAAAACAAAAAAAATAAAATTGGTACTACACGATGTTAGTTGAACAACAAAAGAAATCAGAAAGTAACCATCGTCACCACAACTCCCGAAACATAAAGATAAATGATTATAAAAGAAATAAGTAACTAAACGTAATTATGTAAGTATCATTATGAATATCTTAGGTCTAGGTACATACATCACTGATAATATACTGCGCAACTAGAAATAGTTGGTATGAGGTACAAAATAAGTAAGGTTGTTGCATTCCCAACCTCTAACCGCCCACCGTTCCATTATAGCCTAATAATAAAGTAAGTGCTCACTTACACATACACAGGTAGGTAGGTGGGTAGGTTGTATGAAGTTGTAAGTTTAAGTAGCAATGCTTAACCAAGTCAATTCACACTTTAAGCAACGTAAACAGAAAAGTTCTTAAAATACGCAGGTATACTTAGGTAAGTGTAAAATAGGTAAACAAGAATAGGTTAAAATTAACTACTAGGCTTATCACTAGGACTATTTTTAGGTAGGATACATAATTTACTTGTAGGTCGCTTATAAACATTATTTTTACATTTGACTGACACCACACGAGTAATGCCGTCAGGGCCCACATGTTTTTCTATTATTTTGCCCAATATCCATTTACTTGGAGGAACATTGTCTTCTCTTAAAATCACTACGTCATCGATTTCTGGCTCCGTGGTTTTGGTGTTCCACTTATATCTTTGGTTCATATTTACGAGGTATTCTTTATGCCATCTGTTCCAGAAATCGTAGACATTTTTTGCGTTAGTCGCCATCTATCTATACTAGAAATATTACAATTTGTATAGTTTTCATCAGTTAAGTTTAACAAAGGCTCGCCAATCAGAAAGTGGCCGGGTGTTAGCGGTAGAGGGTCATTAGGGTCATCACTTAGCACAGTTATGGGTCGAGAATTCAAACACGCTTCGATTTGTGCCAATACTGTGGCTAGTTCCTCATAAGTGAGAGTAGCATCGCCAATTACTTTTTTAAGATGAGTTTTTGTGCTGCGCACTCCAGCCTCCCATAAACCTCCGAAATTGGGTGCATGAGGAGGTATAAAATGCCATGTAGTACGTTCCAGGACTAACAACTCTGCCACGTTACCAGGAATCGAAGATTTGGCACTGTTGAACATTTCTCTGAGTTGTTTGTCTGCTCCCACGAAGTTAGTACCATTGTCACTATAAATATCGCAACAATGACCTCATCTTGAGGTGAATCGCCGGAAGGCTGCGATGCCCCTTCGCTGTCATGTCAGTGACTGCTTCCAGATGTATGGCACGCGTTATCATGCAGATAAATAAACATATGTAACCCTTGTACGATTTAGCTCCTCTACCCGGTGAAAAACGAATGTTTATGGGACCCGCGTAGTCCACACCAGCTGATTTAAAGGCTCGGTCGGGTTTAACTCGCACTTCTGGCAGCTGCCCCATCAGTTGCTTGGTATTCTGTTTGGAATACCTAATACACGTAACACATTCTCGATAAGTTTTTTTTGTTAGATCTTTGGCTCGTAAAATCCAGTATTTTGTTCTTAAATAATTTAGCATTACTTGAGGACCACCATGCAATGTTCTGTGATGAGCATCCTGAATTATTAGTTTGCTAAGATGGCTCGTAGCGGGTAAAATTATAGGGTGCTGAATATCATAGGATTATTGAGATTTTTGGATGCGTCCGCCAACTCTTAAAATCCCGTTTTTATCAATAACGGGACACAGATTCCGAAGCTTGCTTCTTTTAGGTATATGGCCTTGCGAATTTAGCTGCTTCATCTCCTCTTTGAAATTAGTAGCTTGGACTTGTTTAATGCAATTGTTTAAAGTTTCCTTTATTTCTCTTGGTGTAATTAATTTAGAACAACTTTCACGTTTATCTTTAGGTAATTTAAAATTAATAAATCGTCTGCAATATGAAATGACTCTCAACATTTTTGATAAAGTAGAATACCTAGTCCAAATAAATTCCTCATTGACATTACTTATTGTAGCCAAAGATCTCACACGTTCTTCTTCTTGTGTATCTTCGATATTAGGAACACTAATACTTATGTTTAAGCTAGACAACCAAGCCGGTCCATTCCACCATATTGAATGATTTAACAACTCTGGACCTTGTAAGCCCCGTGACGCACAGTCAGCTGGGTTCGTATCTGTAGACACGTGCCCCCACTGCTCGTAATCTATAATGTTTAATATGTCTGACACTCGGTTGCTCACGAATGTGCTCCATCGGCTTGTACCTTCAGTGAAAAGTGATACATCTCGGCCTAGATCGGTTCTCATATTCACTGATTAAACTTCTTAAAAAAAAATTTCAGTCTTATCCCCGTTATTATAAGATTGAAATTGAGCGAGTTGTTTTTGTGAGTAGTGATATAAGTAAGCATTTATTTCTGGATTTTTTTGTGTAAAAAAATACTTTTTCATTCGTATCAAAGTGTACTGAACCCATACTAATATTTCTAAAATGTATTTTAATACGACTCAAGATACCACATCTTACGCGACTCAAAAGTTTTTACTTCAATTAGTACAAAGTGATATAAATCGAATCCTATCATAATACATTAAAAAATAGACACAATGCAGTTTAGTGCAAAGTGGTACATTTGTACATAAACCATAAAAATACAAAATTATTTTCATAAAAAGAAGTGACTAATGATACAACTGCAAATCAATCAATTTACACGTAATTTACCTAGCTAACTTTGATGTGATTATAAATTGAATACATATTATATTAATATAAACTTACGGAACATAGAACATAGATTTATGTGAAAAATGATACTTTTATAGTAGAATCAAAACTATCGCCAAATTTTAGAACTGAATTAGCGGAAAAATACGTAAAAAGTGATTTAAGTTCGCGCAGCTCTTACGCACCCCGTCCCGCACCTCTTAGCGGGGGGTATGGAAAGGGCGCAGGAGACGCGTGATTGTCAGTCTCGTACGTGCGATTAGAGAGGTGCGTCGTGCGTTACACCACAGGACAACGACGCGTAAGGTAAGACTTGTATCATTTTACACGAATTACGTAACATTTTTGTTATTGAAATGTTTACAAGGAACATGTATTTTATATTGATTTTAATAACGCAATTTTGTCATAAAATGTAGAGTATTTTATCATAGTACCTATTGTCAAACAGTCTTTATAATAATAATAAATAGGCAGTCTATCAATGAGTTTTAAATCGTTTTTATAAATTAATGTAGACTGGGTAGGTATTTTAGTGTAGGGATAGAGCAAATTATTGTTTTTTTTTCCATTGTGAGCATTTGCGTAGCTTCTTGGTGTAAATCACATTTTATTGCACCTATAGGTAATCATTTATTGTACACACGGCTACGCATCAAGTTATACAAATCGGACAAATTTATTTAATGCAGTTTATACCTAATTTTGTTTGGAACTCGAGGCACCGATTTTATTTTTAGTTTTTGAAGTCGGTTACTTTAACGCAGTTTCTTTATTTTGAAACATACATTTTGTCTGAACTGCATAACAGTAATGTTAACTTTTTATCTGCTCGTCTTTCTTTTAATGGTAGTAATTTTATAATATTAATTTTGCACTGTTATTTTTTTAGAGTCCATAATGAAAAAACGAATAGATAAGATTATGGAAGGCCTTCACCTAAGGAGGGATGTAATAAATACGAGAAATGAACAAATAATAAATGACGAAGAATCTAATCAGCCCAGAGAGAACATAGAAATAGAAATCGGTGAAAAAAATACTCTAGAAATAGTGGATCAATATGAAGAAGAAAACGCACTAAAAAAAGACGATCAATATAAAGAAAATATTAGCAATGAATCACAGGGCAAGGAAACTGTACTATCGCCTGGATTTCTTGATTTCAGCTCCGGGAGTAGTGATGATTATATACCAAACAGTGAAAGCGACTCAACTGAAACTAGCACGTCGACTAGTAGACCAAAGAAAAGGTGTAAAAGATCAAATAATCTTATAATTGCTGAAAGCTCTGATGACACAGATATCTCCATCACAGAGCCAGAGCCTGGATGCTCAAATTCAAATAAAAAGCAACGAAAATCGTTAAAGGAAAGAAGAGCAGAGAGAGAGTCCCGATTAATTTTACGCAATGCAGGCAAGAGTTATGTTACAAAACTGGGTAAAATGAAGCCTGGAAGAAACTTGGCTCCACTAACGGAGTGTCGCATGAAATGCAGAAGTCGTATATCTGAGGACATAAGAGAATTTATTTTTAAGGAGTACTGGGCTTTGGGTTCGTACGATGAAAGAGCTAAGTATACTGAACGCTTTATTAAAATTAATAATAAAAAAACTCATACAATCGGAAGCAAACTAAAACGAGAATACACTAATACATATAAAATTGTTTATTTTAATGAGGATTATAAGATTTGTAAAGGTTGTCTTTTAAAAACTCTTGGTGAGAGTAATCGCTTTCTTCAGACCGTGAGTGAAAAAATAAAAAAATTTGGTCGTGTGACGAAAAGTGAAAGGGGGCGTGCTGCCAGTTACAGAAAAATCTCTAACGAGCGACTAGAACTCGTGAAACAGCATATCAATAAATTCCCGGCATACGAAAGCCATTACTCTCGATCCAAGACTTCTAAAAAGTACCTTAGCTCTGACCTATCCCTCAATACTATGTATCAGCTTTATTGTAAAGAAAATAGTAACCCTGTCTGTAAAACTGTATATGCCAAAGTTTTTAAAGATATGAACCTATCATTTAAGAAACCTAGTGTAGATACATGCAATAAATGTAACTTGTTACAAAATAAGCTGCAATATTTACAAGATGCTGAAGAAATAGGACAAGTACAGGAGCAACTGAGACTACATCAGGAAAGCTACGAAAGTGCTTACAATGAAAAACGCAAAGATAAGGCTTTGGCTAAAACTAATTCTGATTTTTGTGTAATTGCATTTGATTTACAACAATGTTTGCCTACTCCAATGCTGAATACTCAGTCAGCATTTTATAAAAGACAGTTATGGGTCTACAACCTAACAATCCACGATTTTATGTCTGATAACGCATATTGCTACATGTGGCCAGAATGTAGTGGTGGTAAAGGTGCCAATCAAATAGCTTCATGCTTATACGACTTTATCACTGTGAGACTTCCGTTGCTTCACCCAAATGCTAAAACCTTAATCATGTATTCAGATTCATGTTCGGGACAAAACAAAAATTCTATTGTTTGCACAGCCTTATTATTTGCAATAAAAGACTCGCCTCAACTTTTGAACATTGAACAGAAATTTCTCGTGCCCGGCCATACGCACATGGAAGTTGATAGTGACCATGCGCTGATTGAAAGAGCAAAAAAACGAACTTCAATGAATATTCATCACCCACGTGATTGGTGTCAATTGGTAAGGACTGCATCGACTAGAACTAATAAATTTTCGGTAATTGAAATGGCGGTAACAGATTTTTATGATTTTGCACTATTTTCAAAAAATAATTTTACTGTAAAAAAGACTAATTCTACTGGTGAAAAGTTTGTATGGTCGAATGTACGAGTTATTAAATTTAGTAAAGAAAAATTTCCTGTTTTTGAATATAAAGAAAGTTACGAAGGTGATGACTATTCAATGATGTCTTACAACAAAAAGAATAAAAACTACAGTTTAGTTAGTATCAATGCAGTACAAAAATGTTACAATGGACCGGTCCCTATAAGCGTTTTGAAGAAAAGAGATTTAATATCACTGTTAGAATACATTGACCCAAGTGTTCACAATTTTTATCATGATCTGATAACCAACTCAAATATGCGTGACGTAGATCCTGATATTGATTCTGATAATGAATAGTTGATAGATGTTTCAACACATTTGTTATTTGATTTTTGAGACAACTGATTTGATGCTGTGATAATCAAGATTTACCCTCCTTACTAATAAACGCGAAATAAAGTTACACCAACTCTAATCGGTTAAAAATGTATGTTATTCCGGAGATCATCCTAGTTGTAACTTAACGCCGTGTTTATTAGTAAGAGGGTAATGCTATAAGTTTAAAAGTTATGTTTTTTTTATATAGATGTTAAGTACTTTAAAATATATTGTTTTGTGAAAGGGTTAGTTGAAGTGTTTAAATGTATCTATTGTTTAGTTTTTTGAGACTGATTTTTAAGAGTAAAGACTGATTCGAAGAGTTAAAATTAATAAAGATTATCGCTAAGGTTTAAAGTTACGTTCTATTCAAATACATAATATTGTATTGTGTAATGAATAGTTAAAGTGCTATAATTATATCTGTTGTTTTGTTTTTAAAGACTGATTTAATACTAGTTAAGACTGATTCGATACTCTGATAATCAAGATTAAGGCTATAGGTTTAAAAGTTATGTTTTTCTTTATAAGGATATTGTTTTATATCGTGTAGTTAGAGCGCTACAATATAATATCTGTGTTAATTTCTTGAATTCTTTATTAAAGGAACCCTTTTTTAATGTTGGTTTTATTTTATTTTGATATTTACGTAATTTTAACCTTTCTATGACCAATACGTTTGAAAGTATCAGTGACTTGTATCACTAAACACTTTGAAGTATAAAAATGTATTACGATATATTCTAGCTTGTAGCAATAATCACTAACTAGTTTTAAAAAAATCTTTGGTGTAAAGGGATACAAATGAATATTTTCATACTATTCTTTAATAAAACAAGGAAATGAGATTGCTGACAATTAAATTGATCATATTAGTTTTACGACTTTTGCTTACAATAACTGTTTGCTAGCAAAACAGGGCAAAACGCAAACCTTATAACATTTCACACCAAACGATAACTAAATGTGTAAAATAATGCAATTTGTTTTAGACCTATCTACACAAAAATTAGCAAAGAAAATTATAGTGTACAGTGATACAACTGGCTATTTTCAGTAATAACTTAAATCTCGTGCAAAATAATGAATTCAAACCTAGGTCTAAATAATCTTATTGGTATTATGTACTCGTAACACATACCGTTTTTCATTTTAAAACGTCAGAAACATAATGAGAATTTTTTGAATCTTTAACTTCAAATTACTCAAAACTGTGATTTTTGACTTGTATCACTTTTCACTGATGGTACAGCTTTCAACCAAGCCAAAACAATAGTGGAATCGGTCCACGCAAATATGCTATTTTTAGGTACACCTAACACTTGAGACGTCTCCGACATTAATTTGGCTGCCAATGCGGCACCACAAAGCTCTAATCTAGGAATGGAAACTTGCTTCTCTATTGGAGCCACCTTGGTTTTGGAGGATATTAGGCTTACGTAGACTCGCTCTTCACTGATAACTCGCATGTACACTGCTGCTCCGTATGCGGCTTGTGATGCATCTGCGAAAACATGCAACTCCACCCTTGATACACGTGTGTAGTACAACCATCGAGGTATACTTAGTCCTTTGATGTGCGTCAAATTCTCTCGATATCGTAACCACTCTGCTTGTAAAGCACCATGAATAGGCTCATCCCAATTTAGACCTGCCTTCCACAATTTCTGCATGATCATTTTTGCTATTACCACAACAGGAGCTATCCATCCCAAAGGATCATAAAGTTTAGCTATTTCTGAAAGAATATGGCGTTTGGTTATGGGCAGCTTTAGTTCTGGCAGGTTGACTGTATATTCAAAGGCGTCAGCTTCCCTATTCCAGCTCAAACCTAATACTTTGACAACACTATTGGTCTTAAAAGGCAACTCATTATCATTTCGCTTATTTTCTCCGATGTACTGTGACAAAGGCTCACTATTACTGCTCCATTTTTGTAGTTGAAATCCTCCTGAGTTCATAAGTTTGTTCATCTCGTTATAAATATCGACAGCTTCTTTCTCTGTTTCGCATCCTGTGAGGAGATCATCCATATAGTAATCAGTTTCGGTAATATTTGCAGCAATAGGATACTTCGTTTTCTCGTCGTTGGCAAGTGTCTGAAGTGATTTTACAGCAAGGTACGGTGCACATGCTGTACCGAATGTTAACCTCGAAAGTGTAAAGTGCTTTATTGGCTCATGAGGTGCAGACCTCCATAATAATCTCTGGTAGTCCGTATCCTCTTCCGCTACACGAACCATTCTGTACATTTTAATGATGTCTGCTGTAATACAGAATTTGTGTGTTCTCCATCTCATTAATGTATGACGTAATTCCTGCTGTAGCTGAGGACCCACACGTAAGTCGTCATTTAAAGAAAAGTTATTTGAACCCTTGCAAGAAGCGTCGAAGACTACGCGAAGCTTTGTGGTAGTCTTATCCTCTCGGACTACGGCGTGGTGAGGAAGATAGACAGCCTTTGGGTTATCAATCCCTGAAGAATTAACTTGCACCATATGATTTAGGTTTATATATTCCTCCATAACTTTATGATATTCTTCCCGAAGCTTAGGATTTTTTGATAACCTTTTCTCTAACAAATTAAATCTTTTTGCTGCTATTTCTCTCGACCCACCATATTGACATTCCGGATCTTCAGTTTGAAACGGTAATCTTACCACGAATCTTCCTTCTTCATCTCTAACTGTTGTGGCTTCATAGTATTCTTCGCACTTTTCTTCTTCCTTTGATAATATCTTTCGTATGCTATTTGGTTCCCTTTCTATCTCCCAAAATTGTCGTAATAGCTCGTCTTCCCTAACTTGAGCGTGTAAGGTTGTAATGTGTCTCCTTGCTGAGGTAGATGCTTGTAACATCTTTCCCGATATCACCCATCCTAGGACTGTGTTTTGGGCCAATAGATTTCCATTGGGGTGCTTAAGAACGCCGTCTAACAGAACGTCGCCGTATACCTCAGCTCCAAGTAGAATATCTATTCTACCTGGTGTTGTAAACCCTGGATCAGCCAACTCAAGTTCCTTAAGTTCAGACCAATCAGGCAATTTAAGATTAATGGTTGGTAGCAGCGTTGTTAGGGTATGCAATACATACGCATTTACTTGAACTGACTCTCTGGGATTGTGGCGTGATTTCACGCAGAGCGAAACCATGTGTTTGATTCTCGTTTGCCCCTCTCCCAGACCTGACACCCAACCACTCACTGATTTACGTCTAAGATTTAGTAGCTGAACGGTCGCCTCAGATATGAATGACGCTTGCGACCCCTGGTCTAACAACGCCCTAATGATATGTTCGTAACCGTTCTTACTACTTACTAACACTTTAGCCGTAGCTAATAACACAGAATTTGTTTGTATTTGCTTACAATGGTGAGAAACAATGGCATCACTTGAAGAAGGTGTGGACTTACCTCTTAACTCGTCACTAATGGTACCTGTAGCCGTGTTTCCTTCTTCTTTTGCCTTCTCCGTTGCTTGCTCTCTCTCGAAGTGGAGAAGGGAATGATGTCGCCTTCCACACCTTTTGCAGCACGTTGACTGACGACATTTCTTCACCGAGTGTGATGGTGCAAGACAGTTGAAACACAGTTTATTCTTCTGGACGTACTCCTGTCTTTCTTTGGTAGACATATCGACGAATGATTTACAATGGTAGATATAGTGCTCGCTGTTACAAATTACACACTTATTTTCGCGATCTTTTCCATCCTTGTTGACATTGGAATGAAAAGCCTTAGGTTTAATTGCTGATTTCGGCTGCGAAGATTTGATATTGTTACTTTCGATCATTTCCAGCGATCTAAACCTTGACTCCAGAAAATCTCTCAAATCTTGCCAAGTGGGTTGGTCGCTATTGTTCATACTAAGGTGTTGTTCCCACTGCTTCATTGATTCTGGATCCAGCTTAGACACAACTAAGTAGTTAATGATCAAGTCCCATTTGTCAGACTCAGCGCCTAAGTTTTTCAAGGCTTTCAAACAGGTTGAAGTTGTGTCCACCAGGTGTTTAAGTGAACCCGCTGACTCAGTATGTACAGATTTTTGTGTGAAAAGAACTCTCAATATTGCGTTACAATTAAACCTCTTGTTGTTATATCGCTTCACTAATACTTCCCAGGCGTCATCATAATTCGCATCTGTTGTAGTAAAATTGCGCAATATTACTTCTGGTTCTCCTGATAAGCTACCTTTTAAATAATGTAGTTTCTGTACTGGCGACAATCTCATATTTTTATGAATCAAGGTAGAAAACAGATCAAAAAACGTCTGCCATTCATCATATTTGCCGCTGAAGGTAGGTATTTAAATTTTTGGTAATTGAATTTCGTTACTGTCTGATGACCTTACCTGACCTTCGGCTGCACTAAGCATTGCTGTTTGAACCGCTGAATCGAGAAACGGCTGAAGAGCTTCCTTTATAGCTGACTTATATAGTACATACAATTCTTGGAATACATCGTATGTCTTGTCTTTAAAGTACGGATCTTCTCTTTCTTTATCCTTAGTTATGCTCAAAATAATGCTTTTGTGTCCGGAACCCTTCATGCACGGCTTCGACTCGCACTTGGTCGGTTTTTATATCTAGAAAACTGAACTGAAATTGCAGTATGTTTAGTTTGTTTCTTGAAGCTTGTGTCTTCTAAAAGTACTTTAGAACTATAATGATCGGTGAGTTAGTCAGTGACAAAATAAATGTACTTTGAGTTGCAATAGTTCATAGACTACAGGTTCAAATTGAATGTAATTCAAGAATATGGCTAAGTATAATATTATGTTCTCTAAGTCACTGAAAATTCAGTCTTCTAGCCTTATGTACAACGAAGTTACGAGGGGTCAGAAATGGCCTGAATGGCTTCGAGAAAACGATAATTATAATAGTACGGCTGTGCAATTTTATTTGAGAGAGAGTGAGGGTGGTTGTGAGGACGTGCGCCCTGCGCGTCTGTGCGTTTCGTTCGATGTACGACCGAGCGCGATGTGCGACACTTCATTTGTGTTCTGACGCCAAACGACTAACATTTTATGTTTTTGCTTTATGGCGGTTTTATGTCCACAATCGTGTGTAACGGCCTTTTTTATGGAAAATACAAATGCGTGTTAAATTATTACGAGTCTGTGTCGCTAACCTCCATAACCGTGACCCCGTGCCTCCCGAGCGCACACGCCGCGCTTGTAATGAGTGCGGCACTTATTGTTTAGTTTCGACAATTATTTGCGGTTGGTGATGAATCTACGAATATTTACACCTGTGCGATGAACAATTAACAACAACTGACAGATTTTGTACGAATAGAACGAGGCGGCGCTATTAGTGGACAATATGTTTAAGAGTTAGGTTAATAACAGCTTCCTAATGTACCTAACACAAAAACCAGCTCTTACCCTCATAAGCGAGGCAATAGCCCGGAAAAACAGTGAGATGAACGGGAAGATTAGAGTACTTACAAATTATGCTCGCGCTGTCAAGTCACGAGACGTGGGTATAAGTAGAACCGTGGACGCGCAAGACAAGGGTCCGGCTCCGGACTTAGGTATTCACGCATTCGCTGCCCACGACTATAGTACTGTGCGCTCAATTAAACACAACGCACACAAACATGTTTGCATGCTGACTGCTTTTCGAAGCTTAAACCTTTTTTAACGCCACACTTTACTTTCCTGTGCCATGTCGAGACCGATTCAACTACCTTGCAAATAATAACAAAAACCCAGAAAAGTATTTCCATTGCAACACGTCGTCAAAAGTTAGGCCAGTCCAGTATTAGCTGTGAGATGTAAGAGTGCAATAACAGTACCGTCCTTCAAGGAGCATAAGTCGCCCCATGCCTACCATACCCCAGTCCGGCACCGCGATCCCATGACGGGTCTATAGCAGCGGCGCGGCGGCGACTGCTCACTAGCGAGACTTGTATTGTGAGAAAGATCCAACGATCGAGCCCGTTGGATTTTATAGTGTCAGCGGCGTCGCAGGTGACACCGGCATTTGGAAAATATAGTTAATAACGTAAATTAATATACTTTTAATTATGAATCCATTAACAGTCAATGCCTCAGTTACAGTTTGTACCACAATATTTTAAAGTAATACGATTAGAACCAGTACGTGCATATCTAGAAATTCGATGGGGAACGGGGTGCCGGGGTGTCCGGGGGAATGGACTGCGGGACGGGACAGCCAATGGAGGGGACACATCGTAAACTCTTCAATCACATTACCGCCTCGAGCTGACCACTCTCCACAATATGGCTGGTTAATCGCGATTTATGATCTTTCATTTAATCTGCGACTCGTGACGGGTTCGTACTTTTACGAGCCGCATGTTGGTCCGCACCCACGACCCTTGAACTCACACAACCATGTTGTCTTACTGGTAGGACGAAGAGCAATGATAAACATTTTTACTGAAAGAGGAACTTACGTTTATATTGGGCCCGCAAGTCAGCTGGTTCAAAATCTGTCCCACATGATGTGTCAAAAGAATTGTCTTGCCGGCCGTGGCCAAGGCCATGGTCGCCAGCAGACGAGCATGGGAGGCAATAGCATCCTTCTTGTCCCGTCATCTCGTATAAGGGAGAAGAATGAGTTTTCCCTAAAGACCCTTCAAAAGGCTTTAACTAAGCTAGAAAAGATTAAACAGCTTAAAAAAAAAATTGCCAACCACTGTCTACCTTCTACACTATAGGGCGGGTGAGCGGTAAAATGTCATTTGAGCTAGACGCGCGTGAGGGATGTCCAGAGATGCGTCTCCGCGCGAGCTAGCGACTTTTTAGAAAAACAAGATGGCAGACAGTGTGGCGGCCATCTTGTAAAAATGAAGAAAAATCCCAATTTTCGACACGATAAATAGGACAGCTGGCATCCGACTGGATCGTGTTGTATGAACCGGTTATGTACTTTGTCAAGGAATGTTGCCTGGTGCAAATAAAAACTCAATAGTTAAACTCAATCTCTTAGGGTATTTGCCCGAAAACGTGAAAAGTAGAAATACCTACGCTTTTCACCAAAAAAAAGGATCATGCATAACGGACTTCTCTGTAAAAAGTAGAGATTATGCTATCGCGGATTTATTTTAAATGTGACCAACTAGCTAGATATACCTACGCTTTTCACAAAAAAATAGGATCATGCACTTTTTACAAAGAAGTCCGTTACTTCTTATGTTAAAAAAAATTAAGCGTCGAATTGAGAACGTTCTCCTTTGGTTTCGTCGGTCCCGCTTCTATAACGCGATAGGATAGGTCTCTAAAAGCCATGGCAAACCACCTGAGAAAAGTGACACAGGCGAAGGTCATTCTTTCACGGAAAATCTTAACACCGCGATTCAGAGAATGGAGAGTGAAATGAACTATATTTTTTTTTAAAGCCGGATTTAAAAGTTATGTGGTGAGCACATTTTTAGTCATTGGTACCATTTTAGTACAATAGATGTCGCTGCATGCATGTATCTTCCATTTGATGATTAGTTCTTCTTGAAAACTTTAAGTTCATATATCTTTTGATAGAATTAACCGATTACAATGAAACAAAAACTAAATAATACCCCAAGTTACGCATAATTTTTATGTTTAGAAGTTTTTTTGTAAATTTTACGTGATGCATGATCATCGAAACAGACAAACAGATAAACAGACAGAAATTCCAAAAATGCTGGAAATGGGTTCTGTTGGTTATCTTTTAACACCCTGGTTTTTTTTTTATATTTTAGATGTACAAAAACGATTTTCTACAGATTTATTATATGTACAGATTAGGGGTTAAGGATTTCAAAATCTTTAAAGAGCTCTAATGGATTTTAAAATTCTTTTAACAAATCTAATGAATTCTGATTTTTTTATTTTTATAGAATTAGTTTTTAGATGTTTTAAGGGTTATTGGGGGTTTCGTACTGATTTAGGGGTTCATAGGGGTTTTGTTACTGCTGTAAGGGCTCTCATTAAAGTTTTCAAAATGTTTAAAAGATTTTATGTATAATTTACAAAATTCTTTCGCCCCCCTTCCTCCCCCTCCCTATCGTATCTCGGAAACTAAGAGACCCGTATTTTGTTTATTTTAGGGATTCGTATTCCTCTATACGAATCCGTAAAAAAAAAAAACAAAATTCGGGTCTCGGGCTCGGAAAAGTAAAATCCAGTTTTCAAAGTTGCCTCCCTTACCCTCCTTCTCACCCCTTTAGGTGGATCTTCGAAGTTGAGAGACTTGGAACATTTTATTTTTCAGATTCATATAAAGGGGCAACGCGTTAGTCAAAATCATTTTTCAAAACTCCCCCCTCTTCACCCCTTTTTTTATTACTGAAAAATCTTTTGATTCTTACCTAAAACTATTGAGGGGTGTTGAAATTTGTAAACCGTCCCCTCCCCTCCCCAACCTCCCCTAAAATTGAAAGGGCTGTAACTTCATAACGGTTAGAGATAGCCATTAGGTGTTTGAACAAATATTATAGTAGGCGTCAAAATCTGTCCGGTGGTAGGTAGGTCCTGCGTAACGAAGGTTGAGTGGGTGAAGCGTCACTCATCACGTAAGGAATTCTTCTCAAAAACACGAAACCGAAACCGCGAGCTGCGCGCAGCTCGCGCACAACGCAAATACTAGTCAGCTTTATATAATATTAAGAAACTATAGATTCAAGTTGGTAACCATTTGATTTCTCGGAAATCTGTGCTGAAAATCTTAACACCGGGAGTCAGAAAATGGAGTGAAATGAACAACGCCATCTATTGACTCCATAGTTAAACTTCCAAAATATAATTCATGGAAAGCGGTCTAACACACTATTGGCTGTATATTTTCAAAGTAGCGTCATATAGGTTAATCCATAGTATCTTTTGCTAGCATAACTTTTTTTTAAAGACGGTCACTCGATCTAACAGTTATCTTGTGAGCACATTTTTAGTCATTAGTACCATTTTGGTTGAATGGATGTCGCTGCATGTTTCTTACATTGATGATAAGTTCTTCTTGAACACTTTAAATTAATATATCATTTGATGTAAATCACCGATTACAATGAAACAAAAACTAAAACCGTATTTATGCCCAATACTTGTGCATTACATCTAACCACATTGGTTTTATAATTTACACGTGATGCTATAACAAAAGACCCCTTTTTTTTTTTTTTTTTTTCGGATGGGAAATCATCAAATGACTTCTCCCGCTCTGGGCGGAGCAGGAGGGAGTGTCAGACTTTTACTGACTAAAACCCATCCATGTTCCTTCATCGCCCTTTGTGTTCCGGGGCCACGGTATCTCTTTCGAATAGTCCCGCAACCCCGGAACAAAAGACCCCTCACAGACATACAGACACACAGACATCATGATTCTCTTGCCCTTGGGTCGGCGCAGCATGTCTTCTTCTTCCATACTTCTCTATTTTTCGTCATCTCATCAGACACTTCTTTTCTTGAAAATTCATTCTTAACACAGTCCATCCATCGTTTCTTTGGTCTTCCTCTACTCATATACCCATCCACATTCATACTCAAAACTTTCCTCACGACATTTACCTCATTCACATGCCCATACAACACGACAACTGAATAACAAACAACTTTTCAGTCACCGGCGCCACTTTCACACTTCCTCTTATATACTCATTTCTTACTTTATCCATTCGAGTAACACCACACATCCCCCTTAGCATCCTCATCTCCGTGACATGCAAATGCCTTTCATTCATCTCTTTTGTGGCCCAACATTCAGGTCTAACCATTGTTTTATAAATCTTCCACTTAAGTTTAAGGGGAATGCGGGCGTCGCAGATTGTTCCCGTGACCTGCCGCCATTTCATCCATCTCGTATTAATTCTGTGCTTTACACTACGATCTATTTCGCCATTGCTTTGCACGTATGAACCGAGATACCGAAAGTCGGAGCAGACAGGAAGAGGAAGCCATCTAACGCTATGGCCCAGAACTGGAGAGACCGCCGAAATCGCAGAACATGTACTTATTCAGTTTTACTTACAGACATACAGACAAAAATTCAAAAAATGGTAGAAATGGGTTCTGTTAGTGATCCTTTAACACCCCTACCACCTATTTTGTTTCTAAATATTTTCATTGTACAGAAACAGCATGTCTAGATTTATTATATGTATAGATTTTTAATGTACAGAAACGGCACGTGTACAGATTTATTATATGTATAGATTAACTCTAGTGACCTGAGCACTGAAGCACTAGGCTTCAAATGACCACAGAGTATCGCTTCCGAATCTATGGATGAGATCTAGAACTGACCTGGTGCGCAGTGTGGTGCACTTACAGCATGCTAGATGTGTATGAGGTGCTCGTTGGTGGTTGCTGTGTGCGCGCGCAGAGCGGCGGCGCCGCGAGCCGGCCGGCGGCGCGACGGTAGTGTTCGCCAGTGAGCCCGCGCCGCCGCGCTGCACGCACGCTCGCTCGCTATGCGCCCGGCGCTCACAATATCACGAACACGCGCTACAGTACCAACGTAACTTTGTACGACATAACTTTGAGTAAAGTCTCGTAGTAGCGGCCGGAGCGGGCCGAGTGACCGTGTGGTGCGAGCAGCGTGAGTGTGCCGGTGGAGAGTGCAGTGCAGTGAGTGTCAGTGAGGCCGGCTAGAGCCGCAGCCGAGCTGCCGGGCCGGTACTGGGCCGGCGCTGGGCCGGTGCTGGGCCGGTGCTAGGCCGGTGGAGGTGTCACCGAGGAGGCGCGGTCACTTCGCGACGCTCGCATGTGAGTCTCCGCCCTCCGCTACTCTTCACGAACTCTACGCGCTCGGTGGAGTAACTCGTCGCTGGTGTCGGTTAGGGAAATCTTTTATTTTTATCTCTTTAGCGTCTTCAGTATAGCTAGAGCGTTGAAAAGGTATTCTGTAGATTTTATTGTTTCTTATGAAGAACTGTACCATTAACTCACAGTTGTCGTGCGTGAGTTGCTCTCTCGATATTCCGCATTCAGATTAACTGATTGTGGTTGCTGCAAATAACAGTTCAGTGGAGTGAATCGAAAGGCGATGTCATATTTTTTTTGAGCATACAAGAGAATTTTTATAGCTGTAGCCAGCCGTCAAAATGTTCAACTACAAGTACAACAGTAGTATACTAACCTACCGTAGAGTGTGCGTGCTCTACAACCGAAGAGCTAAGTGTAATGATGTTCCGCACGCCACACTCACACGTGCCCGCCGACCCTGGTCAGACTGAGGAGTAAGCCGCCTTAGCCCAGCGTATCCTTGATACGAACACTCAAATATTGCTAAGGTAGCCATCTAAATCCTACTTCCTACTAATATTATAAATGCGAAAGTTTGTGAGGATGTTTGTTTCACGTGAAAACTACAGAACGGATTTGTGTTTAGCACACAGATAGTTTGTAACCTGGATTAACACAGGATAGGGATTTTATTCCTGTAGGACCCCGTGGAACTCGAGGATCCCGTGGGACAATTATCGAAGTCCATGCGGGCTAAGTCGCGGGCATAAGCTAGTATATTAATAAAGTCAAAATAAATGTTACCAGTAGTACTAAGTTTTCTCCAAGAATCGTTTTGTGACCAAAACTTGACTGCTCATTAAACTTTATTTATACATAAAATCTGTTAGTAAAACTTAGCATCGTTTGTGTAACAGCGCCACATTTGCACGCCACAGGCGATGAATGTTCCTGTGCGGATACACCGCCGCGGGTGGGTATCTTTTGAAGACAACTCACTTGCAGGTTAATATTAAGATTTTCAATTTTTCAAGAAGTATGGCAAATATGATAGGGGCTGTGTTATTGTGAATGTGTGTGTGAATATGGGTAATGGTCGTCATTACGTACCAAATTCTTTCCGTGCCTCGGAAAGGTCGTTAATCATTTTACGGGCAGTTAGAAGCTCGAATGTCTCATGTGTCTGACGACTAGTCTTGCCCAGGGCCGATATCGTATCACTCAGCAACTAGTAGTTGTGGAGGTCAGATAGAAAGTTCTTCTGACCTCCACAAGGGCGGGCCGCCTTGTGTGACTGTTGACGTCACGTGCGGTACAAGCATGTGGTAGATCAGCTCCAAGGTCCGGGAGACCTTGAGTGCTGCTGCCTTCGGTGTTGACTCTGTGTGGGGCAGTTTTAGGGCACGAGTGCACATGAGTATTGTGTGCACTGGACTGTTTAACTCGTGCACGTGTATTGCCTGCGGCGAGTTGGTGATGTGTTCTCTGTGTACA
Source organism: Xestia sexstrigata (assembly GCA_941918905.2). NCBI lineage: Eukaryota > Metazoa > Arthropoda > Insecta > Lepidoptera > Noctuidae > Xestia > Xestia sexstrigata. The sequence continues at coordinate 19,803,254 of OW799221.2, read as the reverse complement.
GCGAACAACAGAAAAACGTGAGCAGTCCCTGAGAGTGCTCAGGTAGCTATGTAATCAGATCTTTAACATCAAAGGTCACTTAGTAAGACGATGATGTTAAATCAATCATCAAATTTGATGTTGTTCGCAAGTCAAACCTGCAATAGATAATAGTGAGCGGAGCAATTCAACATGACGCCACACAGAACCTTACGAGTAAGTCTTCCGTCAAGCTATGAATGTTAGTTATGCCATGTTGTGTGTGTTATGTTTAATAAACATTGTGGATTAAACTCAAAACTCAAACTCAAACTCAAAGCATTTATTTCAATTAGACCATTACGGCACTTTTGAATGTCAAAATTACAAATAAAAAACAAAGCTACAGTCCCAGTCACAAGGCATAATAACTTGAGAAAGTACTGTAGTTGCCCATTCCCTAGCGTAGATCTCTATGGAGAAGAACGGGCAAGAAACTCCATGGACACTCTTTTGAATCAAAATATTGTTACAAAATCTTGGTTACATCATTAATTTTGAAATTATACATATATGTGAGAACGATGTAGAAAGACGTGCACATTAAGAGCGTCCAGGGTAGAAAAAGACAACAATTTAACAACAAACGAATTAAAATGAACCCTGGCAGCCAAGAGATGACCAGTCCCAACTGACAGCGCCCGCTCACGAACATGACGCGCGCATCGGCGCCATTCAACTCAACCATTGAAGGGTATTAAATGACCCGACACACCCGCCACCATCAGCGAGATATTTGAGTGAGCATGACATTCTCTCAGCCACCAAGGCATATTCAAGTCAATGAAAGATAACTAAATGTAAATGGTGGCTGAACAATACAAAGTACTCACACATGTGCTATGCAATTATATAATACTAAGAACTGGAATCTACACAATGCAAGTAGGTTTTTACAATCTTCTGCAGCTTCCACAATACATCAACATGGGAATCAATTCTTCTTCTTCTTCTTTGCGTGTCGATAGACTCAAATAATGCCCGACCAGTACAATCAATTAGTTTGCCCCTATGGTTGTGGAGCAGGACCAGCATTTAGCCAAGCATTTTTATCATTAATGTAATTCCCCAACTTATAATATGCTTGCCTACATAGTGTGCGTTTTATACAAGATTTAAATTTCGTCTCGTTCAGTTGAAGAATGTGGGGAGGTATTTTATTGTAACATTTCAAACAGTACCCCATGAAAGATGAATCTACTTTAGCAAGCCTGAAACCTGGCTGAACTAGTTGGTCCCTATTTCTAGTGTTATAGTGGTGTCTGTCACCTCTTTTACTGAATAAATGCCGATTTATCCTAACGTACATGATGTTTTCATAGATGTATTGACAAGGTACTGTCATGATATTAATTTCCTTATACAGTTCTCTTAGAGAATCGCGTCTACGTAATTCATAAATGGCTCTGATGGCTCTTTTCTGCAGAATAAATATAGACTCGATGTCTGCAGCCCGTCCCCATAGTAAAATACCGTATGACATAATACTATGAAAATAACTAAAATAGACCAGCCTCGCGGTATCAATATCAGTAAATTGGCGGATTTTTCTAACAGCATATGCTGCTGAGCTCAGCCGTCCTGCAAGAGATGTTAAATGAGGACCCCATTGTAACCTTGAATCGAGCGTGATTCCCAAGAAAACCGTTTTATCGACAAATTCTAGTTTCTCTTGATTCAATATTATGTCACAATCACTACTTTTGACATTTGGTAGAGCAAATCACAATATGATGCACTTAGTTTTTTTCCCATTTAGTACTAAATTATTGGCTGTAAACCAATTGTGAACCTGCAGTAGGGCGTTATTTACGTCGTCAAGATTAGTGGCACGTCTGTTTATCCTAAATATTAAAGAAGTATCGTCAGCAAACAACACCATATGCGGTGATCACATATCGGTTGTTAAATAAATGGGGTAGGTCATTAATATACACTAAAAAGAGGAAGGGACCCAATATCGAACCTTGTGGTACACACCCATTTTTACTTTTAAACCCATTGAGTTGACTCCATTTATTTGTACCTGCTGCTGTCTATCATTCAAATACGATTTTACTAAACTGAGCGCAAGTTTACCTAAACCGTAATGCTCAAGTTTCAAGATCAGGGTTTCGTGATTTACGCAATCAAATGCCTTCGAAAGGTCACAGAAGATTCCTATGGCATCTTGTGCCTCTTCCTACGCAGTAAATATGTGTTTTAATAAAGTGACACCGGCGTCAGTTGTACAACGTCCTTTAGTGAAACCATACTGTTGCTCGTGTAATATTTTATTGGTGTTAAAATGGTTAAGCATTCTATTGAGCATTATCTTTTCAAACACCTTGCTGAAAACCGGCAACACGGATACGGGCCTATAGTTATTGGTGTCCTAACTGTCCCCGGATTTAAAAAGCGGTATTACCTTACTGAATTTCATTAGATCCGGGAAGACCACTTGATCCACGGACAAATTAAATATTGAGGCTAAATACGGGGCTACAGTCTCAATAATTGAGGTACAAGCTTTGATAGACATACCCAATAGATCTTCCGTTAATTTGATCTTGATTTGCTTAAAACCTTTTATGACTGTTATGGGGTTTATATGCTGAAATTTAAATTCATTTGGACAGGCTGCAACGTTCGCTTTCAATAAATCAATAGAAAGCAACGGAGATGAATTTAAGGTTTCTGTAGATTTAAGTGGGATACTGGTAAAGAAATTTACAAATTCTTGAGCAACTTCATTGTTGGAGCTCACAAGGCCACGTGATGTCTCTAGTGTGAAGTCATTACTTTGTTTTTTATTTCTATTTGTTTCACTGTTAATAATTTTCCAAACCGTCTCTAATTCGTTATCGGCTGATTTAATCTTGTTGCTAATGAATAAGGATTTGGCTACGTTGCAAGTGTTTTTAAAAACTTTAGAGTAAGTAGCAACATATTTATTAAAAGATTCTGTGTTGATGTAAGGCTTAAGGCCGTACAGCTCAAACAATCGTTTCCTACTTTTCCTAATACCCTGTGTTGCCCAGTCACTGAAAATAAACTTTGGGCCAATAGTTTTAGTTTTTTTTTTTTAAGTATTATTGAATTCGGTGTGCACTACCGAAAATAATTCTTCATAAAATTCATTTACATTGTCTCTAATATGACCCGGTATACTTAACTTGCTAAATTGCTGGGTGTGTGGGTGTTATTTGTCTAGTTTGTATCTGAATTCTTTGTAATTGTATATTGTACGCGAAAGCAACAGTCTGACCACTATGATCTGAAGGCAGGTAATTTACGATGGATTTATCTAAGTATTCGCAGCAACAAAAAACATTATCAATACATGTAGCAGTATTTGTAGTAGTTCGAGTTGGTTCTGAAAACACATTTGACAAATTAAAATGATTTAAACAGACTTAAGAATCTACTGCTATTTACATTATTCTCTAAGATATTAACATTAAAGGCACCACAGATAATTATTGGTTTATTACCAGTTACAACTTTTGCCAAAGCATCTTCCATTACTGACTCAAAGATAGAGTAGTTCAAGTAATTAGGGGGTCTGTAAACGCACACTATTACATGCTTATCCAGCTCAACACAAGACAATTCAATGCTATGTTCAACCGATAGATCAACTATATCATTACGAGACTTAGATTTAATACAATTTCCGACTAAGATTAATGAACCCCCACGCATCTTAGATTTTCGGTTATAGCAACTGCTCACATTGTAATTCTCATAATTTATTTGCATTACTTCATAATCTTTCATCCAATGTTCAGTAAAATAGATAATATCAAACTTATTTTTTTTCTAAAAATAGTTCTATTTCTAATTGTTTGGAAGAAAGTCCCTGAATATTCTGGTGAAACAATTTTAAGGAATTCTGGAGCCCCTTTTTTACAATTATTTGATTGAGAGCTAGAAGATATCTCGAAGTTGACGAGTTTAATTAAATTGTCACTCGTACCTTCTATTGTCTTAATGACTAGTTTAAATCTAAATGAATACTTGTAAAATAACAATTAGTATAATTACTAATTTCAGTAGACCTATTTATAAAAAACTGCGACATACCTCCTATGTCTGAGTTAATATTAAAAGCCAATAGCCGAGCTATTAAAACTAATAGGCAAGTACGCATTGTTCCTGGTTGACTTCAATTTCTGAACGAAACTGTTAGTGTCGAAAAATTACAACCTGTCACTATAATGACTAACCAACAAATGCATACGATTGTTTAGCCACTGTTAACCAACTTGGATATTATGTTAAGAAGGTTTGGGGGCGTTGGGGCATAACTAAATAGAACAAGTAAAAACTACAAATAGAACAAAAACAAACCGCTCTTATTAAAAACCACGGTTGTAAAGCTAATAGGTTTAATAGATGCATTTACGACCGAGCAGTAGCCGACGTCGTCGCCTCAAACCCAGGTTTCAATATAATGTTTGAATAGCTTGTGAACTGTTGTGAATGTTCTAGGGAATGTATATGATGTATATGTCGGCGTCACATTGTTAAAACCGTTAGATTGTAATCTGTCTAGCGAGAAAGTAAACGTCGAAATATTGTCAACTGAACATACTGCTTACAATATGACTCATTATTTTCGGAAGATTACAATCTGAAACCGTAAAATTGTGAAATGTATACGGCGGAACTCACCTCGCGCGCTGTGTAGGGGAGACCACTCCCATGAAAAGATAATGCACCATTGCTGGAGTTAAACCGATTAATGTAACCTAACCTCAAAACACGTTAAGAGTCTTTTTACACCCTTAATTCACCTAAAAAGCGTGGTCGACGGAGAGACTATTTCTGTCTGCAGGGTTTAAAGAAACCTAACTAACCTAACGTCGGGATGCCTCAAGTCCCGATTATGGGGGCAGAGATAATTTGATCGCATTCATTTCACAATTTTACAGTTTCACTTCAACAGATTATCTGCCGAAAAATAATGCGTCATATTGTAAGCAGTATGTTCAGTTGACAATATTTCGATAGTTTATAATCTGGCTAGACAGATTACAAACTGACGGGTCTTACAATTTGACGCTGACATATACTCCACTAACTTTGCTAAGAACTGTGTACTGACTCGCATTGCTCGAATTTATAACTCGGAATTCTCGAAAGTTGATTTATTTAATTATAGTAAACCGACCTTCAAAAAACGAATAGTAAACATTATAAACGGAGATAAATGACAAGCAACCAATCTTCTTCTTGTACTATATTTTATTCAACCTTTTTGTTTTAAATTTTTCAATATTGTCATCTAAATTTAACTTGAAACTTATTTTGTATTGTTTTGTAATTTTATTTTTGAAATTATCTGGCATTAATCCGTTCGCATGTGTTAAACATAATCCCAGTTATACAGGGAAACCTATAATTGGCCATAATAACTACAACAAGCTTATTTTGTAAAATTTTATGTATTCGCTGTTGGTTACATAAATAAATAAATAAACAAAAATAAAAAAATAAAACACAGAGAGAATGTAAAAAACGTGGAAATATGTTTTAGTGATTTATTACGATACCTGTTAACTCAAAACCGGAACGTTTCAATAATTAATAGACAGCAAGTCTGTCGTAATTTCTATAATCGCTTAGATAACGTATTGTTTAAACAATTCCATAATTTAACATTACTCTTGTATGCTTTGAAGGGTGTGACTGTCTGTCTCATGCCTTTGATTATCAAGCAAATATTTTAGTCTTGATTCTTATTTTAAAAACAATACACTTCTGCCACTTACAAATCCATTAAATTTCTATTTAATGGTTTGACGACGGAACAGGGTACCGTAATTAATAACGCAACGTTCCGTCCTCTTGTAAACACACTACAAGAACCGGGCAAAAGAAATATTTCAATGAATTCCTTAGAAACGTTAAAATATCCTAGTTTTACGAGCGACTCATAATGGCAATCGCAATATACTCTGGTTATGGGTTTTTGCCGGACGGACGCTTAAAACAATTGAAAGATTCACAAAAAGCATCAGCGAGCGTAGCGCGTGTTTCTGGGAAATGGTTTAGGCGATAAGGGGCTGAGAGCGTGGGAGCGATGGTTAGAAGAAATCCCGAAGAAGTGTGGTGGGCTCGAGGCAGTCGGTGTGACACCGCGGTAGAGACCAGACGATAACTATGGTAGTTAAGTTAGGACTGAGTTGGGTCGAAAGCCCTAGGCTAGTATATGTGTGTTTGTTGGTTAGCGAGGAGGAGTCGGTTTAGCACCGTGGACCCGTCCACGTTGCTAAACCGACTCCTCCTCGCTACGGATCTCCGGACCTTGTGGCTAGTCGAGCTGAGTTAGGATAGCCGGGATACAGTCGTTAAAGCACTTGGTAAGTGTTAATTATAATTAAATCCTAGCTAAAATTGTCGTTTGACGGTAGCGCGGAAGGACTGATAATAGTCATCTATTTCAGCATGACGGAGCAGCCGCCTTACGTCATCAAAATGTATATTATTATCTCATGTGTTATTATGTGTCCACGTCTTATTCCATACCTGAGCAAATATTTAGAAGCTGCGTTTGATTTCAACGCGACGACGACAGCCGCCTGACACCTGACCAATGACGAATATTGACTTGTATCTGACTCACTACATATGGGTGGCCGAACCGTAATAATCGCACTTCGATTAGAACAAACTCAATTGTTCAGTGGTGTAGACAGCACCATAATATTCACAGACTGTCTAAAACAAATTACATTGTTCAGTATTATAATGCCAGCTTGTACTTGTGTTACAAATCAATCAAACAAACGCAAACGCAAACGCTGATGATGAATACTGCTTCCTGTAAAAGTCTAGCTCAGAAAATTGCGTTGAGATCTTTGGCGTGCACTTCTGTGAGTTTGGGTTAGGCATCACCAAGTATCACAAACTGAATTGATAGCTACGTTCAAATGAACGCTAGGGACCGTGTCTCATTAAAACCAAACCCGGCCACTGGTAGGCCTATTTCTGAATCGTCAATATTTATCGAGACACGCAAACTCGACATGGGGAAGATTAAAGAAGTGAGAAGTGACGAAACAATTACCACTTCAGCGTCCAACGATAACAATTGCAACATGTTCTGCCACAGACCGAGACTACGGTACGCTTGTGCAAATTGTGTTATGATATAATAAATGGGGTAGACGGCCGTAAGGGTATTTATTAACGTGAGTACGTGTGTAAGTAGAGAGAGATACCGAAAACCTGTCTTCCAAAATGGTAAATGGCCTCACAACCCTTGCCTCAACCCTTGCCTCAACCATTGCCTTAGTATTGTGAAAGACATGTAAATAGTGCTTAGGGAGCGTGTATTATTAGAGTTCGTAGTATAGTCCTTAGTAGGACTATGCGCTTAGGTCTAACAGTACACGTACGCCGGGCAAACGTTGTAAAACGACTTCATGTTAATGACATGGGCTTGTTTGCGTTTGCAAAGCGGCATCTAGTTTGGAATTAAATAAAGTAACGTAAAGAACTAATCAATAATAATTTCTTAAGCGCAAGCGTAACGTTTTCCTACCAACCTTTCATCATATATCATATATTTGCGTCCTCTTGTGTTATTAGCTTCATACCTTATTGATATTTTGCCTTTTAAGATTTGTTATTATTCATGTATTTAAGTCTAACTGTGAATTCCCAATATTAACTTCACCTTGAATTCCACCCCTGTCCATTTGCCTCAAAGGACGGGACAAGGCAGCCCCAAATTGGGAATCAGTCCTCTTGTCAGTGGGAGGCCGACCAGTCAGGGCGAAGCCTACAGGGTCGTGCGGATGGCGGGGCGCGGACCTTTTCCCCTTCGGGGGAAACTGACCTTAATACTAATACAGGCTGTAAAAGACCTCATCACGAAGCCGTCAACCAAGCATTCTGTACATCAAACTAAGTAACTTTACGCAAACATTATTGCTGTTTTACACCCTTTATATTAGCATGAATTAGGAAAAACGAAAATTTTATCATCCTGGGGTAATTTAGGAACAGTCACAAGGGGTATAGGTAAGCTTATCTGTGACAACCGACTTCCAAAAAGTATCAATCATTGGTTATGAAGTCGTCTGTTTTTTTATTGTGTGTTGCCAATTGTGAACCGATTTCGATGATTATTTTTTACTTCAAAGGATATTACTTTGCAGTGGTTCCATTTAAATTTAGTAAAGATATGATGCGGATCTACGGAGATATGCAATGGAACTCTTCAATAATAGACAGACAATCGGTCGGGATTGCTGTAATCGCTTGGATGTTTATTGTTTTCACAACATCCTAACATAACATCACGCCTGTCTTCTCTGAGGGGTATGCATGCAGATGTGTACAGTACACCAACATTTCGACAGTTAGGTATGTTAGATTCCATTTTATTGGGGCGTATTACCATGACATGAACTTATTATTAACAATATAAAATAAGTGACTGCCTCGGTGGTCTAGTGGTGGTGACTACTGAGCATGAAGTCCTGGGTTCAACTCCCAGGTCGGGCAAAGTGGTAAATGAGTAGACATGAGTGTGATATCGGAACGTAACAGTTTGTCTATGCTTTATAATTGTCTATTATCCTTTCATTTGCTGTCTCGCTCTCTCACACCCAATCAGCCATATTGTAAACGGTGTATAAAATTCTTTACAGAAATAAATACGATTTTAATTAATAAAAGTGTTTATATCAGTACACAACAGTTTGGCGACGAGCAATAAAGAACCCGTTTTAAAAATATATAAAGTTTTCGAAAAATTAAAGTGAAACAAAACAGTTATCATCAAAAACAAAAACCAGCGGCACGCTTCGCTGTGAAGTTGGCTCCAATTGACTTGCGTTGCGTCTTGCGAGCAGACGATCCCAGAGTCCACCATCTTTGTTCACTGTTGACTAATGTCACGTCTGTTTACAAAGTTAGATGATAGATCGAAGAAAATAAATGACTTCTTGGATTTATAAATTAAATAAGTCTCAATTGGAAGAACAATTAGCAGAGCACGAAATTGACACCAAAAACAAAACAGTTGATGAACTACGAAAACTACTAAGTAACTGCTGGAAAGAAAAACTAAAAATAAAGGCCACCAGTCCTTCTCCACAAACAAAGGCAATCATGTCAAATTATGATCTGAAATCATTTAGTGGTGAGTGTTGGGAATCTTTTGAACAACAACTACAATGTATAATTACATTAAATGAAGTCCCAGAAACAAAAAAAGTACCGTTGTTGCTGACCAAGATTACACCGGAGGTGTTTGAGACTTTGACTTGTTTGTGTGCGCCTTCGAAACCAATTGAATTAACATTTATAGAACTGTGCACAATACTAAAAAAAAAAAAAATACAAGGAAACAGTCATCAGTGTTAGATCGAGCTACATTTCGTAGTCGGAATCAACTGCCAACTGAAAGTGTCGAAGAATATTTATTGGCATTAAAAAAACTAGCAGGAGTATGCAACTTCAAAGATATGAACGACCAGATAAGAGAAATTTATTGACGGAGTGCATTCAAGGCTGATAAAGTTTGAATTGATGAAAAGTAATGCTGACCTTACATTGGAACAAACAGTGATGCTGGCACGGACAGTGGAAACCGCCTTAGTGCATACTACTAGTAAGAAGGAAACAGAGGTACCCGAAATGTTTTATAATGAAAAAAAATCAAAACCGAAGCAGAATAAATATAAAACAAAGAAAAATCAACAAGAGAAACAGAAGGAGGTTAGGTGCTTTTGTTGTGGCAACATTGGCCACATTGAGTCTGAATGCAGATTGATTACGAAATACTGTTCGGAGTGCGGGCAACAAGGACACCTTTTCAAAGTTTGTTCAAAGAACCCACGGAGAGTATATTCAATTGACGGAAGTGATCATGAAAACAAGCCAGATATAGATGACGACATCGAAGCTTCTGTTGGGCAGCTATTCAATGAGTATGAGATGTACCTACTCTGTTAATGTAAGTAAGGTACCTCCGCATTATATAGCTATAAATGTTGCAGGAGCATATTTAGATTTTCTGTTGGACACTGGTTCTGAGGTGACAGTAATTTCATTGAAAGACAAGGTCAGGCTGTTCAACCAGTTAGTAATTGAGGATACAAATGTAAGATTTAAAAATTTTGACCAAACCATCTCAAAACCAGTTGGTTTATTAAAAAATCTAACAGTCAAATATAACAAAATGGTGAGAAATTTGAATGTTTTTGTAGCTCAGGATAATGTCCCGCGAATAATAGGTCGAGACTGGTTAAAAACATTTGATCTGTGGCCTCCAAAAGTTATGGAAACTAACACTATGACTAAGCATGCAGATACTGACTCATGTGACAATAAAACTGTTTCAGAAGCAGAAAATCTAATCAAACAGAAGTTCGCAGAAGTATTCAGCCCAGGGTGGGGTAACTTCAAAGGTGAAGCTATTACACTACAGTTAAAACCGGATGCAAAGCCAAAGTGCCTACCACCACGACGTGTACCATTTGCATTAAAGGACAAAGTAAAACTTGAAATTGCCCGTTTGCTACAGAATGGTAGAATAATACCCGTGACATATAGTCAGTGGGGTACTCCGGTAGTCCCTGTATTGAAAACAGATGGATCAGTAAGGCTGTGTGGTGATTACAAGGTTACCTTGAATCCTCACTTAGAAGTTGACCATTTCCCATTACCCCATGTCGATGAAATTTTTAACACACTGAAGAATGGAGAATACTTCTGCGAGCTTGACCTAAAAGAGGCGTACTTACAGGCACCTCTTAGTTCGGAGTCTCAGGAATTGACTACTATTGTAACTGAAGAAGGTACATATAAATAGCTATACTTACCATATGGAGTTAGTACAGGACCAGGTTCTTTCCAGCGGCTGATGTGTAAAAAACTTGCTAACATTCCGAATACCGCCGTGTTCATAGACAATATATATATGGCAGGACATGATGTAAATGACATGCTAAATACCTTATGTAAGGTCCTATCTAAACTACAAGAATGTCAGTTTAAATTAAAACTACAAAAGTGCAAGTTTTTCAAAAAAAGTATTGATGTGTTTGGTTTTAGAGTTACTAAAAATGACATAAGCATTATTAAATCAAATCTTGAACCATTGTTAAGAACAAAAGCCCCCACTAGCATGACATTGTTGAGGTCTTTCTTGGTAAAAATTAATTATTACAATCGATTTCTAAGAGGCATGGCTAGTACGTTAGCACCATTGTATGATATTGTTAAGAAAAATAGATTTGAATGGACTCCAGATTGTAATAAAGCTTTTGAGATAATCAAACAGAAATTATCTTCTGTAAACAATTTAAGACCCAGAATATTTTGACCCAAATTTACCATTAATTTTAACATGTGACGCGTCAGAAACATCGTTGGGTGTTGTATTGTCAAACAGAGATTATGATGGTACTGTTAGACCGATTGCATATGTAAGTGAAGAAGAAGAAGCAATGGCAATTATCTTTGGTGTGACCAAATTTTATAACTATACTTATGGCCGATATTTTGAGCTAGAAACAGATAATGCAGCATTAGTTAGAATATTTGGCCCCACCAAGGGTATTCCTAAAATGGCAGCAAAAAGGCTGCAACATTATGCGATTTTCCTGTCAGCATTTAATTATAAGATTAGGCACATCAGTACCACATCAAACCCAGCTGATTTCTTATCACGTGCATTAATTAATCAAAGTACAGAAAATATTAAATTACATTCAATTTGTCTAAGTGATAAGTAACATCTACCATGTAAACAACTCAAAAATGGATAAACTGGAATGGAAAACTATTCAAACTGAAACAAAAAATGATGTGATTTTGTCAAAAACTATTCGACATGTTTTAGATGGCTGGCCAGATAAGAGATTAATTGATAAGGAACTCCAATTTTTTTATAAAAGGAGGGATGAAATTAGCACTGACAGAGGATGTTTATTTTGGGGTTACAGAATTGTAATTCCCTTTGTATTGCGTGAATCAATTCTATCAGAGCTACACAAAAGCCACTTTGGCATTGTTCGTATGAAACAAGTAGCACGATCATATTTTTGGTGGCATAGTGATAGTGACGGTGATTGTGATAATTATACCGATGGTGATGGTGATGGTTATAGTGATTGTGACTGTGATAGTGATGGTGATGGTGATTGTGATTGTGATAGTGATTGCGACAGTGATGGTGTTTGTGATAATGATGATGATGATTGTGATTACGATGATAATGATTGTGATTACGATGATGATGATTGTGATAACGATGATGGTGATTGTGATAGTGATTGTTACTGTGATATTGATGGTGATAGTGACGGTGATTGTGATGGTTATAGCGATGGTGATGGTTATTGTGATGGTGATAGTGATAGTGATAGTGATTGTGATGGTGACGGTGATTGTGATTGTGATAGTGATTGTGATTGTGATTGTGACAGTGATGGTGTTTGTGGTAATGATGATGATGCGTGTGATAACGATAATGATGATTTTGATAACGAGGATGGATATTGTGATGATGATGATTGTGATTACGATGATAATGGTTGTGATTACGATGATAATGATTGTGATAATGATGATAGTGATTGTGATAGTGATGGTGATTGTGATAGTAATGTTGAATGTGATGGTGATTGTGATTGTGATGGTGATTGTGATAATGATGATCATGATTGTGATTACGATGATAATGATTTTGAAATCAGTGTGATAACGATGATGGTGATTGTGATGATGATGATTGTAAATGCGATAATAATCATTATGATTACGATGATTAAGATTATGATATCGATAATGGTGATTGCGATAGTGATTGTGGTGGTGATTGTGATAATGATTGTGATAGTGGTGGTGATAGTGATTGTGATTTTGATAGTAATGGTGATTGTGATAGTGAATGTGATGAAGATTGTGATAATGATGACGATGATTGTGTTAACGATAATGTTGATTGTGTTAACGATAATGTTGATTGTGATAACGAGGATGGAGATTGTGATGATGATGATTGTGATGATGATGATTGTGATTACGATGATAATGGTTGTGATTACGATGATAATGATGATGGTGATTGTGATGGTAATAGTGATGGTGATGGTGATTGTGATGGTGATGGTGATTGTGATAGTGATGATGATTGTGATAATGATTGTGATAATGATGGTGGTTGTGATAGTGATGGTGATTGTGATAACGATTGTGATAATAATGGTGGTTGTGATGATAATAATTGTGATGATTATGACATTTTTCACATAGATAGTTCATAACCTGGATTAACACGTAGGCCACTATTTATCCCTTTAATATGATTCAGTGGGACGGTTACCGTACTTTAAGCGGGCGAAGCCGCGGGCAACAGCTAGTTGATTAATATAGGTCTTATGCATGGCCACTACTTTGAAAAAAAAAACAAAATGCTGTAAGTTAATCCGCCCACGCTTCATACAAAAATCTTCCAAGCCCTTTCGACACCGATATATTTTTAAAGGAGTGTTAAGTGTTTTCAAACCCTTCGTTCTTAATTACGGTTCTATAGTCCATGACGATAATAATGTTAAGGAAAGAAAATTTGCATGTCAGTGTCAGGTTGTATGTTGAACAAAATATGATTCGCGATCGTAGCAAATAATGGGTTTGCAGAGTTATAATCATTTAAATCATCAATGAATTAATAATCATTGAATGAGGTAAGGCGGGCGGCGCGGCGGCGGCGCTGCGGCGTTAGAAAATTTGAATTTCGCGGGCCACCTTTTCCGCGCTTTCACGTTACGTGATCGATAACTGTGTATTTGAATTACAAATAAAAATAATATCCACCTCGCTTCTGTTGCTTTCAGCTTTTGCAGAATTTTTATTTTGTCTTTTATTGACACAATGGTAATACAACCCTATTGCTAAAACTAATAAAACAGAAATATAATAATAATTCTACAAACTACTAAAATAATAGACTTCACTTGATAATAAACGAAATTCTAACCTAATGAAAAAAAAAATACAAAGGGAATCAAAATGTAGTAGTCGTAGTATAACAATGCGTTTACGATAGGTACGCTCGACAATCGGGACGCGGAAAAAAATTGCACAGGTCCTTCGTCGATGGGCGCTCGGGCCGTACTAAACGTTGCTCGCATAAGTGTCGTAATTTATTCTAATTTAGAGTGATGTTAAAAATTATATTATGTCTGATTAAATGAATTGATTTTAATAAAACTTTGGAATTAGTTTAATAAAAGAACACATTTTATTTTTACATAATTATTTTAATGCAATTACGCTTTATTCGAACCAAAAAATCACGATAAAATAGCGATATAAAACGTAAAAATTGACATGACTTTGTTTTTTTACTAATTAATGTTATTAATTATCGATATTCTAGTACATTATGTGTCGACAAAAGTATATGTCTGATGATTTATATTTTATTCAGTGAAATTTATAAATATTTATGACTAAAGTCTTAGAAATTTGCGCGAAAACGTGAAATGGCTCTTAATGTGTACGTCTTTCTACATCGTTCTCACATATTATGTTGCTACTTACTCAAAAGTTTTTAAAAACACTTGCAAGGTAGCCAGATCCTTATTCATTAGCAACAAGATTAAATCAGCCGATAACAAAATAGAGACGGTTTGGAAAATTATCAACAGTGAAACAAATAGAAATAGAAAACAAAGTAATGACTTCACACTAGAGACATCACGTGGCCTTGTGAGCTCCAACAATGAAGTTGCTCAAGAATTTGTAAATTTCTTTACCAGTATCCCACTTAAAACGACAGAAACCTTAAATTCATCTCCCTTGCTCTCTATTGATTTATTGAAAGCGAACGTTGCAGCCTGTCCAAATGAATTTAAATTTCAGCATATAAACCCCATAACAGTCATAAGCCAGTCATTAAGCAAATCAAGATCAAATTAACGGAAGATCTATTGATTCCCATGTTGATGTATTGTGGAAGCGGCAGAAGATTGTAAAAATATACCTACTTGCATTGTGTAGATTCCAGTTCTTAGTATTACATAATTGCATAGCACATGTGTGAGTACTTTGTATTGTTCAGCCACCATTTACATTTAGTTACCTTTCATTGACTTGAATATGCCTTGGTGGCTGAGAGAATGTCGAGAATGTTGAGTTCGTCATGTTCGTGAGCGGGCACTGTCAGTTGGGACTGGTCATCTCTTGGCTGCCAGGGTTCATTTTAATTCGTTTGTTGTTAAATTGTTGTCTTTTTCTACTCTGGACGCTCTTAATGTGCACGTCTTTCTACATCGTTCTCACATATAAGTATAATTTCAAAATTAATGATGTAACCAAGATTTTGTAACAATATTTTGATTCAAAAGAGTGTCCATGGAGTTTCTTGCCCGTTCTTCTCCATAGAGATCTACGCTAGGGAATGGGCAACTACAGTACTTTCTCAAGTTATTATGCCTTGTGACTGGGACTGTAGCTTTGTTTTTTATTTGTAATTTTGATATTCAAAAGTGCCGTAATGGTCTAATTGAAATAAATGCTTTGAGTTTGAGTTTTGAGTTTATACAGTATTCTACGGTTCTTTTCGATATTTTATTTATTTCTTGCAACTTGTATTTCTTGTTATTTAATTTAAAACAGGTACACTTACTTCACAGTAGTATTTTTATTAAGGGTATTAAATTAGAGATATTTTTTGATTTTTGGTAACTTAGGATTTTTTAGCAGAAATAAAAAAAATACGCTTTATGAGATCTATGTAGGAGTATTGGTCTTCCATATTTTTGTATATAATCTACAAAAAATGAGTATTTAAAAAATAAATAAATGAGGGAATGATTAACAGAGTGAAGGAATGATTTATTATTATATTATTAAAACTAGTAACCAAGTGTTTTACATTAATTATTTCAGTTTATTTTATTAACTATAAGTGCAAAGTTTTTAGTTGCTTTTCTTAACACTATGATATTTCATTGTTTAATATAATAAAAATGACTAAATTTCCTTTATTTGTGCATGTTTTTTTTTATAATATAATAATGAATCATTCCCTCACTCTGTTAATCATTCCCTCATTTATTTATTTTTTAAATACAAGTTTTCTATAGATTATATTCTAAAATATGGAAGACCAATACTCCTACATAGATCTCATAAAGCTACTTTTTTTATTTCTGCAAAAAACATCGAAATTTACAAATAAAAAAGAAGTTACCATGATATCTCAAATTTCGAAATTTGATGAGAAATACCTTCTACATAAGTAGAACTGTTGGCACGTGGAGGAATAAATGCCAGTTCTCCTGGCCCTGCTGCACTTATCCATCCCCACATGATCCCCGCATATTAACCGTAATTCGACCTGAGTCTGTATTAGGGATTATGTTGTTATCAGACCAGTGAGTGTTATCCTTGCGCTATAAATGAAGCCTACCCTTTTGACTTGATTTAAAAATCTTCATCTGAAAATATGGTAGTATTCCAGTCAAAATCTGAATAATACCGTGCGAAACGTAACCGTTCTTCTTTATGTCTTTCTGTCAAGAAGGGCTTCTTAGCTGGTCTTCTGTGATGCAAGCCTTCAGCGTGGAGGGCACGGCAAACAGTTTGCGATGAGGTGTCAACTAATTCCACAAAGTGTCTCGTAGGTGTGAAACCATTTGTTTTATATTCGCCTACCATATTATGTCGTCGCTGCGCTTCGCTAATAAGCGACGGCCTTCCACTTCACTGTCGACTATCAAGGCCTTTTGATCCAGAGACTTACAGTATTCCTCTAAAACATAAAAAAGTGATGTTAGGCTGATAGAACAAAATACTGAAGTGATCATTCACTCTGCATTTATAAATTCAATAATTAACACTAATTATTTATCTTTTAAGCTTAATGATGGATTTAAAAACAATTAATTAATCCATAATTATGTCACCAACTATATAAACAATAATAAATTAAATAAAAAACTAGTTTACAATTCATAAATATAATACTCACATTCAGTCTGGTTTCTTCAGATATGTGTGAATACTTTTATACAGCACGATAAAAATTATAATCGCCCTCGCGATTAATATTAATATCAATATTTATATTTGCCTGCATTTTGAGAAATACCAACAGCAATACCGCTCTCTATTAAACCACACGTCACTAACCAACAACTACAACTATATTATAAAATGTACTCTGTGACTAAAACCAAACGACAATGTTCATTCCGATCAAGTTAAATATTCATAAAACATGTCTACCTCACAGAAATCTAAATTCTTGACTTATTTTTCTATGATCTACCTTCCTAACTTTACGAAATGTATGCACGAAGCGAACAAGATAAAGAATATAATATTTCTGTCCCATTACCAATCGAATAAAAGTAAAAACTTACAAAAAGTCTAATAGTAACAACGTGAGATTTGAACTCACGACTTACTGATTCACTCATAGATCTATCTGCACGCGCCTAACCTCTAGGCCATCTTGACTCATAAAATATCACAACGTTGAAATTATGAACTACAATTACTTGTGGACGACAATGGCTATTTTCTTGAAAGTAGAAGGTCGTAAGTCAAACTAAATGTCAAGCTATTGCTTTGTGAGATTACCTATGGACTTTTGGTCGACACTGTACATTAGAGACGAAAAGCCCGTGATGACCGCATCGTCCGGCATTGTCAAGCGTGTGCGTTTGTTGCAGGAGTCGGCGACGTAGGCGAGCCGGTCGCGCCGCGCTGCTCGCCACTCGCTGAGATGTTCGCCAAGAAGATACGCCACCACAAGAAGTACAAGGTGCGGTGAAGCGCCATGCGATAGTGCACCATGCTAGAGGAAGGCAGCCGCGACCTCGCCAAGCGCGCCTACTCGGAGAGCCCCCCGCGCTCCGCGCACCCCGCGCGCCTTGCGGACGAGCCGCGCTGCTGCTTCTCCAGCCGGCGCCTGGAAGACGCGCGCTTGTTCTGCTGCCGCTGCGCGCACAAGCGCCGCGCCTCTCCCCTCACCTGCCTCGCGATATGCTTCCTGGTGCTCACCTACAACCTACTCGGAGGCTTCTTGTTCCTCGCCATCGAAGGCAACGTCACCGCACAGGAAACGGCCGTCGCTGCGTCCAAACCGAACCTCAGCCAATCGCAGAGTCTCAGCAACGACTTGAGGTCCAAGACCGTGGAGCGGCTGTGGTCGATTACAGAAGATCTGAATATCTTGTACAAGGAGAACTGGACGAAGCTGGCGGCGAAGGAGCTGCTGGAGTTCCAGCGAGTGCTGGTGTCGAGCATGCGCGTGGGTGCGGGCGGGGGCGCCAGCGCGGCCGGAGGGCTCGAGCACGAACGCGACTACCGCTGGACCTTCTCCACCAGTTTCCTGTACGCGCTCACACTCATCACTACTATCGGTGAGTCATTACTACTTTAGCTTGACAGAAAATATTGAGTGAAAATGTCTCTGAGTGTTATTTGTCTTCGTATAGTTGTCTTCAATCTTCGGCAGCTCCAACAATCTGAATCTTGTAAATAAAGCTACCATAAATTTCATTTTTTTTTGCTTCAAAATATTACAAGTAATAATAACAGAAAATATCTCAGCCTAAATACTTTACTAAGACGAATACAATGAAGCTGTGATATTATAATTCTGTCTGAATGTTGGCTCTCATCCGTAAAACGTATATAACATACCACTTTTGCCTGGCTACTCTAGTTTCAATTCCATGGTACTATAACCAAAAATTACGCAACTGTGTAGTCGTTTACATAAATAACGACATTAACTTCAATAAAGAAGAACCAAGCTTCTTAAACTCAGGTTTGCGCCGAGCCTTAAAGGTAAACTTACTAAAACAAATAAAGAGACCGCTGTTGAACATAATAAGGTTGATTTTTGTTTGCCGGTGAATTTTGAAGAAAACGACGTGTACTAAGTATGCAGGTTTATTCGCAACTGGTCAAAACATAGTGGACTGTAAATATACATGTATAGATTGCTATATTAGCTACTACTTAAACATATCTATAGGCTCAGTATACAAAACGCTAATCTATTTGGACATTCCGCCCGCCAAAGAACATAGTTCTTTATCTACACTAAAACTCGAACAATTAAAAAAAAAGCTTAACACAAATAACAAGTGTAAATACAATCTCAAAACAAAAACATTCCTTTAAAATCTTAACAAAAAAAAAAACAATTGAATGATTAACAGAACAACCTGTACCGTTCTTACTAATAGGTTAACAAATATTCAAGTAACGCAGAACACGTGCGTCTCAAGCCAGGCGTATTCAATTAGGTACATTGATAACAAACAGGTTTTATAAGTAGGTCATTAGTACATAGCTCAACTAAACTTAATGATGCAGGTAAAGAGTAGGTTTGGGAGAACTCATCATGGTACAATATTTATAACAGAAATACATTGGCTTTTTTAAACTTCATTTTGAAAGGTAGGTAAAATAAACTCTGAATTTGAAAACAATTTAAATCGATGTTAACGAAATTTTTAAACAATATAACATGAAAATATAAACAGATTTCATTTAGTTAAAATACAAATTTTGCTCATTGGACGCTTAATATTCACCAGTTTTACACTTTACAGATACAACTCTGGTTACATTGTCAGGTCCAGGTCCAATTTTACCGAGTAACCATTTAGCTGGCGGTACATTATCCTCCTTTAAAACAACGATATCGCCTCTTTCTGGTTCATCTAGTTTAGTGTTCCATTTATACCTTTGATTTAAATTAACTGGGTATTCCATAAACCACCTATTCCAAAAATCTGTTACAATTTTTTGCGTCAATCTATCCAAACCAACAACATTACAATTAGAGTAATTCTCATCTGCAATATTCAACAATGGTTCACCTACCAAGAATTGACCTGGTGTCAAGGGTAGAGGGTCATTCGGGTCATCGCTCAACAAGGAAATTGGTCTCGAGTTTAAACACGCCTCCACTTGCGCCAGGACAGTCGACATTTCTTCGTACGTGAGTGTACTATCATCATCTATTATGGGGTATAGGTTTCCGCACTTAGTCCTTGAAGTGGACCATTGTGCGTGAGCCATGGTGGCCGATTACTCTAACCAGCCCACCTCCCTCCAGAAGCAGATTAAACTTCCCGGTCTCCTCAGGGCATCCGCAAGGGATCTTGGTGTTCCCAGGGTCTCCTCGCGAATCTTGGTAATGCCTGTGCACTCAAGGAGCACAGGCGCCACCGTTTCCTCCGCCTCCATGCATGCTCTGCACAGGGGGCTGTCAGTGATACCTAGGGTGTGGAAGTGTTTATTCAGTGAACAGTGTCCGGTGATGGTCCCCGCCACCAGACGCAGGCTATCTCTGTCCAGGCGCAGAAGGCGCCTAGTCAGTTTTGTATCCAGGGATGGCATAGCTTCCTTGGATTGCCTGCATCCTGGTGTCGAGGTCCACCATTTCTCCGCTTGTATTCGGGTGTGATCCTTTAACCAGCTTCTTAGCTGCTTGAAGGGAATGGGCACAATGGGTTCGGGTCCGTAAGGTCTTATGCTGGATCCTCTTCTGGCAAGTTCGTCAGCCGCATCGTGTACTATTTCCTACTACCTTTTTCAAATGAGTCTTAGTACCGCGCACCGAGGATTCCCACAGCCCGCCAAAGTTGGGCGAGTGGGGAGGAATAGCCAAGTGGTTCTTTCTAAAGAAAGTAGCTCGGATAATTCTCCAGGAAGAGAAGATTGGGCACTATTAAACATTTCTCGCATCTGCTTATCGGCGCCAACAAAATTAGTACCATTGTCACTGTTTGTCACCATTGTCATTGTGACAATGGCCTCTACGAGCAGTAAACCGTCTAAACGCAGCAATAAAACCTTTGGCAGTCAGGTCGGTTACTGGTTCTAAATGGACTGCTCGTGTAACCATACACACGAATATGCAAATATAACTTTTATAAGACTTGGCTCCTCGGCCTGGCGAAAATCTGATAAAAACAGGACCACAGTAATCTACCCCAGTAGATTTGAATGGCTTACTGGGTTTCAACCTTGCCTCTGGAAGCAGGCCCATTAGAGGAGTAGTCTTCTTTGTGGAGTATCTCAAACAAATAGTACACTCTCTAAAATATTTTTTAACGCGTTCCTTGCCACGTAAGATCCAGTACTTGGTTCACAGATAATTTAACATAGCCTGTGGACCACCGTGCAATGTTTTTGTATGAGCATCCGCAATTAAAACCTTGGTAAAATGATGGTTACCAGGCATAATGATCGGGTGCTTGGTGTCATAACATGCGTCCGATTGTGCTATGCGTCCACTTACTCTTAGTATCCCCTTTTGGTCCAAAAAGGGACAAGAGATCTTAACTTACTCTTTTTAGGCACACATCCTCCAGTCTTTAACCGTTTCATTTCAAACGAGAACTCGCGCTCTTGTACTTGTTTAATGCATGCTAATAAAGTCTCGTTCATTTCACTTGGTGTGATATATTTTGGTAGTATAGATCTATTATCTTTAATTAATTTGTAATTCAAAACTCGTCTACAATAGGATACAATTTTTAATCTAAATATATAAAAGAAGAAACTGACTGACTGACTGACTGACTGACTCAGCTATCAACGCACAGCCTAAACCGCCGAGTCTAAGGATTCCAAATTTGGCACATATGTTCCTTAAGTGGTCTAGGGGTACACTAAGAAAGGGTTTTTCAAAAGTCACCCCCTGAGGGGGTGAAACGGGGCTCTAAAGATTGTATGGGGAAACAAGATTAATTAGACTATTTAATTAAAAACTTCACAGGAATACTCCTATTGATAAAGGAGTAGAAATGAGTTTCAGTTTTTTTCAGGATTCAACCCCCAAGAGGGGGAAATGGGGTGACAAAGTATAAAAATCAATGCACAGCCCAAACCGCTGAGTCTAGAGATTCCAAATTTGGCACATACGTTCCTTATGAGGTCAAGGGGTGCAATAAGAAAGGATTTTTCAAAATGTACCCCCTAAGGGGATGAAACGGGAGTCGAAAGTTTGTATGGGGAAACAAGATTAGGTAAGACTGTTTTATTCGAAACTTCACAGGAGTACTCCTATCGATAAATGAGTTAACATTTGTGTTTCAGGTTTTTTCAGAATTCAACCCCTAAAGGGGGAAATGGGGTAACAAAATCTGAAAATCCACATCGGTATATTTTGTATGGTGTATCGGGTCGGGTGTGTTACAAATACAACGATTTTAAGATTTAATGTGGCGGACCTGAAATACCATCATCATCCCCTGTTGGGGTGCGATAGGGTTGAAGTCTAAAAATCAATATGGGTGTCGATACCGAGATCATCAGGGGTGGAGATTACGAAAATGGCATTTATTTTGAGATCCAGAAGATGGCGGATTCGACTTCTATACAGGGTTATTGTTGATTTATTGTGATGATTGTGATAACGATGATGATGATGATTATGATACTGATTATGATGATTGTGATTACGATGATGATGATTGTGATAATGATGATAGTGATTGTGATAATGATGATGGTGATTGTGATTGTGATGGTGATTGTGATGGTGTTTGTGATAGTGATTGTGATTGTGATTGTGATGGTGATTGTGACAGTGATAGTGTTTGTGATAATGATGATGACGCGCGTGATAACAATAATGATGATTTTGATAACGAGGATGGATATTGTGATAATCATGATTGTGATTGTGATGGTGATTGTGATTGTGACGATGATTGTGATAACGATGATAGTGATTGTGATAACGATGATGGTGATTGTGATTGTGATTGTGAAGGTGATTGTGACAGTGATAGTGTTTGTGATAATGATGATGACGCGCGTGATAACAATAATGATGATTTTGATAACGAGGATGGATATTGTGATAATCATGATTGTGATTACGATGATAATGGTTGTGATTGTGATAATGATGATGATGATTGCGATAATCATTATTGTGATTGCGATGATGATGATTGTGATAACGATGATGGTGATTGTGATAGTGACGGTGATTGTGATGGTAATAGCGATGGTGATGGTTATTGTGATGATGATAGTAATTGTGACTGTGATAGTAATTGTGATGGTGATTGTGACAGTGATGGTGTTTGTGATAATGATGATGATGCGCGTGATAACGATAATGATGATTTTGACAACGAGGATGGATATTGTGATGATAATGATTGTGATTACGATGATAATGGTTGTGATTACGATGATAATGATTGTGATAATGATGATAGTGAATGTGATAACGATGATGGTGATTGTGATTGTGATGGTGATTGTGATGGTGATGGTGATGGTGATGGTGATGGTGATTGTGATAGTGATTGTGATGGTAATTGTGATTGTGATGGTGATTGTGACAGTGATAGTGTTTGTGATAATGATGATGACGCGCGTGATAACAATAATGATGATTTTGATAACGAGGATGGATATTGTGATAATCATGATTGTGATTACGATGATAATGGTTGTGATTGTGATGGTGACTGTGATAGTGATAGTGATTGTGATGGTGATTGTGATAGTGATGGTGAATGTGATGGTGATTGTGATTGTGGTAATGATGATCATGATTTTGATTACGATGATAATGATTGTGATTACCATAATAATGAGTGTGATAACGATGACGGTGACTGTGATGATGATAATTGTGATTACGATGATAATCATTATGATTACGTTGATTAAGATTATGATAACGATAATGGTGATTGTGATAGTGATTGTGATGGTGATTGTGATAGTGATTGTGATAGTGGCGGTGATGGTGATGACGATGATGATGGTTATTGTGATGGTTATTGTGATGGTTATTGTGATGGTTATTGTGATGGTTATTGTGATGGTTATTGTGATGGTGATAGTGATTGTGATGGTGATTGTGACAGTGATGGTGATTGTGATAATGATGGTGATTATGATAATGATTGTGATAATAATGGTGGTTGTGATGATAATAATTGTGATGATTATGAAATTTGGCACATAGACAGTTCATAACCTGGATTAACACGTAGGACACTATTAATCCCTTTATTATGATCCAGTGGGACGGTTACCGAACTTTACGCGGGCGAAGCCGCGGGCAACAGCTAGTAGTTTATATAAAGATGAATATTTTAACCAAACAAATTCTTCGTCAACGTCAGATAAAACGGATAAAGATTGGATTCGTTCCTCTTCGTGTGTGTCTTCAATAAATTTACTCTCTGTGTGTACTGTGGTTTCTGACAACCAGAGTGGTCCTCTCCACCACAATGTATGCTCACTCAACTCCTTGGGCTGCAAACCACGCGAAGCACAGTCCGCAGGGTTTGTCTCTGATGAGACATGACTCCACTGGTGGTAATCCATAATATTTAATATAGTGGACACTCTGTTGCTAACAAATGTTGCCCAGTGACTTGAGCCTCCTTCGAGCCATGCTAGCACTATGGTGGAGTCAGTCCACCCCTAGAGATGTTCCTTTGGTATCTCCAAAACTTGTGATACTTCACATATAAGCTTGGCTGCTAAGGTGGCACCACACAATTCAAGTCGGGGTATAGAAATCTCCTTTACGATTGGGGCAACTCGAGTCTTTGCGGACAGTAAATGTACATGCACTCCATTTAAATTATCAATCACTCGTATGTAAACTGCTGCCGCAAAAGCTGATTTTGAAGAATCTGAAAACACGTGTAACTCTCTCTTGCATTCTTGTGTAAAATTTACCCACCGAGGTACTTTTAGATTTTTGAAATCTGATATCTCTTCTCTGTATTTTAGCCACTCACCATGTAATTCATCCGTCAAACTCTCATCCCACCCAAGACCAGATTTCCACAGTTTCTGAATCAAAATCTTAGCATTAAGTATCACTGGGGCAATCCAGCTTAAAGGGCCATACAATCTCGCTACTTCAGATAAGACTTGTCTTTTAGTGACTTCATCTTTAGGTTCAGATAAGTTTACTACGTATTCAAAATTATCATTCTTTCTATTCCAACTCAAACCTAACACTTTAATTAGATCATTTAATTTATTATCTTGCCTTTCACTCAACTCAGTTTTCCCAATATGCTTTAGAACTTGTCACCATTGCTATTCCATTTCTGTAACTCAAAACCACCACTCCTCATTAACTCATTCATCTCCTCATAAATTTGAATTGCCTCATTAACCGTGTCACACCCGGTCATTAAGTCATCCTTATAATAGCATTGTTTTGTTATTCTCGCAGCCAATGGATACTTATTTTGTTCTAACTCAGCAAGTCTGTGCAATACCTTGACCGCTAGATATGGCGCGCATGCTGTACCGAATGTTAAACGTAACAATTTGTAACGTTGCATAGGCTCCGACGGATCAAATCTCCAGACAACTCTCTGGAAATCTGTGTCCTTGTCCGCCACTCTTACCATCCGATACATTTTCACTATATCGGCTACGATACAGATTTTTTGATGACGCCAGCTCATCAAGATGTGCCTTAAATCTTGTTGTAATCTTGGTCCAACAAGAAGCTCATCATTTAGTGATATATTGTTGTCACCTTTGCTAGAAGCGTCAAAGACAACTCTCACTTTAGTAGTGTCTTTGTCTTCTCTCACCACAGCATGGTGAGGAAGATACACAGCTTTAGACTTCTCTAACTCACTCTCAGAAACCAGTCTCATGTGGTTCATACTCAAGTACTCACTCATAACCTTATTATATTCTTCTCTCAATTTTGAATCTTTCGATAGCTTTCTCTCTAAATATTCTAACCTCTTCACTACTCTCTCTTCTGTATTACCATATTGACACTGAGGATCGTCCGTTGCAAAAGGTAATCTCACTATAAATCTCCCTTCATTATCCCTCACTGCACTAAAGTCAAACAATTCCTCACATACTTTCTCGCTATTAGTCATCTCTTTCTTTATTAAATTAGGCTCATCTTCCATCTCCCAAAACCTTTTAATTAACCCATCCTCCTTCACCTATACATGCATGCTAATGATATTGCTAACGTTCGAGACCCCTTTGACATTCTTCCTGACAAAATCCATCCAAACACCGTATTTTGTGCAATTAAATTACAATCAGGATGCTTCATAACATCATCAAGTAATATTTCGCTATAAACCTCTGCACCTAGCAAAATGTCGATCTTACCTGGCGTCGCGTATGTAGGATCAGCTAAAGGAAGATTGTCAATTTCTACCCATTTGGAAGTGCTCACGTTGGTTGAAGGAAGTAGTGACGTTAAGGAATGCAAAACATAAGCGTTAACTAGGATGTAAATAGCTGGATTAGGACGCGATTACAGGCGAAGTGAAACCGGCAAGTCATCACTCATCATAAGTATTTATCTGCTGTTCCCACTGATGACAGATTCCGTGTCCAATTTCGAAACGACTAAGTGAACGACAGACGCGTCCGCGTAACTGGATTCAGTACTAATGCCTAAGTTTTCCAAAGATTTAAGACAGGTAGATGTCGTATCCAACAAACTCCTGATTGCATTGGCTGACTCGGTTTGAATTTTCTTTGTGCCAAATAAAGTCCTCATAATAGCGTTGCAGTTATAACGCTTATGATTATATCGCCTAACTAACTGCTTCCACGCTTCTTCATAATATGCATCAGTCGTCGAAAAATTACTCATTAGATTTAATGCTTCTCCACTCAAATTGGACTTGAGATAATGTAATTTCTGTACCGATGAAATATTCTTATTATTATGTATTAATGAGGAAAACATGTCATAAAAGGTTGGCCACTCTTCATATTTACCCCCGAAAGTAGGTAATTGTATGCGAGGTAGTTTTACATCACTGCAATGATTTATGTTCTCGTTATTGGTAACCGCTGGGTTAGAAAACCCGGTAACTGGCGGTAAAAACTGTTGTAAAGCTTCTCGCAAACTTGTTTTATACTGCACATATAGCTCCTCCAAAGTCTCATATTTTTCTTCTGTAAAATAATCTGCGTCTTTCTTATTTTTCGCTTTTGCAACTAACTCCTTATGTCCGTCTTTAAAATCTTTAAATAACAGAACAATTCCAATCTCGTTTCTAAGTATTGACGTTTAATTCTTTCTTTCGGCGTTTTCTTAAAATTTCTCTCAGCTTTCGTCAAATTGTCGAACAACTCATATTGTAACGAAAAAAGTGCTTCCATTGTGGTAACAAATAAACTCGCACAGCAGTCCCAGCAAACAACACACTGATCAGTCCCTTGTTTTAGGAAATAAGTTCTCGCAAAGTAACAGTTTGTTAATTTTAGTCTTTTGAACACTCACTCAATGTACTGTTATTAAGATTTGGACTAAGTCACTTATGTACTCCTTGTAAACAAGTAACAGTTTATAGTCAATCAATATCACTGTATTTACTAACTCGTTTGGTATTAATGTTTTATAACTTTGCACATTTGTCTTTAGCAACACGTGGCTCCCGACGACTCCTTATCGCACTCAGGTAATATTCTTTTGTTCTGACGGGCCGGCCGGGCTCGATGCTCATTAACACGATCCGGCTCGAAGGACCAAAATGTTGAACATATAAGGTTGATTTTTGTTTGCCGGAATTTTTTGAAGATAACGACGTGTACTTAGTATGCAGGTTTATTCGCAACTGGTCAAAACATAGTGGAATGTAAATATACATGTATAGATTGCTATATTAGCTACTACTTAAACATATCTATAGGCTCAGTATACAAAACGCTAATCTATTTGGACAACCGCCATGATGGGTACTTGTAAGATAAAAGAAACGACTGGGAAAAATATCTCACTGTAAAATGTATTTGTTTTTTTTTTATAGAATAAAGATAAAGATAACGACAGGAAATCATACTTGACAAAAGAATAATATAATAATATACCTAAACATTATTCTTTAATTCAAATTGACTTCACAAGTGTTTTTTTTAATTAAAATGTATGTATTTATTGGATATACAAATTTATTTCGAGACATAAATTTGTATATCCAATACATACATAAATTTTAATTAAAAAAACACAAAAATACGTCCATTTTCCTTTGTTGATCAATATGTCCATTTGTTCCAAGCGTTATTCATTCTTCTAGATGATGGTCAATATTTGAATCCTTTGTCTCTTCATTCTTATCGCATCCGCTCGATTCTACAAAGTGTTATTGACATTCGCTCCATATCTCATCGTTTATTTGTTCTATTTTATTATAATGTTCTTCCACTACACACACACATTATGATTACACTTCGAATATTCGATTTCAATGAACTCTTTATCTTTTTTAACATTCGAAGGTCCTGGCTCTTGCGTCGAGATCTCGAACATCATCACGATTAGCTGAAAGACGTCCACTACAGGACATAGGTCTCCCCCAAGTGTCGCCACATTGACCAGTCCCGTGCGCCCGGTGCCGCATCCAGTGGATTCTTGCTAGCTTCACCAGATCATCGGTCCACCTAGTAGGAGGCCTTCTAACACAACGTCTTCCGGCCATCCTTTCTGTGAGCAATGTGCCTTGACCACTGCCCCTTAAGTGGTATCAAGACACTTGCGCGAAAGACATTTGCGCGAAGGACACTTACGCGAATGGACTTTTGCGCGAAAGGACACTTGCGCGAATGAACACTTGCGCGACTTTACTAGCGCTACTTCATGGCCACTGAGGTTAACTCTGTGGAGTAAACATAACATCACGCCTGTTATTAATTGAAGGTGGTTTTTTTTTGGTTTTTCCGTCAAGGGTGTAGTTGTTAGTGCTGATTACGAAAATGAGGTCAAAATGAAAATCCAAGACGGATTTTCCGTCATGGGTGTCATTTTCATGGTTTTCGGGGTTGCTGATTACGAAATTGATGTCTAAATGAAAATCCAAGATGGCGCCAAGGAATTTTTTTGGTTTTTCCATCATGGGTGTCATTTTCATGGTTTTCGGGGTTGCTGATTACGAAATTGATGTCTAAATGAAAATCCAAGATGGCGCCAAGAAATTTTTTTGGTTTTTCCATCATGGGTGTCGTTTTCATGGTTTTTGGGAATGCTGATTACGAAAATGAGGTCAAAATGAAAATCCAAGACAGCGTCAAGGGAATTTTTGATTTTCCGTCATGGGTGTCATTTTCATGGTTTTCAGGGTAGCTGATTGCGAAAATGTGGTCAAAATGAAAATCCAAGATGGCGCCGAGGAAAATTTTTGTTTTTCCATCATGGGTGTCGTTTTAATGGTTTTCGGGGTCGCTCATTACGAAAATGTGGTCAAAATGAAAATCTAAGGTGGGGCCTAGAATTTTTTTGGTTTTTCCATCATGGGTGTCGTTTTCATGGTTTTCGGGGTCGCTGATTATGAAAATGAGGTCAAAATGAAAGACCCCTCCCAGATTACTTACGGGCCATTGCTCATAATTTTGAATTCCAACAAATATGATAAAAAATACATAAAAAAAAGAAAAAAAAAGAGAAATGAAACTTAAAAAATCAAATTATAAGTAAAAAACTAAAAAGGAAAAATAAAATAAAAAAATAAGCATAACTATCGGGTTAAATTAAATTGACCTACACAAAAGTCTGCTTTATTACAAAATGGGCCTGCCTTCCATCAAAACTCAAAAACTCAAAACAATTATTTCAATTAGACCATTACGGCACTTTTGAATATCAAAATTACAAATAAAAAACAAAGCTACAGTTCCAGTCACAAGGCATAATAACTTGAGAAAGTACTGTAGTTGCCCTTTCCCTAGCGTAGATCTCTATGGAGAAGAACGGGCAAGAAACTCCATGGACACACTTTTGAATCAAAATATTGTTACAAAATCTTGGTTACATCATTAATTTTGAAATTATACTTATATGTGAGAACGATGTAGAAAGACGTGCACATTAAGAGCGTCTAGAGTAGAAAAAGACAACAATTTAACAACAAACGAATTAAAATGAACCCTGGCAGCCAAGAGATGACCAGTCCCAACTGACAGCGCCCGCTCACGAACATGACGCGCGCATCGGCGCCATTCAACTCAACCATTGAAGGGTATTAAATGACCCGACACACCCGCCACCATCAGCGAGACATTTGAGTGAGCATGACATTCTCTCAGCCACCAAGGCATATTCAAGTCAATGAAAGATAACTAATTGTAAATGGTGGCTGAACAATACAAAGTACTCACACATGTGCTATGCAATTATATTATACTAAGAACTGGAATCTACACAATGCAAGTAGGTATATTTTTACAATCTTCTGCAGCTTCCACAATACATCAACGTGGGAATCAACTTTTCTTTTTCTTCTTTGCGTGTCGATAGACTCAAATAATGCCCGACCAGTACAATCAATTAGTTTGCCCCTATGGTTGTGGAGCAGAACCAGCATTTAGCCAAGCATTTTTATCATTAATGTAATTCCCCAACTTATAATATGCTTGCCTACATGCGTTTTATACAAGATTTAAATTTCGTCTCGTTCAGTTGAAGAATGTGGGGAGGTATTTTATTGTAACATTTCAAACAGTACCCTATGAAAGATTAATCTACTTTAGCAAGCCTGAAACCTGGCTGAACTAGTTGGTCCCTATTTCTAGTGTTATAGTGGTGTCTGTCACCTCTTCTACTTAATAAATGCCGATTTTTTCTAACGTACATGATGTTTTCATAGATGTATTGACAAGGTACTGTCATGACATTAATTTCCTTAAACAGTTCTCTTAGAGAATCGCGTCTACGTAATTCATAAATGGCTATGATGGCTCTTTTCTGCAGAATAAATATAGACTCGATGTCTGCAGCCCGTCCCCATAGTAAAATACCGTATGACATAATACTATGAAAATAACTATAATAGACTAGCCGCGCGGTATCAATATCAGTAAATTGACGGATTTTTCTAACAGCATATGCTGCTGAGCTCAGCCGTCCTGCAAGAGATGTTAAATGAGGACCCCATTGTAACCTTGAATCGAGCGTGATTCCCAAGAAAATCGTTTTATCGACAAATTCTAGTTTCTCTTGATTCAATATTATGTCACAATCACTACTTTTGACATTTGGTAGAGCAAATCTAATGCACTTAGTTTTTTTTCCCATTTAGTACAGTATTTAGTAAATTATTGGCGGTAAACCAATTGTGGACCTGCAGTAGGGCGTTATTTACGTCGTCAAGATTAGTGACACGTCTGTTTATACTAAATATTAAAGAAGTATCGTCAGCAAACAACACCATATGCGGATGGTTGTTAAATAAATGGGGTAGGTCATTAATATACACTAAAAAGAGGAAGGGACCCAATATCGAACCTTGTGGTACACACCCATTTTTACTTTTAAACCCATTGAGTTGACTCCATTTATTTGTACCTGCTGCTGTCTATCATTCAAATACGATTTTACTAAACTGAGCGCAAGTTTACCTAAACCGTAATGCTCAAGTTTCAAGATCAGGGTTTCGTGATTTACGCAATCAAATGCCTTCGAAAGGTCACAGAAGATTCCTATGGCATCTTGTGCCTCTTCCTACGCAGTAAATATGTGTTTTAATAAAGTGACACCGGCGTCAGTTGTACAACGTCCTTTAGTGAAACCATACTGTTGCTCGTGTAATATTTTATTGGTGTTAAAATGGTTAAGCATTTGATTTAGCATTATCTTTTCAAACACCTTGCTGAAAACCGGCAACACGGATACGGGCCTATAGTTATTGGTGTCCTAACTGTCCCCGGATTTAAAAAGCGGTATTACCATACTGAATCTCATTAGATCCGGGAAAACCCTTGATCCACGCACCAAATTAAATATTGAGGCTAAATACGGCGCTACAGTGTCAATAATTGAGGTACAAGCTTTAATAGACACACCCAATAGATCTTCCGTTAATTTGATCTTGATTTGCTTAAAACCTTTTAGGACTGTTAAGGGGTTTAAATGCTGAAATTTAAATTCATTTGGACAGGCTGCAACGTTCGCTTTCAATAAATCAATAGAGAGCAAGGGAGATGAATTTAAGGTTTCTGTAGATTTAAGTGGGATACTGGTAAAGAAATTACAAATTCTTGAGCAACTTCATTGTTGGAGCTCACAAGGCCACGTGATGTCTCTAGTGCAAAGTCATTACTTTGTTTTTTATTTCTATTTGTTTCACTGTTGATAATTTT
The DNA here is from genome assembly GCA_941918905.2 of Xestia sexstrigata. Lineage (NCBI taxonomy): Eukaryota > Metazoa > Arthropoda > Insecta > Lepidoptera > Noctuidae > Xestia > Xestia sexstrigata. The sequence continues at coordinate 19,771,127 of OW799221.2, read as the reverse complement.
CCAAACCGGCTTTATTTTGTTATCGGCTGATTTAATCTTGTTGCTAATGAATAACGATTTGGCTACCTTGCAGGTGTTTTTAAAAACTTTCTAGTAAGTAGCAACATATTTATTAAAAGATTCTGTGTTGATGTAAGGCTTAAAGCCGTACAGCTCAAACAATCGTTCCCTACTTTTCTTAATACCCTGTGTTGCCCAGTCACTGAAAATAAACTTTGGACCAATAGTTTTAGTTTTTTTTTTAAAGTATTATTGAATTCGGTGTGCACTACCGAAAATAATTCTTAATAAAATTCATTTACATTGTCTCTAATATGACCCGGTATACTTAGCTTGCTAATTAAATTATTATTAAATTTGTCTAGATTGCTGGGTGTTATTTGTCTAGTTTGTATCTGAATTCTTTGTAATTGTATATTGTACGCGAAAGCAACAGTCTGACCACTATGATCTGAAGGCAGGTAATTTACGATGGATTTATCTAAGTATTCGCAGCAACAAAAAACATTATCAATACATGTAGCAGTATTTGTAGTAGTTCGAGTTGGTTCTGAAAACACATTTGACAAATTAAAATGATTTAAACAGACTTAAGAATCTACTGCTATTTACATTATTCTCTAAGATATTAACATTAAAGGCACCACAGATAATTATTGGTTTATTACCAGTTACATGTTTTGCCTAAGCGTCTTCCATTACTGACTCAAATATAGAGTAGTTCAGGTAATTAAGGGGTCAGTAAACGCACACTATTACATGCTTATCCAGCTCAACACAAGACAATTCAATGCTATGTTCAACCAATAGATCAACTATATCATTACGAGACTTAGATTTAATACAATTTCTGACTAAGCTTAATGAACCCCCACGCATCTTAGATTTTCGGTTATAGCAACTGCTCACATTATAATTCTTATAATTTATTTGCATTACTTCATAATCTTTCATCCAATGTTCAGTAAAACAGATAATATCAAACTTATTTTTTTTCTAAAAATAGTTCTATTTCTAATTGTTTGGAAGAAAGTCCCTGAATATTCTGGTGAAACTATTTTAAGGAATTCTGCTCAGCCCCTTTTTTACAATTATTTGATTGAGAGCTAGAAGATATCTCGAAGTTGACGAGTTTAATTAAATTGTCACTCGTACCTTCTATTGTCTTAATGACTAGTTTAAATCTAAATGAATTCTTGTAAAATAACAATTAGTATAATTACTAATTTCAGTAGACCTATTTACAAAAAACCGCGACATACCTCCTATGTCGGAGTTAATATTAAAAGCCAATAGCCGAGCTATTAAAACTAATAGGCAAGTACGCATTATTCCTAGTTGACTTCAATTTCTGAACGAAACTGTTACTGTCGAAAAATTACACATTTTAACAGTTGAGTCTCATTGTCAGTAATATCATCAATTTTAACGTTCGAAATGTCATCATCATCAGGCGTGATTGAGATTACCTAACAAGAATATCAAATAATTTTTCCCCTTCATCACATTGAATACCTATATAATCTGATTTGGACATGTGTATAAAAATCAATGAAAAAAACATAAAAAAACACGCTGGGTGTCACCTCCACGCGGTGCCCGGTGGATACGTGTTATGTTAACGGCTAACGGACTATTTGAATGAGAATGAACATTGTATATTTTTTAATCTTTACAATATTAGAATGTCTGTAATTCCATTTTTTCCGGTTCCTGTTAATTATCATTTTGTCTAGTATAAATCGAACTTGAATATTAATATTTATTTCGGCTTCGTGTCTAACAAAACAATTTTTTGTTTTACTGAAATTTAATAAATAAGATTAACATTTGATAAAGAAAGGGAGGCCTCTTCCCTGCAATGTGACACAACAAAATTTTCCTCGGCGCCATCTTGGATTTTCATTTTGAGCTCATTTTCGTAATCAACCACCACGAAAACTATGAAAACGACACTCATGATAGAAAAACCAAAAATATTCCTCGGAGCCATCTTGGATTTTTATTTTGACCACATTTTCGTAATCGGAGACCCCGAAAACCATGAAAACGACACCTATGATAGGAAAACCGAAAATTTTCCTCGGTGCCATTTGGATTTTCATTTTGACCACATTTTCGTAATCGGAGACCCCGAAAACCATGAAAACGACACCTATGATAGGAAAACCGAAAATTTTCCTCGGTGCCATTTGGATTTTCATTTTGACCTCATTTTCGTAATCAGCAACCTCGAAAACCATGAAAATGACACCCATGACGGAAAATCATAAATATTCCTCGGCGCCGTCTTTGATTTTCATTTTGACCTCATTTTCGTAATCAGCGACCTCGAAAACCACGAAAATGACACCCATGGCGGAAAATCAAAAATTTTCCTCGGCGCCATCTTGGATTTTCAATTTGACCTCATTTTCCTAATCAGCAACCCCGAAAACCATGAAAACGACACCCATGATGGGAAAACAGAAAATTTTCCTCGGCGCATAAGTGCAATCGCGCAAAAGTCCATTCGCGCAAGTGTCCTGGCGCGCACCAGTCCGTTCGCGCAAAAGTCCAATCGCGCAAAAGTCCAACCGCGCTTTTTTCTTTCGCGTGGTTCGCGCAAGTGTCCTTCGCGCAAATCTTTCGCGCAAAAGTCCCAGATCCCCCTTAAGTTTGGCCGTAACCTTGGTTCTCTTGCGGATATCTTCATTTCTGATACGAACACGCAAGGAAACTTCGAGCATAGCCCTCTCCATTGCCCTTTGGGTGACTTTAAGCCTTCTGATGAGGCCCATTGTAAGCGACGACGTTTCGGTCCCGAATGTAATCACACAACACTCACTGGTTATAGACTTTCGTCTTGAGACACTGAGGTAAGTTGTACTAGAAGATACCGCGCAACTTCCCTAACGCTGCCCAGCCGAGTCGGTGATTCGACGTTCTCGAAGTTAGACCTACCTAACTGGACCGTTTGTCCCAGGTACACATAATCATCTACAACTTCGAGTGTAGAGTCTCCAATCTTGATAGGAGTGGGTGTTACATGGGCATTCAACATGACCTTGGTTTGTCCATGTTCATTTTAAGACCCACTAAAGAGTGGCGGAAGCTCTACTACTCATCGAGATCGTTGGCAAACCGAAGGTGGGTGATGTACTCGCTATTGACGTTGATGCCTAGCCCTCTCCAGTCCAGATCTTTGAAGACATGCTCTGTGCAGCGGTGAACAGTTTCAGAGATTTGACGTATCCCTGTCTCATACCTCGCTGCAGAAGGATGGGTTCCGAAGCTTGGTCCTGAAATCGAACTGACCGTTGGAGAGACAGCAGTACAGCACAAGTGTCGATCGAATCGAAGGGTTTCTCGTAGTCCATAAACGCTAAATAGAGAGGCAGGTTATACTCTTCGGTCTTCTGAACCTGCCGCAGCGTATGAATGTGGTCCACGGTGCTAAAGCCTTTTCGGAAATCGGCTTGTTTGGGAGGCTGAATATCGTCAAACATGCGTGCGAGACGATTCGTGATGACTCTTGAAAACAACTTGTAGACATGGCTTAGTTAGAATGTAAAGATGGGCCTTTACTTTTTCAGCCGGGCATTGTCGCCCTTCTTGAAGAAGAGTACCACCATTCCCCTGCACCATGCCTGTGGCGTTTTACCCTCGAGTATGACGTAATTAAACACATGAATAATAATTTTCGTGAAACCTATACCTAACGTTGTATTGGTTCCTTGCTGGAATCAAACGTAGCGCCGCAATCAATCGCTCAGCCACTGCGCCAACTATGCTGTCACATTGTATTCGTGATGAATTATACTTTGAATGAATGCCTTATAAAAAATATAAATGCTTTAAATGCCACATACTAGAAATTTCTCCTGTATCGTAAGTGCGTTTACAAACAGCTAAACTCATAAATGGAGAGGCGCACACTGGTGGATAAAATAAACGCATGTCTCATGGCGTCACCACTGTAGTCCAGGATCAAAAAGCTCCTTACGTGCGACATGCGCCTCCAACTGTACAACGGCTACGAAGCAGCCGTTGCAATTGAAGAGAATCGTCTGAATCAGACTCAGATGGGAAAATTCAATTTTCCGAAGAATTTTCCTATCCAGTGGCTACAGAAGACGAACTTATCAAAATCAAGCGTATTTCAAGTAGGCCAGTTACAGGCACGTCACAACTGACAGCGCCCGTTCACAAATATGACGCATGGATCAGCACCATTCAACTCAACCATTTTGAAGTGAACTAAATGATGCGCCAACATCAACGAGACATTACAGTGAGCATGACATACTCTCAACCGCCAGGGCACATTCAAGTCAAGAAAAGGCGTAGGTTTCCAGTGAATAATAGCTTTCTAGTACATAGTGCTCACATGCTATCAATTTATGTGCCCTTGTCCATGTGGAGTAGGACCAGCATTGAGCCAAGCATTTTAATCAGCGATATAATCACCCATTTTGTAATAAGCTTGCTTACATAATGTACGTTTGATGCATGTTTTAAATTTCGTCTCATTCACTTCAAGAATACTTTGTGAAATTTTATTATAGCATCTCAAACAGTACCCCATGAAAGATGAGTCTACTTTAGCGAGTCTGAAGCCTAGCTGAACTAGTTGGTCTCCTATCCTATCCCTATTATGCACGTTTTTCTCATTTTTTTACGTTTTATAAAAAATAAAAAGTGATTATCTAGGTGGGATACATCAAGATCGCAGTCTTGATTAATTATTTACTTTTTATTTTTCTTAGCACACCGCACAACGTCTTTGTGATTCCAAGTCCTTCACACAACATGGCGTCCTCCCAATGTCTTCTCTCTTCCCTCGTCTATCGCTCTCTCACTCACACATAGCACTCTTCCCTTACTTTCACTTACGTTTCAAATAATATGCCATTTAAATTTTAGAGGTTGCAATTTCCCTTAAACATAGTAATAAATATAATTGTCTGTTTGTTTCGCAGGGCACGGCAACGTGACGCCGAAGTCATCGGCGGGGCGGCTGGTGGCGGTGGCGTACGCGTGCGTGGGCATCCCCATCATCATGCTGTATCTGTCCACCATCGGCGAGGCGCTGGCGCGGCACGTGCGCGTGCTGTACTCGCGCCTCTGCCCCGCGCGCCTGCGCCCCGCCGCCGACGCCTTCCACGCGCGCGCCGACTGCCTCAGCCGGCGCGTGGACTCCAAGCAGCTGTCCTGTGACGTCAGAGACAAGTTCGATAGACAGAGACGGACTCCTTTCCAAGCCGCCTTGAATCTGGACAGTTTTAGTGGCGGCTATCATTGGACGTGTCGGGACCACACGCGAGTGCCAATTATACTTAGTTTCTTACTCATCGTACTGTACATAGCTTTAGGGACTTTCGTGTTTCACACGACTGAGCGGTGGAACTTAGTGGATGGGTGTTATTTCTCGTTTGCGAGTCTCGCTACGATTGGGTTCGGCGACCTGAAACCCGGACTATACGCCAGCACTATATCTGCCAAGGCCGAGGACATCGCAGTGGGCGTGTGCTGTCTGTACATACTCGTGGGGATCGTGGTGATTGCGATGTGCTTCAACCTCATCCAAGAGGACATGGGTGCGCTCGTGCGTGGCGTGACATCCCTGTGCGCGGGCGCCGCCAAGTCGCGCGTCGTGCACAGTGCGGACGTATGCGACGACAAGGTGTCAATGTCCGTGGTGTCCTGACAGCGCGAGACGGCCGACTCGGGGCCGTCCGTGGCGTTCGCCGGCTGCGATAAGAGGCAGCAAGTAACATTTAAAATAGACTCTCTGAACCCGACGAAGTTCAACAGTCTGCCGCGGCGCAAGTCGTCGCACTGCGGCGAAGAGAGCTTCGCGCGCAACACGCCGGCGCGTCGTTCCGCCGGCCACGCCGAGCGCTGTGTGGAGTACTTTGTGCCGCGCAGCCTCAGCGCGTTCAACCTGAGTGGCGCCGGCGACCTGTACGAGTTGGCGGCGCTGGCCCCGAGCGCGCGCGCCCCTCGCTCGGGGGCGGGGGGACCGCGCGACAAGATGGTGACGTTTGAGGACGACCGCGCCGCGCCCCCTGCCCTTTCACCTGGCGCCGGCAAGCTGCTCGCCGACGACGTCTTCATGTGACATAAACGTCATCTAGATATAGACTTGTTGGTTTGGACATGGTTTGTTATATAATAAAATATGAAATTTTGCATTACCGGCTGTTTCATTGTTTTAAAGAGATCATTAAACCATTCCTGAGTAATACAGATCGCTAACATCGCCGCATTAAAACTGATATTCCAAAAAAAGTGCTGCACCAGTTCGAGGCGAGTTGTTTTTGGCGATTTACAAAAGAGTAAAAGTGGTGACTTCTATTCGCCGTTATCTTCATTTCTGTCGTGTAACGCGCTGAACTAAACGCCGCCGGCGCCGCCGTCTCGTTTACGACTGTTCGGCGCGTTTGGTGTGTCATGCCAACCGAATACTACGACCGATAATTCAGTCGCTGATGTTTCGGCGCCGTGCGCTCTGCAGATTGTTGCGACCCGTATATACAAACGGATTGGTTGGAATTTAAAAAATTATGGAGCCAAACACACTAAAGCTGCCAGCCCGCTGACACTGCGCATTCGTAGGAAGAGTCCAAAATAGAATCAAATCGGTGGCCTTCAGCTGCGCGTGCTACCCACCAAGCCCACACACAAGTAATTTTAAGTTTTTATCAAGTACTGACAGGTACAGGAACAGGCGTGTAATATTTTGGATCGGACGGATTCGGAATCCGTCCGATCCGATGTCGACACTTACGTCATGTTGCTACATGACGTCAGTGTCGACAGTTGCCATGATGGCTATAAAGTACATATGTAAATTTAATTAAGTAAACTTAGGGAAACATATCCATCGAGAAAAAAGATCTTTTAAAAAAGTTCTATTTTTGGTATCATAATATTTTGATTGAGGTGTTATTGTTTTCCACTCGTGAATGTAAATTGATCAAATTGTTTTAGTAGGTATAATTATACCTACTAAAACAATTTGATCAATTTGTAAAGATGAGTTTATTTGTCATAACTGTTTTCGGTCACGGCGGCGGCATTACTACGAGTGTGTGCGCAGGCGCAGGTGCTCTCTCTCCCCTCACTCTCATAGACCGATGGGATGACCAGAGTAGTAAGGCGCCACATCAATGGTTTTTAAAGTTGCGCTCCGAGGGCGCCGGTGTCACACCGCCGACCTCGAAACTCCGGGCTGCAGCTGAGAAATCCCAAATGGAAAAACCCAATCGTACATAGAAGCTGAGTAGCGTAAACTATGTTTATTTTAAGCCTTGTACGCACGTACGAACACAAACATCAAACTCGAACCTTTGGTTCATACGTATATTCGAACACGAACGCCAACATAGTTCGAATCGAGTTTGCGCACAACAGCCGTGAACTCTATCTAAATAGCCAAGGCGGCGCCCCTCTGCAGCCCCGCGTGTAGACCGCCAAGTTCTATACGAACAGTTTTATTACGTAATATTTATTAAATCTCTTCGAACACCGTCCATACAGAACATACTAATAGGATCGCCACAAAAATTTTTGACGAACAGAGTGTTCGATGTTCGTTGGTGGTACGCACGTGCGAACCAAGTTGTTGCGTATCATGCGGTGAGTATCATGCCACGCACAGTTCGTACGCGCGAACACGCCTTACAGCACAACGCATTATTCTGCAAAAACCTTTCTCTATTTATATAAGTATGTATCCATTTTTTTTTAGTAGCCTTAAATGTCCCACTGCTGGGCAAAGGCCTCCCCATATCCTTCCAGGTAGTTGAGACCCTTGCCCAGCGGTCGTTATGCATGCATATCACGTGACCTGCCCAATCCCATTTGAGCCTGGCAGCCATTTTGCCTATGTCTGCAATTCCGGTTTTTAAGCGCAGCGTAGTGTTTTATTTTTTTTTATTTTTTATTGAAAGGAACAGCAAACAGTTACATTGTAAAGACTTACAACTAGTTTACAAAATAGAAATTTGGTTATAACGTTACCCACAACGCTGTCCACAAGTAGACACAAAGTTTAAAAAAAAGAGCTAATCGCTAGGAACATTGATAGCAGTAGCAATTACTTAATTAAAATTAAATGGTATACTAACAATTTTTAGAAAATTTGTTAAAGTTTATAGATAGATAACATGATTATATAATACTAGCCCGCGGCTTTGCCCGCGTGAAGTTCGGTAACTGTTCCATAGGATCATACTAAAGGGATAATTAGTATCCTACATGTTAATCCAGGATATAAACTATGTATGTGCCAAATTTCATAATCATTACAATAATAATCATCACAATCACCATCATTAAGACAATAAACATCACTGTCACAATCACGATCATTATCACAGTCACCATCACTATCACAATCATCACCACTATCACAATCACCATGACAATCACAATCACAATCACGATCACAATCACAATCACTATCACAATCACTATCACTATCACCATCACTGTTATCACAATCATCATCATCAGTATCACAATCATCATCATCGTTATCACAATCATCATCATCGTTGTCACAATCATCATCATCATTATCACAATCACCGTCATCGTAATCACAATCATTTTCATCGTAATCACAATCATCATCATCGTTATCACAATCATCACAATAAATCAACAATAACCCTGTATAGAAGTCGAATCCGTCGTCTTCTGGATCTCAAAATAAATGCCATATTCGTAATCACCCATAATGATTTTTAGAAATTTCAACTCCATCGCACCCCAACAGGGGATGATGATGGTTTTCCGGCCCGCCACATTAAATCTTAAAATCGTTGTTTTTGTAACACACCCGACCCGATACACCATACAAACAATACCGATGTTGATTTTCAGACTTTGTTACCCCATTTCCTCCTTTAGGGCTTGAATTCTGAAAAAACCTGAAACACAAATGTTAACTCATTTATCGAATCCTGTGAAATTTCGAATAAAACAGTCTTACCTAATCTTGGTGGCCCCCGGCCACCGTAGGCGCGGGCCTGTGGACGGTGGGCTATAGGCTAGCTCGCCGTCCGTCCGTCTCATGACGACAGGCCGTGTCGACGGCGCGTTCGTATTCCACGCGCGCCTCAAAGAGAGTCAGCAAAACGGAAGGGGTCCGCAAGGACCGATGCCTGCCGGGGTTGCGGGACTGTTTGAAAGAGATACCATGGCCCCGGAACACAAAGGGCGATGAAGGAACATGGATGGGTTTTAGTCAGTAAAAGTCTGACACTCCCTCCTGCTCCGCACAGAGCGGGAGAAGTCATTTGATGATGTCCCATCCGAAAAAAAAAAAAAAAAAAAAAAGGGGGTACATTTTGAAAAATCCTTACTTATTGCACCCCTTAACCTCATAAGGAACGTACATGTGGCAAATTTGGAATCTCTAGACTCAGCGGTTTGGGCTGTGCATTGATTTTTAGACTTTGTCACCCCATTTCCCCCTCTTAGGGGTTGAATTCTGAAAAACCCTGAAACCCGTTTCTACTCATTTATCAAAAGGAGCACTCCTGAGAAATTTTGAATAAAATAGTCTAACTAATCTTGTTTCCCTATACAAACTTTGGAGCCCCGTTTAACCCCCTTAGGGGGTGAATTTTGAAAAATCCTTTCTTAGTGCACCCCTAGACCACATAAGGAACCTACTTGCCAAATTTAGAATCTGTAGACCCAGCGGTTTGGGCTGTGCGTTGATAGATGAGTCAGTCAGTCAGTTTCTTCTTTTATATGTTTAGATTACTTTAGTTAGGAGCATTTGTTATATTTAATAGTGAACGGCGAATGAGGCTTTTAAACTAACTTATTGTGCAATTGAAGATGTCAATGTTTACAAAGGTACTGTTATATGTGTCAACCATACGGAGCACAGGTGAGCGCAAGCCAGAATTAGTTCGGTAAGTGTTCAAAGCGAAAATAGTACCTGCGTGTACCTTCCGCCTGTGAATAATTCTAGGTACAGCATAGCAAATCATACTGTTCAGATTAGTAAAGTTAAACTTGTTTCTGACAATATTGTATAGTACTGTGGCTTCGAGGTAATTCCTACGAGAGTTAAGGAGAAGGAGCTTGTACTTGCTGAATAATTGAGGATAATATGTTAAGTAAGATTTATGACACCTATAGTGCATAACACGCAAGAATTTGTACTGTACGTTTTCAACCATTTCGGAATATTTTTTGTAGAAAGGATTCCATACTGACACTGCACACTCTAGTTGTCAACGAACAAGGGCTTTATATAAGCGTAAATATGACGAGGTTCTCTTGAAGTCAATCATGCGGTCCACCCGCATGATAAAACCAAATAGTTGGAAAGTTTTGCTGACAATTTTGTCAATGTGCAAGTCTAGGCATAGTTTAGAATCAAGTATAACGCCGAGAACGCGAATTGAATTCAGTTGAGATAGAGGCACATGGCACAGGCGTCAATGGCGAGTACATCACCCACCTTCGGTTTGCCGACGATATAGTGGTCATGGCAGAAACCATGGAGGACCTCAGTACAATGCTCGATGACCTCAGTAGAGTTTCCGGAAGAGTGGGTCTTAAAATGAACATGGACAAAACCCAAAGTCATGTTGAATGCCCATGTCATACCCATTCCTATCAAGATCGGAGACTCTACACTCGAAGTTGTAGACGATTATGTGTACCTGGGACAAACAGTCAAGTTAGGTAGGTCTAACTTCGAAAAAGAGGTCAATCGTCGAATCCGACTCGGCTGGGCAGCGTTCGGGAAGCTGCGCGGTATCTTCTCGTCCAACTTACCACAGTGTCTCAAGACGAAAGTCTATGACCAGTGTGTGTTGCCAGTGATTACATACGGGACCGAAACGTGGTCGCTCACAATGGGCCTCATCAGAAGGCTTAAAGTCACCCAAAGGGCAATGGAGAGGGCTATGCTCGGAGTTTCCTTGCGTGATCGAATCAGAAATGAAGACATCCGCAAGAGAACCAGGGTCACCGACGTAGCCCGAAGAATTGCCAAACTTAAGTGGCAGTGGGCAGGGCACATTGCTCGCAGAACGGATGGCCGATGGGGCCGAAAAGTTCTGGAGTGGCGACCGCGAACCGGAAGACGTTGCGTTGGAAGGCCTCCCACTAGGTGGACCGATGACCTGGTGAAGGTTGCGGGAATCCGCTGGATGCGAGTCGCACGGGACCGGTCAATGTGGCGACACTTGGGGGAGGCCTATGTCCAGCAGTGGACGTCTTTCGGCTGAAATGATGATGATGATGAGAGGCACATGACAGAGGGTGTAGGCAAACTTAATAATATGCTTGTTTTTGGTAAATGTGAGGTGGCTGCACTTCGGTAAACTTAGTTTTAATTTGTTACTGTGGCAGTAGTCTGATAATCTATCAAGGTCTTGTTGGAATAAAATTCAATTATTTACAGTGATGGACTTGTAGACCTTCAGATCGTTGGCGTACAATAGGAACTCAGTGTTGCGGAAACAGTAACCTATGTCGTTTATAAATATGTTAAATAAGAGTGGCCCTAAGATAGAGCCTTGTGGGACACCAGATGTGACTTCGATAATATTTGATCTGTATCTGTTGATTACCACCCTTTGACAGCAGTTCGAAATGTACGAAGCGAATTCTGTTAAAGGCAATTTTACTAAGCAGCAGCTCATGGTCCACCTTGTCAAAGGCCTTGCAAAAATCTGTGTATACAGCGTCTACTTGCAGGCCATTGTCAAAACTATCAAATAAGTAGATGAAAAAAGACAGGAGGTTAGTAGTAGTAGATCGTTGTTTAACGAAGCCGTGTTGTTGTTGTATAATGACATTGTGTAAGGCTGGATATATTTCATTATGGACGAGTCTCTCAAAAACCTTTGACAAAGTGGGGAGGATAGAGCTTGGACGGTAGTTCTCCACATTACCCTTCGACCCACCCTTATGTACAGGTGCGATGTTTGCACGCTTCCACTCTTTAGGAAATAAGCCTTCAGCAATGCACTTATTGTAGATTATAACTAACGGTTTGCAGATGTGAGCAGCAGTGTGGCGTAGAAAATAAGCAGGAATGCCGTCAGGTCTTTGGCAGGATCCAGAGACCTGAGTTCTTTTATGATCTTGTTTTCGTCAAAGTATAAGCCAGAAATAATATCAATATCAGTTTCCGTGGATGTTTGCCATTGTAACAAGAGTGACGCAGGCTCGTAAACGGAGTGAAAGAAATTCGAAAACATGTCGCAGATTACTTCTGGTTCATTGGATTGAGTGTCTTTGTAGTAAACTTTTGCTGGAATGCACGGTTTGTCTTTTCGGTTTGCGACATATGTCCAGGAGTGTTTGACGTTTGTGTGTAGGCTATCTTCTACCGAGCTTATATACTTGAGAAAAGCATTTTCCGCACATTTCACTACAACTGGCTCTATGTTTTGAATGCTTCGTAATCCGATATGTTACCATACTTCTTCCACTTGATCCAGGCCTTGTTTTTCTTTTTAAATGTGCTGATCAAAAGACGCGAGAACCAGACTAGTAATTGGGAGATCTAGAACAAGTTAGAGGAGTGTGTAGCTTTATAATCTGGTCTAGTTTGTCATAGAACAACGATAGAGCATCTTCAGGGTTTTCATTTATAAGAAGTATCGCCCAATCGGTTCTCTGTTTCATGTCATTTATTTTTTCATAGTCAGCTTTATAGAAATTGTATTTTTGTAGTCATTTCTTGCCTAGGGGAGGATCTTTAATTTTAATATTTATGTCACAAACAAATGGAGGGTGATAATCGTCAATAGGTAGCAGCGGAGATGACTCTTGTTGCACGCAACAGGGGAAGTTGGATATCAAAAGGTCTAATACTTTGCCTTTAGAGTTAAGTGTGCTGTTATACTGAGAAGCACTAAAAAGGGATATAAAGTTATTAAGATGGTCACAAGACGCAGTTGAGCCAGAGCACAAAGGGGAACTTATCGGGGTATTCAGGGTAGCAGACGTGTGCCATGTTGCTTCTGGGAGATTATAATCTCCGGCAACACAGATAAAATCGACACTAGGACTACACAAAGCTTCCTAAAGTGATTCGAAATGCTTTTCATACACAAGTGGGGGAGTTTTAGGAGGTATTTATGCAGCAGCCACGACGTGATGCTTTTGTTTGTGACCACTAGGTATTTCTACAGCAATTTGTTCTATGTGGTTGTACAGTGGGGTGAAATTAGTGGAAGTGTTTAAGTCTATTTCAATGGGTCGGAGGACTTGGTAGGTTTGGTATTTTATCTGCTCTCTGTGCACCCTCTATTATAATTTAAAAAATAACACAATAAAATTATATGTTTATACGTTATACCACGGAAAGAAAAATCTTCATCATCAATAATTGGGCTAGAATCGTACTTTTTTCCGGGATGAAAGGTACTTGTGTCCGTTTCGGTACACCTGACAACGTATATGCACAATTTCAGGATGATCGGTTCGATTGCTTTCAAACTTGGCCCAAAAATCGAAAGGGTCCAAACTTAGGTTGTTTGTGAATGGGCGGAATTCGTCCATGGGGGGCGGCGCGGGGTGGAGTGCTTTTTTGAAAATCTGTTTTTTTGGCCCTAACTTTTTTCCTTTTGAACTTTTGACCCGTTAAACATTTTTATCATTCCGAGTAAGAATACGGACAAGTTTTAAATTAAAACTTTTTTGATGCAACCTAACTTGGGGAGGAGATTGAAGTTTCCAAAATTTTTGGAACAAAAATTATATCTCCGAAACTAAATATTTTAACCGTCGCAAATACTTTTTTTTTTAAGAAAATTTTTTACTCTATAATTTTTACTTTTAAAGTTTAGCGATAAAACTTATATACGTTATACGTTTTTGAAATAAAAAATATAAATGAAAATTTGAGGGCGTTTCCATGCTAAATTCCTATGGGAGGATTTTAAAATTTATGATAACCATTACGACGTTTAATTGTTAAACGTCAACAAAGTCGTTGCCATGACGACCAAGTCTTTTGGCAACTGACGTATTCATAAAGGAGGTACTTCTAAATAGTATTTAGTCGCAACAAGGAGGCAGTCACTGGACGTTTCAGAGCTTCGATCAACAAATTAGCAACTTCAGATTAAAAATTGTTCGGACTAAGTTTTACATCAGTCGTGTAGTCTAAAGCACACTCGTTTTTTTATGCTGTAGGTAGAAAAAAACTTGTAATTCAAACAAAAACAAAAAAATTATGACAAAATCTACACTTAAGAAATTGGCCAGCGCAACTGTGGCTAGCTATAGCCTCTGAATTTCCAGAATAAATATGGGTTTCCTTCTTCGAAATCTACCTCTTCCTGCGGCTTGCCGAAGGGATTTTTTTGAATGGAATAACGGTGTAGCTGCGTAGCGCCATATCCGCACGGGCGTCCTAGCTGCGTAGCCCCGTAGCTGCGTAGCTCCGTAGCCTCGTAGTGCCGTAACCGCGTAGCGCCACGCGGTAGCCGTAATTCATATTTAAGTTACGCTTGACGCTTGTAACAACCAGTTTTCTTACCAAGGGGTATATTATACCTATCGTGTTACCTAGCAACTGTGTTATTGAGGTACTGATGCAAAAAAATATAAATCAATCTTTGTTCTTCTCAATCAGACTTACAGGAAGGCTGCCGACCTGCGGGTTAAGAGTCTCTGCTCAAGACGATTATGTTCGGTGTGTAATTATATTTCCGCGCTTCTATTACTCACATCACATTCCATTGCCCTGCCTCCCCCTTCCCCCTTGCTAGCTCCAGGCCCTACCCGTACCCCTGGCGCTACGCTGTATTAGCGATAAAAATAGGATTACTTTGTAAATGAAGCACTAAACACTCGCGTCGTTGGTCTTCATCATAGGTCTTCATACTCGCTTGTATAACATCGTTAAGATGAAAATGTAATGTGTGAAATAATTAGCGGCGCATGCTGAAAGCATTTCATTATAATTATGTATTATGAACACGACGAGATGCACCGCAGCGCGAGCAGGCTGTATAAATTGGGTTTAGCTGATTACTTTTTAAAATATCTTATGACCATTTGTTTCAAATGAGAGAAACATACTTCAAGTGAACCGTACAGAAAAATAATTCGTTTTCAGAATAAAAATGGACAAGTTTAGTACCTTTGCCCAGCAAGAGATAGTCCTGCACTTCACGTCTCATGTTTTAAGTGCCAAATGTGCTGTACTTTGAGTTTTCCGCTCAATTCAAGTCATCAGCACACGTATTCGGTACTGAGCCAGTATAAGGGTGGGTATCCGTATCAGTCGGTCGTGGACACAAACTTCACTCTTTGTTGGTTGCGATTCGGTTCATCCAAGTTCCGAGTGTCACAGGCGGCATACACTCGCCGCGCAGCGAGCAGTGTCCCTGCGCTCGCATCACAACAGGACTGGAGATCATGTTCCTGCGCTCGCATCACAACAGGCCTTCAGATCATGTTCCTGCGCTCGCATCACAAAAGGCCTTCAGATTATGTTCCTGCGCTCGCATCACAACAGGCCTTCAGATTATGTTCCTGCGCTCGCATCACAACAGGCCTTCAGATCATGTTCCTGTTGTGACTGTCTGTCTCATGCCTTTAATTATCAAGCAAATATTTTAGTCTTGATTCTTATTTTAAAAACAACACACTTCTGCCACTTACAAATCCATTAAATTTCTATTTTATTGTTTGACGACGGGACAGGGTACCGTAATTAATAACGCAACGTTCCGTCCTCTTGTAAACACACTACAAGAACCGAGCAAAAGAAATATTTCAAAGAATTCCTTAGAAACGTTAAAATATCCTATTGTTAGGAATACATTAAAAAAAAAATAACAATCTTTAATTTCTCTTAATTTGCACTTTTTACAAAATAATAAAACTAACAAAAGGAACACTGCAAATATTAATCAATTAGAAATTACACAAGCAAAATGGAAAAATCAGTACACGAACAAAAACATAACCCAAGAATAACAAAGCACACGAAAATGGTCAGGTAGCACGTCCGTCCCGAGCGCCGTCCAAGCAAAAAGTGAGCGCTATCGTTTTTTTTTTTTTTTTTTTAGGAAGGACCACTCGCAGTTGCAACGCGCTAAGGTTGCTTTACTGCTTAACCGGACAATCCTGTGGTGGCCAAAAATTACTTTAAGGCCCCCAGCCGGGGCTTACAAACTAAGGATTTAAATTAAATGAACGGTCACTAAGGGCACCCCCTGTGGGGTTCGGGCCTCGGCTTAGTGCGTCATTGATAAGAGGGCAGCAAGGGACAACAGGCTGGGTCGGATCATTAATTGGGGAATCGGTCGTTACATGCTCAGCGTCGCGGGCTGGCTCGTCGAGCAAGGGTCGGGCAGTGATGTTACTGGGGGGTCGCGGAGGACCTCGGCGGCGGGGCCGGATTCGCGGTTTGTATCGGTTCTTGTGTCTGTTCTTGCGTAATGTGCTGGTTTCCCTACAACTTTCTTGGAGAAGGGTGATGGGATCATCGGGTGTGACAAGAGTGAGCCTAGGACGGCGAATTCTAGATATCTTGGAGAGGGCGTAGTTGGCTGCTGAGGAAATCAGGGGGTTTGGGTGTTTTTCGGCCTTATCGAAAAAACCCTTGGATAGGCGTTTCATACATTGGGCTATGGTGGGGATCTTGAGGTCAACATGGAGTTGCTCATTCCTAACGTACCATGGGGCTCCCGTGGCTTTTCGTAAGAATCGGTTTTGGAGGGTCTGCATCTTATGGAGGTGATAGGGTTTGGTATGCGCGAAAACGGGACATGCGTATGTCATGATAGGCCTAATGCACGCGGTGTAAATACGCAATTTGCACCTAAGTGACAGTTTGCTACGTGCGTTCAGGACAGAGTGAAGCCTACCGAGAGCGAAGGCGGCACGCGAACGCACCGTCTTAATGTGCTCACTGAAGTTTAGGCGCTGGTCTAAGATAACTCCCAGGTACTTGGCTTGCTTTTCCCAAGGGATCGGCTTGCCAAACATGGTGATCGGTTGAGGGATGGGGGGGAGACGATGGGGTCTAGAGAAAAGTACCGCCTGGCTCTTGTCGGGATTGACCTCGATTCTCCATTTCCGGAACCAATCGCCTAAGGCGTTTGCGGATTTTTGTAGAATGCGGGTAATGCTGGGATAGCTTCTACCAGAATAATAGATGGCCGTATCGTCGGCGAAGAGGGCTAGTTGGGTTGAATTGTTTTTGGAGATATCGCTGGTATATAGCGTGAAGGCTAATGGGGATATCACGGATCCCTGAGGGACTCCTGCGCGAATCGGATGTGGGGTTGATAGCGCACCATCGATGCGGTAACGGAATGTGAGCGCTGTCGCACCGCGCGCCACTTTTTATAGAGTTCCGTCGGTTGCCGGCTGATGACGTGACTTTAAGGTGACGACTCGCCTTCAGTTACCAACATATTTTTATGAGCGACTTACAATGGCGAAGCGACACGTGTTTGCAATATACTCTGGTTATGGGTTTTTGCCGGACGGACCCTTAAAACAATTGAAAGATTCACAAAAAAGCATCAGCGAGCGAAGCGCGTGATTCTAAGAAATGGTTCAGGCGATAAGGGCTGAGAGCGTGGGAGCGACGGTTAGAAGAAATCCCGAAGAAATGTGGTGGGCTCGAGGCAGTCGGTGTGACACCGCGGTAGAGACCAGACGAGAACTTTGGTAGTTAAGTTAGGACGGAGTCAAAAGCCCTGGGCTAGTATATGTGTGTGTTTGTTGGTGAGCGAGGAGGAGTCGATTTAGCAAAGCGGACGGGTCCGGACCTTGTGGCTAGTCGAGCTGAGTTAGGCAGGATACAGTCGTTAAAGCACTAGGACGTCCTAGATTAGGCTCGTGAAGTTAGCGTAGTCTTGGTACCAGGATGCACACGTCCTCGTGGTCTTTTAAAAGAGAGCGGTTAATATTTATAAGCTAAATATAATTAGTAGTAATAAGGCTAGTCAAAGTGAGTGAGAACAAGGCGTGAAGGGAGCCGGCAGAGGTAGTAGTCGCGCGTTGGCGGAGGCTAAACTGGTAATGTGTGAACTATAGATTGACCATCTTCAATGAACACTTGGTAAGTGCTAATTATAATTAAATCCTAGCCTAAATTGTCGTTTGACGGTAGCGCAGAAGGGCTGATAATAATCATCTATTTCAGCATGACGGAGCAGCCGCCTTACGTCATCAAAATGTATATTATTATCTCATGTGTTATTATGTGTCCACGTCCTATTCCATACCTGAGCAAATATTCAGAAGCTGCGTTTGATTTTAGGGCGACGGCGACAGCCGCCTGACACCTGACCAATGACGAATATTGACTTGTATCTGACTCACTACATATGGGTGGCCGAACCGTAATATTCGCACTTCGATTAGAACAAACTCCATTGTTCAATGGTGTAGACAGCACCATAATATTCACAGACTGTCTAAAAACAAATTACATTGTTCAGTATTATAATGCCAGCTTGTACTTGTGTTACAAATCAATCAAACGCTGCTGATGAATACTGCTTCCTGTAAAAAACTAGCTCAGAATATTGCGTTAAGATCTTTGGCGTCCACTTCTGGGAGTTTGGGTTAGGCTTCACCAAGTATCACAAACTGAATTGATAGCTACGTTTAAATGAACGCTAGGGACCGTGTCTCGTTAAAACCAAACCCGGCCACTGGTAGGCCTATTTCTGAATCGTCAATATTTATCGAGACACGCAAACTCGACGACTCGATAGGGAAGATTAAAGAAGTGAGAAGTGTCGAAACAATTACCACTTCAGCGTCCAACGATAACAATTGCAACATGTTCTGCCACAGACCGAGTCTACGGTACGCTTGTGCAAATTGTGTTATGATATAATAAATGGGGTAGACGGCCGTAAGGGTATTTATTAACGTGAGTAGAGATACTGAAAACCTGTCTTCCTCAATGGTAAATGGCCTCACAACCCATTGCCTTAGTATTGTGAAAGATATGTAAATAGTGCTTAGGGAGCGTGTGTTATTAGAGTTCGTAGTATGGTCCTCAGTAGGGCCATGCGCTTAGGTCTAATAGTACACGTACGCCGGGCAAACGTTGTAAAACGGCTTCATGTTAATGACATGGGTTTGTTTGCGTTTGCAAAGCGGCATCTAGTTTGGAATTACATAACGTAACGAACTAATCAATAATAATTAAATTTACTGCTAATAAAAAACTAATCTTAAGCGCAAGCGTAACGTTTCCCTTCCAACCTTTCATCATATATCATATATTTGCACCCTCTTGTCTTATTAGCTTCATACCTCTTTGATGTTTTGCCTTTTTAAGATTTGTTATTACTCATGTATTTATGTCTAACTGTGTATTCCCAATATTAACTTCACCTTGAATTCCACCCCTGTCCATTTGCCTCAAAGGACGGGGCAGGGCAGCCCCAAATAGGGAATCAGTCCTCTTGTCGAAAATTTTACGAAAATTTTATCAGCCTGGGGTAATTTAGGAACAGCCACACTGTGCTCGCATCACAACAGGACTTGGGTGAATATCAAAGCAGCAAATTTTACGTGTCTACGTTGAGAATCAAGGTGTAAAATTATAGGATGTTTCTTATTTTTTTTTATAGTAAACTGCGTTACTTGGTGCAACTAGGGCCACATTTTATTGTTATAAGTGTATATAAATAATCAGGAAAGAAAAATCGCTTTAAAATTCAAGTTTAGTGGCTTGTCCCAGTTCCATTTTATTATATAATTGCATTCTCCAACGTAACAATTTAAGGTACAATAAGAAATAAAAAAATTTCTTAGGTTATGCATTAGACACATAATCTAAAAACAATTACACCATATTAAAAAATCTAACTTAAAAGCACAGGACACTCGATCAAAGTTTGTCCAAGAAAAACACAAAATTTTGGTGGCACTTTTTCAACTTACTATTAGAAAAATAACAGTCAGTAAATCATATGAAACATTTATTGACAATAAAGTAGACACAACACACATAATCACAGTTTACATTTTAATGATAATAACAGAAACCAATATACTGTAAATAGAATGCAATAATCAATAGTACAAGAAAACTTAAACAATAATTAAATGTATGGAAATAATGTTTTTCCAACATTATTTCTAGCTGATACCTATTTACCCTTATACACGAAGTATTGCGGTCACGAAGAGATGTTGCTTCGACGATGGTGCGTGGTAAAAAGAGAAGCTCCGCTGCACTGAGCATCATTTAAATACGATCTTCAAAATGAACTGTCATGGCGCGCCCCTCCTACCCTCATCCGGGTATGGCAATAGCAAGTGCGACAACATCCGGCCGTCCTGCTCACGCGTTCGTCCTCGAACAGCGTTTTGGTCCAATGTAGAAGCTGGAAACATACAATAATTACTTAGTTTACACTGTATTTTTACTTAGTACACACAGATGTGACTTGCTTTAACATCGGACTGTTGGTAAGGTGTTCGAGATTAGAGCTATGCTATCGCAACATGGTCAACATGCTCTTACTTTTTGGGCTTGAACTAGATCAATGTTCACTTAGTATCAATCTAGTCGTGTATCACCACTAACAATAGACACAACAGCGTTCACTACGGATGCCTGTTGCTTATTGTTCAGAGACCGAACACCCTATAAACATCCATAATGTTTAAAGCAAATGCATTGGACCACATGAATGATAATGGCTATCCGGCAAAATATCAGTAACTAAGAATATAAAAATAAAAATCTGAATGGACACAAATAGATTGAGCAACTGAATAGGTATGTTATTATTATAAAATTTACCTTATTGCCACTTTAAGGTAGGTACCTATGCATCTTCGACAACATCCGGTACTTCAGCAACGCGGATCCAGGGCTTCATATTCTCCACGCAGGCAACACCATCGTACCTTTTGGAAGATCTTTCAGCTCCCCTCAAGTCTGCTACTTGATATCTATCGTGCCCCAGAATGTGTGTCACTTGAAAGGGCCCCTTGTACAGAGGCAAGAGTTTCGTGCTTTGACCATCATTTGTGTGACTTGGAATTTTGAGTACCACCAAGTCTCCAACTTTGTAAATAGGAGCCTCTTTTCTTTTCTCAGAGTCGAAGGATGCTTTTTGTCGTTCAGCATTACTCTTTATATTTGCGTCAACCTTATGCCTTAACGCAGTGACGTCAACAGAATGCTCGTTATTATCGTCAGTGATCGCGTCATGATTCATACGAATTCTAAACCCAAAAAATACCTCACTCGGTACGGCAGACGTGGTTTTATTAATTGTGCTATTAATACCTTGTTGTATGCTAGTTATGTGCTGATCCCATTTATTATTATCCGTATCAGCACTCATACTACGCAATGCTTCTAAAATTGTCCGATTATAGCGCTCGACTTGGCCATTTGAGCGCGGAACAGCAGTAGCAATTATATGAAGCCTAATGTTATTCTCTTTGCAATAATTGGTGAACAACTTTGATGTAAAAGCACTACCAGCATCACAAATTAGGCGTTTTGGACTTCCGAATACTTTAAATATTTTATTTAATTCATTGGTGACCACTTTGCTTTTAGTGTTTTTTACAGCAGAAATAAAAACGAATTTGGTAAATGAGTCAACTATCACTAAGATGTAACTATTTTGCTGCGTAGTTTTAACAAATGGACCAAGATGATCAACGTGAAGCGTGTGGAATGGTCTAGCAAATTTTGGGATTGGGTACAACTTGCCTGGTTTTTTACCGTGAACGTTCTTGTGATAGATACAATTCAAGCAATTTTTAATATATTTCGAAATAGTTTTCTTTAAACGAGGGAACCAATATTTCGACTTAATTCTTTCAATAGTTTTGTCTACCGCGAAGTGTCCTACATCATCATGGTTAGCACGAATTACATACCATATACATTTCTTTGGTACTAACCAACGCCTGCCAAATTCAGTTCTACGATAAACTTTGTTTCCCAACAATTCGTATTCGTTAAATACATTTTTATTCGCATCGGCCTCACCTGACTGTAATAAGTCCCTAATATTACATATACTGGGGTCTTGCAATTGAACCGCTAGTAACCAATCACCTTCAGTAATTGTGTTAATATGTATCTCATCAGATACATTATTGACAGTACGAATAGGGTTCCTACTTAATGCGTCAACGTGTTGCATCTGCGACCCGGCCCTGTGAATTACTTCGAACGTAAAATCCTGTGTATATAATACCCATCTACTTATTCGCGGAATTATCTCCTTTTTACTTAAGGCATGCCGTACTGCATTGCAATCGGTTGTAATTTTAAAACTAGTTCCTAATAAATAATGCCTAAACTTTTGTAAAGCGGAAACAATTGCTAGAAGCTCCAATTCGAAGGAATGGTATTTCTTTTCATCGTTACTTGTTTGACGACTATAAAAATAAACAGGTTTTTCGCCGTTATTAGTCAGCTGTGTTAAGATACATCCTATGCCATCACGACTGGCGTCCGTATACAAATTTATGGGTAATTTGGGGTCAAATACGCTGAGCACCGCATTTTTAATCAACGCATCTTTCACCCATGCTACAGCCTGATCTTGTTGGGGCCCCCATTGCCAATTTGCACCCTTTTTTAATAAACAAGTCAATGGTTTGCAGAGAAGCGCACAATTCTTAATAAATTTTCTAAAATAATTTATTAACCCTAAAAATTGTCTCAGTTGATGAACTGACGTCGGAATCGGGTATTTTGAAATAGCTTCTAGCTTACGGGAACTCGGAGTGATGCCTTTTTCGGAAATATCATAGCCTAAAAACGTAATTCGATCTTTAAAAAAAAAACATTTGTCTAAATTGATCGTTAACCCATTTTTAACAAATATATCTAATACTTTTTCTAAGCAAGCCATATTTTCTTCTATGGTTTTCGTAGCGATTAAGGTATCGTCCATGTAACATATTACCCTTCCAAAACGTAGATTACCCAAAACAGTATTCATTAGTCTTTGGAAAACAGCTGGCCCATTACATACTCCAAAAGGCATCCTCAAAAATTCAAAATGGCCATCACTTGTTATAAACGCAGTTTTGTGCACATCTTCAGATTTAATGCTTATTTGATGATAGCCACTTTTAAGATCCAAAGAAGTAAAGAATTTACATCCCTGCAATCTGTCAATGAGGTCCTCAATCATGGGCATAGGGTATTTCTCCTTAACAGTTATTTTATTTAGCTGTCTATAGTCTACGCATAACCTTTTTGCCCCAGACGCTTTGTCAACCAGAAGAGCTGGGCTAGCATATGCAGATCTACTGTTTTGAATAATCCCATTTTTTAAAAGATCATCTACCAGTTCACGCGTGATAGCTCTTTCCGACTCGGACATCCTATACGGTCGTTGGTAAATAGGTTTATTAGATGTTAGTTGTATCTCTAATTCAACAGCCGAGGTGTTTCCTAACTTCGATAAATCTTGGGCAAAGGATAGCGGGTATTTTAATAATATTTGATTTAATGCTATTTCATTGTCTCCTTTTACGTTATTAGTAACCTTAATACTACACACATTCAATGCTTGAGCCGATTGAAAAGTTAAAATTTCTCCGACACGAACATACATTATATTTATATGTTCAGTAAAATTTCTTCCTATCAAAATATTACAGCTAGCTAGAGCATCAATAACGTATAATGTAATAATTAATTCCACAGAATCGACTTGAAGCTTAACTGAGACTGCCTTAGTTACTGTAGCGGTTAAATCATTAGTAAACCCCACTAAATTAACAGTATTATTCAAAGAGAAAGGTTGCAACTTTAATTGGTTTACTAACGCAGATGTAATTAAGGAGCAGTCGCTGCCCATATAAAAAAATGCACTACATTCCTGGTTGTTTATTAGAACCGGTTTGTAAAACTTTTGTTTCATTTTTGGGTCAGAAATCATTTTCACTTCGACATTTTTCTCGATCTTCGACTTAGACTTGGCGTGACAGGCTGCCTCTAAATGCCCTAACTTTTTGCAAAAGGTACACCTCACATCGTCTTTGACAGTACAATTATTTCTTCTGTGACCTACCTCTCCACATCGGTAGCAGGTATGGTTTGGTACACTATTATTATGGGCAGAAGATTCAACTTTGATGTCAGATTTACTTAAAGCATTTTGGTACCCGGGTTGTAACGGTCGAGAAGAATGTTTGGGTGGCAATGTGTTTCTAGAAGGGATTTCGTTAACCGAAGGTAACTGAATTTTGCCGTATAAAAAGGAGGCTAAGTCGTCACAATATTTAAAATTGCCTGCTTCGGCAGCTACACTAATGTTCTTGTCACCTATTGAACCTACTATTATGGATATTATATCTTGATCTCGAAAACCTAACTGCAAGCGATCTATTTTTGACTTTTGTTTAAAAAAGAAATCGTATAAAGACTGATTTGCTGTAGGTTTCGTGTCGATTAGTTCTTTAAGAGATCTGAACATATCACTTCTTACTTGAAAGGTATCTGACAATGTTTCGCGCCATTGCTTCCACTTCCACGTGGTCCACCTAATTTCATTTTTTTGCAAAGCATCTAACCAAGTTTTCGCGGTATTACGTAATTTTTGAAGCGCCTGATACTTAATCATATTATCGGACCATCCAAACGCTCGAGAATTAGCCTCTACAACATTAATCCACATATCTACACTGTCTACAAGTGGGTCGAATTCGGGAATCACTGACGATAATAAAACATTCTGACTCACGATTTGCGAATTCTTATGGCGGCGTCGCTTCTTGCGCCTCCGTTCATTTGCACTACTGCTGCTGCTGCTACTCGAACTGGAGGTCGACGTACTTGAACCTGTCGATGGCTCCCTTCTTGATCTTCGTTTGCGCCTGCGCGGCATGATTGTGAGCGATGTAGGTACGGTTGTCACTTCTGATATTAGAAAAATAACAGTCAGTAAATCATATGAAACATTTATTGACAATAAAGTAGACACAACACACATAATCACAGTTTACATTTTAATGATAATAACAGAAACCAATATACTGTAAATAGAATGCAATAATCAATAGTACAAGAAAACTTAAACAATAATTAAATGTATGGAAATAATGTTTTTCCAACATTATTTCTAGCTGATACCTATTTACCCTTATACACGAAGTATTGCGGTCACGAAGAGATGTTGCTTCGACGATGGTGCGTGGTAAAAAGAGAAGCTCCGCTGCACTGAGCATCATTTAAATACGATCTTCAAAATGAACTGTCATGGCGCGCCCCTCCTACCCTCATCCGGGTATGGCAATAGCAAGTGCGACAACATTACTATAACATGAAGTTTCGTGCGTGTGCGACCAATCGCGTTTTTTTTATTTCGCACCTCTTTGTGTGCTGGGCTTGCTTGTAACAGGTGTGTGATTAGTGCTGCGATTACCCGCCAAAAACGTAAGTACCTCATCTTGGGTGGCACGGGGGACAAGAATTGTTCAATTTTTGGTGGATCGATTTGCTGTTGATTTTAACGTGTTTTAATAGTAAGTTACGCGCGCGTTGATTTGGGTAACGCATAAATCAGTGATATTAATTTAATTGTTTTTTTGTTGCCTGGTTCCAATAGTTTCATTAGCAAACACATAAATGTTATGTACTTGGGAATAAATAAGACCTATTATTAAAAGGGTAGCATACTAAAGAGCAAGTTTCTTATTTTTATTTTGTTGCTTTTTAGAATGTCAAAACAGACCAACAGGCTGCTTAAAAAGAGAATGGATGAAAGAGATGGAAAGAAGAAGAAAAGGAAGAATAATGTTTCATCATAAGCCTACAGCAGACCACTGCTGGACATAAGCCTCCTCAATAGCATGACACTCAACTCGATTCTCAGCAACTCTCATCCAGTTGCTACCAGCCACCCTGCGACGATCGTCACTCTAGTCACTCGAGTCTGAGGGCATCCCATCTTATTTTTGCCGATTCGCGGTCTCCACTCAAGAACACGTCTACCCAAATTAGCCGTAGAACCGATGACCAATGGTCATCGGTTCTACGGCTAATATGACCGGCCCATTGCCACTTCAGCTTACTTATTCTGTGAGCTATCCCTACTATCTAACTCTGGTTCTCTGTCGGATCACCTAGTTCCGGAGATCCACCCCACCTCAGAGAGACTCCAAACACAGCCTGTTCCATAGCTGAGCGACCTTGCATTTATGAACCAGCCATACCGGGAGCGTGACGTTTCGGTCAAGTAATTCATAACAGGCAGGATGAGCTGCTTAAAGATCTTCCATCTTTAGGCACTGTGGAAACGTGAAGAGAAGACCCCATGTTTCCCAAATGCTGCCCAGCCCAGCTGCATTCTTCTGTGAGTCTCAAAGTTGTTCTTACCAAACTTCAGAGTTTGCCCGAGATAAACATAATTATTCTCAAACACCCTCTATACATTTGTCAATGGCGGTCCTCTCGAGGGTGTTTGAGAATAATTATGTTTATCTCGGGCTCTGACTCTGTCGAGACCTGGTCAGTTCTAAACCTATTGTGACAACAATAGGTTTAGAACTGACCGCTATTGTTGTCACAATAGGTTTAGAACTGACCAGGTCTCGACAGAGTCAAAAACCTTCTCATAGTCCACAAGTGCAAGACAAGATCTGATCTGCTCCGGTGGGTGGAAGTCGTCGAGTCTTTCCGCTAGACGATTCGTGACACGTGGCTAAGGAGTGAAATGGGTCTGTAATTCTTTAATAGGGACATGTTCCCCTTCTTAAATAAAACAACGATCACGCCCCTTCTCTACGCTTTTGGATTTCTCCCAGATAACAGGACCGAATTGAAAAGCTCCTGAAGCTCTCTTGCAGGCCTTCCTCTCGCTTTCAGGAGGTCTGTCATTATCCCATCCTCATCAGGGGCTTTTCCATTTTTAAGCTGTCTAACAGCAACCTCGATTTCATCTTGGCTGAATTTTGACAGGTCTTCTCGTTAAGGTAGTTCTGGAATCCTTATTTTCGGGATCAGGTCGAGATATACAGTACATGCGATGATTGTGAGATTAGTTACATTGAGTTTTATTATTGAGATTGAAGCAGCAGCAGAAGGCTGAAAGTCACCCAAAGGGCAATGGAGAAGGCTATGCTCGGAGTTTCGAATGAAGACACATCCGCAAGAGAACCAAGGTTACCGACATAGCCCGAAGAATTGCCAAACTTAAGTGGCAATGGGCAGGGCACATTGCTCGCAGGACGGATGGCCGATGGGGCCGAAAAGTTCTGGAGTGGCGACCGTGAACCGGAAGACGTTGCATTGGAAGGCCTCCCATTAGGTGGACCGATGACCTGGTGAAGGCTGTGGGAATCCGCTGGATGCGAGTCGCAAGGGACCGGTCAATGTGGTGACACTTGGGGGAGGCCTTTGTCCAGCAGTGGACGTCATTCGGCTGAAATGATGATGAAATGATTATTGAGATTGAGGTTTGTGACAGAGAATTAAATTTTGGTGCCACTTATTTTTAATTTTGGTGGGTACTTTTATTTTAGTGGGCGATTATCAATTTTGGTGGCCACACTACACTTTAAACTTAAATATCTCAAAAAGTTATCGAGATATTCTTGGGCCTCTTGAAGATTCTTTAATAATAATAATAATAATAATATCTTTATTTCAGACACACGTCCATATACATTTTTACAAAGAAAGCGTTAGTAGGGTTGTTAGTAGTACACACAAAAAAATAATAATAATAAAAGAAAAAATAAAAAAGGTGTTAGTAATTTGTTAGTAAACCAAACAAGTTAAATAAGTGCACAATGGTAATTACATCTATTTCCTATTTCTGTGCAGGTGTACACTTGCCCAGTACACAGTAAACGGACTGTCAATTTTGTAACGCTCTGAGGACAGTGTTTGTGCTACCACGGACCCTGCTCATCATCGATGCAGTTCTTTTCCTGATGATGGAGAAGAAATCATCGATGTAAGCGTCCGCAAACATTGCGAAAGCACTGCAATACCTGGGTTTCCTCAACACTGCCCTCAGCGCGTCATTGTACTGAATACGCAGAGCGTTGTAAGCCCGCCGCGTAAAGTTGATCCTCAGACTGCACGTGTAAAAAGACTGACAGAAGGCTCTGAAAAGTAACAGTTTTACATCTGTGGTACATTTAAGCTTGGACTTTATGTTATATCAGATAATTATTTTTCACGAAAACTGAATAATACATTTTGCCACCAAGAATGACACAAAATGCACTTTGCTGATAATCACCGACTTAGAGATCATGTTCCTGCGCTCGCGTCACAACAGGACTTAGAGATCATCAGGTTTTAACGTATTTGAATGAGACGGACTAGATGATTATGTAAAAGTATAATATATCTAATATTATATATAAAGTATATCTAATATTTAGGTACTTTATTTACACACTAACTCTAAAAGAAAGGAATTAAAAATATTATTTTACAAATATCAAAAAGGGTTACAGTGCGTCGAAAAATTCGTCCACATCGCTGTCAACAGGAAAAGTGCCGAGAAGGCTGGCAGCATTGCCACGTTGGATGGCAATGCTGATTCTTTGGCCAAAAAATAGGCCCGCCCTCTGGTCACGTGAAGGGTCGACCAACCGTTTGGCGATTTCCCGAAATACTAGGTGGGCACTCGGACCCCATGGCCCTAGTGTTTCAACCCCAAACGGCTCAAACACATAATTACCAATTAAATTATTGTATTTGCGCCGTTTGAGGTTTTCAGCACCTGCAGCAGCCGCCCCAGCGCAGCACACTGTGCTAGGAAGATAGGATGGCGCAAGGGTGTCGACGCAAGTTGCGTCCCACACCAAAGGCCTACCCAACTTCCATGGCATTATGGTCATAACATCTGGTCTTTTGCCATCGACGCGTGCCAAGCCAGTGGGTTCTAATACAGCTGGCACCCCGGCGGTGGCAAGAGCAGGACGGATGAGATCATTAATGCTAGCGTGCCGCACTATCCGACCTGTACTCTTACCGCAAGAAAGGCCATGGTGTCGGAGGCAGTCGACTTCTTCACCACATTGACAGCGATGTGGAGCCCCACAAGGAGCGCCCAAACGCAAACATGTAGCGAGCCGGAAAGTTGTGTCACCTAACATAGTGCCTAAATTAGGTGTCACCCACAGCCAGCAGGCGGGCACGCTCAGCAGTATTGGTAGACGTATCAATAAGTTTATTCCGTACCAACCTGCAGAGCGGCTCATCCCACTGTCTCTGGGAAAACGGGTTCTCGGGCCGATCCGTGTCTGGGCAAGCCACTTTTCAGGCGTCCTCTGCGTCGGTCAAGCACGGCACTTCAGAGCTAACCAGGGAGAGAGTTAAAATTTTCCTGGTTAACTTTTCAGTGCTGTGGACAGAAGACAGGAACGCCGGTAAGCTAACACTAGAAATTTTGCGGACGCCAAGGCCACCAAAACGAATTGGTAGGGTGGCTTGCAGCCACGCTCGGTCGTTCAGGGCCACATTAAGAATGAATGTTAATGTGTTGCGAATTATTTGGTCAATTTTGTCTAAAAGTTGTGGTTTCTTCTAAAGAGGAGAACAACGGAGAAAATACATAAAATTTGGACCAAAACAGCAATATCTGATAATGGTGAATGCCGAATGTAAATTAATTTTGGAGAGTCTATCCGAAATATCATTGAAATGTTTAATTTTGTCGTCGATGAAAGATGAAAAACTTTCTTCTAAAATAGGGGAACCTAGATGATGCAGGGAACTACACAGGGAACAGGGCTTTCTAAAATTTTAATTTGTGCGGCTATTGCATTAAATTTATCTATAGTCGATTGTGTGTCAGTAACGTCAGAGAGGAAAATTTCGCACTTTGAGGGGTTAAGGTCAAGGCCAATAGATTTAAATTGATTTTTGAGGAGTTTTAGGTCAGCCAAAACCGTGTCAACATCACCTCCTAGCGTTCCATCATCTACATACCACACATTGAATTTTTAATTTAGCTGTTGAATTGTGGGATGAATAGCCAAACTGAAAATGACAGGCCCGAGAGGGTCACCTTGTTGGCAATCAACTGCAGATTCCAAAACGTTGTCCTTGTAAAGTAATTTTGAAGGGTGTCTGTAACATTGCCACAAAAAACCATAAATTTCGGGTAGTACTTTTTTGACTTCAGCCAACAAAGTGTCCCTATTCACAGAGTTGAAGGCATTTTTGACGTTAACCTTGAGGATGACCTCACCTTTCTTTGAGTGTAGAAAAGACGATAAGGCATGTATGGCTGCCTCACAGCCCCCTCTGGAACCAAAACCAAGTTGAAGGGGCTGGAGCTTAGTTGCAAGCGTCTCACTGTACAGCTTGCAACATATTTTGGCAGCCATACGCCTGTAGGTGCAATCGACGGCAATTGGACGAATGCCGCCGTCCTTCTTGCGCAGGGCACACAGGTTAGCCCCATAAAAGACATCGACGACGGCATCGTTCACGCCGCCGTAGAGCATTAGGTTGATCAGAACCGCAAGCTCCTTCAAGAGCGACTCACCAGCTTCCCCGGCGCCTGAACTCAACAAATCTTTCAAATGCTGTGGAGTCAGGCCGTCGAGGCCGCCGGCAGAACCACTCCGAAAGGAGCTCACGGCTGCGATCTACTGCAGGGCTGTAATTTTAAAAAAAGGTGAGTCCTGAAAAGGGGGTCGGGGAGGACGGGCGGGTCGGGGAAGGTAAGACCATCCGCAGGCGATGGATGTTTACTCTCCAGGACTGAAAGAGTATCTGGAGAGTAAGGCACCACCACATCACTGCAGAACAGTATTCTGGCTGCCCCCCTAATGTCTCCGTCTTAGCTTGGATTCCACATGATCACAAATGTCTTTCTGTGTATAAAAAAAATGTAATTTGGAATATAAAATACGGGCCGAATTGTTGCAACTATCTTTAATTTGGTTTGTTAAAGATTTTTGAGTAGTCAAATTATTTTGGACATGCAGAATCCTGTACGGGAAGGTGAGTAACTGTTCCCAGGCACGGTGCGAGTTCTCCTGGGTCGTGAGATGGACACATAGCGCTAAACTCAGTGCAATAGAATGTCTCGCGCCCCGGGGAACTCTTTTTAGGACTGGAGTGGAATTTTTGAATTTGGACAATGTTTTCTACAAAGTTAGTTCAAAAGGTGTTGATGTCGGGGATGTGGCTGGGGGGGACAAAGGTACACTATGAGGTTTGTGGACCTTGCCATAGTGTATTTTAAGACCCCGTTCGCCTTAAAAAAAACGAGCCTTAGAACAGTGAGGGCATCTTACCAGTTGTACATCCAGTGATGTGGCAGGTTGACTGGCACTAACTATTCCGGCGTCGCTACAACTGGCGCCGAACATAAAATAATTAACTTACCAATAAACAATAAATAAATATAAACTATTAAAAACACTTAAAAATAAAACACATAGGTACATTTAAAATTTACAACAAAAAAAAAATGTCACTTAGCACTGACGCCACTGACAGAAGCTGCGCGCAGTTGCGCTGACGGCCTGGGACGCCGCCGCGCCGACCGCGCTGGCATTTAGCGCAGCCCCGGCAACTGTTGCCGGGAGACGGGCGTCGCGTTGTGTCTTCTTGAAAAGAAAAGCCGCACAATAACCCTCCAAAAGCCGATTATGTTTTAAAATACACAATTCTTCTTCGTAATTCTCCCTTTCAAAAAAATGTCATGACCATTGGCACCCATGAATTTTAGACATTTCAAAGCAGTCAGCACGCCAATCAATTTACGAAAAAAATGTCATCTGTGGAATGTTTCACACTAATGTACTCGTGTTTTATAAGTGTACTCGTGAGCACAATGAATTTATACAATTTATTATAATAATTATTGCTTTGAGAAAAAAAAATTACAGCTTGACGTGCGCTGTCAATTCCGAATTAATATTTAAATTAAAACGTTTAGCTGACAGTCACAAAATAAAACATGTAATAGTCAGAATCCCGTGTGATCCATTCAATTGTTCCGGCTGATCAGGAGCGCTCTGAAAGTGTGTGCGTGTGTAGGCAACTCATTATTATAATTGTTATTAATGTTTAGTTTGTATTTTTTGTCGCACGATGCGAAATGATTGGCAACGTTGCATTTGTGTTCGCGCGCATTTTGGACCGACCGTTGTGCCAGATGTTGTGTGTTGTGCACCCGCGCCGGCGGGCGTGCGGTCCAGGGCTCCAGAGTCCAGGTAATTGCCGCTAAAATCGAGTCCTGAGCGGGCGTGTATTATAACGCTCCGGCGTTCCCGCCAAATTGATGTATCTAATGTGTTTTGTGTTTAATGAGTTCTGTAATGTGTAATGTGTGCCTTGATAAATAATATACGCCTTTTAACCAGTAACTACGTTTCATTCATTGAGGAAAAATCCCGCCCTAAATTATAGCGTGCGTACATGAGTCGTCTACTGTGCGCCAACAACATATTATGTCGCGTCAGTTCAGAGCATGGAGCGACAAGCTTAACATTTAGTTCTGAATGACAACTTCGAGTCTCGATGAGTTGTGAAGCTCACGATCGATTGTAATTCGCGAAAGACACACTCCATCTCACTCTAAATTACGTTAGTCGTTATTACAAAGACACTAAATATATAAAGAAAGGAATCGTCACGTAACGTTGAATACAATGTTCAAAACTTACCGAAATTTCTGAAAATTATCCGTATTGTTTCTTTTCTTGTTTTCACATATTAGATGACGTAATAGGCTTAGTATACTAGTCTTTTACATGGAATCCTCTGATGCCGAACTAGGACGGATCCTGTTTTACATGATACATTTTTCTTTTATTAATAATGCACAAACTTGTTGGCCAATTTTGGTCAGACTAAATTTGAATTATCATCGACACGCTGAGAAGAAGAACGTACGAAATGTACGTGTTTCCTTTATTTCTAAATATTAAATTTTCTCTTTTTTCGGTCAACTCGTTAGGCCTCTCTGCTCACTCCACAAGGCCAGCGCTCTCAGCGGATCTCGCCGCCGACGTGTCACAGCCCTCCCCGATGCTCCAGTGCGAACGAATCAGTTCGAGAGCGGCTCAACGGCTCAGCGAGCAGGCACTCGACGGTGACCGATCGTGCCCCAAACTTAAACTCAAACTCAAAGCATTTATTTCAATTGGACCATTATGGCACTTTTATATGTCAAAAATACAAAAAAAAAACAAAGCTACAATCCCAGACACAAGACATAATAACTTGAGAAAGTACTGTGTGCCCATTTCCTAGCGTAGATCTCTATGGAGAAGAACAAAAAAAAAAGGTTTTTATTTCTTAAACTTATGACTTAACAATCACATGATAAGAAGTACCTTTTGAGCAAAAAATTAAATTAACAAGAAATTTCATGGACACTCTTTTAAATCAAAATATTGTTACAAAATCTTGCTTACATCATTCATTTATTTATTTATTTAACGGTTTATGCACACATACAGAAAAGAAGAAAGGAATTGAAAAATTGGTAGAGATTATAGATATATATGTGAGAACGATGTAGAAAGACGTGCACATTAAGAGCGTCCAGAGTAAAAGATTAAATCAACAATTTAAAAATAAAGTAAGTAGGTAATTAAAATGAACCGTGGCAGCTAAGAGAGGACCAGTCCCAACTGACAGCGCCCGATCACGAACATGACACGTGAATCGGTGCCATTCAACTCAACCATATTGAAGGGAACTAGATGACCCGACACACCCGCCACCATCAGCGAGACATTTGAGTGAGCATGACATTCTCTCAGCCACCACGGCATATTCAAGTCAATAAAAGATAACTAAATGCAAATGGTAGCTTTACAGTACATGGTACTCACACATGTGCTATGCAATTATACAATATTATGAGATGGAATCTATACAAAGCAAAGATACTTTTACAATCTTCTGCAGCTAGCACAAAAATTTGCCCAATTACTTTTCCCCTATGGTTGTGGAGCAAGACCAGCATTTAGCCAAGCATTTTTATCATCAATGTAATCCCCTAACTTATAATATGCTTGCCTACATAGTGTGCGTTTTATACAAGATTTAAATTTCGTCTCATTCAGTTGTAGAATGTGGGGAGATATTTTACTGTATCATTTTAAACAGTACCCCATGAAAGATGAATCTACTTTAGCAAGCCTGAAACTTGGCTGAACTAGTTGGTCCCTATTTCTATTAGTGTAGTGGTGTCTGTCACCTCTTTTACTGAATAAATCCAGATTTTTCCTAACGTAGATGATATTTTCATAGATGTATTAACAAGGTACTGTCATGATATTAATTTCCTTAAACAGTTCTCTTAGAGAATCGCATCTACGTAATTCATAAATGGCTCTGTGTAAGCGCGGGTTTGATTTGATTTTACTAACAGGAGCTGACACTAAAGAAGAACTACTACACATACTGAATGCAGTCACCGCTATGTTGAAATCCGGCTGCTTTAATCTCCGAAAGTTCAGATCAAATGCCCCTGACATCTTTCCCATCTCCAGTGCCACCATGCTGTGCTGCGCGAGCAGAGCGAATCCACAAAGCTACGCGTCGTATTCGACGGCTCTGCCGCGACATCTACTGGCGTTTCCATAAACGACATCCAAATGACCGGCCCCAAGGTACAAGATTCCTTGTTTTCGATTCTGCTGCGATTTCGCCTATACAAGTACGTATTAGCTGGAGATATCGACAAATTCTTTCGTCAAGTCGACATCCACGAAGAAGACAGAGACCTGCACCTCATCCTTTGGCGTGAAGAAGATAATCTCCCGATAAGAACACTTAAGCTCAACACCGTGGCGAAGCCATATCGCCAGCGCAAGCTACTTAAGCACTAAATGCTTATGGCAACTTGGTGAAGACTGCGACGACGATAAGGTCAAGGAAATAATTCAGAAGGATTTTTATTGCGACGATCTACTAACAGGAGCTGACACTAAAGAAGAACTACTACACATACTGAATGCAGTCACCGCTATGTTGAAATCCGGCTGCTTTAATCTCCGAAAGTTCAGATCAAATGCCCCTGACATCTTTCCCATCTCCAGTGTCGACCTGCAGAGCAAGTTAAGCTTGAGTGACGCATCCAGTGCCCTCGGCTTGGGCTGGACCCCGCTATCCGACTCTCTTCAATTCACCATTGAAGCTCCAAGCCCCGAATCTACAAAAAGAACTACGAAAAGAGCAATACTATCATCGTCTTTCAGCATTTTTGATCCTCTCGGACTGCTTTCACCGTGCACTGTCCAGCCGAAGATGCTAATGCAACAGTTGTGGCGGCGAGGTTTGGACTGGGATGAGCCAGTCCCAGATGATCTACGAAAAGAATGACAGAAAATGAGTTCTAGCCTTCCGTCTCTAAATGAAATGGCAATATCAAGAACAGTTACATGTAAGAATCCACAAGAAATTCAATTACACTCATTTTGTGATGCATCCATGCACGCTTATGGCGCATGCATATATCTACGATCAATAGATAACGAAGGTAACGTAGCAGTCCATTTACTCTGTGCCAAATCAAGAGTGGCGCCTACTAAACCGCCTCTTACCATACCAAAGTTGGAGCTACTTGGAGCGCTACTCGCCGCAAATCTCACGAAGACTGTTTTGAACTCCCTGCGGTACCCCATCTCCACGTGCATTCACTGGTGTGACTCCAGTGTCGTACTCGCATGGCTCAACAACACTCCCAGCAAACTGAAGAGTTTCGTTGCTAACAAGGTCGTAGAAATCTGCGAGAACACAAACCTTTCTTCATGGCGTCACGTGCCCACTGCTGCCAACCCGGCTGACCACATCTCCCGCGGCGTTCCTGCAGAAAAGCTGCGCACTCTACAAGACTGGTGATCAGGCCCGTCCTTTCTCAGCATGGATAGAAATCACTGGCCATCACAAGTAAAACCAAGTAAAACCAAATTACCTGAGATGAAGGTCCTACTCGTGACAACCAAATGCAAGTCACCAGTTATTCGATTTGAAGATTTCTCCGCTCTCAACAGAATCAAGAGAATATTTGCGTATATACTAAGGTACATTCAATGTCTGAAAGATAAAAATATTATAAGTGGTCCTCTATCAGTTAAAGAGATGAAAACTTCATTAAAATTATTAGCCAGAGAGGCTCAAAAGCAATCATTCCCTGAAGAGTACAATAAAATACTAAAAGGTGAATCCATACTTAAGGGTAAAATATCAGCTCTTAGCCCATTTCTCGATGAGGAAGGTGTTATGAGAGTAGGCGGTAGGCTTGATCGTTCCAGCTATAGCCACGATAAAAAACATCCTATAATTTTAGACTCTAAACATCATATGACCATTTTAATCTTTCGCGAAGAACACAAACGCTTATTGCACGCAGGTCCACAGCAACTGCTGTACTCTGTCCGCGAGTCCTTCTGGCCGATCAACGGCAGGCAGCTCTCCCGTAGCACCGTGCGCTCTTGCGTCGTGTGCCGCCGCCACAAAGGGCAAACTCTTACACCTATGATGGGCAATCTACCTCCCGAGCGAGTCACGCCCGCAGCACCCTTCCAATCTATCGGGATGGATTTCGCAGGACCTTTTCACATACTCAATAAAAAAGGTCGTGGTGCTCGCGTATCCTAATGCTATTTATGTCTCTTCATCTGCTTTAGGTTCAAGTGTGTGCATTTGGAGGCCGTTAGCGACCTCTCTAAAGACGCGTTTATTTCATGCTTAAAACGCTTCATTTCACGTAGAGGAAAACCTTTAGAGATATTCTCGGACAACGGGCGTAATTTCGTTGCAGCGTCCAAGGAAGTAGGTCAATTTCTAAAATCAAACGCGAAAGGAATCAGTGATCTTGCAGCAAACATGCAAATTAACTTCAATTTCCATCCACCTTACGCTCCTCACTTTTCTGGTCTGTCGGAGGCCGGCATTAAATCGGCTAAGCATGTAATCAAACGTGTAATGGGCAACACTAATATGACCTTCGAAGAGTTGGTCCCACGTTATTTGCGCAGGTTGAGGCTATAATGAATAGTCGACCCCTGTCCCCACTTTCCTCTTGTCCTACAGATTTCCTTCCTCTCTCCCCAGGACACTTCCTGATCGGCCGGCCGCTGACCGCACCGCCATCGCCAATCATCGATGACACCGCACGCTGCCGCACAAGATATGAGGCCATCGAGAAAATGCGACAGCAATTTTGGACACGGTGGCAACGGGAGTACATCTCTGAGCTCCAAACGAGAACGAAATGGCGTGAAAACAAGGCCAAGTTGGCTACTGGTGATTTAGTCCTCATTCAGGAGGATAATACGCCGCCGCTATGCTGGCGCCTGGGGCGCATTGCCAAACTGTATCCTGGAGAGGATGGCATATCCCGCGTCGCCGATATCTTTACTACCAGAGGCACTATCAAGCGGTCCCTCACTCGCCTCTGCCCTTTACTTGACTGATCCAGAAGCTCATCACACATTTCTAAAGAATACATGAAGACATTTTTTTAAGAAAATTGAGACATTATTTAATGAAAAGGAAACATTACTGCTTCACGTGCACGCCATCACCACACTAGCCACTCGGCGTCCACATCACTGCACTGCCGCATACAGCGCTGCACTGCCACTTCTTGCATCATGAGCACACGTCGCTACACCTGTAATTCTGCATCAGCGCCAAGAGCGCAACTTCATTAGCTTCGAGAACGACGGAATCCACGTCGCCAACGTCTCATCGTCCACGCTCCCCTGCTGGACTTACCGGCCCCGGAGTATGTTCGCGCCAACACCAACGTGACGAGAATATCGCCTGCGCCGCGCTTCGCATCACTAGAGCGCACCCCGCGCCCGCCTCACTCCCCGCAACGCGTCTGCGTCGAGCGAGCCGCGCCCTCCCGCTCTCTTGCTCCGCGACCGCCAAAGGCTACACATGCGCCTACGCGCTCCCTACCGCGTGCCATAAAATGATTAAATGATCCGCATTCATCTAGTATTATGTAACTAATTGTAAATGGAAGTATAGTAATTAAAAATGGATTAGTTTATCATTTTATGGCGCGCGGTAGGGAGCGCGTAGGCGCATGTGTAGCCTTTGGCGGTCGCGGAGCAAGAGAGCGGGAGGGCGCGGCTCGCTCGACGCAGACGCGTTGCGGGGAGTGAGGCGGGCGCGGGGTGCGCTCTAGTGATGCGAAGCGCGGCGCAGGCGATATTCTCGTCACGTTGGTGTTGGCGCGAACACTCTGATAGCCCTTTTCTGCAGAATAAATTAATATAGACTCGATGTCTGCAGCCCGTCCCCATAGTAAAATACCGTATAACATAATACTATGAAAATAACTAAAATAGACTAACCTCGCCGTATCAACATCTGTAAATTGACGGATTTTTCTAATAGCTGCTGCTGAGCTCAGCCGTCCTGCAAGAGATGTTAAATGAGAACCCCATTGTAGCCTTGAGTCGAGCGTAATTCCCAAAAAAAACCGTTATATCGACAAATTCTAGTTTCTCTTGATTCAATACTACGTCACAATCACTACTTTTGACATTTGGTAAAGCAAATCTAATGCATTTTGTTTTTTTTTCCCATTTAGTACTAAATTATTAGCGGTAAACCAATTATGAACTTGCAGTAGGGCGTTATTTACGTCGTTAAGATTTGTGGCACGTCTGTTTACCCTAAATATTAAAGAAGTATCGTCAGCAAACAATACCAATTACGGGTGATTGTTAAATAAATGGGGTAGGTCATTTATGTACACTAAAAAGAGGAAGGGACCCAATATCGAATCTTGTGGTACACCCATTGTTACTTTTAAACCCATTGAATTTACACCATTTACTTGTACATGCTGCTGTATATCATTTTAATACGATTTTACTAA
Source organism: Xestia sexstrigata (assembly GCA_941918905.2). Lineage (NCBI taxonomy): Eukaryota > Metazoa > Arthropoda > Insecta > Lepidoptera > Noctuidae > Xestia > Xestia sexstrigata. Next base: position 19,732,335 of record OW799221.2, on the reverse strand, counting down.
GCTGAGCGCAAGTTTACCTAAACCGTAATGCTCAAGTTTTAAGATCAGGGTTTCGTGATTTACGCAATCAAATGCCTTCGAAAGGACACAGAAGAATCCTATAGCATCTTGAGCCTCTTCCAACGCAGTAAATATGTGTTTTAATAAAGTGACACCGGCGTCAGTCGTACAACGTCCTTTCGTGAAACCGTACTGTTGGTCGTGTAAGATTTTATTGGTTTTAAAATGGTAAAGCATTATCTTTTCAAACACCTTGCTGAAAACCGGCAACACGGATACGGGCCTATAATTATTGGTGTCTTTACTGTCCCCGGATTTAAAAAGAGGTATTACTTTACTGAATTTCATTAGATCCGGGTAGACCCCTTGATCCACGCACAAATTAAATATCGAGGCTAAATACGGTGCTACAGTCTCAATAAAGCCTCTAATGAAGAGCGGCCGCATTGCACCGCGATTGCATTACAACTGGTTTGGATCGCCTCGAATCACGAAATTTGGCGAGAAGCAAAATGTCTTGCAGTACATGTAAAGAGAAGAAACTGAAAACCGTAAATATGTAGTTTAATGACAAAAAAAAACTTATTTTTATTCTTTATTGCACACAAAATCAAAAATATACACACAAATCAAAATATATAACTTATGTACAAAGGCGAGCTTAACCCAGAATTCGATCGATCGATCGGGATTCGATCTCATTTACTATGGAACGAAGAGCACAGAAGATGCGTGTTCACTGTTGAAGACTTGAGGTAAACGGGAACAAAGACGATAACGGAGCTATGTTTTGCTTATACAATTCATTTTTATTACAGCTATATGTTTTTCAATTTTTGGACACCTACGTATATAATTGTATACAAGATGACACCCACAAGAAACGTTGTGCTCCTCTGCTTGACAGGTGTGGGACGTGGAAGCCTGCGAGTGGCGAGGCGTGACGCGGCGGAGTGGTGCCGCTGCTGAGATTCAGATTAACACGTAATGCGGGTGTGCACTTGATCGCCTCGCCTGCCTTGCCTCGCTTCGCCAGTCTTGCCTGGCATAAAGCTCACAATGAAAATTTATTTTTTGCCACAAAGTAGCGTCTCGGTAGTCGTCTCAGCATTCTTCTTAGGCTTTTTTGCTGGCACTGGAACCTTACATCCATGTTATAAGGTCTATGTTTGTGTTGTGATAGCCCGGTGTGAAACGTAACGAACGCCGAGAGCCTTCGTGACGGAGTGCCGTGTCATCCGAGTGACTCGCCGCGATCGTAGTAGATTGTCGGCGCGTCGCTCGTTCCGATAGTTGTACACCTTATTTATTCAAGTGCACGTCTAATAAAATAATATCGACGAGTAGCTGGTGGCCCCCTTAATACCTGTGGGGATTGAACTCGAAAGTGTTTAGCTGTGCGCGATGCTCGCAGTTTACCACCTACTGCTACAAGTTTGTTGCAGATATTCTTCCTCCACAATAGTGCAATCATTGAGTACACGCGTGAGTGAGGGTAGAATAAGAGCTCGCTGTATCCGGGCGCGTGTACTATGTGGCCATAGATACAAACGATTTACGAAAGGGTGCTTGAATTACTTCCATAGGCTTTCATACCTGTAAATGTGTCACGCCGCTTGATTTATGTTGAAAGCAATCTTTATAAAGCTTTCTCACGCTATTGGTGTTATTATATATATTTATAAATGTTCCGTTTTAGGATTTTTAGGATATCACAAGAAAATATAAAACAGTAATCAGAATAATAAGTATTATCGTAGATTGAAGACTAACACGGGATGAGAGTAGATGATTTAATTATGTGCCATACGCATGTGAGCGACCGGACAGTTTGTTACACCAGTGAGTGAGCATCAGCAATTGAGGCGAATGTTAAAAAATTGTGCTGCGTTTGTAAATAAATGGTTACATCACGCGACATTCTGTCCCGACGCGTCGTGGTAACGGCCGGCGTGTCGCGTGACCTCTTCATTTGCATTAGTGTGATCAATAAATAATGACAAGAAGCGTGCCGATGGCGGGTACTACTTCCAGCGCCCCGCACCCCGCACCCCGCACCCCGTGAATACAAAACTACAGTCATTCAGTATTCTTGACGAATAAATCAATATGTAAAGTGACAACTATAACCGTGGTGGTTGACCTTTTATTAATTTTCTCGTTCAACTTATCATCAAAACGATTGTTGTGAAACGTTCTTAACCCCACGATATTGACCATTTGACATTGATTCACTAGGAAGTAGAAAACCAACTGACTTGTAAAAGTATGATGAGAAGACGGATAATCGGGGAGTCACTTAAAGATACTTGCTATTAAAGGTAGGCGTTCACCTGTCTGCATCGTACGCATCGGACGCATCGCATCAAACGGATCGTAGTATAATTGAACAGATTTGAGCGATAAGTACGTTGCGGATCATTGACTTTCTATACAAAGAATTACGATCCGTTTGATGCGATGCGTCCGATGCGTGCGGTGCGGACAGGTGGACGCTTTACTTAAAATGGTATTTATCTGGCCGCCACAGACTGTGCAGGTACCAGTGGCCAGACCCACTCCTGCAGGAGCGCACCACAACTGCTCACAAAATGAAAGTGTCTTCATCGTTTCTTGTAATTCTAAGAAGCAAGAAGAATGTCTGCCAACATTGCATAGCTTCAGAAAATCTCTGTGTTCTTGGCGGCGCCGGGGAGCTTAATGGAAAAATAATTGAATCCGCGCCGCTCAAGGAAAAGGTGAAAAAAATATCCAAAAGCGGTGAAGAGTTGCGTGGTACCTCAGCCTCCTCCCCGCGCCTCCCCGCTCGCTCGCCCCTCCCGCCCGGTGCATTATACAAGACGCCTTCATTCCTTTAAACCGGCACATCTTTTGAGGCGTTTCCAGGTCACGCCGCGTCTATTGTGCACCACTGAAGGATTCTCCGAGCTTGTCTTTTTGCTACTGTGTGCTGGTTTCGGTGGAGTGCGGCGTGAGACACGCGGCTCGTGAGCCACGTGCCTCACGCCACACTCCGCCGAAAGGGTAAAGCTGAAAGTTGTTAACATGTGTGTGTGGGCTCTGGCCGATGTGTCTGTACCTATTGCACAACCACCATCTAGTTTTGAAGATAAATACAATTTTTTTTTTTTTTTTTTTATCGTCTTACAAGTAACACAGTATTGACACAGTATACCCCGTCATTCAATATTTTTATTTGTTCTGGATCACGGAGATGTAGGGGGTCAAAGTTTTAACTATTGACAACTTTTTTTTAGTACAAGTTTGTAATGTTAATAACTTTATTTTAAATACCTCCATGATCCCTGCATATTCTATGCATCTATCAGCACAATGTTTTGAGTCCTAATGTAAAACGTGACATTTCACGCCGAAAAAAAAATCGTTTCCCAGCAATCATTTTTGCGTAGTTTTGAGTAAGTACTCGTAACTATGCAAAAGTTATTGCTATGTACAGAATGCTCGGTCGACGGCTTCGTGAAGGGTCTGCTTACACCTTGTATAGGGCTTGTATATGTAAGCACCCAGTAGGTATGTACAGGCGTGGTCTTTTCCGCCTGATCAGTTATTTATTTTTTGCTTAAATCTTGCGGAGGCGCCGAGTCACGCCCCCTTAAAGTTTAGGCCTATAATTAGGAAAACGAACTTTGGCGCGCAAACTATAACAATAACTCTCGTTTGTCATGCGTCGTCAGTGCGCTCGGCCGATCGGTATCTTTTCATTCATTATTTCTATACAAAGGCAACGAGGCGGGGTTAGAGAGCGTTTCGATGTTGTAAAGGCAAGCAAAAATTAGCTTAGTGGTGATCAGGCGGGAGTGTCCTCGATAGTACATACCTACTGTAAGCTGGTCTATCTTCGAAGCAACCTCAAATCATGCAGGTTGGCAGCTGGTTGAATAATGTTACTGGTGACATTCGTTACATTTTCTTTAAAATATAAATAGTTAAGTATTATAGTAAAGTAGTAAGTTTCTGAACACCAAAAATGGGCATGAAGTGCATACGAACAAGAAAAACACACGAAGCTAATTAGGTATCTGGGTGGGTACTTCAGGTCGTTGAGAGTTAAGTGTTTTGAAGTAATATTACAAGATGCAGTTACTTAAAGCTGTCACACCGCTGGCGATGGCAGTCCACGACCAGCGCTTAATGAACCCATTCAATTAAAACATTAATTGATCACCGTATAACGTCTAAATACAAACGGGGACTATTCGTATTCGCATTAACCGCCCCATTTTGTCGGTTTAACGAGCGCAATCTGAGCCGCCCGTCGCTCTGCTAATCTATTCACTTGAAATATCTACGTTTACTTTAGCCATTAACCGATCGGCGCTCACAAAGGACCTTTGATGCAGCCACGCGCCGCCTGTTAACTGGCGTTAATGTTGCGCTATAATCATACTGACGTGACGACGACGTGGGTCGTCGTCATCGCCGACCAGTCGCGTCACTAACTTGAACGTGTGTTCGTGTTCATATGTTGTGTCAGAGTCGGACGGTGTCGTGGCACTCGTGGCGTACGCTCGGCAGCGCGATGTTATTTTCCGTGCGATTAGTCGCGTGGTGTGAGTTCGTCGTACTATCAGCGAGTGTCGTCGTACGCCGATACTCACATAGTTGCCGTAATAACGTGTACACAAGAATGTTCGTTTGCATGCCGCGGAAACCTGTATGATTACTTTTTATTTGTTATGTATGTAAAGTGTCGCTTTGCGTCGTGTTACTTTGCTCTGTGTAATGGAACAATGTTAACAGCTGGTCGAGCAGTCGAGTGGGGAGAGAAAAGTGACACGGTTGAGGCTGAGCGAAAAATCTGCGTCGTTTTCAAATTGTGTAATTTCCGACAGAGAGTTTAGAATCACTAGCATAACACGAGTTAGTATTGTACCTTGTACCACAAGCGGAGCGGAGCTAAGTTGCGCTGACAATCCGCCACAATACAATAAATAACAATGTCTGAAGACTTACTTAACAGTTATTGAGGTTTTTCATTGGCTTCTTTTGAATGTTTTCTTTTTGTGAAGACGGGGAGCGTATTGTTGTTTGACGTTCTGACTTTTTGGAGTAATTGCGCACAGTTTATATGACAGGTAATTTCGTAATTATTGTTATGGTTGTATTTATTACTGCACCGGTAACTTCAGTGTAAAATAACAGTAGCAGCTTGCAAACGATCTCTTATAGTGACGGGCAGCGTGCGCGCGAGTATGACGTGTATCAGTCCGAGAGCCGTATGTTAGACGGGCCTGGTTTAGACAATCTGCTAGTGAAATAGTAAGTAAGTGGAATTGTTAGAGTTTACGATACTAAAATATATAGTAGCAGAAATAGTAAGTCATCAATCAGCCCACGAAACACCGCGGACTGGACTTATGCTACCTGGAACCTGCCTACTAATAATAATAAAAAACCCTTACTGAAGTTTCAACTCTTGAATTAACATCAAACTCGACAACCCAGAGCTGACGCTCTAGTATTGGATTCACACAATATTCTACAAAATACACCTACCTAAGTGTAGGCACACCATTGTGAACAGCCAGTCGAGTCTTTTTTGACATCGACTAGTTGGTCAAAACCGATGTATTGCACCATTCACTTCATTTCCAACAGTTACTCTCCTTTCCACATCTGCGTCAATCTTTCCATCTCTTGTAAACATACTGCCCACACATCTCCATTCAAAATGAATCTCCATTATCTACAAGACTCAATAAAATGGTAAATATTTCATCATCATCATCATCATCAGCCTATAATGTTCCCACTGCTGGGACACGGCCTCCTCTCAATGAGAGGGAATAGTCTATAATCCACCACGCGGGCACAGTGCGTGGGTGGTAGATGTCACGTATGTCTTCGAATTTTTGGTACTAGAACATGCCGGTTTCCTCACGATGTTTTCCTTCACCGTTTTGCGAGCAGTGGTGATGAAATAAATTACACAAAGTAATGCGCCTGTCTGGGTTCGAACCCACGACTTACTGTTCGTAAGTCGGGGCCGCCACCACTGGGCCACCGCTGCTCTCAAAAAATATTTAGTTTATTATAATTATAGTGTTAATAATGTAAATCGTACAATATATGAAACACAAATATATCTAAAAACCATAAACATAAATACCATAAAAGCAAATAATACTATAATAATGATGGTATTTTAGTTTAATGTCTACCTTTTTTTTAACAAAAAGCGCCTCCATCCTCTCTCCTATTAAAAAACCGGCCAAGAGCGAGTCGGAGCTGCGCACCGAGGGCTCCGTACAAACATTTAAAAGGACAAACTTAACTTTGCTGTTCGTTCCCATGAAACGGCTATTGCACCAACCGCAAATACTAGAGCAGCAGTTTTTAGTTAATTCGGTTTGGAACACAGCGGGCGTGCCGCTGATATGGGCAGATTTGCGCTAACATACACACTCCCCAATCTGGTCGTAAAGGAATCTAGCCGAGCGCATTTGGGGCTGAACGTTCGGCGCAGTGAGCGTAAGTTGCGGAGTGTGTCGTTGTATCTATGATTCAGTACGTAAATACATACTTACATATTCCTTCCTTATAATAGGTGTGTTCTACTTTTACTACATATTATTTATCGGAAAAGGTGATTGCATAAAATTAAACATACAGGTTTTCTAATTTGTATGCGCCTGTTTGTATGTGCGAACACATACTCGTACATAAAGTATGGTAAAAAAAAATCCGTACCGATCTATACCAATTGGTCCGTTCTGGAAACCTATATCCTTATGCAAGCATTCAAGCACTGTACATACGTGTATTTCTCTCCTATACGAGACAGTACATCATCTCACAAAGCAAAAGATACTTCCACATTTATTTCGGACGCCAATAAACGCAGACAACACACGGACGCGACTCGGGGCCGGACACTCGGCTAACTAAACGCCGGACGCCGGACGTGCGCCGCATAGCGACCGACCTCATCAATGACCGATTTCATTATAGGCCAATAACGATTCCGGCCCGTCTTATTCGTTCCTTACGGGTGGAATGGCCGACTGTTACTTTTTGCATCTTAGATAGTAACAAGTGCATAACTTTATTGGGGAAAGTTTAAATGGATGGTGATGATAGGGAATAATTACTAGTACTTAGGTATTTATTGCAAAGTTCTGGACTACCATTATTCCGAATAGCAGCACTAAGTGTGCCCCTGCATTTGTAGACAGTGCGACCGTAGCCAATCTGCTAGCAGCAACCGCACGCTCGCTCAGTAAGCCGAGCATCGCGGGCGAAGTCACGCAGCAAGCAGTGTCGCGGTTACAGTGGCCGGGATTGAACCGAAGAGCGTCTGCTGTCGTGCTCCTTTGAATCAGCCAGCAAACGCAACTCATGCACCGGCACGGCCACGGCACGCTCGTGCTCACGGCGGGAGCGCCATGAAGTGGCGGGGCAGGTAGACGCGATGACAGGATGACGAACTGAAAGTAGTCAGGTGGGCTCCCTTCACGCGCCTCTCACTTTTATGCCGGCGGTATAAGATCCATTGTCATGTGCACTGAGCAAGAAAGTGAGGTACTTCAATCTACCGTATGATGAAGGTCGAAGCAGTTCGGCCGAAGGTCGCGAATAAAATAGATCGGTTAGTTTGGTGACAGCGCCCGCCGGCGAGCCGGTAAGGGAAGGGACCCTTTGTACTCTAAACCGAGAAAGCCGGCTAACGATGATATCAGGAGAGATAGTCGCCGCCCGCCCACGGACCCGCGCCGCGTGCCGCCGCCGGCGCTGCGACGAGTTCAATTAATTTCGCTCCGAATAACTATTCCCGTTCATGAATATTGATATCGATAAATTACTAGTTTTGCCGGGATTGTTATCGTACCCATTATTGCATGGTGCGCTGCTTTAACTTGCCTTTGTGGTGTTTGTGTTTACTAAACAGACGTGAATATGGATTATGGGTTGAACCTCATCCGGGGGCACGTATCCCACTTTACATCTGGGGGCACGTATCCCACTTTACATCTGGGGGCACGTATCCCACTTTACCTTACTCCTATTCACCTATCCTATAGAAACAGAGCGAGAATGCTATCGCACCCTCAGTTTCTCCATCAAGCAAATGACGATTCGAAAGGAGCATGGAAACGTGCGATTCCGTGCTGCCGGATGAGGTTCAACCCTAACAAGCACCAAAATGCTTCCAAACAAACACCTGATTTAATTAATAACTTCGAAGCTTCTTCTAATAACAAACTACGAAATAACTCAAGAGCATCGTCTCGTAATGTACACGTTAGCTGCAATGTACGATAGAATGCTTCACGATGAACGAAGTAGCAATTAATCTGTAGTGCCTAACTTACTACATGAACGCCGCGAGGCCGCGACCCAGGAGGCGGTGTACGTGTGTCGCTGGCCAATGATGCGGCACTTTATCTTTTTGACTTTTTTGTCACTTCTTACGATACATTTTTCATGTCGTGTTATAATATATTTTCATAATTTCGTGTGATAAAAATATTTTCCAACTAAATTATTTTTATTGTAAAGTTTGTAAATTGTACACAAATTTTCATGTATATAGTTTACACCTAACTCCGAGTTTTTATTCCTGCTCTCCAATCAACTATCGCCCCGGTTGCTCAGCACCTTCCGTATATTGAGAGGCCCGCTATTCGCGCCTTCAAGTCTATAACTCATCGTCGGCAGAAAGCGTCGGTCAAATGGGAAGCAAAAAATAGCGCTTCTCCCTTGATTGGAGGCAGACATGGGCACAGAGGCCGCACCGGAGTAAGGAGTCGTACCTGCGAGCAGTGAGCACCCAGCCCGCGGATTGTGTCGCTGTGTGTACCGGTCGCTTAAGTTACCGCTTACCGCTTCACTCTGACATTGAATAATTTGACATGAATACTTATTTCAGTATTTTATTATTTTTTACTTTTTATTTTATTTTATGTTACATTTACCTACTGACTTGACAGGAATATTTACGTACCTTACTTTTTATTATTATTGACATATGATTTTTGTGATTTTTATTGACATTGATTTTGTCAATTATTATTAATTTTATTTGATTATTGTGAATGTGGGTTTCATTTTTATATATTTTTTGTTTGTTTTCTTTTTTTTCCCACATCTGTCTGGCAGTTTGAGTACTATAAGCGACCTACCCAAATGTCCTTTCATTGGTATTGTTCGTCGTTTCGTTGAGCTTGAAGTCGAGCTACACGATAACTGACAAATGCTTGCACTGACTGGACAGGTCCACTCAAATCTGTGTGGTTATTTCTTCAAAAGACCATCTCAGACACTAATCTGCATAGTCCTCATGTGAATTGAGCAAAATTATGTCTGGACTTCAAAAGAGACTATGACCTCTGAGTTTGTTTCGGCTGTTTCTTCTCAGAGTAGTCAGGTACGAAAGACCGGCCCCATCTAGTTTAAAAAAAAAATGACGTGTAAAAGTGTTTGTAAAAATCTACTTGCAAAATAAACATCATTTATCATTTATCACTTGTCTCGCGACCTGCACATTCTCTCACTCGACGTACGTTGTGGGTTGTTTTACATTGACCATGTTGTGCACCCGTTATAGTATTAATATAGTATTTATGCTATCATCATCATCAACATCATTTCAGCCGGAAGACGTCCACTGCTGGACATAGGCCTCCCCCAAGTGTCGCCACATTGACCGGTCCCGTGCGACTCGCATCCAGCGAATTCCTGCAACCATCACCAGGTCATCGGTCCACCTAGTGGGAGACCTTCCAACGCAACGTCTTCGAGTTCGCGGTCGCCACTCCAGAACTTTTCGGCCCTATCGGCCAACCGTTCTGCGAGCAACGTGCCGTGCCCACTGCCACTTAAGTTTGGCAATTCTCTTGCAAATGTCTTCATTTATGATTCGATCGCGCAAGGAAACTCCGAACATAGCCCTCTCCAATGCCCTTTGGGTGACTTTAAGCCTTCTGATGAGGCCCATTTGATTGTGAGCGACCACGTTTCGGTCCCGTACCACTGGCAGCACACACTGGTCATAGATTTTCGTCTTGAGACACTGCGGTAAGTTGTACGAGAAGATACCGCGCAATCATTCATAGTACTATAATTTATCATCCTTTTTATTTAGTTCTAGTCCAGTAACTTTATACATCACAACATGCGTCAAGGTAGTTCTGATTTTTTGCAGAAGAGCAATACAAGAGCAATATAAGAGACTATCGTAGGTAAAACTTCATCCCGCTAGAGTTATCGAGTGACGTCTAAAATATTGCAAAAAATTGCGAAGTTCAAAAAAAATGGGTTGGGTTGTATTGGGTCTACAGAGATAGTTCTAGTATCATATTGTAGCATATTTAGTCTACTTTAAAAACGACCTAAGGAAGTTTTTTCAAAAACTAGTCCTATAAGGTTATAATCGCCAAAATTTGAACAAAAAACGATTTTTTCGCGGTTATTTCGATTTTTGACAAAGTTGCGGTCGGCGCTCGAGGTCACAAACTTAGATTATCCATTAGGCCAACATCATAAACAAGTCTGGAAAAAATCAGAACTACCGAATTTAACGCATTCTATTGATACTACCCCATACTTTCAGGCGACAAAGTTACTGAACTATACGTTAACACTCAGCGAATCGATTTAAAAATTCATCAATTCATTTAACATAGAAAGAGCTGAAATAAAATATTATTACTCATAATTTTTTATGTGACATGTATGTCAGAGTTGTCAAACTGATTACTTAAACTCCGGGCCTCCCTAACAGACTCGCCCGTGATCTCTTGACTAAACTCTGGGCCTCCCCAAAGGACTCGCCCGTGATCTTCTCGCCTGGCTGCAGAATTGACCTGACCTAGGAGCTGTTCTTCTCGCCTTTCTGCAGAGCTGATCTACCTTGGAGCCTGACTCTGGAAGTTACCTTGGCTAGACGCCTTTCCAAGTACTGTATTTCAAAACTTCCTGTAACATTACCTTCTGTAGAGCGTAAGATAGGTAGGTCCGTGTTTTGTAGATATCACTGTATTTTCTACCCCATTATAATCTCTTTATTAAAAACAATTGTTATGAAATGAAATGAAATGAAACTTACCCTCTTTTACTTGTTAAAGATAAGTAATACGACACCGTTAGGCACCAACACACAAGTCACCCACTTATAATTGCAAGTATGAGTCTTTGAGTATGTTTCAGTTAATCTCTTCAACATTCACAAAGCGATGAGCATGTCTAGTTATCTGTCATTTCAGAGTACATAGAAAATCATAGGTAAGTAATTTACGGAACCAACAAATAAAAGTGGCCAAATTGAGGCGCGACAAGTGACGAATATTATTGGTATCTGTTGTTATATTTACTTTTATGATTTATGTCAGATGGAGGATCTCGGGGCTATATAATAACAGACGCTCGGGTCGATCTTAAGGTTAAGCCGCGCTTGCCTAGGCTGGTCTGTGGATGGGTGACCGCCCATTACATACCAAGTTTCCCCCGTGCCTCGAAAAGCACGTGTAGCCGATGATCCCGGCTATTATCATTTGTAGATCTTTGACTGTCGTTACAGGTAGGCAGTGGGCCGAAAATCTGACAAGCAGTCTTACCAAGGAGTATTGTATTACCCGGTACTAACTGGGTTGTGGAGGTCAAATAGGCAGTCGCTCCATATAAAATACTGGTATTCAGCTGCATCCGGTTACTCTGGAAACCGACTCCGTATTGAAAACATGAATAAGTTGGTCAGTTTGGGTCTCAGCCGGATATGGAAATGATTAGTGGTGTCCTGGTCACGCCTACTTCCAGCCCGCGGGGTGTTCATTCTTGTATATACTCGCAAAGTTACATCATGTCGTAATATGAGATGTTGTTAGTACCTTCGTCTTCAGACATTCAAGAGAATTCTTCATATTGAGTAATAAATACCTTCTTACGTCAAGTATATTAATAGGTAATGTAATCATCAAATCATTAGTCCTATCATTTGTTAGTTTCAAAGTCCAAACAAGCTGATAGTTTCCGTGTTGCGGCACGTCGCGCTCGCAGCACAGCAGCACGTGTGGCGACTAGTTGCGGCACTCGAGGTGTGCTAATCGCGGGGGTGATCACCGAGAGGGAAGCGAGGACCGATCAGTAGCCGCGTCAGTTGCTAACTACGGAGAGCGTACTGAAGTGAGCGCTGCTTATTACTCCTCGGACTTGTCAGGACATGTCGACCTTGACTGGACACTCACAATCAATAACAAACCTTTTCTTTAATATCTAAATCCATCATCCGTAGTTATTGTCATTTTGTAAAAACGAGCAGAACTAATTAGCATTACTTTTATCCCAAATAAATTCAAACACAACGGCCACACGCCGCACTGCTCTTAATGTGAGGCCTCTTTCTTATTTAGATGACATTAAACTGTACCCACAAAAATTATGAATATAGCGCTTTAAAATATACAGCCTTTTGTGGTATTTAGAGAGAAAATAGAGCTCAAACAAACCAAGTGAGAGAGGGAACAAAGTTTCGAGAGCGCCGCGTTTTCAACACCCAAACAAATAAGTGTTGGAAAAAGACTCTCAAAATAGGGTTTTGCTGTGGTTGTGGATCAAAACCGCAGCCTGGTTCATCAAGCGCAGGGCTGTAATTAAGTGCGAGTACACACCCTGCCCAGCGGTGTGGCATGGGATGTGGGGGAGGGGTCATGTGACTCTCCATGCTACACTAGTTAGCGCACGCACAGTCCTGTTGCCAGTGTACAGGTCATCAACATCAAGGGTAGCATACTCGCTTCAAAATATCGCTACGATGCTGCTACGCCACATCTACGAGATTGCTACGAAATGTCTACAGAGCTACGGCGCTACGGTACTACACAACTATAAGTATAAATACTATTTTGCCTCAAAGACTAAATTCCTGGTAGTTCTGAATGCTCGGTGGTCACTACGGTATTAAAAAGGTCCACAATCACGTTACACCTACCAACACATTGGTACGTGAGTGTATCTGTCGAGCCCCGTCGGGGGTACTTTTCAAACATTACATACTTTGGACAATGTGTCCACGGGGAGGTAACTTGATATAGGGTTGATGTAAAAAACGGGCAGGTTCGGGAGGAGTACCAAGTTTGAACATCATTCTAATTCGGAGGTGGGGAGATGTCTCAGGAACTGTTGAGTGTTAGTAGTGGCTATCGAGTACCGTCTGGTGAGAGCATTTTATTATAATTATGTAATTTTTAGTGACTTGAGATTCAGAACGCCGAAGATATGGACATGTTATTTGTGTATACGCCTTGCAGTGACAAAACTTTCTCTCTTAAAACCAGGTGTAATGGAAATGAAATGACGGAGATGTTGTAACCTTCCGCCCGATGAGGTGGCAGGAATCTCAAGGATGACCCACAGTGACCCGTAGTGCCCCGCAGTGGACCACAGCAAACCGCAATCCCAACTTACCTATGTGGGGACCTGCAGGGTTGCTGCTCATTGCTTACTTTGTTTTACATTCGACGAGAATAATTATGGCATAACTTTTATCACAAATGCATCTCTGTACAATAATGTTCTGGCATTGCTAACCGCGACACAGTGCGTGTACTGCGTGTATTGTCGCCGGCACTTTTTACGTATTAATTCTATGAAATGTAAATCCTGATTGTGCGATATAATTTGGGGTATCGATAATGTATGTATCTACATTTAAAACAAAATCTCTGTAGAGCTCACAAAAGGCGGATTTGGGAACAATTTGTAGAAAAAAAATTACTTAAGAAAAGGAGTCATTGAGAGTGGCCCTTTGAATACAAACTATTATTATTTCGTCGCCGTCAAACGCCAACCTCTGCGGACTCTTGACAGAATGAAAAATGTCCCTCGAAGCGTTATTAAAAATTCAATTAATTATCTTTCAATGAAAATGGTTTAATATGCGATAGTGACGAGTCACGGGGGCTCCAGAACAGTAGACCCCCGCTGCCTCGCTCCTGGGCCCCTGCTCTCCCCCCTCGCCTCCGCTAGTGACGAAGCACGATATTAAACAATACGCTTTTGTGCTTGCTTTAAGTTCGCTGTAAGATTACAGTGTAATGATCTGATGCTTAGCGCCGGCGACACGTCCCTCGCGCGAGCATGCGAGACGTGCGTGGTGTGCGCGGCGTGCTCGGGGCGCGGGGGTTGCGCTGCGTGCCACAGACATCGCTTCCTGCGGATAATGAGACAGTGACTGAAAGAAAACACATGCGTGCACACTACTTTTACTCAGTTTTAATTATAAACTGAACAAAAAAAAACCGCGTGGTACCTAATGTATCGTTTGATATTTTATTTATGCTTGGTCACGCAGTAAGACATTGTAAGTTCTGTATGCTTAGTGAGAGTTTTTTTTACGTATCGAGCGCGTTAACGTATACGCAAATTTGTATGGCGCTGGGTAAGCGCCACTTAGCGTAATACGTGAGAACTACATATTGTGAATGATATTTGTAAACGCATCGACTATCATTAACTTGCGAGTGTGAGATCTAATAATACAATAATTCGTTTCGCGTTAATTCACCGTGAAAAGTGGCGCGTACATTAGTAAACGGCCAAAATAAATTGACATTCGTATTTTGTGTTCATAATAGAAGCGATTGCCTATTCAATTAGTGGTGGTTATACAACGAAGTTAGACGACATTACTTATCTGCAGTCAATGGTTATTAGTTTTGTTTGTGCATACGAAAGTTTGTGTTATGATTTGCATAGTTTTGAGACGGGCGGCCGGGACGCTGTGAAGTTCTCTCCCTCTCACGTTCCGCCACCTACTTCTCTAGCATTATTGCTTCGCAGAAGGAGGTGACAGCGTCCCATTCCGTCTCGCTCCGGACCATGGCTTGCACCAGGGCCGGACGCGAGAAGTCGCCGCAGCCAATCGCCGCTTCGAGGCCACGGTGGTCCTCCGCCCACGCGGGGCACACCTCCACCGTGACCTCCGGTCGATCCTCGCAGTGGAAACACCCGGGCGTTTCCTCCCGCCCGATTCGGTGCAGGAACCTCCCGAAACAACCGTGTCCGGTGAAGACCTGCGTCAGGCGGAAGGTGAGAACGCCGTGGCGTCTCTCAAGCCTTTCCTCAAAGAGGGGACTTACCGCCACTATTGTGGCGTGCCCTGCACGGGGTTGCGACAGACACACCGGGGCCCCGTAAAGGGCCATGGACCGCACGACTCCCGTGTAGAGCTTCCGGCAGGAGGCGTTTGGCCCCCCATGGATACCCCTCCTACCGTCAGTGAGGATCCCGGAGGTGGCGCATTCCGAGGCTCATAAAAGCACATGGCCTCGGACTTGTGCAATGCCACCTCGAGACCCAGTTGCCGGATCCTCTCGACGACTATCGCAACCCCGCGAGTCATTATTTCGGCCGCCGCCTCGTGCGACCCCGCCTGTGCCAGCACCAGCGTGTCGTCTGCATAGCAGAGCACGCTGACGCTGCTAGGGAGGTCGGCGCGCAGCACCCAGTCGTACCCGATGTTCCACAAGGACGGCCCTAGAACCGATCCCTGTGGAACACCGCACGACATCTCTCGTCGGTTCCATTCTCCGCTGCGACCGGGGTAGATGACAGCTCTGTCCGTCAAGTAATCCCCGACCACACGACGGAGATAGGTTGGCACCCGGTGATACCGGAGTGCCTCCCTAATGCAGCTCCAGGGCATGGAGTTGAAGGCGTTGGCGATGTCGAGAGACACCGCCAAGACAACCCTACCCCTGAACACCGCATCCCCCGTCGTGAGGGCTCTCACGCGCATGATGGCGTCCACCGTAGACCGCCCCTTGCGGAGACCGAACTAGTATTCCGCAAGATCCGGCCCCGTCCCCGCAAGGTGCTCAGCGAGGCGGTTTGCAATGACTCTTTCAAAGAGCTTGCCCACCACGTCGAGCAGCACCACGGGCCGGTATGCGGACGGAGAGTCCTCTTTTGAATCAAAATTTTTGTTACAAAATCTTGGTTTCATCATTAATTTTGATTTATCTATCCGTCAGTTATAGTATTGGAAAATAATGGAAACGTTTTTGTTTTTGTAAATCAATGAATATTGACAAAGATAAAATGCATCAAAACTCGGGAATGGGGGCTCGTGACGTCACAACGCACTAAAAATTATAGCACGGCGTGACGTATTGAGAATTTTAAAAGCATCGTATCTTCGGTCAATTTTGGTATACGTAACAAAAGAAACAATACGTGTCAAATATTTTTTCACAATCTAACTGACGGACTAATTAGATTTTTTCAGGACACAATCCTATTGCTTAATTTGAGAAGCGTTCATTAGTGAAACCTTTTATTAGATTTTTTGGTACAAATGGTAGGGCCGAATAGGCATAATAAGTATTGCACTGTTTTAGACTTTCACGGTTTTTCACCAAACTTTAAAGCAGGTAGGCAGGTATAATAAGTATTATTGGTACTAGACAAATTTAATTTCTTCGAACATATTTTAATTGTGTGTGATTTTTTGAGTTGTGGGTAGTTGTTACGAATGGTGAAAAATTTTTAGATCTCGTTTTAAAAATATTTTTAATTACAAATTACTATAATTTTTACTATTTAAATGTAAACAGATACATGCTAATATAGGGTACCCACCAGTATAGTGTTATATCCAAAAACGGATCACATATTAACCATAATAACACAAGCGTTAAATCATGGAAGCACTAAAGGTCTCAATGTCAGAAATGATGGCACTGTTTCAAGACAGAATGTCAAACTTTGAGGCGGAATTGCAAAAGAATCCTCCCGGGACAACAAGCAGCACAGACAGTTTGGTGGTGGACTTCACTTCGTTCAAGAAATTTGTGGTTGATGCGTTGGGCTGTCTTCAGCAGCAGTTGGAGGCATTAGCCCAGAGTCTCGACAACCTGGAGATGCGTGGGCGGCGGAAGATTGTGTTATTGCATGGTGTCACCGAGCAGGCCAAGGAAGATACAGCACAGGTAGTCGCTGAGGTTGTACGATGTCATCTGAAGCTGACCGATTTTGCAGTTGCTGATATCAGGCGGTGCCATCGGATGGGCAGACAAACAGGTGCTAGCAAGCCCAGGCCCATTCTTTGCAAGCTGCGGGACGTTGGTGTCAGGGACAGTGTCTGGTTTGGTAAGACTAAGTTGAAGGGCACCGGTATCACAGTCTCAGAGTTCCTGACGATATCGCGGCATCAGCTCTTCATGTCTGTGCGTGAGAGACTTGGCGAAACAAATTGCTGGACTAAGCAGGGTCTGATATTATGCTCTTCGCGCTGATGGCTCCCGGCATCGAGTAAACTCACTGGATGACCTCAATAATATCGAGCAGGTCGGTGAAAAGGTCATGTCTCCCACCGCATCAGCAGTGTCATCGTCGCCGTCTCCATCACCAGCACCGAAGAAGTTCCGGCGTGCTGCCGCGAAGAAGAAGTAATTATGAAGTAGCACTTTTTAGGTAGAGTCGCCTTCCGGGTAGCAGTTTTTGTTTATACTTCGTAGCTATCCCGTTAATTTCTCAAATATTACTATAATTTCTTTACCCGTCATCATTCCACTTACTGTAAACTGTATACCGTCTATTTATTTTCTTTAGTTTTATTTTCTGTTCTTTCTGTCAGCTGTCAGCCTGTCAATGTTGTGACACTTGCCCTGCTAGGAGGGTGTCAGCAGGTAGGTATGTAGGGGGTTTGTAAATAATAAGGCTGGATGATTAGGTACACTTATTATTTATTGCCTAAGCTTCCGTGGCCATCTCACGACTCGATTGCAGAGGGTATAAAGGTGGTAGGGAACACTGGCCTGAACCGTCTCCAGCGATGATGGTTCCGTCTTTGACCCTGCCCGCAGCCAACGGCTCCAACTCCAGGTTCTGTCCCTAGTGGGAACTCAGCGTAGGTAGGTGATATCTCTGCAGTAAAGGACTTTCTCCAAGCGTTCTTCACGACGCCGGAACCACGATGTGGCGAAAGTTTGTAGGGTAGACTAGAATCCTGGAAATCCAGACAGAAATGGAAGCGTAAGCAAGCTGTAGGATCCACGTTTCTTAGGTCCAAAGGTCACAGTGTCCCAGATAGGAAGATAGGAAGAAATACAGCAGAAACTAGATTTAAGAGGTTCTAGGAACACCTTACAATTAGCCCTTCTAATAAAATACATGGAAACTTACCCTAGAGGGATTTCGCGACGTATTTAGTAAAAATTATTTAAGTACGATCGGAGCGAGCAGCACAGCCGTCACCTAAGTGCTCTCAAAACGACTGGTCATCGGCCCTACCGAGCCCACCCGAATCGTAACTCCTCGGCGACGCTCGGCCAGGATCGTTTCAGCGTTGCGCGGGCGCATAGAAGCGAGGACCTTTTAAGATAATATACTCTCGTAGGTTCCGCACAGTAATATTTACTTTTAATGATTTATTTAAGTGTTTGGTTTACTTAATAATATTATAATAGTTTATTTTTGTGTAAATATCATAGTATTTTAAGTGTACATAGATTTCTTAATATTAAGTTTTCATAAACTAAACTCCTTCAAATTGTAACTTGCAAAGTGCAACGTTACAGTACCCCGCCAAAAAGCGAAGGATTTTGCATACTAGGTGCAAAATCCGACTATTACTAGTAAACTAAACTAACTGAATACATACAGGCTAATCTTTCATACCTCACGCAATTAGTCACCTTTTATAAAATCATCGAGTCTACTAATAGAGACTTGAGACCATAGCAACAGAGTAATAACTACATTATGAAATAATTATACTCAATTAGTTAGTTTAGATGTATTAAAATAGCATTAATTATTTAATACATTTTAGTTTACGTAGTTAGTTTTTGTATACATTAAGGCTAGGTACTATGATAAGCTAAGCAATGAGTTTAGTCTTTATAGTTGATAAGTTTGATATCTTTAATATGCCAAGAACCTAGTGGTTTTCCAGACATGTCAGCGAGTTCATAAACAAGAGGAGACTTTTTACCAGTAACTTTACATTTTATGAATTTTGCAGCTAATTTCTTATTAAAATATTTATCCTTATCACTCTGATAAAAAGTCCTTTTCCAAACAACGTCACCAATATTAAATTCGGCTGGTCTTCTGCGTAAATTATAATGTTGACAATTCCTACTATGAGCTTGCAGTAATAGTGCTTGAACCTTATTAAATATACTAGACAACACACCTAAGTTCTCAGCGTAGGAATCGCGAGGTTGAAAAACAAGATCGTCATCGTTTTCAGTATCAACGTAGTGTGATCCACAAGCAATTAGTTCACGCCCGTACACTAGAAACGAAGGAGTAAAACCGGTTACCTCATTAACGGAACTATTCACGGCGAATTGTATTTTAGGTACCAGCTGATCCCATACTCGTTGATCGGTAGTTATAAACGTTGATATAGCGGTCATTATAGTTTTATTATATCGCTCGACTGTATTAACATGTGGTGAATATTTAGGAGTAAAATGCAATTTAGGTACCTTATATTTGTCAAACATTTGTCTTGGCGTAGCACTTACGAATTGTTTACCATTATCAAGTATCACTGTAGAAGGTATGCCATGTATTAGAAATACATGTTCCTCTAATATCTTGGTAACAATTTCAGCTGTCGCGCGCTTTATTGGAAATAATAAGCAATACTTACTAAAGCAACAAGTCACGACTAGGATGTAGGAGTTTTGTTTTCTAGTAGTCGGTAGTGGTCCCACTAGATCTACGCTAATAATTTGAAAAGGTCTAGAACATTGCTTAGGTCTACCCATTTCACCTAAGGGAGAATGAGTTTGATGTTTATGTGCAATACAGATATCACATGACGTAACCGCTTTCACGACGTCAGCATGCATTCCAGGCCAGTAGTACCTGAGACTTACTCGCTTGAAGGTTTTAAATATACCAAAATGACCTGCGGTTGGTTCTGAGTGGTTTTTTAAAATGATTTCAGTTCTAGACTCAGCAGGGATCACCTCCTTCCACTCAAACTCTTTATTAAGGGGATGTTTAGTTTTCATGTATCGGAATAAGCGATTGTTTTTTACTAAATAATTTGGAAAAGATGTAGGAGAATTTTGGCAACCGTTATATATGTTTAAGTACCATTGATCATTAGAAGCTGCAGTGATAGGATTAGTGTCTATAGTAGAAACCTGACATGAGCGAGACAGTGCATCAGGAATGATATTATCCACGCCACGACGGTGTTTAATTTCAAAATTGAACGCTGAGAGACGAACACCCCAACGAGCTAGACGTCCGGTAGGGTTGTTTAGGTTAAGGAACCACTTGAGAGCTGAATGGTCTGTATATACGATAAACTTTTTGCCATTATCAAGGTAGCATCTCCAGTGTTCTAAGGCTACTAATACAGCGAGAGCTTCTCTTTCAGTGATGCTGTAATTCCTCTCTGACCCTGTCAGAGTTCTGCTTGTGTAGGCTATAGGATGTTCGACTCCGTCTATAGTCTGAGTTAATAGACCTCCAACACCATAATTACTAGCGTCGGTGTGGACTTCAAACGGTAGGTCAAAGTTAGGGCATGAAAGAATCGGAGCAGAGACAAGGAGTTCTTTTAGTTTTGTAAAAGATTCCTCAGCTTCTGTAGACCAAAGGAAGGGATTTGATTTTTTATTAGTGGAAGTAAGTTTGTTTAGTGGTCCAGCAATAGAACTGAATTTAGGTACAAACTTACGATACCAGGACGCGATTCCAAGAAATCTTTTTACGTCTTTTTTATTTGTAGGTGTAGGGTAATTTAAAATGGCATCAATTTTATCTGAATCGACATGCAAACCTTTTGAGTCAATGACGTAACCTAGATATTTTAGTTGGTTACGAAAGAAGACTGATTTTTCGTAGTTTATGGTTAGATTAGCCATAGTTAATTTCTTGTGGACTTTTAGAAGAAGAGAAATATGATTTTCGAAATTAGAGCTTATTATGACAATGTCATCGATGTAGACGAAGACAGAGTTTTCAAACTCAGGGCCATAGAATAATGTATCGACGAGCCTCTGTTGAGTAGCAGGTGAATTTGTCAACCCGAAAGGCATAGTAACAAATCTGAAAGTACCGCGATGAGGAATATAGAAAGCAGTCTTGTTTCTATCGTCTTCTGATATAGGAATTTGCCAGAAGGCTTTCGATAAATCAATGCTACTTAGATATTTAGCATTATTTAAATTATCCAAAATTTCAGATATATAAGGCAACTTGTAAGCGTCCTTTTTAGTAACCGAATTCAATTTACGACTGTCTAGACAGAATCTAAGTTTTCCGTCCTTTTTTTGCGTCAATAGAACAGGTGAAGACCATGGACTCTCACACTCTTCAACAACACCCAAAGATAACATTTCGTCCAGTTGCTCAGATAAAATACGTTGTTTCTCAGGAGAAACCCTGTAGTATCTTTGCCTAATAGGTAAGGAATCCCCAGTATCAATATGGTGTGTTACTAAATTAGTTCTACCTAAACCACGTTTTTCAGATGAAATATTTTTAAACTGTTCTATAATGTTATCAGCGGTTACACGTTGAGCTTCAGTTAATTCATTATAGGAATGTACCACATTAGTAGTTTCTGTCACTGTAGTTACTTCACTAATATTATTTGCGGCATCATGAATAGAAATAGAATTATAAAACTTAGGAAATAGATTAAATTTTGTCCAAAAGTCAATGCCTAATATTAAAGTTGATTTTACAGAAGGTACGACGTAAGCTTTCAATATATGGAATTGTTTTTCGAATGTTACGGGTAGATGAATAAATCCAATAGATGCTAAATTCTGTCCACCGGCAGCTGTAAAAGTTTTAGCAGTGTCCTTGTGAAGTTCAAGGCCCAATGAAACAAAATGTAAATGGAAATTATTACCTAAGATAGTTACTGTAGAACCGGAATCAAGTAAACCACAGAGATTTGTGTCACGTACTTGGATAGTCGCGTACGGTCGTAGATCACCTCTTGGTTTTTTATCGAAGATTGTTGTAATGAAATAGCTAGAAAAGAAAGTTTTAACTGTCAAAAGCCAGTCCTTCCATTCGTTTTCATCAAAGTTTTTATTTTTATTTGATTGAACAGCCTCTTCACTACAGCAATCTTCACAAGCTAGTTTTTTTCTTTTGACTTTTGATGACATTTAGGGCAGTTAGGGTATTTGACATCCTTAGTACCACACTTAAAGCAAATTAGAAACCTATCCGCCTTACACTGTTTCAAGGAATGATCAGAATTACGACAGCGAGGACAATAAATCGGTTTAGCCTTAGTATCGGAAGTGATAATAGCAGCTACATCTGGGTTATCTTTAGGCTTATAAGAAGAATTTGAATGATGTTTTGAGTTATTATACCTATGTTGATTGTAATAGTTCGATTTACTAGTGCTTTGTTCTGAAGATTTAGAAAATGCTAGGTCAGGAGCCAGAGTATCAGACGACACTCTTGGTGGTTCTCTAAATTGAGAAGTCAGAGATTGTATTTTCTCAAAATTCCTACATAGGGTTCTTAAGTTTTCCATAGTGTTGATAGAATTTGTATTTGAAGCCAATACACTAGAATAACAAGGTCTAATGTTATGCATTAAGATGTCTAGCTTCTCCTGTTCAGATATATTCTTAGTTAATCTCGAAAACAATTCAGACATTTTTGCAAAATAAATAGTTATGTTCTCTGTGTCACCCTGTGTTCTGTTACGTATCTCAGTCAATAAACGGTAGTCGTAATCAAAGTGACTGAAATCCTCAATAAGCAAAACTATCAACTCATCCCAAGTAGTAACTGAATCTTTAATACTACGGTACCAATGTAACGCATCTCCTGTGAATATTTCCGTAGCATAAGTTAATAATTTAATAGAGGGTATATTGCGCGCAGTACTATACTCGTTTACTCTCTGCACAAAAGCGTGTACACAAGATTTACCGTTATATTTTAGTTTTTGTAGTTCACCAATGTGCGAGCGGTCACAATACATCGATACGTTAGGTAAGGCATCCACAGATGTTTGAACACTCACAACAGGCTCATAGCTAGGGTTGGCAGATTTATTAAGTGCATTTATTTTATTCATTAATGATGTTAAATTTTTTGACTGTGATTTAACTTTTTCAGAGTGATAGGAATCAGAGCAATCAATTCTCTTTATGCGGTGGTACAAATGATTACATAAAGCTTTAGTACGTTCGAAAAGATTAATGTCAAACTTATCCTCTAATGATTTTACTCGAGTTGTAAGTTCGATCATAGAAACGCCAACGCCAGAGATATCGACATCGGGTTCGATTCCAGACTCAACAATATCAGAGGTAGGTATAATAGGTGTTAGTTTATTTATTTGTTTACGAAGTTCGAGTACGGTTGATGCAGGTTCTTCGCCTCTAATGAGCACTTCATACGTTAATTCATTTTTATTAAGCACAAAAAATTTAATAGGGTACGTTTCCATGTTTACCAGAAGAATGAACGGTATTAATGAATGAATACAGTGATAGAATAGATTATCATGAGATATGTTAATGGTGTTCTTTACAAATGTGCAAGTATACTAGCTACCTTTTACGATAGGTGACAAGAGGAATGAGAGAAACAAACGAAAATAATGGAAATGAAAATAATGATAACTAATGGACATGAAACGAAAACTAAGAAGATTTTAGCTTTGCGAACTGTTACGTATAACAAAATTGCTATTTATCGTATAAGTAGTAAGTTATAATTATTCACACAAATATTTTTGTGTAGGTACTGGGTGAAAAAAATATATTAACTAGTTGTAACTTCGTCACAATTAAGCGAACAAATTAATAGGACCAATACGTAACAGTTATCAATAACCAGACACTAATAGACATAGAAATGGCAGAAAAACAGAGAGAAGAGAAGTACGTACCAGTTCGCTTTGCCGTGGATTGTCACCTTCACGTTCACAGCAACAATGTAGGTAGATCGACCTAGTAGCTGTATTTCGGGGAAAAAAAGAATCAAGACATGATTAGGCCACTGGAAACCCACGTTAAGGACGCCACTGTGACACTTGCCCTGCTAGGAGGGTGTCAGCAGGTAGGTATGTAGGGGGTTTGTAAATAATAAGGCTGGATGATTAGGTACACTTATTATTTATTGCCTAAGCTTCCGTGGCCATCTCACGACTCGATTGCAGAGGGTATAAAGGTGGTAGGGAACACTGGCCTGAACCGTCTCCAGCGATGATGGTTCCGTCTTTGACCCTGCCCGCAGCCAACGGCTCCAACTCCAGGTTCTGTCCCTAGTGGGAACTCAGCGTAGGTAGGTGATCTCTCTGCAGTAAAGGACTTTCTCCAAGCGTCCTTCACGACGCCGGAACCACGATGTGGCGAAAGTTTGTAGGGTAGACTAGAATCCTGGAAATCCAGACAGAAATGGAAGCGTAAGCAAGCTGTAGGATCCACGTTTCTTAGGTCCAAAGGTCACAGTGTCCCAGATAGGAAGATAGGAAGAAATACAGCAGAAACTAGATTTAAGAGGTTCTAGGAACACCTTACAATTAGCCCTTCTAATAAAATACATGGAAACTTACCCTAGAGGGATTTCGCGACGTATTTAGTAAAAATTATTTAAGTACGATCGGAGCGAGCAGCACAGCCGTCACCTAAGTGCTCTCAAAACGACTGGTCATCGGCCCTACCGAGCCCACCCGAATCGTAACTCCTCGGCGACGCTCGGCCAGGATCGTTTCAGCGTTGCGCGGGCGCATAGAAGCGAGGACCTTTTAAGATAATATACTCTCGTAGGTTCCGCACAGTAATATTTACTTTTAATGATTTATTTAAGTGTTTGGTTTACTTAATAATATTATAATAGTTTATTTTTGTGTAAATATCATAGTATTTTAAGTGTACATAGATTTCTTAATATTAAGTTTTCATAAACTAAACTCCTTCAAATTGTAACTTGCAAAGTGCAACGTTACAATGTCAACCCATGACTTGTGACATTATGTACCATTTGATTTTTCTAAGTCTTCGTTCAGAAACCGGTTGACAGTGTGCCTAGTTTATTTATGTAGCATTTTTGGGTATAACATAATTTTTGTGATTTTTTATGATAATTTTATTTAATTAGTTTTTGCATGTTATCTTACGTGTTTTTCTTCTTCATTTACTTTGGCATAAATATACAGGGTGTGGCGTAAGTAGTGGTCCACCGTTCAGGATTCGATGAACCAGATAATTAACTATAACAATTAAAAATTTAAAACATTGATACCCAAGGGTTCCGAAAATATTTCCTTTTTGTCTTTTATTTACGAAATTTCTACCCTTTATTACAAATTTGGTTGTAGTTTCAACAAAAGTCATTAATCTTTCATTTTGATTTCTGTTAATTACTGCTGAATACTAGAGCTACCACGATAAATTATGTTTTTTTATGTAAATTCAACTCTTTTAAAGAAAAAGTTGGTTCTTCTCTAATTTTAACCCAAATTTTTAACACACCATCAAGTTCAAGAGCGATTTTTGTAAAAAAACGTACCACATTGTCAGTGCCCATGTATTTAATAATATGCCTACTAAATGCCGATTTCAAAATGATATCATTATATCACGATCCAATAATTTAACAAAAAGATATTCAATTTTAATTGAAGAAAAGAAGATTTTCATTAAACTATTTTTTTAAACTTTATTGCGTTAATACACACATCAACACGGTCTAGGGATATTTCATACTCAATTAAATAACTCGAAAAGTACTGGCCGCATTGGAATCTTTTATACACCGATTTGTTTGTAATTTATCTCAGACTAATTCCAAATTCAAATTTTTGAAAATTCTTTTGTTTCGGTGGCATAAAAATGTCTTGATGTATAGGAGAGGGAATTTTTATTTGTGCGAAATTTAGAAAACAATACGAATTACGTTTAGTTACAGTTTTTTTTCATTTTTAAACGAAAGATAAAGTTAAAATTGAGGTATTGTAGCCATGCAACGCCGACATTTGACGAGGGCGGAGATGTTACGAGCTGTGGGAATGCTGGAAGCTGGATCTGTTCAGCGTAATGTTGCTGAGGCCATAGGGACCCATCAAAATGTAATTTCAAGATTGTGGATACGCTATCGTGCCACAGGTGAAGTAGCGGAGAGGCACCGGGGGCCAAGTCAAATCACTACCCCCAGACAAGACCGATTTTTGCAAATTACTGCGCGAGCACAACCAAATGCAACGGCGACTCAATTGGTCCAAAGGCTGCGAGTGGAACACCAAGTGCTTGTGAGTGACCAAACTGTAAGAAGGCGACTGCATGAAAGCAATCTACGCTCTCGTAGACCACTCCGGGTCCCACCTTTACGGAGAGGCAATCGTGGACGACGATTAGAATGGGTTCGGAACCACGTGGACTGGGGCCGTGACCAATGGTCCAATGTGCTGTTCACGGATGAATCCAGGTTCGTCTTCCATCCAGATTCACGAAGGACGCGTGTTTGGCGAGTTCCTGGACGATGGAGCCGTCTCCAGAACCCTCAGGAAGTTCACCCATACCAAGGAGGAACAATTATGGTTTGGGCAAGAATTCGTCTTGGAGGACGGACGGATCTCGTTTGGGTGCGGGGCAATATGACGGCAGAACGATACGTCCAACAGGTGCTGGGGCCCGTAATCTTGCCCCACAGAACACAAATGGGGCAAGATTTCCTGCTCATGTACGACAATGCCCGGGCAAACACGGCGAGAACGGTAGCAGCTTGGTTACATACACATAATGTTAGGGCCTTAGACTGGCCTGCTCAATCGCCAGATCTAAATCCTGCCTAAAAGAGCTCTGAAGGAAGTTCCTGAAAATCTGGCTACAGAAGATCAACTTTTTGCGCACCTCAGAAGGACATGGGACAATATTCCGCAGCAAGACATTGACAACCTTGTTCTGAGCATGCCGAATCGTTGCCGATGTGTTATGAACATCATGGGCGCTTTCTCAGACTACTAACTTCAAGTTTATAAACACAAATTAAATGATTTTTCTATTTTTTTCAGTTTTTACTCACAAATTAAAAGTTCATTCATATACGGTTTCCGTCTATGCTTCATTTTTTTTCCATAAAATCCTGAAATTTTAATCTATACCTTAACCATTATTAAAAAATGGTAGAATATTAAATAACGTATCTTTTAAATATATACATGTCATATAAATAATTAACACATTGATAGTAATTCGCTTTTTTAAAAATATCCCTAGACCGTGTTGATGTGTGTACTTACGATATTTGCTAAAAAATGCACTACAGTGTCAATGCCCATTTGTTTTAAAAAAAACTACTACTAACAGAGTTATGTAGACCTAACTTGTTACTTCAGGTATTTGAACAAAGAATTAAAAAAAAAAACAAATCACTTTATTTATCATTTATTATTAATCTTTGTCATGATTACAATCATTAAAATTAAACGAAATGTTCAAAATGGCCCCCATTCGCAGCAATACACGCTCTGCAACGTCGAATAAACGACCGTTTAAGTCGTCGGGCAAACCCGCTTTCGCTGACTTCTCTAGCTGCTGCCTGGATTCTAGTCCTCAATTGGTCAATACTTGTGATTTCTTTGCTATAGACTTTTTCTTTTAGGCAACCCCAATAAAATAAATCTAGGGGATTTAGATCTGGCGAGCGTGGTGGCCACAATATTGGACCTAAGCGCCCAATCCACCTATTTGGATACGCTGTATCAAGGTGCTCTCGTACTCTAACAGCATAGTGAGCGGGACAGCCATCGTTCTGCAGCCACATGTCTTCTTGGACTTCAGGAACGACACCTTCCAGAAGCAAGGGCAAGTCAATTTGCAAAAAACTTAAATATCTTTCTGCGTTTAATGTTTCTGGCAGCTCGTGTGGACCGATTATCTGTCCGTTAATGATACCGGTCCAAAGGTTTATTTTAAATTGATACTGTGATCTGTCTTGCCTTATGAGATGCGGGTTTTCTAGCTGCCAGTTATGCAAATTGTGTAGATTTAAATATCCATCTTTTTTGCAGGATGACACGTCGCTCCATAGTATTTTATTAAAAAACTGCGGGGCTTCTCTTATTCTGCGTAGACTCTACAAAATGTTACTCTCAAGTGATAATCTCTTGGTAGCAATGACTGTACCCTTTGATAGTGGTATGGGTACAGTTCATGTCTTTTGAGTATTCGATGTACAGATCTAGTTGATATGCCAGTTCTGCGACTTAAGACACGGATTGATGTTGAAGGATCTTCTGTAACTAAATTCATTACCTCTTCATCGTTGTGTCGTCGCGGTCGTCCTTCACCTGCACCGCCTACGCCTGTGCCGGGTATCCTTCCCTCGGTGTATGCGTTATGCACTCTCCCAAAAACTAGGTGGTTTGGATGTCTTCGATCGGGATATCTCTCCCGATAAAGACGAGCTGCTTCTCTACCGACACCTCTGCATTCGCCATAAATAAAATGCATGTCAGCATATTCGCGCGGTGTGTACTGAGGCATTTTTTAATTGTCACTGCACTGCACGTTTGTCCAAATCGTTGAGCAAGCCAGTCACCAGTACACGTAGCCAATATCGCAGAGATCACCAAAACAACAAGTCCAATCAGTAGGCAAATTAAACAGAGTCCGGGGTCAGGCAAGGGTAAAGAAATGGCGGAGGTAAACACAGGCAGAATAAAAACGAAACGCAAACGACGCACGACACGGGTGACGAGATCGTACTAAATCATTTCGAGATTTTTGGATATTTCAACGTTAGTAATGAAAGAGATAGCAATACCCTACCATATCTTTTCCTTATCACTCCTATTGTGCGTAACTCGATTGCGAAAGCTTCAACGGGTTTTTGTTAACAAACGATGTCTCAGGTAAAAAAAGGGTCAGGTTTTTTTTACCTGACATGTTTGTGCTTCAACACAAATCACATTAGAAATGTAAAAAGTTAGATTGTATCCGTTTTTTAAGTTTTAATACGTTTTGTAATAGTATGAACGCAATAAAGTTTAAAAAAAGTAGTTTAATGAAAATCTTCTTTTCTTCAATTAAAATTGAATATCTTTTTGTTAAATTATTGGATCTGTTATAATGATATCATTTTGAAATCGGCATTTAGTAGGCATATTATTAAATACATGGGCACTGACAATGTGGTACGTTTTTTTTTACAAAAATCGCTCTTGAACTTGATGGTGTGTTAAAAATTTGGGTTAAAATTAGAGAAGAACCAACTTTTTCTTCACAAGAGCTGAATTTACATAAAAAATCATAATTTGTCATGGTAGCTCTAGTATTCAGCAGTAATTAACAGAAGTCAAAATGAAAGAATAATGACTTTTGTTGAAACAACAACCAAATTTGTAATAAAAGGTAGAAATTTCGTAAATAAAAGACAAAAAGGAAATATTTTCGGAACCCTTGGGTATAAATGGTTTAAATTTTTAATTGTTATAGTTAATTATCTAGTTCATCGAATCCTGAACGGTGGACCACTACTTACGCCACACCCTGTATGTAGTACCTTTCTGTTACCCGGGCGATGCAACTTTTATACGTTTTTGTTTGTTTTAGCCTTATTATTCAACACTCAACTGGCGGGTGGATATAATTGATTGCTCTTATTTGTTTTTTTTTAATTTATTTTTTAATTTTTTGTTTGCTTTTGTTTTAATTTAGTTTATTTACGTTTGTTATTATTTCTAAATAATAATCTTGTATCGATGTCAAATAACAATGACGACAGCTACGCCAAAACCTTTTTGTCGGCTTGTAGCAATGACAGCTTTGTCAGTTTTCCGTCCCTTGCTGACACGCTTGAATCTCAGTTTTCTGATGTACCTAAAAATTTAATGTAGTCCATATAAATGCCCAAAGTATTCCGGTACATTATGCTGACATGCTAGCTAACCTAGACTGTAAGAACATCCATGCTATCCTTGTCTCGGAAACTTGGTTGAAACTATGCCTCCCTTCTACTTCCTATTCCCTGCCAGGTTTTCTACTGATTACGAATGATCGCGCGCGTGGCGGTGGTGGTGGTGTTGCCATATACCTTCGCCCACATATTCCTTTTTCAATTGTCGATATGTCTGCTCAACCTCCTCCACAGAACGTGGTGGGCGAGCACCTCTTTGTAGAAGTAACCCTGAATCACAAGAAAGTCTTTCTAGGAGTTTATTACAGCCCTTCGTCACGGATAAATTTCTTTTCCTCCTTTGAAAAGATTCTTGAAAACCTTACACCCTCTTCATCCTTCGTCATACAATAATCATGGGCGATTTTAATACTTGCTTATTAATAATCGATTCCAACTCTTATTCTCTTCGATCAATAGTTCGGTATCGGACGGACGTTTGCGCGCCAAGACACTTACGCGAATGGACTTTTGCGCGAAAGGACACTTGCGCGAACGGACACTTGCGCGACTGGACTTTTGCGCTACTTCATGGCCAGGTTATAAACATAACATCACGCCTGTTATTACTTGAATGTGGTTTTTTTATTGGTTTTTCCGTCAAGGGTGTAGTTGATAATGCTGATTACGAAAATGAGGTCAAAATGAAAATCCAAGACGGCATCGAGGAAATTTTTGATTTTCCGTCATGGGTGTCATTTTCATGGTTTTCGGGGTTGCTGATTACGAAAATGTAGTCAAAATAAAAATCAAAGATGCCACCGAGGAAAATTTTTGATTTTGCCATCATGGGTGTCGTTTTCATGGTTTTCGGGGTAGCTGATTACGAAAATGAGGTCAAAATGAAAATCCAAGATGGCGCCGAGGACATTTTTTGGTTTTTCCGTCATGGGTGTCATTTTCATGGTTTTCGGGGTTGCTGATTACGAAAATGTTGTCAAAATAAAAATCCAAGATGGCGCCGAGGAAAATTTTTGATTTTGCCATCATGGGTGTCGTTTTCATGGTTTTCGGGGTAGCTGATTACGAAAATGAGGTCAAAATGAAAATCCAAGATGGCGCCGAGGACATTTTTTGGTTTTTCCGTCATGGGTGTCATTTTCATGGTTTTCGGGGTTGCTGATTACGAAAATGTGGTCAAAATAAAAATCCAAGATGGCGCCGAGGACATCTTTTGGTTTTTCCATCATGGTTGTCGTTTTGATGGTTTTCGGGGTCACTCATTACGAAAATGTGGTCAAAATGAAAATTCAAGATGGCGCCGAGGAACTTTTTTTTTGGTTTTTCCATCATGGGTGTCATTTTCATGGTTTTCGGGGTCGCTGATTACGAAAATGTGGTCAAAATAAAAATCCAAGATGGCGCCGAGGACATTTTTTGGTTTTTCCGTCATGGGTGTCATTTTCATGGTTTTCGGGGTTGCTGATTACGAAAATGTTGTCAAAATAAAAATCCAAGATGGCGCCGAGGAAAATTTTTGATTTTGCCATCATGGGTGTCGTTTTCATGGTTTTCGGGGTAGCTGATTACGAAAATGAGGTCAAAATGAAAATCCAAGATGGCGCCGAGGACATTTTTTGGTTTTTCCGTCATGGGTGTCATTTTCATGGTTTTCGGGGTTGCTGATTACGAAAACGTGGTCAAAATAAAAATCCAAGATGGCGCCGAGGACATCTTTTGGTTTTTCCATCATGGTTGTCGTTTTGATGGTTTTCGGGGTCACTCATTACGAAAATGTGGTCAAAATGAAAATTCAAGATGGCGCCGAGGAAATTTTTTGGTTTTTCCATCATGGGTGTCATTTTCATGGTTTTCGGGGTCGCTGATTACGAAAATGGGGTCAAAATGAAAATCCATGATGGCACCGAGGAAAATTTGCAAATTGCAGAGGGTTTAACTGACTAACTTAAAAAGGGAGAACACGACGAACACTTAATTTGTTTTCGATTGCGACATCGTAAATTTAATTTTTAATTCAGTTTTGTTATCAGCGACCCCGAATCATTAAAACGACACCCATAATGGAAAATCAAAAATTTTCCTCGGCGCCGTCTTGGATTATTATTTTGACCTCATTTTCGTAATCAACAACCCCGAAAACCATGAAAACGACACCCATGATGGAAAAACCAAAAAAAATCCTAGACGCCATCTTGAATTTTCATTTTGACCACATTTTCGTAATGAGCGACCCCGAAAACCATTAAAACGACACCCATGATGGAAAAACCAAAAAATGTCCTCGGCGCCATCTTGGATTTTTATTTTGACCACATTTTCGTAATCAGCGTCCCCGAAACCCACGAAAACGACACCCATGACGGAAAATCAAAAATTTTCCTTGGCGCCATCTTGGATTTTTATTTTGACCACATTTTCGTAATCAGCGTCCCCGAAACCCATGAAAACGACACCCATGACGGAAAATCAAAAATTTTCCTTGGCGCCATCTTGGATTTTCATTTTGACCTCATTTTAGTAATCAGCGACCCCGAAAACCATGAAAACGACACCCATGACGGAAAATAAAAAATTTTCCTCGGTGCCATCTTGGATTTTCATTTTGACCATATTTTCGTAATCAGCAACCTCGAAAACCATGAAAACGACACCTCCTTTTGGACCTTCTCATTGTTTCCTCTCCACAACATGCCAGCAAGCATGGTCAATGCTCAGCTGACATGTTTTCTTACCATGACCTAATATTTCTCTCCTATAAAATTCGCCCA
Source organism: Xestia sexstrigata (assembly GCA_941918905.2). NCBI lineage: Eukaryota > Metazoa > Arthropoda > Insecta > Lepidoptera > Noctuidae > Xestia > Xestia sexstrigata. Next base: position 19,699,735 of record OW799221.2, on the reverse strand, counting down.
CCTAAGGCAAAGCCTAAAAATCTTTTGCAGCGCAATTTTGGTGGTATTGACTGGGCTCCTTTATTCAGTGTGGAGTCGTTTGATGACAAAGTCAACCTGCTAACAGATAACCTTGTGCAACTGTACGATGTTCACGCTCCCATTCATGCAGTAAAAATCAAACATCTTCCTGCACCGTGGATTACAGATGACATTAGAAGGATCATGCACAGGAAATCTGTTACAAAAACTAAATTTAAGTGTCGGCCCTCGTCGAAGAACCGTGGGATCCTTGTTGATGCTCGCAATAGCTGCAATAAGGTGTGTAGAGATGCCCAACGACACCATATCCACACCTCAGTTGAAAACGGAGATCCAGCTAAAGTTTGGAATCTTCTAAAATCCATGGGAGTTGGAAAATCACGCCAAGAATCGATTCCTAAAGACTTAGATATTGACCAACTAAACCAACACTTCTCATCTTCGCCCTACTGTAATGGGACCATGAAGGCAGCCACAGTAAACTGTCTTTCTAACCTTCCAACTCCGGATCATCCCCTATTTGTTTTTAGTCAATTCTGTGATTGTGATGTTAAGAAGAGTGTAGTTTCAATTACGTCCAACGCAGTTGGCAGTGATTGTGTAAGTCGGAAAATGATACTCCCTGTCCTCGACGAGATCCTTCCTATTCTATGGCATATCCTAAACTATTCTATATCCTACTGTGTCTTTCCTACGATGTGGAAAGAGACCAAAATCACCCCTTTACCCAAAAAATCAAATCCTACTTCCGTTTCAGAATACCGTCCTATCTCCATCCTGTCTTTCCTCTCCAAAGTCCTAGAACGCCTTGTCCACAATCAGCTCAGTGCATTTCTGTGTAAGAATAGCCTGCTAAATCCTTTCCAGTCTGGATTTCGTCCTGGTTACAGCACTGCTACAGCTTTAGTTAACGTTACCGATGACATACGTTTAGGCATGGAGAAAGGAAATCTGACAGTTCTCTGCTTATTGGATTTTAGTAATGCGTTCAACACTGTCGATTTCGATATCCTGCTTGGCATACTTCGCTCACTTAACATATCTCCAACGGCGATGGACTGGTTTCGTAGTTACCTGTATGGGCTTCGGCAACGTGTATGCATAGAAGGGTCTTGCTCTTCTTTGTGTTATACTTCTGCGGGTGTACCTCAGGGTGGCGTTTTATCTCCTTTTCTCTTCGCAATTTTTATAAATTCTATTTCTACAAGACTTCTTTCTTCTTACCACCTTTATGCAGATGATCTGCAAATTTACCGGCAAGCAGCATCTTCAGATTTGGCTGATGCAATTGATATAATCAACAAGGACATGTGAACAGACAACTGTACAGATTTAATTTAGTTTTATATACATAATTTGCGCCGCGGCGTGCGTCAGCACTTTTTCATAGTATTTATATTGTAACTGTAGCAATATGTAACACAGCACTTTATCATTTCTATCAATAAGTATCAATTAAATACTTAGCACAGGCAGTTGAGTCGTTTATCATTTATTACGCGATCTTTCTGCCAATATCTTTATCAGCAGTCACATATCATTTATCATCCAAGTGTAGGCGTGTTCAAGAACCCCTACATTTTTTGGTTCTTCGAGCTGGATCTGAAGCAGTGACCTACGGATCCAGTTATCAAGTGTATCACTATCAAGATTTGTGTTCTGAAGATTTCCGGTACGATAGCGAATCGGTCCGCTGGCCTCCCACAAGCGGGTCTCACCAGTAGGATTGAGAAGGCGCACATATCGTGCTGGAGATTACAGAAGCACTAAGCAACAATATCAATCAAGAATTTATCACTTTATCCTCACTATCAGAGGAGAAATCATTTATCGAAGAATATCATATATCAGTATCAGCATAACTTCAGGTATTTATCAATTAATTTTTATCATTTATCATGGAAGGCCTACAATCAATGTTCGAGCGCCAGAGCTTCCTCACCAAGGAAATTGAGAGAATACACACCAATTTCCGGAAAGACAGTTCGAGCAGGAAGACACCTGAATACCTTCACAGTCGTTTAGCCGCCCTGGATAAATGCTGGAAGGAGTTTGAAGAAAACCACATCAAACTGCTGGAGTTTGAAGATGATCAATATGAATATTTCTCAAAAAATATTTATGGGTACATGAAGGAGTATTACATCAAAACCAAGGAAATGGTGTCATCATACAAGGAGCCTAAACTTCCGACTTTTTCCTTACCCACTTTTGAAGAATATTCTTATCAAGGGGATGACCTGCTTGGTCAGCAGAACTAATGAATCGAATCAACATTGAAGACTTAGAGGAAAAATGGGAACTTCAGGATGAATTAAACAATCTTCAGCATCTATGGAAGGTTATTGACACTACTCATCTACGTCTCGATAACCAATTAAAAGGGAGCAACGATGAATATGAAACCAAGTTTCTGCAGATTGAAGAACGCTACCTTACCATCAAAAGGGAGTTGAACAGAAAATTAAACTCCACTACTCACCTTGAGCAGGCCACGCCCAAATTAGAAGTCCCTACATTTTTCAGAAAATATACGCAGTGGCCGACCTTCTTCGACCTATTCGTCGAAACAATACATAATAACAAATGTATTTCTAAAGCGCAGAAAATGCAACATCTGAAAGGAAAGGTCAAGAGTGAGGCAGAAGGTTTAATCCAGCATCTTAATACATATATCTGCAGAAAATTACGATACGGCATGGGATATCCTCACTCATCGTTATAACAATCCACAGATTTTATTTTCAACTCAGATGGATATTTTCCTGAATCAACCGCCGATCAACAAGCAATCATCATATCACGCCTTTAAGAAGCTACACGATACCACGACACAGTGTATCAACAGCATTCGGAACCTAGGCATTGACATCACTACCTGGGACCCGATTATAGTTCATCTTTTATCAAAGAAACTGGACGACGAAACGCGTACTGACTATATGGAGTCGCGTGTGTCGCCTCGAGATCTCACATCATGTACCGAGTTCCTGAATTTCCTTGAAAACAAATTTATGGCCCGAGAGCCTGTAGGCAAGAAGGAGAAGCCTGCAACATCAGATTCTTATAAGTCGAGCTCAAGTCAACCCAAACACCATAATCATACCAACTCCTCAGGGAATACATCTTATTACAAGAAATATCAGTCAAATGCTACCAATAATAAGAGATTTTGCCCAGTCTGTAAGCAGCCTCATAATTTGTATCAATGTAAGCGCTTCCTTGCGCAATCAGCGGACGCGAAAATGAGGACAATAACACAACATAATATTTGCCGTAACTGCCTTTACAAGCATTATGACAAAATGTGCATTTCTACAAAAAGGTGCAAAGAATGCAACGGTGATCATAATTCGATTATGCATGACGCACTTTCGACCATGCAACGTGACCCACTGGAACAAACAGACAAACCTCAGACTCAGCAGTCTCCTTCGTCATCGGACTCCACTTCAGCATCGCGTAATAACCATAATGTTAACCATGTTGCCAGCGAAAATGAAGAAGTCCTTTTGACTACTGTAGCATTGATCATCAGAGCTGCAGATGGCAGCAATATGCGATTCAGAGCGCTCCTAGATCAAGGATCGCAAGTATCACTTATATCAGAAAATGCCGCCCAATTATTAGGGTTGAAAAGGCAACCATATCAAGCAGCAGTATCAGGAATTGGGTCGACACAAAAACAAAGCAGACGCTTAGTGTCGCTTGACTGCATATCAATTTACTACGACTATCATTTTAGAACGGAGGCCCTAGTCGTATCCCGAGTTATAAATAACTTGCCTAATATCTCGTTTAAGAAACAAACTTGGCCCCATTTATCACACACTAGACTGGCAGATCCTGAGTATAACCTTTCTAAACCAATTGACTTGCTCTTGGATGCCAGCGTCTATTCAGCTATCATCATGAGTGGTCTTATCAAAGGACCAGTCCAAGCTCCTATCGCGCAGCAAACAAAACTTGGATGGATATTATCAGGCAACGTAAGGACGTTCTCATGTCATGCTGTCATCAACGATGTAGACAGCATCTCCAAGTTCTGGGAGGTTGAACATACACGAGTCCACAGCCTCATTATCATCTGCAGATCAATATTGTGAGGAATTTTATCAAGCAACCACTAAGAGGTTGAACTCGGGCCAGTATGAAGTCGCATTACCTATGAAACCTAACTTCGAACAAGAGATAGGTGCATCAAAATCAAAAGCTGTCGCTCAATTTATTCAACAAGAAAAGAAGATGAGCAAAAATCCATCACTAGAACAAGGTTATCGCAAATTCATGCGCGAGTATGAAGAACTAGGTCACATGCGCCAAGTCGAACAACAAGATCACACCGCATGCTACTTACCTCATCACGGCGTACTGAAATTAGACTCGACAACTACGGCTCTGCGTGTTGTTTTCAATGCTTCGTCTAAGATGTCATCTGGACGCAGCTTAAATGACTTGATGTATAACGGACCAAACCTTCAACAAGACCTTCAAAATCTCATCCTAAAGTGGCGACAATATAAGTACGTAGTCACTGCGGATGTAGAAAAAATGTTTCGAGCAATCCTTGTAAGACTTCAAGATCAGCATCTTCAATCTATATTGTGGAGAAGTCATCCTCGTGAATTACTTCAAGAATATAACCATAAGACTGTTACATACGGAACAAGAACAGCTCCGTTCTTGGCGATGAGAACCTTGAAGCAAATTGGCATCGATAATGCTGAACAGCATCCTTTAGCAGCTGCCGCCCTGGAATCATCTTTCTATATGGATGACTTTATGGTAGGAAGCAATACTATCGAGCATGCCAGACAACTACAACTCGATTTAATAGCAGTCTTAAAGAGTGCTGGCATGAATCTAAGGAAATGCACCTCAACTAATCGAAACCTTGCAACCAGAAAAAATAAACGCTCCATTCGAGTTCAAGGATAGCGAATCTCGAAAAACACTAGGTCTGCGATGGATTCCCTCAAGTGACATGTTACCTTCGACACTAAAATCGAACATCAAGACAGCGATAAGCCATTTACGAAGCGGCAATTACTGTCAGATATTTTAAAAATATTTGACCCCATTGGCTGGTTATCACCGCTCACTATCAGAGCAAAATATTATTCCAGACCACTTGGACTGCGCAACTGACATGGGATGAAGAATTACCGGCCAACATATCATTAGAATGGAAAAGGTTGTGAGATGACCTAAGAAATATCAACATTTTTCAAATACCTAGATATCTAGGTCAAATGGAAAAAAACATACAAATACATGCATTCTGTGACGCCTCGGAAAAGGCTTATGCATGCGCAATTTACATTATAACAAATGATCATAAAGGCAAGCGCACATCGAAGCTAGTAACAGCAAAAACAAAGGTAGCGCCAATTAATAAAACAATTATGTTACCTAGGCTTGAGCTACTAGGAGCACTTTTATTATCACAATTGATGGAGAAATTTCTTCAGACACTTTCTTCAGAGCCAATAGAGATCTTCGCCTGGACTGATTCGATGGTTGTACTGGGCTGGCTACACGGGGATTTATCAAAATGGAAGCAATTTGTGGCTAACCGTGTACTAAAAATCACTAGGATCATCCCTGCATCGAACTGGCGTCACGTCAGGTCCTGTGACAATGCAGCACACTGTGCTACACGTGGATTGAGCTCTGAAGGTCTATCAAGAGATCGCTTGTGGTGGGAAGGGCCAGAATGGCTTCTTAATTTTAACTCAAATCATACCCCTACAACCGAATATCAAACTCAAACAGCAGAAAGGAAAAAACCCATTGTACACACAGCCTTATGTCAAACCAGCCTAGTCCTATCTCCATCCTGCCTTTCCTCTCCAAAGTCCTAGAACGCCTTGTCCACAATCAGCTCAGTGCATTTCTGTGTAAGAATAGCCTGCTAAATCCTTTCCAGTCTGGATTTCGTCCTGGTCACAGCACTGCTACAGCTTTAGTTAACGTTACCGATGACATACGTTTAGGCATGGAGAAAGGAAATCTGACAGTTCTCTGCTTATTGGATTTTAGTAATGCGTTCAACACTGTCGATTTCGATATCCTGCTTGGCATACTTCGCTCACTTAACATATCTCCAACGGCGATTGACTGGTTTCGTAGTTACCTGTATGGGTTCCGGCAACGTGTATGCATAGAAGGGTCTTGCTCTTATTTGTGTTATACTTCTGCGGGTGTACCTCAGGGTGGCGTTTTATCTCCTTTTCTCTTCGCAATTTTTATAAATTCTATTTCCACAAGACTTCTTTCTTCTTACCACCTTTATGCAGATGATTTGCAAATTTACCGGCAAGCAGCATCTTCAGATTTGGCTGATGCAATTGATAATTATAATCAACAAGGACATGGCTTCAATCTGCGATTGGAGTGAGGCACATGGGTTGCAGGTTAACCCCTTGAAGACTCAGGTCATTGTTGTTGGTAGCTCAAGGATGATCTCCAAGATAAACTGGTTGCAGCTTTCCCAAGTTAAATTTAATGGAACTACTATTCCGATAAGTGAGAAGGTCAAGAACCTTGGGGTTTGGATTGACAAGAATCCTTCCTGGGGTCCCCAGCTGCAGGACGTAAGTCGCAAAATATTCGCATCTGCCAAGTCCCTGAGACGATTGCGGAACTTTCTTCCAACTGCCACTAAAACTGCGCTGGCTCAAACACTTTTACTTCCCGTTCATGACTACGCTGATGTCAGTTATCTCGATCTCACTGAGGCACAGCTAGATAAACTTGAGCGACTTCAAAACTGTTGCATAAGATTCATATTTGGCTTGCGCAAATATGATCACATTTCTGAATTTCGTACAAAGCTCAAGTGGCTTCCTATACGTCTTCGCCGGAATTATCACATCCTGTTTCAGCTCTACAGTATTCTGTTTAATCCTACAACCCCCTCTTATCTTAAAGAACGTTTCAAGTTCCTTCATGACACACATAATATATATCTGAGGTCATCTAATTTAAGACTAGAGATGCCGATGCATTCCATCAGTTTCTATAACAAGTCTTTTACAGTTCAAGCAGTTCGGTTATGGAATGCCTTGCCAGTGTCTATATGGCGTGCTGAATCTCTGCCAATTTTTAAAAGCATGATAAAAAACCTGTATCTCATTACATAATAAGGAGTATTCTATTTTATTATATTCTATTTAATGAGTGATTGATAAGTCTTTATATTTCCTTTGTCTTTAGTATAAAAATTACATCACTGGTAAATGCTTACTTCTGATTTGCTGAATAAAAATAAATTAACTTTCAGATACTTATTGGTGTCGATTCTGTTGTGCACAAACTAAACTAAATTTAGGCTATTGCTATCTTTTACTAAAAGGCAGTGCGAGAAAAGGACGGCTATAGCTATGAATTAGAGATGTCAAACTAGTTTATGCCTTGCGCTTCACCGTGTTTTTAGTCGACATGTTTTTACGTGCACCCTTCATTAATAATGAAATATTAGTTCCAATCAAATTTGACAGCTCTAAATTACGTCCGTCTCTTTCTCGTTTTATTAGAGAGAGAAAGATAGAAATAGCCTAAATTAAGTTTAGTTTGTGCACAACAGAATCGACACCATTATTTCATTTAGGTGAAGTGCACAATATTTCGCAGGTCACAGATAATATTCCTCCTCCCTCTTCTGCTCGTATGAACTAATATTCATTACTACTATCAAGTGATCCCATCGCCGAATAACACTCTTTATACTGTTTTTGTTCTATCGCCACGGTCTCGTGTCGGAGGCTTTCGTTGATGATATGGTTATCTTAACTGCCGTACTTAGTCTGTATAACTAAGTATAACAGTAAAACCTTCTGGAACCTGAAAAAAATGGTTTCCTCAAGGCTCTACTCTTGGTCAACTTTTGTTAGAAACCTAATTTTTTATTGATTTTGTTAGAGCATAATAATAATCATGTCGATAATAACATTGTGTTGTTCTGGCATTAGCTCCACAAGTTGCTCAGCCAGCTTGTGCCTCAATAATGCTGCGCCGACCCCAAATGAATTGGGATAAGGCCAAGAGAATGATGATGATGCATCATCATCATCATCATTCTCTTGGCCTTCTTCGAGTATAGTAAGGTTCTTACATTGTAGCAGTGGCCGCCCAGTGGCTCCAACTTGCGCGTAGGTCTTGGGTTCGAGTCCAGGCATGATCACCACCACTACTCTTGAATCGGCAAAGCATCAAGAGAAAACCAACATCCTACAAACAAGAAATCGAAGACATTCGACACCCACCAACCACCACGGGGCTGGCTGGATTTTGGCCAACCTGTCCTCACAGGGATGTACTGTATACCAGCACTGGTTACAAAGCATTAACTCCACAAGTTGCTCAGCGAGCCTTTTGCCTCAGGACACACTGCACACAATACGCAAATAGCGACGGCTGGACGGCTGGACGGCATCACACGCCACTCAATAACATTACCGGACTATTGGGGAGGACGCTGCGCAAGTTTCCACATCACCACTTGAGATCCACGCGGTGTGTCGCGATGTGTACCAGACAATAGTTTCACGCTTGCTCACCGGCCCACATCACCCACATCACCCATATGCCACCTGCCGTCTTCACAAATAGCTCGCCAAAGTCAAAAAGTCCCAAAAATTAAAATATTCAATGTTTTTTGGGAAAAACTAATTCAATAAAAAAAAACCCCTAACAAAATCTAAAACCTGATTTAACACAACCCTAAAGTTTGCTTGTCGTCGCCCCTGAGTTAGGCTTCACCCACTCAACCTTCGTTACGCTACGGAGGTCGCCAGACGCCGTCTACGGACCTACCTACCACCAGACAGGTTTCGACGCCTACTATAATATTTTTTCAAACACCTGATGGCTATATCTAACCTACGAAGTTACTCAATAATAAATTATAATCAAAATCAAAAAGCCGCTACGTGTCATAGTTTCCGAGATACGATGGGGGAAGGGGTGAAGGGGGGAGAGGGGCAGTTTTGAAAAATTATTTTGACTAACGCATTGCCCTTTTATATGAATCTGAAAAAAAAAATGTTCCAAGTCTCTTAACTTCCGAGATCCGCCGAAGGGGGGCATGGGGGCAACTTTGAAAACTGGTATTTACTTTTCCAAGCCTCCTCTATACGAATCAGTAAAAAAAGCAAAATACGGGTCTCTTTGTTTCCGAGATACGATAGGGAGGGGGAGGGAGGGTGAGGAAGGGGGGCGAAAAGGGGAGGTTTGGCACATTTTCCCTACTCGTGAGAGTTACACACATCAAAAATGTCTAGGGATCAAGCATTTTTATGCGGATTTCTTGAGATTGAGATGTGGCTTTGTAATAAATTTATGATTTTATAAATTTATATGGATCCTTTTTGGTGCATTTCATAATTTGAATCAGGAACTCTCAATCAAATTCGAGTAAAAGATGAAAATAAGCTGTCAATATTTTCCCTATAAAAACATACAACGCATTGAAGACATTATTAGTGCTACTGTTTCCCTACTACTGATTAAAACCAACGTTATTATGGAGCGGCGACGTCATTTAAGCAGGGAAGAAATGCTCAGAGCCGTGGGAATGATAGAAGCTGGTTCCCGGCAACGTACTGTAGCTTTAGCTCTGAATACAAGTCAGAGTGTTATCAGTCGACTTTGGACACGTTACCGAAGCACTGGTACCGTGGCTGAGCGCCATGGAGGACGGTATCGCTGCACCACACGGAGACAAGACCGATACATTCAAATCTTAACTCGAAGAGCTCCAACAATAACCGCCATGATGTTAGCCGTGAGGCTTCATCACTCTTCAGGGAACTTAATTAGCGACCAAACAGTCAGAAACCGCTTGCATGAAGTGAACCTTCATTCCCGAAGACCGCTACGGGTACCACCTATAGCAATGCACAATCGTAGGATTCGATATCAATGGGCTCTTGAACACAGAAATTGGGCAGAAGAACAATGGCGTTTCGTGTGCTTTTCTGATGAGTCTCGTTTTGGTATGAGACCGGATACAAGACGTATACGACACTGGAGAACCCCTGGACGCCAACAGCGATTAAAATCCTGCCAGGAAGTCCATCCTTATAGTGGTGGAACCATCATGGTATGGGCGGGTATTTGGATCGGCGGAAGAACTGAGTTGATTTGGATCAGAGGCAACCTCAACGCTCAAATTTATGCTGAGACGATTGTATCAGACGTCATCGTTCCTCTACAAGTGCAAATCGGTCCCTTATTTCAGTTAATGCATGATAATGCACGACCGCACACCGCAAGAGTTGTAAGACAGACTCTCGCCGCAGCTAACATCAATGTCCTGCCCTGGCCTGCTCAGTCGCCAGACTTGAACCCGATTGAGCATGCATGGGATATGCTACAGAGAAGAGCTCTGCCGAATATGGAGGGTATCCAGTCGCAAGAAGACCTTTTTTTGTTGTTGCAACGAACATGGGCGGCCATTCCACAGCGTGATTTGGATGAACTCATTTTGAGTATGCCAAACCGATGTTCTTGTGTTGTTAGTGTTCGCGGTAGAAACACGGATTATTAATTGTTTAAGTTACCCAATAAAATTTTAAAGAAAACTGTTATTTCAGTCTTTTTTTCGAACTTTAATGTTAGTGGTTCAAATGTCAAAAATCCCTTTATTAGGAAAATGGCAAATTTCTTTATTAATGCAAAGGTGACTTGGTTTATCGTTACTGTGACAAACGAAAACACTTTATTTGATGAATCCTTAAAGAAAATTTTAATTAATATCAATCAGGAGAAAAGTTATTGCAAAAATATATGTTGATCCCTAGATACTTTTGATGTGTGTATTTGTTTATGAATCTTTCAAAATATACCCCCCTCCCCATCATCTAGGAGAACAATTATGTCAATGAGTCAGTGAGTCAGTGAGTGAGTGGTAATCTAGCTTTATATAGTATAACTAATATTTGCGTTGTGCGCGAGCTGCACGCAGCTCGGGGGGTTGGTTTCGAGTTTTTGAGAACTATTCCATACGTTACGAGTTACGCTTCACCCAGTTCGCTCCACTCAGGCCTACCTACCACCGGAAAGCTCGCATGGCTATCTCCAACCGTCATGAAGTTACAGCCCTTTCAATTTTAGGGGAGATTGGGGAGGGGAGAGCAGGGTATACAAATTTCAACGCCCCTCAATAGCTTTAGTTTTACCTAAAGGTATTGAGGGGCGTTGATTAAAAGATTTTTCAGTACTAAAAAAAGGGGTGAAGAGGGGGGGTGAAGGGGGTGAGAGGGGGCAGTTTTTAAAAATGATTTTGACTAAAGCATTGCCTCTTTATACGAATCTGAAAAAAAAACTTCCAAGTCTCTTAACTTCCGAGATGCGTCTAAAGGAGGTGAAAAGGGGGCAAAAGGGACAACTTCGAAAAATGGTTTTTATTTTTCCGAGCCTCCTCTATACAAATCCATAAAAAAAATCAAAATACGGGTCTCTTAGTTTCCGAGATACGATAGGGAGGGGGAGGAAGGGGGGCGAAAAGGGGAGGTTTGGCACTTTTCCCCTACTCGAGAGAGTTACTTGTCTACGTTTCTGTCAAAATATACCCCCCTCCCCATCCACCATCTGGGAGAACAATTATGTCAGTGAGTGAGTGAGTCATGCCCGTTTTCACCAGTAGCCCCTAAAATTTAAGTGTCTCCTAAACGAATATAGGGGGCACCTAACGCAAGTTTTGATTTCACCAACGGTTAAGTGACACCTAAAGCATTAAGGGGGCCTTATAATTTAGGGGATGAATTGACGACCCCGTAACACTTAGGTGACACATATTTTTAGGTTATTTTGTAACCGACCAAGATTACTCTTAGATAAACGAGCTGGAGATGGATAGTGACCACGATGAATATGAAGCTTTAGAAGCAATTGAAGATATAGGGTTAATAAATAAAGAAGATTGTTAGGGCGACCTCGTATTTACCGTGAAAGATCGAAGGATTTTAACAAATATGATGACAAAGACTTTTTCATGAGATATAGGTTATCTAAGGAGAGTGTTTTATTTATATTGCAAAAAATTGAACATTTATTACAATTCCACGAAGACAGGTAAGTACATATGTACCTTTACAGTGAAATGAGTAAAGTGCCTACTACTAGTTACGTGTAGGTAGCTACTTGCTTAATTTTGTATATATGTAACTTTGTACTAATTACTTGTAGGTACCTTATTTACAGAAATAATTCTGTGGCACCGATTAACCAACTACTGTGTTCCCTTAGATTTTATGCGACAGGCAATCAATTATTATCAATAGCAGATCTAAACGGCGTCAGTATTTCTACTTGCAGCCGAATTATAAAGAGAGTGTCTGATGCTATTGTGAGTCTGCGAAACGAATTTATACAATTTCCAGACACTCAAGAAGATCAACAAATAGTAAAAGAAGAATTTTACAGAATAGCTAGGTTTCCGAATGTTTTAGTATGTATAGACTGTACTCACATAAAGATTCAATCGCCAGGTGGATTATCTTTTCGTTTTCTGTTTTATTTAGTTCTATGAACTGGAAACTTAATTACATTTTTTTACCTACCTATTGTAAATTTTAGGAGGAGATGATGCTGAACTATTTCGAAACAGAAAAGGCTACATGTCTATTAATATGCAAACAATAAGTACTGCAAAATTGTTGATAACTGATGTGGTGGCACGCTGCATCAACACATGATGCTACTATTTACCAAAGTAGTCGTAGGTATTCTAAGTTTGAAAGAGGTGACTACAGAGGAAATTAAAAGGTGCAGACCCTACTTTTTCTAAATAAACTAAGTGAAATTACGTGTTTTATTTTATTTTTTAAGCTAAATATCAATAAAATCGTTTACTCGAATAGTGTATCGATAAACGTTTCCGCAGTACCTCGCACTATACGTCACCTAACAAGGGGACTCTTACATAGGTAGCTCTGAGGATGGTGAAATAGAATTTAGGTAAGGGGATGATTTGAAGGGTCCCCTAAGATAAGGGAACCTTACTTAGGTTACTGTTTAGGGGCTACTGGTGAAAACGGGCATCAGTGGCTTAATATAGTAAATCATTTGATATTTTGTGTGCAGTAAAGAATAACGGTCTTATTCATAAAAAGTTTAAATAGGTTTATTAGCTTGTTATAATGAGAATCCCGAAAATCATTATTCATAAACGTTCAATAACGCTAAAATGCTTTGTAAGTATTCAATAGCGGCTTCGTAATTTAAAACACGGTCGACCCTACTATACACCTTTAATAAACAGAAATATGGCCGACAAATGTGCAACAGCTGACTAGTACCTGATTTTTTTTTGCGTCCGAACCGTTTTATGGTTAGTTGGTTGAAGTTAAGTGTTATTTGCAAGGAGCTGGGAAGTAGAGATACATTTTTTTTTGTATAAGCGTGTTTTGCGTTATTTATGCAAGCGCTGCAAGCATTACATGCTATTGAACGAGCAGAACATGTTCCACGGCGTCGTCGAAAGATTATATAGATACTACTTATATTATTATATTTGTATTTCAAATAAAATAAATAATAAAATTTTAATTATTACTATTTGTATTTCGCATTTTAAGATACCTAATTTGTTAAAGTTTTTAAATCTCTGTAACATTTTATCCATGGGTTGTCTCAACCAACTGCACAGAGTACATTATACTATATTGAAAACCAACTGTGAGTCCAATACAATCTAATTTCCTTCAAAAAATATACACGTGAAAAGACACAAGAAGCCAACAAGCTCTCCAAATGTCACGTGACGTTGTCGAACATTTTTCGCGTTTTTTGGCCGTGGACACCAGTTGTTTTGGCATTTAATCTATGGATTCATCAGAACGGCAACATAATCACGTTAAAACGTCTTATAACGACAACATAGCTATGACGGGTTTATTGAACGTTTATGAATAGATAATTTTATAATAGGTTTTTTAGTTATAATGAGCATTTTAACTAATGAGTGTTTAAAACCAATTTTAGGGGATTTTTATGAATGAGACTGTAAGAATAAGAAAGTCATATCAAAAACTAGCTGATGCCCCGGCTTCGCCCGCCCGCAAATTATATACTAAAACCCGCATCAAAATCCGTAGCGTATAGTTTTAAATATCTAAGCATACATAGGGACAGACAGACAGACGCGGCGGAGGACTTTGTGTGAAGCACAAATCACCGGCGATGTACCCTAGTACTTTAGCTGGGGTGTGCACGCGGGGTGCGGGGGTGGGGCGGTGCTGGTTTAGCTCTACACAATCTAATTCCGGCGTCTCGCCGAGGCTTTTAGCGTGTCCATAATAAGGCATTTATGTTTTTAATCTCAGCAAAGGGTCACAAACTCACAATGGAAGCTAACAGCCTTTTGTATGTTTAACGTTATCTTGTTCCTTTTAGTTACGGTGCGCGGTGCGGTGGCGGTTACTTACCTAATTGACAGAGGGAAGACGAAAAACTCCGCGACTAAAGAAATAACAGAAACAACTGGGAAAGCGGGAGTCGGCCCCGCGGTCAAAGTATAATAACAACAATATTATTTACGCTCATTTTTTTTAGAAGTAAATATCTCATCAACCGACTTACGAAAAAAAGTATTTATGGACCTCAATATCATATTTTAAAGAGTTATCGATAAACCCCCCACACAGTTATATACGTAGATGTTTTTCTTTCTAACCCTCAGTTACATGTACCTTTATGGAGGAAGGACCACCCTTATTTTTATTTTTCTCATATTTTCACATCATATTTGTGTAGTTAATAGAAGCAACTTATTCTCCAAATTTCAACTGTGTGGTGGTAACTGTAAATAAAAGGCTGTATCATGCGGATGTCCGTCTGGCTGTCTGACAGGATGAACAAACGCAACGGAACCCTTAAAATCCCGTGATGTTTTCTCAGCGATATCGGACAACATTATTTTAGGGTTGCGTTGAGACAAAAGATATCAAAATAAGTATTCTATTTTAATATTGCGATTATGAATGTGTCCCGTGACCCTAGGTACCCTACGGTAGTGAATCCTTAAGTGATAAGACATTCATCAAAAGGAATTTAAAGTAATATTTATAATAATAATAATATATAATTTAATTCAGGTAACAAAAGACCCATATCGTATATACCTTACAGACTAACATACAATATTTATAAAAACCACAAACTATTGAACACGAAGAGACGGTGTCATGATGCGCTGCGTGGTGTCGCGTAGCCTTCCGCGGAATCGGCGATACATGACACCCTTCGGCCAAAACTCTTCCTTGAGGAAGGTCTCAATATGATGAGTCGGAACTCGCACCACGAACAACTTAAAATGTGTTGTGGCGCAACACCAACTTCTCGACCCTCAAGGTCCAGCTGGTCTTTGCTCGGACACACTCCACGATACAAATACAAAAAAATACAAAATAGTTTATTATGTTATTAGATATTACATTACATGTTATGTGTTTGGAGCCCCCATTTAGGCAAACAATGCCTGTATTAGAAGGCTCCGCTCTTTCAACATCATTGTCGTACACTTAAACCAACACGAGTTGATATTAGTGTACTGTGACCTTATGGGTAAATTAGCAAAGTAAGTACATTTTTCTGTATTTATATTTAGCTTATACATCTTAAGATATTTAAAAAATATATAAGTAAAAGTTGCAGTTTAATTTATTAACTAAAAAGGAAAAAAAAAAAAAACTTGTTACACGATCTCCTCAACCTTCGTGGTGTGATGTAGACGGGACACATAGAGCTGCGTCGTTGGTATCGCCGGACGCAGTATATTGGGTCCTGCCAGCGTGGTCCCGCACTGGTTCCGACTAGGAGGTTTCTTCCTCTTCTTCCTCTCCACCTTCACGAAGCCATCATTGTCACACGTGGCCGTTGCTGGGCCTTGCTGTTTCGAAACCCTGTTGTCAGGTTCACAGCAGCTCTTACTTTCCCCCGTCCCCATTTATGGCCGCGACTTCGGCTGCGTAGAGTTCGGTACTTGTCCCATCAGATTACCACCGGGATACCTGTGTGCAACATGCAAATAGGTACGTTCAGTCATTTTCAACAAACATCCACCCATCCTCACAAACTTTGTCAATCAATGTTTTATTTATCAGTTAAATGCAAATTATCGGTACCTAATTGTGTGGAAGTGTGTGAGTGTTTGTGAACGACGAAGACTTGCCTGCCGTGATACAGTTTTCACTAGTACGGAGGTCAGTGTGAATCGAGCTCAAACAAGCGCATAACGTACACAGGTATATTTATAACTACGTACGTGACTATAAAGGGTGTAAATAGGTCCTTAACGAAGCCGAAAGGCACTTGCTCTCCCCGTCATTGCGATATTTTTTTGTTCTGGACCATACCCGGGACCCTACTAGTTACGGGGATACCTATTGTAGGTCAAAGTTCCAAAAGTTTTTTTTTTCAAATACTATAGTTTTTAAGGTCGTCACTTTATAATACCTCCTTAACCCGTTTACTGTTAAATGGTTGGTGGTGGTCCTCCAGCACAATGTGTTGAGTGCGTTATATTTCCAATCATCAAACGTAAAATTTCAACAGTTATGAGGCCCAAGTGGATCACGCGAGGAATAAAACGCTGTAGTAAGAAGAGACGAACTTTATTGTGGCATTATAGACTAACACGAAACAGTGATTCAAAAATAGCCTTTGAAACATTATCAAAACGCTATCAAAAAGTAATAAAATTAACACAACGAGCTCAAAATAGCTATTTTATAGGAACGAGTATCAACAAATCCAAGGCTAATTGGAAGGTCATAAACAATATGAAACCCAACATTCTTAAAGCTAATATACGTTTAATTAGTGTCAAATATTTAACAGATCCTAAAACCATAGCAGAGCAATTTAATAATTATGTGCTAAATGATGTGACGGTACTGCAAAGTAAGCTAAATAGATACGGCATCAGAGGTAACGTGCTTGATCTCATACAATCTTATTTGGAGGATAGAAAACAAATTACGCAGATTAGTCAAGTTGATATTAAGTCCAAAACTGAAGTAATACATTCATCTAGCTCTAGAGTTCTCCGTTACGGTGTTCCGCAGGGTTCTGTGGTGGGACCCTTGCTGTTCATTTGCACAATAGTCTTGTTACGATAGTGGACTGGTTGAATGCTAATAACCTCAAAATTAACCTATCTAAAACTAAATTTATGACTTTTAAAATTAGACAAAACAAACTCTCAGATCTTCAAGTAAACTACAAAGGTGACTAAATACATGAAACTACTGTAACAAATTTTCTAGGACTGTATATTGATAGCGACATGTCATGGAGGACGTGAATCGAAAATGTATGTGGGAAGCTCAGTAAGTTTTCTTAGGCTCTAAATTTGCTGGGCAAACTTGCGAATAACACTGCGCTCCTAGCAGCCTATCATGGTTTTGTCGCCTCTGCTGTACGGTATGGGCTTATTTTTTGGGGCAATGCTACAAAGGTAGAGGAGGTTTTGATAGCAAAGAAAAAGTGCATTCGAGCGATATGTAAAACAAAACGAACAGATTCATGCAAGCCATACTTCCGAAACTTGAAAATATTGACTGTACCATCTCTCTATATCTATGAAACATGTATCTTTGCAAAAAACAACATGTCTTTATATAAAACTGTCGAAAGTCAACGGCGCTCAAAAAAGCTGCACCCGTTATTCACTAAAACTAAATTCCTCTACAATAGTATACAATGCAATGGCTCAAACTTTATAACGAATTACCTGATCAAATTGTATCACAAGCAACACCATGAAGGAGTTTAAACGTAGACTTTTTTAAATTATTGAGTGACAGGGCTTAGTATTCTGTTAATATCTTGTATATATAATATCTTGATGACAAACTAAAATAACTTTATAAATTTAAATCTGTCTGTAAAATGTTGTTCCCGATATTGATAGGTTTTTTTATTTATTATTGACATATTTTATTGTATCTTGCATCTACTATTATGTTTGATTGATTGTGACTAAATAATGAATACTTGTTTGTGCCCTCTTAATTTATTGACATAATATTATTAGCGTTTAGTGTTTGGCATGAAATTTTTAAATCTGCAAGTTCGTTTTTAACTTTATTTTTTATTTTGAAAATTGACATTTGATTAACTGCATCATTTTGTATGCCTTCTGGCGGGACATACTATGGACCAACTTTTATCTATATAACATCTGCATTATTTTACCTATGTTCGCAAAATGAACAAATGAATTTGAATTTGAATATTGAGTTTTACCGTAAAACGTTATTTTTCCCCCAAAAAAAAAGTCATTTCCCAGCAATTATTTTTGCGTAGAGTTTACTTAGTTTGATGTACAATTCGAGCTCCGGTCGCGTGAGATTATTATAAAAAATATGACTTCCCTTTTGAATCGAAATTTGTTACGAATGTCAAGGGTATTACTGTTTGCACGGAATCCTAATTCTCATCCATACTAATACTATAATATCTAAACATTATTATAAAGAGGAAGACATTTTTTAAATTATGTACCGTCTAAGCTCCGAAACTATTGGACCGATTTTAACCATTTCTTCACCAATCGAATGCTTATTTATCAGAATGTAGGTAATATTATAGGCTATAATTAATTCATTAATAATTCATTATCAAAAAAATTAGAGATCCTTAAGAAAATTTGCAATAATGTAGCTCTAAGTAGCAAAATGTTGTCTATAAAATTTATTGTTTGGTGTGCTCTATTGATGATACATTGTAACACTCTGTGATTTTAATAACTTTTATTTACATTCACACTACTTTAAAACACTTATAAAAAAACTAAACTATAAAAATAATAATAATACTTAAACTATCAAACATTGAAATGAATTGTCTTGCAATACAGTTCTATGCGCGCGCGGCGTTCGTACATACTCGGATGTTGTCGGCTAGGCTCGTGGCTAACGGCCGGTTTAAAGGTGACCTCCAGTCGACCGTCAGTCCAGCGCAATCACTAGCTGTGCGAATACGTTGCATTGTCGCTGATTTCCCTCCAAACCATTCTAACGGTTTTACTAAATTTGTATATTTCTTTGATTGCAATAATATGTTCTATTGTCCTACCAAAGTATAATTTACAGGGTATTGCATAGTATAATCAACAGTGAATTTGTATAACCCCTGATTGGGTAAGTGTTGCATATTTTATTTGATAATTGTAGTACCTAAGTACGTAGGAATCTTAGTCTGCATTTAGTGTAGTTGTAATTAGAATACTGAATATTATCTAGTAGATTCTAGCGAACATCTTGATATTGGTAAATGAAATGTGACTTACTTATTTTATCACGTAATTGTTCCTTTGTAGCTTGTTAAAGTACCTACCTACATGTTCGTTATTGTTGAACATTTCATTTTATATGTCTTCATTTAATTTATTTAGTAACGCTTCTGTGCTATTTGTCATTTTTCACATTTAGACTACATATTGGGCGACCCATGCTTAGTATGTGTCGGTCAAATGCTTTTGTTCTGTGTTTTGTATTTTGAACCGTTTAACGGTTATTTTTTATAAATGTATCAGCTGATTTTACTTGTGATCGCAACATCATTGATCATTATTTCATGCTTGGGTTCCACTTCGCTAAATCAACGCTTTCGATTCCGGGACGAGAATCGATGTTGCAGTCACATGTATGAAATCGGACTTTTGCTAAAATGTCCAATTTCCCGGAATTCCAGGGTCCCGGTACGAGACTACGCTCGAGCCCTAAATTTTCATTCCTCACGCTGTCTACGTCCCTGAAGCCGAGATTAACGTATCTGCCAGACCGTGACGTCATCAACCACTACTACTGCCCGGAACGACCATTACAACTGCCAGGGAAGTGGTTACCTTTTAAACACTCCGAATCAACTCAGCGAAATTGACGTACCCGCGACCCGGTTCTTTTTCTTAACTTTAGTCGTGTTTTATCAAGCAATAAATCTAATTTTATCTCCTTTGTTAGTTTTATTTTCAATCTATATCCAGTATTTAATGTTGACGGCTAGGAACGTCACAACATAAATGATGTCATCTTTTTATCCCGATCCCACGGAATCGAAAATTACGCGGGTGAAACCGCAGTGCGCAGCTAGTTCTATAAGAAAATTAGCCGAAGTTACTCCTTTTAACATCAGCTATCTACTTGTAAAAGTCCCTTCAAAGTCAGTCCAGCCGTTTCGAAGATTAGTCGGAACAAACAGACACACAGACCGACAAAGACAAACGGACAAAAAATAAAAAATATGGTTTTGTTATAAGTGCCGAATATATTTTCTGCATTTATGTTTTTTTTTTTTTGTTATTTTGATATTGTAAACAAACACTTTAATTTAATTTATTTGTATAGAATAATAGACACAAATCACAGGATTGTTGGGATTTGTATGTAGGGTTTGTTCTTTTAATTGTCAATAAACAATGTATCAACTACGGCAGCTCCCGCACTCGGCGGCACCCCGCACAAGCTTGAGCTTGAAACAAGCGACTGCTACTGAGACGTTCCCAGGGGAGCGCTCACCGCTCAGTAGCGTGTAGCGTTCCTTTGCTTCTTACTCACTGAAATACACTCTTTGATGTTTTTCTTAGTGCTGTCCAAACTGGGGAGCGTGAATAACGCATGGTACGTACCATGAGCTCGGACGAAATCTGCTAATTTTTAAAACAAAATCCAGTGCAGACAGTGCACACGATCTCCACATATGTACATTAAGTAGCGAACTGAAAGACGATAGGGAACGAGCCTGTAACGTTATCGCATAGCCCCGGGCGGATCTTAATGAAGCCGCGCTAAATCTGCGCCGTGATCATTGTAACTGAGATTATAATTAGAGACGGAAAATGAACCCCAGACAACACATGCAGCAAAAGGGACGTTCTGAACAAATCTCTTACCAGAGCAGACCGCAGGTAACGTGGATTTCATTTCATGATGAACTGAAATATAATTGATTACAGAGTAGTTCCCAATTCGCTAGTATTTAGCATCGCAGTTTTACAGAATATAAAAATCTTTTTCTCTATTGATTGGCAACACTGATTTGTCACTTCTTTTTCGCGCGTTTACCGGCATCGCATGCAAAAATGGTTCCTGAAGAAAAACTACTTTGAAAAATACAGAAATACAATAAATTGTTGGAGCGTCGGCGTCGAAACAAAAGACGGAATCACGATAGTGAGCGCGAGCGCAGCCTCAGTTCAAATCGGCGGCAAAGTGTCGACCGTGACCGGAGCCCTTTGCGCGCCATTACACCGGATAACGAAGGTGAGCTTTTGATTTAGGTGCAACTAATGGAAAAAACGTGGCTGGCTGTGACTACAATAGTCGAGTATAATATACCGTGTTAGTACGAGATACTTTAACACGAAGATCAACTTTGATACGAGATATCAACTTTGATGTAAAACGGATTTCTGTTACCGGCACGTGATGCCGATTTTGTCAAACCAGCATGTGCTTACAGTACGAGATACTGTTTAGTGCAAGTAAGATGCTGTTGAGAAACCTTATGGGTCTTTTTTTCCTCATATTTCAGAAGAAATCATTGAACAGAGTGAAATTTATCCTCAAACATCGGGCCCTGAAGAACAATCTGACACTCATAAATTGTCCCAATCCCAGAGGTAGAATCCTCAGCGTCACCGGAGGCGTCAGATAGCCACCTTACTGAGGAGCAAAATATCGAACTTGTGCAGGCTCTGGGGCAAGAATATGATGACATTAAAATATATGAAGGAACAATTAACAATGACATTTGCAAACGGTGGAATTACTTACTATCACATGGTCTGTCTAAGACAGAAAAGGATGACATTACAAAGTGTCACAGCTTGCCTGAAAACTGCCAACTCCTAGATGCCCCAATCTTGAATGAAGAAGTAAGGGCAGTGATCTCTGAAACGGGAATAACTAGAGACAAGTGTATTGCCTACCAGCAAAGACAGATGGGCACAGCACTTACAATAATAGACAAAGTCATGTCTCATATAATAAACACCCCACCAGATAAAATACCAATGTTAAAATCACTCAGCGAAGCATCGAAGTTGGTGTGCGACCTCCATCATCAACAAAATAAAGCAAGAAGGTCACTAGTAGCCCCCCAACTGGACAAACATTTTTTAGAAATGAATCAAAATACAACTAGAAATGAGTTTTTGTATGGAGACAATTTATTAGAAAGAATTAAGATAAATAAGATAATACAACAGAGTTCAAACTCTATTAAGATGACTGCACCAAAGCCAGCAATGGCTGCTAAGAACATAAATGACAAATATATGGGAAACAGGAACGGTCTACCACGACAGTTGAATCAGCGTCAACCAAGGGGATGGCACGAGGCACGGACTCGACCACAGCCAGCACATCACAGGACATCCTTCAACCCACAGCGTTCCGAGAGAACCAAGGGTGCCCACAACAACAGCAGGAAATAAACCAGGTACATGCAGGAAATTAAAAAACTACTTTTCTTGTTGGATGTCATTAACAAATGACCCCATTATATTGCAGTGGATTAAAGGATATCATATTCCTTTCATGTCTCGGCCTTACCAAAGTATAGCCCCTAAAAATAATTTACCTGATTGTGCAATTCCACTTATGCAGGAAGCTATTGTTAACCTTTTGCAATTAGGGGCTATAACACCATAATGTCATTCAAAGGGAGAATTCATCTCAAAGATTTTTCTTGTTCGAAACCTAATGGTAAACAAAGATTTATTTTAAACCTAAAACCTTTGAACAAGTATACAAAAGTTAGTCACTTTAAAATGGAGGATATTCGCACTGCAGTAAGGTTAATTGATGATCATAATTATATGTGTTGCATAGACCTTAAGGTAAGGTAAGGTAATTTATTAGTACCTATAGCATCTGAACACAGAAAGTATCCCCGTTTTGACGCAACAATTAGCATGTTAAAGTCGCCGCGTCAATGGCTTCATTATTAATCCTGAAAAAAGTAACCTAGTGCCTAGTAAATATTGCAAATTTCTGGGATACCTGATTAATTCCACATCAATGAGCCTTGCCTACCATTAAAAAAAAGAAATACAATTAAGAGTATGATTGAGAAATTCCTAAAATTAAAAAAATGTAAGATAAGAGAATTTGCAGCATGTCCAGCTATCAGTCCCTTGTTGAATGAGCCAACAGAGCAACGCTATCTCTAAAGAGTGTCAAATCAGTGTTGCCAATCCTTAAAGAAAAAGTTTTTTATTTTCTGTAAAACTGCTATGCCAAATACTAGCGAATTGGAAACTACTCTGTAATCAATTAATCAATTATATTTCAGTTCATCCTTCATGAAATTGTAATCGGACTTCACTTAAGGTAAGTTCGTCTGATTAATCAATTATTTTTCTTATTAATTAACATGGTGGAATTTTCCTTAAACATCTCTTTAATGAAATAGTATTAAACTTTGTGCTTAGTATGGGTATTTATCTAAGCGCTTGTAGTTTTACGAACGTTAATAGTTAATTCCAGATTACAACTGCTTATGGAATCAAAGTGAACGGGTGTCTTCCGCTCATTCACGTGTATCGAGGATGTCAAGCTTGTGCAGCTACAAACGCTCACATTATAAGACCTCATATTAAATATCTACCGAACCCGCAGACCCGCAGGTACAGCCCAGACTTGCGACATGGTATTAAATGATTTAGTCGCTTACCTTGCTGGCAATGTTGGTAATTAATAGTCCATTGTTGGCGCGCGGCGAGCAATGAATCACGCGCGTGTAATTTATGTAATGTGCGCCGTCTAACCTGTTTACTTTCATAACTTCATAAATCCCCGAAACTCATATCGCAGCACGAGGACAGGGGGAGTGTGGGGGCGCGCGGGGGGTGCATGCCGGCCGGTCACTACTACAGTCTACGTAAGTAATTACTACTACGAACAAAACTTTATGACTGTGCTATTTTTACAGTCCATTTACACAAAAACTAACAGTCAAGAAAAAGGAAACAGAAGAATACGAAAAAAGCTTTTTTGTACAACTGTACATTTGTAGTAGTCTTTTTTCTTTGAAATGTTTTAAAACGTGTTACATTAGGATTTGTTTGAAACATTCCGCTCCACAAAAGTGTAAAGAGCTTAAAGCGTACATAATGTAAGTACGGCGGACCCGTGGGAGCACAATAAAACGATGTTTGTAGTACTTTAACAAGTTTTATTTTATTACGAGCAGACTACGTGGTTACTTAGCTCCGTATCCAGGGCGGCATGCGGCTGCGACGCGCCACAGAAGGCGAACAGGACGAACGGACGGACGGACAGACGGACAGACGGACAAGAAAGTGATCTATAAGGATCTCTATAAGGAATCCTTTTTTACCTTTTGAGGTACGGAACTCTAAAAATATCAAAACGTGCCGCACGGTGGCATGAGGCATATATTTTTTGCCAACCTTACTAGGTTGCCTCAGTTTAGGGACCAAAGTAATATAATGATGCACAATACTTCCAGCCCGTCTTCTAAAATAAATATAGTAAAAGTCGCCTTTCTATAACGTGTATCAGATGGAGTGTGTGTGCTGTGTTGGCGTCGCCGTCGGGCTGCTGTACGAATAAGTAATCAATAGAATGCGCCGGAGAGTGCCACGCCGGCGCCGGCTTAGCGTGCAGCGGCGCGGTGGTGTGGGCCGCACACTAGCACTGCGCCCCCAGCCGCCGCACCCGGACACCGATCTTGAGTCCGCATTCATTAACTCAACTACATTTACAAGTAGCGTCAGTTCACCCAAGCGCATCTTGACAATATTTGCAAGCGTCAATAGAAAAGAATTTCAAACTTGGTCATACAGGCGTCCAGCTTACTAAGACTGACCAAATACGCGTCAATAAACAAAATATCTTCCTACGCAAGTTTTTGATTTACTTTCTGAGTATAAACACGTAAGTGTGATTGTACTGCTCATTTAATGTTGAGATCACTTCAAAACGTTTTTCATGATTAGATCAACAAAAGCCATACAGTCATACAGTGGGCTGTGTACTACATAGGTACAGTTCGTTTACTATTGATACTGAAGTACTGTGGGTGCTACCGGAGGCCGTCGGTGCCGGTAAAAGCGACCGCATTAAATTTTTGTGGTGCGCTGTTTGCATGCAAGCACGGGAGCTACGGAATAAACTTGCACAGAAGTACAACGGTTCTGCAACTAGACTTGTCGTATATATATGAGTCACAAACTTTGTTGATTTTATCACGCATAATCTATTAGACCAAGGTCGAGCACGATGACCTGGTGAACGTTGCGGGAATCCGCTGGATGCGACTAGGCAATGTAGCTATACTTGGAGTAGGCATAAAATATGTCCAGCAGTGGACTTCTTTCGGCTGAATTGATGATGATGAGGATGAAGGTCGAGCATGTACTGGCTACTTCCTGGACCTAGCAAAAACCTGTGAAACTATATCTTGACAAAATACTAATAAGGAAATTGTGGTTTTGTGGAAGCTGCAGAAGATTGTAAAAATATACTTGCATTATATAGATTCCAGTTCTTAGTATTATATAATTGCATAGCACATGTGCGAGTACCTTGTACTGTTCAGCCACCATTTACATTTATTTATCTTTCATTGACTTGAATATGCCTTGGTGGCTGAGAGAATGTCATGCTCACTTAAATGTCTCGCTGATGGTGGCGGGTGTGGCGGGTCATTTAGTTCCCTTCAATATGGTTGAGTTGAATGGCGCCGGTACATGCGTCATGTTTGTGAACGGGCGCTGTCAGTTGGGAGTGGTCATCTCTTAGCTGCCAAGGTTCATTTTAATTACTTTATTCGTAAATTGTTGATCTAATCTTTTACTCTGGACGCTCTTAGTGTGCACGTCTTTCTACATCGTTCTCACATATATGTATAATCTCAAAATTAAAGATGTAACCAAGATTTTGTAACAATATTTTGATTTTAAAAGAGTGTCCATGGAGTTTCTTGCCCGTTCTTCTCCATAGAGATCTACGCTAGGGAATGGGCAACTACAGTACTTTCTCAAGTTATTATGCCTTGTGACTGGGACTATAGCTTTGATTTTCTTTTTTGTATTTTTGACATTCAAAAGTGCCGTAATGGTCTAATTGAAATAAATGCTTTGAGTTTGAGTTTGATTGTAGTATCTGGGAATCAGTGGTGAATGGTGATGCATTTAATGTAACAGGCAGATGTGTTCCTGGACAGTTTGTTCCGCCACTTCTTCATCCCAGCTAAAACACTGGGGAGTGGTGCAGGGCGGCGTTTAATTTGGGGGACTGTCTATTATAGGTTGTAAAGTTCAAAAAGTGCTGATATCAGCCTAATTTGAATACATGACTTTTGATTTTAATTTCGATTGGCTGAAGATCACATCGGATTTATGAGACCTTTTACATCTACGGAAAAATAAATTTGATTTATTTATTTATCACACATGTTTCCTTTGCCATTACAAATAAAATTTAATGCGACAAAGTAACTTAAAAATATGCTTTAAAATATATGCTTAACTATACCTTACATGCTACACAGTACGTGGCCCTTGTGAACTCACTCAATGTACAGGTGAATATGTCTGTGGTGTCCGCCACCGTGTTGAGAGTGCGCAGCGCGCGAGTCAGCGGTGCGAGCCCCAGCAGGTTGGTGCGGGCACTCGGCACCACCAGCAGCTGCGCCGCCGCGCCACGTACCTATCCGGTAAATTAAACCTTATTTCTGATAGAACACCTGAGTTTTGTATACGAGTACTACCTCTTAAACTTTAAAAAGATACGTTGCCCATTTAAGAGGTAGTATGCTACAAATTAAAAATTAGGCGTGAAGTGGCACTCCACTTCACGCCTAATTTCTAATTTGTAGTAGCTCACCATATCGAGAAAAAATTGGGTAGGATACAGTAACGGGTATCCCGGGTATCTCCCATACAGCTTTAAATAAATAAATCTGACGAATTTGTTCCGTTTGAGCATATTTTTGTATTTTATTTCACTCGGGCTCCAGACAGCAGCATTATACTCCAAATGATTCCTCACAAGAGCCTCATACAAAGCCCTCAAAGCACTGATGTTTGTGAAGTCATTTGCTTGACGCAGCATAAATCTCAGATTCCTGTACGCCTTTTTACAAACGAGTACCACGTGTTTGCGAAACTGCAGATCACTGGTGAAATGAATACCTAAATCCTTTACCTCCATGACACGCTGCAGCGGCTCCCCGCCCATGCTGTATTGGTGGTGTTGTGGGATTCGTGTGCGTGTGAATGAAAGCACCGAGCACTTTGATACATTAAAGCTATAGCAATAAGCTATCTTATTGGAGTGACTCCACTCAGTGACCCTATCCAAGTTGTGCTGCAGCATGTCATGATCGGCAGTGTGTTTTATAACTGTCGACAACTTAAGGTCGTCAGCAAATAGCATGCATGTTGACCTGACTACCTTAGGTAAATCATTTACCACTATAATAAATAACAAGGGTCCCAAATTTGTACCCTGACTAACGCCCGATCTGGTGTACTAGGGCTCCGAGAAGTGTCCGCCATAGTCCACATACTGACGTCTATCTCGAAGATAACTGGCAAAGAATTTTACTGTAAGAAATGTGCAGCCCATACCCGCCAGCCTTGACAAGAGTATGTCATGGTCGACTGTGTCGAACGCCTTCCTGAAGTCCAGATAGGCTACGTCAACCTGAAGCCCAGCGTCAACAGCTGGACTATTTTACCCTTTTTAGCTGTGGTAACTAGAAAATATTAGCACATTATCCACATAGACGAAGAAAAGTTTAAAATAGGTAAGCTTCCTCTATCAAATGAAAAAAGAATCACTCGATGGATGAGTAGTTCATACAAACGTAATACCAAAATAATTTGTAAATCAAACATAATTATTCTAAAGGTAGTGTGTCTTTATTCCGATTGGAATACAGAATATCTAGGTTCCCAAATATATATTTTGAATGGATAATGATCTAAAGACGAGATATGAGGAATACAAAATTTAATAAATAAATAAATATAACAGAAATCATTTGACAAATGCTAAAAGAAAATTTTAAGCTTTCACGGTGAAGAAACATGGATGGGTTTTAGTCAGTAAAAGTCTGCACTCCCTGCCGCTCCGCCCAGAGCGAAAGGAGTCATTTGATGATTTACCATCCAAAAAAAAAAAGGCTGTCGGACTGACACAGACGGACGTGACATTATACCGCGACGTGTCGATGTAGCGCGGCTGTTATGTCTCGACGTGATAATCTAAATATATAAAAGAAGAAACTGACTGACTGACTGACTGACTGAGTCATCTATCACCGCACAGCCCAAACCGCTGGGTCTACAGATTCCAAATTTGGCAAGTAGGTTCCTTATGTGGTCTCGGGGTGCACTGAGAAAGGATTTTTCAAAATTCACCCCCTAAGGGGTTTAAATGGGGCTCCAAAGTTTGTATGGGGAAACAAGATTAGTTAGACTATTTTATTCTAAACTTCACAGTAGTGCTCCTTTCGATAAATGAGTAGAAACGGGTTTCAGGGTTTTTCAGAATTCAACCCCTAAGAGGGGGAAATGGGGTGACAAAGTCTAAAAATCAATGCACTGCAATGTCTAGAGATTCCAAATTTGGCACATACGATCCTTATGAGGTTAAGGGGTGCAATAAGAAAGGGTTTTCAAAGTGTACCCCCTAAGGGGATGAAACGGGAGTCAAAAGTTTGTATGGGGAAACAAGATTAGGTAAGACTGTTTTATTCGAAACTTCACAGGAGTACTCCTATCGATAAATGAGTTAACATTTGTGTTTCAGGTTTTTTCAGAATTCAACCCCTAAAGGGGGAAATGGGGTAAAAAAGTGTGAAAATCAACATCGGTATTGTTTGTATGGTGTATCGGGTCGGGTGTATTACAAAAACAACGATTTTAAGATTTAATGTGGTGGACCTGAAATGCCTTCATTCCCTGTTGGGGTGCGATGGGGTTGAAATGTCTAAAAATCAATATGGGTGTCGATACCGAGATTATCAGGGGTGCAGATTACGAAAATGGCATTTATTTTGAGATCCAGAAGATGGCGGATTCGACTTCCGTACAGGGTTATTGTTGATTTATTGTGATGATTGTGATAGCGATGATGGTGATAATGATGATGATGGTGATGATTGTGATTACGATGATAATGATTGTGATTACGATGATGGTGACTACGATGGATTGTGATTACGATGATGGTGATTGTGATAATAATGATAATGATTGTGACAACGATGATGGAGATTGTGATTGTGATGGTGATGGTGATTGTGATATTGATTGTGATGGTGATTGTGATAGTGACGGTGATTGTGATGGTGATAGCGATGGTGATGGTTATTGTAATGGTGATAGTGATGCTGATTGTGATAGTGATTGTGACAGTGATGGTGATTTTGATAGTGATGATGATGATTGTGATAATGATAGTGATTATTGTGATAACGATGATGGTGATTGTGATTGTGATGGTGATGGTGATAGTTATGGTTATAGCGATGGTGATGGTGATTGTGATGTTGATAGTGATGGTGATTGTGATGGTGATAGTGATTGTGACTGTGATGGTGATTGTGATTGTGACTGTGAGTGTGATAGTGATGGTGAATGTGATGGTGATGGTGACTGTGATAATGATGATCATGATTGTGATTACGATAATAATGATTGTGATTACCATGATAATGAGTGTGATAACGATGATGGTGATTGTGATAGTGACTGTGATAGTGGCGTTGATTGTAATGGTGATAGCGATGGTGATTATTATAGTGATTGTGACTGTGATAGCTGATGGTGATGGTGATTGTGATAGTGATTGTGACAGTGATGGTGTTTGTGATAATGATGATGATGATGATGATTGTGATTACGATGATAATGATTGTGATTGGGGTGATGATGATTGTGATAACGATGAAGTTGATTGTTATTGTGATAGTGATTGTGATGGTGATTGTGATAGTGACGGTGATTGTGATAATGATTGTGATAATAATGGTGGTTGTGATGATTATGAAATTTGGCACATAGATAGTGCATAACCTGGATTAACACGTAGGACACTATTTATTTCTTTAATATGATCCAGTGGGAGGGTTACCGAACTTTACGCGGGAGCCGCGGGCTACAGCTAGTGTAACAATATAAAGTGTGTTTGGCTACCGGTTACCGATACTTTAAGATATATACTCATCGGTATCGGTAACCGGTAGCCAAACACACTGTATAAAGCAGACAAATGACGCAGAGTATGCGTTCAGAGAGTGAGCAGTGACGTCACGTCTGCATGTAACGTGTTCTCGCGTATTTTTTCGCGCGATATTTTATCAATGTCAAACTCGAATTTGGCTTACATCACTAATATGAAGTAACCTGTGTTCAGAGCGTGTGTTTGTGAAACATTCATCCATATTAGAGTTGTAAATTTGCGAGGTAGTGCTGTTACCGAAAGCGATACCTCGGGCCTGTGCCGGAGGTCGGGCCCAGGAACTCCACCAAACCAGTCATTACGTAGAATTAGTGAATAGTGTTCATTGCTACAGTGAAATCAGTGCGTTTAGCGTGGTGTGTGTGTGTGTGTGCTCCCACAAACGTGCTCATTCCCGAAAACGGCACACCACGCTAAACGCACTGCTTTGAAAATGTTTCGCTTGGAATCAGTGTGGAATTTCCGGAATAGCAGTTGTAAGTGACAGACAACACATAGCATAACAGCGATAACAGCTAAATTTTAACTAAAACTTGATTTGCGTTAAGTCAACGGCTGCTTTAACATCTGCCCATGTTATAATTACCAGCGAAATTGCTTCTTCTTGTCTTGACAAACTCTTTTCGAACAGTTCAAGGTGAGTTGTTCTTAAAGTATAAATATGTAATGATATCCAGAAGATAGTGTACTACCTTATAATTATCAGTGTCGCGATTTCACAGAGCTTCGACTCAGTATTGCAAGACGAGCTCTCGGCTGTCCTACAAGTCACTTCCACTGACCACTGTTCGCGTTACTAGCGTTATAACAGAACCTCAATACAATCGAGTTCGGGATAAAGTAATCGTGTAACATGACATCTTCGGGTCACCATTACAACGTATCCGTGTGAATTTTCCGTCGCTGCAGCCATGCTGTGCTCAGGTAAATAATACCGAATGTTTTTTTTAATTAATGTACCTACCACAGCAAGTTTTTACCACAGCTGTATCATTATGATCCTTGATATCTACCTTGCTCCCTTAATATTCTGCATATAGAAACAACATCTTGCTTCACATAGGTCATGTTGCAGACCCTACTTGCTACGAATATTCTGCCTCGAATGGACTGGTATTCTTACGGAGCAATGGCAATGAACTTATGTATAGAGAACTATTTGTATAAGTTATCTGCAACGCGTGACGCCGCGACGAAGTGACGCGTAAGATTTATGTACATTACGCACAAAACACATTTATTCCGAGTCAGAGAAATGTTCAGTAAAAGCATTCCCGTCCTCACATTATGTTCAGAAATACGCGAGAAGAGATAAATCATCATCAGACAAGCTTGTCCCGGCGCAGGGCGAGGCACGGTGGGGTGACTCCTCATGCGAATAAATATCACTGAAAATAAATACGTACATACCAGGGATGTTTTGACAAGAAGAAGCACAACGAATACTAGTACCATAACAAATAAGACACGTCACAGGCGGAGACAGAAAACTCCCCAGTACAGAAATCCTAAACCTAATTCTTACAAGTCAATTCAGGAGAGCGTAAACCCGTGCGTAGCGAGCGTACCCCATTCAACCCGTGGAACAAAGTTCCGTCGACATGGACACCGTAATGGTGCGTCAAGCTGTCTGCCCCCCACACCCACGCGACTGTCTTCATGTCATTATGTAAATGTGAACGAGTGCGGCTCGGATTAGCGCGGGCGATGTTAGTCGCGCGGCCGCCACTCGCCGAGACGCGGTTATTGTAATTAATATTCAGCTAATTACATCGCCGGATGATCGCTAAAATGCATGGTAATCAGTCGCACGTCATTGTATCCACGTGTGTGGCTAATATCTAACTGGCTGTTAAATGCCCATTGAGAAATCTTTCATTTTCAGTTTAATTAATTTATGCGTTCATTAGGCTAACTGCAAAACTGTCATTAACACGATGTCATTAGTACTCGTACAAAATAGTTTCTGTATTCTGTTTATTAGTAAATCGCATGTTTCTGACAGGTAAATACCTCAGTATGGTGTTGCTACACGCTATGACACGTCATAATTAGTCGCACGTTGTCGGGAGCATGGCTCAGTCCCGGCGAGCGACTCGCAGCCGTCGTGTGACTGGCAGCAATACCGGCCCCGTACCGTAGTGCGGCTGTGAGATGGGGCATAGAAACTTCACTGCTCGACAAACATCGATGCATATACTTTGAGAAAGCTCACATACTGTTCATTCGCCTATGTATGTAGGTACTTAGTTTCGCTTAGGCAAAATAACTAACAGTGTTTTTGTAAGGAATTTACTTAGAAACTTGTTCAGTAAACCTATTGAACCCTGAACGTTGCGAAGCTTGGTCTTTCTGTACACATTTAACTGCGCAGTGCACGCAGTGATTGACGTATGTTTCAAACTCCGCGGAACATTTAGATCAGCAGGTTTATGTAAACGCAAACGGGCCGATCATAACTAGCAGATACGATCACATCGGCTACGGCGGCTAATGAGCGCGGCAGACGAGCGCGCAGTGTACACAGAGCGCGTGTTTGTGCGGCTACATCTGAAAACATGAAAAGTGCAGCTGTCACAATACACGCAGTCAACTCATGTTTGTTGGCGTGATTATAGAAGTAAACAATTCAAGGTGTAACCAATATATTATCAAGATATCTTGGCCACAATCGCAGCCAATAATTAATCAGGACTAGATCTGACCTTATAAGCGACCAACACTTCACCCGCGACTAAGAAAAATCTTGAAACCTCGGCTAATTTGCATGATATTAAATATAATTTATAGCTTATGTTACTTCCTGATAATTTAGTTTACTATTGGTGAATAAATGAGAGTTAAGCTTTTGGTCCCGGCTGTCATTTGTAGATCTTTGACAGTCCTTACAGGTAGTCAGTGGCCCAAAAAGTCTGACAACCAGTCTTACCAAGGGGTATCGTATTACCCAGTACTAACTGGGTTGTGGAAGTCAGATAGGCCACACCAGTATTTTACATGGAGCGACTGCTCCACGTAAAATACAGCTGCATCCAGTTCGACTGGAAGCCGACCCCAACGTAGTTGGGAAAAGGCTAGGTAGATGATTGGTGAATAAATGTATTAAGACTGATATAGCAAGAAAATAAGTGTCTGATGAGATGACGAAAAATAGAGAAGTATGAAAGAAGAAGACAAGACATGCTGCGCCGACCAAAAACAAATTGGGATGAGGGCAAGACAATGATGATGATTGGTGAATAAATGGTTAAAATCGGTCCACTAGTTTCGGAGCTTATTCGGTACAAACAAACAAAAGATCTTTCCTCTTTATAATACTAGTACCTATGATGTAAAGCGTGTTATCCGACCCACCTTAATTACTAACATCTTATGGATCAAGGTCTGAAATAAAGTATTTTTATTTTTTATATAAACAAAACATTCACGCAGCGAAAGTTTTAATCACTTTTCTTGTAAAATTTTTTGAAAAAAAAAACGTTACCTGCAAAATCGAGGGGATGTAAACTTTTCGAATTAAAGTCAAACCTGACTAATCCTCATAGGTGTGACATGACGGAGGCACTCTAGGTATAAATCACGCCACGTGAGTGTGACGCAAAGTAACTTGTCGCGCCTATCACCCGCGTCCAGTGCGGCCCGTCGGCCCGGGTCCCGTGTCCCGCGTCCCTCACCCCGCACCCGCTGTCCCGAGCGTGCAGTCTGGGGCGGGCTCATCCCACGCCGAACTAATTAGCCGATCCCGGCGGCCGCGGGATTAACCGCCATGACTACGCAACAAAACACAGAAGATCTTACAGTGCGGTTGGAACAGTCATTTAAACATCTAATATTAAAATAATCATAACAATAACTAATAGCTCGGCCATCGGCGTCTCCTGTAGACGAAACATTATTGGATCTGCCGCTAAATCTAATCTAAATCCGCTACAAAGAATACAAAACTAAATTATTACTCACTCATCACTACCACTATCTATAACCAACAAAAAAACTATACAAACAAACTAAATTACTAAATCTCACACAACTTAATACTAATTAGAACTGCATTGTCATAAAAAAAAAATCTACGAATTCCGTACAGTCAAACATACAAATATATAAAAAAACAGTAACATACAACACAAGAAGTAAAAACAAATTCCAACTAAAACTGCACGAGAACGGCGTAATTACGGCAAAAAAATAGTATTAGTGGAGGGAGCACAACTGTTCAATGATTTACCAGAAGATTTAAAGTAATGTAATAATATTAAGTTAACATAAAACATAATTTAAAAGTAAACTCAAAAAACATTTAAGTAAGTACCTTAAAACGTCACCAACGCCCCAGAGGCAAATATTATAGCATTATTATGATAACTCTGGATCTCATTATAAGTGAACTGTTATTTATATATTCTTATGAGAATTAAATATCTTGAAACCGAAACCGAATTTAATGTACAGGAAGTGCAGTCTCCGTGTCGCCCACTCGGTCGCCTATCGACATCTATCATGTTCATAGCGCACTCGGGGCACCGAGCACCGTACACGTGGACAGCTGGGACCAGTCCTGCACCGTGACACGCGTGGTGAGTGGAACTTCTGAGCGTGCCACGGCGGCGTGCCCATGTCACGCTCACGCACGATCCACGTGAATCTTTTAAGCCGGAACAGTCCCTTTCACCCTTCTCATTATTTTTTTACTTTTACAAACCATTTTAGACGTGGCTTTCATAAAATTAATTCTACCAACTTTATAAATATTACCTTCCGAGTAATATTAGTAGGAGCCATTTGAAGTTCGGTTCAAATCAAGGGTCGCTCCTCCGCAGCTCCGCCGCGCGCCACGTCGGTCGTCTATTTATAAATGAGTAAGTGGTTCCGGCCCTGTTGCCAAGTTTTTGCTTATATATAACGCAGCCATAAACGTTCCCTAATTAATTAAAAGACTTACTTCGTTTGGTGGCAGTCAGTTTGTGGCGCGTCCTGTGTACAGGAGCGCCTGACGACCACCACCTGGTCCTGCACGAGACGGCCGCGACTCCGCGACTCTGCGCCGCGAGACTGCGAACCTGCGCCGAGCAGCACCCATTAATCAAACCGTGGGTGTTTGTTTTCTTTGACAAAACAAACTCAGCTGAAATTGTAAACCCTCGTAAACTTTGCAGTTTAATAAACAAGTAATGAATTTCTTAAAAGACTCCAGGATTCACATTTAGATCAATGTTTACCTTTGTAGTGCTTGCTTATCCAATTGGCAATCGGTGATAGTTGGCAGCGAGCCAACGCCACACGAGAACACTTTCCTATATAAAAGACGCATACTTATAGAGGTGCCTTTGGGGAAAGTTGCAAACAAAAAATATACACGCCACGGAAGAGAACGATCGTGATTGTCGTCGCAGAGGGTAGACGTGCGGTGCACTAGGGTAACAAGCTGCAGCAGTCGGTATCCCCGGGACACATCCGCGGTGCAAACCATCCGCACCAGAAGTTTCTGGTGTGTGTTAAGTTTCTAATGATTACTTATTCGTTCAAAATCAAAATTAAAATACATACATAACATCACGCCTGTTATCCTCAAAGACTTAGCAGAGGTGTAATTAGTAGGTAGTAGGTACACCCACAAAAAACATAGCTAGCCAAGTCAAATCTTGAGCTTTAATTTATCCTAAGTTATCCGCTGTAAATAATTCGACTGCTGAAATTTAAGAAGTTACATTTTGAAATAGCAAACATTGTTGTAGCAGAAAAACACAAGATTTTTTTAAATTTATATTTTTTTTATTTTAGAATGCTATAAGTTCATATGAATCAATTTCAGGATTATGTACAAAACTTGACACCCATTTAGATTTCATTTCTTTTGTCGGCGAAGTCAAGAGCTATGCATTTTCTTTCTATTGAACTTGGCTCCCATTTTCAAATTAATGTTTTTGATGGGTTACAGACTACAATGAATAGTAATACCATTGTTTAATTGTGTCTGTCGCCTTAGATTTTTTCTTAAACACATTGTGACTGTTTTCATAGATGTAACAATGTACCGTCTTCATGTTAATATTCTTTAATATTTCTAAAAATTTAATTAAAATCAATATTAATTTTAAAGTTTGTTGTTTATATGGATCCTATTAAGAGTTTGGAGTAGGGATTTAAAAATTGTTTAAACATAGTCAAGAGGGTTTATTTTGATCGATTTACACAAACACATCCTTTTTAGGGAAATAAACGTAAATTAACTTGAAAAATAAACTAACTCCCATTTCCTGTTGTTGGGTTTTGCTGTAGCTTTTACTATAATTCCCGCCAAACCGTCAGCAACCCAATCTGGGTGCCAATCAACGCGCGCCAGTTTGAAAAAGTTCCCGACGCGCCCACGCTGGAGAGCGCGGCGCTAATGTCAGTCGCTTCACCGAACGAGCCGACCGTGCCTCGCCGTCGATTGCATGCGCTCAAAAACTAACAAAACCTTTATACAACTCATACCTAATCGAGTTCCTGAACAACAATAATTTCCCTAACACGGCCTAAACCTTGTAAAACCCTAAAAGGGTAGTTCTTCAAAAAGTATTCTCCGCGTAACTTTCGTGGCGATTTCTTTTTTAGAGTAATATTCAATTTAACGGACACACATTTAAGACGCTGTAAAACAATACATAGATTTTTTATAATATGTAAATCGGTGCATAAACTACAGAGATATTCTTTTTTGAAATTTTGGTGCCCACGAAAGTTACGAAACTTCTTAAGCAAAAGGGGTACAATTGGCAAAGCAGCCCAGTTTAGGGTGAGGTAAACTGTTAAATTGGCTACGAGAAAACATACAAACAGAAACACATTCTACGAGTCGTTACAAGAAATAAATTGAAACACATGC
The DNA here is from genome assembly GCA_941918905.2 of Xestia sexstrigata. Taxonomy (NCBI): domain Eukaryota; kingdom Metazoa; phylum Arthropoda; class Insecta; order Lepidoptera; family Noctuidae; genus Xestia; species Xestia sexstrigata. The sequence goes on along the minus strand of OW799221.2, from coordinate 19,662,613 downwards.
ATGTATATAAATACTTATAATTAAATAACACCTTTCTTTTGAGGTTCACGACAATCGAGTAAGAGCATCTACGGCTCACAAAAATCTATAGTTATTATTTAGTGGAGATGTATAGCTTTTGTGGTGCGCTAGCTGACTCGTGGACAAAAACCACGCAAGTTATGTCACTAAAGTTATGAAAATTTTACATTTATGTGAATTACGATTAAAGTTACATGTAAATTAACAAACAAAGTACTTGGAAATAATCTCGAAGATCTATCTTATTCCTTAATTCAAAATCATTTGAAAAATTATAAACCATTATCCTTCAAAATATACGCATGAAAGTTTCTGTAGGTAGGTAGTAGGGCTACCTGAAAATATTCAAAGAATAACTTGCCTCGTAGTTATATTGTTTAGAAGCGAAGAACGTAAATGTATCACCCACTGACGCCGGGATACTACAGAGTACCCGTGCAGCTAAAACGTGTGACGAATAGTTGGCGCTTTTGGAAGATAGGTGCAGTTTTGTTGCGCGCTCGCGAAACTAGCAAAATCATGTGACAGAGACATAATGTCTACTAAGTATTGTAATATAAGAGATACAATTATTGTTTTACACTATGAATGAGGCATAGTTAAACACGAATAATTTGATGTATAACATTATATGCTTATGAATTGAATACAAAAGTTATCAAAGTTTGCCGTGAATGCGAACCGAGTGTGACACGCGAAGAACACCGATTTTGCTCCTGTTTTTGACATTAGATGTTTATTTTTATAAACATTATAAATAATTTTAGGTGTTAATGATTGAAATTATACACTTAGGGCCATGTTCACCAACAGTAAAATAACCGAATGTTTCGTAATCGGTCCGCTAAACGTAAACAGTTGTTTAAACATGAGGTGAGAAATTTGGTGTTCACCACAACTTATTCTAGCTCGGTTATGTAAACGAGCGTTTTGGGAATGAAAGACCAAATGATTATAATACAGTCAAATAGAGTGGGTAACTTAACACGTAAAAAACCGTACAAATGCGAAACATCTTAAAATAGTTGCATTATACTGATACACTGAAATGACAGTTCTTTAGAACCATCAAATTATCTGTTGTGTTTGAAGTTTTGTTCGTTTTTAAATTGAAATAGTTTTTAAATTCAATACAATGGATAAGAAGCGCATTGCTAATTTTACGCAAGACGAAAAATAAATTGTCACTAATTTAGTGTTAATAGAGCAACAAGGCGTAATTGAAAACAAACGCTCCGAACTCCGTGAAGAGTGTCGTCTGGTGAACAAACGAGGTGTTGGCAAAAGTCTTTCAACGGTTTCAAACTCGTCCAAAACGTCATCCTCTTCCAAAATATATTTCAAAGCAGACTGCATGTTAAATTCTCACAATAATATCACACATAAACTTGTTCATTTTCACATAAACTTGATCAATAATTTCGTAATTTTTCGCATAATTGTTGTAATATTTCTACATAGAAATGACTTTATTTCATTGCATTGTGTTATTAGTAAACTATAAAAACTAATTTATTACGTAAATAAGTCAAATAAAGTAGATTTGTGCAAATAGTTTCGGTAACTTGCCGTTATAAAGGTCATTGACTTTTGTTTCCAGAAAAAGTTCATTTTATCGATATTTTATGCATATTTGTATTTTATTTACAAGCAAATCTGTTGTAATGGATGTATATTGGTGTAAAACAGTGTTTTAGTGCATACGTATTGTGATTTACGATCGTAAAAACATTGGTTTTTGGTGCGAAATTATTACGCGCCACGCAGTGCGTTGTTGCACCGGTAGGTAGTCCGCCGCGCGACATTCGTACCATACGTTTTACAGACGTAATATTAGGCATCGTTCACACCAAACGTATTGTCCGCCGCCGACTGTAAGTATCCAGTACAAAATGTACGAAAGATTTACTTCAGCCGCCGACTGAATCGCTTTTGTTTTTCAAACATTTGCGAAGTCGGCGGCCGACTATACGTTTGGTTTGAACACGGCCTAAACACGTTTGTAAACGTCTACCAAGAAAATATTAGTGCATAAGAGCTTCTTAATATAAAAGATTTAGCACGTTTTATATTATTCTACGTATCGTTGTGTAATTTAGATGTGGTCACTAGACGTGATTTCGAAAAAACCGTGTCTCCGGGGCATATCCCTATAGTGACGTAATTGTTGACGTTTGTCGAGAGTCAGGCGCGCTTACTTGAGATGTCGGAGAGCAAACCGATGTCCGTTAAAACGGCGGCACCAGTCAAGCAAAACCCATCTAAGTCGCCCCCTCCCGCTATGTCAAAGGCCCCTACCTCAAATAAGTCGCGTACTCATGCGCATACATTAGCGTCTGGTGAGGCCACTGCTGATAGGAGTTAGTTACAACAACAACAACAAACAACAATCACGCCACGGAGGATTGTACGTCCTAACATTGTTGTACGGTATGCAAAAAGAAGCACCACGTTAGTCTCCATACAGATTCGACTAAGTCCGAGGAGAAAGTGGTAGCTCTTACTTGTTCAACTGATAGGTTTAGGTGGAAATAGGGTTCAACATTTCGGTTTAACAACTTGTACCATCAAGCCACGTGGCACCAGTGTTTCAGTGTTTGCCACTGATGCTGTTGTTGTGGCCGATATTGCTGGCAATTTGCCAACAATACCTATGCCAGACAAGATGTTTACTCAATATCAACATCTTGCCGCCTTTAACAAACCGGCGCCGGTCGAAATGCTGATCACTAGTGATCTTTTCCCTTATATCTACGGCGGTGATAAGATCTTACCTTCTCAACCTGGCTTGCCTGTCGCTATCGAATCTATCTTCGGATACGTATTACCGGTCAAGTCATTCTCGACCAACTGAATCCGCCGCAAACGATGACGTCAGCTACCACTGCCAGTTTGGACAAATTTTTCTGCGGTCGTGAGGTCGCAGAAAAAAGTACAACCAACCTCGATCAGAATATGAACGCTTTTTGGGACACTGAGAACATACCGTCAGAGAAGCCCATGAAACCGGACGACGCCTTAGCTGAAGAGTTGTTCGCTACAGATTTTCGTCGTGACGAAACTGGTGTATTCGTTGTAAAATACCCGTTCCAACCCGACCATGATCTCGGCGAATCCAGACAGGTCACTGTGCGTCGAATGGCCAATTTAGAGGCAAGGCTGAATCGGGAACCTCAGCTCAAGTCTGAGTATCACAAGTTAATGGCTGAATACGAGGCTCTAGGGCACATGACATGCTTAGGAGAGGTGCAAGACGTGGATTCCAAGTATTTAATACCGCATTTTTGTATCCACAAGCCATCCAACAACAAAATTGAGAACTGTGTTTGACGCGTCATGTAAAACCACCAATCAAAAATCGCTCAACGATGTAGTATTGGCGGGCCCAAAACTTCAAGCACACATAAATACAATTTTAATCAATTTCCGACTTCGCGAAGTATGTCTATCATTCACCAAGAACAACAACCGTATCAGCATATTTTGTGGCGAGTCTCAACAGATCAACCTATGCAGGTTTACGAGCTCAACGCAGTCACAAACGGTGAAGCCAGCAATCCGTACCTGGCCATCAAGGTCTTGCAAACGCTAGCCGATACTGAAGCGGACAAGTATTCCGCAGCCACTCGTGTCTTGAGTCGAGAAATTGTCCTCAACTTTTGGCAGCCGTACCAGAAGACCACCGTGAGAAACCGGTCGATTTTGATGATGAGGAGAATCCGTACTTGAAGTACTCGGTCTCCAGTGGCAGCCGACTACCGACTGTTTCTCGTTTCGGACTGCACCTTTAAACCAAGAGGTTACAAAGCGATCTATTCTATCGCAGATAGAACGCTTGTTCGACCCACTAGGATTCGTAGCCCCTTGTGTGTTCTACGCCAAGTGCTTTATGCAGAAACTTTGGGCTCTACAGCTTCACTGGGACCAACGTTTGCCTGCGAACCTTGAAGCAGAGTGGCTTGCATACGTGCGGGAACTGCCTCTCAGACCTTTTTTTTTTCCAATGGGAAATCATCAAATGACTTCTCCCGCTCTGGGCGGAGCAGGAGGGAGTGTCAGACTTTTACTGACTAAAACCCGTCCATGTTCCTTCATTGCCCTTTGTGTTCCGGGGCCACGGTATCTCTTTCGAACAGTCCCGCAACCCCGGCAGGCATCGGTCCTTGCGGACCCCTTCCTTTTTGCTGACTCTCTTTGAGGCGCGCGTGGAACACGAACGCGCCGTCGACACGGCCTGTCGTCATGAGACGGACGGACGGCGAGCTAGCCCATAGCCCACCGTCCACAGGCCCGCGCCTACGGTGGCCGGGGGCCACGTGGTGGCCCCCGACGCCCGGGGCGTCTCCCGCGGCGGCCGGGACGCTGTGAGGTTCTCTCCCTCTCACGTTCCACCACCTACTTCTCTAGCATTACTGCTTCGACCATGGCTTGCACCAGGGCCGGACGCGTGAGGTCACCGCCGCCAATCGCCGCTTCGAGGACTCGGCGGTGCTCCGCCCACGCGGGGCACGCCTCCACCGTGTGCTCCGGTCGATCCTCGCAATGGAAACACCCGGGCGTTTCCTCCCGCCCGATTCGGTGCAGGAACCTTCCGACTTACCGCCACTATTGTGGCGTGCCCTGCACGGGGTTGCGACAGTCGCTCTCGCCATGTCGCCATGAGATCATGCCGGAAGTCTGTCCGCTGCCGCGCCATTCGTGCAGGGGCGCGAGTACTATTGCCTCCAGATCCCATGGCGGCAATCCGGCAAGGAGGCACGCCGCCTCACGGGAGATCGTGCGGTACCCACGGGCCAGCCTTACGGCTACCACCTTTTGGGGCGCGTTCAGGTAGTGGGCGGCTCGCCGCCTCAATGAACGCGCCCACACCGGGGCCCCGTAAAGGGCCATGGACTACACGACTCCCGCGTAGAGCTTCCGACAGGAGGCGTTTGGCCCCCCCAGGTAGGGCAGGAGCCGCCTGAAGGCAGCCCCGGTCCGTTCCAGTTTGGGGGCCAAACGTCGAAAATGCTCCACGAAGTTCCATCGGCTGTCGAGGACGAGTCCCAGGTACTTAAGCGTCGACTCGACGCCGATGGATACCCCTCCTACCGTCAGTGAGGATCCCGGAGGTGGCGCATTCCGAGGCCCATGAAAGCACATGGCCTCGGACTTGTGCAATGCCACCTCGAGACCCAGTTGCCGGATCCTCTCAACGACTATCGCAACCCCGCGTGTCATAGCTTCGGCCGCCGCCTCGTGCGTCCCCCCCTGTGCCAGCACCAGCGTGTCGTGACCGCTAGGGAGGTCGGCGCGCAGCACCCAGTCGTACCCGATGTTCCACAAGGATGGCCCTAGAACCGATCCCTGCGGAACACCGCATGAAATCTCTCGCCAGTTCCATTCTCCACTGCGACCGGGGTAAATGACTGCCCTGTCCGTCAGGTAGTCCCCGACCACTCGACGGAGGTAGGTCGGCACCCGGTGATACCGGAGTGCCTCCCTTATGCAGCTCCAGGGCATGGAGTTGAAGGCGTTGGCGATGTCGAGAGACACCGCCAAGACAACCCCACCCCTGCACACCGCATCCCCTGTCGTGAGGGCTCTCACGCGCATGATGGCGTCCACCGTAGAGCGCCCCTTGCGGAAACCAAACTGGTGTTCCGCAAGATCCGGCCCCGTCCCCGTAAGGTGCTCGGCGAGGCGGTTTGCAATGACTCTTTCAAAGAGCTTGCCCACCTCGTCGAGCAGCACCACGGGCCGGTATGCGGACGGAGAGTCCGCAGGGCGCCCCGGCTTCCGGATGAGGACCAGCTTCCCCGTCTTCCAACGAAGCGGGAACTGGCCTCTCTCCAAGCATGCGCTTAGGAGCCCCTTCAGTCGGGGCCCGAGAGCCTCCGAGGCCAGGACCCAGGCTTTGCCAGGCAAGCCGTTGGGTCCCGGGGCGGTATTTTTGGCACTGAGCCTGCGTACCGCCACTCTCAGGTCTACCCCAGTCAATTCCGGAGCGTTGTCGTCGTCGTCCTGTTGGTCCGCTTCCAGCATCGCAGGCGGCGGAGCCATAGGCGTTGGTGGATGTTCCCCTCGCGAAGGGAACAGAGTGCTCACCACGTCCTCCACGAGCTCAGGACGGAGACTCTGCGTCAGTGGGAGGGCCCAGGTGCGGAGCTTATCCCGCACCATCTTGTAAGGGCGCCCCCATGGATCTCTGTCGAGAGTCCCCAGCATCTCCTCGTGGCCTGATCCCTGGCCCGCAGGACAGCCTCGCGGAGGGCGGTCTTCGCCGCTCTGTACCCCTCATAAAGCTCCGCCTCAATGGCTGCCGCATCCGGTGGGCGGATGCGGAGCCTGCGATGCCTGGCGTACAGGTGTCGCGAAGCCACGCACGCCTCGTGCAGAGACGTCAGCTATCGCGAACACCAGTACACCTGACGCCGGGCGCTTCTTGGCCGAACACGGGGCATTGCCACGTCGCAGATGTCAGACATGACCTCCTGGAACCACCTTGCCTCATTGTTAATGTCGGCAGGCCTGTCCGGTGATGTCACCCAGGCCTGCACGATCGAGGCTTCCAGGAGGAGCTCCCGGTCCAGCTGCTTCAGCGCCCAACGCGGACCGCTCGGGGCCTGTTGGACCGGCGCGCTTGAGGTCTGGGTGAAGACGTCGAACCGGATGTACCGGTGGTCGGAATAGGTCTCCACCCCCTCCATGACACGCCAGTCAACAACACGTGGCGACAGAGCGGGGCTAGCGAACGAAATGTCCACCACCGACTCGCCCCGCATCCGCACACACGTGGGAACAGAACCCCGATTTAGGACGACCAGGCCCTTCTCCAGAGCCCAATCCTCCACCATCCTTCCCCGCACGTCTGTGCAACGAGAACCCCAAGCCAAGTTCTTGGCATTGAAGTCCCTGAGGACAAGCACGGGGAGGGAATGGTTTCCGACGACATCACTCAACTCTGCAAGAGAGTTGTGGAACTCGGCGAGAGTTCGGTTCGGGGAGAAGTAGACTCCCACCACTACGATCTCCCCGAACCGTGCTGCTACGCACCCCCGACCCCTCCTGACACCTTCAAGGGTCTGGGTACCGGCGGCGGCCGATGACACTATGGTCACTGAGCCGTTAAGGTCCGCTACCCAGTCTTCCCTGGGCAGGACAAAATACGGCTCAGCGACCACAGCAATATTAATCGACCACTGCGCCATGCTGCCTTGCACCTGCCATCCGGAGCCGGCTGGACGGGCGCCACAGCCCTGCCAGAGGGCTGGCTGGACAGCCCCAGCCCGGGTGCGGTAGCCGCAGCAGCCGCGTAGGAGGCCGCCTTCGGGCCCGTGGCTGCCTTGCTTGCTGCCAGGGGGGGGCGCAGGACAATTCCCTCCAGGACGGAGAACCGCGCCTGGAAGGAAGCCAGCTCCTGCCGAACCAGGTTTAGGACCTAGTTCTCCACCGGCGCAGGCTGGCTCTGTCGCTGCTGCCGGCCCCCATTATGAGGCGCCACGCAGGAGCCAGCCTCACGCAGACTGGCCAGGTCTGCGTGGAGCTTGGCATTCTCCTTTCGGAGATCCTCTGTGGCGGCCGTCAGGTGGGCCACCTCCGCCCGCAGCTTGGCCAACTCGGCTCTCCGCCTATCGGAGGAGGAGGAGGAAGGGGTGAAGGCCCTGCGAAGTTGGCCTCTGCTGCCGCCAAGATGGAGGCGGAGGCCGCGGGTATGGCCTTGAGTTTTGCGCCACTCCTCGGCCAGCTTTGCTGACCTTTCTAACCTCGCGGAGGTAGACAGCCCCCTCCCCTTGCCCCGGATCCCACCACGCTTGTTGGTGGGGATTTTTCGGGCCAAGGCCTCCTCATCGCCTGGGCCGCTTGCGGAAGAACTTGCTGTTCTCCGCGGTCGACCCGGCCCTAGCGCGGCGGGAGCTCCCTGAGCCTCCCGCGCTCGCATCGCTGGATGCGACGTCGGATTCCGACGCCGCATCCCTCCTCTCCTCAACTATGCCGTTGCCGGCGGTGTTGGTTGTTGTTTTTATAAAATCTTCCATAACTGATCCCACGAGTGTGGGGGAAATAAGGCAGAGACCCCTGTACCTAGAAGGGCAGATTTTGAGTATTTATTACTCGCCAGGGGGTCTGCAGGTACCCTGGCGAGGAGCGCACTAATGACAGATTCGTTCCATGGAACACCCGTCAGCCATACATCCCCTCGCGGTGCGTCGCTGCTTGGGATTCGGGGTAACTTTTTAAAGAGGTTTTCTACCTCGCGGTCCGGGCGGTTAAGCCAAGACCCTCGGTCCCTATCGAAGCCGCGAGACGTGATCCACAGCACTTCGACAATGGGATTACGAGACTGACGGTGACAAAGAAGGACGCATCCTACTCTGTCTGCTCGGAGGCAGAGTGAGTGCACACCGAGCCCGCCCTCACTCCTCTGCTATGCCCTCAGCTGTACAGAGGGTCACGCAGAGGAACGCACCGGTGGTCCTGGTAGGACCCCACCCATGTCAGAATAATTAGCCGCGGCAGTAACACTCCCCGAGGGATAAAAGGAAATTCTCATTTCTTCTCATTCCCCGGAGAAGGATACTGCCGCGCCCAGGGTGCACCGGCCCAGCAGCTGCTCTTCCCTCCAGACGTATCAAGAGGGACCAGCAACCGCCAGACACACGTGGAGGACTTCTGATATCGCACCCCTGCCTCTCAGACCTACTGTCGGATTCTAGGATTTTGCGATGCGTCGACTCTTGTTTATGCGGCTGTAAATTACTTTTAAACCACAAATAATAATAATGGACAGAAGGTTAGTCTTCTTATAGCGAAGTCTAAGGTTGCGCCCTTAAAAACCCTATCGGTACCGAGTTGATGGCGGCCAATTTGTTATCTAAATTAGTCAAATACATTAAAAATATTTTAGCAGAACGCAAGCTAACAGTTGGTGAAGTACTCAAACTAAAAGCATTTATTTCAATTAGACCATTACGGCACTTTTGAATGCCAAAAATACAAAAAAGAAAATCAAAGCTACAGTCCCAGTCACAAGGCATAATAACTTGAGAAAGTACGTAGCGTAGATCTCTATGGAGAAGAACGGGCAAGAAATTCCATGGACACTCTTTTAAAATCAAAATATTGTTACAAAATCTTGGTTACATCATTAATTTTGAGATTATACATACATGTGAGAACGATGTAGTAAGACGTGCACACTAAGAGCGTCCAGAGAAAAGATTAGATCAACAATTTATGAATAAAGTAATTAAAATGAACCTTGGCAGCTAAGAAATGACCAGTCCCAACTGACAGCGCCCGTTTACAAACATGACGCATGTACCGGCACCATTCAACTCAACCATATTGAAGGGAACTAAATGACCCGACACACCCGACACCATCAGCGAGACATTTAAGTGAGCATGACATTCTCTCAGCCACCAAGGCATATTCAAGTCAATGAGAGATAAATAAATGTAAATGGTGGCTGAACAGTACAAAGTACTCACACATGTGCTATGCAATTATATAATACTAAGAACTGGAATCTATATAATGCAAGTACATTTTTACAATCTTCTTCAGCTTCCACAATACATTAACATGGGAATCAATTCTTCATCTTCTTCTTTACGTGTCGATGGACTCAAATAATGCCCGACCAGAACAATCAATTAATTTGCCCCCCCCCCTATGGTTGTGGAGCAGGACCAGCATTTAGCCAAGCATTTTTATCATCAATGTAATCCCCCAACTTATAATATGCTTGCCTTCATAGTGTGCGTTTTATACAAGATTTAAATTTCGTCTCATTCAGTTGAAGAATGTGGGGGGGTATTTTATTGTATCATTTCAAACAGGACCCCATGAAAGATGAATCCACTTTAGTAAGCCTGAATCCTGGCTGAACTAGTTGGTCCCTATTTCTAGTGTTATAGTGATCTATAACACTAGAAATAGGGACCAACTCGTTAAGGCGTTAAGGCCAGTAAGAGAGGTGACAGACACCAGTCTGTCACCTCTCTTACTGAATAAATGCCGATTTTTCCATTGATTTGACTCCATTTATACCTGCTGCTGTGCATTGAAATACGATTTTATTAAACTGAGCGCAAGTTTACCTAAACCGTAATGCTCAAGTTTCAAGATCAGGGTTTCGTGATTTACACAATCAAATGCATTCGAAAGGTCACAGAAGATTCCTATGGCATCTTGTGCTTCTTCCCACGCAGTAAACATGTATTTTAATAAAGTGACACCGGCGTCAGTTGTACAACGTCCTTTGGTGAAACCATACTGTTGCTCGTGTAATATTTTATTGGTGTTAAAATGGTTAAGCAGACTGTTATTCACAGACTCGTCAGTTGTTCTAGCATGGCTGAACACTCCCGCTTATAAATTAAATTAACAATATTAGTCGCGACCCGCGTGACCAAGATACTGGACACATTTCCCAGTACTTGTTGGTTCCACGTCAGTGGAGTGAGTAACCCAGCCGATGTGTGTTCTCGTGGCGCTCTACCTTTGACCCTTCTCACAATGTCCGAGTGGCTAAACGGTCCACAGTGGTTGTCTGAAGACAACTGGTTAGTTCGTTCAGTCGAAGAGTTCAGCGACGATCAGCCACCGGAGCTTAAGCATTCTGTCGAGTCGAAGAGCTTGGTTTCGACCGAAGTTCCACCCGACGTAGTATATGAATTAACTGAGCGTTGTTCTAGATTCACCAAACTGTTGCACGTTGTCGCAAGGATTCACCAGTTCATCCGTATCTGTCGACTACCCAGAAATGAGCGTACTGGACTCACAATAGTCGATCTGCGCAAGGCAGCAAGGCAGGCAGTACAACAACATCACTTTACTGAGGACATCACCGCGCTGTCAAAAGGCTTGAAACCTCATCAGAATCTGCGAAAGCTTAGCCCCTTTTTAGACGTGAATAAATTCCTCAGGCTGGGGGGCAGACTTTCGCAATCTAGGATAACGTACGATAAGAAGCATCCCTTGCTGCTTCCTAAAAAATCCAATTTCACATGCATTCTTATCGATTATTACCATATTCTTTACTTACATTCAGGACCGCGGTCTCTTCAAGGTATATTGAGTCAAAAATATTGGATAGTATCAGCCAGAAGTATTATCAGGTCGCGAACCAGTAAATGTATTGCATGTTTTAAAGTCAGGCCTAAGTCCTGGCAACCCTTATTGGGCCATCTGCCCAAATTTAGAACCCAAGATATATATACCTTTCACACGGTCGGTGTTAATATCGGTGGCCCTTTTTATACAAAGGAGTCAAATCGCAGGATTGCTCGTAAAGAAAAAAATTATATCTATGCGTATTTGTTTGTTGCGCTACTCGTGCAGTGCACTTGGAGGCACTCTCGTCTCTAAGTACGGAATGATTCTTCGCGTCGTTCGATCGATTTACCGCCAGACGTGGATTGTGTAGTGCTATAATATCCGATAACGGCACACGGCGTCGCAGCTGGTAAGCAGCTAGCAGACGTCTCTTAGTTCTTCGAAGATGGTACTGATGAGATCTACTGCAACTTTGCGACGCGCAAGGTGACGTGGAAGCATAACCCACCCACAGGCAGTCACTTTGGAGGCATATACGAAGCAGCGATCAAATCCGCAGACTCACCTGAAAAGGACTGTTGGAGAAAGAGCCCTTACATTTTAAGAGCTGATCCCAGCGAGTTCGAAGTGCTCTCACCGGCGCACTTTCTGATCGGTCGAGAACTTCTAGAAGCTCCCGAATACGACGTAACGAATTCTCCTCTATCGAAGTTGAATCGTGGAAAAGCCGTACAGTTTTGCAGCAATTCTGGCGTCTCTGGCGAAAAGATTACCTCCACACACTTCAACAACGTCAAAAGTGGTTGGATGGTTGTCGTAACCTAAAAGAAGGAGACTTGGTACTCATTAACTCCGAGGCCCCTCCCTTCAATGGCCATTAGGTAGAGTTATTAAATTATATCCGGGGCCTGATGGTATCGTACGCGTCGTCGGTCTTCGTACCAAGAACAATCTTATTACTCGACCGGTAAAGTAGAGTAGACTATGGACTCCATTTTCCGCAATTAGGCTCTCATTCGGTCCGTTGTGCGTAGGTGTCCTGGCTAAGTTAGCCAGCCTAGCTCCACCCAGAAGAAAGAAGAAGAAGAAGAAACACAGGAGTTTCCTGAGAGCTTCACAGGCTTTGCGGAGCGACCTCACCGTTCCGAGGATTTGTTTTCGTTGGGTAGCCACGGCCTTGCATTTCAGGATGACGTGGGTGGCTGATTCTTCGGCGTCAAAGCAGCCCCTGCAAAGTGGGCTGTCCGTGGCGCCTATGTTAAAGAGATGTTTGTTTAGGGGGCAATGGCTCGTTATTGTCCCTATTATTATTCTGAGGTTATTTCTACTTAGGCTGAGCAGTCGTTGTTAGTCATGGATGTAGACTTGGCATCGCCATTGTTGACTACCTGCAGTCTGTAGACCGTGACCAATTGTTGTTATGTTAATATGATATATCTGAGGTTTAGGGAGTGTACGCCAGCCCCTGAGCCGTTTTGAGTTTTAGAGCCATCTGTGTAGACGCATACTTCATTGACTCCTGACTGATCCCTTAATTCCTTTGTTGTTTGTATGCTATAGCTTTTGTTGAACATAGGTTTATTAGGTGTCCTATCACACGGGGCAGCGATGAGAGGTTGATACTCAATCACCCGGTCCAGGATGCCTGCGTGGGGACTGGTGTGGTTCTTGCCCCATATGCCCAAGTGCTGCTAGTGCTGCCTCCTGCTGTATGTACAATTCAAGGGGAGTTAATAATCGACCCGTAGTCAAGCTTAGTTTGCTCCTTCTGGAGCAGCAATCATCTTAAATATTAATTTGTATTTTATTAGGCACTCATTCGGAACATTGGATGAGTCATCTATTAGTTAAGTAACTTTTATTTAACTTAGTTATTTTTATACAGTCCACTACTCACAACCATTTTGAAATCTTACACACTATCACATGTTTTCAACAATGTTTACATATTTACAACACTTTGACATCCTTGTCAAATGACTTTATAACCGGGAAATCCTGCTGGATTTCGATGGGGGAATGTTGGGTTTTGCTGTGGCTTTCACTATAATTCCCGCCAAACCGTCAGCAACTGGCTGATAGATCATTCGAACTTGGCGTTTCAGTTTCCCTCGAAGGTCGTTGACCGGAGCGTTGGTTTTCATTGCTGGTCGAAGGTGTATTTTTATTGGAATTGTTGTAATGTAAGAGCTTATATGATGCTTCATATTACATTCCTTACAAGTTTTTGTAGAGTTGCAAGTTTGGTTTTCGTGACTAAACAACCAGTTTTTGCATAGTCGTAATTTTGCAACTGTGCTATTTCTTTGCTTTGTATCCAAGTCAGTAACTGCTGACATTGCATTAAAACATGATTGTTTTTGCAAAGGGGGCACTGCCCGTATGAAGTGTGGTAAGTTTTTGAAACCCACTTCTTCTGATCGATTTTTTTTCTAGATACATGCTTTCAGTTCTCTCTGTATGTCCTTCTTTGAAGTCTTCATGGTTTCAAACGCCATAAACTGGTTTTCTAAGTATAACATAAATTCCTGTAGTGTTGGCACCTCTCTGTTATCGGGCAAGGTTTTAATGTATTCATTGTAGCTCTCACAGTCTAGTTTCTGTGACATCAGATGGACAATAATCGGATCCCACCTGGTTATATCAAAACCAATGTTTGTTAAAATATTTAGACATTCCTTTGTTACGTCATGCAGCTTCTTTAAGTTGTAAGCGTCTGGTTTCTGTATGACAGGCAACTGCAGCATAGTGTTCATGCACGACGAGAATTGTAGACGATGGTTGACGTACCGTTGAGTTAGAATCTCCCAACACGAAGTGTAGTTGTCGGCGCTGATGCTCAAGTGTTGCACCAGTCTTTCTGCTTCACCTTTCAGCCTGGTCTTCAGATGCTGCATTTTTTGAGCTTTATTCAATGTCGGGTTTTTATGTATGGTTTTCAGGAACAGATCTTTGAAAGATATCCATTTGCTGTAGTGTCCTGAAAATTCTGGGATCTCGATTCTTAGTGCTGAATGTTGGTGATGAGCGGTGGACCACATCTTGCTTTTCAGACGTTTTCTTATTCCGTCATATGTATCTTTCATGCTGTTGAACTGGTCATAGTACGTATGTTTCGTACCTTTCAGTAAGGCTTCCAGTTCCCAATGAGTATTGTCAATAGCTTCCCACTTTGACTTCAAGATTGACAAGTGATCGTCAAGTTCCCATTTTTCAGCTAAGGCATCAAAATTATTTTTTGCCATAGCCCGATCGATGGCCTTGAAGTTGCATTCCTGTTTAGTTAGCAATGTTTTGGTCTTCTCATCAGGTTTTTCTCCCGACAAGTCTGTCAGGTTGAAGTTGACATTTTCTTGAGTAGTTTGCAACATTTTTAAAATGTCTGCTTTAGTTGTTTCGTAAATAGTCTTTGTCTTAACCGTAGACATCTTCCACAAAATAATTTATGTTCCTGTCTTCACTTTCTTGCAACAGCAATGTATGCCGTGCATTGAAATCTATCCATTGAGCTTCTAACGAGGACAGCCGCTTGTTCAAGTATTCATTCGTTTTTCTGGTTTTGCTATCCTTGTTATAGTTGGCGCATAAAGTTTTGATATGTTCATGTTGATTGTAGCGATAGCTTATTCATCTTGATTATAGATGATGACTGTAGTTAAAAAAATACCTTTTCAAAAAGTCCCGGAGATTCCCCTTGTAGTTAAAGACTGTTCGAGATATCGTCGAAGGCTTTTTCAGTAGTTGTAGCTATATCCAAGTAGTTGAAAGCTCTTCCAGTAGTCGAAGGCTCTTCTAGTAGTTGTAGTTAGTTCCGGTTCTCCATGTGCCTGTACTCTGGCTAGGTATTTGCGCCTTGCAACTGCAATCTAACTGGGGCGACCCTCTTCCGGGAGACCAGTTGAACCGATTATTTATTATTTATCTTAGTGTGTTTGTGTAACAAGAGACACAAACACACTAAGTAAGATACACGAAGGCTCGAAGGATCATACATGTACGGGTTGGATTTGTCGTGAAGAAGAATAAGAATAAGAATAAGAAACTTTTATTTGTAAACATAGGTTGTTACACAGTGTGTGTGATGTTACAATGAAGAACTTAGATTCTCTATGTTTTGCCGTGAAGCGTACAAATATGAACAGACAAATGTATTGATTTAAAACAATACATTTTTCTTCCATGCAATCAACACTAAAAAGTAAATGCAAAACTAAAATAACCACCAATCAAAACAATATAAAAAATTTAATGCTAACAAAAAATAAAAAAAATATTTCAATTAATTACCAGTAGTTAACATAATTCAAGATTAGATGTCGTGTGATGTTGTTGTGTAAAAACAATTAAACAGAGGTCAATATAAAATTTCATTAAATAATAGATGTCACATACTAGATTAGCCTAACCGATGTCAGTCAAAAATTTCAAAGATTCAAACTTATTTCGTAAAAATCTTCAAATATTACCAAGATACACAATCGGATGTCAAAACATTAAATTGCAGTAATAAAAAATGTATAACTAAACAGGCATGTCAATCACTAAAAAATATGTTACTATTTTTTCGTTAAGAAACTCATTTTTATTATAGTAGGATCTACTTACCAGAAAGTTCTTTAAATGTTTTTTGAAAAGGTGAATATTTAATATTTTAATTGATTCTGGTATATGGTCATAAATAGTTGGTGCCATACAAAAAACACTATTATGCATTAGCGCTGTTTTGGACTGTCTAGAGCACAACATATTGACGTGTCGTCGACTTCGGTTATTTCTGTCAGACAACTTGGGAAATAAATTCGGGTTGGTTTTAACGAATACTGCAACTTCGAATATGTACATACAGGGTAGTGTCAGTATTTTACATTTAATAAAAAAAGGTTTACAAGTATCTGTACATTTTAACCCAAACATTGCCCTGATGCACTTTTTTTGGGCTTTAAATATTAGTTCCCTATTGGTTGAGTTTCCCCAAAAAATAATTCCGTATCTTAATATTGAACTAGCCATGCCATGGTATGCTGTAACAATAGCGTCCGTACCTATGACTGGCGCAAGCTTATATAAAGCATATGCCGATTTGCTAAGTCTCTTCGCCAAATCTATCGTATGTGCCTTCCAATCTAGTCGTTGGTCTATGGTTAATCCCAAGAATTTGGTTGTGTCAACTTGATTTATTTTGTTGTTCTCGTAAAGAATGTTCATGGTCAAATTTTTGCGTTGTGTGAATGTCATTAATTTGGTCTTATCAATATTTATCTTAAGGTTATTGTTATTAAGCCATTCTATTATTGATTTTATAGTATTAGTAACGTCATTTTCATATATTAGTTTGTCATATTTTAGTTTATCTTTACAGTCAATGGTAACTGTGATGTCGTCGGCAAATAGTGTCATGTGATGTTCCGTTACTTTTGGCAGGTCATTTATGTAGAGTATAAATAGAGGGGGGCCAAGCACGCTGCCCTGCGGCACACCATATTTGATTATTTTATCACGGGACCTATAGACTCTTTCGCTCTTTGTTTTTTGATCCACTTGTGTAATTTCCACATATTGTTTTCGGTTTTTGAGATATGACTCGATAAGTTGTAGGATATTGCCTCTTATTCCGTACGAGTCTAATTTATTGAGTAATATATTGTGATCTACATAGTCAAAGGCTTGAGTCATATCACAGTAAATTGAACATACCGGTAGGTGAAGGTTTGTAAGTTTAGAGAAACGCGTTCCACTAAGATGCACTAATTAGTTAAGTTTATTTAAGGTAAGAGTAAGTGACAGTAATATAGTAGAAGGTGATTATTTCTTTCAGTTGTTGATAGCTACCCAGTTATGAGTTCACTACATTTAAAATTATAATTCATGTAGTTTTATTATGTTAAATTATGACGCGCATCGTTGGCCTAAAGTAGGTTACCGAGTAAACAGAAAAATGTACGGCGATGAGACTGTACACAGTGACTACAGAAGACGAACTTATCATACACAGTTTTTCTCAATTTGGAGGTTAATATAAAAAGTAAAGAGTGGTTGTGTGAGGGAGCAGTGCTGTCGCCAAAGAACGAGCGAGTCAGCAAAATAATTAAAAGAAAATTACAAGATCGTCGGCGATTCAAAAGCATACACCATCCATAGACACTGTGATGGCTAATGACGATGGTACTGCCTAATTATATAATTTCTCAACTCCCTGGAGTTAACGGGCGTGCCGTCACATCAGCTAAAGTTTAAAGTTGGCATCTCAGTTCTGCTGATGCACCCAGACTGCTTCGTATCATCATCTGCCTAGCTATTTCCCAAGTTTTATTGGGGTCGGCTTCCAGTCTAACTGGATGCAGCTGAATACCAGTATTTTACATGGAGCGACTGCCTATCTGACCTCCACAACCCAGTTAGTACTGGGTAATACGATACCCCTAAGTAAGACTGGTTGTCAGACTTTTTGGGCCACTGACTACCTGTAACGACTGTCATAGATCACAAATGACAGCTGGGACCAACTGCTTAACGTGCTTTCCGAGGCACGAAGGAAACTCGGTATGTAATGGGTGGTCACCCATCCACAGACCAACCTAGGCAAGCACAGCTTAACCTAAAGATCGACCCGAGCGGCTGTTATTATTTAGCCACGAGCTCCTCCAGACTGCTTCGTATCACATTATAAAAATAGAGCTGTTATAGGAGAGAGCATTTCAATTCCCCGCATACCCATTATTCCAAATAACGTGCCATTTCAATTTAAGAGGTTATATAATTTATATACAATTTTTAAAATTGGCTTTTACAATGACGATCAACAGATCCCAGGGCCAAACCATAAAAGTGACAGGCATTCACTGGTCCACTCCATGCTTCTCACACGGTCAGTTATTATGTTGGTTGTTATAGTATTATGCTATACTTACACTTTATATTCATCATTTATAATACTATTTATCATCCTTTTATTTGTTTATATTTTTACACTCAACTAATCGATTTAATTACGACTCATTGACTTAAAAATTGCTGAAATAAAATATCATAATTTTCATGTTGTGAAACCACGCCACGCCAAATCACCGCCAAATTGTCAAACTGTCAATTACTTTTTAATTCTCTTCCTACTTAGTCTTAGTCTATGATGTTTTTTTGGTTTATAAAATTTAAATTATTTTTACCAAAATCTGTTTAGCTATTGTATTAAAAGATTATTACGATTGTTTACTAGATAGCTTAATTTTAAATTATATTTATAAAATTCTTCACGCACTCATGGATATGTCCTGGCCGACTACATTTGTCAGATGAGATGATGGCCTCAAGAAAACTAAAAATGGCCTGAAAATTTAAAAATGGAGACTACATTACCCAGGGGATTCCACTAAAGATTCCGCCTGGTGCCTCTTCTCCCGATCGGAAGCTATCTACGGATCTGGGACCTCTACTCCCGATCTTCTGAAGCTGTCTTGCTACTTGTCTCGCCCGCCTTACTATAGAGCTGACCTGGTGGACTCTGAACGCTCTGCACGACGCCCTTCCTGCAGAGGTTTCCTGAAGCTGAACCTCGAAGTTGCCCAGGTATTGGCCTGCTACCCTGACGCCTATTCCCGTCTCTCCTACAGTGCTGAACTTCCTAACCAACTAAGTGCGTGAACTAAAAAACAATCTTAGAGTGCGTGAGCAGGTATTTAATATTTAGCTGTATTGTTTTATTCCTAATTATAATCTTTCCCTAATTAAATTTTAATTGAACAAGTCTGCTTATCCCTTGTCTTATCCTTTATTGTATTTAATAGGAGCAAGTAGATTTGTTACATTGTTCAGTGTGTAGGAGTTAGTGGGTATGAATTTGAAAAAACTTACCAGCGAACTCCCGTCCACTGCCTCGCGCACCTCGTGGGCTAGGCGGCGTGTACAGTCGTCCTAAATCCAGCTAATCTAACTCACTTCACATTTATTTCCACAGGTGTTGGTTATTGTTATTGTTCGTGTCTTGGATGGGGTTGTAGCAGAAAATCATTGAAGGACCACTTCTTATTAGAAGAAAAGTTTTTCTTGCGCGGAGCACGTTAGTTTACGAGTTGACACGATTGGTACAAGTGCAGTACCACGCGGAAGTGCGGCGCCACTGTCGCCCTTTGTAGACCAATCGGATTGCTTAGCGAATAGGCGATGAGCAAGCCGACAAATTAATCAAATCACATCCCTTTTACTACACACAAAGGTTTGAGTACTAGTTGTGGGGGAAACAAAAGCCATTCAAAATTCCTGAGACTAAATAGGTAGGTACACTAGGTAATACCTAATATTATGGAGAACGGTACGTAACATGCCGCTCGCCTTAAAAGAATGGATTTCTTTTAACCTTAAGTTACATTATAAAAATGTTTCCCTCAAAAGAGGAATGAAAAATGCTACGAAAGCATGAAACACAAAAAAAAAAAAATGAAAAATTAAATTTACTCTTACTCTAGATTCCTTAACTAAGATTCGTAACAATATTAAGTAAAACTTACAAAGTAAGAAAATTATTCTAAGGGCAAAGGACATATTTTTACTACTGAGCGTTTCACAAAAGTTTTGCCCATTTGTAAAGTTACGACACGGGTAAAATTGTCGGAACCCGGATGAAGAGCATGGACACGAGCCAGTCTCCACTGTAAGGGTGGCAAATTATCATCACGTACAACAACAATAATACCTTCACGGAGTTGCGAGCCGCGATCTCGGAACCACTTATTACGCTGTTGAATTTCATGTAAATATTCACGACTCCAACGTTTCCAAAAGTGTTGCACACATTGTTGTACCCTACGCCATCTAGTGAGTCGATTTGGAACATTCTCGTATAGTGAAATATCTGGTAGGGTCGTCAACGGACCTCCTATTAAAAAATGCGATGGAGTTAAAGATAACGGATCTAATGGGTCTGCACTTAATAAACAAAGTGGACGTGAATTTAGTACCGCTTCAATTTGACAAAGAAGGGTGTGCATCTCATCATAAGTTTGAGTTTGCGTACCGAGAACTCGATGTAAATGATGTTTGAAACTTTTAACACCGGATTCGAAAAGGCCACCAAAATGTGAGGCATATGGAGGTTGAAAATGCCAAGTGATGCCTTGTTCTAAAACCTTACCATTAAGAGTGGCTTGAACAGAATCATTACGTAAAAAAGTATACAATTCTTGTAAATAATTATTACAACCAACAAAGTTCCTTCCACAATCAGAGTAAATGTCAGTGCATAAACCTCTACGGGACGTGAAGCGTCGCAAGGCTGCCAAAAATGCTTCAGTTGACAATTCGGACACGAGTTCGAGATGTATGGCCTTGACGGACATACACACAAAGACGGCTACATAACATTTAATAATTTTCGCATTTCGAACTTTATTTGCCCGAACGTAGAACGGACCCGCGAAATCGACAGATGTTTTTAGAAATGGCCGCTCGGGGCGCACTCTGACGGCCGGTAGCGGACCCATGCATGGTTGCGGATTCACGGGGCGAGCACGAAAACAACGAACGCATCGATGTATGCGCGTACGTATTGCGTCACGACTAGACATTATCCAATAATTTTGAAGTAGAAGGTATTGCACGGATTGGGGACCAGCATGTAGATGCGTGATATGTGTATGATCAATGATTAAATTTGTAAGATGATGTTTCTTAGGCAGAATCAATTGGTGTTTGGAAACAAATGGCAAAAGTGATTTGTGA
This sequence comes from Xestia sexstrigata, assembly GCA_941918905.2. Taxonomy (NCBI): domain Eukaryota; kingdom Metazoa; phylum Arthropoda; class Insecta; order Lepidoptera; family Noctuidae; genus Xestia; species Xestia sexstrigata. The sequence continues at coordinate 19,641,838 of OW799221.2, read as the reverse complement.
ATCCGCCCACCTACACGTAGATTATTTTTATTATCCATAAAAGGGTTAAGTCGACGTAATCTAATTGATGGATATTTTCCATGTGAAAGATTTTTGATGTCTTCGGAAAAACATGAATGTTGAACTAAATGGATAAGTCGATTTAAACAAAAATTAAACTAAATGGATAAGTCGATTTAAACAAAAATTAAACTCGGACACAGTTATGTATTTTGGATAGAAAATGTGAACCTTCTTGCATTTATTATAGAATCGGAATAACAGTGCTGTTATTCGAACAAGCTTGCCTAGAGTAGAAAATCTTGTAATATACTCGACCACATCAGGTTGGGCTGAGGTAAAAGAGTTTGATACTATGGACAAAGGTAGATTACGTTTGTCTTCAGTGACTTCTGGTATTTTCTTGGGGCTTGGCCAAGAATTAGAATCACGCGCGACCCACCAGGGCCCATGGAGCCACATCTCATTTTGTATAAAACTTGTAGGAAGCATTCCTCGAGAAGGTGCGTCAGCTGGATTGTCAGCAGATGGAACATGTCTCCACCTATTGGCCGGAAGCCGGGATATGATTTCACTAGTGCTATTAGAAACGAATGTTTACCACTCGTATGGTGGAGAACGAAGCCACGCTAACACGATGGATGAATCGGTCCACGCATACACATGTTCACAGTTTATGTGTTTATCATAGACACTTCTAACTTTATCAATCAGCTGTGATAGCAAGACAGCCGCGCACAACTCCAGTCGCGGGATCGAAAGAACCGGTTTTATAGGTGCTACACGCGTTTTTGCGAGAAGAAGAAATGTTTTAACGTTATCACTATTATCGGATATACGGGCGTAAACACACGCGGCATAAGCCCGCTCGGAAGCATCTGAAAACCCGTGAATTTGAATGACATTTACGTTTTCAAAAACGAAACGTGGAATTTGAAAATTTGATAATAATGGTAACTCGTTAAGAAAATTAGACCAAGCATTTATGATATCTACAGGAGGTGACTCATCCCAGTCGACCCCTGATATCCATAACAACTGAATGAGATGTTTCGCGTAAATAGTTACAGGAGATAACCATCCCATAGGGTCATCAATTTTGGCTATTTGTGATAATATAGACCGTTTTGTAATTTTACCAGTAGTTGCTTGAACGCTGAAAGTGAAAGTATCAGATTTAGGATTCCACTGAAGTCCTAAAACCTTTATTTGTTTGTCATTCTCCATCAGAGCGAAAGAAACGTTATCAGGCCGCTCGCCCTGACAGACTGACGTTTGTAAAGCAGCGAGTAACGCTGGCGAATTGCTCTGCCACTTCCGTAGCTCGAAACCAGCTGACGAACAAATCCCTGCTAACTCACGCTGTAGAACCAGTGCCTCCTTTACGTCGCCTGCTCCAGTGACGATGTCATCCACAAAAACCTGGTCCTGGAGAACCTTAGAACCCAGCGAGAAGTTAGCGGCTTCGTCCTGAGCCAACTGTTGAATAGTACGAAGGGCTAAGTACGGTGATGAACTGACACCAAAGGTGACGGTTCGCAATCGATAATCAAGCAACGGCTCAGTTGGTGATTTACGCCACACAATGCGTTGAAAATCCCAATCGGATTGTTGTAATTTAATATTTCTGTACATCTGCTTGATGTCGGCAGTGACAGCAATAGCATGAATACGAAAACCTAATAAAACGTCTACTATATCCTGGTGCAATTTCGGACCAGTTAGTAGAACATCATTAAGTGATATTCCATTAGAAGTTTTACAACCCGCGTCAAAGACGACGCGAGTGCGAGTAGTCTCACTAGATTCCTTGACTACGCAGTGGTGCGGAATGTAATAGCTAGTAGCTAACGAAGTAGGTATATCAACTTGCTCCATGTGACCGAGTACCAAGTACTCCTGGAGGCACGCATGATACTCTACCTTAAGCTGAGGATTATGTTCTAAACGATACTCTAATTTTCTAAACCTGGAGACCGCCGTATCCCGTGATTCGCCGAGGGCGGGAGCATTAGGTTTGAAAGGAAGTGGAACCACATATCGCCCAGCTTCATCGCGAGTATGTGAATTTACGTAGATAGATTCACACAAAATGCTTCGTCGGGACTTAGGATTCTCTTTTCCGGAAGAGACTCCAATTCCCAGAATCGTCTCAGATTGATGCCGTCATCGTATGATGAGCTAAAACTACTGAGACACACTTGAAGGGAAGTAGGTGTATTTTGGTTGCAAGAAACATCACCCATCAATAAATAACCAAAGATACTGTTCATAGCCATCGGTGACCCGGGTGGACCCTTGATCACGTGACCTAATAGGACTTGGGATAGTATATCCGCACCTAGAAGCATTTCCACAGATTGTGGAAGATAAAACTTAGGATCAGCTAAATTTAAATTCTGTATGTGTGACCATCCCGTATAAGGCAACGTCACACATGGCATACGTGAAATCAGATTAGACAAAATTAATGCATCAACTGAAATTGAAGGTTGCTCTCCTTGCGTAGGAGTGATATGACACGATACTACACCCTTTGGTAAAACAGCTGAGACTTCGGACCCGCCGATACCGAACACTGGACGTGCGCTTGCCTACGGTGTAAACCTAACCGCTGCACACAAGCCTCGGTAATAAAAGTCGCTTGACTCCCTGTGTCAATAATACACCGAACTGTGTGTTTTTGTGGGCCAACATGAACATTGATGAGTGCCGTACATAAGAGCACCGTACTCGCACTAACCGACGGAGCAATGGTTCGCGAATCGTTCGTGCGACCGTGCCACGCATGATTTACCGCAGTCAATGCGGCGGCCTGCGAAGTACTGGGAACCGCTGTCTCTGTCGTTTCGTTCACAGGAAGCGAAATAGCACTATCACAAAAACCGACTTCATTAATAACTGATAAACTGTGAGACCTTTCGAAATGAATTAAAGAATGATGTCGTTTATGACATGAACGACACACAAAGTTGGATTTGCATTGTTTTAAATCATGACCGACATGTAAACAATTGAAACAAACGTTTTTGTTTTGAATAAAAGCATACCTATCACGGGGAGATAAATTAAGGAATTTAGAACATTTTGTCAACGTATGTTGAGCATCACAACATAAACAATTATTTTTTAAATTATTTTGTTTGTTAGACTGTAAGTCTGTTATATTCGAACTCGATGACGTGACGTTGGCTGCGAGCGCGCGACGCTGGCCTTCGTAACCGCGCGATGGTGTCGTCGCCGAAGTTCGAGAAGTACCTACCTTTTCATGATTATTATTTTTATTTTGTGGGTAAGAGGAGAATTCGTTTGCGGCTAACTCGCGTTCCAAGAAATTTATCAATGTATTTATGTCGGGTATATCAGATGGTTTCAATAGTGATAATTCGAAACGTTTTCGAATACTAGACGGAATTTTACGTAATAAAATCGTCACTAATATGAAACTCCATTGATCTATCGGAAACTGCATCGCCTGCAATGCCTTGATGTTTTCTTGATAAACATTGAGTAAATTTCTTAGACTTTGAGTTATTCTCTCGGTACTAGGTTCAATTTCTAATATTTTTTCGAGATGTTTCGTGGCCATAGCCCGTTTGTTGTTATACCGAGAAACCAAAATATCCCACGCAACACTATAGTTTTCGTCTGTAATTGGTATCGATTTAATAAGGTTATAAGGTTCATTCTTTAATGAAAGTAATAGATACCGAAACTTCTCTGTATCCGTGTAAGTATTTTTCCCGTGTACTAATGAACGAAATAAATCATAAAATGGGGGCCAATCCGTGGTCTCCATTATGGTAGGCATTGGAAGAATAGGTAATCTACTCGTACAATTATTATTAGAATTAAATGGAACATGTGTAACTGCTGAATTATTCATCGGCGTACTAGACGACATTCTTCGTTTACGCTCATTATCCTCTTCTTTTAGTTTGTCTAAGTGAACACTAATTGTGTAATAACAGTCATTAAAATTGTTACGAATCTGTAGTTGTTCCTCCTTATCGAAAGTATTGGACTTCATCATAACTTTTTCTATTTTTGCCTGAAGTTTGAAGAACTTTCTTTGTTGCGAAGTTAACTCTTTTGAGCGTGACCTAAACTGTTGTTCGTCTGAATCTATGAACTGTAATGTACGTTGGAGATCATCAAGAATGATCTCGCGTTCGAAAATATCTTGTTGAACTAACTCCGCCATTTTGGACGCGTAACGACGCAAAATGAACTATGAAGTTTAGAATTAAGAACACTAGGAAAATTAACCCCACACCAAGCACTCAAATCCGGCTCGATGGGCCAAACAGTTATGTCTAGGAGTTAGTGGGTGTGAATTTGAAAAAACTTACCAGCGAACTCCCGTCCACTGCCTCGCGCACCTCGTGGGCTAGGCGGCGTGTACAGTCGTCCTAAATCCAGCTAATCTAACTCACTTCACATTTATTTCCACAGGTGTTGGTTATTGTTATTGTTCGTGTCTTGGATGGGGTTGTAGCAGAAAATCATTGAAGGACCACTTCTTATTAGAAGAAAAGTTTTTCTTGCGCGGAGCACGTTAGTTTACGAGTTGACACGATTGGTACAAGTGCAGTACCACGCGGAAGTGCGGCGCCACTGTCGCCCTTTGTAGACCAATCGGATTGCTTAGCGAATAGGCGATGAGCAAGCCGACAAATTAATCAAATCACATCCTTACTACACACAAAGGTTTGAGTACTAGTTGTGGGGGAAACAAAAGCCATTCAAAATTCCTGAGACTAAATAGGTAGGTACACTAGGTAATACCTAATATTATGGAGAACGGTACGTAACATTCAGTGCCCAAAAACTTCAAAATAAGTAAATAATAAGCCATTTAATGTTGTATACAGGACTGTACTAGAATAAATAGCACCCAACAAGGCGTTTGATGGTTCGCTTTGAAAATAAACTTGTCGGTCGGTTTTTAAGCTATCGTCACCTCAACGCCATTTAATTTGGTTTCGGACCTCTGCCGCCCAGAATTACAGCATCCAAAAGGACGCCTTTTATAGTCATCACCCACATTATCATATTTTGATCATGAAGTCAGTTCTCACATATAACATAAAATCATGCCTGTAACCCCTGATGGGTTAGACAGAGGTATAAGATTACCCACATTTCGCCAGTTGTGTTGAAGTCCCATGTAATAGGGGGCGAGTCTATTGCCATTAACTGAACACAAATACAGACTCCATGGCTGCTATTGAGTTATTCGTAAGTGCAAAACCCAAGACCCCATGGTCAAGTAATGCTTGCGACCACTCAATCAACGAGGCAGTCTCACACACACCAAAATTTTCACACGAACGAAGTCGCGGGTGCAGATAGTTTATAATAAAATATAGGACAGAACAGTCCTTAAAACCATGAGATATTTTTTAAAACGTAAAACGTAAACTTTTTTAAATCTAAGGTAAAAACTGCACTACTTTTAGACAAAAATGTTAGTACTCAGTGAAAGACTTATTAAATGATATGAATTTATCCAGAGTACTCGTATGATTGTTTTACCTGACTATACTATTATTAATTGACTTCACTTTAATTTTTAGTTTTGTTTTGTTGACATTGTTTTGATTTTATTAATATTTTAATTAATGTACTAATTTGCATGCAGTAAGGAAGACTGTAGCCGATCTCATTAATTTATGTACAACATCTTATACCTGTACCTACATTCAAAGCAAATAAGGATCTGATTCTGATTCTGATTCTTACAGTTATCCAGTTTTCTCGTTGAGGAGACAATGATACTAAATATTCAAGTTACAACATTTTCAATTTGGTCTGGTTTTACAGGAGTATAAATTCTCTACAGTAAATAGTTTCTCAAAGTTAATATGCGAAGTTTCCGAGCATCCCCGGTGTTTGGGCAGCATCCGTCAGGTAGCGCCTGGTAGCGAAGACACAGACTCGGCTCCAACGGACAAACAAATTTCGATATGAAAAGCAAATAATAACAAAGCTATCGCTGGAGAACGCGAAACTCTGGGCTGTGAGGCTGTGTCCCACGCGCAAGGTGCGCGCGATATCGCTGCGGTGCGGTACTGTAATGTATATTCAACATGCTGATGTCTACGAGGCAGACGTAACGCAAATCAGAGAGAGCTTTGGAAAGAGAAGAGGACTACTTTTGCCTAGATGTGCTGTGTGTATATAGCTATTAAAAGAAAGCAAAATTTATTAGGTTGCCACTAAAGGAGACAATTTTTTTTTTTGGAGAACACGCCACCCTCATTAATTGTAGCAGATATTAATAAAACGTAAGTATATTGATTTCTTCATTATAATCTCTAGATTACAGTGGTAATATTAGCTAAGCCATGTCTAACCTGAATGATGAGAAATTCGATCTCCAGAGAAATCCAAACACAAGTTGGCGCACGTCTGTAGTATCTTACAATGCACAGTCAATAGACATAACGGCTTTGTGGAGTATGCGCTGTACTTGCAGATACCATTTTCATGATATAAATGCGAAACATCTGCTAAAACACATTTACGAAAATCGAAATAAACAAAAAAAGTAAAAGTCAAAATAATGAAGTTGTCTGTCAACCACTAAAAGGCGGATTGACAACGTTCCATGCCACGTTGATTGTTTAAACCATCTGCGCGATTTTAATGTAAATCTTTAAAAATAGCATTATAAAGCACAGTTTAATAATATTTATTTTTATATTCTATTCCATTTCTATTTTATTTAAAGCAGATATTATTACCACTGGGGACCGTACTTTTTACGTTTACTAAAACGTAAAAAGCGCCCCTATTCACGTAAGTATTTTCTGTCAAATGACATTGACCACAACAGGAATGATTTGACTCGCAGAAAAATAGCATAATAAAACTTTTATGATTTTAAGATTTCGGTTTCGTTTCTATGTAATCTTTCGTTTATTACTATAATAAAATGGTTACCTTTTTTTGGTGTAATATGATTAATATTTATGCAACATCGAAGAGGGCCTAAAAAAAACTTTCTCCTTTCATGAGTGAATTTGTCTCGAACTGCCCCACGCATGGCAAGTCGCGCGACTACTCGTATATCGTATAGCGTTGAACGCTCACACGCTAATACGCTCGCAAGGACTGTAGCAATTACCGCTGTCACGAGATTGGCGCGCCGCCGCCGTCACGCCCCGATGTCAATCTTAATAAAATTGGAAATTAAAGATTACGATCTCTTGTCAAAAAAAATGTTATAATCACACAATATTGAAAATGTTCTGAGTGTTGTGACCTAAAGGAAAGATCAGATATAGTGTATTGTCGGTCTAGCCATGACGCGGCGTACCCAGTACGGACAGCTGAACACAAACCTCATGATGGTCTGATGATTGTACTTCCGCGCTAAGCCAACGGATTATTGCATCGCAGTAGCCAACAAACCCAATAATAAAGTTTGCCGAATGAAACCTCATAACTACGAGATGAGTACCAGGGCTGCAGATATTTTGGGAGCTATTTTAATAACGGAAAACCAATAGAATTCCTGAAGTAGGCCGGCTTACCCCCTGCCCCTCTGCTCCTCAGCCGACACCCGCGGTATGCAGCCCAACTTGTAACAAGTTGCAACGACGACCCTTGCGCAAAAAGAAACAACATTCTAATTAATTGATGCCTGTTTGTTTAACGAGCCACTTAAAGCATTGCTATTGTCAAATATGCTTGTTATATTTTTACTGTACGTATTTCAAGTAATAGACTTCATCGGGCTTTCATTGGGAGAAAAATAAAAATATTATTTATTTTGATTTTCAACAACTCGTCCCAAATGGGCCGTAAGGGACGAGTTGATGAATTACTCGATTCAGTGTCGATGTTGACTCGCTTAAAAAATAATCGAAGATCGGTTGATTGATTGAAGAAACCTTTCCTGGAATCGAAATTCTGATCCTTTCAGAACTACTTGAGATTAGCCAAAAAATATGTATAATCATTCATTCATTCAATGTCAGCCTAGGACACAGTTCATCCATTTGGCATCTAATGGGATAAAATATACATAGTTTGAGATATTGGATTTCGAATATGAAAAGAATTGCGGAACATGTTATTCTTAATTGGAGTAGTTTCCCGACCTTTTATTATTAAATATGAATTCTTAAATTGTTCGCAGCTGTGCGAATTACTATGTTTCCAAAACAAGCTTCGTTAGGGGTTTACACGGGGTGGGGTGCGGGGTCCACTGTGCGGGCAGAGGAGGAGGGTAGTGCACAAATTTGAGAAAATACCCTCCGACCGGCGGAAACACGCGGCCCTTGCTATATAGCGCATGTCATGTCTTAGCGTAGTGAGCCCACATCGACGTCGTGAGCCCACCAGCGAGCTCCGCATACAGGCTACCTACAGTGGCAGTGTGCGCAGTGAGACGATGATACAATCTAACGTGGGCAGTGGTCGAGAGATGTTCATTCACTTTGACGCATAGTTTAATTTAATGTTTTCATGTCAGATTACAACGATCCATAATGGTTAGTAACAATTTGGAACTTATAGCTATGTTAGTAGGGATACAAAAATACAATCACAAAATACATCTAAAAAAAATACATTAACAACATAATTTATTATAATACTATTAATTATTATTCACATTTATTTGACTGCCCTACCACAATGCTCACCCAGAGCGAGTGTTGTCCTAGTGGTCCTTCAGATCTTCGGTGACAATATGCCCTAGATATTAAAATTTTTTCACTCTAGTGGGAGGAGAACCGTTCAAATAAATAGGTGGACGTTCATGAGGGGTTTTATCACCTAGTCCGAAAAATATACACTCGTTCTCGTCGCATTGTACACAAGACCATGTCTCTCAGCATACCGCTCACAAACCTTAAGAAGGTTGCGAAAGGCTCCAATTGACGGGCTCAGCAGCACCATGTTGTCGGCGTAGCTTATGTTATTGACAGCGACTCAATCAATATAACACCCCGCATGCAAGCTGCTGAGCTCGCCAATCATATAAGCATTGTGAACTCGTAACAGGACGTAAGATTTATATCAAGGAATATTACGATACAGGCAAGCTAACGGCATCCTTTCACGAACCCACAAAGCAGAGGCGGCATTCAAGGCGTCTGCTAAATTAATAATGTTTGATAAGTTGCGAACGAGCCCGCTTATGAATAGCGTTTATCACTTCGGCGTTATTTGCGACTCTCTGTTCACTTCTCCGCTTTCACCAACTTTTAAGTGGCGACGATTGCTGACTGAAGAACTGAAACGTTTGCACTACAACTATTGACTCTGTGGATTATACTGCGAGGCATCGAATTCGAGAGTTCCTTGCATTACCTCTTTGCATTTCCGAGAGGTCTGCCGACCGCATATATTTGAACCGCGTCACACGAACGCTTTTCTGGTGGTCGCCACTGTTGATTCTGGCTTTCAGGAGTTACAGTGGTTTGGGAATAGTGTGGCGGGATTGTCCCATAAAAAAAGCCTTGAGAGAGTGAACAACATAAAATACCTCGGTGTTACAATCGATGAAAACTTGAAATGGAGTCAACATATCTCAGTCACTCCAAAAAAAACACGTAAACTAATATTTATATTTAAAACCTTGTGACACGTTGCCAGCCAGAACCTCCTAATACAAACGTACAAAGCATTGTGCCACTGCGTCCTGGGATATGTGCAGTGTCATACGTGCAGTTCTGAAGGTCCTACTGTAACTTAACCCCAACCAATTTGGTGTACGAGCAAGCGCGAGTGCTGAGCTAAGAAAAATATTTATCTACGAGTGTCTACGGAGATATCACCGTCACGGTCGTTACGGTCCCCTACCTGCCAAATACTAACAGAAGATCTGACAGATATCCTGTACCACGGGCAAGGAGCAAGTTTGCCCGAAAGCACTATAACAGCCTGGCACCAAGCCTCAACCTCAAACTAAGCCAGTATAAAGTCGTTAAGTATGTTAGTAATTTCCAGATAAAAAGGAAATAGTGATTTGGCTGGAAAACTATAGCTTTGACGACACTGAAACCCTTATCAGTATTTTGACCTAGTGATATAAATACACATAACACACACACACACACATCTCACCACACACACGCTACCACCATACCATATTTATAAAAATGTGCCTTTGTTTTATTTTATCTTATGTTCCTTTTCAAATTCAAATTCAAATTCAAAATTGTTTATTGCTAATCCATAATGTACAATTACAACAGGTGGTAAATAAAAACATAGAAACAATTATGGACCCTGTCGGGCACAGCAAATTTAGTAAATCTGTGGAGAGGAAGACCGCTTTTTTACTTTTCAGTTTAAAATATGTATTTCATATCCTATTAAGTATTTCATAATTCTATACATTTACTTATTTTATTAATGTTATACTATCCATTATTATCAATCCATTAATTTCTTATATATTTAATTGTATTTAAAATTGCTTAAATGTTTAGTCGCTTGAAAAATGATCATTGTTTATAGCATCGTAAAATCAATATCAATTTAACACACACAATTCACATTATGTTTGTAATAACGACAATAAAAATAATAATAATAATAACAAATGAAATCAATAAAAACTTAAAAAAAAAAACATATTTATCATACAATGTAACACATAAACATTAACAACATAATTATTATTTCTCATCAAAACCAAAAATCACATAAAAATAAAAAAAATAATAGTTAAAAAGTACAATAAAATTATTCGATGTCAATTAGCTTATGTCAAGATTAAATATTAAAATTAAATTATATGGTTAAATGTCGTAATATAAATAAATAAATAATAAATAGTCCACTAGTCATTTAAATATTTATAAATTGTATTTGTCATTTTGCCAAGTAAATTTAATTATTCATAGTTAAATATTATTATTGAATTTATCCGTTAGATATTCATGGACTGTGTAATAGCTTTTTTTAATTAAGTATTTCTTTAATTCATTTAAAAATATACTGGTTTTATTTTGGTTTCTTATGTCTTCTGGTAATTTGTTGTATATTTTTATTGACATGGAATATGGACTAGATGATTATGATTTAAGGCGGGAAGGAGGCAAATTTAATCTGTTTTTATGGCGTAACGAATAATTCGTTTGTATGTCACTCCGTGTGTTGTAAGCATCTGGGTATTTGCGGACTAGTTTACATAGTTCTAAAATGTATATACTAAGGTGAGAATCTTGTGGTTCTGGAAGTAAGGCTTGCAACTATCTGTTGGTTCTATATTAGTCATAATACGTATTAGCTTTTTTTGGAGGGTAAATAAGGACGGAGCATCTGTGCTATTTCCCCATAAGATGATGCCATAGTTGAACCAAGCGTGGGCATAAGCGTAGTATGTGGCTAGTGCGGTTTGTAGATTTGTTGTCTTTTTAATTTCGCGGAGAGCATAATATGAAAACTTTGAAATTTTAGATTTTACTGTCCGTATATGTGTTTTCCAGTTTATATGTGTGTCTATTGTTAGGCCTAGCAGAGTGAAATTATTAACTGTTTCTATTTTTTGTTGATTAAAGGTAAGGTTTATATTTATTTCTTTTTTCTGCCAAGGGTAGAACGCTATTAATTTGGTTTTGGTAAAATTTATTTCGAGGTTATGGTCGCTCATCCAGTTTATAACTTTCCCAAGAATAGTTGTAAGTTGTTCATTTAAATTATCAATTGTTTGGCATGAGGTCAGGATTGAGATATCATCCGCAAAAAGTACACATGGCCCGTCTATGGTTTTGGGCAGGTCGTTAATATATATGAGGAAAAGGAGGCAGCCAATAACACTTCCCTGGGGAATTGATGCATGTATTGATTCAACACCAGATCTTATGAGCTGTACTTCCTTTGTTTTTTTATTATAATATTCAATCTCCACTAATTGCTCTCGATCTTTTAAAAATGAAGCGAACCAGTCATGGGCTTTCCTGCGTATTCCTATTCCTTTTAACTTATGTAATAGTATTTTAAATTGCACTTTGTCGTAGGCCTTTGTCATATCGAGTAATATCCCTATTGCATATCGTTTATTATTTATAATGTTTAATGCTTCCTGGATGTATTTATAAACAGCTAGCGTTGTGGATCTGTTTTTACGAAATCCATTTTGGCAGTCATCGAATATTTTATATTTTTCACAAAAGGAATAAACACGATCACACATTGCTCTTTCAAAGACTTTGGATGCTGTAGGAAGAAGGGAAACTGGTATATAGTTGCTTGGGTCTGTTTTAGAGTTCTTTTTATGGATAGGTTTAATTAAAGCTTTTTTTAGCTGATTAGGAAAAGTGCCCTCTTCGAAGGATTGGTTTATTAATTTATAGAACGGTAGAGTAAGTTCGTCTGCGCACTGCTTGAACAGAGTCGGTGGGAGTTCGTCTATGCCGTGACTGTTTTTATTTTTAAGGTTCTTTAAGATCTGGTTTACTTCGTATCCGTCGACTGGGGTAAGAAACATTGTGTTTTCAGTGGGGTTAATCACTGATGTATTACTTTGAACACTGATGGATGTTTGGGTGGTATTTTCCCCAATGGATGCGAAAAAATTATTGAAAACGTTAGCTACTTGTTTAGGTTCACTTATTATGTTTGGTGTTTGTAATGTTATATTTTGTTTTTCTTTTTTAGTTTGTTTGTTTGTCCGTTCTTTTACAATATTCCACATGGTTTTAACTTGATTTGATGATTTATTCATTTTATGTATGTAGTGTAATTTTTTTGCCACTGTTACAGATTTTTTAAAGATTTTCTCATATTTTTTATAGTATTTCGTAAATATTGCACTTCTAAATTTCGACGCAAGAACTTTTAATAGTCTTTTGTTTTCACAGCATTTTTTAATACCCACGGTTAGCCAGAGATTACTACGTTTTGGTTTTAATTTAAGCTTACGTTTAGGGATAAATACATTAAAGATATCTATCAGAGTTTTATGGAATGACTGATAGTTCTCATCGACATTTTTATTCGGCTGTATAATATCGTTCCAGTTTAGTGTCTTTAGCTTGGACTTGAATTTTAGTATGTTACTTTTATTAAATAGTCTTTTATTGGCAAACCAAATGGATTGTTTACTTTGTTGTTCCAATATCATATGTATTATTGTAACGCAGTGGTCTGAGAAGCCTAATTCTTCTACGGTCGTGTACATTTCATTATCATGAAAGTTTGTAAATATCAAATCCAAGCATGTAGACGTGGATTTTGTGATCCGCGTAGACTCCCTTATATGTTGTACAAATTTAAAGTCTAGCATGAGATCTATCAATTGGTTTGTTTTAACGTTATTTTCTAAGATATTTATATAAAGATCTCCTCCTAGTATGATGTTAGATTTTTGGTATTTATTGTTTATAGATTGCATTATTTGTTTTAGTTGACTAATAAAAATTCCTTCCTCTCTTCTATTCCAGTACATATTAACAATCAGCAAGTTTTGCTCTGGAAGCTTACATGCACATACCTCTATACAACATTCAATAGTCATATCTCTAATATCACAACATTCTATACATTCTACACTATCCTTTAAAATAATACAGACACCGCCACCACTTCGATAGCAGCGACAATACGATGCTGCAGTTTTATATCCACTAAATTTCACAGTTTCTAATTTATCTTTGGTGAGCCAAGTCTCGCACATGCATATTGCTTTGTAGTTGGGTTGATCGTTGATGAAAGCTTCTAAAAGGTGTTGCTTATTATAAATGCTTTGAACATTTTCATTTTCGGGCTCTGGGGTTTCGAAAAGTACGAAAGTTACGATCGTCGCTATCTTTATGTTCGTTATTTAATTGGTGATTTCGAGTACATATATCGGATTGCTTAAGTATTTCTGTTCTCTTACCTTCTATAAACAACTGATTGTTTCTTATTATTGCATACAATCCTTTTTTCCTTGCTTTCAGCATTTCATCGCGCATTTCCTTCCTTTCCAATCTTTTGTTTTCATCTAGAAATTCAGACAAGAACAATCTTGTTCCTTGAAGGCAGTGTTTATTTTCTACAATGTATTTAGCCATTCTTTTACTAATGAGTTCAATTACCAGGGGTCGGTTTTGATTATAGTTTCTGCCTAGTCTGTAAGATTCTTCTATATAGCCTGTGAGGTCAATATTTAGTTTTTCGTAGCAAAGATCTATTACTCTACATTGTTGGTCATAATCTGGCTCTTTATAGTACTCGGGGAACCCGTAAAGTACTATTTTCTTGCTGTTGTTCTCAGTACATTTCAAATTTTTTGCCGTTTTTAGTTTTATAAGGCCTTTTATCTCATTCTTCAATTCCTCATTCTCAATGGTTAGTTTTTCAATTTTTTTGTTTATTATTTCTATGTCTTCTTGTCTTTGATCGTTTTCCTTAAATAGTGAGTCTATTTTCCTTTCGATATCTTCTCTCAATTTACTAATCGCTTTGTTAATTTCTATTTGAATTGTATTCTGTAGCTCCGCTATTATAGACTGATTATTTTCACGTAAACGAAGAATTATCAACTCGCTTAGAGTCTGTAATGTTAGTTCTCCTTGGCTAATCGTGCTCAAAGGTGTTTCTTTATCTTTCGAGTATTGTGTATCTCCTAGTAGGCTCATGTCTTGTGTAACAGATATTTCGAGGTTGGAATTGGTTGCTTGGCTTTTTCTAAGAGTGACATTATTTTCTTCGGAGGGTGACTTCGTAGGTTGTGATTCAAAATGCACCCGTATAGGGGTATTTATATTCCCAGTCTTTGGGACTTTACAATTGCATGCTTGACAATTCCATGACTTCTTTTGGGCTAGCGTCATTTTTTTAAAATGTGTGTCTGTAATATTTGCACATTGTAAGTCGTATGTTTTTTTACATAATTTACAAGTGAGCCTCCTGCATCAGTGACATCCTGCGCACAGTGACTCCATCTAGTAGCTTTTGGTGTAATTTTAATTGAAAGCGCCCTCTATTGGCGTACGTTGTAATTAACTCGGAACGAAATGCCTTGTACTCACTTGACTTGTTCAATTCGGTTTATTGATTTTATAAGTGTTTGAGCGTAGCGAACACAGATGGCGTTGAGTTAAGTTTACACCAACTGTCAATTCACTTCTGAATGATTAGTAAGGTTATTAATTGCATTGGAATGTACAAATCACTTAATGTTAAATGGTGAGTTCCTACCTTTTATCACTTCGAGCGTCTTATGGTTGTCCTGAGCATTGGAAGTCAGTTTATTGTGGTTGGTCCAGTGTCTTATCCATTTACTCAAATTCAAATTTTTGTTCGTTACAATCCACTGTTATTGTTTTTATTGGTTTTCTTGTTTTATTTTATTTTCTGTTAGTTTATGTCATTTGTTTTATATTAAGTCAATTTTCTACAATAGATATAATTTCAGTTTTAGTTATTTTTTGCAGTAGTTGCAGTAAGCACTGTCTAAGCTTCCACACTCAGATCTATGTAACCGGCAAAACCTCAACCCCTGTCATACAGGTTTTCCTAGTTCAGGGGTTGAGACCACATTGATGTAATGTGTTCTGAAGTTAAAGAATATAAAATTATTATTATTATAAAAAATATTATTATATTACCTCGCCGACTCGCAGTGGTCGCGGTGCACTAAATAGAATTACTATTTTCTATTACTTACTCCGAGTGTTTAACGAAACATTTGCCCCACTTCAACAACAATACGAATTTTTTTACCGACTTATAAAAAAAGAGATGCAGCTTCCGTTTTTTTTTTCACTTCTCATGCTCTGAAAGTGCATATTTGTGCAGGATATAGGCTGCACAAATTTTGTGCACAAGTGCATTAACGTATCTACTCATAAATGTATCTATATTAAGGCAAAGAAAACGAGCCATACAGCCAAACACAATAAGAAGTTCATAGATAGAATTTGTTATTTTATAATATTTACTTTAATTTATTTGCCTTATATGTTTTTTAAGACATAAAAGATAATTAAATTAAAATTAAAAAGGGTAGGTTATTTAATTAATTTAAACTTTAACTCTAGGACCGTGGGGTCCGAGCGCTCACAGCCTTCCTGGATTTTTTTTTAATCTGCGTAACCCTCCCTGTTACGCAGATTAAAAAAAAATCCAGGAAAAAATATTTTCAGAAATTTGTATTTAAAAATCCTCTTAATTAGGTTTTTAAGATGATACGTGTCACTAAAATTATCTTCGGTATGGTTTTTTGCTCTTGTCAAAGTCAGCTGTTCAAATTTCCGGCGGCCATTTTGTTACTTAGCAGGGAGATAAAGGAGGGTCAACGGTCCACTAACGTTAGCAGAGCCTTGATGGACTGATAGCGTTAACAGACGTTTATGAATCATGTTTTTTAGCATCGGGTCTTCAAGGAGCCTTCAAGGAGGCTCTAACTTTTTATGAATAAGGCTGTCTAACTTTAGCAGAGCCTTGATGGTCTGATTAGCGTTAATAAACGTTTATTGACTGGGGCGTCGAGTGGCTCCGGCGATACGTGTCTCGACGATGATCCCGCGGTGCTGCTGTCGGTTTCCGGGAACTGGGGTACTGACGCGCCTCGCCGACTGCTGGTCGCGACATCCCCCTCGAGTTTAAAGCACCTCGCTGAAATTTTCTTGTAGATGGCGGAGGTTTGTATGTGGCGCGCTGTACCGCGCTATATTTCATCTCCGCTCCCGACTGGGATATAGCTTTTGATGATTTGAGATGCTCCACAAGGTTAGCGCCAAATAAAGTTTCATCGAGCTTTGTATTCTTCCCAACATCTTGAGTCTTTTTGTTGAGACTGTTTATTATGGCATATCGCCTTGACTGTAACTCTCGATAGTGGCTGTCACAGAGTAGTCGTCCAGCGTCGCTCAACGGCTTTATGATCTTTTGTCCGTGCGGTAGCGCGTGCTTGGATGACAAGGCCCAGTTCAGTGCCGTTCCAATAGCGGATAAACAGCTAGATAGATGATTTATTTGCTTTGACTAAATAAAATTTAATTGAAAAAAATTTAACTGTCATAATGCCGCCTCGATTTCTAAATTGAGTTTGGGCGCCTTCATATTGGCACAATTCTTGGCTGGTAAATAGTTTTTCAAGAGGTCTGACTTAATTTCTTTGGGCAAACCGTTCATTAAAGTATGTAACCAACGAGCAGCAATATCTGTGTGTAAATCCTCATCATGTTCTTTCTTAATTGAAGGATCTTCGCCTAATATCATTAGGATTTCTGGGTCCAGAACCTCTTCAGGTTTGTCTTGAACAGCTGCTATAGTCGTTGGTTCCAATACTGGGCCCTCAGTTGCGATAACCTCACCCTCTTCCTGAAGTACATTTTCTTCTGTAAGGACATACAATGTACCTAGTAGAAAAAATAGGTACCTACTAAATACTTCAAAATTTCTCAACATTATTTACACGGAGATAAGTTCAGACCATCAGATTATATTGAAGTTATAAAAACCATTGTTTAGGTCTGATTATTTGCTTAGTTTCCACGAGTACACTCAACACACTTCATGAGAAACATAGTATCATATGTGCCTAGCTGCCTAGGTAGTTACACCTTCTCTCGACATGATATATACATGCGAGAATATAAGTCTGTATTCGATTTTATTCCGGATAAGGCGGACACTCAACGCGATATACGCGTTTTATGTTATAGTTTATATGAAGAAGCATCAGTGGCGTGCAGTAGTATTCCACGAAGGGTAGGCCACGAAATAATGATAGCAAAAAAAAATTTTTATCGGCGCCATCTTGGATTTTCATTTTGACCTCATTTTCATTCTCACCAACCCCAATAACCTCGAAAACGACATCCATGAAGAAAAAACTGAAAATTTTCATCGGCGCCATCTTGGATTTTCATTTTGACCTCATTTTCATTATCACCAACCCCAATAACCTCGAAAACGACACCCATGAAGAAAAAACCGAAAATTTTCATCGGTGCCATCTTGGATTTTCATTTTGACCTCATTTTCGTTATCACCAACCCCAATAACCTCGAAAACGACACCCATGAAGAAAAAACTGTAAATTTTCATCGGCGCCATTTTGGATTTTCATTTTGACCTCATTTTCATTATCACCAACCCCAATAACCTCGAAAACGACACCCATGAAGAAAAAACTGAAAATTTTCATCGGCGCCATCTTGGATTTTCATTTTGACCTCATTTTCATTATCACCAACCCCAATAACCTCGAAAACGACACCCATGAAGAAAAAACTGAAAATTTTCATCGGCGCCATCTTGGATTTTCATTTTGACCTCATTTTCATTATCACCAACCCCAATAACCTCGAAAACGACACCCATGAAGAAAAAACCGAAAATTTTCATCGGCGCCATCTTGGATTTTCATTTTGACCTCATTTTCATTATCACCAACCCCAATAACCTCGAAAACGACACCCATGAAGAAAAAACTGTAAATTTTCATCGGCGCCATCTTGGATTTTCATTTTGACCTCATTTTCATTCTCACCAACCCCAATAACCTCGAAAACGACACCCATGAAGAAAAAACTGAAAATTGTCATCGGCGCCATCTTGGATTTTCATTTTGACCTCATTTTCATTATCACCAACTCCAATAACCTCGAAAACGACACCCATGAAGAAAAAACCGAAAATTTTCATCGGCGCCATCTTGGATTTTCATTTTGACCTCATTTTCATTATCACCAACCCCAATAACCTCGAAAACGACACCCATGAAGAAAAAACTGAAAATTTTCATCTGCGCCATCTTGGATTTTCATTTTGACCTCATTTTCATTATCACCAACCCCAATAACCTCGAAAACGACACCCATGAAGAAAAAACCGAAAATTTTCATCGGCGCCATCTTGGATTTTCATTTTGACCTCATTTTCATTATCACCAACCCCAATAACCTCGAAAACGACACCCATGAAGAAAAAACTGTAAATTTTCATCGGCGCCATTTTGGATTTTCATTTTGACCTCATTTTCATTATCACCAACCCCAATAACCTCGAAAACGACACCCATGAAGAAAAAACTGAAAATTTTCATCGGCGCCATCTTGGATTTTCATTTTGACCTCATTTTCATTATCACCAACCCCAATAACCTGGAAAACGACACCCATGAAGAAAAAACCGAAAATTTTCATCGGCGCCATCTTGGATTTTCATTTTGACCTCATTTTTATTATCACCAACCCCAATAACCTCGAAAACGACACCCATGAAGAAAAAACCGAAAATTTTCATCGGCGCCATCTTGGATTTTCATTTTGACCTCATTTTCATTATCACCAACCCCAATAACCTCGAAAACGACACCCATGAAGAAAAAACTGTAAATTTTCATCGGCGCCATCTTGGATTTTCATTTTGACCTCATTTTCATTATCACCAACCCCAAAAACCACAAAAACGACACCCATGAAGTAAAATATAATAACAATAATATTATTGATTATTATAATAATAATACGCGCCAATAACCCCCAGGAATCATTATTTTAATCAACATTGAACATACACCCTAGCACTGGCCTGCAAATTGCAAAAAACGTAAGGAAATTTGAATTTCGCGGGCTAAAGAACATCCACCTTGAATCCTGGCCTTGTGTTGTAGCAGCCAATCACAGCCCAGCAGCCCAGCTACACTCGCAGGAGTTACCGCCCTAAAATTACTGCAATCTATACATGTCTGCAGTTTATACACACGAAAATATGCACCAATGTGCCAATGTGTGCGTAAAATTATCAATGGGTTTAAGGCAAGTCCAGTGCTTGCCTGTCCGGCGGAGCTCTAACCTTTGTAGTAACTTCCAGTAAAGTGTTAGTTGCGTGACGCGGGAGCGACTTGCTATAAGTATTCTAACAGGAGTTTGAACTTTTTTTTTATATTTTGATATTTTATTACATAGTTAATTCGTTATAATGAATGCCCAGTTGGTAGGGTAGGCTTTGCCTAATTGCCTCTTAGGGGCGCACGCCCATGAGAAGCATGGTATGTTTTGTGTAGTTAGGTAGGCACGCTCGTCACGATATACGTGCGAGGGTATATTGATCGATAGAAACATTAATCATTTTATTCCTAAAATAAACCCTCAACGCGATATACGCGGAGGACTTCAAGGTAGGTACGATTATTTGTATCCTGAAATACGTTCAACACGATTTACGTGAAGAAAATAATACGTACTCTCAACAAGATATACAAGTGAGACCTTGGAAGCATCAATTTTCCAACATTGACAAAATATCGAAATCCATCGATCATCTTTTTCCATGTGGGTATGAGAATTTTTTGTTTGAAATTACATGAATCTCTCAAATTCTCATTTAAACAATTATATGTATAAACAATAACAAATTCTTCGTTATATTCATCATCATAGTTAATGTCGCAATACGAGGGACCTTCGCGACCCTCAAAATCTGATGATGACGAGCTACTCGAACTCGGTCTTTTGCACTTTTGAAGCTTACGTTCGAATCTTTTCACTTTCTTTTTGATACTTCTATATTCGTCATCATCTAGATGTGAATGCTTACGCTTTCTCATAATAAATTCACTAAAAAACACCTTTTTTAGAGAAAATTAAAAACTTTTTGATAACACAACGTAATGACAAGTTGCAGGCTCGTCCCCGGCCAGCCGCCTACCGCCGCACGCGCGGGTGCATGAGAGTGAGGGAGATGGGTTTAGTATTTTATAACTTGGATCTGAAGTGTGACAGAGACAGCACCACAACTCGTAATGCTGCAAGTAATAAATGGTCTTCGGACGAGACCTGAAGTATAATTCGAGCGGGCACTCTGGCCGTACACTAAAAGTATTCAATTGAATTGAAAAGCAAATAACTGTTGCCAGCAAACTGTTTGATTTGACACAAAATTGAAATAAAAGCTGATTGAAAAAATGTGAATTGAATGAATATTCCAATTGGGTGGAGAGCGTCACGTTTAAACCAGGTACAGATTTACGAAATGTAACATGAAAAATAACACGCAATGAAAGAATTTTCCGTTCAAATTGGCGCAATCTATCATGCAATGTAACAAAATTCCCATAGTGTGGATGCCTTGCGCGCACGCACTCACCGTGCACACTATGCGCGCGAATAGAGCATTTTAAATAGTGTGCCCTGCGATCCGCCATTTGTCGGTCTTTTCGTGGAGTGGAGTCATGGAGTGAAGAAAAATTAACGCAGTTAAATTGAGGCGTACAGAACAAGAGAAGTTTTATGGAATCCACAAAATGAATATTTTTACAGAAAACATCTCATTCGCGTGTTCTCGGCAGACTGAGCTATATGTTCGCCGCGCGCATGCCGGAAACAGATGGGAGTAGGTACATGCTCGGTTCGTGCGCGCGCTGCGTCCACACTTATGAAACTCCTTTCATGTTACTTTGCATGTTACGTTACAGAGCAGTCTGAACCCGGCTCATATATTCGCGAAGCGCTCTCGAGCGGGACGGGCCGCGCGCGCACCTGCCACTGAACCTAATTGGTCGACCAACACCAACGATGGGACAGTGCACTATGCGGCGCTCGCCAGTTCACTATATGGATATTTGCTTTGTGATAAATTGATATACAGGGTTATTTTTCAATGACCAGCCGAAATAAAAAATTAAAATGTAGTTATCAAACCAAAAGTACATTTTAAATATTGTTGTCGAAAAATTGTAACGTCGTTAATTATTTAGATAAAAGGCAAAGCTTTTTTTAACTGTATATATAACATGCCGGACGCACTACACCTCCACGGTAGCCCAAATATACATCTAAATGCGTTGTTGTACTGCACACGTAGGGTGTTTAAGCGCGTTGTGTGTGCTTGTACCAGAGGTGTCCAGTGTAAAGTGACCGACAGTACGCATTGAACAGAGTGACTTTAACTTGATTGTTACATTTAAAGAATCACCGAGCAAGCATATTACTTTTCGCTGCCAACATTCTCCTCTGTCTTTATAAATCCTCATCGTCTCGCAGTTTATCCGTTACGATATGACCAAGATATTTAAAACTCATAACAACTTTTAGTTTGGTGTTACATAGTGATATATCAGGCGTAGGTAATGGACTGTTATCATGTCTAAATACCATCAATTCCGTTTTCTTAACGTTGTATTTGAGACCATGCTTACTGGCATACACTTCACAGATGTTCAGTAGCTTTTGCAACGGCTTGACAGAGGGGCTGAGCAAAACCATATCGTCCGCGTAACTGAGATTGTTTACAGACACGTTATCAATAGAACAGCCCACTCCGGCTCTGCTCAGCTCCTCTATCAAGTCGTTAACATATAAATTAAATATTGTAGGGGAGGTCAAACCACCCTGTCTCACTCCGGAATTGAGGGTGAATTCACCGGATATACTTTCTCCCCACTTTACAACATTAGTTTGACCTTCGTACCAGTATTTCATGACATTTATCACTTTAGGTGGTATACCTGCATTGTTCATCTTATTCCACAGGACATTGTAATTTACAGAGTCAAAAGCACGACTTAAGTCACGAAAATAGGCATAATTATTTGTTTTTCTATCCAAATAGTATTGGACCGTCTTCTTTAACGAGAATATGGCGGTATCAGTGGAAAGATTTGGACGAAAACCAAATTGCGCATTATGTAACTTTATGTTTTTCGATAGATGTAGGTGCAATAACCTTTCAAATATTTTAGAAAATACAGTTGCTAATCAAATCAAATCAAATCATTTATTCTTTGCAAACATGGGTAATAGGTACATAGATGTTCATTTATGATAAAGTTCTCCACATTTTGTCGTCACATGGGCATGCAAATAATTGGTTTACAATAAAATAATAAATTTAACATTAAGTGGCATGTCATTGGAATTAGGTACTTACATATAATAAAAAAATAATAAAAAATGTCAACATGGTAATAATTGGTAATGAAATAGGTCTATAGTTATTAATATCCGATAAGTTACCTTATTTATCTTTAACGAGTGGCATTACTACAGTTTTCATAAAACTTTTCGGCAAGTAACTGTGCCTCAGAAATAAGTCGTACAGCACAGATACAAAGACTGTTTGTGATCCTAGTACCACCATTACAATATGTGTTGGTAATAGTTCAAAGATTAAAAAGGAAGACATCACTGACTGTGTTTCAGAGTTGTTGAAGTTAAAGTGTAATAAAATAATATTGTGTTCTTTTCCATATTTTGAAAGTTTATGAAACAGAAAAAACAATTATATTCACATGTTAAATAAACATTTATATTTTTTAGCAGGTCATTATAGTGACAAACTTATATATCTTGATATCAACACTTTTGTTGATAAACTTAGATCGACTCGGGGTAAAGTGTTTCTACCTAATAGTTGTAGACACAAAATAGCTCGGCTATTAGCTTATAATATTCACACAGACATAAATAGTATGTCTAAGTTTAGTTATATTATTAACACTGCGACTATTAGTAATAATACTAATGTACAGGTGACTTTAAATAAAGATAGCATTAGTGCTATACATGTATACAAACATTCTGAGGAGGATCCATGCGTCACCGTGGAAAATCCTCAATTAAGCTCTATTAGTGATAGGGTCTTGTTGTCTGAGGATGGCACGGAAGTCTCTGGCCTCACTCCGAATATTATTATTAATTTAAACTAGAAAGTGAGACAACAGAAGGTACCATTAACAATATTGTTAATCCTTCCAACAGCAAGGTATCTTCTTGCACTCAGATAGTTAGTAAAAAAGGGCCTCAGCAGAACACCTTAAAATTATTCCACCAAAATATCCAAAGCATTTCTTCCAAATTATTAGAAATTGAATTGTTTTTAGAGAATAGTAAGTTTGACATTATTTGTTCTGAACATTGGCTAAAGGATTACCAAATGCTTATTAATTATGAAAACTATATGGTGGGTAGCTGCTTTAACCGTAAAACTATGCTTCGTGGAGGTTCCCTAATATTAATAAAAAAAGGTTTCAAATATAAGCAACGAAATGACATAGTAGGTCTCTCGGTTGAACATTGCGTCGAACTGTCCTGTGTTGAGCTAGATAAGCATGTAATTGTGTGTGTGTACAGACCCCCAAACTATCAAAACTTTTCCTTATTTGAATCAATAATGGAAGATGTTCTGGCAAAAATTGCAGCCAGTAATAAATCTACAATTATTTGTGGTGATTTCAATATCAATATTTTAGAAGAAAATTCAAATAGCAGTCGGTTGTTAAATCTTTTTAAGTCATTTGACTTGACCAACACTTTTATAGAACCTACTAGAGTCACTCCATCTTCTGCGACTTGTATAGATAATGTTTTCTGCGATTGTGATTACTTAGATAAAGCCATAGTAAACTGTCTGCCGTCTGACCATAGCGGACAAACTGTAACTTTTAGGTGTAATACACCTTTGCAAAAAGTTCAGATCAAATTTAGACCTATAACTTCTAGCAAATTAAATAGGTATAATATTTCCCTACAGAACAAGTTAGGTGTTATGAGCCATGACGATATTAATATAAATCAATTGTATGATCGTTTCTTTTCAATAGTTCACACGGAATTCAACAAAACTTTTGAAAAGAAGACAAAAAGTATTAGCCCTAAATTCATATTTAGTGATTGGGCAACTAGAGGTATCAGAAAAAGTAGGGAAAGACTATTTGAGCTTTATGGCCTTAAGCCTTTATAAACACCGAAACTTTTAACCGGTATGTTGCTAAGTATTCAAAAATTTTTAGAAATACATGCAAGGTTGCTAAAGCCCTGCACATTAGCAACAAAATCAAAACAGCAGAAAACAAAATAAAGACAGTCTGAAAAGTCATAAATAATGAGACTAACAGGAAGAAAATAAGTAACACTAGCTACACATTAGATTCACCATGTGGTCCTAAAAGCTCTAATCTGGAAGTAGCTCAAGAATTTGTAAATTTCTTTACCGATATACCATTAAAGACGACGGAAGCTCTTAATTCCTCACCTGAAGTCTCAATTGGTTTATTAAAGGCGAATGTATCTGGCTGCACGGTTGAATTTAAATTTAAACACATAAACCCTATGATAGTTATTAAAGCTTTCCGGCAAATAAAAATCAAACTGACCGAAGATCTATGGGGAATGTCTGTCAAAGTTTGTGCATCCATACTTGAGACTATAGCCCCATACTTAGCTTTAATTTTTAATTTGTGTGTAGACCAAGAAGTTTTCCCTGATCTAATGAAATACAGTAAAGTCATACCTCTTTTCAAATCCGGGGACAGTAAAGATACTAATAATTATAGACCTGTATCCGTGTTGCCAGTTTTTAGCAAGGTGTTTGAAAAGGTAATGCTTAATCAAATGCTCAATCATTTTAACACCAACAAAATTTTACATGATCAACAGTATGGTTTCATCAAGGGACGTTGTACGACTGACGCCGGTGTAACCTTATTAAAGCACATATTTACTGCGTGAGAAGAGTCTCAAGACGCCATAGGAATATTGTGTGACCTTTCCAAAGCATTTGATTGCTTAAATCACGACACATTACTTTTGAAACTTGAGCATTACGGATTAGGTCAACTTGCACTTAGTTTGGTAAAATCATATTTGAGTGATAGACAACAACGTGTTCAAATAAATGGTGTTAATTCACAAGGTTTAAAAGTAAAAATGGGGGTTCCACAAGGCTCAATATTGGGTCCTTTCCTCTTTCTCGTGTATATAAATGATCTACCCTATTTATTGAAAAACCAACCTCAAAATATGGTGTTGTTTGCTGATGATACTTCCCTTATTTTTAAGATAAATAGACGGGCCCAGAATCTAGATGACGTGAATGATGCCCTACTTCAGGTCCATAATTGGTTCACAGCAAACAATTTAGTATTAAATGAAAAAAAAACTAAATGCATAAGATTTGCTTTACCCAATGTTAAAAGTAGTGATTGTGAAATAATATTAAATAAAGAGAAACTTGAATTCGTAGATAAAACGGTTTTCCTGGGGATTACGCTTGATTCAAGGCTACAATGGGGTTCTCATTTAACATCCCTTGCGGCGCGTCTAAGTTCAGCAGCATATGCTATTAGAAAAATTCGTCAATTTACTGATGTAGATACCGCTAGACTGGTCTATTTTAGTTACTTTCATAGTATAATGTCTTATGGCATTTTGCTATGGGACGGGCTGCAGATATTGAGTCTATATTTATTCTGCAAAAAAGAGCCATCAGAGTCATATATAATCTTCGTAGGCGCGATTCTCTAAGGGAACTGTTTATGGATATTGGCATCATGACGGTACATTGTCAGTACATCTACGAAAACATAATGTACGTCAGAAAAAATCTGCATCTTTTTGGTAAAAGAGGTGATAGACATAATTACAGTACTAGAAATAGGGACCAACTAGTTCAGCCAGGCTTCAGACTCGCTAAAGTGGACTCATCTTTCATGGGGTACTGTTTGAGATGCTATAATAAAATTCCACAAAGTATTCTTGAACTGAATGAGACGAAATTTAAAACATGCATCAAACGCACACTATGTAAGCAAGCTTATTACAAGTTGGGCGATTATATCGCAGATAAAAATGCGTGGCTCAATGCTGGTCCTGCTCCACATGGACAGGGGCGCATAAATTGATAGTATTAAATAGAATTGTTGGAGCTGCTGAAGATTGTACAACTGTCTTTGCATTGTATAGAATCAATCTCTAGTATTATATAATCGCACAGCCCATATTGTGTGAGTACTATGTACTAGAAAGCTATCATTCACTGAAATCCTACGTCTTTTCTTGACTTGAATGTGCCCTGGCGGTTGAGAGTATGTCACGCTCACTCTAATGTCTCGCTGATGGTGGCGCGTGTGTCGGATCATTCAGTTCCCTTCAAAATGGTTGAGTTGAATGGTGCTGATCCATGCGTCATGTTCGTGAACGGGCGCTGTCAGTTGTGACTGGTCAACTCTTAGTTGCCATGGCTTATTTGTATGTTTATTTTTGAATTGTATTTTTTGTTTTTACTATGGACACTTTTAACGTGCACATCTTGCTACATTGTTCTCACATAATATACCATCTCAACATGAATGATGTAACCAAGATTTTGTAACAATATTTTGATTTAAAAGAGTGTCCATGGAGTTTCTTGCCCGTTCTTCTCCATAGAGATCTACGCTAGGGAATGGGCAACTACAGTACTTTCACAGTTTTTATGTCTTGTGACTGGGACTGTAGCTACATTTAACTTTGTTTCGACAATTCAAAAGTGCCTGTAACTGGCCTACTTGAAATAAATGCTTTGATTTTTGATTTTGATTTTGATAGTTTTTATTAAAATGTACCTTTATCTAACATTTGTGACGTCACTGGCCGGGTTGACATCGGGTATACTTTCAGATACAGGATTTTGCGCGTTGGTATTTTAAAATATACCCGACCGCAACGAAGTAATCGTTCGGTAGTTATACTTTCGTCAAGTTACTATTAATTATATTATTATTATAAAGAAGCCAAAGAGTGTTATTTAGTATGCGAGCGGAGCGAGCGCGGGTTCACAAACCCTATATTTTTGTTACTTAATACTTTAATTTATAGTCACTCGTTTAAATACGGGGGAAAATATTACAATGACCACCAAAAATAACTTTGTGACCACTGACATCTATCACCTAAAATATCAATTGATCAGCAATTTAGTAAATTGAGAACCAAATTTTAATGAGGTGGTTGATGACAGTGAAACGGGTATACATTACAGTATAGCAAAATGGAGTATCCTACATGAAAGTATACCCCAGAAAAATGTTGCGGTCGGGTATATTTTGAAATACATTTTTATTGTATACCCGAACTCAACACTATAGAGTGTTGGCTGAAGCTATAGATTCCAAATACGCCTCGCCGACGGGAGTGATATGAAAATTGGAATAACGTTATTTCGTCGCACGCTATTTCGAAAAAAATTACGAGTGGTACGCCAGTTCGAAAACACTTTAAGTCGAATACCGCTATATCGAATGACGTTATTTTGACGCACGCTATTTCAAAAAATTGTTTGAATGGTACGCTAGTATGAAAGTCTAAACAATTTATTTAGAAACAGCGTGCGTCGGAATATCGTCATTCGAATTTTCATATCACTCTCCTCTCCGACTGCTGGAATATAAATTTATGATAAAAACACATAATGTATGCGAACACTAATTACAAACATAAATTATCAAGTATTTTTTGTTGTTATTGTTTTGTAGTGATTGATTACAGCTCGTTTTTCGCCTCCGCGGACTGAAACAACTCTAAAGACATTTTTTGTTTTATTCTATTTCGTGATTTGGCTAGATTAATATTTAGGTATGAAACTGGCTGCGACTACTTTCAGTAACCAGTACGTAAATCGGTCATTACCCACGACTTTGTGGTTGACAAGTTTTCGGAAATGTTATTTAGAAAAAGAAAATCATGGACGTAACATAGTTTTGCATAATTTGTGAAACAAACGACATCATGAAGGTGCTGTACACTTGTACACTGTTATGTTACTTATTTTCGTAACTCCACCGGGCAGAGGCCTGTCCCCATTTGTAATTACTGTAACTTCTTTTGTTAGGGGGAGCGCTAGGGTAGGCCGCGAAATTCGTGCATTTTCTCAGGTTTGTAATGTGCAGAGCAGTGTCGGGAATGTACAAAATAAATATTTTGATTCAAATTAAATTCGAGACCGTAGCAAATATAACTTTACAGTGTGTGGTATTTCCCTCTATATTATCGGATCTCAGGCTCACGCACGTCCGTTCACTACCGCAGCTCAAAACTAACTGCCCCCCTACCATCGTACGCGCACTAGAGACGACATAATGCTTCCCTCTCTTTCACTCACAGACACTACATCCCTTCCTTATTTTATTATTTTTGTTTGACGAGATAATTTTCTCTTCATCCATCCAATCCTCATCCAAAGTAGGAATCTCAATCTCATTCGTGGCCAACGGCCAACATGCCTTCCAAAAAACCCCTGTTTGTTTTACTACATTCCTTAAGAACGAAGACTCCCACCTAACTCCATAGTCTCTACCAGACCCGACCTCCGCCAGAGCCACCCACGCGACGCGCTTCCTTACACACTGCTACAAGCAAACACCGACTTCTACCGGACTACGGCTACGAAATGGCTACTGTTACGGTCCTACCAACTGAACTAAGTTTTCCCACTATCTCCGACTCAAAATTTTACTTGGCTCTCGGGCATTCTCCTTTACCTAAAATTCGCGTACTTGTAAGAACGCTTAGTACTTTATGCTCTTAATGTGTAGCGATCCCCCTCTAACACTTTTACAACTCTGAAAGGTCCTTTATATTTGGGGTCCAATTTAGTTTTTTACAGTCGTGCCTTAGTGCTCTCCACCCTTTTTTTCTTATAGCACCGACTAGGGGGGTCTTACTGTTTGTGTATGTGAGTTTAAATGTTTGTAAACGCACCTACGATACAGGAGAAATCCCTAGTGTGGGGCAACGTTTTAAAAAAAAACAAGAAAAACAAGAAGACTTTCCGATTAACCGAGCTGAGTTTTTCCTAACTTGTTCGAGATCTGCGTCAGTATCATCGTCGTAAGCTATTAGACTAAGAGGGCGCGCGACTTTACCGACTAGTAATTCGAGCAGGCTTACTTTTACCACCTTATTGACCGTACAGTTTAGTGCCCTCTGCACATCTCCTAACGCATCCTGACACGACCTATCTTCGTTTACTTCAACTACGGTAAGCATAGATTTTAACGTGCTCATTGTGCGCTCAACTTGACCGTTAACTCGCGATGATCCAGTAGCTATTAAATGAAGCCTAATGCTTTACTCTCACAAAATTCCCTAAACTTGTGACTGGTGAAACAACGAACTTGATCGGCAATAATCCGTATCGGTGCTCCAAACAATGATACGCTCCTTGTCACTCCTTTTATACTACGGGCGGTGGCAATACGCATCGTATGATGTAAAAGTACAAACTCTAAACGTATCAATGAGTACGAACACATACTCCTTGTTAGCTCGCTTTCCGCTGAGCTCACTTGTCGCATTGATGTGTACCGTATGCCAAGGCACCGCAACCTTTGTAATAGGGTGCAACTCTGCCTGTACCTTGCATGAATGACACTTTGCTTCTTTACATGTAACGCTATCTTGTTACTAGAAGACTTAAAAGAGTTGCAGTCGCTTACCACAACAAACTTCCTTTCATGTAAATATAAACGAAAACATTGTAATGTGTGTGTTTTTACATGGGTTTTTACTTACATATTTGGACATTATTAACCTGAAAATTTAAGCATTCGTCCTCTCTAGGTAGCTTCATGGTCATTTCCTGGGGGCTTAGTGGTATACTACCTTGTAATTCATGTTATTTAAGTTTTTCTCTAGATTTTTATGTCTCTTAAATCTTTGTTTACGTTTGTAATGTCAGTGAGTGACAGGCCTAGCTTTATTTTTAATTTATTGCTGGTGCTAGTTGTAGGTTGTTGCAAAGTTGAAGCAAAGTTTTATAAGAGTGCACTTAGAGGGCAGTTTCCCTCCTCTGAAGCTTTAAGCCGGCCTCTCTCTTTGCCGCATTTAAAAAAATTAAGTCGCTAAAGCAAGGTGTGACATCGCACCGCGCGTCATCCACAACACCTTGACACCTGATGCCGGAACTGCACGAGCCTGAGAAGAAGACTGATGACGGATGTCCTTGGGTCCTCCTCTACGGCCTGAAGACTGATGTTCCTCTGCCCTGCGCTGCCTGATGACTGATGTACCTCGGCCCTCCTCTACGGCCAGAGTGGATTTTCCTTGGCTCTTCATTCCATCCTGTGCTCATTTTCAGTTCCATTCGCTGATTTCTTTGGCCTATTTAGTGGATAGGTAGCTCCAGCTCCGTTTAAATAGGCCATATAAGTTAGGTTATTTAATAATAAATTCTTATAACTCGTCCCCTTGACTATTTCTTTTAACCGTACTCTCCTCCGGACAAAAATTAGGTAGGTAGGTGAGTGCTCTGTGTGACCTTACAGTTTTCTGGCTCCTACCAGGAAAATGTAACGTTACAACATGTAACGCAATCTTGTTACGATAAGACCTAAAAGAGTTGCAGTCGCATACCACAACAAACTTCCTTCCATGTAATTATAAACGAAATTGTTTTACACCATTAACTACGCCCAACGTCTCCAGCTCATCATATTATGTGTGATGCCTCGATTCGACCCGAATCGAAGGATGGCGAACGGATGCGCGCACTTAAACAAATCACTTTAAACAATCACACCCGAACCTTTTCCCTGAAGACCTGGGAAACGCGACCAATTGACACGATGTTCACCTTCACCAAAATTAAGAAGGGCCCTTAATCAGCATCTGGGACAAAACATGTCATCAGACTACCGTCCGAAATCTACGGTAACGGGTATCTATCCGGTTTTGTTTAACTCACGATACACATACGTTTCCTACAGTCAGATTTTTCAACAAATAACGCCGGGCTTGAAAAATGTGAATTGCTAGGTCTTGTTATTTTGGACATCTTAATAATTCATTCACTCGTTCGCGCATTACTTTTCTTTCCACCGGCGAGAAACGATAAGGCAGTCTTTGTACCGTCTCGTTTGGATCTATTAAACGAAATTCTAGTTTATAAGTGATAACGCGGGTATTTGGAAAACTAAAGATAAAAATTAAGGGTTCTGTTTTTTTTTAATAAACTGACAAGTCATACAAGTCATTGTTTACGTTCTCGTGAAATATCAATGTGTATACATCTTATTTTATGTACCTGCAATCTATGCAAATAAATTTTACTTCACTTTACTTTACTTCGCTTTATTTCAAATCACTTTACTTCGCTTTACTTCACTTTACTTCGCTTTACTTCACTTTAATTTACTTCACTTTACTTTACTTCACTTCCCTTTACTTCACTTTGCTTCGCTTTACTTCACTTTGCTTCGCTTTACCTCACTTTACTTTATTTCACTTTATTTTACTTCACTTTACTTCACTCTGACATACCTACGTCAGTATGTATTTACAGGCATCACCTGGTAACATCATGAATAGGCATCATCTGTTAACACGTGACGTTAGTACGTGATTTAACAGATGACACCTGTAAGTAAATGTACTTACAGGTGTTATCTGTTAAATCACGTACTTACAGGCATCACCTGTACTAAATTACATTACTAAGTCCTTACAGGCACCACCTGTTCCCGGACTACCAGGCATCATCTGGTAACATCATGTACTAACAAGCATCATCTGTTAACATCATGTACTTACAGGCATTACCTGTAGTAAATTAAATTAAGAATTCCTTACAGGCACCACCTGTTCTCGGACTACCAGGCATCATCTGGTAACATCATGTACTAACAGGCATTATCTGTTACTTAGTCCTTACAAAAGGAGACTCATGTTCTCTTTTATACGAACAGCATTTCTTGAAACAGTCATTTGCCTAGCCTTTTCCCAAGCTATGTTGGGGTCGGCTTCGTCTCCAACCGGATGCAGCCGAGTACCAGCACTTCACATGAAGCGGCCGCCTATCTGTCCTCCACAACCCAGTAACTGGGCAATACTATACCCATTGGTAAGACTGGATGACACACCCCTTAGCTTCTGACAACATAAACGTAACGACTGTCAAAAATCCACAAATGACAGCCGGGACCAACGGCTTAACGTGCTTTCCGAGGCACGTAGGAGACTTGGTATGTAATGATGGTCACCCATCCACAGACCGACCTCGGCAAGCACGGCATAACCTTGAAGGTCGACCTGTGTGACTGTTATTATTTAGCCACGAGCTCCTCCATCATTACTTGATACAATAATCTAATATTGATGGAAAGCGACGCAAACAGGCAGTTTGTCTTATTACTCATTTTCACACCGCTTTCTCCCGTCGGCATTTTGGTTTTCTTGCTAACTATTTGTACAACAAAATTATTTGAAGTTTGTCAATTTCTTCATTACCAAATAATCATTGCAAGATTAAAGTCTCAACAGTTGCAAAAACTAGACTGTGATACTATAGAGCAGTTACTTCTCATACCTTCGATAATCGTTTTGTACTGGCTCATCGCCGTTCATTTTATGTTTATTCGGTAAACCTTTAGAGGCCAACGGTGCGCGTCATAATTTAACATATTGTAACAACCTAAGGAATTAAAATATAGCTAACTCTTACTTTAAACAAACTTAACTACTTAGGTAGTGCATCTTAGTGGAATGTGTTTCTCTAAACTTACAAACCTTCACGACAAATTGGTATATAGAGTTAACTACTACAACCTGAACACATTTAATAGTTTATAACTGTGTCACCCGACACATCCACCATCATTTTATTTATTATTTATTTTTGTCAGTCGGTAGTCTTATTTATTTATTTAAAATAGGTACACCAACAGTAGGTACAATACATATTACATTTATCGATAAGAGTACACATGTTACAAGTTCTAATGTATGTACCAATATGTGTATTGTGTACACAGCATTCTTAGTACATTATAGAGATCAAATAACTGACTTACAGTAATAAGGTGCTCATCATCCTACCTTTCCTCACACACTTCAGTTGCACACATTAACTACTCACCTCACCTCATGGGCGTGCGCTCCTAAGAGGCAATTAGGCAAAGCCTACCCTACCAACTGGGCATTCATTATAACGAACTAACTATGTAATAAAATAACACATTATGTACAATATAATATATAAAAAAAAAGTTCAAACTCCTGTTAGAATACTTATAGCAATTTGTCGCTCCCGTGTCACGTAACTAACACTTTACTGGACGTTACTACAAAGGTTGGAGCTCCGCCGGACAGGCAAGCACTGGACTAGCCTAAAACCCATTGATAATTTTACGCACACATTGGCACATTGGTGCATATTTTCGTGTGTATGAACTGCACACATGTATAGATTGCAGTAATTTTAGGGCGGTAAGCCCTGCGAGTGTAGCTAGGCTGCTGGGCTGTGATTGGCTGCTACAACACAAGGCCAGGATTCAAGATGGATCTTCTTTAGCCCGCGAAATTCAAATTTCCTTAGGTTTTTTGCAATTTGCAGGCCAGTGCTAGGGTGTATGTTGATTAAAATAATGATTCCTGGGGGTTATTGGCGCGTATTATTATTATAATAATTAATAATATTATTTTTATTATCTTTTTCTTCATGGGTGTCGTTTTCGTGGTTATTGGGGTTGGTAATAATGAAAATGAGGTCAAAATGAAAATCCAAGATGGCGCCGACGAAAATTTTCAGTTTTTTCTTCATGGGTGTCGTTTTCGAGGTTTTTGCGGTCGCTGATTATAAAAATGAGGTCAAAATGAACATCCGAGATGGCGCCGACGAAAATTTTCAGTTTTTTCTTCGTGGGTGTCATTTTCGTAGTTTGTGGGGTCGCTGATGATGAA
The DNA here is from genome assembly GCA_941918905.2 of Xestia sexstrigata. NCBI lineage: Eukaryota > Metazoa > Arthropoda > Insecta > Lepidoptera > Noctuidae > Xestia > Xestia sexstrigata. The sequence goes on along the minus strand of OW799221.2, from coordinate 19,607,441 downwards.
AATGAAAATCCAAGATGGCGCCGACGAAAATTTCCGTTTTTTTTTACATGGGTGTAGTTTTTGTGGTTTTTGGGGTCGCTAATGAAAATGAGGTCAAAATGAAAATCCAAGATGGCGGAAATTTTTGGTTGCTATCATTATTTCGTGGCCAACCCTTCGTGGAATACCACTGCACGCCACTGGGCAGAGGTGTACACAGCTTACAGTCCACCCACATCTCGTCAGTTATAATAGGGGGCGAACCTATTGCCATCAACCGGGCACCAATCCAGACTCCGGGGCTGCTACTGAAAAATTCCTGATGGAAAAACCCAATAACACTTTGCCCGATCCGGGAATCAAACCCAGGACCTCATGCTCAGCAGTCGCGCTTGCGACCACAACACCAACGAGGCAGTCTTGGTCTAGCAATCTCTTCCCAAATTCGGAAGGTACACCTAGTACCTACGTTAAATCGAAAGCATAATGCATCCGATCCGCTATACTAACTCAACACACAATTACGAGTGGAAGCACCGCGCGCACCGTGCACACTGATTTAACACAATGGCGGCGCCGCATCCACATCGGATCCGATGCGGATCGCCACCGGTTGGCGGGCTCGGCAATCGAATAAACAAACGACTCGATATGATTGTTCAATTGCATTGTCACCGCCACTCGATCCCGACTCGGCACTACTTGGCGCTACTCGGCACTACTCGTAAACTTGCACCGACTGACGCGATGGACGTCGGAAACATTTGAATCTTAACTATAGAGCAAGATCCCAGGGCTGCCAGACCTTACTTATTTTTAACCGACTTCCAAAAAGAGGAGGTTATCAGCCTGTTATTCGCTAATTGTGAACCGATTTCGATGATTCTTTTTGTGTTTGGAAGAAAAATATACTTCGCCATAGTCCCGTTTAAATTTGGTGATCTGATGGTGATCTTCGGAGATATGCAAAGGGACTCGTCAATTATAGACAGCAAATCGGTCGTAATTGCTGCAATCGCTTGGATGTTTGTTGTTTTCACAAAATTATAACATAACATCACGCCTGCACGCACGCTCTGAGGGGGTATGCAAATGTGTACATTACACCCACATTTCGAAAGTTCGGTCTGTTAGGTTCCATTTTATTGGGCATAAGCCTATTACCATGACATGTATTGTTAACAATATGAAATAAATGACTGCCTTGTTGGTCTAGTGGTGGCGACTACTCAGCATGAGGTCCTGGGTTCGATTCCCAGGTCGGACTAAGTGTTATTGGGTTTTTCCATCAGAAATTTTTCAGTAGCAGGCACGGAGTCTGGATTTGTGCCGGCTCTCGCCCTCTATTACATGGGACTTGCGAAATATAACTGGCGAAATGTGGGTTTAGGTACTATTGGGTACACCTCAGCCCAACTCTTCGGGGATTACAGGCGTGATGTTATGTTATGTTAAAATAAATGTATAGCTAATATTTGTATAAGATATTACAACTAAAAATGGAAAAATAAAAACTTTTTTGCAAAAAATAAAACCGACTTCAAAAACACAACAAAGTGTTACTTTAGCTTCAGAAGTCGGTGGCAAATTAAATCAAATCAAATCATTTATTACTTTGCAAACATGGGTACATAGCTGTTCATAATTATAATAAGGTTCTCCACATTTTGCCGTCACATATAGGCATGCAAATGGTTAGTTACAATTATAAATTTATAAAATTAAAATAAATGACATGTCATTGGAATTACTCGTACAATAAAAGAGTTAACAGAAACAAATAATGTCAGCGTGGTCAAAGTACTAAAAAATTAAAATAAAATATGTCAACAATGTCAAACGTAAATAAAACAAACATTAAACATACACAGACAGACAGTGACAAAAAATTCCTACCTGACTATTGTAAAAATATTATCAGGATAACCTTTAAAAATATTATTTAATGTCAAACTAATAAAGAGATAATAATATGTCAAACTTAATAAAAATTACAATTCAATTAGCATGTCAGTGTCATTCAGATAGTCGCTTAGATTATAATAACATTTCTTACATAATAATTCTTTGAATTCCTTTTTAAACGCATTTAAATTTAACTCTTTGATTTGTCTTGGGATTTTGTTAAAGACTTGCGGAGCTATACAGAATATGCTTTTCCACATTAAAGCGGTTTTGGCACTACGTCCCCGCAACATATCATACCGCCTGTTACGTTTAACAGTATCTGACAAATTAGGAAACAGGTGTGAATTGGACTTAACAAACAAGGCAGTTTCGTAAATATACAAAGACGGCAGTGTTAAAATTTTATACTTTTTGAAGAATGGTTTACAACTGTCCGTCACTTGTAGTCCAAACATGGCTCTGATGGATCGCTTTTGCGCTTTAAAAGCGGCTTCTCTATTTGTGGAGTTACCCCAGAATATAATTCCATATCTAAGTACAGATGCTACAAGACCATGATACGCTGTAAGTAGTGCATCTGTATTAACTGTTGGGGCAAGTTTATATAGGGCATAGGATGAACTACTAATTTTCTTACATAGCGCTTCAATGTGATCCTTCCAATTGAGCTGCCTGTCAATTACCAGGCCTAGAAATTTTGCGCTATCTACATCGCTAATTTTGTTATTTTGGTACTGGACCTTCATTTTCGAACTTATTTTTTTATGGCCAAAGTGCGTTATTTGTGTTTTGTCAAGATTAATTCTAAGATTGTTATTATTAAGCCAAGAGATAATTGAATGTACCGCGCTATTGACGTCAGCTTCATATGACACTGGTTTATCACATGCTATAGTTATCGTACTATCGTCAGCAAAGAGTGTTATTGGAAAGTCTAACGCTTTGGGCAGGTCATTAATATAAATTAGGAACAGTGGAGGACCCAATACACTGCCCTGTGGGACACAAAAATAAACTGTGCGTTCTTTAGACAGGTATGTTACTTCTTCTTTAGTCTTAAAATTTAAGTTTGTTATTGCAGAAAATTGTTTTCTTTCTGATAGGTAAGTACTAAGTAACTCTAGAACGTTACCTCTTATACCGTAGGACTCAAGTTTATTCCTTAAGATATTATGGTCAACGCAGGGAAACTGAATCAAACACACAGAAGTCACCGACTTCTGAAGCTAAAGTTATTTTTCACTTTGTTGTGTTTTTGAAGTCGGTTTTATTTTTTGCAAAAAAGGCTAACAAAATGTATGCAGAGATAAAGCAGTGTTAGTATGCACTGCAAACGTATGCATGATCTGCAAGTTTGCTCCGACGATACTCTCTTTTTAGAGTTCCGTACCCAAAGGGTAAAAACGGGACCGTATTACTAAGACTCCACTGTCCGTCTGTCTGTCACCAGGCTGTATCTCATGAACCGTGATAGCTAGAAAGTTGAACTTTTTACAGATGTATTTCGGTTACCGCTATAAAACAAATAAACAGAATAAAATTAATATTTTAGACTCCCATACAACAAACGTGATTTTTTTGCCGTTTTGTCTAATAAGAATAAGAATAATTTATTTAAAAAGTATATATTACAAAACAGTACATTTAGGTGCAGCAGTGTTATTTCTTAAAGAATTGTATAATTAGTGCATAAAAGTACAACGATTACAACGGTTTTGTGGGGTTTAGTTTATAAGTCTACTTACCATGTTTGATTCATAAATAAATAATAATAAGTAACCTATAACTACAATATACAGGATGACTTTTTTATTACTTTCCAAAAAAAATGGGTATAATAGGTGAACGGAGTAGAAGCAAATATTATATAGGCATACTTAGTTTTATTTTTTTTCGAAAAACATAAACAAAAAATTCAAAACTCAAATCATACGCGTATTGCATATGATTTTAAATTCGATATTTTTCATTTATTTTTTTCAAAATTTCTCTTTCTTTGTTCTAATATGAAAAGTTTGCTTGAAATTTGTTGCGGTTTTTGATGATAGATCATTTTTTTGTCCCAACCTGTGGGAAAAAGAAAAAAAAAACTAGGTATGCCATAAGCTTCTAATCCGTTCACCTAATATACCCATTTTTTTAGAAAGTGATAAAAAAGTCATCCGGTATAATAACACTTGCAAGTAACGAGATGTCGAATTCAAATATTAGGTAGCGACCTGCAAAGGTGGTAGCCGTAAGGCCGGCCCGTGGGTACCGCGAGGCGGCGCCTCCTTGCCGGATTGCCGCCATGGGATCTGGAGGCGATAGTCCTCGCGCGCCTGCACGAATGGCGCGCGGCGGCGCTACGCCGGAGGGATACTCCGCTGCTGTGGCAAATTGTCGCTCAGCGGACAGACTTCCGGCGTGATCTCATGGCGACATGGAGAGAGCGACTGTTGCAACCCTGTGCAGGGCACGCCACGATAGTGGCGATAAGTCCCCTCTTTGAGGAGTGGCTTGAGAGGCGCCACGGCATCCTCACCTTCCGCCTGACGCAGGTCCTCACCGGACCCGGATGTTTCGGGAGGTTTGTGCACCGAATCGGGCGGGAGGAAACGCCCGGGTGTTTCCACTGCGAGGATCGACTGAAGGACACGGTGGAGGTGTGCCCCGCGTGGGCCGCCGTGTTCTCGTAGCTGCGATCGGAGGCCGCGACCTCTCGCGTCCGGCCTTAGTTCAATCCATGGTCGGGAGCGAGACGGAATGAGACGCCGTTACCTCCTTCTGCGAAGCAGTCATGCTAGCGAAGAAGGTGGCGGAATGTGAGAGGGAGAGAACCTCACATCCCGGCCGCCGCGGGAGACGCCCGTGTTACTTCGCCCGGCGAAGTGTTTCTGAGTCTGTGTAATTAAGTATCGCTAAATAATCTGATATTACAAAACTACATTTCCTATAACTTAGACTATGAAAGTTTAGTTTCTTGTTGAGTCTATTATACACAAAAAGGTCCTACAACAACATAGAATCGACTAGCAAAAGCATGTCTAGTTTGAGACCTTGTGCAAACCAGGTCCTTCCTTCTCCTATCAGAAGGAACTGGGTCATAGGGAAGGGTAGAGTGCTGCTGTAGTATAATGTGAAGAATAAATAATTGCCGTACTGTGAGACTGTGAGCACATTACATGCTTTGTAGAGCAGCTGTGTCGGAAACCTAAACGGACGAAAGATTGGGACGACGAAAGGCAACCTTTAGAATTGCTCTTTGACCACGTTCTAGAGGGAGAAGAATCTAATTTCCCGCGCCACCCCAGGACGGTATGCAATAGGTTAGAATGGACTGACACAACAGTAAATAAACCTGTTTTATAAATCTATAATCGGCTACATCACGTAAATACTTAAAAACATAATTATATTAGTTTGCGCACTCTAGTACATAGTAACTCGATATGTTTACGAAAATTTAGATTGGAGTCAATTGTGACACCAAGATATTTCAAATGGTCAGCTTTTTCTAAATTAGGGCAAGAACATGCAGTGTCAGCGTACGTGCTACAGGTATGCGCGTAAATGATTGGGTTAGTAAGCGGCGTGTTTTAAGTATTTAAGTATTTCTCATTTTAAATGAAATGTATTTTGTTTTAACATCATTTAGTGTTGGAAAATTATTCTTGAGCCAATTAGATACAATGTTGAAACCATTCTGAGCATGTTCATAGGCCTCAGCTCTTGATTTAGCTGCAAACAACAGAGCAGTATCATCTGCGTAAGACATTACAACACCATTTTCGAGTGGCAGGCTGCACAGGTCATTAATATAGATTAAAAATAATGTAGGACCTAATACACTGCCTTGTGGTATTCCAAAACAAATATTAGATAGATCAGAACTTGTGTTCGGACCAATTTTTACACATTACTGTCGATCGCTAAGATAATCAGATAATAGTAGAAGCTGCGCTACTCTTATCCCAAGTGTTTCAAGCTTCTGCAAAAGACTAGTGCAATAAATAGTGTCAAAGGCCTTGGCAAGGTCTAGAGAGATACCAACTGTATGCAGTCCACTATCTAGATTTTTGTAGAAATGTAATTAATCAATTTGTTTACTGCTTGGCCCGTTAATTTTTTAGGTCTAAACCCAAATTGATTATCTGAAAGACGTTTGTTAGCTTCCATATATTTAATCAGTCTACTGTTTATGATTTTTTCTAAAATACTTGATAAACCCGTTAGTACTGAAATGGGTCCATAGTTATTCACACTCATTTTATCTCCAGATTTAAAAATAGGTGTGACCACAGACTTTTTTATCAATTTTGGAAATATCCCTCTATTTATACATAGCTGGAAGATGTGGGTAATAATGTTGTATAAATAATGGTACGGAAACCTACGTGCGCGAGTCCGACTCGCACTTGGCTGGTTTTTTAAAAGTGTGTGTGCTGATTTTTATATTATTATGATATTAAAATGTCGCTGTATGAGCGCATTGTTTTTTTTTTATTAAATACAATAATAATTAATTGCGACCTATGATTGGCCAGGATGCTTTAAATAAGACAAGTGTTGGAATAATTCCCTGAGTATCAAATACAGGTTGTAAACAGACTCATCACGAAGCCGTCAACCAAGCATTCTGTACATCAAACTAACTTTTTGCAAAAATTATTGCTGGGAAATGACTTTTTTTTGGGGTGAAAAATCATGTTTTGTGGTAGAAGTAGAACTCAATATCACGCACTCAAAACTTTGTGCTGATGGAAGGATTAAATAGTACGGGGGTGGTGGAGGAAACCTTACATTAAAAACTTGTATTTAAAAAAATAACTTGTGAAAAGGTTGGAACTTTGACCCCTAATATCTCCGTAACTAGGTTCCCAGGTATGGTGTAGAACAAACAAATGATCGCAATGACGGGGAGAACAAGTGCTTTTCGGCTTCGTTAAGAGTCTTATTACGACGTTTAAAAAGTATGACAGACTATTAATAGTATGATAGCCCTATTTTTCCGGTCTTTTAAAGTTACACAAGTCGGTCATTCTTCCATACAAACGTAGTATGTCTGTATTTTCGTCGGTATATGTTCAAAACTAAAAATTGTATCAACTGATCTTGTCATTATCTAGCCCTATAAGGAAGCAGAATTGAAAAAAAAACAACATTAATTTTAACATTAAAGAAACAACATTTATTTCAACATTACTTTTAACTCATCTTTGGGCGTAAATAAATAACTTATGTAGTATGAAAATGGAAAAGTGACCATGCAGGGATAGATAATTTATTCAAAAATTTTTTTTTTTTTTTAAGTAGATACATCCAGTAGTTTTTCCATAATATCTATACGCCCAATGGTCAGTTTATAGTTTAACTTGACTAAATACCATGCATAGCCACGCCTGCCAACGAGTTCGAGCCGTCGACTTGTGCACCCATAAAGCGTCTGGCAGACATTTCCGCCAACGAGAAGTGCTTGGCAGTGTTGATTATTCATTTTAACAATATTCTATGCAAGATACTTACATGTGTAAAACTCAGCATAGGGACTGTAAAAAAGTGAGTATTATTTTCATTTAACCTTAGCACCTGATAACTGAGAATTGTCCGTCGGCCCAAGCTAGCAGATTTGAGACAAAATGTGTGGCATCGAGTATGTTAGTATGTACTGTGAACGGATGCAACGTTCACAGTACATACTAACACTACTCGATTCATTTTGTTGTTTTTGTTTTTTTGTCAGCAAATAAGTAAGGTCTGGCGGCCCTGCCTGCGTGGACCACTAGTTTGTACTGCATTGAGAGAGAGAGAGCAGAGTTTATAACTTGTCCACAAAACCATTTTATCCTCGACATTACTATCAGCCCTCGCCTTTGGCTCGGACTGCTAAAAGTCTCGGATAAAAATGGTTCGTTTTGTGCACTTGTTGTAAAATCTACTATTATAATAATAATTTTCATAAATTAATAACCTACCGTACTTGATTTTAAATTTTAATATCTTTTGTCTTAAAAAACACATAAGGCAAATAAATTAAAGTAAATATTATAAAATAACAAATTCTATCTATGAACTTCTTATTGTGTTTGGCTTTATGGCTCATTTTCTTTGCCTTAATATAGATACATTTATGAGTATATACGTTTATGCACTTGTGCACAAAATTCGATTTCGTGCAGCCTATATCCTGCACAAATAAGCACTTTCAGAGCATGAGAAGTGAAAAGAAAATTTAAATCATAGTTTCCTATAATTCATGACAGAATATTTATCGTTTTTTTATTTTATATCTTCAAAAGTGTATTGAAAAACGTCGTTTGATACACGTGGACATTTGTTATTGTAGTTCTCGGCTTAATAACAACCCACGCCTCGCCTGCGGCTCGGGTGTTAATTCCGCCTCGAATACAATTACAAACTTTCTCCACTTTTATCAAATGTACTATTACTGAGTGTCTTTCGTCAGCCTATAAAAGATTTTATAAAACACCTTTTCATAGAGATTGCGTAATGACCAAGATATCAACGAAACATACATTGAGTCAGGATATCGAACTCGGATCATATTTTGTACCTAGGTACATATAGAGCCGATTGCCATGGCAACTATAGTGTTATCCGGTAAGCTCGTTATGTGATCGCTGTATGTTCGGGACCCGCCTGTAGGCGACGCCATGCTTCGCGACATATTATTTAGTCATTAATTTTCTAGTCGCACTTTAGCTATCACATCTGGGAACTTATCACAAGGTTTGCGGATATTTTGTGAAGACAGACATGTCTGGTCACATAACCCTTTATTGGGGGACAGAAAGCTTTAATAATGTTAGCAAAAACAGCAGGAAATGAACAGTTGATACCGTAACCGCTGGGTTCGGCTCGGTTCCAGTAACAACGATCCGTCGCCGTCGCATGGCGGACGGAGATTACTTCGCGAATCTACTTTTTGTTGAACCCTTTGCTTGCGTTACAACGAAACGTTTTCTGATTAAAGCTTATGTACACACGGTGAAGAAAAGTAGGTTTACTCTGTAGCATCTGTATTTTTTGTATCTGTTACAAACGTGAAACATTGTCATCATGTCGAAATAATTACCTAATTTTCTTCAACTCAGGATCAAACGAGATACTAGGGAAAGGGCAATGACCGCTATTCTCATCTTAACTGGCACCAATTTTACCTGTACAACATGTTACAACAAATAGATTTACCAATAATAACATACCGGACGGCGCGCGGCGCCGCCGAGGTCGGCCCAGAAAGAACGAGTTGCTAGGTCCACCCGCTCGTGAGAAAATCGGTGGTGACAGACGGACAGACAGACGGACCGACGGACATACAGACGGACAAGAATGTGATCTTGTAAGGGTTCCTTTTTTCCTTTTGAGGTACGGAACTTTGAAACCATACCTGGCTCGAAATCGCAGAAAACTGAGGGCTTGTCACGAAGCTGTTTTTATCTTTATTTAGCTTATACTGTTCCACTGCTGGGCAAAGGCCTCCCCGATTCCTTAAAAAAAAATTACACACTGTGTAATTTGCTCGTACTTAATTATTTTTGCAAGATTTTTAAGTTCTTTCTAAAGAAACTTTGTAGGCAAATGTAAACTTATAGGGTCTCAGTTATCTAAGGTGCACCCCGCAGGAGTGGCGATCAGAGATTGATCCTTCTCGTTACCACAAGCAGTGTTGCACAATAATCAGGAACTGAAGACAAAGTTACTTTCGTTGCAACACTTAAAACTCAAGTCGCGGCACAAACCGTTTGTCATCGCTCTATCAGTCGCGGCGCTAGTCTCAGAGAGACGACTTGTTCGCCCTCGTGCCAGGGTGCCTGCTGTGTGTTAATAAACTAGCGTCGTTTTGTTAGTGGGTCCACAAGACTCCCGTATGTTACACAAACATAAACTGTCTTACTATTCCACTCAGTTTTAAATCAAATTGTTAAGAAATTGATTCTTTGTTTACCTTAAAAACCATTTTTACGACGTCAACCACTTAAAAAATACTTTACCATATAAAACATGAGCTTTTTAAGCCAAATCCCGAAGGTGTCGTGAGACGATTTACTTATGGTATTTTGCAAACCGTATCCCAATTGGACGAATAGATTCAGCCACATCTGGCCATCAGCAAAACCGTACAAAAATATAGACAAATGAAACTTATTGAAAGATATGACAGTTGTTGTTACAGCTATGATACCGCGTCCAGTTGGCACTCGTCCTAAACTCCATTGAACAATAGTAATAAAACGAAGAAATCTGATACAAATGTTATAGAGACTACATGTTAGTTCGTTGTTAGGTTATGAGCGTCCGGAGCGCGTAGGTACGAGCAGTGCGCGCCGTTCCAAAATTATGGCGAACCCACGCCGCGTGCCTTGACCTTGCGCAGAGGTCGTGCGTCGCTCGGGCAGTAAACCTAACGAGCGCGACGACGTATATTGAATAATAAAAAATATTTGTCGTGTACATGGATGGCATGGCGGTGTGTTCAGAGGTTCGCAAATAACATTTTTGCCGCACTAAGTACGTATTAAGATTTACGTTTCGTCATCTGCGTAGCCATTCCAACTACGAGTACGTTTGAGTCAGCCTTATTCATAAGATCAGACAAGACGGCTGTCTTAGCCGTCTTGTCTGATCTTATGCGCTTGCAGTAAAAAATGGGTGTAGTAGAGCGACTCACATAAGTCTTTCATAACCAAAAAATAATGGATGTAAAGAGTCTCCTAACGAGGCAGAAAGGCACTTGTCTTCCCATCATTACGATATGTTTTGGACTATACTGGGATCCTTCTAGTTACAAAGTTCAAATTTTTCCACAAGTTTTTTTTAAATACCTACAAATTTTTAAAGTTTTACTTTACTTTAAATACCTCCATGACCCCTATACTATTGAATGCATCCATCAGCAAAATGATTTTGGTGCGTTACTGTGTTACATTGAGTCCTACCGCAACCGTGCAATCCACCCCAAAAAAAAAGTAGATTCCCAGCAATACATTTTGTGTAGAAGACTTACTCAGTTTGGAGGAGCTTGTGGCTAAACAATAAAAGCCGCCCGGATCAATCTTCAGGTTAAGTTCGCTTGCTTATGGTGGTCTTTGGATGGATGACCACCCATTACATACCGAGTTTCCTTCGTGCCTCAGAAAGCACGTTACAGCGAACAGGTCAATTGTAGATCTTTGACAGTCGCTACAGGTAGTCAGTGGCCCGAAAGTCTGACAACCAGTCTTACCAAGGGGTATGGAGCGACTGCCTATTCAGTTAGGCAGTCGTTCCATGTAAAATACTGGTATTCAGCTGCATCCGGTTAGACTGGATGCCAACCCTAACATACATAGTTGGGAAAAGCCTGGCAAATGATGATGACTTAGTTAGATGTACTACAGAATGCATGGTCGCTTGATGATGACTTAGTTAACTGTACTACAGAATGCTTGGTCGCTTGATGATGACTTAGTTAGATGTACTACAGAATGCTTGGTCGCTTGATGATGACTTAGTTAGATGTACTACAGAATGCTTGGTCGCTTGATGATGACTTAGTTAGATGTACTACAGAATGCTTGGTCGCTTGATGATGACTTAGTTAGATGTACTACAGAATGCTTGGTCGCTTGATGATGACTTAGTTAGATGTACTACAGAATGCTTGGTCGCTTGATGATGACTTAGTTAGATGTACTACAGAATGCTTGGTCGCTTGATGATGACTTAGTTAGATGTACTACAGAATGCTTGGTCGCTTGATGATGACTTAGTTAGATGTACTACAGAATGCTTGGTCGCTTGATGATGACTTAGTTAGATGTACTACAGAATGCTTGGTCGCTTGATGATGACTTAGTTAGATGTACTACAGAATGCTTGGTCGCTTGATGATGACTTAGTTAGATGTACTACAGAATGCTTGGTCGCTTGATGATGACTTAGATGTACTACAGAATGCTTGGTCGCTTGATGATGACTTAGTTAGATGTACTACAGAATGCTTGGTCGCTTGATGATGACTTAGTTAGATGTACTACAGAATGCTTGGTCGCTTGATGATGACTTAGTTAGATGTACTACAGAATGCTTGGTCGCTTGATGATGACTTAGTTAGATGTACTACAGAATGCTTGGTCGCTTGATGATGACTTAGTTAGATGTACTACAGAATGCTTGGTCGCTTGATGATGACTTAGTTAGATGTACTACAGAATGCTTGGTCGCTTGATGATGACTTAGATGTACTACAGAATGCTTGGTCGCTTCATGACTGCTTCAATATGCGCGGTGTGCTTACAATAGAACTGCAAACATCCGACTGCACGACATTTGAATTAGAGTATGCTACGATTCTGTAATAATCTCGATTCTCATTTCCAATTAGCTTGTAAGATAATGTTAATAACAGTTGAGTGCTAAAAGAAGACGCTAACGCCGGACGCTTTACGGAGTTGTAGACATAATGTTCCGTGTCCTGCCTGCTAGTTGCTAGGCCGCTCGGCCGCTGGTATTTCAGACGACACTATGTTGTAGACATAATGTTCCGTGACCCACCTGCTAGCTGCTAGGCCACCCGGCCGCTGGTACTTCAGATTATTATTATTAGATTAGTCGGCGCCGGGAAGGTGTCGACGTAATTTAAATAAGTAAATTGGCTGCACGTCGCTATGAATACATAATGGCTCATGTGATACGACACTATGTACTGTGTCGTATGTATGTAGTCGGCATTAGATATTGTTAATCACACATATTGAATCTATTTGTGTTTACATTATGTGATTTAAACGCGAAATAGGCCTTGTGTTCCTTGTCAGTGTATATTGTATTACGTGTTTGTGATAAGCTAGAAGTAATATACATTCTTAACAACGTTCTTTTGTATTCGTTATACGAAGAACTGAAACTAATACGCGGGTAGTATAACTTTTTCAATCGACTTCGTAAGCCCGTAATTGTCGACTCAGTTGCTATTCAGTTGCTTGTGACCCGTTCATGAAAAGCGTTTCAATTGTAGCCTATCACTTTAAACAAAACATAACTTTATCGATCATCTGCCTCACGTGCTTTTAAAAATAATTCACCTTTGTTACAGCAGTGTTTTCAGGAATTTAACTTCTTTTACCAAGAATAAATCTCTGTTTTCAGCAAAAACGAGCCTATACGCATGAATGTTACATGAATTTGCATGAAATTACATAGAGAGTTACATGAACAAAATGACTTTGGATAGCAAGTTCCCTCTGCCCAACTGGACAAAGGCTGGCTTGTATCTCTTGTAGTGTTTCTAAGTTCTGTAGATTAGTTCGAGACTAACTTCACCGCGCAGCCGCCGGCTAACCCTGAGTTTGAAGTTTAAGTTTTATCAAAGAGCACTATTAGGTATAACAAGACAGAATTCGATGAGTTACTTCAATTATGAACAGAGCTATTTAATATTTGTGGCCAAAGTTTATTCGGACTTACAATCATTCCGCGATTTCAAAAAAAATACAGACGTCAGCTCATCAAGCTAGTACAATCTGTCAAACTTGATTTTCAACTTTATGGCTACTACTTTATGGCATTAGGTTCAAGGTTGAATGAGAATACAGTTTCGGGTGGCTTGATGTGCTCGCGTCTGTTAATTAGGCAGGCAAACGCGCTAATTAGGCAAATTAAATATACGCCGATGAAATAACAGCCCAGCGCTAAAAGATTATGCAAAGAAAGCGACCCAATGAACTCAACGGCGTAGGATTCGGCGCTACGGCCGCGTAGGTCATCTGCTACGACGGCGTAGCCATGTAGCCGTGGCATTTCGTTATTGCGATGTAGCAAGCAAAAGTTATGATTTTTTTTATAATACCTACCGCTATTGTCATGAACGTATTGAAACCACTAAGTTCTTGAAGCTACGAATCTGTACAGGTATGAATCACCCTTTAAAAGTAGCTCAAAAGAATGTGAGGTGACCCCTACAAGTGGGGCTTAACTTCAAGTACCTCAATTCAAATTTCCGGCACAATTCTAATAATTGAGGTCGCAGATAAAGACGTCCAAACACACTTTTATGGAACCTCTTGGCGAAGCTTTAAGCGGTACATTATTAGGATGCTAAAAAGACGTTCTTAAGTAGCTCAATGTGCACAAAACGAGCCTCGAAGAGCAATGAACATCCACGCATACATTTGTACCATGTAATGTACTCACTACTTATACATACACGGTCAACACATCAACTCGGAATTCGTCGACTCTCCTGTTTAGCGAAATTGGCAAAGATCACGGACACTCGAAGTGTCTCAACAGTAAGCTGATGTAGTACTTGGAAGCCACAGTGTACACACCATGTGGCGGTAAGCAGACATACGTTCTTGTCGTTAGCTGCGGTTGGTTCATTGGTACCAGGAATAATATTCAGTTGCCGTCGCTGAGCTGTTACTTATAACAGTTACTCGATACCGTACATAATAAGGCGAGCGTGAAACGTACCGACGAAACGCATTGATGTGAAGCATTCTCGTAAATTTTGTAAAATATACGAAACGAGGTTGGAAATATCTTTTGTTTGAGCAAACCGATTAGCAATTAGCAAGCGATACGACATGTGCTTAGTGAAGGTAGTTTTGTTGTTCTCATCACATTTCAACTAGTGGGTTAGTTGCTCCAGTCTGTGCATATCCCACTAAATAATATCTCTCAACTAAACAATATTTATAAAAGCAATATTTATTAAGCCCACAGTTACCTCAGTGATACAATAAATTCTAGATACTAACGTCTTACATTATTGTTGAGTGCGAGAAACATAACTCAACAAACGAAATATACACAAATAATGTAGATGAGGCGTAACTGAACGAGTGTTCAAGCTCGCGGTCTATTGGTCAGCTCCATGTGCACAATTGAGACTCATTTCGGGGTATCTATCGTTTGAAAGGAAAGTCGATTGTGATTATTAGAACAGATTATAATTATAGCTTTAGAATGGCGGTAGAAGTAATTTGATAAGTCTAAAGTGGAGCGTGTTGACCCTTTGTGTGCGACTAATTGACTGCGATAATCGCATTTACAGTCTCAACTGTGAGGTATAAGAGAGAGCTTTGCGTTAGCCCTCGACACGCCGACACCGCCGCCCTACGCCGCCTTGTAGCACAAGTTGTGACGCTCAAACTGAAATTCAATTAATCAAAACCTTACTTACTGAGTGTTTATAGCTGTCTGGAAGCGGAGCGAGACCCCGATGACATTAAAAATAATATTACGAACAAGCGGCCGGCAGCCGCCTGCCAGGGTGGAGCATTTCTTTTTACAACGAACACGGTGAAAAAATAAATCTAATCCCCTCGTTATCAACAAATTGGAAAGGCGTGTTAAGATAGAATTGAACGATACAAATTTAAGTGTAATTTATGAATTTAATAAAGATATAAAATTCTCCTTCTTTTTGCGCTAGCATTTACCTTGTTCCGCCACGAATTCCCGAATTCCCTGAGTGCTTGACTGTCGGATCGGATGTCGGGGATTAAATTTGCGGGGAACTGTGGTAAGTGGGAACTCAGTCAAAAGTTACTACAGTCGTAGTCGGCTAACTGTGTGAATATCACCTGGAACTTACAGATGAACACCTCCTGAGTGTTGGTCGGCGCCGCGGGCACACACGTAAGTAGGGGTTGTTCGCAGACGGGCTCACACTTATATGCGTCTCTAGGTATACGTAGCTGGTCTATGTCAACTCACGTAAAGGGCAGTTGAGCTGCCATAGCACACATATTGCTGGGTCCTGATCTCATATGCTTTTGTGCGCCAAGTTTAACAATGGCAGTAATGACAATAAAAAAGGCATAGTTTCTTTTTAACCGACTTCAAAAAAGGAGGAGGTTCTATGTTCGACTGTATGTATTCTTTTTTTTTAATGTATGTTCACCGATTTCTCCCCCATTTGTGGACCGATTCTCAATTTAATATTGTTTTAAATAAATACCGTTTGACATAACACACAGCGCCATCTAGTGCCACACTAAGCAACGAGGCTTGTGTCGTGAACACCAGATAGTTGATATACTACATAGATACTTTTTGTTTGTAAATACATACTTATTATACATATAAACAAACACACAAACTCGGAAACAAATGTCCATGCTCATCACACAAACATTTGCTCCTACCGGGATTCGAACCCGGGACCCTAAGAACGTTAGCCTCACTACCGCTGCGCCATTCGGGTCGTATTGAAAGAGTATACTCCTGAAGTGGTCCCATTTAAATTTGGTGAAGATCTGATGCTGATCTTCGGAGATAGGTATAGTATAATGGAAATCTTCAAAAATAGATGGCAAATCTGACATGATTGCTGCAATCGCTTGGATGTTTATTGTTGACTAGTTTATGTCCGCGGCTTCGCCCACGTGGAGCTTGGAAATTGCCCACGGGATCTTACTTCTGGGATAATAAGTAATCTTTGTGCTGTAACGTGGTAACGCAACTGACGCACCAGTCTAGTCCGGTGCGTTACCGCGCCGTCGTCGCCCCGTGCCTTCTGACTTCGTGTCCGCGACCTTATATTTAAATAAATATTGTGTATAAGTTGGAGTAACATTTAGTCTGTTTCATCCCAATCGCTTCATTCTATGTATATGAAAAGTTAGAAACGCTACACGTGAACTTATATTAATTTTACTTGAATACATTTGGGGAAACCCTTTTCTGGGCCAGATTTATGTACCAAAAAATGTACTATTTTGCTTATTGAACCCATTTAAAACTTAGCCTCAATAACAATCAAATGTAGAAAATAAGCAGTTTTTAACTTGGAACCGGGGGACTCAGATGATCAAGTGTCAACAGCAACGCTTCTGCAAATTCCTAAAACTACTTTAGGTACTCTTCTCTTCGATTAACAATTAGCAACAACTGTTGATCAAAAACTCTACTGGATAAAGCTAGAAGTTAGCTATTTTAAGTAGGGTAACATTACTTAATCTTTTGTTCAAAATAGTAGATTGTTCGTTCAGGGTGAGGTATATTAAATTTTATAGCCCAGCTTTGCACATCTTTAAGTGATTCAAGTTTTTTTTTAATTATCAGTAGTTTCTTCGATATGTAAATCGTATTATTCTTCGCAATTTTCAACTTTTTCACTGTCTGAGTAGAGGGCGGGGGGTGAAAATATAGTTTTGGTTGCGGTACCCTCATTTACTTCACCTGCGTTCGCACTTGACGTGCTTGATTTACTTCCTGATCTTTTAGGTTTACTAATAAAGTTATTGATCTAGTAGCTTTTAAGCTTTTTTGATCATGAAGCGCTCTTATCAAGTGCTATTAGATTTAAAACAGTCTTGAGCAAAACTATAACGGCACAAACTTATAGTGATCTCAGCTAAGTATGTTATTATATCTTGTTCAATCACAAAATGCTACAATAGGATCAACATGTTGTTCTGGATTAATTAGTTTTACTGAAGACAATTATAAGAGACTTATTCCTAAAAGTGTCCTATCAGATAATCTTGTAGCTAATTTCAAGACTGAGATATAAAATATAAATGCACTCAAGAATATCTACGCATGTGAAATGCTATTACTAGTAAAAATGTCCTTTACATGTTTTACAGGTAAGTCTTGTAGCTAACTATAAGACCTAGATATAAAAACTAATGCGCTTGAGTATGTTAAGTTAAATAGTCTACCGCAATGCCTTTATAAGAACGTTATTAGTAATGATAGATGATAGAAAATGATAGATAATGATTACTTTGCTAGTTGTTCTCCCCGTCATTGCGATCATTTTTTTGTTCAAGACCATACTGGGAACCTTCTAGTTACGAATGTATGATTTTTACTTAAAACGTTCACGACCCCGCTACTATTCAATCCATTCATCAGCACAAGGTTTTAAGTGCGTTACATTTAGTCCTACCAAAGTCAGATTTTCACCCCAAAAAAAAATTCCAACAAAAATATTTGCGTAGGGTTTACTTAGTTTGATGTTCAGAATGCTTGGTTGACGGCTTCGTGAAAAGTCTGTTTACACACCCGTGATTTTAACTTAAAAAAATCCATTCTGCAAGCCGCAGGAGGAGGTAGATTTCAAAGAAGGTTCCACCCATATTTATTCTGGAAGTTCAGAGGCTATACACATATAGCTAGCCACAGCTGCGCTGGCCGATTTTTTGGCAGAATTTTTTGGTTTTTGTTTGTAGTACCTCCTTTATGAATACGTCAGATGCCAAAAGACTTGGTCGTCATAGCAACGACTTTGTCGACGTTTGACAATTATACGTCTTAATGGTTATCATAAATTTTAAAATCCTCCCCTAAGAGTTTAGCATGGAAACGCCCTTAATTTTTCAGTTTTAATATTTTTATTTCGAAAACTATAAATTTTATCGCTAAACTTTAAAAGTTTAATTGCAGAATAAACAATTTGCTTTTGTAGGGGTTTACGCTACAAAAGCTGACGCGACAAAATGTATAGTTGCAAACCGGGACTGCGGTGTGCAAGCGCCAGTCCCTTACACGCAGTGGTGGTGCAAACATGATGTCTCAGTTAAATCGCGTTGTGTACTATGTTGGACTGTTAATGTGAACCAGGACAATAAACATTCATGTAGTTTCCACGCACTGACTTTTAATTATCCTCCCCACGCAAGGCTACACTGCAACAAGGACCTGTACAATCCACACACCACCACCAAGGGACTCAACAATTGGTGACCCCGCGTTCGACGTGGCCTTGCGTAGGGAACGGAAGTGAACAGTTAAGCAAGTGTACGTGAACAGTGCTACAATGACAACCAGCACCGACGGCACAAGTGAGCGATCTAGCTGCAATCGGGTTGTCAGCCCAAATACCACCTTTTTGGGTGGACATGCCCAAAATATGGTTCTCTCAATTTGAGGCCATGATAGGACCGCAGCACCAAGGCGACCAGGTCAAGTACGAGATGTTACTCAGCAAGCTCTCAAAGGAAGAACTGAGCCAGGTTGGAGACCTAATAAGTAACACGCCGGAGCAACAGCGATATACAACATTGAAGAACAGGCTGCTAAAAACGTTCCAGGTCAGCGCGGAAGCACAATTTCACAAACTAGTCTCAGAGATGGACCTGGGACAGCAACGCCCATCCCAACTGCTAGCCAAAATGAGCGAGCTGGCGAGAAACTCCGGAGCTGCGGGAGACACACTGAGGAATTTATGGTTAACGAGGCTACCAGCATGGGTTCGCGCGATTCCGGCCACCAACAAGGCAGACACCAAGTTGGACGACCTCGCAGAGATGGCCGACAAGATCATGGACAATCTGAGTAATGGGGAGCTCGCCGCCGTAGATACAACAGCCAATAGCACATTAACTTCAACTATGGCAGACGTTAATCTAGTGCTACTGAACCAGCATAGGAACATGGCCTTAGAGATCAAGACGCTACGCAACGAAGTAAATAGCATTGGACAGCGCCAACACCACGAGGGAAGGATACGATGGAACCGCAATCGTTCCCGTTCCCGTCAAAGATCCCGGACGCCGCAGCGAGCACAGAACAATCCAGACTGGTTGTGCCGATACCATTTCCGGTACCGTGAGTCAGCACGGCGATGCGAGTCACCATGTAACTGGGCGAAGTTACACAAGCAGGAAAACTGAAGAGGATGCAGCCCAAGGTGGTGGTAGCATGCATCGACGTCAAGGAAAACCATCGCTTGTGTGTAACGGATTCTAAAAACGGTTTGGATTTTCTTATTGATACAGGTGCTAATGTGTCAGTCATTCCAGTCACCAAGGTTAGCTTAAAGAAGCGTAATCATGAATGTAACTATAAGCTCTTTGCTGCTAACGGCACCGAAATTAAAACGTACGGTGTAATAACATTAGAACTTAACTTAGGTTTAAGGCGCGGTAGTTTTAAATGGCTTTTAATAATTTGTGACGTAAGTAACCCAATAATAGGGGCAGATTTTTTAAAAACGCATCGACTTTTAGTAGATTTATATAATAGGAAGTTAGTAGATTCAGTTACTAGTTTATATACGGTAGGCACCATTGTAAACTACAATGAGTCAACAATTAAAACGATACAGGTAACGCATCCGTTTCGTGACTTGCTGGAGGAATTTATCGATATTACTAAGCCCGTATCATTCAAAGAAACATTCGGTAAAACATCACATCGATACAACCGGACCACCTATGTACGCGAAGCCGAGACCGCTCCCACCTGGTAAGTATCAAAAAGTTAAAGACGAATTTCGCTATATGCAGGAACTAGGAATCTGTAGACCGTCTAGAAGCCAGTGGGCCAGTCCTTTACATGTCGTGCAGAAGAAGGACGGCAATATACGACCCTGCAGAGACTATCGACGACTAAACACAGTAACGAAACCAGACAGATACCCTATACCAAGACTTCAGGATTTCACATACGGATTAACAAGTAAAGTAGTTTACACACATCTAGATATAAATAGGGCATATCACTTTATTGAGGTCGCACCGGAAGACGTGGAGAAAACCGCCATCACTACCCCATTCGGTTTGTTCGAGTTCCCGCGGATGACATTTGGTCTTAGGAACGCAGCACAGACATTCCAAAGGTTTATGGACAACACGGTTCTGAAAGGAATCGAAAACAACGGTGAAAAGAAAAGGAAGCTGGCAACGTTACAACTACCAAGCTTCTTTGGGACAACTATAAGCCTATCGACTGAAACCAAATACCTGGGTATCTTTTTGGACAAACAGCTGAACTGGGCAAAACACACTGACTACATAATCACAAAAGCCAGTATAGCCCTATGGCAGTGTAAGAGACTCCTCGGGAGAAACTGGGGCATAAGCCCCAAAATCACCTACTGGCTATACACCGCAGTTATCCGACCAATCATTACATACGGCTCTTTAGTTTGGTGGCCTAGGACCAACCTAAGTACGACCCAAAAGGATCTCGAGAAACTACAAAGATTTGCCTGCGTAGCAATCACCGGCAGCATGAGAACTTCCCCCACTGCTGCCTTACAGGTGATGCTGGGGCTACCACCCCTACACCTCGTCGTAAGAGAGGAGGCGGCCATAGCGTCTTTCAGACTCGAAGTATCCGGCACCCTAAGCAAGGACTCCAGAATCAAACACACACGCATCAGAGCAGATTCAATCAAAGAACAGCCGATGATGGCATCACCTATCGACAGAATCCTGAAGACCCACTGTTTCCAAAAACACTACAACATAGAGCTCATAGAGGAGTTATGTGACTACTCAGGTACAAAAGAGCTAAGGATTTACACTGACGGATCAAAAACTGATGATGGGACAGGCGTCGGGGTGTTCTCCGACGACCTAAACATTAAGATTTCCAAACCACTTGGAATGCTCAACTCTGTTTACAAAGCAGAGTGTGTAGGTATTATCCAAGCGGCACATGCTATAGAGGCCAGGGAGGTTACAGATACCAATATTCGAATACTCTCCGACAGTGCCTCAGTTCTTCAATCCCTAAAGAGTAATCAGATCACGTCGAGACTAACACTAGAATGCCACAAGGCCCTAGAACGCATCACGGTACTAAATCACAACACGGTAACGCTACAATGGATCAAAGGTCACAGTGGATCACTTGGAAACGATGCGGCTGACGAACTTGCCAGAAGAGGATCCAGCACAAGACCTTACGGACCCGAACCCATTGTGCCCATTCCCTTCAAGCAGCTAAGAAGCTGGTTAAAAGATCACACCCGAATACAAGCGGAGAAATGGTGGACCTCGACACCAGGATGCAGGCAATCCAGGGAAGCTATGCCATCCCTGGATACAAAGCTGACCAGGCGCCTTCTGCGCCTGGACAGAGATAGCCTGCGTCTGGTGGCGGGGACCATCACCGGACACTGTTCACTGAATAAACACTTCTACACCCTAGGTATTACTGACAGCCCCCTGTGCAGAGCATGCATGGAGGCGGAGGAAACGGTGGCGCATGTGCTCCTTGAGTGCACAGGCATTACCAAGATTCGCGAGGAGACCCTGGGAACACCAAGATCCCTTGCGGATGCCCTGAGGAGACCGGGAAGTTTAATCTGCTTCTGGAGGGAGGTGGGCTGGTTAGAGTAATCGGCCACCATGGCTCACGCACAATGGTCCACTTCAAAGACTAAGTGCGGAAACCAATACCCCATGATAGATAGACGGTGAAAAGATAGGTAATGAATACGAGTCATCACTGTCCTGTTATATCGACGATGTCATCATAGCATCGAAAAATGACGTCATTCATAGAGAACATGTTAGGAAAGTATTCGAGCGATTCCACAGTATCGGGTTGACCATAAATCTCGGGAAGAGTTGTTTCAGATTAAACGAATTAGATTTTTTAGGTTACAAGGTTACACCAGCAGGGATCAGTCTCCTACCCGATAAGGTAAAGGCAATCATTAATTATCCGCGACCAGAGACAGTCGAAGAGCTAAGACGTTTCCTTGGAATGGTAAATTTCTACAGGTCATATTTACCCAAGCCTGCTGCTTTGGGTAAATATGACCTGCAGGTACAAATTTGTGTCATAGGTATCTCAATAGTTTACTGCATAACTCGAAAAGGAAAGATAAAACTAAAATATAATGGGACGCCAAAACGGAATCAGCGTACGAGAAATGCAAGGTAAGCCTACAAAGCGCCGTAACGTTATCTCATCCTGTCGCTGAAGCTTCGTTAGCACTTATGACCGACGCCTCTAATACCTGCGTAGGCGCAGTATTACAACAGGGGGTTGACGACACGTGGCAACCACTTGGATATTTTTCGAAAAAGTTATCAGACACTCTCTACATACGATAGGGAGCTATACTTGCAATATACATGTCCATTATGCATTTTAAAGATATGATAGAAGGTCGAGATTTAACCGTGTATACTGATCACAAGCCTCTAACATACGCAATTTCAAAGATAAGTTCAAACAAAGAAACTCCTAGGCGAATCCGACAATTACTGTACATTTGCGAATATACTAGCAATATACAGCATGTCAACGGCATTGATAATCCAGTAGCTGATGCGTTGTCACGTGTAGAAACCATTGGGTGTCCAACCATCATAGATTACGAAGAATTAGCGACAGCGCAGGAAGGAGATGATCAAATTACACAGCTACTACGAAGTGGAGACTTATCGAGCAGCATACAATTAAAACAAATACACGTTCCCAACGTCAGAAAAAGCGTGTACTGCGATATCGATAGAAACAATAGCGAAAGCAGTCTACGAAAATTGGATATGCAGGTTTGGTTGCCCAAGTAGACTGACCAGCGATCAAGGTAGACAGTTCGAGAGTCAACTCTTTGCTAACCTACTAAAGTTACTAGGAGTCCAGAGGATACGAACCACACCATACCATCCCCAAAGTAACGGAAAGATAAAGAGATGTCATCGTTCTCTAAAGGTAGCTTTGTCTAGTAGGTTAACAGACAACTCGTCATGGGATGACGAGTTATCCACCGTTTTGTTCGGTTTGCGAGCAGTCAGCCGATGTGACACAGGCCTTAGCGCAGCCGAGCTAGTTCTAGGTCAGACGTTACGCTTACCCGGCGAATTTTACAGTGAGGTAAGTCCGAAGTACAGCGGTGACGATTATACATACGTAGAGAGATTGCGAGAAACTATAAACAATAATTGTCCCAAGTCACGAAACGCAAGCTATTGGCGGAAACTGTTCATGCATAAAGACCTGCATAGTTGCACTCATGTATTCATAAGAAATGATGCAGTTAGAAAACCATTAACAGCAACTTATGATGGCCCTTACAGCGTCATAAGTAGGGATAATAAAGTATTTAGGATACAACTGCCAAATAGACAAGTAACTATTTCTATAGATAGGTTAAAACCAGCCTATATGTTAGCGGAATCAGAACAACAAAAATCTACAGAAGAAAATAAAATTTGTGAAAAACAAGACATCAATAGGAGTAGCTTAGGTAGTAAGGTTGTTACATATACCACACGTAGTGGCAGAGCAGTTAAGCCATCCGTGCGATTTATGAAAACCTAGTTGTAAGCAAAATTTAAACTTAAGAAATGTATACAAAGCAAATTACAACCCGTCGGACATCATTCAGACTCACTTTTTGTTCCGAGTAGCATAATTATGTCTATTTTCGCAAACATGGGCTCGCAACAGTCTAAGAACGCTGAAGTAATCATCGCTCAGAACGGAGCAGGCAACCATGCCCAAGCTGAAATAAAATAAAAAATAATAAAAATAATAAAATTTTATTCAAAAATATATGAGGTAAACGTTTACAGTTTTTCTTAAATCTATGTCAAGTTCACCCATGATTTGAGCCTGAACTAGGTAATCCTGTGTAAATAATCATAAATCATATTAATATTATTGGTACCAATGTAAAAAGGTATATAAAATTATACTATTTTAACTAAGCTAATTTAAAAAATAACAATAATATGGACAATATTTACTTTAGCACAAGTAATAACTTCTCTGTATCTTCATAGGACATAGTTTGAAGAGCTCCCTTAAGGATTTTCTTGCAGTTATTGTGATTTAAAGAGTAGATGCTTACTTTTTCATTTAGCCTGTTATAGAGTAGCGGTCCGAGGTACATATAAAACTTGGCTGTGAAAGCGTGTTTTGTACTTTTTTGAGGGCAAACTATATCTTTCAGTCTTTTTTTTGTGAATTCTGTGCTATATGGAAGTGCTGCGTGTTGTTTTAGTACAGTGCTCATAATAAATAACTGTCGAACTGTTAATACTTCACAAGATTTATACAGGAGGTTAGTGGGGAAAAGGAAAGGGCGGCAAGTAGCCACCTTGAGAATAGCTCTTTGAGCTCTTTCAATGGGCAATAACAGAGTTAAAGACAAAACAGAACAACAGACAGAGTAAATTGAGAGGAAATTGGAATTTTACAGTATAATAATCTTTGTCATAGTGATTTTAGTCAGTGCAGCGTGCTTATTTATTATCTGCCGATTTTTTGGAAGAAAGATGCACGGCAAAGTGATCGACCAGCTCAGCTAGCTAAAACAGCAGCTCAGCCAGACGCTCAACCTGTCTCACTCAGTGCATTATTGAGTACCCATGTCAAGTGATTTCAAGCTAATATTCTATTTGTAATCGTGTCCAATGGGTGAATATCAGTGAAATATTGTAAAGTAAATTAAGACATCTAGTTATACATAGCGATAAGGATTTCTGTTTCACATAGGCAACTGTATAAAAATAAAATAACATAATGTATTGGTAATATACATTTATTTTAAGAATCAGTTTCATAACACTTTGTTATCGCATGACGAATACATAAGCAGCGATCAAGTGACGTGACGTGAGCGAACAATGTGCTGACGCCTTAATTGTTCGTTACTTGAGCACTTAGGCGACAAGTAAGGTCTATGTTCACCGAAAAGATAACGGTCTGATTATCTAAAAACAGCTGTTTAAAACACATTTTCATGTTCACCAAAGCAAATCAACCGATTAAACACGCTAATCAACTGTTTTCTCTAACCGAGGTGGGAGAGGTTGTTTAAAGTCCCGGTTAGTAGTTAATCGGTGTATTTTGATGTTTGTAAATTGCAAATATAACAAATTTTAAGGTTACACCCAGATATTATTGTAAGAATTTAACATGCAGTCTGCTTTGAATTATATTTTGGAAGAGGATGACGTTTTGGACAAGTTTGAAACCGCTAAAAGACTTTTGGAACTCCTTGTTTGTATTCCATCAGACGACACTACTTCACGGAGTTCGGTGCGTTTATTTCAAATACGCCTTGGTGCTCTAACACTAAATTAGTGACAATTTCTTTTTCGTCATGCGTAAAATTGGCAATGCGCTTCTTATCCGTTATATTTAATTTAAAAACTATTTCAAACGAACAAAACTTCAAACACAACATATAATTTGATGGTTATAAAGAACTGTCTTCTCAGGTATAATGCAACCATTTTAAGATGTTTCGCATTTGTACGGTTTTTTACGTGTTAAGTTTACCCACCCTATTTGACTGTATTATAATCATTCGGTCTTTCATTCCTAAAATGCTCGTTTACATAACCGAGCTAGAATAAGTTGTGGTGAACACCAAAATTCCCACCTCATGTTTAAACAACTGTTTACGTTTAGCGGGCCGATTGCGAAACAGTCGGTTATTTTACTGTTGGTGAACATGGCCCTAAGTCATTGTTTAAATAGAAGAGAATGATGTATCAAAATTGATGAAACTTGTAGGTTCGGATAGATCATTTTTGTAGGGGCTACGCTACAAAAGCTGACGCGACAAAATGTATTATGTCGCCAACCGGGACTGCGGTGTGCAAGCGCCAGTCCCTTACACGCAGTGGTGGTGCAAACATGTCTTTAGACTGAGACATCCGGTAAATCGCGTTGTATACTATGTTAGACTGTTAATGTGAACCAGGACAATAAACATTCATGTAGTTTCCACGAACTGACTTTTAATTATTCTCCCCACGCAAGGCTACACTGCAACAAGTACCTGTACAATCCTCACACCACTCAATTTTGAAAATTTCAATCCCCTCCCCAAGTTAGGGGTTGCATCAAAAAAGTTTAAATTTTAAATTGTCCGTATTCTTACTCTGAATGATTTATTTATTTATTTATTTATTCAAATCTCCCTTACAACTATCATTACAGGAATGTTCCTAATGCGATAGCTCGGTCTCAAAATTAAATTTACTATTTACAATATAAAAACTATGGTAAAACTAAAAAGAAAAAGAATTAGCACTAGTTACAAATCTTAACATCTAAGTAATAATATATAATCATAGCTTCTGTACATCGCTACCTAACTAAAAAAAAAAAAAAAACACTATATTTAAACAATAAAACAACAACATTTAGTCTACATTATAACATAAAATAAACAAGAGTATTTTAGCGAATTCACTCAAATAACATGTAAATACATCGATCTTGACGTGAAGATCGTTAATAACCCTAATTGCGCGGGTCAACGGTGTTTTAGCGAGGAGGTTGGTCCTGGCAACCGGCACGGCCAGCAGCGGCGGGCGACGCCGCCTCCACACATAGCGGTCCGGTACACATAAACTCAGGCGCTGCAGCACTCCTGGGTTATGCTCAATGCCACGAAGTAACCTAACTAAATACGAAACAAGCGTGAATTCCCGTCGCACCCTCAGTTGGTTGTACCCGACCATGCCTAGCACAAACAGAGTGGGGTACATTAACGGGTAAAACGGATATACCCCATATAGCTTCCTGTATAAGTGGCGTGTGAACTTGTTCTGTACGCGTTCCAGCATTACCACGTACTTGGCCTCATGAGGAGTCCATATGACAGCACTATGTTCCAAATGACTCCTTACTAGTGCGTCATATAGGACTCTTACTGAAGCGATGTTAGTAAAGTGTCGTGTCTGCCTCAGAACAAATCCCAGGTTTCTAAACGCTCTTTTACATATCCTCGTAATATGGTCGCGAAATGAGAGTTCAGGAGTGACAGTGACCCCCAAATCTCGCACCTCGGAGACACGTTGCATAGGCGCGGCACCCACTACGTACTCGTGTACCAGAGGAGCACGCGCGCGCGTAAAACTCATCACCGAGCACTTTAGCACGTTGAAGAAAAGCTTGTTGTGCTGACTCCATTCGACTATCCTATCTATATCATCCTGCAATCGTTCGCAGTCGGATTTATTATTAACCTCGAGCAGCAACTTAAGGTCATCCGCAAATAATAAACAAGAGCCATGCTTGACAACTTTCGGCAAATCGTTTATCATTATGATGAATCCGAGAGGCCCTAAATTGCTGCCTTGGCTCACACCGGACCAGGTGTAATACGGATCGGATACACACCCATTATAATCAACGTACTGCTGTCTATCCTGCATATAACTGGCGAAGAAGCACAATAGATGTGGTGTACAGCCGATTTCTGCGAGCTTCGTTAGTAGGATGTCATTGTCGACGGTGTCGAAAGCTTTTTTAAAATCAAAATAAGCAGCATCGACCTGCCCACCAGCATCTACCGCCGGCACCACCTGCGCCATAAAATCCAGTAGATTAGTTGCTGTGCTGCGCGCCGGCCGGAACCCATGCTGTGCGTCAGCCAGTTGTCCTCGCACCTGCTCCTGCATGCATCGCTGTATAGCTGACTCGAATACCTTGGCCGGCGTTGATAGTACTGCCACTGGCCGATATCCAGTTATATCCGATCCCGCCTTACCTTTGGGTACAGGAATGACCCGCGTGATCTTCCATTGGGCGGGGAACGTCATTGACTGAAGACACATATTAAAAATAAAAAGTAATGGTTCTGCGAGCACCCTACCACAATCTCTAAAAAGAAATGCCGGTATACCGTCCGGGCCCGCCGAATGCTTCGGTTTCAGGCGCTCGAGTGCACATCTGACGTCCTTCAGACTAAGTGCGTCAAGTTGCACCCGCGCACTGCTCGCCGCTCCCGCCACCGCTGCCGCTTGAGCGTCTAACCGCGGCGGCTGATCGCTGTAAACCGATTCGAAAAAATTCGCGAAATTTCTTCCAAATCGCTCATCTCATACAGGCTTCTCCAATCCACCGAACCTAACTTTGAATACAGTAATTGATAATCCGCTTTGTGAAAGTTCCACTGCGGTCTAATATTACGTGCACATAAGCCGGGCGCGCCAGCGGGGGAAGCAGCGGGTTCGGGGGCGGCGGGGACAGCCGCGCTCGCGGGCGGCACGCGGACCGCGAGTGGCGGGTGATACGCGTCGACCGGCACGAGCGGCTCGTCCACCGCTACTACCGACACCTCACCGTAAAAACCAGAACTTAAAACCAAATCCAGCTGCCTATTTAAACAATTGGACACATTATTACTTTGAGTGAATTCACAAAATGACACGAAACATTCATAATAATTAGTTACATTCAAAGGACACGAATGTAAATTAAAATCACCTATCACAACAATTTGCTTATATCTAGCGCACAGGTTTTCTATTATACTAAACAAAATCATGTAGTCATTCTCTGAACTACCGGGCGGAATATAAATTACCGAACACAAAAACAAAAATCTGTTATTTAAGTGTACCGTCGCACAAACCATTTCAAAAACACAGCTGTTTATCGACACGTCCGTAACTTGTACTTGCCGCAGCTCGAACCGGTGTGTGGCCACTAAAAACGCGCCTCCCTGTTTTCGACCATCCGCTCGATCACAACGCAGTATTTGATACCCAGGAGGGATTATTTCGAGATCTTCAATGGAATCATTGCAACCAGATTCCGTGATTGCATAAACGTCAAAATTCAGAGAGTCAATGTTATTTCTGAACTCGTCCAGCTTTGTGCGAAGACCACGTACGTTTTGATAGTATATCTCGATACTATTCATTTGGCGTGATAAAAATGTTAAACGGTTTAAAAAAATTCCAAAGGAATAAAGTTATGGCCAAACAACTGATTTTCGAAATACCGCCCCTTCGCCGCCCACCATCGACGAATTCCGCCTATTCACGAATTTTACCTAAGTTTTGACCCTTTCGATTTTTGGGCCAAGTTTGAAAGCAATCGGTGCATAATTGCGACCTGAAGAGTGTGGCTAAATTTTGCTTAGCGCCCCACATACATACGTATACATATTGTTACGGACGCCGAACTAAATTGAATAAATAAACAAACCCTCTGATTGGTGGAACGACGGAGCCGCATTCATGTTTTAAGCAGGTTTCTACTTGTACAAACCTGTCCAGACGCCGCTCCCTCGATCCACGCATTACTATGGGCCAAATTGGCGGGGGGCGCGGGGCCGGGGCAGGGTACCGCCGGCCCGCACGCTGAACGTGGAACGTACAAATAGAGAGCCCTCGTAGTATTCGTGACAGTCGACTAGAATCTCTCAAATTGTAACAACGTGTAACCTATATGGAAAAATAAACAACGTGATTCATCAAGAAGTCTTTTAATAATACAGTCTACTAAGTATATCTCCAGTACAGTTATAGACCAGTATAGTTTATGGTCCACTACACATAAATATATATAAACTTTTTAACCAGCGGTTGATTTGGGCTCTAGGGATCATAACTAGACCCCCATAAGGTGAAATTTTTGGAAAACTCGACTTTAGGGGCAAGACCAATAGGTAGATTTTTTCTGACGAAATCTACCTAAATTATAGAACTTTAATTATAAACAAAGCCCCTTTTCATCTTTCACCCCCTTAAAGGTTGAAATTCTAACAACACCGTTGCGTTAGCTTCCACCCCATAAGCCTAGATAATAAATTTTGTGAATTTTATTCGAAAATTAAGGACTTGCCATACACAACTTCTTTCCCCTTTTTAACCCTTCGGGGGTGGTATTATTAAAAACGCTGAGACACATATAAATTAATTTTTAATCATCAGCCCTAAACACAAAATTTGAAGATCGTAACTTGAAAACTGTCGATTTTCCATACTAACTTTCATCCCCTATTTAACTCCCTTTTTTTTCGGATGGGAAATCATCAAATGACTTCTCCCGCTCTGGGCGGAGCAGGAGGGAGTGTCAGACTTTTACTGACTAAAACCCATCCATGTTCCTTCATCGCCCTTTGTGTTCCGGGGCCACAA
Organism: Xestia sexstrigata; assembly: GCA_941918905.2. Taxonomy (NCBI): domain Eukaryota; kingdom Metazoa; phylum Arthropoda; class Insecta; order Lepidoptera; family Noctuidae; genus Xestia; species Xestia sexstrigata. Next base: position 19,576,977 of record OW799221.2, on the reverse strand, counting down.
TATCTCTTTCGAACAGTCCCGCAACCCCTATTTAACTCCCTTGGGGTTTGAATTTCTAAAAATCCTTCCTTATTCCTTGTCTATATTATAAAGGGAACCTCTGTAAAAATTTCAGCTTCTATCATCTATCTATCATGGGGTATAGGTTTCCGCACTTAGTCCTTGAAGTGGACCATTGTGCGTGAGCCATGGTGGCCGATTACTCTAACCAGCCCACCTCCCTCCAGAAGCAGATTAAACTTCCCGGTCTCGTCAGGGCATCCGCAAGGGATCTTGGTGTTCCCAGGGTCTCCTCGCGAATCTTGGTAATGCCTGTGCACAAGGAGCACATGCGCCACCGTTTCCTCCGCCTCCATGCATGCTCTGCACAGGGGGCTGTCAGTGATACCTAGGGTGTGGAAGTGTTTATTCAGTGAACAGTGTCCGGTGATGGTCCCCGCTACCAGACGCAGGCTATCTCTGTCCAGGCGCAGAAGGCGCCTGGTCAGCTTTGTATCCAGGGATGGCATAGCTTCCTTGGATTGCCTGCATCCTGGTGTCGAGGTCCACCATTTCTCCGCTTGTATTCGGGTATGATCTTTTAACCAGCTTCTTAGCTGCTTGAAGGGAATGGGCACAATGGGTTCGGGTCCGTAAGGTCTTGTGCTGGATCCTCTTCTGGCAAGTTCGTCAGCCGCATCGTTTCCAAGTGATCCACTGTGACCTTTGATCCATTGTAGCGTTACCGTGTTGTGATTTAGTACCGTGATACGTTCTAAGGCCTTGTGGCATTCTAGTGTTAGTCTCGACGTGATCTGATTACTCTTTAGGGATTGAAGAACTCGGGCACTGTCGGAGAGTATTCGAATATTGGTATCTGTAACCTCCCTGGCCTCTATAGCATGTGCCGCTTGGATAATACCTACACACTCTGCTTGGTAAACAGAGTTGAGCATTCCAAGTGGTTTGGAAATCTTAATGATTAGGTCGTCGGAGAACACCCCGACGCCTGTCCCATCATCAGTTTTTGATCCGTCAGTGTAAATCCTTAGCTCTTTTGTACCTGAGTAGTCACATAACTCCTCTATGAGCTCTATGTTGTAGTGTTTTTGGAAACAGTGGGTCTTCAGGATTCTGTCGATAGGTGATGCCATCATCGGCTGTTCTTTGATTGAATCTGCTCTGATGCGTGTGTGTTTGATTCTGGAGTCCTTGCTTAGGGTGCCGGATACTTCGAGTCTGAAAGACGCTATGGCCGCCTCCTCTCTTACGACGAGGTGTAGGGGTGGTAGCCCCTGCATCACCTGTAAAGCAGCAGTGAGGGAAGTTCTCATGCTGCCGGTGATTGCTACGCAGGCAAATCTATGTAGTTTCTCGAGATCCTTTTGGGTCGTACTTAGGTTGGTCCTAGGCCACCAAACTAAAGAGCCGTAATGTATGTAATGATTGGTCGGATAACAGACTGCGGTGTATAGCCAGTAGGTGATTTTGGGGCTTATGCCCCAATTTCTCCCGAGGAGTCTCTTACACTGCCATAGGGCTATACTGGCTTTTGTGATTATGTAGTCAGTGTGTTTTGCCCAGTTCAGCTGTTTGTCCAAAAAGATACCCAGGTATTTTGTTTCAGTCGATAGGCTTAGAGTTGTCCCAAAGAAGCTTGGTAGTTGTAACGTTGCCAGCTTCCTTTTCTTTGTAAAGAGGACGAGTTCGGTTTTGGTAGGGTTCACTGCTAGTCTGTATTCCTTGCACCAGTCTTCTACTATCCTTAGGGCTTGGCGCATAAGGTTGCATAGTGTGTTTTCGTGTGTGCCGTTTATTATTATGGTCAGATCATCAGCATAGCCCACCGTATAATAGCCTCTGCTGTTGAGACGTTTGATGAGGCTGTCTACTACGAGGTTCCATAGTAGTGGCGAAAGGACACCACCTTGGGGGCAGCCCTTCGCCACTATGGCTCTAGTGGTGTCGTTTACAGTGACTTGTACGGCTCTCAGTCGGAGCATATTTGTGATCCATCCTCGCAGGGTCGAGTCTACACCGTGTTCCTCGAGGGCTGCGTTGATGCTATGGAAGATGGTTTTGTTAAAAGCGCCTTCTATGTCAATGAAGACGGCTAGGGAGGAGCATTTGTGGTCCACTGCACATTCGATCTTGGAGATCACATTGTGCAGCGCAGATTCTGTTGATTTTCCAGAGGAATACGCGTGTTGTTGTTTGTGGAGTGGTCGCTCCCGAAGAGGTCCGTCCCGAATGTGTCGATCACAGAGTCTCTCTCGAGGGTTTTCAGTAGGAAAGATGCTAGGCTTATTGGTCTACAGGCCTTAGGTTGTGTGTAATCTGGTTTGCCGGGCTTAGGGATGAAAATAACTTTCACCTCTCGCCATGCAAGTGGTATGTATTTCTGTGCTATGCAGGCTCGGTAGATGGCGGTCAGCCACGGCGTTAGGACGTCTACTCCCCATTGTAGCAGGGCGGGGAAAATTTCGTCTAAGCCTGCGGATTTATTTGGTTTAAAAGTCTTTATTGCCCATTTTATTCTCTCTGCAGTTACTATGGTGCGGGCTCTGGCCCAGTTTTGGTCATTTGATGTGTGCGTTGGCTCACTTGCCCAGGTTCTGTCCTCGGAGAGATTGCAGTCTGGGAAGTGGGTTTCCAAAAGGACTTTACTTGTTTCGTGGTCCGACTTAGTGTAAGTGTTATCTGGGGTTTTCAGCGACCCGAGATTGCGATCCTGATCGGTAGATAGGATCTTTCTCACACGCGCGGCTTCGCTGTTCGATTCAATTTCTTTGCAGAATTTCCGCCAAGCAGCCCTGCTGGCATTCCTGACTTGTTTTTTGAAGGTGTATTGTGTTTTCTTGTATGAGTCCCAGTCTTCTGGTAGTCTGGAGTTTTTGGCTCTGTTGAATTGTTTGCGCATGGTATGCCTGAGCTTACTAAGTTTCGCATTCCACCAGGAGTTACCCTTGCTCTTGGTGTTTGGGTCTTTTAGTTTGCAGCAGGCGTGGTAGGCTTCAATTATAAATTCTGAGAGTTTTGTCACGGTGTCTTCAAGTTGTTTGGGGTCTGTTAGAATTTGGGGCGTTTGGTGCTGCATTAATTGGGAGGCCAACAGCCGTTTGTAGCCGGGTACATTGGTGCGGCGCGGGTTGCGTCTAGGATCAGGTTTTTATAAGTTAGCTACTAGTGAGAAGCGAATCCTTCTATGGTCCGAGCAGGAAGGCTCGTTGGATACGTGCCAGTCAGAGATAGGTTTTGCCGCGCTTTCCGAAGACAGCGTTAGGTCAATGATCGTTTGTCCGCGGGATGTGACCCAAGTGGGTTCCGAGCCGCGGTTTGCGATGTTAAGGTTAGTGGAGAACAAATATGTGCATAGTACCTCACCTCTATTGTTGGCTTTGGTGCAACCCCAAAGCGGGTGATGGGCGTTCGAGTCCGTGCAGATGACCAGGTCCAGGTATGCGTTTTCACAATACCTTACCAGGTCGGCCATTTCTTTTGGTGAGCAGTCTTCATCCTCGCCTGGCATGTATACCGAGGCCAGGACGATATCGGGTGCATCGCCGTCGGTTTTAAGCCTGACGGCTGTTACATCTCTGGAACATAATTGCGTGAGTGTGGTGGTGGGTACATTTTTGGGTATATAGGCACAGGTTCGTGGTTTATCTGTGCCTTGTGTGTCGAGGATCAGCTTACCTCCAATGTTACCAAGGCCGCATATTCTGTTATTACGGATCCAAGGCTCCTGGATGAGTGCAATGGTTCGGGGTTCCATCTCCAGTGCCCTGCGCAGGCAAGCGGTAGCCGTCTGGCTATGCTGGAGGTTGGTCTGGATGATATTTAGGGGACGGGATGTGGGCGGCGGTGAGGTGGAATTAGGGGGAGATGGATCCATCGGATGATTCCTCCCTGTCTTCCAGCCCGTGCTGGTCTTCGCTAGGTGTCGGTGAAGATGAGAACATCTGCTCCGTCCACCCTGGTGGTGAGGATGGCATCCTCACAGCGTCGGCATCAGCCATCGCTGTTCTGGCTATCTCCTCCTCCAGTTGCGTCATTGTCAGGTCGAGTTCAGTCGGTGCCGGTTTCGTCCGTTCAGAGTCATTGTCAGTCTGGGTATCGGAGGGTTGGGTGTTGGGGAAGAAACGCACGTATATCGACCCAAGTAGGTACGATATCCGTCGCTCCCTCCCCAAGACCTTTTCGACCTCGTCCGGTGGGATACCCAGGGTCAGATAAGTCCCGTAGTTATCCACACCGACCGATGTCGCCCTGTACAGGGACCACCTACCGATGGCGTACCAGGGGTTCTGGCAGGTCAGAACCGTCTGGAGCAGCGCTATGTCCCCATTGTACCTGGGTACGAAGAGCGCTGCTCGAACCCGGGTCGGTACGTCGGATTGTCTCATGACTGTCAGTGTCGTGTCGGTGTTCGGCAGTCTTATCTTAGGCACGTTCTGGGTCAGCCAAGTCAGGGCGTTGTCGTCCCCGCACCACATGTGCACCGTGCCATCCGCTACCCTTGGGTAACCGCGGAAGGCAGGGACTTTGGAGGGGTCGGTTCGACACGTGTCGACAATCAGGTCTTCAAGGCTGAGTTTGATGTGCTCGCCCTCGTGAGTCGTCATGTCTCGGGATGAAGGCGAGAGGCAGATCGCTACGGCGAGTCGCGCACGGATATCTTTTGTGGCCCACGCGTAGGTTCTCTGCTCCCCTTGAGCGGCCTGGGTTCTAACACGCTTGGCGTCCCCCTGGAGCGTACTCGGCGAGGCCGTGTCGTCCGGGCGCTCCCTCTTCGCCGCTCCCTGGCCACTTGCGTTCTGAGGAGCTTGGCACAGCGTTTTGTGCCAGGGACACCCGGCGCAGGAACCCAGACCGCTTGCCTCGCTTCGGTCTAGTTCGGTGTCGGTTTTCGGTCTTCTCGTCGCGGTTCCGGTCGTTTCCTCCGGATGGTCCTGGTGCGGGCAGTGACATCTCGCGCTGGGTTTCCCCTTCGCGTACTGTTCCTTGCCCGCACGTTTCCGCGTCCGACTGCTTTTCGCGCTGGGTTTCCCCTTCGCGTGTCTGTAGCCGGTCGCGTACTCCCTTACAACTAACCGTTTGTGCTACGCGCTGGCTACTGCCTTCGCGGATTTTGCGCAAACGGTTGTTGAGTTCTCTCTCTCTGTTCCGGATCTTTCCGCGCTTTGTTTTCAGCATGCGTACTTCGTCCACAGAGATGAAACCAGAACCACCAGATTCCGCTTCCTTTCCCGTTCCGAGAGAGTTTATGTCTTTCAGCCTTGCCTCGATCTTCTCGCGCTGGAGTGCCAGCGCGCGGAGTTCGCTGCTAAGGCTGGAGAGTCTAGCTTTGTCATTGTCGTTGTCAGGATTATTCGTTACACTGTTTCGAACGATGCTCTGTTGCCAGGCCCTCGTGGAAGGTGTAACAGTCGTCAGAGTAGTCGGCGCAGAAGTCGCAGCCGTCTTAGAGACGGTAGGCGCAGAAGTCGCAGCCATTGTCGTGTTGGTCGCAGCCGGAGCTGTTGGCGCTAAAGCGGCCAGCCGCGCAGAAGGCGCGGCGCTAGTTGGCAAATTGGTGCCCCCCCCCCAGATTACGGTGGGGGCAGATCGACGAGTCGGTGTGGGATTCCCCGTTGCCGGGACCCACCTGGGGAATATTATTATTTTTTCCACTCTGCATTTTGGGGTTTGTGGGCTTTTCTTGGAGTTGAGGTTACCCGTCCTCAAGGACCGAAGGGAAAGAAAGGAAAAAGGAGGGAGGGACTGGGCGAAGGATCATAGGAGTGGGTTGTGGGATTACCCTAGGCCTGGGATTTTGGCTTTCGGGAAAGTGCGAGAAAAAGCGCCTGGGGGTTTTTGTTGCGTCTATTTCTTATGGAATTAGACCAAGAACAGGGTGGCAATCTCGTGAAGGTGAATCCCCCAGAAAAAAAATTTGAAAAATTTCAGCTTTCTGGGTCCAAGGGTTTGGGCTGGGCGTTGATGAGTCAGTCAGTCAGTCAGTCAAGCCTTTTGTTTTTATTTATATAGATAGATAGATACGACATCATAACGTAACATCACGCCTGTATGCTCTGAGGGGGTACGCAGATGTGTATAATACACACAGATTTCGACATTTAGGTATGTTAAGTTCTGTTTACCGACTTCTGAAGCAACGCATACGCATACGCTTTTAATATTGTTCGCTGTAGCGTATATCTGTACATATATATGGGTGAATTGCCCAAGCAAAAAAATACACGGCAAACCTGAGAACGGTAGTGCAATGTGCTGATTATTAATTTTATATATTTTTTCTCAACAACGTAAGTATTTCTCTACCTTGGCAAAAAAAATCATTGGTATCTACCCTCTAATATACCCAAAAAAAAAATTACAAAGTGTTATTTTATCATCACGGTGACCTGTCCTGAACCCAATTCCGCTCATAACATACCTTCTCCTGCAAATACATTCGTAATATGGATTTAAATTGATTTTGTTATCATTAAATTATAATATATTCGATCAAATAAAACAATTTTTGTTTGTTTATCTTCTTTCTCATGGATTTGACAGGCAGTCAACTTTTGTCTGGAAAAAAGTTATCATTTCAGAGGACAGTAAGTTTTAGTAGAATAGCCACATCAACATTGCGTTGTTACGCCCCTTTCACCTTTTCTCACTCCGGATCAGTCCGGCTTAAGCTCTCGGCGCGAACGCACCGGTCCCAACGTCTTGCGGTTTCCTGCCAAAAAAGTAAGTTTATCATTTCAGTAATATGGGGACAAAAATAGTTTCATTTCGGTGGCTGTTATAACTCGTGCTAGATTTGTTTAATTTGTTTCAAAATTGTGTATTAAATTCGCAGTAAGTACTGTTTTGTTTGAGTAGTGTTCATATTTTTTAAATAATTTTTTTTCGGAGTTAAATGTAGAACTAACCTCTATTTTATCATCTCAGTGTTATCATTTCAGTGGATTCGGTGGACTGTTATACCAATTACAGTCCACCGGAATTAAAAGTATCTCCGAAATGATAAAAACATAAAGTTTTAGAGATCCTGGTGTCAAATACAAAGTCATAGTTTTGTAATGTACCTACTTTTACCTAGAGTGTCGATTAGATTATTTAGGTGTATTTGTTGTGTAATATTTGTGCTTAAGATATATAATATATACATATATCTATGTAGTTAGTACATGTTTACTATACTTTAGATACACATTTGTTCGGCTCAACGAAAATGTGATGAGTGTGTGGGTCACCACAGTGTAGATTATTATACCTACTAATTGTCAACAAAATAATTATTTCGAGGGTTTACCTTCAATATAAGTCACTTACCTTTATTTTTATATCATTTATTACGAGTAAATAACAATAATAAATAATATTTGATATAATTACAAAATTTCTTAATTTTACAAGATATAACAAATAAGTTAAAGAGCATTTAAACGTTATATGAAAAAAAAAGAGATATACCTATGTGATGAGAAATTGCCTGTGAGAGTGTTTGTCTGAGTCAATGCAAGAGAGCTAGTGTGTGAGCGCGTGGTGTATCTGAAGGTATAGTATTTTATAGGATCATAGTATAGTGTGTATGAATGTATGTCTGTGGATATGAGAAAGAAGAAAATTGAAAAGCGTGTATTTTGATTTTAGGATGCCGCGGCCTAAGCAACAGACTAGAGAAGAAAGGTTGGAAAAAAGGAGGTTGTATGAAAGAAGAAGAAAAGAGAGAATTAAGAGCAATGAAGTCTCACGCGAAGAGTTTTTGAGAAAAGACAGAGAAAGGTATGCCAGAAAAAAAGCAGCGGGATTAATTGTTTCAAGGCATCTAATGACCCCTAAAAAATTAAGAATCCTAAGAAGAAAAAACAAAATAAGTGCTGCTGCTTATTACCAAAGAAAAAAAAATAGAGCAGCTCCAGCTCCTATAGCGGCTCGTGCTAACCCTCTGGATGAGACAATTGGGGATCAAAGTGATGGTCCTGGACTAAGCACTTCCTGTCACAGTTCCTTCTTGCCTACTTTACGGCGCAGCTTACGATTGAACAGCAATAGTATTAGTACGAATATCCAAATCCAACGTTCTAATACTACAGAAGCTAGAAGCTTTCATCGGGTATACACAAGCAGTCCACGACAAACCCAATCCCATCAAAATTTTGTAAATTTTGACTATAGCAATCCTGGTCCAAGCACTTCTCGTCAAGGGAATCCATCTTCGGCTCGGCGCTGCTTGCCGATGAATAGCGATAGTACAATTGGTTCCAATATTCAACATCATATTGATGACAATGTAGTAACTGGCACTCATTGTGTACAACCAAGTGGCGTACAACGAATAACATGTCCATCAAATCTAAGTAGTATCGAGTCAACATTATGCCCCAACAGCCCTGTTTCAGACTCGTCAATTACATCTGTAGAATTCAAGCGAGGACTTAAAGACAAATTTCGAAAATATCAAAAAACTAAAACTAAGCTAATAACAGAATTACAAAACAAATTATTACAGGTCACTAAGGAAAAAGAAATGTTCAAAAAAAGGTGTAACAGACTACAAAGCAATCATATGATTTTGAAGAAAAGTACCCAAAAAGGAGAAAAACCAGCAGTAGAAGTCATAAAACCTGATGAAAAAAAAAATCAAATTCTCAGGAGGGTGGTGAAATTTTTAGAAGATGATGAAAATTCAACACTGTGTCTTGGAAAAAATGACACCATATCTAGACATGGATTAAAAAAACAAAAAAGACTATTGACAGACACACTTAAAAATTTACACTTGAAATATTTGGGATCAGGAGAACCACCGATAAGCTATTCAACATTTTCAAGAATGAAGCCTTTCTGGGTCACTCAACCAAATGTGAATGCACGAAATACATGCCTATGTGAAAAGCACGAAAATATGAAACTTTTGATTGAATCTATGAAAAGAAACCGCCTTATCAAAGAAAATACAATATCCGACGTTTTAAGTAGCCTATGTTGTAGTAAAGATAACATCGATTGTCTGCAAAGAATATGCTCAAGTTGTAAAAATAGACACATTGATTATCAAGAGTTTAATAATGAAGTGAACATAGCGTATTGGGGTTGGGAGAAGAATAAAAGCATATATGTCAAAAATAATGTAGAAAAATCTGCTATTAAAGTTGAAAAAGTAAGGCGTTGGGTGAAACCACTAGATTTAATAAAAAAATTCGAAGATAGCCTGAAACCATTCCTTAAACATTGCGTCAATAATAAAAATCAAAATCAAGCTTTCAAAACGTTAAAAGAAAATATGACTACGGAAGACTGTATTATACAAATTGATTTCAGTGAAAATTATAATGCCAAATATGGATCCGAAATTCAATCCCTTCATTTTGGTGGTAGCAGACAACAGTTCACTTTGCATACTGTCGTAATATATTTCAAACTCGACAACGAAACTTGCAAAACTCAGTCATTTTGTACTGTAAGTACCTCTTTAAGGCATGATGCTGCTGCAGTATGGGCACACCTCATTCCTGTTTTGCAAGAAATTGAGATAACTGCTCCTCTGGTTCGTAAACTTTACGTTATTTCTGACTCACCATCTGCGCAATACAGGAATAAAAATATATTATATATAATAACTCAGTTATCCTCCTATTGTCCGATGCTGACCCACATAATTTGGAACTATTGTGAGTGTGGTCATGGAAAAAGCGCAGCAGATGGAGTGGGTGGAGTATTAAAGAGAACGCTAGATAAACAAGTCTCATATCAACATGATATTACCAATATTGAATCGCTGGTACAAAACCTACAGTGTTATGTTAAAGGTGTGAAAATTGAAACAGTTGAAGATTATCAGGTGACAGAAAAAGATTGGCTCTTGCCCAAAGACTTAAAGACTTTTCCGGGAACTATGAAAGTTCACCAAGTTGTTTGGTCTAAAGAGTCAGGAAACCGTTTGGCACTTCGACATCTGTCCTGTATTGAAAGAGAATGCCTAAATAAAACTATTAGGTGCCCTCACGGCAAGCATTTAGGTTTTCATGACTTCACTGGGATTCAATCAACGAATTTTGCAAATAATACAAATATAGCACATCTGCGTCCAATTCAACTGTCAGAAAAATTAGTACTACGTCCCAAGCCATTCAATGAAAAGAATCTTTCCAAAAAATTACAAAGGAATAGTTTCATACATGAACCACACACACACTCAATCACAAACATTGAAATATCAATTATTAAGCCCTCAACATCCCATTCCTTTGATGGAATGAATAATCAAAAAGGAGAGAATGAGCAGGAATCATCGATAATACCCAAATCATTGCTCGAAAAATATGAAAACTTCAATGAATTTAGCACTCCATCGTGTTCATTTTTTGAAAACAATGATACTGAAATTATTGAAAAGTATGAACGGACAAGAAATATTGACAGCGAAGAAGAAATCATGATTACAGCCAAGAAGAGAAAAGTAAGAAGATTATCTTCGTCTTCGTCCAGTTCTGATTTGAATATTTTTTGATTTTTGTTATTGTATATTTAGTTTTTTAAATATTTGCTGTCATTTAATGGCATGACTTGTTTTAGGTAGGAAGTTAAACTTATTAAAGAAGACTGATGACTATAATAATTATAGTAAAGACGTGCTGTGGTGTGATAATTAAAGAAGATTTGTTTATTAGGTACATATCTAAATTAAAAACCTATATTTATAGTCATGAAAAGAGGCTGATTAGTGAATTTGAGAAATAATTGTGTGATTTAAAGTGACATGATGAAAAATTAATCTTTAAGCTACATACTTGAACCTACTCGTAAATACGTACCCAGAAAGACTGTTTTATTGGAATAACTATAATTCGCATTAGGTATAAGAATTATAGTTATAGGTAGAACAAAACTTTGTTGTTTTTTGTTCTATTTAGATATGTACGTTTCTCTATTGTTGTAGTAATTTAAGAATAAAGTGATCTCAATCTCAGGTTTCTGTTATGTTTCATACGTTTATGTAAAAGGATTAAAAGTACTAAGCTATTACTACTAAGATATTTTTATAATGTTTCTTATTCATTTATTGTATTTTAAAAATATAAGAGTTGATTTAATTTTAGAAGTTTTACTGATATACCTGTAGAAACACTATTCTCCTCTCGTTACCAATTTAACTAAATTATACCTAGCATTTTTCTCTTAGTGCAATAGGTAGACATTAGGTATTACTATTAATGGCATAACTTACAAATGCAACCATCATATTAATCAGAAACTTTAAGCTTTCTAATCGCGATACGTTGATTCTTTTGAAAATATATCAAGTAAATTAGTATTAGTACATAAACAAGCAAAAATATTTATTTAAGGTTACCAGCATTTACGATAAAGTTTTCCAACATTTTCACACAACAACAACCACAAAAATTACCAAAGGTTATAAAAGTAAAGAAACTATTCATTCATATCATAATAAACATTACATTACATTAATATCATTCTTTGAGGTTATTGTAACCTCAAAGAATGATATATGTAATAATACTAACTGTAATATCTGTATATTAATGATGATATTAAAAAAACTGTGTACTGTCCTGTCTCAGTGTTTATCTAAAATTTGTGGAAATCAAACCTAACAAAGTACGGAACCCTGGCTGGGGGCACGGTTGTTCTTAGCTGTATCATTTCGGTGGATTTATCATTTCGGTGGTAATTTTTATCATTTCGGTGGACACTTTTAATTTCAGTGGACTCTTAAAACTTTATCCTTAAATATTTATGTAAGTTTTGATAATATTTGATGTCCACTCACGCACAATGTTATAAAATAGACTAAAGTATTATTTGTCACTAAAAATATATAGATTGCATTGAAATAAAAAAATCCCACCGAAATGATACATAAAAATCTCTTGTTGAAATTCACCCATATGTTAACTGCTTAGATAATAACTGCTGCTAGTTTATGTTAACGAGAAGTATGAAAGATGATTTATGAAAAGAAAACCTACAGTTTAACTAAAGTGCGGATTTTATTCATTTTAAGAGATGACAAAATTCCTTGATTGCGCGCGGGGGTATTGTAAAGTTGTTAACTAATTAATAAGATAAAAGGCAAACAAATGAAAAAAAGTAATTTTAATATCGTTTCCAGCCGACTAAATCACCTGATTACGCCTGTACTTTTGTCTCACTCGCTCACGTTCTTAAAACCTGTTCTTTCCCACTCCATCATGTCTTCCCGCACCGCGAGCGGGATCGCGCTCGCGAACCTGCAGAGGTCAGTCGAGGTCCGCGCTCCAATACACTTCACTTGTGCGAGACGATACACGCGCAGCCTCGCATAATATAAGACTCAAAAAACTTTTTCATACTTATTTTATTTTATACAAAAGTTTCAAATAAGGAACATTAACTTCTGTGTTTTAATTCCCCATACCGGGTAAGTGGCTCAGTGTTCACAAATTCACACAGTGCTTTTTTTTAAGTGTCATTTCAAGGTCAATGATTTGCAAATTATTTCATCATCTTTTTCCTAGACATCATTTTATCTTTTCTTTCAATCTTTGTACTTACTTCCATCAAACCTTGCTATATCAATGTTTTATGTGCAGTAAATATTAATTCTAAAAGTGCTTCACACCCTTTTTTTTTTAACTCTGTAAACTCCGCCTCTGAAGGTGACCTCTACACACATTCGCTCTAAGCGCAATAGTACCCATCCCTACGCTTTCGCTTACGCTGCCGTGGTCACCGTCAGGAGAGGATAAGCAGAGAACCCCATACATACATTCTGGACGATTAATTCCAGGGACCAAAGTTCGGGTTTTTTCCATCCGGGTTTAACCCGTAAGTCCGTGGGTACCATTGCCGCGTCGCCTGTTGACGACACACGCCGCAGACGAGCCAGTCTTACTGGCATCGAGCAACCGTCGCCTCTACGGGCATCGGGCATCCGGCATCACTACCGCCAACCCTCGGCTCCTCGGCCCTAGCGTCCCTTCAGCTACGCGCAAACCAGGGCAGTACTTTACGCACCTACCTCCATGTTACGGGAAATTTTATAACGGGCTTTTAGTGATCTACGACCTATCTTTTAATATTTTTTATGAAAGTGTTGATGAGTTTTCTTGTTACAGTCCGGTAGATTCGATAACTCCAACGCTACAACGCAACGCTGTAAAGGTAAAACATGGCTGTGATCCTGTCTGCATTGTATTTAACATCTTGCATGATTTTTGTGTGCATACTCGTACTCATGTTTCTGACTAAAAAATGAACTCTGAACTCTGTCTGTGTGAAATTTGTCACTTTTTTGTGTTGTCAAAGTCGGTTTTATTTTTTGCAAAAAAGTTTTTATCCAATTACGTAGTTTTATCCAAAACGTAGTGCCTTTTATTTATTAATTACGAACACAATTCAATAGAGATATAACAATACACCCGCTCGCACGGTGTGAATAATCCCGGATTGTTGCTAAACTCCGCCTTCCGGAATAACCTTTTCTGGTAATTCCATATGTTTCTGATATTTTCCTAAAAATCCATTATTAAACGTTATTTCACTCTGTGAGAAAAGAATAGAGAGTTTATGAGAATGATTGGTTATTATATGTTTGGGTTATTTATTATACGAATCTACATTTTTTGTAATTTTTTTGAATATATATGCCACATTTGAGAAATCTAGATTTCTTTATAAATTACAGTTTTGAGATTTGGGAGTGACTTTGTGTTGAAGTTCTTTCACGTTCATCCTCATTGATACAAACTTCTGTTATAACTAACAGCTCTAATGCCGCCTGGTCTGATCGCCGACTGTTCTTATAAGCTGTGAGCACAATGGAGCAGCATAGCCCACGCTGGCCCAGCGAGTGGCGGCGACTGGCACATTTGTACCGAGACTGGAGACAAAGGCTGATGGATGCTGCGGAACGTTCTCGTTGAAGATACTTGCAAAATTTGTAATGCGACTCATTCAGTAGAATTATTAGAAATGCTGTGTCCTATCTACTAATTTTAACACGAAAAACAATGCCTAATACCAATATCTATGTAATAAGATGAACTTTTCATGATAGAAACATATGACCGAAAAAAAAATTGTTAGTAGAAATCTAGTTACATTAATTTAGATAATATCCTTTCTCTTTGTTTAGTCATCAATGTAATTGATTAAGAAGGGAGTTATAATATGGTCCGTAGATAATAATAGTTTGTTTCGAGAGAAACAAAAAGTAAAGGGGATGAGTAATGAGGCCAAAGAATACAATGTTGCAGTTAGTTAGAAGCAGGTCATCCATTGTGCTCGGTTGGCGAGCGAGAGAGGCGAAATAGAAACTTAGCATGGAAAGTATGCGCATTACCTGCGGGGTTAAATAGGATTGAGTCGTTAGCATTACCGCTACGTAACCAAGCTACGCATTACAAAATACAAGACTAAAGTAGTATTTAAGGACTGGTGTAGTTTCTGTACACCCCTCAGGTAAAACGCATGAATTAATTTGTAAGTGAATAATTACAAGAATAAAAAAGTATTGTTTGCTTGTTATTAATGGACGGACCTGCGGGGAAAAACACGTTTAGGATTTTGGAAACAAGTAGAGACCTTCGAACATATCACCCTCATTCCTGGATCGGTTCGCAGTCGCACGCCATTAAACGGGACTTTGACATAACCGGCACAATGTGGCTGCCCTAGTGGCACACCTCTGCCTACCTGTCGAGGATTACAGAGTAAAGCGTGATGTTGTGTTATATTTATCAGCTGTTAACAATATACTTGTTCAACAAGATGCGTGTTTATAATGTTAGCACGGCGTACACGGCTTCATTGGATAGTAATGTGACTCCATCTGCTTTGCGATATGTATCGCGTCGCCTCACCGAGTCGACTCGCCGCCAAATTATGATTTGTTTCTACATCGATCGACATCAGGGTGCGTGCTCGATTGGTATAGGTAACTTGCGTGGTGGTCCTGTATAAACTCGCGTGGTGGTCCTATATAAACTCACGTGGTGATTGATTTATAATTGAGCTTGTTTTTTTTCTTTCCTATTTTTATTAAAAGTTATTAGTTATTTTTTACGCAGTCGGGTTTTTTTTTTGTGTAAGATAAGAGAAAAAAACCCCGACTGCTGCTAAACGTGTTTTTTACGATTATATAATAAGATTGAGAATTTCGCATTTTTAACCGACTTCAAAAAAGGAGGAGGTTATATGTTCGTGTGTATGTAGTTTTCACAAAAAAACACTAAATCAATCAAACAAAGGTCACCGACTTCTGAAGCTTGTTTGATTGATTTGGTGTTTTTCTTACCGGCTTCTGAAGCTTGACCTTAGTTTGATTGATTTGGTGTTTTTCTCACCGGCTTCTGAAGCTTAAATAATTTTTCACTTTTTTGTGTTTTTCTTTTTGTGTTTTTTTGTTTGTGTGTTTTTTTAAGTCGGTTTTATTAATTTTGGTGTACATTTTTCACTTTAAAGTTCACAAACCTACCTAATCATCCGCGCATGTCTTGTATAGATAAATAAATAACACATTTTTTTAAATTAAAATCATCATCATCTGCCTGCCTTTTCCCCTCCTTTTTTGTTGGGGTCGGCTTCCAGTCTAACCGGATGCAGCTTAATACTAGTATTTTACATAAAGCGACTGCCTAACTGACCTCCACAACCCAGCTAATAGGTACTGGGTAATACGATACCCCTTGGTAAGACTGGTTGTCAGACTTTTTGGGCCACTGACTATATCTAACGACTGTCAAAGACTTACAAATGACAGCCGGGACCAACAGCTTAACGTGCTTTCCGAGGCACGGAGGAAACTCGGTATGTCGGGTGGTCACCCATCCACAGACCAACCTAGGCAAGCGCGGCTTAACCTAAAGATCGACCCGAGCGGCTGTTATTAATTTAGCCACGAGCTCCACATTTTTATTTTAAAATTTAAATATAAGGTATACCATTTTAAAATCCTCTTGATGAGTGGCCTTTTGATTAGAAACCTATTATAGGTTTCTAAAAAAAATTTCCATCCAATTTTTTTTTAAATTTTTCACTAGCCTATGTTACCCGGGGTAACACAAGGATGCCTGCCGGGGTTGCGGGACTGTTCGAAAGAGATACCGTGGCCCCGGAACACAAAGGGCGCTGAAGGAACATGGATGGGCGTTTAGAAGTTTTGGTGGAATAAAGAAACTCACAAACATACATACATACTGTTTATAAGCATACATACATGAACCCTGAAAACATAACACACTCTTTTTTTTTGGGCAGTCGTGTAAAAAGTGGAAAATAACTTTACTTCCGGAAGTCGGTGGTAAAAAATTCAATGAAACAAACAAAAGTCACCGACTTCGACCGAGTCAAGTTATTTTCCACTTTTTATTAGTGTTTTCTTTTTAGCTATGCACTGAATTTATTGTGTTTGATCCGTTTGGATGACAATCTATTTTGGACGAGTATTGTATTATAAACAAATCAACATTTAAAGCAAACAGTGTCTTGTCAAAATCAATGATAATAAACAGTTCATTCACATTAATTTTTAATGTTTATTGCTCTCATTTAAATATAATGAATATTCTGTGTGTAAACAGATAACAATTTACGCAGATCTCCCGCCTCATCCGAGACATTAGTAAAACTGAGGAAGTTACATTTTATGAGCTGAACGTGGAAAAGTAATAAAACAGTTATTGTTTGTTGGAAACATTCCGTAATAAAATAAAATTATTGAGATAACACAATCTCTTTATACAGCTATATTGACCGTTCAAATTAGGTATAAATAAAACAGAAAAAATTTAGTTTAATTAAAATCACGGCATGCAAAATAGGTGAGGCATCGATAAACAACAAGAGTGAACAAAATCAGTACAACCTTCAGTTTTTGTTCGTCGCGTTAGGTCGGATCAGGTTTGAAGCAATGTAAATGCAATCGAACATTTCAGGCGGGTTTAATAAAGGGTCGTACGTGCCGAGAAGCGGGGCCGCAACCCGACGGGCACAGAGCGCACTATGGTAATAACTGTAGCGAGGTACCCCTTGGCCAGGAGAGAAATCATCATATTAATGTCGTGTTGATTCAGCGTCGCCGATCGCTCGCCTCGGCGTTCTGCGGTGACCGTGTACCTTTGATTAGCTCTCGAGTTATGGCGTATTGGCGACAGATCACGCCCCCGCCCTCCGCCGCTACGTGTATGACATCACGTACATATTGACACCGCTATTGGTATCAACACGGTGCCATTCAAACAAACATGTGCAGATAGACTGATGGTAGCTCTCTGCGCGATGTTAGTGCTTTAACAGGTAAATTCACCGAAGCCCTGCAGATGTATCCAACGCTCCAGTAAAAGAGCCGATTATTTTTCTTTTAAGTTACTGCCATATTTAGCCAGAGCTTACACTTGTAAGGCTTATAGCACGGTAATATTATACCGTGCTTATAGTATTCAGCATTTAGACGATAAAACAAGTTCAAAAATAATCACTTCCCGCAAACGGGTTGAATGTGACGTAGCTAAGTTTATTACGTCACGTGTACTTGTCAACACGACTAAATAGGCTTTCATGAGACTTTCAAATAAGCTTTCTTGAATGTTCGCCAAAATATTTTTGAGACAACAAGAACAAGGGATAGAATGTGATGAAAGCTTGTCACGTTTATACACACTTCCAACTTATAATGATTATTGAACACTACACGATTATATATAATGATGAATCCATCATTCTTATATTTACAATGGGGGGTATTGAAATGATATCGCATAATGGGTAAATTTATTTCGTTTTGCTTTATTTTGTGCATTGTTTTCCGATATGAAAGACGACAGGCGCGCGACGCACTCGCGACATGCCCCCCCCCCCCTCCCTCCGCAGGACTCCAACATTGCCCGTATCAGAGGAACAGTGGGGTGTCAGCTCAACCGGTGCCATGGATATCGGAATCGGAACGCTCGAATGACGGGATTGCGGGAAGATAAACGATTATTCGGAAATTTTTAATATTTTGCTTCTGACATCAAAACTTAATTGATTTTACGTTGATATTGAATCGCCTCAAGTTGTAATTTCATTAGGGATTAATTCTTCGAATGTTTGTTATAAACGGCTCAATGATCTCAGTACAAAACGTCTACGTATGAATACAAAATCAATGTGACGTTGGTTTGGAATCACGGTTCGTAAAGATCCAACAAAGCTTTCGAAGAAAAATACGAAAATCTGAAACATCTTCCTTGAGGAAAAACGTTTTTGTAGTAGTGGCAACCTGCAAATAATCTCCTACAGTAACAATTCCAATAAAAATATGAAAGCAGAAGTTAGAAGTAAGTGAGTGTGAATTTGTTCAAGTTGGCGAATCAAATGTTCTAGCTGTTTATAGGCGTGTCTTATACTTTGCATTTGGAGGGACAGTCGGGAAGGTTCGCGCCGCTTGCCGGCGCTCGAGCTTGCTGTTACACTACTAAATCTGTTACTGAGCCGTACTAACATTAATAATTATTGTCTTTAACTGGGGAAATAACCCCTGCCTAAACCTTCTGGGAAAACAGGCGTGTTGTTGTTATATCTATATCTGCTAATGTAATAACTTTTTGTGTGTAACACAGAGTTGAAACTAAAACCTGGTAAATATTTTACCTCCGGCACTAATATTTCAACGAGTCCGCGTAACACTGGTCAGCTTATGGTTTATTTTGCTAGATGTCTAAATTCTCTGGAACAAAAGATTGTAGATGAAGTCGTTTGACCGCAAAATCTAACAGATACTTATGATTAAAGTTTTACAGTGCAATATTATGTTCCACGTTATTTATGTAGTCAGATATACATATTTCTACTTCCTACTAGAAATTGTTTCTATGACCTTGAAGATAACTGAAGGGCGACATACTACACAAACAAACCAACGCACACAAACTACATATACTTGCGTTAAATCTTACGTGAAAGCTAACTACTGTTCAACAGAGACATATCTTTCGGTAATCGACTTATAATTCGAGTAAATCGAGTAGCGAGAGGAATCGATATGAAACGCGAGTCGGTGCGCTATCACACCATTTGCAATAACTTATTGCCTTTTATTCGCTTATCCTGTGATCCCCTCCCACCTCCCCCCGATCTACCCCTGCGTCGCCCGGAACATAAGGCAATATTTAACGCGGTCTTGGCTCCAAAGGGTTGCTGTTGACTCAATACCTTATGACCTTGCGCAGACGGACAAAGGGTTGTTTTGCCAATGCTGCAAATACAATT
This sequence comes from Xestia sexstrigata, assembly GCA_941918905.2. Lineage (NCBI taxonomy): Eukaryota > Metazoa > Arthropoda > Insecta > Lepidoptera > Noctuidae > Xestia > Xestia sexstrigata. The sequence continues at coordinate 19,557,744 of OW799221.2, read as the reverse complement.
TGTACAATAAAGGACCGTTTACTTTGAATCAGTCGTGTGAAAACGTCTTTACTTGTCATTCCTAATAGGCTTTATTTTAACTCCGATCACTTGAGATGAATCTTCTCTCAGTTCATCTTCCTGCATAAGACGTACCCTTTTAGTTCCGGGGTGTCTATGGAATTCACAAATTAATAAACCCGTAGCAAATTCCGTCCATTCCATTTTTGTCCGCATAATACAGTTAAGTACTTACCGAGAAAACAGTTTTTGGTTTCAACCAAAAACTAATCGAAATTCAAAGACCTTCCGCAAACGGGCTCCACTTCTCGTGTCCTAGCGGTCTAGCGGGATACACATACCACAGCTCAGTTCATTCTGTTATCCGTCTGAGAGGTTTCATAATATAGTAATATAGTATCAACCTGGTTCATCAAAACATTCAAGGATTTTTGAACCAAGAATTAGAAGTAGAACTTTTCCTGAATTGTAACAATATTCTTTGTATAACGGAGCATTGGCTCAAATGTCATTAATTAATTTTCAGTTTTAGTAATCACCAGGTTGGTAGTTTATTCAGCAGGGTAAATGCTATACATGGCGGCGCATTAATCTTAGTAAATAATCATCTTAAATTTAAAGACCGCAAGGATATTGTCAGCCTTCTGTTGAGCGAACAGTTGAAATAGCCTGTATAGAATTGGAGCAGTTTATAATATTAAGCGTGTATAAACCCCTTAGAAAGTTCTGGGTTAAGTACTAAAATTATAAGCCTGTTTCAGTCATACAATCTTGAAAACAAATTTCTCGAGCCCACTAGAATAACCCCAAATAGTGCCACTTGCCTAGATAATATTTACACTGATATTATACCTACCCAAAAGTAATTATTAACTTAATAGATTCAGATCATTGTGGACAATTGATCACAATTCCAAATGTAAACAAGAAAGTCACTAGAAAGGATATCATTGTTAATCCAAAAAGTAAACATCGCCTGGAAACTTTTAAAACTAAACTTTTATCCATACTACCACTTTTGTCAGTTAGTGATGATCCCAATCAACAATATAACAATTTTTTCAGTATGTATTTATTGCACATAATTTGAAACCACATTTGTTCCTAAGACAATATCAGTTAATAGTAACGCTTTTTTCAACGACTGGGCCACCATTGGTATTCATAAGAGTCGTAAACGACTTTATGAGCTGTTTGAAGAGCGCTGTGTGTATATAAACACTGTAGAATTTAATTTGTTTGTTAAGAATTATTCAAAATTATTTAAAAAAGATTGTTTGGCAAAGTCACGTTACTTGAGTTCAAAAATTTAAAATAGTAGTAATGTAATTAAAATGACATGGAACATCAATAATAGCGAAACGGGAAGGTCTTGTAACCAAAATAGTGACTACAGCCTTGCTATTGGCGATAATATTTTAAATTCAGACACTCAAGTTGCCACAGCCTTTGAAAATTTATTTGCGGATATTCCCGTATCGACTACTAAATCGCTAAACTCGTCACCTGCTGTTGCCGAGTCTTTACAAAGGGAAAATGTTTCAGTCCGTGATTCCGAATTTAATTTTGAATATGTCACTTGTAAAGATATAATTATAACTTTTCACACATTAAATGTTAAAAAGACCGCCGATCTATGGGGTCATTCTGTGGACGTTGCTAAATCCACTGTTTTAGAATTTCACGGTTTTTCACTACACTTAATAAAAAAGAAAATCACGGATATTATCCCTCAAGTACTTTAAGTGTTGCCAAATCCATTATAAACATTGCAGCTCCTTCTTTAGCTGTAATATTTAACGATTGTATTGACCGAGTTTCCTGATCTAATTAAATAAATAGTAAAATAATACCATTGTTTAAATCTACCCGATTTAAACAATGGTTTTATTTTGTAAAGTACTAAAATGTATATATAAAGGTGTAAAGTACTAAAATGGGTCTATAATTAGTGAGGTCTGATGTACGGTCGAACAAGCTGTTTGGTTTACATTTTACAATGTAATTTGTGGGTCAAACTGTAAACCAAATAGCTTGTTCGACCGTACATCAGACCTCACTAATTATAGACCCATTTTAGTACTTTACACCTTTATTAAAATTACCCACCTTTAGTGAAATATTAATTTTGGCACAAAGGCAAAGTTTTTTCAATAAACATAAGTTATGGCATAAAAAACAATTCGGCTTACAAGGGGTCGTTCAACTACTGATGAACTTTGTGTTGAACTTTTAGGACACATTTATAATGCCTGGGAGGACAAACGCGATGCTTTGGGTATTTTTTGCGATTTATCTAAAGCTTTCGATTGCGTTCTTCATGAAACATTAATCAGGAAACTACACCACTACGGATTCCGTAACGCCTCTCTGGATCTTCTTATTTCATATTTGAGTGATAGGATTCAGAGAGTTGATGTCAACGGGAAAAGATCTCCCGGATCCGTAGTAAGAATGGGGGTACCCTGGGGCTCAATTCTTGGTCCATTTTTGTTTCTTATTTACATAAATGACTTGCCTTACCTCATAAAGGATAATCATGACATAGTATTGTTTGCAGACGACACTTCTCTTTTATTTAAACTCAAACGTCAGCAGTTAGTAACGGATGATGTTAATAGCGCCCTGGCAAAAGTTGTTAATTGGTTTAATGTTATTAATCTACTCCTAAATGAGAAAAAACTAAATGTATTAAGTTTACGATACCCCATGTAAGACAAGTGGAAACTACTGTACTACGAGTAATTAAGGATGAAGAGTTGAAACCGGAAGATAGCACAGTGTCTTTAGGCATAACTTTGGATGCCAAGCAAATTGTCGAAAAAACTTAGCTCTGCAGCATACGCCGTTAGATAAAAATTAAATGAAAAAGCCTTTTAATTCCAATAGCTATTAAAATGACGTAACAATACTACATTTAATCATGCTAAATTTGAATTGATTTTAAGATGTTTAAAAAAATAAAATGTATAAACTTAAATTTTATATATAACTTTAAATAAGTTAGGTACTTAAAGATAATTTATAACAAAATAATTAAAATTAAATAATCCATTTGAATTCAATAAAACATGCAAAATTGTAAATTATACAAATCATGACATTTACTATGGTAACGTATAGAAGTAAATAATACTAGTGATTACGCTAATTGGACCTCTTTTCGGGTAAAGGCCTCCTCCAGAGAATGCCAATTTTCTCGATCTTTGGCGACATCTGTCTAGTCTTTTCCTGCGATTGCCTCTACTTCGTCTTTCCATCTCGCTTTCGGTCTACCTCTACGTCTATATCCGTGAGGGCCTCTCCATAATGTCGCTGTCTTCGTCCATCTCTCATCTGTATAGCAGGCCACGTGTCCCGCCCATCTCCATTTGAAACTTCTAGCGAACGATAAAGCGTCTATAACTTGAGTTTTTTTTCTTATTAAATTGTGTCGTACTCAGATCCTTTAGTTTTATATTTAGGGAACTGCGTTCTAGTGCTCTTTGACACGTTGCAATTTTTCTGTTGGTTGTGGAGTCAAATATCCACGTTTGGCATCCGTACGTAAGGCAAGGTAGGAGGCATGAGTCCATCACTTTCTTTTTCAATTGTAAATTCATGTTTGATTTCATTACCTCCTTGTAGGCCCAGTACTTCTTCCAGGTGATTGCAATTCGCCTATCTAACTCCTCAGTATGGTTCTCCCTTCGAAAAGATACTTGCTTGCCAAGGTAGACGTAATCATCTACGTACTCCACGGTTGCGTTATTTACAGTTATTGGTTTTTCGCAGTGGTTAGTCATTACCTTTGTTTTTGTGATGTTCACCTCAAGGCCAATATCTGTGCTAACTGCGTTGAGCTCTTCCATCATTGTTTGTAGTTCTGTAGCATCTTCCGAGAACAGTACGATGTCGTCCGCAAACCGTAGATGGTGAAGATGTTTCGTTCCTATTTTTATGCCTTTTTTTGTCCAGGGTAGATCTTTCATTATGTTTTGTAGTACCGATATGAAAAGTTTCGGCGATAAAGGGTCACCCTGTCTCCCTCCTCTACAAATTTTTATTCTTTGGCCTGAGTTTTCTAATTTTATTTTACTTGTGCCGTTTTTATAGATGTCCTTTATTATTCTAATGTATTTTCCATTTACGTTTTGAGTTTGTAGAGCGTTCCAAATACTTGCATGTGATATTGAGTCGAAAGCTTTTTTATAATCGACGAAAGCTAAATAAAGCGGTCTTCTAAATTCGTAGTACTTTTCAATTATTTGTTCGAGTACTTGTATGTGGTCTGTAGTGCTGAACGATTTTCTAAAACCAGCTTGTTCTGTTGGTTGGTGGGCTTCAATGTCGTTATCGATTCTTTATAGTAAGCAGGTCGCAAAGAGTTTGGACAAACTTGGCATTAAGCTTATAGGGCGGTAGTTTCCTACATCTGTTGGGTCGCCTTTTTTGTACAGTAGTATGATTTCAGACTCAGCCCATGCCGGTGAGACCTTCTCTTCTTTGAGAATTTTATTGAACAGTTGAGTCAATGGTACTAAAAGTACTGTTTTTACTACTTTTATGGCTTCGTTGGATATGCAATCGGTATCGGTGCTGGTGTCGTCTTTTAGTTTTTCGAGCTTCGTTAGTACGTCGTTCAAACTTTGAAGAGTTTGAAACTCTTCAAATGTTGAAATATCTGTGGTTTGCTTCTGGCAGCCTATAGTTTCCTTAACTTCCTGATTCGACTCATCAGAGGCGCTATATAGCTGCCTATAGAATTCTGTCGCTGTGTCGATAACGTCTGCACGACTTTGGTGTTTAGTGATGGCCTTGGAATTTAGTGCTGGAATCCATTGTTTTTTTGTGGCTAGTTCTTTGAATGCCTTTTTTAGACTACCAGAAGATTTTAAATGTTTTGTTAAAATAGCTTAAGCTTTAATGTCTTTGTAATTTTTTTTTATTTCTTTGTTTGTAGTTTTAAATAATCTTGTAAGTTCTGCTTTTTCTTCGTGGTCTAGTCCAGTTCATTAGATTTCGCGAACTTTCTGTTAATATTGTTGATTTTTTAATCTCTATTATTACTGTCTTGTAGACAATTTTTTATAACATTTTCTATTTTCTTGTAAGAAGTATTGACACTGGTATTCTCATTTACGTACAAGTCTAGCTCAGAACTCCTCATTTTGGATAGGAATTCTGAACGTTCTTCGTTTGTTTTCAATTTGTTGTGAAGGTGTGAAAAGTTTTTCCTGCTCTTTTCGGTGTGGTGGATGTTGTTCTCTAAAATCACTATTTTGTCGTATTTAATGATAGCTTTTACATTTTCTGCTTTGTATTTATCTATTTCTTTTTGCAGTTCTTTTCTTTTTTCAATTACTTTTGGAGGAAACTCTTCTTTTAAATAATTGGTTGTGTTTTCTAGGTGGAGGGACAGGCGTGTAAATAGCCGTGTATCTCAGCGGTTTGAAGGACTAGATACAATCAAACACCTGGATTGCGTGCTGATTCAAAATGCCTATATTTGTCTGTATAATTTTCAAGTTGGGAGTGGTGGCAACAGACGGTGTATGGTGGTCTTATTCTAGCGCGTAAAAAAAAGCGGTACCTGTTCTTCCTTGTTCAGTCCCGTAGGTCTTCACAGGTGGTACCACCTGCCTCTCTGCCTGGTCTTGCGCGCCGATCACCTACGTTTTCTTGAGCACAAATTACACAGACGCGGTAATATGGGATGATTATTAATATCGGTAGATCCCCAATGCTTACGGGATAATACTCAGGATTTTATGGTCTTGCGGGAGGTGATGCCTTAAGATTTAAGACACGCGGTGAGACGAGTGCGTACTGCGCGAGAGCACTATGACATCTGGTTCAACATGGCCACTGGTTCCTCCAAAAAAAATGGCGGTCCCACACGCTATATCGATACACGCCTAAACTGAGGCACACCCACACCTCGTGATACTGCACACCAACCAACTTGAAACTGAGGGGCGGTACTCACCACACCACTAGGTTTTTTTTGTTGGTTAGTAATATTATCTATCTTTCCCAATGTCGAAATCGTTACAGAAATTGGTCTAGGATTAGTACCTTTCCTGCCGAGTCTTTTTATTATTTCCAACTCCGATCTTTCGCATGATATTTTTATGTCTTTGTTAAATATATTTAGTACTTTATCTTCTAATTGATGGTATTTTTCTTCCGATTCTTCTACGCCAAAGAGTACAATGTTCTTTTTCAAGTTCTGTCATTCTATAAGATTCAGTCTTTGTTCTTGTTCTTTGACGAGAGAGTCCAGTTGGTTATATTTTTCATCCATGGCGTTGAATTTTTGGTCTATATGTTTATTTATATTTTCGGTAATATTTGTTTCCATTTGTATCCACTTTTTGTTCCGTCAGTTCTTTTTGTATATTTTGTAAAAAAAAAATAAGGTCTTCCATGTTGAAATATTTGTCGATTGAAGATTTGCCGAGTGAATCAATGAAAACAGCAATATATAGTTACGCTATTTGGCGATAGATGGCGATGGCGAAGACGTTAGAAGAATTCGTGATGTAACTAATTAAGAGACAGCCCGTTTAGTTTTCACTTCCCTGCGCGCACTCGCTCGGGTTCTATTTCGCTGTTGATTTTAATTACGATTTTCGTGTTCCGTGATCGATTCCCGGTTCGTGTGTTGTTACTAGCTAGTTGTGTGCTATTGTGCTAAACTCAAACTCAAAGCATTTATTTCAATTAGACCATTAGCACTTTTGAACACTTTTGAATGTAAAAAATACAAAAAAGAAAATCAAGCTACAGTCCCAGTCACAAGGCATAATAACTTGAGAAAGTACTCTAGTTGCCCATTCCCTAGCGTAGATCTCTATAGAGAAGAACGGGCAAGAAACTCCATGGACACTCTTTTAAAATCAAAATATTGTTACAAAATCTTGGTAACATCATTAATTTTGAGATTATACATATATGTGAGAACGATGTAGAAAGACGTGCACACTAAGAGCGTCCAGAGTAAAAGATTAGATCAATAATTTATGAATAAAGTAATGAAAATGAACCTTGGCAGCTAAGAGATGACCAGTCCCAACTAACAGCGCCCGTTCACAAACATGACGCATGTACCGGAGCCATTCAACTCAACCATATTGAAGGGAACTAAATGACCGGACCCGCCACCATCAGCGAGACAAGCTAAGTGCTGGTATCGGTATTTTAGTGTTTTTAAGTCGGTTTTACTGGTATGTTAGTTAATTTTCTTTACTTTCGGTGAGTACATTTACTTTGTTTGGTGTGTGGGTACCTCGAAATAATGTTATCGTCTTTTAATTATGTTACTTTGCTTACGTTGTAATAATTTGTTTGAATTTCATAATTTATAATATGTTGTCCAATAAGACCCGCCTGACCGTGGCAGAGATGCATTCCATACACCCGGGTCGAATGTCTCTTTCGTACATCTCGCCCGAGGATAGGTCAAAAGGTCAAAAAAAAGGCGCCAGCGGTTGAGGTTGGTGTCGCTAATGACAACCAAATAAAAAAGTTGCAGTCGGTCGATGCTATTAGGTCCGCCGGCTTAAGACTTAAAAAACCGAAGGGCCGAAGGCCTCATATATTAGATAAGGACGTCCCATCCTCAATGGTAGACAATGCTTTTCTGCACGCGCTATACCGTCAAAACATTAAAGACGAGCTGCCAATAAATGAGGATGATTTTATTAAGTCAACTAAAGTGGATAGGCGTTGAAATGGAGTCCACATGTCGTAAACATTTAGTGTCCACCAAAGATAAATTATTTATTGATTGGGCGACTTGCCGTTTCATCGATGATGTCGAAGTAGTTCGTTGTTTACATTGCTAACAGTTTGGTCACGTTAAGAAACACTGCGTTAATAAATCACCTACCTGTGCTAACTGCTCCGAAACACATGAAACAAATAACTGCTCGCACAAGGATAATTTAAATTATATACTGACTTGCGTGGCGTGTAAAGGTTTTAAAAACCGTTTGACCATCGTTGGCGACTTCTGAATTAGACACATTAATTATCGATTATAACTTAGACATAGTACATGTTCAAGAACAATACTAGAACGCTCGCTTACATCACAAAGTAGTTCAGCTGGACAGCAAAGCACGAGCCGGAATTTACGTGTCGCGTTCTTCTAACTTTACAGTAACGTCTTTGCGTAACCTCATGACGCCCCACTGTGCCGTTGCGGTAGTCTTATTAGCTTCTTTTAAAGTTTACGTTGTGAGCTGTTACTTTCAATACTCAGACCCTGTTGCTCCTCATATACATAACCTCCGTCATGTCTAACAGTTACTCGCGGGCTGTAAAGTTATCGTTGGCACTGATGTTAACGCGTCATCGTCTCTGTGGTATGGCAAGGTTAGGTCTACGGATTTCGACCGACGTTGTGCTGTTGAAGATTTTATAGTTAAAATGAACCTATCAATTCATAATACCTCTGATGCACCACCTACTTTTTGCAACCCAATACTCGAATCTTGTATTGACGTCACACTTTCTAGTGCAGACGTGCGCTTGGATAGGTGGCGTGTCCTGCCAGATGAGTCTTGTAGTGATCATCGCCTGATCGTGTACGAATTTGTTCCGATGTCTTCTCAAGGTCCATCTCATATCACTGGTAATTTTAGGTTTAAAGTAAAGGCGCGAATCTTTAGCTCGCTTTTTGCGTGTCACGCCAAAGACTTCACTCCTGATGGGCTTTCAGCTGAAGAAAGTGCTGAAATTATGTCAGACACCTTCACTTACTGTGCTGACATCGCCATTGGTCGCGCATCTATGACCAACATCCATAGATGTGATTGGTGGTGTGACTACTTAATTGAATAACGTAAAAGCTATCGCCGAGCGCATAGACATTTAAACAAGCTTAAAAAATAAAAGGTCACCGGAGAACCACTTAACTTTGCTTTAAGTGCGTTTATAGTTGCCAAATCCCGCTACAGAGCATCGGTGGAAAAATCTATGGGTAATTTACTGCGAAAAATAGTAGAAAAATTTGATAAAGAAGGTCCGTGGTCTCCTTTGTATCACGAGTTCAAAGCTAATCGATCAGTCGACCTGGCGTTTGTCCAGAACATTAAAGTAAATAATAAACACACCACCGGTATTGAGGAAACAACCGAAGTTCTATTAAATAGTCTGATACCTGATGATTCGCCGGTAAATAACAATGACTACCATCGACAGACCAGAGCGTGGGCTGTTGTGCCACCTGAATCACCAGCATCAGACCTTCCATCCATTGACGAATTCATTAATGTTGTCAGGAAACTGCCTCTTAACAAATCATCAGGTGAAGTTAAAATATTTAATCGGATTATAATTGAAGCGTGTAAAACAGCGGGCAACACCATTCTATCTGGTTTCAACCGATGTATTGCGGACGAGGTTTTTCCTCGCGTATGGCGACGTGGCTTTATACGAATAATTTTAAAAAGTGGTGATAAGCCACCGGACGACCCTAAGTCGTACAGGCCAATAACCCTGCTGCCATCTTTAGGAAAACTCCTGGAGCGCGATCGTTCCACGTGTGCTGCCAGACGGGCCAAAGTTTCATAACAACCAATTCGGTTTCACCGTGGGAAATTCTACCGTAGATGCGGCACTTTCTGTTAGAAAAATTGTTAATAACTCGGAACACAAGTACGTGGTTGGAATCTTTTTAGATATTTCCGGAGCCTTTGATAACGCATTGTGGCCGATGCTACACTACTACTTAAAATGAAGAATCGTGGCTGCTATAAAACATATATGTATAATCTTGTTTATTCATACTTTTTAAATGGTTCCGCGAAACTCAATCTCGGACATTATTCTAAGTCAAAGCCCTTTACCATGGGATGTCCTCAGGGCTCATCCTCGCTTCGTATGTATGGAATTTAGGTTTTGGTGATTTTCTCGCAATTCCCCTTCTTCCCGGGTGTTCATTAACCGATTACGAGGACGACGGCCTGCTGCTCATTCAGTCGAGTACTCGGGCTGGTCTCGAGAATTAAGCTGACACTTGCCTATATATTATACGATTAATATCTTAGTGGGGCGATCGAAACCGTCTGACCTTGGCACAGCAAAAAACTTATCAACTGATTTTAAAAGGTAATCTTAAATCATGGCTTAGTATTAAATTTAATAACGTTCCCGCGAAAAGAAAGCAATCCGTGTGCTACCTTAGTATGGTCTTAGAGAGAAATTTTTCATTCATAGATCATATAAAAACTGTCGGTGAAAAAGCCAAAAAGAACTTTTATGTCTTAACGAGAATATCAAAATCTACGTGGCGACCCCACGTAGATTACATATCTAACTCATTTAGTCATTTATAACTTTAAAGCCCATTTGGGGCTACTTACTTGGGGTGTATATGCTACGGGGCACCTGTTTGGGCCGATAGGGCCACCATAGGAGCGGTAAGACGTAAATTGATTCAAAGCCAGCGTTTGGCTTTGATATTCTTATGCAAAGCGTATAGGACGGTTAGTACTGAAGCCTTACCGGTACTGGCAGGTGTAGTTCCAGTCGATCTTGAAGCGCAGCGACGGGCTGCAATGGATTATAACGAGCTTGAGACCACGGACGCGGACTTTATAACCCTACGTGACCGTGATAAGATTTTTCTAGATTATTCTAGCCACAGACCGACGTCTGGGAGGAACTTTTGTCTGAATGGCAATGTAGGTGGGATAATTCCATCAAGGACCGACACCTACACCTGTTCTTTCCATCCGTTCGTGAACGGCTGGCCAGGACATGGTTGGAGGTTGATCACTGTGTTGCCCAATTTCTCACCGGTCATGGTAACTTTAAGAATAAATTATTTTCCTTCAAGCTTGTTGACTCGCCTTTTTGTCAATGTTCCACATCTGACTGCGAATATGAACAATCAGCTCATCACATTTTATGGGAGTGCAGTCTTTGGCAGAATGAACGCAATATTATGTTGGATAGTGTACAGGTTATATCCGGAGTTATTTACTATACAGACCTTGTGGAAACTAGAACAAATTTCCGTGCGTTCAAGCGTTTTTGCCATACCTATTATTGGAATCAAATATAACAGCTCGCAACTTAGGACCCATTAATGTTAATATTTATCCGTGGTACTAGGCAACTGGGCCTATTCCAGTTGTAAACGTCCCTTTGTGCCTATTGGCCTTGTTTCGTTCTGTCTCCTGCTGAAATGGAGGGAAGTGGAAATTACGGTTTTTTCCTACTCCTTCGCTATACTTTTCTGATTAATTTCGTTGCGGGATCCAAGACAGTTAAATTCATTCTCTGGGACTTCGTCGAGCTTCATTGTCTCGGCGCTTTTCTGGTGGTCGCCACTGTTGATTCTGGCTTTCAGGAGTTACAGTGGTTTGGGAACAGTGTGGCGGGCTTGTCCCAAAAAAAAAAAAAGAAACTCGAAAGTGGTTTTACAAGTGTTGTTTATATAGTAATATAAAGACTCGTTCGCTAAGAATACAAAACTGTTTCCCATTTGAGATAAGAGTCATTATAAGTGGAGCGATAAGGATTTTTGTGACCGCGGTCAGATGACGCATGCGATGACGTCACTCGGTGGCGCGGCAAGGAGAGTACCGTTATTTCGCGCGGCGCGTGAGAGGTTTGTTGAATTGAACCACATATATCATGGTAACAATGCCTACATTCATTATTAAGATCCGCGGCATACCATTATGATCTGCACTAAAAATAAATTGTTCGCTTATTAATAACAATAAAATAACAAAATATAATAATATTTTATTAATATTATTAGATAATATTAATAATAATATTATAATTATTCTTACTGTGACCTCTCAGTATATTTATGAAAACCTTTTGTACGCACACAAAAATATTAATTTAAAAAGCGAGAAGCGAGTGCGAGTTCCGATAGTTTTGTTGCTGGGCTATAAGCGAGTGTGCAAGTGCGATGGGCGATTACACGCACCACTCGCTCGGGCCGGCTAGTGTTGTACAACACTGCACGCGCTACGCACGTGTTCTCCTCACGACAATAATGATAGCTACAGTAATTGTTCTTAATATATGTATGCACTCAGATCCGCACTCTAGATATGTTATATTCGCAAGGGAGATGTGAGGACGGGGCGCATGTACTAATTACACGTTAGCTAGTGGCACACTGTTTTTATTCAACGTTCAACGCACGCCGGCCGGCGCATATAGCTAACTACTTCTACATACATAACAAGATACAAATGACCGCTGGTTGGTCTCTTGGTGTGAGTTCTGACCGCCAAGCGAACATCGCTGAGCAACTATGGCTGAGCAAGTATAATCTTTGATAGCTTTTGTTGGTCAGCGACAAACTAGTGGAGCGAGTCCTGGCCGGCAGTGTAAACAGTCAGCAATCAACTAACCTCTTTTGTTTACAAAGAAAGTATAATATCTATTGTACGTTTCTTGAGCGAGAAAATAGCCGATAGTTAGTCGCTTCATCGCCGGCGCGGCGGTGGGACCACTGCCGTTTACTTCAACTGTTCATATAAATAAACCACAGGTATGGTAATAATAAAGATGGCCCGAAGGCCGTTTTCCAGCGGAGAGCAACCCGGAAACTTGAAACCTTCATTTTGTGACATGACAATCTGCTCCAGTTTATTTAAAACTTTACTTCAATATTATTGTTTATAGACATAAAGGCCATTCGGCCTGTTAACGAAATATACCTTCGGAGTTTCGCAGGTATCTGTTTTGTGAAGTTTGCGCTTACAAACTGTCCATCAACTCGGCGTAGAACAAGAAAATTGGCAAATGTTCGGGAATCTTCAGACTTGTGCTCTGTAATCTTTGTGAGTCGATTTTGCCAAAGCCTTTAAGTTATGCTTAAGTTGTTCAAGTCTTTTTCATAAATAAACTTTTTTCCTGGCGATAGGTGCGAGGCGCCGACTGTCAGCCGCATGCTCGCTAGTCTAGTACACGGGTTAATATATTTATGCAAATACTTGACACAAGGGCGCGGGGGGGGGGGGGAAAGTAAGGGAAGTAAGGGAATAGGCCAAATCTAATTTGGCTATAGGTTTAATCTTCAAATAAACGTAGAAAAAGTGAGATGTTCTTCTTTTTTTCGCATTGTAAGCTTAAAATATTGAAGGAAAGGGCAACGTCTTTCGCTTCTGCGACCTACAAACATCTTTGTATTTCAGTAGAATTTCTTCATCTCTCTGTATTGTGGCGGCATAACTTTATAGCGAGTTATCGGCTGAAGTCAACCAAGAGTCAACGACATTAATATAAAGCATGGCTCATGAACAAATAACACTGGTTTATACCTAACTAGGTAGGTAAGTTTTATTTGTGTAGCGTCCATTGTGAGAGGTCATACGTGTGTGTCAACGATCTCTTTGCAAAAACATAACGATTCGTTTAAATGGAGAGACCTCTTTCACTAAAACGTTCCCCCTCACTATCTTTATCGTAGTACATTCATAAAGTCACGCGGTAATTCCGTGTCTACTACACCACTTCACTATTTAGTTTCAGTCCCATTTAGTAGAGGTGAATTGATTGCCAAAAAACCGTATACGAGTATACGTATAATATACTAATGTGCGCGATGCAAGTTCTCATACTAGTAAGTAATTTATTTGGTCAGTAGTAGAAACCGGTTAATATTTATTATGCGATAGAATGCGGGCGGCGGCGAAAGTTTGCACGCGGTGAATGCGGCGCGGCGAGGCAATCAGTGACCTATTCCTGTTGCGTGCGGCGCGCGGGGCGCCGCGGGCGTCTGGGACTGAGCGACACAAAACACGAGAATTTGGCCAACCAGCAGGGGCTTAAAATGGCTGCTTTATCAGAATCATAATATGTGTTTTGTATTTTAACGTGATTCTTATTATGATTCTGATAAAGCAGTCATTTTAGGCCCCCAGGTGTCCGTTCGCATGTGCCTATATTACATACGAACAACTTAGAAATTATCGAGTAGCGAGATGAGAGTACCTAGGTACTAATACGTAAAGTTTTTAAAACTTATATGTACAACGCGATTTTTCTCGAAATAAAAATGTTGCATGTAAAAAAGAACTCGGCTTTCGTTGGTAAATTAAAAATGTTTGCATATTCGGCATGTTTGTGGTATAACATAAATGTTTACTTTATTAAACAAATATGCACAAAGTTAACGTGAAGCCTATATTTCGAAGTCCATTTATTTATTATAGAAAACTTAAACATCGCGAGTTGAATTGATGTTATTTCACTGCAATCAAACTGAGCAAGTATTTGCGCTCACCCCTGGCATTCCACAAAGTTGAGGTATTACGTTCTCATCTTATTAGGGTAATCATTTGTAACGTGGGTTTGAAGAAGGGTAGGGATATAAAAACCGCGAGTGGGAAGATACCTGCGTAACTCATAATCCGTTAAGACATTTAATATTCTCTGTGACGTATGAGACCTACTGCGTTGTTTTATTATCTTTTCTTCTTACATGGTATCGAGTGATATCTAGCTAAACCGTTACGTAGAAAGCTAACAGGTTTTGTTGTAGATAAAAGTAATTAACTACATAGTTGAGCAAAATCAAAGGCACTATCAACGAGCTCTGAAAGTCTGAACAGCATCCGCCGGTGGTCCCGCCCCCTCTGCCGTAAGCGTACAAAGTGTTGCAGGTAATTAATGCAGGGATCTCGCACAACATTCTTTGTTGTTACAGAAACTACTTGATTTGCTCACAGTCTATACGAGGTGAGGCATGCTTCCAGAGTGCATCGCGTTAGAAGGACATTGATTTAATTACGTAGTTTCGTTAAAAAGGCGAAATTAAGTCAGTTTTTGGTTTTAAAAACTACACATACAAAACAGCTAATACTTTTTGCAGCAAAATTTAGACACCAAAATTGCGACTAGCTTTAAGCAGATGAAAATGTTTTAACGAAGGAAAATGAAATGTATGATTTTGTACTGTAAAGAAACCATTAAAACGTTAGCGACATGTTTGAAATCAATCTTAGCCCCTATAAATGTGATCGATCACAGCGCATGACGTCATGTGTCGAGTTCACTCGCGTCACGTGGAGCAGTTGCGACTCGTTCAGTGGTCGTGGAGTCGCGCAACTAATCGCTAATCACTCGGCTAATGAGTCCCGAACGTGCGCGCTGCGAGTACCGCGCCACTGACTGCTCACTGCTCACTGCGAGCGAGCAGCCAGTCGGGGATGCTGCTCACTTGACTGAACTGCGTGCTGGCTACAGAAGGTTCACCAGAAACAATCGACAAGATTACTATTAGCCTTGTGAGGTATCATGTGTATTAAGATAATATGTAAAACCTGTGTTCATTTGCTAGTTTGCAAAGTGCTCATTGCACAGTCTATTAACACACTTAAATCACACTACATCAACATCACTGTTAGGAGTAGATTTTCTGCACATCATGTTTCTGGTTGTCTTAGTAATTAGCTTGTTGTTGTGTGTAATTCCCCCACCTGAGGCATACTTGTGATTTATGTTCAAAAGCGGGGTGTACTCGTACAAGAACAGTCAGATTAACGCAAGATAATTTAATATGACGTTGTATGACGCCGATCTGGTTGAAGGTCGAAATTGTTACATAACTAGTGTCGAAGAGAAACGGACAGAGTTATTATTACCTTCGAATATTGTGGGCTAAGCTTGAGGCTCTTGCCGTTTGTTTCATTCTATGAATGTATACAGGCATTTACCCTATCCATCAGTACTTTAAGCAACATAATATCTTAAAAGTAGTCCCTGAGACGTGATATCACATTCGTGAAAAGTCGTCAAAGTTACGACTATGTAGCGTTGGCTCGGCGCCGAGCTAATTCCACTCCAAACACACGCAATATGGAAATATTTACGAATGTATTTAGTTATGTATGAATGTACATATATACCTAGCATACGTATGTATATGTATGTATCCAGACAATTTATTTCTGAACACGCATTCCGCAGGCCGGAGATATTGATGCCGATTGAACAAGTCATATTGTTGAATAAAGTAGTATCGTTGAAGATAAAAGCGTGTGCTGCCTCTATGAGTGCCACACTAATACATAACATAGATAGATCGTCGAATTATTTAGGGTTTAAATATAAGAATAAGAATAAGAATAATTTAAGAATAATTCTGTAAGTAATAATATGTAAGGTCTCTAAAATTATTTATTTTTGTACATACGCATTTTGAGTCTTTTACTTAAATATTATGGTTATTTGTAATAACCATAATAAATATTTATTTATTATTAATTCCTTTCTTTTATACACTCTGACATTGAATGATTTGACATGAATACTTATTTCAGTATTTTTATTATTTTTTTACTTTTTTATTTTATTTTATGTTACTTTTACCTACTGACTTGACAGGAATATTTACGTATCTTACTTTTTTATTATTATTGACATATGATTTTTGTGATTTTTATTGACATTGATTTTGTAAATTATTATTAATTTTATTTGATTATTGTGAATGTGGACCATGTGGGTTTCATTTTTATATATTTTTGTATGTTTTCTTTTTTTTTTCCCACAACTGTCTGGCAGTTTGAGTACTATAAGCGACCTACCCAAATGTCCTTTCTTTGGTATTGTTCGTAGTTTCGTTGAGCTCCTTGAGTTATAAGTCGAGCTACACGATAACTGACAAATGCTTGCACTGACTGGACAGGTCCACTCAAATCTGTGTGGTTCTTTCTTCAAAAGACCATCTCAGACACTATTCTGCATAGTCCTCATGTGAATTAAGAAAAATTATGTCTGGACTTCAAAAGAGACTATGACCTCTGAGTTTGTTTCGGCTGTTTCTTCTCAGAGTAGTCAGGTACGAAACACCGGCCCCATCTAGTTTAAAAAAAAAAATGACGTGTAAAAGTGTTTGTAAAAACCTACTTGCAAAATAAACATCATTTATCATTCATTTATCATTTATCATTTATCAATAATATTTGTCGGGTTTGTCAGGATTTAAATCGTTAGGGTCGAGCTTATAGAATAGCTTATAGCTTATAGCTTACAGAAGACGGGTTTCGTGCTATGAAAACACACTGGATACGATACGCTATTTTATTTCACAATGCACGGTTCGGGTTGGTCGTTTCCATGGAGAAGAACCGGCAAGAAACTCCATGGTTACTCTTTTCAAACAAATACACTGAATAAACTAACAAATTCCTTGAAATTACACTTTCACACAATAACACTGGGCACAATGAATCGGGTACAGTTTCATGACGTCTTAACTCCGCTGCGATCAGACCCAGAATCCCCGCCTCGCCGCATGTTGTTAACATCAGGACTCTGTAGAAGCCGCCATGGTGGGGTAGACTGGTAAGTAGGTCGCGTGATGTCACCACTGGCGCGCTTTCGATACATTCGCCCGTCCGTACTCATGACCGGATCCGACATATTCATATTCATTTTATTTTGCGTACCATAAGTTTAAAAAGATGTTACAATGGGCTTACGGCTAAGAACAATTATAACCCTGTTAGGGCACAGCAATAAACAAGATTAACATTAAATTTGAAGTAGTTAATATTAGATATTATTTACAAACAAAGGTTAAGTAACACATTTATCAGAGTAACGTGCTAGGTACAACTACACGATAACAATTATAGACATAGTGATAACTTAAAGTAACATCATTATTTCAATACTATTTCTAAATGAGATCAATAGTTTTGTAATATAGTAGATATTTATATAAAATTATTTAGACCAGTTATCTCAAATTATTACAATTACATTGATACAATATGTCTATTACATACACTACACCTACACTGTCGATGGTTATCACTTGCTAAACGTTCAACGACCGTGTAGCTCCGTGAGCTGTAGAGAGGGCGACATAGAGCGACTAAAGTAGAAGTTCGGTTCGTTATTCAGTATCGCGCGAGTTCCAACTCAGTACAGCGATCGGACGATATCGGATTTATAAAAACCTTTCTTTTGTCCAATCACTCGACTTCAATTTGTCGTTGGAATAAACTGCTACGAAAATTAAACTGTTTGGTCTGGTTTTGGAACAAAATAATTTGATCCCTTCTTCATCATATCGACAAATGAAGCGTTTCCCAGAGCACCAGAGTACGTTTGATGTTGAACTCCGTAATTTGTTCTGTCAAGTCAGGTTGCGTTTTTCATTCAGTCATGTTGTGAGCTGGATGGGCTTTCTGCTTCAGAGCCTGATACAGAACTGCCATTTGAGATGAGCCAGATTCTAATGTAAGGCATAGGTTTGTTATTTTCAATTTATGTTTAGAGTTCAGTTTGCCTTCCGTGATAACGGACCAATTTTATTTGACTGCTGCTCAATAGTTGACATCTATTTGTGGATGTTAGGCGGGGAAGTAAATTCTATAGAGAATAAGAGAAGTCAGAATGGAGACTTTTTGCTGGCGAGACCTTGGTTTGAACTCGACTACTTACATTATGGGGGCGGTTATCCATATTTTGCCTAGTTCACAATTTTACCTTCCTATTGTTTATACTAAACACTAAAGCAGGTCACTATTATTGCGTTACTTAAATACTGCTGACGAGCACGTCTGATTCGCCGATCTTATTTTCTTTTCGACACTGTTTATGGTATTCATTGAAATTTATGAAATTGTATAACTTTAATGATAAATTTTGCATGCCTGAATTGGTACAACACAGTGGACTGCGCATTCACTTGACATCTGGAAATGTATAAAATGTACTGTGTTGAGCAATAAAGCAATAAACATTTGAATTTGAATCTGTATATCTGTTTAACGGCTGCAATGCAATGGATTAAAGTAGCGTAGTAACATGAAAAAATGCAATAACTAAACCAAAGGTGTTAATTGACTAATGTCAGAGCGAGCCAATCTTAAAATTCTTCATAAAGTTAGCATAGACGGGGTGTTATTATATTTAACCACGACTGCATACACGTCGTTTAACCCGCACAATGTCGGCGCTGCAAGTTCCCGGCGCCCAAAACGTCATGCAATTGAATTACACAGCGTGAACACTGAACGTGTCGAGCGTGTCACTAATAAGACTGTGTTTACACGCTGCCAGTGTGTGGTGTGGACCTCCTTACTAGCACATAATACGTACGTGGCGACGCGGGTCACGGCGGCACCGTGCGGCTTGTTGCAAGCTCATCTGCGGGATCAACCACACAATTCACCTTAGTATGAGTTCAATGATGATTCGACTGCAGCTTTCGTGCTATGTAACACTCGGTGTCCAAGTGCAGCAGCACAATCGACAATCTACTGTGATAATACTCCTTCTAGTGATTGCAACTGATGAGACCTAGGGACGGTGTTTGTGTGGCTGTATTAGCGCAAAACAGTTTGAACTGTATCAATAAACCAGACTTGTATTTGTAGACCAATTTTACGGAAATTTTTAAATACCGTGAACAATATTTAGTACATTATTAACACGTTTTGTATGGCATCAGCGAGACACCGTTGCGATTCATGCCGCATTCGGCCATAAAACACTATGAGTGTCTAAACACACCTGTTTGTTATTTCTTGCAGCTCACAGCGCAGTGCGTCATTGTTGGGGTTTGCGCAGTAATTTCAGCGAGCACAGTGAGCTTGAGAGAGTGCAAATAAGATGTGTTTACACGCCGCCATTACTCACGCTAACACGTCGCGTGTCGACAGGACGCACCACAACCACACACTCAATGAGACTTCGCACTACGTTACGGTCCAAATAGCGGAAATAAAGCATATTAGATTCTAAACTCAAACTCAAACTCAAACTCAAAGCATTTATTTCAATTAGACCATTATGGCACTTTTGAAAGTCAAAAATACAAAAAAAAACAAAACAAAGCTACAGTCCCAGACACAAGACATAATAACTTGAGAAAGTACTGTAGTTGCCCATTCCCTAGCGTAGATCTCTATGGAGAAGAACGGGCAAGAAACTCCATGGACACTCTTTTAAATCAAAATATTGTTACAAAATCTTGGTTACATCATTCATGTTGAGATTATAGATATATGTGAGAACGATGTAGGAAGACGTGCACATTATGAGCGTCCAGAGTAAAACATTGGATCAACAAATTAAAAATAAAGTAATTAAAATGAACCGTGGCAGCTAAGAGATGACCAGTCCCAACTGACAGCGCCCGATCACGAACAAGACGCGTGTATCGGCGCCATTCAACTCGACCATATTGAAGGGAACTAAATGACCCGACACACCCGCCACCATCAGCGAGACATTTGAGTGAGCATGACTTTCTCTCAGCCACCAAGGCATATTCAAGTCAATGAAAGATAACTAAATGCAAATGGTAGCTTAAAAATACATGGTCCTCACATGTGCTATGCAATTATACAATACTAGGAGATGGAATCTATACAAAGCAAAGATACTTTTACAATCTTCTGCAGCTAGCACAATAATTTGCCCAATTAGTTTTCCCCTATGGTTGTGGAGCAGGACCAGCATTGAGCCAAGCATTTTTATCGTCAATGTAATCCACCAACTTATAATATGCTTGCCTACATAGTGTGCGTTTTATACAAGATTTAAATTTCGTCTCATTCAGTTGTAGAATGTGGGGAGGTATTTTATTGTAACATTTTAAACAGTACCCCATGAAAGATGAATCTACTTTAGCAAGCCTGAAACCTGGCTGAACTAGTTGGTCCCTATTTCTAGTAGTATAGTGGTGTCTGTCACCTCTTTTACTGAATAAATGCAGATTTTTCCTAACATACATGATGTTTTCATAGATGTATTGACAAGGTACTGTCATGATATTAATTTCCTTAAACAGTTCTCTTAGAGAATCGCGTCTACGTAATTCATAAATGGCTCTGATAGCCCTTTTCTGCAGAATAAATATAGACTCGATGACTGCAGCGCGTCCCCATAGTAAAATACCGTATGACATAATACTATGAAAATAACTAAAATAGACTAGCCTCGCCGTATCAACATCAGTAAATTGACGGATTTTCCTAACAGCATACGCTGCTGAGCTCAGCCGTCCTGCAAGAGATGTTAAATGAGGACCCCATTGTAGCCTTGAGTCGAGCGTGATTCCCAAGAAAACCGTTTTATCGACAAATTCTAGTTTCTCTTGATTCAATACTACGTCACAATCACGACTTTTGACATTTGGTAAAGTAAATCTAATGCACTTTGTTTTTTTCCCATTTAGAACTAAATTATTAGCGGTAAACCAATTATGAACCTGCAGTAGGGCGTTATTTACGTCGTCCAGATTTGTGGCACGTCTGTTTATCCTAAATATTAAAGAAGTATCGTCTGCAAACAACACCAATTGCGGGTAGTTGTCAAATAAATTGGGTAGGTCATTTATGTACACTAAAAAGAGGAAGGGACCCAATATCGAACCTTGTGGTACACCCATTTTTACTTTTAAACCCATTGAATTTACGCCATTTACTTGTACATGCTGCTGTCTATCATTCAAATACGATTTTACTAAACTGAGCGCAAGTTTACCTAAACCGTAATGCTCAAGTTTCAAGATCAGGGTTTCGTGATTTACGCAATCAAATGCCTTCGAAAGGTCACAGAAGATTCCTATGGCATCTTGTGCCTCTTCCCACGCAGTAAATATGTGTTTTAATAAAGCGACACCGGCGTCAGTCGTACAACGTCCTTTGGTGAAACCGTACTGTTGCTCGTGTAAGATTTTATTGGTGTTAAAATGGTAAAGCATTTGATTGAGCATTATCTTTTCAAACACCTTGCTGAAAACCGGCAACACGGATACGGGCCTATAGTTATTGGTATCTTTACTGTCCCCGGATTTAAAAAGGGGTATTACTTTACTGAATTTCATTAGATCCGGGAAGACCCCTTGATCCACGCACAAATTAAATATCAAGGCTAAATACGGTGCTATAGTCTCAGTAATTGAGGTACTATTAGATGTGAAATCTAACCGATGGTTACCGATTATAAAATCTTTGGTGTAAGAGCTTGTACGAGTAAGGGTTGATTTCACCAAACATGACTTTACTCGAGAATAGCTAACCACGGAGTATATTAAATTTATTCTTATATTTAACTCTCGGATAACTTCGTCCACGTTCCACCACTCTACACCGGAGTAAATTTACTCTCGGATAGTTATTCTGGGATATGGGAGTGAATCCGAATGATTGAAATGAATGACTGTATAAGCCACCCAAGTTCAATTGCTCGTTTCTCCTCTAATAAGTAAAGTGTATTACGTATTATTCTATTCGGTAGGGTTATACCTATGTCAAAAGTGTCAAAACTAGAAATTCTAACCTCATCAATATTTCGTGGTGTTTGTTAAGCCGGCGTTTTTGAGATTTGCTTGTGTTTTTATAAATTGCAATAAGTATGTCACAAATAGAGAAGCGAAAACGAAGCCCCAACTGTTTGACTTCAGAAAAATATCTTTTGTTAGACATAGTAGAAAAGCACTTCAGTGTAATAGAAAATAAAGCTCTCAAACGATCTGCCATTTTTAGACAATACACAGGCTCATCTAAACTATTTTCACTTTTCACAAAAACAATATTAAGGGTAAGGGTAGGCAATAATATTAGGTACTAATATTTTATGCCAGCGCGCCAGTTAGCGAATCAGCTGCTGTCAAAACAATGACTCTCGGACGCCATATTGAACTTATCCTTAGTATAAGCTCGCTGTTCCTTGAAAATCGGCGGAGTAGAGATTTACTCCAGCATAAACTCTCGAGTAAGATTTACTCTTGTTTAGTGAAATCGACTCTTAGTCATTTTCAACAAATTCTTGTTTATTCGTGGTATATATTCGTGGTTATTGTTTAGGTGTCAAAAGTTCAATTAAATTATTTTATCTTCTTAGGGTTCCGTACCCAAAGGGTAAAAACGGGACCTTATTACTAAGACTCCACTGTCCGTCTGTCTGTCACCAGGCTGTATCTCATGAACCGTGATAGCTTGACAGTTAAAATATTCACAGATGATGTATTTCTGCTGCAAACAGCTGCAAACAAAAACAAGAACAACAAACAAAAAAGCTACAACAAACGCTTTCTGCTACAAATACTAAAACAAGAAAAAAAAATATTTAAGTGGGGCTCTCATACAACAAACGTGATTTTTATCGTTTTTTGCTGGATATTAATAACGGCAACCGGTACACGCTTGAAATACATATTCACAGAATATTTAGTTGTATATTTACTTAAAAAAAAAAAAAAAAAAAAAATACTACACGAATGGCGCAGCGGTAATTACAGCCTTACGTTCTTAGGGTCCCGGGTACGAATCCCGGTAGGAGCAAATGTTTGTGTGATGAGCATGAACATTTGTTTCCGAATCATAGGTTTATATAATTATGATTGCGCATTAACTTCGCCCTGCAGCGAGGAGGTGGGAGAACCACTTAGCGCGCTACGACGTAGCGCACACTTAGTCCAGAATGACGAATAACGTAGCGTGCTACCGCGTGGCCTGATGCACGTGTTGTTTACAATGCGACGCCGACATGTATAATAAGTATGTATCTACAAACAAAAAAGTATCTATGTAGTATATCACCTATCTGGTGTCCATGACACAAGCGTCGTTGCTTAGTCGGGCACTAGATGGCGCTGTGTGTAATGTCCAGCGGTATTTATTTATTTATTTGGGGGGGGGCTCCCATAATTACAACAAACGTGATTTTTGTGCCGTTTTGTCTAATGTTGTAAATATAATCAAAAGGTACTTGGACGGTTTTTTCTTATCTAAGCGTAAACAGTAAACTTATGCACCATTTACAAACATTTATTTTAGCGCGGATTTGCCCGAGCTCGTAAAAGCGCGAACGTTCTCAGCGCTGTTTATTACCCGCAGGTAATGAAGCTGCCGTTAAACCAGATTCCTCGCAACAGAGACCCGACTGCGGGTAAGAGTTACTGCTCATTGCAGGCCGAGGAACTAATGAGCAGGGACAGGATTTATTAAACATCCATTAAGAAAACAAATAAGCTTCACTGACGCCAGCAATTAAGGAAAATATGCTAACCTCGCCTGGAAACAATTGTGACATTTCTTTCCCCGATTGAGCCTAAAAAAATCTAAATTACTTTGAATAATAAAAACGCCGCAAAAACAATTTACATTATTGTCTATTTCCCCGAAGCTCTGTTCGTCATCCGCACCGCTGTAACATGCCGTGATATTAATTTATACAAAACGCAACATTTGTGCCGTACATAAAATTTTACGATCCCGTCCGCAATCTGACTTACAAAACAGTCACACTCGTATAATAATAAAAATCACATTTCAATCCGCGACTCTGCGAGCGTAAACAATATTCGTTTCATTTAAGCCGCCGACTTTATGAGAGTCATTACTGTTAAAGAGCGATGGCCGTGCCGTTGCCGTGCCGTTGCCATCCCGTTCCGTGCCGTTTCCGCTCTGTGCCGTTTGCTATTTTTGCCGAAAAACGCGCACCTTTATTGGTGGCTATTTAAATAAAACAGTTATGCTCGCGATAATTTATTTGGAAATAAATGAGGTAGTGCGCAGTATTTCAGTGTTGATGATGCAATGCGCGAATATTGTATGAAGTTATTGAATGCACTTTGCTTTTATTGAAGCCTGTTTGTGTAAGTGGTGGCAAGTGCCGAGTGGCAGCCAGAACATACAGTTTAATGTTACAGGGAATTATGTATTGATATTAATTTTGTGAAAACTATAAGTACAGTGCAGTGAGGAGACGTTTCATCAAAGAGGGTGTAAATAGACCCTTAACAAAGCCGAATAGCACTTATTTTCCTCGTCATTGCGATCATTTTTAGAGTTCCGTACCCAAAGGGTAAATACGGGACCCTATTACTAAGACTCCACTGTCCGTCTGTCTGTCACTAGGCTGTATCTCATGAACCGTGATAGCTAGACAGTTGAAATTTTCACAGATGATGTATTTTGGTTGCCGCTATAACAACAAATACTATAGTAAAAACAGAATACAACAAATATTTTTATATTGTATTCCCATACAAGAAATAAGAAAGAATTTTTTTGCTCGATATTAATTACGGCAACAGGCAGACGCTTGAAATATTCACAGAATATTTAGTTGTATAATCACTTTAAAAATAAATGGTTAAATTAAAATAAAATAAATATTTAAGCGGGGCTCCCAAACAACAAACGTGATTTTTTTGCCGTTTTGTCAAATTTTATTTTATTTTTATTTTATTTGGGTGGCTTACAGCTAACAATATAAACAATTATAATGATACAAATAACGAAAAGCCATTTACAAGCCTCCACAGTTAGCAATAAACAATGTTGCACAAATGTTTTATGGATAATGATACGGAACCCTTCATGCGCGAGTCCGACTCGCACTTGGTCTTTTATTTTTTTTTTGGGCCATACCTGGGAACCTACTAGTTACGGAGATATTGGAGGTCAAATTTCCAACTTTTACCCAAGGTGTTTCGTGTTGTAGGTTGGTGGGGTTTTTAAATACTAGTTTGTATGGTCATAGCTTTACTTTAAACCTCCATAATTCGTTTACTATTAAATGCGTCCATCAGCACAATGTTTTGAGTGCGTTACATTGAGTTTTACCGTAAAACGTCATTTCACACCTAAAAAAAATTTCGCTTACCAGCAATAATTTTTGCGTAAAGTTACTTAGTTTTGATGTACAGAATGCTTGGTTGACGGCTTTTTGAAGGGTCCGTTTACAAACTGTATAGTTATTTACATATCAATAGCAATGAGTCACTTCCATAGATATCTTTTCGCAAGGACAATGTTTTTAGACTCCACTTGAGATACTTCGTGATCGTCTAGTGCCCCGGTATGTATAGGGCGCCTTCAACGAACGGACTAGTTGCCCACACAAGACTGACCGTGAATAACAGCTGTGAACATGAAGATCAGTGTCTGCAGGCGTTACACTCATATATCATCGTGACAAGTTAACATTGAATTTTTGAATTAAAATCACCGGCGCAGTGGTTATTACATGCTGTGCGTAATTTATGAGAACACTCACATAAATCACTTGGACCTCATTGACGTACAAGTGCAATGTGCTTCGGACAATAAATTCGTTTCAAACACTGAGACCCATTCGTACGTAAAGCTAAAGTTATATTAAGTTAGCACAATAAATTGAGACTCACGATATGTTTTTTAATAAATACGTTTACAAATGAAACTTCTTGTTGGCAAAAAGTTGGAACAAGTAATGTCACGTTCTGGTTATTAATAATGAGTCGTTCAGATCGACGCAAGCCGTAGCGCTTCTACGAGCACACAGATTACTACGCGCCGTAGCACCTGCGTAGCACTTACGTAGACGCAACGCTACGCCGTAGTACTTTTATATTTTATGTACATTCGAAAAAGTTACTTTTAGTGGAATGTTATTTAAGTACATTTTGTTTATTACGTTAATGGAGCGTAGAATCTCCATTATTTTAATCAATAATTGTACAGGTAGGTTGTTTAAAATAATTGGCTCCTTGTTCGAAACAATGTAATATTCTGTAAATGAGCTGTAATGCTTGGGGCATCGGGGCACGGTACCCCATTACTTGGCGGATGTTGTTGGGGACTAAAGGATTACGCTATGATGGATGGCGGGGGATGGGTTCCCATGTCATGTACTGGCCGACAGTAGGCTCAGTGGTGCGGCTGCTAAGTATGCCGCTGATAATTTTGCTATCAGTACTTTATTGAATCATCGTTAACTAATTTATTTATCTTTTCTAAGTGATCTTTATACTATATCATAACTACATACGGTAATATACTATGCAAACGATACAAGCTATTCTGGCAAACTACAACTACAGCCGGTTACGTAACACACTGACACTGGTAATGTCTTTAATTTTGCCAATTTTTTAACTATTCATTCCGTTTCACAAGATTTTTTTTTCAATATATGAAAGACATGGATTCGATTTTTTTAAATTCTCCGGATTGTAATAATATGTAGTAACTCTGTTAGGCGGTTGGGGTGCAGGTTCAAGTCTATTTAAAGTTCTAAAATTAGCTCGTAGAGGGAATCGCGGGAAGGTCTCCAGTGATTCCCTCTACAAGCTAATTTTAGAGCTTATTTGCCGAGCAGTGGGACAGTTAAGGCTACAAAAAAAATCTAATTAATTGACACTCTAAGCATAACATTACTTACTTTATTTCCCTAGGAAATATTTGACTACAAAGTAACTACCACGTGCATAACACGGTGGAAAGTACTGTTCTCGCAGGTACCCGCCCTTCACGCAGTCACGGCGTCATGGCCTTTTCTCTCTTCTTCACGGGATCGTTAGAGATCATTTGCGTGTCAGGCGTCGGTAGGCGTCGGTAGGCGTGTAGGAAGCAACGTGTAATGGCTCTGGTAACGATCTATTCACCGACGATGTAACCTATTGAGCTTATTTATAAAATGGCAAACTGTAAAAGAACACCTATTTTGTACCTCACCGACGAAATCACTTGGTTTCAGTCTAAGTTATATTGGGTACAATTTAAAAAAAAACGTTTAACTTTAGTAGTAATTCAGTTCTTCCAATTTAGAAACTGAACTTATAAAATACCTCCGTAGCATGACTTACACTGAACTTTGGTTGGTGGTGTTCCTGAGCAAGAAAGAAAAATCAGGGACAACACATGCGAAAAAAAATAAGTTAATGTATGTAATTATTTTAAAAGTTTACATAGTTTTGCCTGAATAACTTACACAAAATACGTTATGAGGTTGTCTTCCTCTGTAATCCAAGTTCATTTAACACAAATGGCACAGAAACACAGACAAACATAATATATGCCTGTATAATAAGTGACATTACTAAACTTCCCCACTTATGAAAACATCTCCATCTGCTTGTGTCTGATAACTCCATTATATAAATAGTTTGCTCTGCAGCGACACCACTTTGGAACACTACCGGTGTCTCCACCCTACTACCGTCTAAGCAACTCGTGATTGAACTTCCACAGATATATATTATAAGTTTAATTACTGTTTGTACGCGATATGTCCGCGTGTCTGTTTGTACGCGATATGTCCGCGATATGTCCACGTGTCTGTTTGTACGCGATATGTTTGCGATTTGTACACGTGTCTGTTTGTACGCGATATGTCCACGTGTCTGTTTGCTGTGTAGTTTGCGTTTTTGTTTGGCATCTGTGTGGCTTGATTAAGCATTACAGTGTGAAGATTTACAATAGGTTTCATTTGGAGAGTTAACTTTTACCCGGTGAAATTTGAGTAAAGAAATTAAATAAAAACCTTTTAACTTTAATAAAATTGGTAACATTTTAGAGGATATCTAAAAAAAAAGGTTTTCTAAACCTGAACTTCCCGTCTCTTGTCTCCACAGCTAAATAAATATTCTCGAAGCCTAATCACCTCAATTTGCATACTGCCTGACCGGCTCTTCACCCAACAGCGCCATACAACGAGCGCTGGGCGGACGGAGGCTAATCAAACTTTGCAACGGAACCTCTTTGAGGCGACGCCAGCACCGATACAAGTTTTATGATAACTCACACCATGTTTGTGAAATATATAATTACATCTGTACTTTTGCATATTTAAAGCGAAAAATATTTCCTGCCTTTGAAGTGCAATAAGTTTAAATTGAACAGAGATTTGTATTGGCTGCATAAATAGCATTTTTTAGCGGCATTTATTTATTTATTTATTTACAGTTACGTAAATAATGTTACATAAACAGTTAAGGTATTTCACTTCTATTTTACTGTTACTGCAAAGTTCTCATTGCTTGAGGACTCTCTAATACACTGTTCATTCGACAAAAAAAGCCTAATAGCGCGTTTGATATCAATTCGGTAGCACATAATCAAAGACTTCCCCCCCACCCCCGCCCACACCTCCCCCTGCGGCCGCCTCCGTCAAGTTGCAGTGGCCACTATGTTTTTCAGCTCGATTTACCGGCAAAGAGAATCTCTACCCGCCCGACGCGAATTAGCACTTCAAAAGGCGATGAGTGAACCTCTCCATACTCTATTTTGTACACTTTGATGTTACTCGCACATTTAGTGAGAATTTAAAATACGGATGCACTTTCAAATGCTGCCGTAATAGAGCTCTGAAAAATGTATGAATCGCTACGTTGATTTTAATGAGCGAATTACATACTTTCGTGTGCCGCTGGTTATGAGCCGTGTAAGTAGCATTTTATTATTTGAAGTGGCTGTTTTCATTGCACCAATATATCACACACTGCGACTACACTGTGTAAACTGTTACTCAAAATGATTCGTAGAAATAGAGATGTGATTTCATCAAACATATTTGAAGCAAGAGAAACATTTGATATGAACCGTCAGTCGATTTTAAATAATATCCATACAGCTTTTTTACCAATTAACGGTACGTTACGGAGAAATCCAAAGGCTTTGAGAACTATTGCATTTTTAGTAACATTTCTGTTTAATCGAAAAAACACATTCGCAATTTGTACTTTCTGAATGTAACAATGGGGCTCGGGAGCAAGTTAAAAGGCTACACCTGAAACAACAGTCAGGTTTAATTAAAATCTTAAAAAGTGCAATCTCACTTTGGCGTGTGGCCGGTGTCCCTCGGGGCAGGCACCTTGGCCCGGTGCGATGCGACGGGTGGAGGGGACAAAGCAACAACGACAAACCGACGCGTCTCCGGGACAGCGACAATGATAATGCACAGTCGAATATAACGCGCTGCCCACGTGGATGTGAACGGAGAAGGGCAGTAGCACACTGTGTCGACGACAAAGTATTGAGTTTAATAATTGAACTTATTGTTGACAAAATTAGGTAGGATTATCCTTATAACGATTTGGTATAAATCTCAATAATTTACTTTTAAACCAAATTTTAAATGGTACCGACAACAATCATGATAGATTGTAAGAATCAATTCAATAAAACGAAAACTACTGAAAATATTATTAACGAAATGTACTTGTTAAATGAATAATAATAATAAGACCAAGTTTTTTTTTAAAAAACATGAAGCCAATTTCAAAGCGAGAAGCTTGAAACAAAAGTGATCCCAGACAATTGGCGTCGAATAGAATAGAAACTGTCAGTTAGACATAACTGACAGTTTCTATTCTATTCGACGATTTACTATCGAATAAAACATTTACCTTGTTTAAGTTGCCTAATTTTTAACCAACTTCGGGTTCAGGTTATGTACTCCACCACAGCATCTTTTTTTCCATGTTCCACCGATTACTCTGTGATTACTGCGCCGATCGTGATTCATTTTATATTTGGTAGAAGAAGCCTGCTCCGTGGTGAGTAGTTTAAGAGTTAGCTCTCTTTAATACGTATTCTTGGCCTATGTAGATATCATGGTGGTTCTTTAATCTTTTTGTTACAATGTAAAACTGTTTCATGACAAGAATTTGAATTTTTACAACTAAAAATGTAAAAAAAAACTATTTTGCAAAATAAAATTACGTCAATACATTGTCCTGTTAAGTATTTTGTGTGCACATAAAAAAAAAAAAAACGACTTCCAAAAACACTAAAACGTCTTAACGTTACTTTTGGAAGTCGGTAGCAAAAAGGTTAATAAAACTATAGTCTGCGCCAGATAAGTAGGAATCAAAGGTCATTAACATTAAAACATTTATTCAAATACAAAATTACGAAAACAGAAATAATGACATAAACTTGTCCCGGATTTTTTTCTAGTAATAACAAACGATTCATAATGTTTTGTCGGGGTACCTACGCAGAGAAATTAAGGAAAGAGCAATGATCTTTAATTCCTACTTATCTGGCGCAGACTATAGTAAAGTCAACGAGTACGGAAAGTAAAGTTATTTTTGTTTTTTTTTTTGATATTACTAAAAGGTTTTTTTTTTATTTTCTTTCTCTACCCAGACTACTTTACCAGTAACACCCATTATCTTGAACCCTCAGCAGAAAATATAAAAAGCATCTCTATGCAAATTGACAAGATAAGTAGCCCGCGCGGTTCCCCACACACATCACGTGTTCAACGCGTACATTTTACGATATAAATACTAAGTTAATCAACCACAACCTTTGAGCGTAAAGAAGCGAAATGATCAAAAAAAAAAAGTGTTCAAATCTCCCGCGAACGTTCCTATCATAACGTTACGCTACAGTGTACGAGCACCCTAACTCAACGCAGAACAGTTTTACCAAGAGAGCTTTTAAAGCGTAAATTCTGACAGGCACCGCACACACGAACAACAAAAGGAATGCCTGCCCCACTCTTGTCATAAAGCACCCAATCTTCGCGTGTAGCTGTCCTAATGCACCTCGTAACACACACGACTTTTATTACATAAAGTAACGGTCTGACTGGCTGAACTTTATTTAAATTTTAAACTTAGTGTGTGATGTAGGGCTCTTAGTGAATGTATATGTATACATTTGAAGCTAATTAAGGTTTTTGAGCGTGAAATTATGAAACCTCTTGCCAAATTATTAGCGCGGTGTGAATACTAGAACTAATTTAATTACGTTATAGATGAGTGTTATGCTCCAATTAACCGCTTCATCGCTTTCAATTCGATCACAATATTCAATTCAGTTGATTCAAATGTTATCTTTCTGCTGTTTTAATTATTTCTGTTTAATGTTCCTTCAACTTTACTTAGTATACTTGTGGTATATTTCGTTACATTTCATGGAATGTCTAAGATTATAACAATTTGCCGAGCAAGTAGCATGGCACACACGTGTTTCATATTATTTATTGATCAGTAACCCAAATATTCCTCATTTATCTATTTGATTATTTACTTAAACATACGTTACCTAAGGGCAGAACGAAAAAATGCCGGCCAAGTGCGAGTCGGACTCCCACACAAAGGGTTCCGTAGCATCAATCAATACAATGACAATATTTTGAACGCTCATTCATAATTATGTCAATTAGCAGTCTACAGCAAAACTTTTACGTTTTACGAAAAAGTCCCTTATCTCAAAAATTTAATACCAAATGTTATTCAACCCAATTTTCGTTGAAAGTTCTTTTTATGTTTTACAAACCAAGTTTTTTCATATTTATTTCTCCTCTTACTTTAGAAATTAGAGGCACACTTTTTTCGACTTTAGAAGCCAATATCTCATCAACCATTGACTTAAGAAAAAAAGTATTTATGGAACGATGTGTGTGTCAAGAGCTTTCGATAGACTTCCTGTATACATATACGTAGATATTTTTTTCATCCCTTCTATTCGAAAAGTGTCGTTTTGTTCCTCTATAAGCGGGAGGGAGCAAAGTAGCTCTTTTCTCCACTCTTTACTACACTTATTTATTTTATTTTATTTTATTTTTGCGGGCAGTATGAGATTTGAATTTGGAACATGAATCGTTTATTGAAATCGAACGCAAATTGTATAAATTACTTATAAATTAGGACGAATTTACAAGGGTTCCGTTTTCCCCATTTGGCAACGAATCCTAAAGATGGAAAAATACAAGAAAAATGACGAAATCAAAATAAAAAATTATCTTTAACCTTTTGACCGTCATAGTCACATATACGTGACAAGCAAGCGCGTGCCCTGTACGCCAAACGACACAAATATGTGACAAAATGGTAAGTGAAATTGTAGCTTGACGTGGAGGGCACGCGCGTGCTCTGACGGTAAAAAGGCTAACTGAGACGGAGCTAAGATACCGTTTTATGAGAATGCGAGATAATTACCACATTATCTCGAAACTTGGAAATGTTCACTTCTACAAGATTTACTCAGCTCGTGAAGTATGGATTTATTTTCCCCTTTGTAACAAAAATACAGAATTTAAAATCGAAGACAGTTCTTTTACATTCTGTATTGTTTGCCAAAATTATTTTGTGACTGAAGCGTTTGTTTCATCTAGGTTGGAAGACTGTGTACCTTCATACTTCCAGATATAAACACAAAGATACGAAGTTTTATTTGAAAGCTGTTACTTGAACTTTTGACCTAAGAGATTCTAGGAGTTCTTTGAATAAGTATGCTTTTACTTTAACTTACATCAAACGTCCTTTTCAAATATGTCGCCCAAAAAACAATGAACATAGAGTAGGTAACGTTAAGTAAGTTTTTTTACAACTAGAACGTTTACCTGTTACCTCTAGACACCACAGCGTGCCGTCCCCATCAACTATTACAGTAGAGCCTTCAACAACATATTTCTTGTAACGTTGTTAACTATTAAATTGGCTAAAACGGAAACAAACGAAATCGGTAGTCATTTTAATATCGTTCCAACCGTTTCACACACCTGATACGCGTGTATTTTTGTCTCGCTCGCTCTCGGTGTTAAACCTGTTTGACTTACCACTCGACATCAGCTGTGCGCCGCGACCGGCGATGGAAGGGTGGGCTCATGAGCTGGCAGAGGTCAGTGAGCCGCGTGTACACACTATTTGTGCGGGACGTTTACACACGCGTAGCCTCACTTTACATTTCTAGAACTTGGATTATTTTCTAACTTAATGATACTCACTATTTTAGTATTGAAAGTTTCTTATAATGTTTAAGTTAGAGACAGTGCCAACCGCTATTTGACAAATTCACGCAGTGCTTATTATGTGTCATGATGGTCAATGTTTTGCAAAATTGGTTCATCATCCTTTTTTCCTTGACACCATTTCTTTCTCTTCTTTTAACCATTGATCTTCTATCCATCAACCTGTGCTTACATCATTATTTATGTACGTAATTATTAATTTTAAAAGTGCTTACACTCCTTTTCTTTCTTCCTAAAATCTTTGAAGGTGACCTCTACACATTCGCCTTAAGCGCATTAGTACCCTATCCATACGCTTGCGCTTACGCTGCCGCGGTTACCGTCAGGAGAGGATAAGCAGAGGACTAGTTATTTACATTCTGGACGTAAATTCCAGGGACCGAAGTACGGACCAAGGTACGGACCAAAGTACGAGTCAAAGTTCGGGTTCTTCAAATCCGAGCAAGTACCCGTAAGTACCGCTGCCGCGTCACCTGGTGACGATACACGCCGCTAACACAGTCACCGCTACTGGCATCTGGCATCCGATGCCACTACTGGCATCGGGCATCCGGCACCACTTCCGTCTACCCTGCGGGTCCTGCACCCAGCTCCTCAGTTCCAGCGTATCTTCAACTACGCGCAAGCCGGGATAGTACTTGTCGCACCTACACCTCCATACACAGAGAAAAACTATGACAGGCTTTTGTAACCTACGATCAAAATTTTTTTTTTTATTGAAAGTGTTGTTGAGTTTTTGTTACTTCCAGTAGTTTCGATAACACCAACGCTTCATCCTACAATAAAATTATAATGTAACCGTGGAGTATTTTCTTAATGCAACAAAAATGGCAATGCTTTTCAATTTAAACATTCTAAAACATTATTTACACTGTCGAACATCCGACCTTTACAAACGTCGGAAGCTATTGATTAGGAGTTCCCTTCAAAACCGTTTAAAGGTTTCAATCATTAAAGTGCCGCATAAAGTGCCGGTCACCTTCAGTAGCAGCGCGTGAGATGGTCGTCAGGGAAGCAATGCTATGCGTTACTAATGAGCGGCACGTCTCGGCGCGCCAATTAGCACGGCCCTCACTACACAGTACACACACACGTGTATGTATACATAGTACACACGCTACTACTCTCGGTAAACAAAACACAGTCATGTGTGTTGTACGATTGTCGTGTAAGAGAATTAATTGTTCAAGGACTAGGTAACTAACTAGTTAGGATTAGGATATAGGCCAGCTTGTTGTCATCCAGATGTATTTCTCTCGTCACAGGTTACAGGGCTACGACATTAGGCCGTTACCGTGTTAATCTAAGGGCAAAGTTGCCTGAAAATAAATGAATTTTATATTATGTTACTGTTATGTGCTCCTCACTTTGTTGACTGCGAGTTGTCGCTAGTGTTCTAATTTTATGAGAGCTGTTTATTTTAATGTTACACCTAATTAAGAACAACATTAATTTGTATGGTACTTATAATGTTCTTATTTTGTCGACAAAACTATTTTAGAAAAAGTCTACACAAGTTTTAAAATAAATACGAAAGTAGATATAGGAAACTGTGTTGTTCGTCACAATGAAGTTGTACAACTATCGCACAAGCTTACATGACACCTCACGAACAAGCTATTTGGTTTACATTTTACAATGTAATTTGTGGGTTAAGCTGTAAATCAAATAGCTTGTTCGACAAAATTTTACCGATTCGCCAAGAATCGGTAAAATTTTGCAAATAAAAGGAAGGTACTAGAGACGAAGAAAGAAATACAGAAAACGTATTTATTTGGCTTTAGCCGCAAGTGTATACAACAAAATAAGAATAAAATAAAAAATAAGAAACTTAAACTAGGTCCACA
Source organism: Xestia sexstrigata (assembly GCA_941918905.2). Taxonomy (NCBI): domain Eukaryota; kingdom Metazoa; phylum Arthropoda; class Insecta; order Lepidoptera; family Noctuidae; genus Xestia; species Xestia sexstrigata. Next base: position 19,522,432 of record OW799221.2, on the reverse strand, counting down.
ATAAAAATACTTAAAACTAAACGGAAAAGAAGAAGAGAAATAATATTGTGTGTCTCACGGCTGCGCCAAATAGGCCCAGTTCAGCAAACTGCCGAGCAACTAGTGCCCGACGCTGGTTTTCAACTGGACCTGAGATGGTGATGTTACGGACATAAAACAGTTTTATGCTGTGTGTGTTCTCATTATATATGAAAAGATACTTATATAAAATAAATGTGTGTCCAATATTAGCAAATAAACTAGATAAGTAGATATGAATGAAAGAAACCGATAAAAGTGCAAGACAAAACAAACAACCTAAATGTACATGGATAAATAAAACGGACGCATACAAACATAAACCTGTTTTGCACGTTCAATCGTTCAATCGCTGCATCAACTCAATACACTGCAAGCAGCCGAGCGTGATGGACTAAAAATAAACATTAGTCAGAAGTGAACGGAATATTTTGCAGATGTGATGGCAATTTTGTGGGTACTTATATAAGTATGGCAAAATATTACATTTCCAACGGAAAGTGGGGCAAGTTACACAAACGTAGATAGATGAAGAGCATAAAAAAATAAAAGGTAAGTTACTTTATAAGTTAATATAATAAATGTATAATGAAAAGGCACCTTTGTCATTTTTCTAAATGTTTTCGCATTTACAGGTTATGTCAAGTCCAAGATAAAGGTACAGTTCACACTCGGGTCTACCCTTTATAGCAGAACTTTTTATGTCATAATATTATTTTGGATAACAGCGGATAGCATAAACTTCATTTCGCAGAACATCGCATGGCGGACACTCATTTGTCATAGATTCAAACCTCATAATTTTGTAAGTCAGAATCATCTTTATACATAAATTTCATATGCATAAGAATTAAATGTTGAACCATCTTATCGCAGAAACTTCACAGTCAGAATCATCTTTTGGCATGATTTTCATATCGATAGTCATTAAAAGGCAGAACTATCATATTTCAGAAAGTTTACAGTTTGTGACACTTACCCTGTTAGGAGGGTGTCAGCAGTTAGGTATACAGGGGTTTGTAAATAATAAGAGCTGGATGATTATGTACACTTATTATGTATTGCCTAAACTTCTGTGGCCATCTCACGACTCGATTGCAAAGGGTAAAAAGGTGGTAGGGAACACTGGCCTGAACCGTCTCCAGCGATGATGGTTCCGTCTTAGACCCTGCCCGCAGCCAACGGCTCCAACTCCAGGTTATGTCTCTAGTGGGTACTCAGCGTAGGTAGATATTCTCTCTGCAGCAGAGGACTACCTCCAAGCGTTCTTCACAACGCCGGAACCACGACGTGGCGAAAGGTTCTAGGGTAGACTAGAATCCTGGAAATCCAGACAGAAATGGAAGCGTAAGCAAGCTGTTGGAACCATGTTTCGTAGGTCTAAAGGTCATAGTGTCCCAAATAAAAAGGTAGGAAGACATACAGCAGAAACTAGATTTAAGAAGTTCAAGGAAAACCTTACAAATAGCCCTTCTAATAAAATACATGGAAACTTACTTACTACTTGCTTATTTAGTAAAAATTATATAAGTACAATCGAAACGAGCGGTCACCTCAGTGCTCTCAAAACGACTGGTCATCGGCCCCACCGAGCCCACCCGAATCGTTACTCCTCGGCGACGACGCTCGGCAAGGATCGTTTCAGCGTTGCGCGGGCGCATAGAAGCGAGGACCTTTTTAGATAATATACACTCGTAGGTTCCGTACAATATAATTTAATTTTAATGATTTATTTAAGTGTTAGATTTACTTAATAATATTATAAATGGTTATTTTTTTAAGTTTTTTGTAAATAGTATAGTTTTAAATGTACATAGATTTCTAATTTATTAAGGTTTCCTGAACTAAACTCTTTTAAATTGTAACTTGCAAAGTGCAACGTTACAAGTTAGAAACATCTTTTGGCATACATTTCATAATGCATAATAATGGAAAGCCTCATTTATGACATTACAGAATATTCGTAGTTCCAATAATTTTGGATTTTTCTTACCATAATAATAAAATTGATTGAACTTTATTTTTTTTCGCCACAAGCTTACGACGATAATGTTTATTGCTGCATATTTCTGATCAGGCAAGCATACATCATGCATGCAGCAAGCATGCAGTATGCAAACATGCAAACCAGCATACACCATGCATGCAGCCAGCATGCAGCATGCAAACAAGCATGCAGCATTCAAACTAGCATGCAGCATGCAAGCAAGCATGCAGCATGCAAGCAAGCATGCAACATGCAGCAGGCATGGTTTTTGTCACGGCTCCGGCGCTGCGGGGTTCTGGCGGTCCCACGCGAGCTTATCGTCGCAGATGTGTTTTACGCTCACCACCGCAGCTTCGAGTTGCTGGCCGGCTTCGCCGGCCAGCCTGAGCTACGGCGGCGAGCGTTAAAACCATCTGCTCCTCAGCTCGCGAGTGTTATTTCCGCGTAGGCGGGCCGCCTTCCCCCTCGGTAAGGCGGCCCGCCTACGCGGAAATAACACTCTAGGGGTAGGGCAGACAAGACTACGTGGAGTCGGTTTTAGACCGATTCGTTTCTGTCACTAACTTTTGTAGCACAACATATTGACTTTTTAAGACAATAATATTTTAATTTTAATTTAAGGTTAAAAATGCTATTTTAGAAGAGGAGGGATGCGGGGTCGGAGTCCGACGTCGCATCCAGCGATATGAGCGCGGGAGGCTCAGAGAGCTCCCACTGCGTGAGGGCCGGGACTGCTGCGGAGAACGGCAAGTTCTTCCGCAAGCGGCCCAGGCGGGATGGCGACCGGGGATCGTCATCCGGAGAGGAGGAGGCCTCGGCCCGTAAGATCCCCACCAACAAGCGTGGTGGGATCCGGGGCAAGGGGAGGGGGCTCTCTGCCTCCGTGAGGTCAGATAGGTCAGCAAAGCTGGCCGAGGAGGGGCGCCACCCGGGCAACATTGCTCCCGGGTCAGGCGACGAGGCGGGCGCACCTGGCGGCTCCGAGGCGGAGCGTAAGACCAGGTTTGCAAAGGCGGTGGAAGCCGCGATATGAGGCGTGGCCTTGAAGGTGAAGACATCTTCAAAACTCAAGGCCATACCCGCGGCTTCTGCCTCCATCTTGGCGGCAGCAGAGGCCAACTTCGCAGGGCCTTCACCCCTTCCTCCTCCTCCTCCTCCGATAGGTGGAGAGGAGTTGGCCAAGCTGCGGGCGGAGGTGGCCCGCCTGACGGCCGCCACGGAGGATCTCCGAAAGGAGAACGCCAAGCTCCACGCAGACCTGGCCAGTCTGCGTGAGGCTGGCTCCCGCGCGGCGCCTCCAAATAGGGGCCACCAGCAGCAGCGGCAGCAGCAACAGCGACAAGCCCAGCCCGTGCCGGTGGAGAACCAGGTCCTAAACCTGGTTCGGCAGGAGCTGGCTTCCTTCCAGGCGCATACTTTTATGCATCATTAGTCGACAAAGATATTGTGCCGTGAGCAAGATAATCAGATAGGTAGGTAGGATGGTTTGTACATCATATAATTGAGACATTCAGTGCGACCATTTCTAACTTCCGTTGCGATTCCATTAGATACTGCCGTAAACGTCTTCTAAATGTGTATTATGCTGAACATTCTAATCGGTGGTGGCAGGAGGCATACCAAGTGTAGTTTACGTCTGGACTTCATTTTTATTGACATAATTATGCTTGTTTAGAAAAGGTGTTATGTGGCCTCGCCGAGTAAAACCGCGCTCAAGCGTTTTGTACTCTCTGAATGAGTCGGTCTGTACAAGCTAATAGGCAAGGCCGTACACTGTGTCGGCGTAGTTTAACTCAAACTCAAACTCAAACTCAAAGCATTTATTTCAATTAGACCATTATGGCACTTTTGAAAGTCAAAAATACAAAAAAAAAACAAAACAAAGCTACAGTCCCAGACACAAGACATAATAACTTGAGAAAGTACTGTAGTTGCCCATTCCCTAGCGTAGATCTCTATGGAGAAGAACGGGCAAGAAACTCCATGGACACTCTTTTAAATCAAAATATTGTTACATGTTTCATTCATGTTGAGATTATAGATATATGTGAGAACGATGTAGGAAGACGTGCACATTATGAGCGTCCAGAGTAAAACATTAGATCAACAAATTAAAAATAAAGTAATTAAAATGAACCGTGGCAGCTAAGAGATGACCAGTCCCAACTGACAGCGCCCGATCACGAACAAGACGCGTGTATCGGCGCCATTCAACTCAACCATATTGAAGGGAACTAAATGACCCGACACACCCGCCACCATCAGCGAGACATTTGAGTGAGCATGACTTTCTCTCAGCCACCAAGGCATATTCAAGTCAATGAAAGATAACTAAATGCAAATGGTAGCTTAAAAATACATGGTCCTCACATGTGCTATGCAATTATACAATACTAGGAGATGGAATCTATACAAAGCAAAGATACTTTTACAATCTTCTGCAGCTAGCACAATAATTTGCCCAATTAGTTTTCCCCTATGGTTGTGGAGCAGGACCAGCATTGAGCCAAGCATTTTTATCGTCAATGTAATCCACCAACTTATAATATGCTTGCCTACATAGTGTGCGTTTTATACAAGATTTAAATTTCGTCTCATTCAGTTGTAGAATGTGGGGAGGTATTTTATTGTAACATTTTAAACAGTACCCCATGAAAGATTAATCTACTTTAGCAAGCCTGAAACCTGGCTGAACTAGTTGGTCCCTATTTCTAACCTACATAGTACCAAGGTTTCCACAAGCTGTTCCCATAGTGATTTTGATAAGTAAGGCCTCATCTTATATGAAACCTTCAAGCGATAAAAACAGTTTCTGAAACACTCTGCTATGTGGTTCTCAAAACGAAAGGCTTTGTCCATTGCAAGACCTAGATTTCGGGCCTCATACACTCTCTCAATTGGTTCGCCCATTAGCTCCAAGTCAAAAGTCAAAGGCAGTTGGGCCAGCTGTTGTCTTGTGCCAAATACAATATACTTACTTAGTTTTGGTAGGGTTCAGCGACAGGCAATTTTCCTCAGACCAAACGGCGTTGAAGATCTTCGTTAAGATTTTTATCGGCGCTGTCATACTCGTCTGGTCTGAAGGAAATATATAGTTGTACATCGTCGGGATATATATGGAACTTGCATCTCTGGAGGCACCTTATTATGTCTGCGCATTACAAAATGAAGAGGATGGGACCCAAAATGGAGCCCTGTGGAAATCCTCTTTCTACAAGCATCGGTGCCGATCTAAGAGTAGTGCCGTCACTTAAACGCAGGTCAATTAATTTTTGCCTATTACTTAAGTAGCTACGGAACCATTGTATAGCTTCTGGGTCGAAACCGTAATATTTTAACTTCGACAGTAACAATGATATATTTATAGTGTCAAATGCCCTGGAAAAATCTACCAAAACGAGTATTGTTTAGATTCCTTTATCCTGGGCAGATAATATGTTGTCAGTTACATCGAGTAATGCAATAGATGTACTGCGCTGCTTGCTAAACCCTGATTGTAAATCACATAAAATGTTATTTTGTTCCAGGAACAGCGTAAGTTGACGACACCCGATTTTCTCTAATACTTTGGATAAACATGGTAATATACTAATACTCGTAGGACGTAAATCTTTTAAGGCTAATGGGTTTGAATTTTTTGGCAAGGGCCTTATGGAGGCAATTTTCCATTGGTCAGGGATTGTTGACGTTAGGATGGAGCGGTTTATTATGTCTGTTAAAACATTCAACGTGTGCGGCAAAGTCATATTCATAATCATGGCCAGGTTAATGTTGTCGTAGCCTTCAGCGTTACTTTTGAGACTAGCGATACTGGGCGAGACATTGTTCTGATCTATTGGAGCGATTGTAAAAATTGCCTTACCGTGCCATATACCGCTATGATTGTCATAATAATTGATAAGCGATGCGCTTGCCACGGGGTTGCCGGGTACAATCAGAAAATTTCTATTAATTAGGTCAGGATCTGTAAAATGCGACGGGAGGTCTTGTCTAGATTTAAACGGCAATAAGGTGGATTTGAGACCTGCAGTCGGGATGGCTACGCACCCTCGATTGTACCAGTGCCGACATTTGCAGTTAACAGCCTCCGCCGACGACAGAAACTTTTCACAAGCACTGGCCATGGTGTGTTGAGGCTTGTTTGTTTACCAAAATTGATCCACTCAGGTAGTACACTGATCAGGCAACAGATGGCGCTGCTTTCAGAAGCAAGTTTAAGGCAGTTTTCTACGGTGTGTATAGTTCAGACAAACACCATAGGTTGAGCACAGTAACGGAAAGGACCGCACAAACCGACGTCAATTCACAAGTTGGTTTTCCGTTCCCCAAATAATAAACGTTTATAAACTGTATGTTTCGGGTACTTATGTATTGATGGCGGTTCACTATAACGTTATTTACAGTTTTTCTATATTTACACAGCACATAAACACTAGATAACAATGTCACTCTTTAGTTGCACTGACAGAAATATTTATTCAATAAAGTTGTGCGAATAAAACTGGTATTTTTATCTATTCGCGAGAAGAAGAACACAGAAAGCTTATGACCGTTTGGTATCCGTAACGTCACTCATCGTCTGTCTACTATTATATATACCTATCAGGCGCATGCTAGATGTAATTGAAATAACTGAAAACTTTAAAAAATATGAATAACTATTACTATCGTGTATTCACGATGTTCCTGTAAAAATGTACGGATAGTTGGCTTTCTGGTTTTCAATTACAGTTTGCTGAATTACTAACTGTCGTTCAAACACACAGATATTTTTTGTGCTGCTGGACATTCAAGGAAGCGAGACAGAAATACGCCATGTCCTAATTTGTACCTACTTATATAGGTTAATTTTGTATACATTTTCTTTGTAAGTACCTAGTTCATATTATATTTCATATAAGTAGTTGTTTTACTTTAAAACTAAAAAACGGTATGCCTACTTTATTTCCTTTTAAAAATATTTAAGCCAAGAAACTTATCTCTCCTTTTATTTATTGTTACCAGTGTTACTTTCTAACACAATAAAATACTTATTATACTTACATTCTTCTATAACCGAACCCACAAATACACATTTAGTTAATTTACTCGTTATATATTAATTTGTTACCATTTATTTATACATTTTGTTTGAAACTGTTTTCCGTCACTTCCCCCTCAAGGTTCATTGGAAGACCAGCGTCAGACAGCATCACCTGTCTGGCATGAATGCCGAAATGGACCTTTTTGGCGCAGCCGTGAGGCACACAGCACATACTATGTTTTCCTCCTTATTTTGTATCTTTTTGTTTTTATGTGTGTGTGCTTAAATAACTGACGTCAAATAAATATTGTTTCTTTCTTTCTTTCAACGTTTGCGATCTACAAACTTAGTATTCAGCTGTGAACGTTGTAATAATCTGAGTAGGTAGCTACCGTAACTGTCTTGTACCTACTGGCATACCAACTGTGCGATACATTACGGTTTGATAAATTTCCTTGTTCTAATGACGAGTGTCGACTGTTGTTTTATAGGAATGCGTTGATATCTCGTGCCCGTACATATAAATAGCTATTAGGGCACTAATAATTAAACACAAAGAGCCTGCTGACTCTGCACAGCATTACAAGCTCACAATTAGTGCAAGAATAGCGTACTGTAGCCAACTATATGATATAAAAGCATTTAATTAATTCCGCAACAAAGTCACACGAAGCGCCGACACATCGATGACTATCGCGAGCGAACCTCTTTAGCGCTGTCCATTGACGGCTGCTTCTAACAAACGAGCTAATTGGGTGTGTGTAGCGAGCGATGGTTGTCGCCACGTTCGCTGCGCAGATATTATCGCGTAATCCCCGTTGTCGTCGGATTTGGGTCGACAATGACAGGCGTATTGAATGCGTGATAATGGGCGCGGGAACCATCACGCCGAGCGTGAGCCGCGCCGTGTGCCGCGTCGGCGAACCTTTTGTGGGCCGCAATGAGCCCGCTGAGCTCCCGTCTCCGGTACATAGCGGTGTTATATACTATTCAAATCGGTACAGATTTTATTGTGACAGCATTTGCCGACGGGACAGCACGAAGTGGAGCGGTAAAGCGGCCCGTGTTGGTGTCGGAGAAAGAATGTTATTCTATTAGGTTCCTTCACTCCTGTATTTTCTGAAAGCGTATTCAAGCTTTAGTCCAACCAGCGTCATGAATATTTATATTGTTACAGGATTCGTTCGGCCAATATTATCTCACTGGTTCGCTAATGTTTCACCAAAAATCCTTTGACAAATTTTCAGTTTACAACCAACGTTTATACCATATCATCATCATCACCCACAGCCCGACTTAACCCACTGCTGGGTATCGGCCTCTATGCTTGTGCAAAGCTCTACGCTCTTGTGCCAATCTCATCCAGGATATTTCCGCAATGGCAACAATATCGCCTGCCCTTCTCTCTCATACCATATACCTACTATTTATCTCATAAACAAATCATTGCGCAAACGTTTTATTTTATTAACAGTCACTTTCAAAACATTAATTTGGCAAATGCTTTACAAATGTTTCGCGTCACAAAATCACTTTAATACTAAATATCATTATATAAAAGTTCTAAACCAATCACAAAGTGATAATGGGGGATCTTTCACGAAGCCGGCAACCAAGCATTATGTACATCAGATTAGGTAACTAGGCAAAAAGTGTTTCTGGGAAAAGATTTTTTGTTTGGCGGTGAAAATTTACGTTTTATGATAGAACTCAATGTACTCACAACATTGAATTGGTGGATGCATTAAATAGTACGGTGGTATTTTTATTTTATGCTACTCGGGAAACTTACAGCTAATATAAACAACGTTCTTAAATAATTACGGATTTGAAGGTCATTTACAAGTTTCCACAGCTAAACACTCTAAACACTCAAAAAAAGATAGGTACAAACTATAACATAAATTAGGCCACGAAATACGCGATCAACTAAAACAAAGTACAAACTAAAAATTTAATTTAAAAAATAAAAACTACATTCAGACGCAAACAATAACTTTTTCGTAAAAAGCTACTTTATGTATTTTTACAACCTTTCATCTATTAGCGAAGTAGACACAATAGTTAAACAGGCGTCACGCTAAGTCGGCGCGGCGGGGCTCAACAGACGGAGGTTTATAAAACTACATGTTTAACAACATACCTGACGGGTAACTTACTTATTGGTTCAAAATATCCATAGTTATAATGTCAGTGCAAAATGCCTACGATGACATGGCGCTGCCGGTTATTACATGCCGGGGAAGCACTGGTGACGGCGTATTTTTGTAGCAGCCATTTTTGTCTGTGGATACTAATCAGACAAGTGAAGTGTAACAAAACAAACTGTTATCTAACGGTTATATCATCTCACCTTAATAACTACAAAATTGTAAGTCTTAGAGACATGTTAAATCTAGTATCATTATTTTTTAACTCATAAAGTGAATTATTACACAGCCAACCTTATTGTGAGTTGTGCAATGCCACCTGGAGACCCGTCGTCTTTATCCTAGCTACGACTTACGCAATCCCAGTTGTCACCAAGATAGTTGCTAACCCAACCTAACTTAACTTCCGCCTATTTTTTTTTTTCAAAGTTTTGGCCACATAATTATAAAACCTACATTAATCGATAGCTGGTATCAATACAAACAAGTTTTGTTTCCAACCCAATTTTCTAAAGTAGCTAGCCAGCTATCTATTAATATAGGCGAAAACTGTTGGCTGTATGTGAAAATTACGCCACAGACCACAACATGATGTACAACCCGGACAAGTCAGTGTACATATATGGTGTTTGATAGCCCAAATAATTGGCTGGATCTGCCGCCACTTCAACTGTATGGCACGGCGCTTGAGCAAGTCAACGAAGTTAAATACATAGGTCACGTAATAACTGCAGACCTCCTCTGACCACGCCGATATAGAAAGACAGCGACGAGCGATATCGGTGCGCGGCAAAATTCTCGCTTGGCGGTTTAGCCGCTGTAGCGACGTAGGCCCAGCTATTTACCAGCTACTGCACAAGCGTCTATACAGTCGAGCTATGGACAAACTATAGTTTGTCCACAGCTCGACTGTATAGACGTTTGACACCAAGGCTGCACTGAGCGATATGTGAGTGCAGTATAACGACGCGTGGCGTGCGATGTTTCGACTGCCTCAGTGGTGCAGCGCGAGCACCATGTTCGCAGCGAGCCGCGCGCCCGGCTGGCAGGCGCTGCTTCGGAGCCGCTCGGCCGCCGCACGCACCGCCATACTTCGATAGGCTAATTCCTTGGTGGCTGCGGTACGAGAATGGTACCACAGTCCCCTACATATAAGGTGGCTGTCCTACCACACGCCGATTACGAAGTTCGTTACATTTGAGGCGCGTGTGTGTATATAATGTCTGTGTCTTTTTTATTTTGTGTCTGTTTGTTGTATGTGGATTGTTATATATGGTCAATAAAATTTTCATTTCATTCATCTCTCATCTCATTTATTTTTGCAAACATGGGTAATTGGTACATAGATGTTTTCTTATATAATATAGTCCTCCATATTATTCTATATTATTTATTATTACCTAGGAGATCGAAACTGTGTCTCCTAAACACAGGCTATTTTGTAGCCTAGCTAGGAGGACAGAGCTTCACCCACCGTATTGTAGAATACAATTCTGTGTTACCTGCTGTTACAATTAATGTAAAATCTGGAAATCTGTAAATCTACAATATTTTTATTTGAATAATAAAAAATTATTATTATTATATACTACCGTCGCATAGGCATGCAAACATTCAATTCTTAAATCAAAGAATTGTATTGATACCGAAGAAATTAAGATTTCAGCTCATTAAAGTTACAAAACAAATTACAAACACAAAATTAAATGTAAAAAAATCAATAATGTCAATCGGAATGATACGTATGTCAATAAGAAGGATAAAAAATATAATGTCAGAATAGTAACTGTATGTCAATTATAATAATAGTTTGTCAATCAGTACAGCGATTTATCCTTAAGGAAATCGTCAATTGTGTAATAACATTTCTCAACTAATATTTGGTTATAATATGTATATTATATTTATATATGGCAATTAACATTTTATAGGTTAAGTATATGCGTGGCCGCAACTTCGAAAAGATAATTAAAATGGCGGAAGTTAGGCCGGCCAAAAAATTCAAACGCCTTTGTAAATTAATTTTCGACGAAATGACAGGACACCACCATTTTTGCTCCAAACATCAGCATTTAATAAATTCCATGCGGGCGGCAGGAATTTATAAACCGTTACTTAAAGCAAGGTAAATATGAATAGTTGGTTATACACACAGCGAAGTGCAGCTGAGCATACTGCGTTTATTTACATATTTGTTTTTTTTTTTGGGGTTTGGTCAATCAAACAAACGGGTTTTAAAACGCAAGCTTGTTCAGGTTTCACAAAAATAAAAATCAAATCTGCAGTGAAAACTGGCAGATATTTCATTCAAATTCATTTATTGTTTGTCATAGATGAAATATCAGATCCTAAGATTGTTACAAAAGATCGCTGTAACATACATTATAAGGTGTACAATATTTTTAGTTTTGGTTACATTATTTATTTAACATATTAATCATTAATCGTTATTCGTCCTAAGTCAACATCCATCATTAGTCAGTTGTTAATTCACAAGTCAGTTTAAAAAAAATAAGTAAATAGGAACTTTAATATTTTCATACATATATACATTCAGTCAAAAAAGTATCGGGAATGGATGATTTGTTTATGGTTCCAAATTCAAATTTTTGTTTTTTTTGTAGTTGTTAGATTGGCACAACTGTTTTCCATTTTGGCGCGGAGTTTGAGTTGCATCTGTTATTTATATTAAATACAGTGCTGGTTTTAGTAATATCATATATAGTGTGTATTGCGAATTTCATAATGGACAAAAATATCGAACAAAGAGTTTGTCTTAAATTTTGCATCGCCAATGGAATTTCGTGTTCGGAGTCACTGAAAATGTTACAGAAGGCTTACGGTGAATCGACTTTATCAAAAACTCGTGCTTATGAGTGGTTCAAAGCGTTCAAAATCGGTCGAGATGTGATGGAAGATTTGCCTCGCTCTGGTAGGCCGTCAACGTCTGCAACTGAAGTTAACATCGCAAAAGTGAAGAAAATAGTGACTGAAAATCCCCATTCAACTCTGAGAGAGATAGCCGCCGAACTTTCTGTATCTCACGAGTCGATCCGTACCATTTTAACTAATCATTTGGGTATGAAACATGTTGCTGCTCGGCTAGTCCCAAAAGATCTGAATTTTCTCCAAAAACTCAATCGCATGAAAGTCGCTGAGGACATGCTAGAACGAGTCAGTTCGGACCCAACATTCATGAAACGCATTGTTACTGGTGACGAGACGTGGGTTTACGAGTTTGACATGCAAACTAGTCAACAAGCTTCGGAGTGGCGCCTTCCAACTGAACCGAAACCGAAAAAACCACGCCAAAGTCGATCAAAAGTCATGTTGACTGTTTTCTTTGACTATCGCGGTGTTGTGCACTCTGAATTCTTACCGGAAGGTCTAACGGTAAATAAAGAATATTATTTGAGCGTTATGCGGCGTTTAAGAGAGCAAATTCGACGAAAAAGGCCAGATTTGTGGAAAGAACATTCTTGGATTTTGCACCACGACAATGCGCCTTCGCACAAGGCTATCATTGTGAACGAATTTTTGACCAAACACTCAACAAATACCATCCAGCAACCACCATATTCACCAGATATGGCTCCTGCTGACTTTTTTCTTTTTCCTAAACTCAAATTACCACTTCGTGGCACCCGTTTTCAATCGATAGAAGACATAAAGGAGAATTCGCGGTGAGAACTGAACTCAATTCCGGAAGCAGCGTTTAAAAAATGTTTTGATGAATGGATTATTCGTTGGCGCAAGTGTATCGTTTCTAAAGGAGCATACTTTGAAGGTGATAAAATAAATTTGGATGAATAACAGACATTTTGTGTATTATTGATCTTTTCCCGGTACTTTCTTGACAGAGTAGTATATATACATACATAAATTACTCATTGATTTCATACAAATTAAATAAAACAAAAAAAATTAGTGGTTTCGTTATAATTTATTAAATTAGTCAATGATGTTATACAAATTGACATTAACATTAGCATAGCTTATCTTTATGTGTGTATTTAATCACCAGTCTTTTTGTCACTAAAAAAGTCATTGATTGAATAGTAGGTTTTACCAATCAAGAATTCCTTTAGTCTTTTTTTAAAACTATGTAGGGTTACACTGCTGTTTACATCATTTGGTAGTTTGTTATAAATTTTTACTCCTATCCCAAATACACTCGTTTAAAATTTAACTGTCCTACACTTTATTCCGCTTAAAACATTTTTATACCGTGCACTTCTCAATGTGTCATAGTTATTTAAATCACGTTTTATCATTACTGCTGCTTCATAAATGTATAGTGTAGGTAATGTCAAAATGTGTAATCTTGTGAACTCTGTTCTACATGAATCGGTCTGTTTAAGCCCACATATAGTTCTAACGCTCTTTTTTTGTGACTTAAAAGCATACCTACTCTTTGTTTGTTGAGTTTCCCCAGAAAAGAATACCATATTTTATTGTAGAACCTACGTACGCATGCTAGGCGGTCAGTAATGTTCTCTCGTTAACAACTTTTCTCAGCATGTAGAGGGCATATAATTATGAAAATTGGTTTACTTTTTACAGACATGATCAACCTGCATTTTAAAGTTTAGTTCAGAGTCAATATTAAGGCATTAAGTCCGCCTTTGTACAGTTTTTTTACTTGTGCATAAAGTTTTAATAAATAAATAAATATTAATACCAGGAAACTTCACTAAGTTTCTTGGTATTAATATTGAATGAACCACTGACTATTAGAAGTGAACAACACTTTGTTCACTTCTTTTGTTTATTCACCTTTATAATGTATATGTAGCTCTTTTTTTGAAGTATTGAAGTATATGTGAAAGTCATATAATTTGTTTTTTCAATATTTATTTTAGATTGTTAACATTTAACCATTCTAAAATATCTTCAAGTGCTTCGTTAATGTTGGTTTCATAATTATCTTTGTCATGGTTCGTAAAAATAGCAGTACTATCATCTGCAAATAGTACCATTTCCTGTTTTATAATTTTCGGTAGATTATTTATGTAGATGATAAACAAAAGAGGTCCAAGGAGGTGTATGGAGTGCCCCAAGGAATACTTCCTTGGGGCACTCCGAATTGTTCATGTGCAAATATGTCGTTAGCTTCAAAGTAGTTATATAAGTTATTGTAAATTACTCTTTCAAATATTTTTGCGCAATTGGTCTGCAAAATGTCATCTCTTCTTTGTCCTCTTTTTTAAATATGGGATTTATAACCTTTAATTTCAGTTTCGAAGGAAACAATCCGTGTTCAAGGCACAAATTTATAATATGGCTAAGTACTGGCGCTATGAAATGCGATACACTTTTAACTGTCAGTCTCTCTATGTGCTAGTAAAATTAGATACATCCCAGAACATTGTCACCGATTTGTGCAAGGAAGTTTGTGAGTGGCGCAACAGTGTAGCAGTCTCTAGGTCAGCAGGTAATGCGCCTAACGCTGACTCGTGTCGCGGAGCCGGCCACGATATATCGTCGGCGAATTCCGCGTCAGCAGTTTCCACACCGGCGCATACGTCGATTGCTGAGCTTGCAGAGCATTTCGCCCGCGCGCCCCGCTTACCCGCGGCGGCTCCTACGCGCTGCGCGGCCCGAGCCCTACGGAGGGATTACGTCAGCGTCACCGCAAGCACCTCTGATGCTTCTAGTAATAAGCCTGTGCTTGAAAAGGTGCCGAATAAGGCTGAAAACGAGGGTTTTGTGACGGTGCAGAGGAGAAAGCGCCGTTCGCGAATAACCAAGAACCTTTGCGGCAAGGCCTCTGCGGACCCAAAAGTGAGCCTGCGTGCTGCCAAGCCGAATACACCGGTGTACATTTCCCGCTTGCATTACACCACTAAAGCGGAGGACATCGTAGAGTACGTGCGCAAATAGACGTGGTACACACCGAGAATGCAGTTACTGGAGTCGCGCCGCAACGTCAACTTTAAGGTGTTCGTGGTGCGAATACCGAATCGTTATCTGCCCATGGTGATGGAGGAAGACTTTTGGCCGCAGGACGTGGTGTTTCGTCACTTCCGCGGACAAGTTCCCAGCCAACACAAGTAAAGTGTGACTAAGTGAAGTGCTACTTACATAGTTTTAAGTCTTATTTATTAACACGTCTTGTATTTACTTTATTTTATGTTAGTTTATAAAGTATATATTTATGGGCCATTGTAGCCTGAAATAAATTGATGTTGTTGTTGTTTAACTATTTTCGTGTTAATATTATCGTACTCTGTACTATTAGTATATTTAAGCATTTTTATTGTTTGGTCTACCTCAAGCGGGTCTGCTGGTTTCATGAAAAAATAATTGGAGTTATTCCATGTCAGTGTTTTTAGATCTATATTATTGTCCTTAGGTGTCGGTTTTATATCATCAGTAAAAAATTTGTTAAATGACTGAGCTATTTCTGTCGGTTTTGTAACCATTCTATAATTTACTTTTATTAGGTTTTTTCCTCTTTAGGTGTTACTGTCTTGTTATTGTTAATAATTTTCTACATTGCTGTATCTTTGTTGGACGCTAAATTTATGTAGTAATTGTTTTGTGATTTTTGCGTTTTTTATTATAGTTCGTAGTCTTTTTGTATATTCTTTAAAGTGTATTTTGTCTTTCGGATTTGACGTTAGCCTATACTTCCATAGCAATTGACGTTTTCTTTTTGAGCATAACTTCATATCTATCTTAGTCCTTAACGGATGATAAAACATTTTATTGAACACGACTTTTTTATACAATACACCTTTATGCTTAGATATTGGTACAAAACAAATCGCATTTCAGTCGCATATCGAACTCGTTCCTATTCGACTCATTCAATATCAAATGCAATGCAGCGTGCACTGTCGTCCGAGTAATCCCAGCTAATCCCATCCCTCGGCAGAGCCAAACACGACGCAACACACAACATGACCAACCTTAATATTATTACAACAAGGTTGAGCGTCCTCTGACTAGTTTCGTTAGTGAGGATCGTTGTCATAACAGCTTATAGGCGCTTGGCAGACGGACGCAGGATTAGACGCGTTGTGTAAATGTTCACGTATTTTTATGTGAATTCGTTTGATGTTGAGCACAATGTAGTTTGACGGCTAGAGCGGGATTAACTTTGATGGAGGTGCGTATTAAAACGTTCGATCCGAGTGCGATGGGATCGGCAGGGATACTGGAGGGTTAGGAACATTTGTTTACCTTTATCAGAGACACAACATTCATAACAAACAGCGACTGTACGAGGATAGGATCATCAGCACAAAGCCATACACTTGTCAGAACACACACAGACAGTCTAATTAAAGTTCAGTTTCATTGGAGATAATTCTGTGGTAGATAGGTAGGTAATGTGGTAGGTAATTCTGTGGACAGGCATCGGCAAAAATAATGGGACGCCTAATGAATTGGGAACGATTCTGCTAATTACGCTATTGTCACAACCCTACCATTTACTAGATTTTGCCAATAAATTGTCTTTTCACTTTATTTTGCATTACCCAGTATTAACTGGGTTATGGAGGTCAGATAGGCAGTCGCTCCATGTAAAATACTGGTATTCAGCTGCATCCGGTTAGACTGGAAGCCGACCCCAACATAGCTGGGAAAAGGCTAGGCAGATGATGTGACCCAGAAAAGTAATTTTCCATCAAATTACATAATACATAATAAAATAAGTATGAACATGATATTGCTATTTGAATTAGGCTAATAAAAATATTGCCGGTATGTGCTAATCCTCTTACGCCAATTTCCAAATTTTGCGACACCGCCCCGCACAAGAGACATATAACCCAACTACCGCCGCTACAAAAAATACCGAAACACAAAGACTACGTCGCCGTCGCTCTGGTGTCCCCGGCGAAGTGAAGGCGTGTCACCAATGTAGTACGTGGAATGAGTCCTGATGCGCGGGAAGTCGCATGTTGTTGTGACTTCCTTTGAGGCCTTGGCTGACATGACATGTGTGGCCCTGACAACTGGAAGATGACACTGGGTTTGTTATCGTGATTTTATTTGCATCGCTTTGCATTGCAGTTAATTAAAACCATCCATTTCAACTTTTCTCATCCATGCGTACTGTTACCCTGCAATAACTTATTTCAGGATACCGTGATCACAAATATAGTGAAATAATTTGCTTTCGTTTGTATACAGTAAAGTTGTCCTGTTTCGGACGCAAAACCAAATTAATTCAACTAAATGAAAACGAGCAGACAAATTATAAAATACTTTTCTTCTTTTTCATTTGAATGGCTTTCTGGCCGCATCGGTTGTAAGTTTTCTGAATTCACGCTCATTCGTGTAAACATTCACTTCTCTGCCTCCCTGCTCCTCACCGCCACGCCATCCTCGCAATTAGTACAACCGAGCACAAAAACCATCGCGTTCATATTATTAAACGTTTAAATGTGAGTAATTGTCTAATGTGTGTTCGTACAGTTTCACCGCGTAATTACTAGGCGCACATAAAAGTGGAGCCACGACTCGCATTCGTCTCCTCCGTAATTACGGCTCGCCGCGATTGTATTTTGTGTTTCGAAGTAAAATTCGCGTTATATTCGATTCGAGCTTGAGCAAAATTAAAAAATAATAATAGCGGTTTTATTTTCTTATTTGGGGATATGTTTGCCCCGTAATATTGATTGTGGGTACCTACTGACTGAAAGTCTGACATTGAGGCGTACATCAGATACGGTCCCCGCAGCGCTCCGCAAACAGCGGTTATCACCCGCTCAGCGCTTATCTGCCCTCATTACAGCTGGCGATAAAAGAAAAATATTTGCTCCCGACGGCCGGACCGCTGAAATATTAAAATTCCTACGGCAAAAATAGAAAAAGAACCAGTTTGCAAGGCGCCGGGCGGAAGCTTCTCATTTTTTTATTAAGTTTACATTTAATTTTGATTCTGTGTTGTAGGAAATAAATAAAATTCAGGCTAGCTATTTATTTAGTTAGTCATATAATACTCATACTTCAAGGCAAGTAATGTCTCCTTAGTGAAGTTGTAATATCTTTATACAAAAGGCGCGTCATTAAAAATTGAACTAAGAATAATTCTGAAATCATCATTTGTTGTGTTGTAGCAATTAACGAGATTGACCGACAACCTGGATAGCAAGCTGGACCCTGATGTCTTTTCAACCGACTTCCAAAAAGATTAGGTTCTCAATTCGACTGTATTTCTTTTTTGTTTTTTTTTTTTTTTGTGTTTGTTACCTCAGAACTTTCGACTGGGTGAACAGATTTTGATGATTCCTTTTTTATTTGAAAGTTGGTGCTTACCGTGTGGTCAATTTGGTGAAGATCTGATGCTGATCTTCGGAGATATACTATGGAACTCTTAAAAAATAGACGGCAAATCTGCAGTGATTGCTGGAATCGCTTGGATGTTTATTGTTTATTCAACATCATGACGTAATATCACGCCTGTATGCTCTGAGGGAGTACGCAGATGTGTACAATACACCAAGATTTCTACAGGTTTAGGTATGTTAAGTTCCATTTATTAGGGATAAGCCTATTACCATGACATGTATTGTTAACAATGTAAAATAAATTCATGGAAAATATTTGTTTGGCAACAACTAAAAATGGAAAAATAAAAAACTTCAAAAAACACAAAAAAGAGAAAAATAACTTTAGCTTCAGAAGTCGGTGGCTTGTTTGTTTGATTCAGTTTTTTTTTGCCACCGACTTCTGAAGCTAAAGTTATTTTTCTCTTTTTTGTGTTTTTTGAAGTCGGTGTTATTTGCAAAAAAGTTTTATCTTATAAAAAGTCGGCATAATTTGCCATGCCTTTATTCTCGCTATTAATGTTATTATATCTGGTACTGAATAAAAAAAGATAAAAAAATGTTGCTCTATTGTTGGCAGTGTACTGCAGCCTATTGCGTGTGTTGTCTATCGCCACTCGCCGCTGAAATACATTCCATATAAACATACAGCGGGCGATAACACTACATACAAGTTATTGTGATCAATATTTAAGTGCAACCCGTCCAAAAAGTCACTCTGATATTAACCAGCGTAGTCTGAGTTGTGTGTTGTGTGAGTTTGTATCTTGTAGCACCGGCATGCGGTGCAGGGATGCGTGGGCAGGGATCCGCGCTGGCCGGTCGGTGATCACGATCGCTCTTCGTCAAGACAGGACATGACATGCGAATAGCCCGGCGTCACTCCCTATATATTGATGACATTGTATCTCGTACACACAACACACAACACACACACACAACACACAACACAACATGACACAACATTGGAATATTGAAACATTAATCCAATAAAAATATGATTTATCGCTGCGAAGCAGTAAAGTATGGTCAAATTATTTATATTGAAGTAAATGTTGCCACTCATTGCGCATGATAGATTAGCCCTACACTAATGTCACAGATTTATTAAATATTTGAGAATATCCTGAACAGATATTCAATGGTTTACATTATGTTGATCGCTTTCGATCATTCGTTACGAAAAATGTTGTTTGGGATATAAGCATATATAATTATCTATAGCGCCATACATCACGCACTGTCTGAGAAAACATTCTTTTATCCGAAATCGATAGTTCAAATAAAATACTAGACTATCCCCCGCGTCTAAACAAACTCTTAAATCTAGTCTGTACGAGATACGAGTATAAGAATTGCCAGATAATACTAGTATTTTGTTCTCCTAACATTAAGGCAGGAAATAATATCATGATATTATTATAAAGAATCGGCTCATTCTGCTGGCGTCCTGGTTCCGAATCCTTAGGTCGGCAAATGTAATGAACAATTTGAGTAATAAAACCCAGTAATGGCGCGCGACTGAGATTTTTCCGATAACTGATGTTAATAGCGGTCGTTATTATATGTGGATCGCAATAATTACCGTCACGTAAGATACGTGATCTATCCAAACGGGATTCATTGTGTTACTCACACAGAAGGCATCAATAATAACGGTGAGAGCAGAGCGGCACAATCTGCCGGCCCGGAGCGTCAATACGCGGTGTCCCGGTTTCAGAACTGGTAAAAAGTGGTAATAACCAGAATATTCCGGTCGGAGCTGGCTTTTATTTGAGTTAGCCTCGTTAATGTGGGCTCGCCGTCAGATTGGTCCCATACAAACTTTCTGTTTCGACTCATTGCGGCATCACCTCGTTCGCCACTTTACGTTCATATCGTTGGCACCGCAGACTCTGATTAAACAGCGTTCGGATGAGAGCAAAGATCAAACAATCGCCGATATTTACTGACTTAGTTGAAACCAATAACCCAGTAGATAAATTATGGAAGTATTTCCTCTGCGTCTTCTCATTGTAACAAACTGATAGAAGTGCACGAGCCGTCCGCGTCGCTCGCTACAAACAGAGAGTCTTTGGAAACGAGAAACTGCTTGAAAAGCTAGTTTTGTTAGTAAAGCCGGCGAGTTACTTCTTAATCTCACTAAGTTGTGACGGTTTAATAATTCAGCGGTCGGTCGTGACGTCATGAAGTCGTGGCGCAACAAAGGCCATGCTTCTCAATTAAATATTAATAAGCGCACAGTAAGGTAATTAAGAGGAATCCCACCAACTGCACAATACAATGAACACTGAATGTATTAGAACTTATCAGAAGTCATAAGCTGTCGTAATGATCCGAGGACGACGCATAATACTTCAATTGGTTTCATTTCGCGCACTCGCAGCGGGCAGACGTGCTCATTAGCAATATTTAATTAATACTTACTTTAATAATATTGACCTCCTTTCGTGCAGGTATTATTATCGTAATGCATGTATTCTTGCTTAGTGTGTAGTTTAGTGAATAATGGTCACGAAATAGTGAAGTTTAATAAAACTAACAAAATGGAAAACAGCCCCTGTAATCCAAAGGGGCCAGTGCAACCCTCCAGCTCACCGTCACAGTCGACCACGGCCGTTGTCATTGCTTCAACGCCCAAAATCCAAGGATGGATGGCCAAGATCCAGCAGTACCTGGATGATGTTTGCTCTATTGCCATGGATGGGAAACTTAACACCGACCAGAAGATGAAGATTTCAAACCTTTGCCGTAAAGTTGAATCTGGTACGTCACAAATGGCAGTCCTATACCAGTCGCTAAAACAAAAATCTATTCACGCGGAAAACACGATCGATACCCTTAAACAACAGCGGGACCTTACAGAACATATCTCGAAGCTCAAGCAGACCATACGGGATTCTAGTTCTGCGGGAAATGCTTCTTTTGTCGATATGGTGAAAAAGGGATCAAACCATTTCGTTCGACCCAATAACTATGTTGAAAACCAGTGACGAAACCAAAGAACTGGTGCAAAAAATCATACGGCCCGAGCAAATGAAACTGCAAGTACGTGGTGTCCGAAAAACGAAAAATGGTGGCGTAATAATAAGTACCGAGACGAAACAAGACGCCGATAAGCTGAAGAACGCAGTCCAGCTCTCTACATCTGGACTTACCGCCGACGAACCCAACAAGCGCAAACCTCGGATCGTGGTTGTAGGAGTGCCGACTTCTTTGGCTGAAAATGAGGTTTTCAAGTGCATTTTTGAGCAAAATATAGCTGACATGTTACCAGCGATGTCCCTAGAATCCTTTTTGACCTTGATAAAATTAAGCCACAAATCTGGGAAGAGAGAGGCTGCGATCTGTAACTTCGTTATTGAAGTTGCGGCCAACATACGAAAAATTTTAATACCTCAAACTAGGATTTTTATAAATTGGTCATCATGTCCTGTCAGGGACTTCACGTTCATCTTGCAGAGAACTATTCCGTATGTGGTCACTGCGGTGACGCAGGTCATACAATGTCCGAATGCGCGAAGAAAGCTGACACTCCGAGATGCGCGACTTGCTCCCGCTTTAAAAAGCCCAGTGACCACAAAACGGGAGACGCTGAATGCCCTGCCAGAAAAATAGCGGAACATAGATATGTAGGATCAGGAGTGCCGAGGGGTATTTCTTCAGGGTTTGGAGTTCCCATTTTGTTGGGACAAACAAGACTGTATTTAGGCAATTACGGTGTTTTATTTACACACAATACACAATACAAAATAGCACACAATATAAAAATGACAATAAGAACAATAAAAACAAAAGATAACAAAGGCGAACAGACTTTTTAAGGTGACAGTTCGTATAGTGGCCAAGCCACCCAATTACAGCAAGTTTACAGCTATTGTAAATATACAGCAGTGCTGTACCAGGTAAACCGACAGTTTTGTCGGGAGCAGGGTAGCTCTGTATTGAGTCGAATCCGAAGACCGACTGACGAGCTTACTAAGTGCACGCTCTTTTATAGGACTATGCCCCCACTTTGCAATCCCTCCACAACTCTGTCCGTTGGCGCACGGAAGTGCGTCACGTGTTTACTTGATACAAAAAATGTGCTAAATTTAGTAAGAATTACATTACAAAGTAATCAAATATTACAACAATAATTGTCGTAAATAAAGAATAGTGAATTCACAAAGTAAATCATTTTAAAAATAAAGACACATATCATCAATTTGTTTTGAACAAAACTACCGGTCACACTTATCGAACTAAGTTGCCAAAACATCAATTAGTGTGTACACCAAGTACTTAATAAATTATGTTTCGATTTACTAGACAGTAATTGATACTAAAATCTCTTGAATTATTAACAAGAAAATCAATTCTTAACAAAATTTGTTGAATACCCACAATTGTAATTGACAACTAAATCCGACAGATATATAAACTCCGTCGATTATGAGAGCACCTAGTGCGTCATACTCCAAGCCAGGTCGTTTCGTTGATCTTTCGCTGTCTAAGCAAATTGTCGCCCACAACAAAAATACCTTGACGGTGTTATTCGCAATGTTTACTTGTTTAATACTGCTGACAATCATATTAGTATTAGCAAATAAGTGCTACAAACTGTTTTCCTTAGATTTATTTACATGTGTGACCCTAATTATTATTTGTTGTTCGTATCTTATAATAGCGTTTAAGTACATTAGGTATATCATAATATATTAACCCACACTAACTTATTTCACTATTATGTTTTATATTGTTAAGAAATCCATTGTCCAAATAGTATTTATTAGAAACATGCCGCCTGTGATACAGGTTTAACCAAGTACAGGCATCGACCTCTGTTATACCAACATTATTTTTAAGATTTAACTTGTATTTTTCGTGCCAATTTTAAATTTGAATAAATATATTATTATTATTATATTATTATTATTATAATTGTTATGTGTTTTTGTGGACGCGCGGACCCCATAGGCGTGCGCGGGGTGAGAAGCGCCGGCAGGAGGGGAGGGGGTCGCGACCAAACTTTATTACCTACGTCAAAAATCAAATAAAAGAATGGAAAATTCGTTTAAATTTTACACTCGCGTCGTAAATTTAATTACGAAGTTGTTTCCGAACAAAGAGTGCTAATTAACGTAATGTCAATATTTGAGAGAGCGTACTGAGAGTAAATAGTACCTAACTGGGGAAAATAAATATAGAGTTATTGGTAAAATGTCAAAGCCTGCCACACTGTTCCCAAACTCCTGAAAGCCAGAATCAACAGTGGCGACCACCAAAAAAGCGCCGAGACAATGAAGCTTCCCAGAGAATGTATTTAACTGTCTTGGATCCCGCAACGAAATTAATCAGAAAAGTATAGTGGAGGAGTAAGAAAAAAACCGTAATTTCCACTTTCCTCCATTTCAGCAGGAGACAGAATGAAACAAGGCCAATAGGCACAAAGGGACGTTTACAACTGGGATAGGCCCAGTTGCCTATCACCACGGATAAACATTAACATTAATGGGTCCTAAGTTGTGAGCTGTTATATTTGATTCCAATAATAGGTATGGCAAAAACGCTTGAACGCACGGAAATTTGTTCTAGTTTCCACAAGGTCTGTATAGTAAATAACTCCGGATGTAAGCTGTACACTATCCAACATAACGTTGCGTTCATTCTGCCAAAGACTGCACTCCCATAAAATGTGATGTGCTGATTGTTCATATTCGCAGTCATATGTGGAACATTGACAAAAAGGCGAGTCAACAAGCTTGAAGGAAAATAATTTACTCTTAAAGTTACCATGACCGGTGAGAAATTTGGCAACACAGTGATCAACCTCCAACCATGTCCTGGCCAGCCGTTCACGAACGGATGGAAAGAACTGGTGGAGGTGTCGGCCCTTGATGGAATTATCCCACCTACATTGCCATTCAGACAAAAGTTCCTCCCAGACGACGGTCTGTGGTTTGAATAATCTAGCAATCTTAACACGGTCACGTAGGGTTAAAAAGTCTGCGTCTGTGGTCTCACGTGCGTTATAGTACATTGCCCGTCGCTGCACTTCAAGATCGACTGGAAGTACACAGACCTAGTAATAGACCTAGTAGTAGTTAGTAGTAGTAGTAGTAGTAGACCGGTAAGGCTTCAGTACTAACCGTCCTATACGCTTTGCACAAGAATATCAAAGCAAACGCCGGGTTTGAAGCAAAAAAGATTATATATATAGATATTGGCAGTGGAGTAGTTGGTTGCGGTTGCAGTGAACTATAATATAACTCCGGTGAGGGACACGTTGCAGTGAGTGGAGCAGGGAAGCTGCAGCGGTTGCGGTCCACAGAATACACAGTTATATCCAAACATTAACTACACAATTTTACGTAAAACATCACTCTCTACCTCATTAAATGTTTCATTTTATGCATAATTTTTTGCTTGAAAGTTAAACTAAAAGTGTTTGATTACAACCGAAGCTGAGGTCAGTTGCTGAATTAATAAAATCTTTTTAATATTCAACGTGGATTTAAAACTCAAATAATTATTGAATGAAGTCTACTTTAGTCCCCCTATTTTACTTTGATAAATGGAAAATCTTAAATTAATTCACTTGGATTTTATCGTGAGAATTTTTTCCGTGCCCTTCAGATCTAATCAATTACTTTAAGAGAGACAAGAACGATGAAAAGGGAGAAAATCGTATAGTTTCTTGTTAGCGTGTCGATGGCAATCTAAATCGAGTCGGCGCAGAACTGAGCTACTAGCTTGGCGCTTTCGGTAGCGACGGTTTCGGTAGTAAATCGTATAAAAATATAGGAAACGTAAGATGATGTTAAACTGCCACACAGCCTTAGAGTATGTAAGCGAAGCTCATACAATTTGCAGTAAATAACGTAACCGCTTATTGTGCGTAGCTTGTTACGCGCGCTGTCGTAGCAGCTACGCGTTACGTCCGTAGCACGTAGCGCTACGAGATGCTACGTCTAATAGGCGTCCCCCAAGGTTTAGTTCGCATTTGATATGGGCACGTCCGACCACAGCTGTGTCTTCGGGATTATTTCCAACAAAATTGCGTATACAGAATGACCGCTAAAAAATATTGAGTTTTAACCATGTTTGTACCTGCCTGGAATAATAAACCAGGCATTATTTTTAAGTATCATTGGTTTGTTATATTTTATTACTAATTTGTGCTCACGGCTTCACCTGGGTATGTGTAGTTATAACTATCTCACGAAAATGTAATACTGGGATAAATAGTAAATGCCTACCTCCAGGACTCAGGCTACCTGTATATTTTATATTCAGTTCAGTGAATTAGGCGTGAACAGGTGACAGACAGTTACGCAATTATAATATAATGTTAGTTGAAAGTTAGAAAATTCCCTGCAAATTATTTAGTGACGCGTCAAATTAAAACATTAAACACACTGTGTCTACATCTCTTTTTATCTACTCTCCTGTCGTAAGTATGCTGGAAGAGATTTATTTAGACATAAGCTTCGTACCTATTTTTATTCTGTTCCTTTATTTTTTTCTGTATTTAGTGTGTACTGTTAAATAAATAAATAAAACAAAGCACATTTTTCTATCTTTTGCACAAAACGTTAACTTTTGGCTCATTCGCTTCAAAGCACTATCTTAGCTACAGGGCATGCTCGTATCCCAGCTACACTTAAAGTGCAATCAGAATGTATAAGAATCCTGTGTGTTTGCTGCGCTCCCATAAACATGAAATATAAACAAATAAACAAAACAAACATCTTGAAGATTGCACGACCCTGTCTTTTCTTATAAAAATGTATTCATAAAGTTGATTACCCAATGGCTTGGCACGCGACGTTGGCAAGAGACCGGACGGCATGTCTTTGTTTCCATGGAAGATGGTAGATGATGGTAGATGATGGAAGATGGCCTTTAGTGTAGGACGTAACGTGTCGATACTCTTGCGTCTTCCCATCTTCGTAGTTCATTGTGTTGTCCAGGGGCTGCCGCTGCGGCTGCGGAGAACCTCAAGCGGCGTAAATTTAGTAACCTTATTGGTAACTATATTTTCGAGCCGTTTGGGGTCAAAACTCTAGCCTCGTGGGGTCCGAGTGCTCACCGCCTTTTCAAGGAAATTTCAAAACGCTTAGTTGACCTTCCCATGACCCTAGGGCTGGCTTTTACCTTAGCCAAAGGCTTAGAGTTTGCCGGACGCCATTTTCTAAGTTTAAGTTAGTTAGTTTAGTTTATTTTAATTGTCCTACCTAAGTAATGTAGGTTGATAAAAAATAAAAGATAATAAAATATTTGAAGAAAAAAAAATCTTATTCTTATTCTTGACTGCACACAAAAAAAAACAAATATAAATCATAAAGTTTACTTTAAAATATACACAAACATTGTTACAAATCTTGGAATTAAATACATTTAATTATTTGTTAGTTTCTGCCACAGAAATATGTCAAATTTGTGGCAAATTAGATTGTCATTGAGCAAACAACTCGCTCGTAAATAATACATAGAAGAAACAAGCAAGTTCTGAGTTTGGGAGTCACATGCTGTCACGTCAGCGGCCATAACTCGAGCTCGAAGGAACTCGCGACTAAATCGCACTTACTAGCGAATTTGCAGCTTCCACCAATTTATTAAATCACCGAACTTGTTCGTTTGCAGCTAGAGCCTGTGCACATGATAAGTACGAGCAGCAGTCTTAGAAGCACTCGGCCTAACTAAGAAGACAAAAACTTAAGTTTAAAAATAATTAATTACCCTTTTAATTCGATGTACTACTCAATGAAAAACTCTTCTTTATTGCCCTGAATTTTTGCCTAACGCTAGACTGAAACATCTTGATTACTCCATTTTGTTCTAGCTTGAGGAATTGCGGCATCTGTTTTGGGTACATCTTTTTCATGACCAATTTTTCAAACATCCCTACTTTATTTGCTAATTTGCGTTCATTTTCAATCGACGGTCATCCAATAACAGAGTTTGATTTTTTCACCATTTCTGGTGTGGTCACCTCATTTGATCGACCAATGCGATGTATGGCCGAACAAGCTATTTGGTTTACATTTTACAGTATAATTTGTTGGTTAAACTGTAAACCAAATAGCTTGTTCGACCGTACATCTTCTAGCAGCTCATATGGCTTATCGTTTATCGTTTAGGGCCACCAAATATTTTATTGTAGCAGACTCTAACTCGGCTGCAATCCGATCAATATCAAAGTCCACGTCCACGTCCACGTCTTCATCTGCCCAGCCTTTTCCCAACTATGTTGGGATCGGCTTCCAGTCTAACCGGATGATGCTGAAATACCAGTATTTTACATTGAACGACTGCTTATCTGACCTCCACAACCCAGTTAGTACTGGGTAATACGATATCCCTTGGTAAGACTGGTTGTCAGACTTTTTGGGCCACTGACTACCTTTAACGACCGTCAAAGATCTACAAATGACAGCCGGGACCAACAGCTTAACGTGCTTTCCAAGGCACGGAGGAAACTCGGTATGTAAGGGTGGTCACCCATCCGCAGACCAAACTAGGCAAGCACGGCTTAACCTAAAGATCGACCCGAGTGTTTTTTATTATTTAGCCACGAGCTCCTCAACAATGTGATAATGTTTACTATTAGATGGGCGAAAAAAAAAAATGCCGGTTGGGAACTCTAGCTTTTCGTTTTACTCTCTTGTCCTCTCGTTGGTACTCTCTACCAAAGACATTATTTCCAAACAATAACCGTCATTTATACGTCAGTTCGCACTTGTGGGACTGCTCGTGTATTTCAGCCGATGCACGCGCCCCTTATACTGGAGGTAAGTTCAGCCCGAGCGAAATTCCGGTAAAGAACGTACCGTCTCAGCGTTGAAAGATACTTTTTCTATAAGTATCTTTAAGCATGAGAAAATTCATCGTGTAAATTGATTTGACTCTGTCTACCCAAACACCTACATCTTCCAAATATAGTGTGGGCGACACCAAAATCGGGCCGATACACGAAGTCGTCTATTATCCATGGAAAGCCACTGAGATGGATAGATTACGGGTACTGATGAACCTTTGTCAAAAACTTTCCTATGCTATAACCATGTAAGTACATGCACAAAATATAAGGTTAGGAAGGAAATGATCACGTTTTTTAAGAAAACTCATAAGTTTTTATAATGGAAAGGGGAAGATTTTCCCTAAAGAAAGCTGCATCGGCCAGAAAAATCTGTAGGGAAACAACTTATGGAAGAATTTTCGATTTTCATAGATCGGTGCCTACGATGCGTCCACAAACAAGTGTACCCGTACCCTTAAAGCGCTGCAGCACAAACGTTTTCACAACAAATAAGCTGAGATCAGCTCTCTGCACGTAGTTGCAGCGATGCAGCGCTGCAAGTTATGATTAGTAGCCGTTTCAAAGGAATGTGTCGTCGTCTTTTAATTTATACGTCGGTGTTTACGCGGAACTTTCTAGAAGCTCTAGAGATATCGTGAGCTATCTTGTTATAACATGTCGGTGTTTTTATAGCTGTTGTTACGAAGTTAGCTCAATTGTTTGTGTGAAGCCAAGTCAACTATGTAAGGAGGTAAACAATGGATGCCAAAACGATCGTTTGTTGTTATGACTAGCCCGAGGGGTATTAGTACAGTAGGTTATAGTGATTTCATTCCAAAAAACCGATGTTTTTTAACACGTGCTGTTATATAAGTTGTACTTCTCACAGGACCAACACGTATTTACGCAAATAATGTAAAACCATGACAATTTACATTCTTTAAAATGTAATACCAATTAAGACATTATTTCCCCCAGAGCATATTGACTCATCGTCACCTTACGCACCACAGCCCCCTCCCCTCTCACCCTTCCCCTCCGAGTACAGTCGCGCACGCAACACAACACAAACAATCTCTCCGCGATACAAATCTCACTCATTGAAAACAAACAAGCCGAGTAAACAGTCGCGCACACAAGTGACTCACGCACGTCGCACTTCATTAAAATCGCTGCGTTATCAGCGATCAGTTCACGAGTGGATGGATTAGAGAGGACTGTTTCTGAACACTTTTGTTTATAACGTTACTTCGAAAGGATGGAAATGTTGTTATCTGTGTGAAGCATTCGAGACAGATATTTTAGGTTCGGCGCATGTTTTTGACCTTATTTGTGTAACTATGAGAAATAAGAATATCTCTTAAACGTTTCTGCTGTTGTACCGAAAAACTGTCTTCGAAGCTTTGGTATTTTTAACAAATTAATGAAACGGTTTTCACTGTTCGTGTAACAAGAATTAGCACTGTATTTATTAATGTCACTTAGTTTTATCATTATGATAGAACCAATGAATGTCAGTAGACATAAATAATTATAGGATTGGTAGTAATAACAAATGAGTCAACTCTTTCTGGGTTAAACGATAATAATTTGCATGTAAATATTAATAAAACAAAAAAAATATCGTTTTTCCACATAATGCTCGTAAGCGAGATAATCATCATCATCATTTTATTTTATTTGGAACAACAAACAATTACATAATAAAGCTTATAGACATAAAACTTTATATTAACAATTATGTAATCAGCAGCGTTATTCACAGAATACAAGTATAGTACATTACGATATTAGTGCGTTAAGATGGTTATAACATGCGAGGCGGAATTTCAGCCCGAGCCGAAGGCGAGGGCGTAATTGAGCCGAGCATGTTATAACCAATATGCACGTATATCGTACGACGTTTTTTAACACATTTGCGAGGAAACAGAAAAAGATATTCACAATACAAGTACAAAGAAAAGAAAATTTGAGAAAAATGGCGCGAGGATTATTTTCTGCCGTGGCTGCGTGAAAATGTTGGCAAAGACGCTAGAGCATGCAGCCAAGTTTTTAAATTACCGAATAAACTGTTTTATTTTTATTTTAAATAAACTCAATCTGTGAATGCACACTGTTGCTTTCCCGCCATTTTAACAGCGCGCTAGCGCTGCCTACTGACTGGCCGCGCGGCGATTAGTTCGAAATTTGAATAGCAACAGCGCGCTGCACGCTGCTCACTAGCTGGAGTCGTGCGGCGGCGATCAGTTCCATATTTGAAATGGCAAATAATACTGTTATGGAAT
Organism: Xestia sexstrigata; assembly: GCA_941918905.2. NCBI lineage: Eukaryota > Metazoa > Arthropoda > Insecta > Lepidoptera > Noctuidae > Xestia > Xestia sexstrigata. Next base: position 19,491,901 of record OW799221.2, on the reverse strand, counting down.
TTGTATGGACTATAACTTAACTATTTGCTTTGGTAACACACGCGTTTTTTATGACCCGCTTTACATATTTAAAACCGGTGGAATTACATCAGCTTTACGAGCAAGGGTGTTAAAAATATATTAATAACACGCTTCAAAGAGAAGCTAAAAAGATAAAAAAAAATTAAATGAAATTAAAACAGTTATTTTAAACTTTTGAATAATTAAAAGTAAGTGCACTGATTATGACACATATTGACCTACAATAATCTAAGGACCAGATGTCTAATTCTTTGATTGCCTCGTGAGTCGAGTTTCGGAATTTTACACGTGTTGCACAGTATAAATCGATGTCAAGAAATTGTTTATTTTAATTGTCAACAAGACGTCGCAACGGTGCTTGAACACCAGCTTTTGTTCGGCTCTCACTGTAAACAACGGTTGCTTACGCACTGCACGCAAATGTATTCTTCTGGGAACTAAATAAAAAATTCTGTTGCAAATATCAGAACAGTTGTACGTGTTTCTGCAGAGGTCGTACAGGAGCACGGTCTCCAAAAACAACCGCCGGCCAGAAAGGCTTAGAAGATTATATTTTCCAAGTAAATCGACATACGACGCAGAAGAGTGAAAGCACCTGTAAGTCATAGTTCTTAAAAATTTCTTTTGTACCATTTCCAGGCAGTTAGAATATTTAACGTATAGGGGATTCCACACCGCAACTGCATACTCTATTTGAGATCTAATTAAGGTCTTGTATAGATAAAGGTAGGTCTGAGGGCGCACGAATTGAGTGGATGATCGCATAACAAATCCGTACATGCGCCAAGCCTTGTTAACAATTGCATTAATGTGTACATCAAGATGAAGCTTGTCATCAAAAATGACACCCAGATCGCGAACCATGGTAACTCTATTTAAAGCGACATCATTTAGAGAGTACTGGTGTCTGTAGATATTTTTGTTTTTGGTGATGCTCAAATAACAACATTTAGGCTCGCTTAGTTTTAGTTTATTACACGCACAGTATTCAGACAGTCTACTTAAGTCACTTTGCAAAGCAAGACAATTGCTAGTGTTTTTAATAGGCCTAAATATTTTTAAGTTATTTGCATATAAAAGAAATTTTGAATCATCATCATCATTTCAGCCGAAAGACGTCCACTGCTGGACATAGGCCTCCCCCAAGTGTCGCCACATTGACCGATCCCGTGCGACTCGCATCCAGCAGATTCCCGCAACCTTCACCAGGTGATCGGTCCACCTAGTGGGAGACCTTCCAAGGCAACGTCTTCCGGTTCGCGGTCGCCACTCCAGAACTTTTCGGCCCCATCGGCCATAAGCGAGATAAACTTGACATGAATTATAACGAACTACTACTAATTATAGGACAAAGGAAACCATTTTTCTTGGAGTAGCACTGTACTTCTACATTTATATATTATATAAAACCACTCACTCACTTACTCATTGACATGTCGTTTCTCAGAATGGGTGAGAGATGGGTTAGGTTAGCTTAGGTTAGGGGTATGTTTAGCAAAAATGTAAAGTACCTAAAAGTGAGTAGAGGAAAATTATAGAGGAGATTCAAATCCAAGATGGCAGCCGAGTCCATTTCTGGTTTCGGTGGGGAAAAGACTTGGATAAGTTTCGACTCATAGGTCCCATACAAAATCTAGAATAATTAAAAAAAAGTAAAAAAAAAATACAAGATGGCGGCTGCGCTGGGACGTTTTGAAATCTTCGACAATTTTCACTAATCTTTGACGAATTGAGTTGTTCTACCGATTTCGGATTTTCGTTGATGTCGTAGACTTTAATTTAACAAAATGACTGGTTTCCTAATATTATTTATATATAAGCTGACATTGAACTATTTTTCTTTGACATTGAATTATTGAACTTTGACATTGAACTATTTTTCTTTATTGACATAAGTTAGTTGACATTGAATATTTTTATTGTATTTTTAAACTTTATTTATTTTTTAATATGATGCTGTTTTTGGATTGATTGGATTTAAGAATAATTATGTTGTTAATTTATAATTGTGTTACTTGTATGAATGAATGTGTTTCTTTTTATTTTTTTATTATTATTTTATTTTATTTTGTTATTTCAAACACAATGTAAATTGTTTGTGAATAAATTGAATTGAATTGAATTGAATCAATGCGTAGGTCGACACTTGTCCGCCGGGCCCCTTTAATATCACTGGACACATTTTCAACAACACACGTGGTGACGCAGTACTTGACGCGGAGACGGTCATTACTGCTTCTTTGTTGACGTCGTCGGTCGGTTTGTCTGGTTTATCACTCGACGACGCCTCGCGTTCCTTGTGTAATAACGCGTGATGCGGGCGGCTGCATGAATCCGTGCCGCATCGCTTCGCACGGCAGTGATCGCGTCGATGACGTCTAGTTACACACTTGAAACATACCTTCTCAGTGCGTGCCCACTCCCACCTTGCATCGATGCTCATCTTCAGGAACTTGGGACACTTAGGTACTTCGTGATCACTGCCACAACACAAACACTCGAGTTTCTTTTCTTCTGATTTCTCCGATGTCGTATAAACTATTTCCAGTCCAGTCTTCCTCTTTGGATTGGCTTGTGACACGTTCCTTGTCTCTTTCTTCGGAGCGGGCGCCGGCGTAGTATTGGTGAAGGCGTACCTCATAGCTCGGTCAGCCTCCCGCCTCAGGAACCTGGATAACAACATTATTTCCGGCTCACGCGACGATTCCCTTTCCTCCGAAGCATAGTCACACCATCTTGACTTGACGTGCGGGCTTAGTTTCTCTATGATTTCACGCACCAAGATCGGGTTATACATATATCCGCGATTATCCATACTAGATAAAATGCACACGATGTTTTAAAGTTTTACTGCGAACGAATTTAAATCACTAGCTGCACTGCAGTCGGGGTAATTTCTTCAAGTCTTCATTACTCGGTCCATGAGTATCTCTGACCTCCCGTAGTACTGTTCCAGAGTTCGCATTATTACTTGCGGGTCGGAAGCGGTGTATAAAAGTGCCGACACTGCCTCTCTCGCTTCACCTTTGATGCAGTTTCGCAATCTTTCCAAATTTTCAACTGCGGTAAACTTGTAGACGCTCGATGAGTCGACATGGCCACTCCCGTGAAGACGGGTAATTCAGTCACTTGTCGCGGCGGCGGTCGTACTCGCATCATTTTGTCCAACGTATCGGCCAACTTTCTATCCCTGCGCGGCGCTCTCTTCGGATGGGCGACCGCGACACCGATCGTTGCCTCCTTTGTTCGTATCTGGCGGGAGTCGTGGCGTCGACACATGTTGCGGGCTTGTTGCGCGTGGTGTTTTCTTCGCATGTGGTATTTTGTTCGCACGTGGTGATTTCTTGAAACGCGTGTGCGGCAGCGGGACGCGGGGTCTGTTGTTCCTGCACTTGATTCGGGACTGGGAGGTGGCTGCGGTCAATATTTTAGAGCCACTCGTCCACCCTGTCCTCACTCCTGTGCACTGAGCCCTCTTCTCTGGCCTCTGCTTCCGCCTCGTTTGCCGATATCTCGTATTCGAAACGTTTGTTGACAAACGCCTTTTCTAATTCCAGCTGCTCTCAGCTGATTCTCTTTTGTGCCTCATATTCTGCCTTCTTCAATGGTGCCACGTCGCTGGCGTGCGATCGTCTTGTACGTATCGTGCTTGCCGTATCCCTCACAGAAACGTCGCGCGCGGCCGTCATGGTTCTAGCCGAGTTCTGTAGCGCGGGGTTTTGTGCAGAAAAATAACACGTGGACGGCGTTGCGATCGATTCCCCGTATTCATACGCGGTCGCGGTAGCTCGACTCGCCTTGGGGCGTGGAGCAGGTGCGGCGGACGAGCTCTCCGACATGGTCAACGCAGCCCTCCCCGCTGCGGCGGTAGCGGGGGGTGCGGTCGCGAGCGCGGGGGCAGCGGGATCGGTCCCAGCCGCGGGCGCACCGTACGGGGTGCATGGCAACGCGGACGCGATGGTCGATGGCGACCTTGGCGGCTCTTTGAACGTACGTGGCCGCCGAGTATCGTAGCCCGACTCCGATTCACTCTCCCTAGCCGTTACGCTTCTTGTCTTCATTGAAGCTTCTTGAGTGCCGGAACGTGATCTTGAATCTTCAACACGCGACGAGCGTTTATCTTGAGTGAACGACGATTCTTGAGTCACTGATTCGTTTTTCTCTCCTCTAACTCCAGGGCACTTTCTTATAGGGCGACCTCTCACCTCAGTGCCATCGTTGCCTATCACCTGCAAGCACCCCAACAGATACCAATACATTGAACAGCTGAGACAACAATTCTGGGAGAGATGGCGCCGGGAGTACGTTGCCGAACTTCAAGAACGCACCAAGTGGAGAACGAAGCAATGCGAGCTTCGTGTGGGCGATCTGGTGATCCTCAAAGAAGATAATCTTCCCCCACTACAATGGAAACTTGGCCGCGTCATCCATTTATACCCTGGGAAGGATGGAATCAGCAGAGTTGCCGATGTATTAACTTCAAAGGGCACACTAAGGAGGGCTGTTAACAAAATGTGCATACTACCGGCCTCTAATGACGCAAAGAAAGACGGCGTGAAGAATCAAGATCTTGGCCCTAGTACAATTAATGCTTAAGTTTGAAGCTTTAAGCTTTTAAGCCACACTTTCAAGGCCCGGGAGGATGTACGCGCGCAACACTAGTCTATGCGCGCGTCACTAGAAGGACGAACGAGGCGGCTGCGAGGGGCAAGGAGCGAGGGCCGCGAGCGCCGGCGGCGGCGCTGGCCGCGCCACGCCGCCACTCCGCATCAACGACCGAACTGTTAACACGTCAATATATTTTATGCATCGTACAATATCAAAAATCTGTAAAGTCCTGAATAAAAGTAGTTTTATCAAACAAGTTTGTTTAATTCTAAACATAGTAATGAATGATAGAAACCGGCATTTAACGACAAAGATAGATATGAATTGCACTTCTAGCATTACTATCACTACATAATTATGTATTATAAAACAAAGTCCTCCGCCGCGTCTATCTGTCCGTCTGTTCGCGATAAACTCAAAAACCACTGGCACCGATTTTCATGCTGTTTTCACCAATGGATAGAATGGTTCTTGAGGAAGGTTTTAGTATATAATTTGTCAAGTTTTTGTATACATTGGCTAAAAATAAGCCATCTGGGAGCTTTACTTTTGGTCGCAATAATCGACATACACGCGGGCGAAGCCGCGGGTATCAGCTAGTTAAATACAATGTAAAGTTTTGCATGTCATCCATGTCTGACTACTCGTATGTATTAGGAACCTTAACTGACTTTAAGACCAATATGTGTATACCAATACCTATCGGCGTCGTCAGGCACAAAACTGACATAAAAACAAGTAAGTGTCTAATAATGTAGGTATGTATACAAGGTAGGTAACAGCAGTAAATATCACAAAATAAAACTGAGGTCGGATTCCTATCAAAACGTCCCATATAAAACCAACAGAAAGTCCAATAACATGTTATCATGAGCAAACTGGAGCAGAGCACGAAAAACAAGCGCCGCTCAGCCGCGCGGCGGGTGGCGTCACGTGACAGTTATAAGTTGCACAAAGACGCTCGCTGTGACTGTCCCGTCCCGCACACGCCCGCCGGCGCTGTGGCCGCGACTGTACCACGAGTTTTATGTGACGCGCTATCTATCCGAGTGTCGCGCGGTTTGTGTCGCACTATCGTTCTGTATGTCAGGCGAAGTTCGCAGGTGTCGGAGGAGGACTATAATGTCTTAGTAGTTTCAGACGACGAGTTACGAAGCAGAATGTTTGGAAGTTTTAGCTTCTTTTACATTGTACTCTCTATTAAAATTTGATATGCATTACTATGTCCATCATTTCATTCACCCACCTTTTAGAATAAGTTATATCGTTTCAATTACAGTTTATTATAAGCCTTTTGGCCCTTCGCGATTAATAACTGTACGAATTATGTAAAGCTACGTAACAATGATGCGCAAAACACCATAAACACATAAATATTACAGTTTCAATTGATTTAAAATATTAATCCGTCGCCAATGTCAAACAATTATTGTAATTGATGTCATAACGTGAACCGCTGTGAACTACATTGTCACTACATGACAAGTGACGGTCTGACGTGACGTCATACACACGTGCGTGTCAAATGTCAGGCGTTTGACAACGCATGTGAAGCCAGGCGCTGGCGAGCGGTGGTCAGCGATTAATTAAATATAATGGACGAATGGACGCGTCACAAGTAATCAATAATTTTATTATCCGACGTTAAATTTTACTATGGGGGTTTTAACTACAGGCTGTAGTAAAAACATTTTGCTTTCAGACAAGTAACAAAAATAAAATGTTCGTTAACTACGAACTACACATTTCTAGGAAAAAAAAATTCTCTTTCCTCCGAACTTTACAAAAGAAAAGTTTCTCAACTAAATTGTTATGTTCGTAATTTAAAGTGAAATTGTAAATGTTTTTGGACTTTTGCCCGTTAATGTGAAAAAAAACCGGCCAAGAGCGAGTCTTTGCAAAACTTTTTAAAGGATAAATTTAACTTTGCTGTTCGATCTCTAGAAACGGCTATTGCACCAACCGCAAATAATAAGTTTGTAATAGTAAAATCGCTTTTTTTTATTAAACTACATATTTACGGTTTTCAGATTTTTCCCTTTACATGTTCCCTTTTTATGTGTGCTGTGTGTGCTGTGTGCACCTTTTATTATTATCATAAGCCCACATTGTCCCACTGCAGGGCAAAGGCCTCTCTTCCCTCCTTCCACATTTCGCGATCTAGTGCGATTGTAGGCCAATCCTTTGCGAAAGAGTCCAGCTCATCCCGCCATCTCCTTCTGGGCCTGCCGCGTTGTCGTTTCCTGCTACTTGGTATCCACTGAGTGGTAATTTTTGCCCATAGCTCCTCCGACATGCATGCGGCAGATGTGACCAGCCCAGTTCCACTTCAACTTAGCAGCTGTAAGACCTTGTTTTTTGCCAAATTTCGTGATTCTAGGTCAACGGGAACTACCATAAAGGTTTTAGACCCAAAACCTATAGGGTACTTCCAGTTGACCTAGAATTGTCAATTTTGGTTAAAAGCAAGGTCTTACAGCACTGCACAAGTAAATGGAAGATTCCGAAAAATAAAAAAGGTTGAATATTAAGATAAATTTTGGTACTTACAAGTTTTCGCGAAAATCTAAATTTGCTCATATTTTTTAATCGTGTTGACTCAGGACCTTGATTTTAATACACGTAAAAGGGACTATAGACCTCAGTATCTGGTATAAATTTCAACTTGCAAGGTCCACCCGTTCCTGATAAAATGTGGTAACAGACGGATAGACGGACAGACAGACAGACGGAGGGATGGACGGACGGACAGACGGACAAGAAAGTGATCTTATAAGGGTTCCTTTTTTTACCTTTTGAGGTACGGAACCCTAAAAAAAGACCTGAAAGTTGATAAAACAATGTAAAAAGCGTAGTTGGTTGCAAACTGAAATATGTTTCACTTAGCTATTCACAGTAACCCGCGCGAACAACACCAGTTCCTGATGTTTGAACATTTTATACACGAGCGGACACTCGCACACTAACTCTATTATTATTTTAATTCAAGTGTGGCTCGCAAACAGTCGCATTCCTATTCGATTACACTTTCCACACGACAGTATACTAACTGCAATGAGCAACACTCTACATTACTCGGTGGACTCACATCATTAGGCGCAACTGTTGACGCGGCCCGCAATGGAACGCGTGCAGTAATAAAATACGGCGCGTGAGTGAAGTACGGTCGTGTCACGCGAGTGAATACACATGGATTGGCGTGCGGCACTCGATGCTCACGGTCCGCACGCTCCACGCGGTGCCCACGCTGCCGCGAGAATTAGATTAGGACGCGCGGGACAAGTCGCCGAGTGGTCCGCAATGGATCCGTGTGTAACACAATTTATATTAAATTACGGATACGTACATATCTCGCATTGAAGTCTCGTCGGAGTTCGACGGAGCCGCTGAGCAAAAACTATCTCAACTCAGAATGAGAAATGTACCGGCGAAGCTATTTTAATCAGAATGTTTCAAGTTGTATCGCAGTCGGTTTCGCTGCAGTTTTCACAATGAGATAACAAGGTAAGGTAATTCCCACTGGCTGCAGGAAAACTTGTTGTGAAGTTTGTTTGAAGAATGTTTCTATCTTACGAAATGTAAAGTTAGTGCGGTGAGAACACACACACACAGTTAAATGTTAGATGTGGCTTAATGAAACAAAGGAGCAGCAAAGTTGTCTTATTGTACCTTATCACTCACCTTTCAGACAACGAAAGTACAAAAAAGCGTTATTCTTGTACTTTCGTTAAGTCTGAAAGTTGTAACTTGACTACTTTACTTGACTATTTTACTCTTGAAAGTTGCTCTGACAGATATTTATCATTAACCATCTAAGCCATTTCTTGTTTTAGGAAACCGTACGCATGAAAGAGCGGAAGGCTAGTGATTGTGCCCGGTTGATGGCAATAGGCTTAAAACTTTGAAAATTACAGGCGTGATGTTATGTTATGATAAAAAACTAGCAGAGGGTCAAAATTTACCGACTCTTATAAATAAAACTAGTATTAGTGTTGTGCGCGAGCTGCGTGCAGCTCGCGGTGTCGTCGTGTTTTTAAGTATTCCTTAACCTTATAAAATTTTGAGAATCCATAGGAATACTTTAATAAATTGGAAAAAAAAATACCATAAAGTTACGCTACTATTCGGTTTCGCAGGTTCGCTCCACTCAGGACCTACCTACCACCGGACAGGTTTCGACGCCTATTATAATATTTATTCAAACACATAATAGCTATCTCTAACCGTTATGAAGTTACAGCCCTTTCGATTTTAGAGGAGGTTGGGCAGGGGAGGAGCGGGTATACAAATTAAAACGTCCCTCAACAGTTTTAGGTAAGAATCAAAAGATTTTTCAGTAGTAAAATAAGGGGTGCAGAAGGGGGGTGGTGAAGGGGCGAAAGTGGCGAGTTTTGAAAAATTATTTTGACTAACGCACCCTTTCTATGAATCTGAAAAATAAATGTTCCAATTCTCTTAACTTCCGAGATCCGCCTAAAGGGGGTAAGGGGGCAACTTTGAAAAATGGTTTTTACTATTCCGAGCCTCCGCTTTACTAATCTGAAAAAAAAAAGTTCCAAGTCTCTTGGTTTTTGAGATACGATAGGGAGGGGGAAGAAGAGGGGCGAAAAGGGGAGGTTTGGCAATTTTCCCCTACTCGTGAGAGTTACTTGTTTACGAATCTGTCAAAATATATCCCCCTCCCCATCCACCATCTAGGAAAACAATTATGTCAGTCAGTAAGTGAGTCAGTGGTAATCGAACTTTATGTAGTAAGTATAACTAGTATTTGCGTAGTGCGCGAGCTGCGCGCAGCTCGCGGTTTCGTCGTGTTTTTGAGAAGTATTCCTTACCCTTATAAAATTATGAGAATCCATAGGAATCCTTAAATGAATTGGAAAATCAGTAAAACACAAAAAAAAACATTACCGTAAAGTAAATTTGCTTGTCGCCGCCCCTGAGATTACGCTTCACCCACTCAACCTTCGTTACGCTACGGAGGTCGCCGCCTAGCTTCGCTAGCCACGTCCCGCTTTCACTCCACTCGGTCTCGCAGGTTCGCTCCAAGACCTACCTACCACCGAAAAGCTGTAGTGACCTTATCCCTACGCTACGGGGGTTCGCTTCGCTTCACTTTACCAGTACCACCACCGGACAGGTTACAACGCCTACTATAATATTTGTTCAAACACCTAATGGCTATCTCTAACCGTTGTGAAGTTACAGCCCTTTCAATTTTAGGGGAGATTGGGGAGGGGAGGGGAGGGTATACAAATTTCAACGCCCCTCAATAGTTTTAGATAAGAATTAAAAGATTTTTCAGTTAAAAAAAGGGGTGAAGAGGGGGGATGAAGGGGGAGAGAGGGGGCAGTTTTGAAAAATGGTTTTGACTAACGCATTGCTCTTTAAATGAATCTGAAAAAAAAAATGTTTAAAGTCTCTTAACTTCCGAGATCCGCCTAAAGGGGGAGAGAAGGGAGCAAGGGAAGCAATTTTTAAAACTGGTTTTTACTTTTACGAGCCTCCTCTATACGAATCCCGGTCTCGGGTTCGAATCCCGGTCGGAGCAAATGTTTGTGTGATGAGCATGGGCATTTGTTCCCGAGTCATGGATGTTTATACGAGATTTACGTACGGCTGCAGTCGAGGATGCGAAGAAAACCGATATAGTATACTTAGAGACTTTAATTAATTATAATTATTACAATAAAATCGGTAAAACTAAGATGCGTGACAATTGCTCGATATGAGAAACAAGAGTGAATCACAAATGCACTAAATTCACATTATTCATTGCTATTGCACAATCTTCGATCACACGACATCGAATTGCTGAGAAGGCGAATCTCACGGTACGGAGCGCAGCGCGGTGTTAGTCATTGTCTTAAGAATTTAGGGTTTCGCAACCAACAATATAACATCTCCCTCCACGAGATCGGCAACTATTTGAAAACTCTAGTCGAAAATAGTGTCGATGGCGAAGCTGGATCAATCTCTGTGTCACATGCCTCTTTATCTTTAGCCTTTATATCGCTTTCTTCAGGAGCTTTCTGTAGTTGATTCAGTCTACGACAGCGAAGTATAATGATGATAATGAGTACAGATGCACCGGATAATAGTATGTATACCGGTATAGTAGTATGGTATATAGCTTCAATGTTCGACGACTGTAGCATTACTGGTTCTTGTAGAGTGATTTCAGAGTTACTTGAATGCAAACTGCCAAGATCTATAGTATCTAGTTTTATAGTTTTCATTGGTATATTATATGAATTTTCCTTTATGGTTGGTAAGTCCATAATTTTCAATATCTTTCCTTTAATTTGATCATGACGATTGCTTGCAGTAAACGCTGTAGTTTTTAACACGCAGCCTTTAGGTATGATAGATAAGTAGCTCCCCTTTAGCATTCTATAGTTATCTTCAGTACAAGTTAAACGAACTTTCGTAGGTTTAGGAAAGCTTATAATGAAGTGTTGGTCGTCTAGCTGCTCCATAGCTTCAGAAGATAGGATGACTGATGCAAATTGACAGGATTCATTAATTTTCTGATGTAGTATGAGATGCTGGATACAGTCTGATTGTTTGCCATGGTGGTGACTTAAATTATCCTCGCAAAGGTGACCGTGGCCGTACTTCGGACATTCTGTCTCCATGTACAATAGATCTTTTTCGTGAACCGCTATGAAAGGATAAGTTGGAATCAGGACTTTATTATCATGATTAGGAGCTAGGGATAATTTATATAGGATAAAGTTAGTAGGATAAACTATTGGGAATTTCAAAACTATCACTAGTTTATTCTTATTGTAATAATATCCTAGCTTAATTATATCAAAATATTCTCTGAAACTAATATCTAGAAATTGATCCTTATTATATAACATGCCTAATCTATTCATCAAGTCCTTAAACATAGCATAGTTCAATATAGAATTATGAATACTTTTAGCCCTAATGAATGCTAACAAATTTTGTAATTTGTAGAGTTCCTTAGACAAATTATCTATATTATCTCCTAATATCATTAGTAACTGTGCCAAATGAGCATATTCAGTTATATCTGTATCATGTCTATTACTGCTAACTAAAATAGAATTGATAATTTTCTCCATTTTATTTTGATTTTCTACTACTCTATCTGTAACGTTTGAGCTACGCGAAACCCACTGCTTGCTTAAACTTATTTGGTGATTCATTTCAGCTACTAAATTATTTTCATTCTGTTTTAAGATTGCAATGGCATTATCATATTTCAATGCATCAGTATAATCTAAATTACCTGAAATACTTTTTATAACTGATCCAAGACCATCTATAAGGCCTTTTTTAACGCGTTTTACTTCAAGTGTTTCTAATTGTTCTGATATTTCTTCTAATTTAGTACCTAGATATTTAACGTGGGGTTCATAGAGAGATCGCGACATATTATTCAAGTGTGACGTAAGGTTTTGCAATTGTCCGTTAACGGTTTCTAAACTATTACGCATATCATCAAGATTTATAATTTGGAAAAAGGAGTGGTAGTGTGAGATGATTCTTGTGGGTCCCAGATTGAAGGGCAAAATACCTGGTCCATCGTTAAGACTGTCTAGCGTTATCTCGTCCGCACGGGCCAGGGCCAGGGTCAGAACCAGTAGTATTTTCAGTATCCTGTAACAAACGAGCACTATTAGGCACCCGTTTTAGACGTGATTTAGGCACAGCGCCTTTTTTCTTTTTAGTATAAATATGAATAGGCAAATCGGCTAATACTGTATCATGAGTATACCGAGCTGCTAACTTTTGCCTATGGCATAAAGGATTTCTAATAAAAACTTGTTGCTCCGGTTCATAGTCTTTTTCAGGTTCACGATCCTTATTAATATTTTCAGTAATTTCAGTGCGGCGATGAAGTGAAGTGTCGTTGAGAATATCATATACTTTTAACATTTGTTTACGGTGTTCCTGGATATATTGCTGTAAGAGATGTTCCGATAGATTCATATCTAAAGGATCACGGGGATCAAAATGACCGGTAATTATATCGATAGGCCTACATTTCGTAAAGCTATGTATTGAACTATTATATGCCAATACAGCATAGGTCATAAGATTAGTAACTGATTCTCCCCGATGTTCCAATTTTAATATACGCAGATGTTCTAGTAGTGTGGAATTTAGTCGTTCTACCATTCCATTTTCATTGGGTGTATTAGGACAGGTTTTATGATGTTGGATTTTGTGCAATCTTGTAAATTCAGAAAATATTTGATTGTTAAATTCCGGACCATTATCTGTTACAATAGTTAAAGGTACTCGGTGATGAGTAGAAAACTTTAACAGAGCTTGAACAACGCTAATAGCTGTAGCATCTCTCAAGAAGTATGCTTGACCATACTTAGAGAATGCATCTACTATTATAATATACTTATTCATTTCAATACTAAGCAGATCTAAATGTACAACTTCAAATGGCTTTGTAGGCGGAGGTACAATTTGCAACCTTGGTCTTATTGGATTGCGATCATATTTAGCTTGCCCACATATTTGACATTCATTGATATACTTCGCTACATGTTCTTTCATATTTGGCCAATAGCATCTCTGCGATAATGCTAGATAACACTCGTTAATGCCTCTATGATTAGTTTTTCCTTCATGATATTTTTTTATGATTTCTTGTTGCTTGAAATAATCCTTAACATTTTCTACCTCTGTTTTCGTAAGTACTAATTTCATTGCAGTTTTTAAAATACTGTTGAATTACTGGTATAATAGAATACATCTCTAATGAAGGATTAATTAAAATACCTGTCCTTACTTTCGGATTAACATATTCTTTAATTGCTTTAATAACGTCTTGTTCTAAACTAGATTTTGAAATTTGTATGACAGTTTTAGTGTGAGTTTCAAACGGTTTAGAAATATTGGGCTTACTTTTTATATCTCCTACAACATTGAGAATAATTTGCTTATTAAACTTATTAAGGGGGTCATCGGAAATAGGGATTTCTAATATAGGACTTTCTAAATCACTATGGGCACTTAAAGTCCTAGAATCCGCACTTTCAGTTCTAGAATCTGAGTCTGATGGTGCGCCTTGTGAGGTGTTAACTATTATCGAACTAACTTCTTCATGATTAATTTCTATTCGTGATAAAGCATCTGCATTAGTGTTATGTTTTCCCTGCTTGTAGATAACTGAAAAATCAAATTCGCTTAGACGTAATCTCCAACGAGTTAAACGGGAATTTGGTTCTTTAATATTCATTACCCATTGCAAAGGACGATGGTCGGTCACTATTTTAAATTTTCGTCCGAACAAATATGGTCTGAAGTATTTGGTTGCCCAGACTATAGCCAATAATTCCTTTTCTATAGTGCTGTAGTTTATCTCACTAGAATTAAGCGTACGCGAGGCATAAGCTATTGGTTTATCGGACCCAATATGACCTTGTGAAAGTACTGCGCCAATTGCCAAATTTGAAGCGTCAGTAGTGAGTATAAACTCTTTTTTAAAATCAGGGTATTGCAGGACTGGATCATTCACTAGAAGTGTCTTACATTTTTCAAAGCATTCAACATAATTCTGGTCAAGTGTAATTTTAGAGTTTTTCTTTAAGCTTTGAGTTAAAGGTTTGGTTAATTTAGCGAAATCAGGGATAAATTTTCTATAATAGCCTAGAAGTCCTAGAAACCTTTTAATTTCAGTTGGGGTTTTAGGTAAGGGATATTTTTGTATTGCTGATATTTTATCTGGATTAGGCTTTATTCCATCTTTGCCTATAATATGTCCTAGATAAGCGGTTTCTAATTTAAGAAATTCAGATTTGTCCATTTGTATTTTAAAGTTAGATTCGCGTAATTTTTTAAAGACTTTTTCTAGGTTGACTATGTGCTCTTGCAATGACGTACTGAAAACTATTATATCATCTAAATATACTAGACAAATGGTATTTTGGAGTTCACGCAACACATTATCCATCACTCTTTGAAAAGTTGATGGACTATTTTTAAGTCCCATGGGCATTCTTAGGAATTCAAAATGCCCATGTTCTACATTAAGTGCTGTTTTTGTAATATCCTGGGGGTCCATTTCAACTTGATAGAAGCCACTAGCTAAGTCTAGCGTAGTAAAATACTGGCAATTACCTAATTTATCTAAGACATCGGCTATATTAGGGATAGGGTATTTATCGTCTATGGTTTTCTCATTAAGTTTCCTAAAATCTACTACAATACGCCACTTAGCCTTTCCTGATGCGTCAGCTTTCTTAGCTACGACCCAAATAGGAGAACTCCAAGCGGAATTTGAAGGTCTAATTATTCCTTGTTCTAACATCTTACCTATCTGTTCTTGTACTTCTTGTCTATGTATGTATGGATATCTGTAGCTTTTTGTATAGACTGGAACCTCGTCTGTAGTTTTAATTGAATGTTTAATTTTATTTGTGAATGTTAATTGTTCACCTTCAATATAAAAAACGTCTGCATATTGCGAGCACAATGATTCTAAATTAATGCGTTCCTCTTCATTTAAATGATCAGTGCGAAGGCGCGATAGCACGTCTTTTACGCGTTGCGCTTGTTGCTTAGTGCGCGTGTACTCAACATTATGCACTTCTGCAGGCATTGCACGATCCATTGAAAAGATTATATCATTTCGACTTGGGTTTTGTACTTCTAATAAACCTCTATTTTGTTTAACTGTAGTGAGGCATTCACGTATGATACAGTTTGACATAGATTGTTCAGGAATATAAGCATCTCCATCGCGAACGTTAATCGGAATTTTTAGTAACTTGGATGATCCTGCTGGGATAATGTTCTCATATAAATTAGTATTACGTGAATCGTAGACTTTAATAGGGTTTGACGCGTACTTAGTTGTAAATAATTTATTTTTATAATCTATCGTAGCTTCCCATTCCTCTAACAAATCGGTACCAATAAGTCCATCAAAGTAATCGTGGAACTTATAGATATCAAATGAAACTGTACTTGGATCATTAAATTCATTAAAAATAGGTAAAGTAATTCAATAGTCGTTTCTAGATTTAGCATGAACACTATGCACTTCGAAAGGAGAATAATGTAACGGAAAATCACTAAAATAATTTTCGACAGCCTTAGGACATAGAAATTACTGGTTCGCACCGGTATCTATTAAAAGCTTAAGAGGAGGCGACGCGATTTGTATGTACGGAAGGTACCGCTGCGTTTGGAGATTTATTTCTATTTTAATTTTTCGGACTTCGGCGTTTTCTGAAAATCCTGCTCCTTAGACTCTATGGCGTCCTCTTTTACGCTTTCAGACTGCTGGGGAAAATCTAAACATTCCTGAGGGAGTGGTTGATATTCATAGTACAAATCTGGGTACTCATACAAATCGTAATAAACTCCATCATAATTGGTAAAATAATCATTAAACGAAGGGTCATTATAACAATCACTAAAATGCATTTCCCGAGTTTTAAAGTAATTACTGGGTGGAGGATTTCCTGATTTGTTCCAATCATGCCTAGGAAAAGCGTTGGTAGGCGGTAACTGTCTGCTTACGAAATGGCTAACGCCACTCATTGGACGTGGTTGGGCTGATCCACTAGGCTGGTTAGGAGAATTCTGCTGGCCTACTTGAACTGGGTTATTCTGACGGCTGTAGTTCGGTGGGGGTGCCCTAAATATTTGCTGAGTTCGGGTCGGACCAAACTGGCGGGGTTGGAAATAAATAGGTTTCCACTGCGCTGGTTGTTCAGCTGGAAATTGGAATCGTGAAGGTCCTGGCATGCTGTAATTGTTAGACCTAGGAGGTATATTAAACGGCTGAGATAGTAATTTAAAATGGTTACCGGGCTGATTATTATCATTATTTCTTTTATCAGGTAAACGATCGTTACGGTTTTGCAGATACATGGTATTAGTTTCCTCATGTACAAATTCTAGTGCTTGTTCTATACTTTGAGGGCGCATACAACGCACGCGTGATCCTACAGGATCTTTTAATCCACGTACAAACGCCTGGAGCGTTAATTTCTTATATAAATCCCTTTTTGCGTCTATAGTAGTCTTTAAGGTATCGTGTAAAGAAACATACGTCATAATCGTACTGAAAAGGTTCTGACAACGCTCATAGAATTCTTGTGGATTGTTAGAGCCCTGTCTTAAAAGAGATAAATCGCTATAAAGAGCTGTCTCGTCCCTTTGATCCGCAAAATTATTTACTAATGCCCTACGAATGCCATTCCAATCACTTGCTATACCATTCGAGTTGATTAAGCGAGCAGCAGATCCTACAATCTTATTTAATATGCCATTAATAAGTGCGGAGTTAATTAATTCGGAACCACCTTGAACATTATAATATTCTTTAACTAAATGATCACACAATTGAATAAATCTAGTCAGCACATTCGGGTTCCCGTCAAATTCGGGTACTAACCTTAATGCTTTATAAACGGTATCTAAATCCAAAGACATTTTCCCAGAAAACGATTCTGTGTCTTCGTATAATAAATCTAAATTAATATTTCTTATAGAGTCTATAACTGATTCCCTATTACTTCTAACTAACCTAGAATTCCCGGATTTTCTTGGAAAGAAAATTTTGGAAAGGTATATTAGTACAGGCTAGGAGTAAGCGGTCACTAGAAATAATCTAATGTACTTACATGAACATTATATCGGCCACTTTTGCGTAATCAATGTCTGGATTCCTCGATGCTGCACGACGTGTAGATTCGGGATACTCTTTAGCGACTGGATAGCCGCAAGGACGGCTTTACGTTTACGGAAATCTTCCTTTTTTTTACGCGAAACCGACCGCGAGTATCCTACCGACTGCGCCAATTACGTACGGCTGCAGTCGAGGATGCGAAGAAAACCGATATAGTATACTTAGAGACTTTAATTAATTATAATTATTACAATAAAATCGGTAAAACTAAGATGCGTGACAATTGCTCGATATGAGAAACAAGAGTGAATCACAAATGCACTAAATTCACATTATTCATTGCTATTGCACAATCTTCGATCACACGACATCGAATTGCTGAGAAGGCGAATCTCACGGTACGGAGCGCAGCGCGGTGTTAGTCATTGTCTTAAGAATTTAGGGTTTCGCAACCAACAATATAACACGAGCATGTATAATAAATATGTATTTACAAACAAAAAGTATCTATGTAGTATATCAACTATCTGGTGTCCACGACACAAGCCTCGTTACGCATACATAGGGACAGACAGACAGCGAGAAGTGACTTTGTTTTATACTATGTATTGATGGTGTAAACCTATATAGATAATCTTCAACTAGCGACCCGCCCCGGCTTCGCTCGGGACCAATTTAGAACAAAAAAAAAAGAAGTGCACTTACTGTAAAATCATTCCCTTACTGTATATGTATATTTCCCGCATTATCCGTTGCGTAGTTTTAAAGATCAAAGCATACATAGGGACAGACAGACAGCGAGAAGTGACTTTGTTATACTATGTAGTGATAGTGATAGTGATAGTGAAGTGATAATAAAAAAAAACCGGCCAAGAGCGAGTCGGACTTGCCGAGAGTTCCGTACAAACTTTTTAAGGACAAACTTAACTTTGCTGTACGATCCCTAGAAACGGCTATTGCACCAACCGCAAATAATAAGTTTGTAATCTCTTTTTTATTTTTATTAAACTACATATTTACGGTTTTCAGATTTTCCCTTTACATGTGCTGTAAGACTTTTCTTGCTTGGTTCTAGGTCAACGGGAACTACCATATAGGTTTTCGACCCAAAACCTATAGGGTACTTCCGGTTGACTAAGAAATGTCAATTTTGGTTAAAAGCAAGGTCTTACAGTACAAGTAAAGGGAAAATTCTGAAAAATAAAACAAGTTAAAAATTAAGGTAAATTTTGGTACTTACAAGTTTTCGCGAAAATCTAAATTTGCCCATATCTTTTAACTGTGTTGACTCAGGACCTTGATTTTTATACACCTAATAGGACTATAGACCTTCAGTATTTGGTATAAATTTCAACTTGCTAAGGTCACCAGTTCCTGAGAAAATCGTTGGTGACAGACGGACAGACAGATAAGAAAGTGATCTTATAAGGGTTCCTTTTTTTAACCTTTTGAGGTACGAAACCCTAAAAATGGACGTAACTATGTCGGCCAACTTTTAAAGTACATCAATTGGAGACACTGCACAGTTCACGGTATACAGGATCAGCTCACAACTAAATATACGGACGAACAAAAACAAAAAGCGACCGCGGGAAACTTGCTCCATAGAGAACGTAGAGGCTAATGCCATTAGTTGACGACGCAGCCAGACAGTTGGCACGCCAGCCATGCCAGCCACGCTCGTACCAGGCGCTGGCACTGCCACCTCATATTAGGTGGACTCCCAGTGCATAGAGGTACTTAACCACACAAAGGAGTTTAAGGCATTGTGGTCGATTGAAAGAAACGCTATTGAATTTGCAGTTGTATTACTGAAGTAAGTTCTGCTCTTGCAGTTTTACTTATATAGGAATTGCGACGCGACTCACGTCGAACGATCGTATGGTTGTATCTCTGCGTGAGTATCGTCAGTCCGAAAGTCGCGTCGCAGTGGCTCGTGGCACGCTCTATGTAGCTTGCGTGACGCGTGTCACTTGAGCGAGTGTCGTGGGCAAGAAGTAGGAAGTGACTAGCGTATGTCGACCATATTCTATAGGTGATATCTCGGTCCACGTCGCTCGCTGCTCGTATGAAGCCCTTCGGCCCTCCCGGCATCCTCCAATAACCATTCATATTGCATGGCACTCCGAACTCAATCTACTCGATAGCGGACTGACTCATACTCGATATTCCACAACTAAGTCAATAGGAGCGATTGAAACTGTGAAGTATCGTTAGTACGAGTATGTAGCAGGACGGATTGCATCCTCCAATAGTTCATCGTTACGAGGATTTTGTTGTTAGTCGGTAAACTACAAAAAATGATGGCTTTGAAAATTAAAAATAAAACCTCAGCCACATTACTGACAATCACTAAACCACACTCAAATTCTAGTAGTATTATCTTATCAACAGGTAAGCAAAATGGACACCTTTCAGCCATTCCCAGTTTCCTTATCGGTAATTTTGGGTATTAACTACCTACCCACAGCTACCTACAGCTCCATGGGTAAATATAACTGTAACTGTTTTGTAAGAATTCCCTGCAAAGGCAAGCGTCCCCTCCGCAAGTTGGCGATGGAAGCGTGTTTACTTAAACCTGAACCTTGCGGATCAGCCGGCTTTGCTCGCGAAAGAGATTTAACGCCCAACTTTATTATACTTATGTCTCGAATTAGAATAACCCTTTCGCAACGAATCTATATAAAACTAAATGTTTTGCTTTACGTTTGTAGAGGATTGAAAATGTTTATTTTTTGAATAATAAGATTTATTATGAAATTATGTAGAAGATTTATGTGATCAAAACAAGAAACTTTTTAATAAATTCATATAGTTTATTAAACATAACCTTCACTGGTTAAGCTACAACTCTCAATTCGCTCATAAATCCCGCTTGCTGAGCCCGGCATCCCGCTCGGATCCCGCACAGCTGTCCTAAGGCCGAGGTCTCATTGCGGCGCGGGACAGTCCTCATATATCACGAGCTACATACCGACTGACAAATACCGCAGTCACGACAAACGTAAGTACAGAAGGTTTACCGCATGTACATACACAGAGATGTATTGTTTGTCAGAATGCCTACGTAAAGCAAGCTATTTCGTGTTTTGTACGACGTCTTTTTAGAACTCAGCGTCGCCTTTGTCGCCATCGCCAACGTTCATCTGTTCGACTGTAGAATGTAACAATTTTGTGATTATAGGAGCACGTGTCAGGCTAAACAAAATTCCATGTATTGAAAAGTGTCTGTACTTGACTCTTGTGTATGGACATCCTTGTTTATCGTCTTGTCTAAGGCCTTTCTTCATTAGATTATTGAGATCTAATCGTTATCATCAAATTCAAATTCAAATTCAAATTCAAATTCATTTATTTATTCATCCTCTCGCTACTAATTGAGTATTGGGACAAATTAGACTTTTTTCTAGGCATTTACATAGATCCAAATTCCAATGAATCCTGTTTTTAATGATAAATACTAAAAAAGTAAATCCAGTTACTTGCCCCAACCAAGTAGTGTTGCCCAAAATCGGTCTTGTTCTTGCATTTTTGCAAGACCAAGACCAAGACCGACTTAATGTAGCAAGACCAAGACCAGGACTGAACCTTGCAAGACTTGAGCAAGAACAAGACTAAGCCTGCAAGACTCTTGCGTCTCGCAGTTAAGTCAAACTGAGATTTGGGCATTATAGTAGGTATTTGGTTTCAATCCCGATTTTGAAAGACGTTCCCCAGTATCAAAACCGTATTGTCATAACACTAAAAGGTATTGTATTGATTATTATGCAGAGTAGAGACGATAATACGACAATAAATGAAAACACGGACAATACTAGTTAATAGGAATAATTCTAACCATCAAAAAATCATAACACCAAAATTAAAAAAAAAAAACAAACAAACTAAATGGCATAAAACTGGAAACAAAATAGAACACCATTCATAAATATTGGTTTGAATAACCTGTGGTAAGAACGGCAACAGCTCGGTCCTGTAGCGACTTGATCTTTTGGCGCCATTATTATTATTACTGATCACTAAAAACAATAACACTGAATCACAGATTATTAACTGAATAATCAGGCACCTCTCACCCGCGTGTTATTTATTAATAAAATTATTAATCACAATCAGGATCACTGTTCAATCACTTCGCTAAGTAGGTACGGAGTACGGGTAGGTAGTCACAGTACGGGTAGTTTTTTATTTCAAGCGTCTAATTTCTCACTTATTATAACCGTTTTAAGTTATAAATTACAAACACGAGCGGCGGGCGGCGGGTACTTGAAAGGCGGCGCGGCGCTCAAAGAAAGTACGTCCTGCGGCACTCGTGCGCTTACAAAACGATGACGCGTGGATTGTCACAGGATTGCGGCGACACACTGACCAGTGACCGTGACCTAAATTTGTAGTGGCAAGTTTCGACAAGAAAGTGAAGTAATAAACATAACACACAAAACTAGATTTATCTCTTTCGCACACACAACATTTTCTATTAATATGAGTGCATAGCAACTTCCGCATGTGCTATTTTCTTATCTAACTCTGATGACACGCTTTATGACTCTTATAGTGTTGTAAGAGTCATAAAGCGTGTCATCAGAGTAAATAAATAAAATGTAAAAACTAATTTGGCGAAAGTTTTTAAGTAGCGAGTTGGCATCGTGTCTTTAATGTTTTGATGTTACCGATTTCGGGGGTCGTTAACCTGCCAGTGCTTCCTTAATAACAGATACATCATATGTAGCAAATGTTAAAAATTAAAAATAATATCCTGTGACTAAAATACTGGATATTTTCAAATGAATTTTTGTATGTAGACTGGGAACGTCCTAAGGTATACGAAGTTTAATTTATTGTCGTATTGAAATCTCCACGCTGTATATTTCGACTATTTATTAAGTAGGTAGCGTGTTACTTGCAAATATGTTCCCATGTGATAAAAATGTACCTAGCATAACTTTCTAGCAAAGTTCATTTCATACTTTGTAGGGATATCTACCTATAGTATTATATTATGCTTGTATAAGTCTAATCTGAGCAGTCTAGTCTGAGCAGTAGTGGCCCAGTGGTGGTGGCCTCGACTTACGAACAGTAAGTCGTGGGTTCGAACCCAGACAGGCGCATTACTTTGTGTAATTTATTTCATCACCACTGCTCTCAAAACGGTGAAGGAAAACATCGTGAGGAAACCGGCATGTCCTAGAATCAAAAAATTCGAATACATGTGACATCTATCAACCCGCAATGGGCCCGCGTGGTGAATTATAGCCCATTCCCTCTCATAGAGAGGAGGCCTGTGTCCCAGCAGTGGGAACATTAATAGGCTGATGATGAAGTCTAATGTGCAGATCTATTGTTAGTAGGTTGGTAAACATTATGTAGGTACTTATGTTTCAAAGTTTATATTATTCTTCTATTCAGCAAAATTTAAAACTTACAGCAAGTCGAGTAGGTCTAGTACTAGTAGCAATTTAAGTAAAGTTAAGTTTAAGCCAGCCGATGTTATGGTACAGACGCCAGCACATCAAGCTACTACAATCTGCCAAATTTCTTTAACAGATTTTCAACTTTATCGCTAAAGCATTAAGATTCATGATTGGAAGAATTTGACCTTCCGCGAATAAACCGTTGGTCGGTCGGTGTATTACGTACCTACTTGTTTGATAATTTACCGACAAAGACATTCCGCGTACGGCGCGCGTCTTGTTCGCACGCACGCGTAGTTACGTTAACCCCACCACGTTAGTTGCTTACCATCACTAGGGATGCCTCGCTACTTATCGATACTTCGTCGATATTGTACCAAAAATGGATAGATTCCTAGTCAGGTCGGAATCCACCGGAAATCTCAACGCCAAAAGACCTGGAGAAGATATCTCTGGCCGATGGCAGTTCGCCAAACGTTCTGCGGTCTCGAGAAACACTGAAAAGTTTGATGAAGCACGCAGATTACCTCTGCACAATCAGTTCAACGACCTCACCGTGGACGACAAGGATGATTCGTCAACGAATAACCACTACAGAGAAGCCTCAACCGGAGCGAAGAAAAAAGGACATATTCACCAGTAATATTGGAGATACAGAAAGATTGGACACATGAAATAATTAAAAACCTTATTTCCCGTTACACCAACAAGTTTCATCTTCAGTATAGAGTTAACAATAAAGTTGCAGTAAATTGCCACTCAATAGAAGCTCACCAACTTGTGAAAGAAGGTCTCCGCAAAGAGAGTCAGCAAAAAGGAAGGGGTCCGCAAGGACCGATGCCTGCCGGGGTTGCGGGACTGTTCGAAAGAGATACCGTGGCCCCGGAACACAAAGGGCGATGAAGGAACATGGATGGGTTTTAGTCAGTAAAAGTCTGACACTCCCTCCTGCTCCGAGCCCGAGCGGGAGAAGTCATTTGATGATTACGCATCCGAAAAAAAAAAAAAAAAAAAAAAGGTCTCCGCAAAGAAAATGCAGCTTTCTTAACTTACACTCGTAAAGATGAAAAAGTTCCCAAAATGGTGATAAAAGGCTTACCATCTTACGTCCAAGAAGAGTTATCAGCTGAGCTCGAGAAACTGGGATTTCCAGGTGCATCAGTCTCACAAATGAAGACACAAACAGTGAGTACATTGTCTTGCCCACCTTTTTTAGCAGTGCTTCCTGCTGGAACGGACATAGTCAAGTTTCGCAATATTAAATATTTATTTAATTGCGTGGTTACTATCCAAAAATTCATGCCTAAAAAGACTGCTGGGACTCAATGCTACAGATGTCAAAGCTTCGGTCACGCATCGAGGAATTGCAACATGCCCGCTAGGTGTGTTAAATGTACGGAACCTCATGCAACGAGAGATTGCACTAAAAAAGACCGTATTGAACCTGCACGCTGCTGTAATTGTGATCAGAATCACCCTGCTAACTTTCACAAATGCGAGACCCGTCTTGCCTACCTGAAACGAGCGCAAACTAGGCGTAAGAACCAGTCTAGACCGTTGAAAGCAGTGGCGATCCAGCACGCGACTGCACCTCTTACTAATCTACAACCCTCATTCAAGAAACTTTCTTATGCTGGTACTGTCAAAACCCACACCAATCATGATTATCCACCTAACGAGTATTTGGACCTACCACCGGACGACCCTGTGACAAAAGAGATGTTAGAAATACTTATCTGTGTTAAAAACCTTAAACCACAATTTTCTGCCTGTGAATCTATGTTAGATAAGGTTATGCTAGTTTTGACCCATCTTGGTCACTGTGGGGGAATTTTAGGTGACTTTCCAAAGAAACTTCAAAAAATGCTGATATTTAGTCAAAGATGTATTGCCTTGATGACGATCAAAAATGGAAGAAAAAATGACAAGCAAGTACATAAAATCCTTACATCTAATTACAAACTAATTAGTACGCAACGTTGATTCTTGCTCATTCCAAACGAGCAGGCGTTAGCTCGAACATGCCCCCGGACGTTGGAAGCAGCAGAGGCGCTTTCAACCAAGCGCAGAATCAACGGGCAGTGGGCAAATCCTATTGAAGGCTCTTCTGACGACTCCAGTGGATGTTTTGAGGTCTGCCACACGAACAATTCCATCCGATCCCGGATGAACGGCTACGACTCTCCCCATTCTCCATTTAAGAGGAGGAAGATGGTCCTCCTTTATGATTACCAAAGAACCCAACTTGAGCATATCTTTGCTGGTATGCCACTTGGTCCTATGTTGCAGCTCGGACACATATTCTTTACTCCAACGAGCCCAAAAATGCTGACGTAGCTGCTCGATTCGTTGGAAACGAGACAATGAATCAGTGGAGTGGTTCTGTAAATCTTGCTGCGGGAGTGACGTCAGCAGTCGACCAACAAGAAAATGACCCGGAGTCAGTGGTGTGCAATCCGCTGGATCAGATGACAGCGGCGTCGGCTTATTGGACGATTCGCACGAATTTAACTCGCACAAAACGTGCGAATCGACTCCTTTAAAACATATTATTTTTTCTGTAGTCGATTCGCACGAATTTCATTTATTGGCGTGCGAATCGACACCCTCACAAATATGTTGTAGGCTATTCGCACACATTTCATTTTAAGGTTTAAAAAAATTCAAGTACAGTCGTATTCAGCCATCACTGAAATAAAAATAAAAAATAATCGAAGTTTAAAAAGCAGATATTTACTTGAAAGTAAGAAAGATCTGTATGGAATAAGTGATAATAATAATTACTTAAAACGTGGCATATCTACATTTTTACTAATACAAAACAATATAAACATGACCGCAAAATTCCGCCTATTACAGGAAAAATGAAAGAGAAAGCTATATATATGCTATCACGCTCACTCGGGTTGGTCATGGGTCTACATTTGGTTTCTTTTGTATTGTAACTGTAGAAAGTACACGTGCCGGACGGTAATTTAAGATAATTATTGTGATGTGACACAGTGTTGTGTGCTGGAAGGACATCAAAGTAATGTGCAGGCGTTAAGCATGTAAGTAATAGAATTATTAGTATTAACTGTGATAACATTATTAACCCCTTTATTCTGAGTGACTGAGAATTATGAGAAATCTTTCTTAATTTTTAATTTATTATTTATTGCCTATAAAAATATATTTTATAACGATCTACTATAGTTCAAATATTAATATAAAAAAGCTTTTTATACTCCGGTTTGTATTTAATACTACATATTAATAATAAATAATTATAAACTGTGGTCGTTGAAGAGCAAGTGACGCCACCTAGTGGAAGCGTCACCAAATCATCGATTACAAAAATGAGTCAACATAAGTTTGCTTTTAGTATTGCATAAATGATGATGGATACTATGCACAACTTTTATTTACTATCTGCTCAGCAAAGAAGTTAATTATATTAATAATGTTTAATGCGATAAAAGTAATTCTGGTAAAACCTCCTTGATTTAATTAGTATCTCATTGGATACTTATTTTAATTTTCAGACAAAATAGAAAGCTTCTTGAAAATACCTAAGTATGGCGGCAGAACCATCGACGAGTAGAGATGAAAGGGCTGACATTGGTTTTATAAAATCAGAAAGAGGTCAAGAACTTCTATTAAGGCATGGATATAGATATAATAAGCAGCGCAAGAACAAAAATGGTGTTACAGTCTGGAGGTGCGTCAATAGACAACGTTGTAAAGCACTCTTACATACAAATAATGATCTCCTGTTAACAAAAGAAGAACCTCATTCATGCCAACCAAGCGTCATAGAAAATGAAATGAAGTATCAGTTAGACAAATGCATTAAACGATCGGAGAAAGAGCTCACAACTATACCAAAAATTTATGGTGAAATGGTTTCGGACTTGCATAATGCTGGATATGATCTCATACAAAAAGTTCCTGATTTTAAAAATATTAAGAAAAGACTCTATCGACACAGAAACACATCATCACAGGTAAAAAAATTGAGATTCAAAAAAGTTACAGATCTTATTATTCCTCCATGCTACGAAGATTTGAAGTTTGCTGATTATGGATATAAGAAAACAAGAATTACACTTTTTGCAAACCAAAATGTTATAAAATATATTG
Organism: Xestia sexstrigata; assembly: GCA_941918905.2. NCBI lineage: Eukaryota > Metazoa > Arthropoda > Insecta > Lepidoptera > Noctuidae > Xestia > Xestia sexstrigata. The sequence continues at coordinate 19,465,105 of OW799221.2, read as the reverse complement.
AAACAGCAGAAAGCGTTTTCTGCGATGGGACGTTCAAAAGCTGCGTACCACCATTTTTGCAAGTATACACGTTACATATAGATTTGGGAAGTACCCATGAACATACAAATATTTTACCAGCCATATACGCTTTACTACCGGACAAACAAGAAAAAACATACGAAATTTTTTTTTACCTTATAAAAAGTCGAATTCCTCAATTTTCTCCACGTATATTCACCACAGATTTTGAAAAAAGTGCGATGGCTGCTATTGAAAAAATATTTCCTGACGCACGTATTCAAGGTTGTTTATTTCATTTCCAAAAGTCTTTATGGAGAAATGCAAAGAAGTTAGGTATGGATAAATCATTAATTGATAAAATGCATGTTAAACGTTGCATGGCTCTAGCATATGTACCTCGAGAATATAGATCAGATGGCTGGTTATATATTGAATCAGAAAATGAGCCTGAAAAGAAAATTACTCAATTTAATGATTATTTTGTTCGTACTTGGTTAGATGAAAATGCTTATTTCTCAAACACATGGTCATTTTTTGATGTGTGTCATAAAACAAATAATGCCATCGAATCATGGAACTCGCGTTTTAACAGATTGGTAAAACCTAAACCAAACATTGCAATGTTTTTGGATACTTTACGTAAAGATTCCAATTATTATTTAACTCTTTATAATAAAAATCAGTATATTTCAGTTAAAAGTCCTGAGAGAATAAAACTTCAAAAAAGAATCGAAGACATCGTAAGCCAATTGAATCGTGGCGAAATTAATATACAACTTTGTATTGAAAAATTACGAAATTAGTTGGCGGTAATATTGTATACATAATACATATATAACTGATGATTATTTTATTCCTAAAAGGTAACGACTGTGATTTTGATTGTGATTAAAGCCAAATATCTATTTTTATAATTCTCGTAAGTTTATTTTTTAACCTGTTATATATAAATTAGAAGTAAGCATTTTATTATTGTTGTGACTTGATTTATTATTGTTGATTTGTTAGTTGTATATAAAAGTTTAGTCACTTTTATACGTTATTTTAAAGAAAAATCTGTGATTCAAATTGTGATTATAGCCCTAGTTCTAGTTTTATGATTAAAAGTTTTATTGTTATAATGATGAGAACTGTGTATTTTAGGTACACTTCTAAAAAACATTAAGACATGTTTTTGTTGTACCAAATGTTCGTCAATAATAAATATAAGAAAAAGTTGTTAATTATATATATACCTACCTTATTAAAAAAGTAAATGTTTGGGTAAAGTAAAAAAAAAAAAGTAAATTTTTAGTACTTTTATTTTTTATTACGTGGTTAGTGGAGTAGTAGTTTGTTAGTGACATTTATTATTCTGTGATCGATATTTGCTCATTTTTAATCCTCAAACCACGAGCTTAGAAGATGTTTAGTACTTAGTTTTAATTTTAATACAGATATTGTTGATTATAGATTGTGTTTTTATTTTCTATCTATTACGAGTAAAACATATTTGACCTTACTACTTCTGTGCTCAAGTGTACTTTATCTTAACTGCATTTCATAAAAAACAATATGTGTGCGAATAGCCTACTACATATTTGTGAGGGTGTCGATTCGCACGCCAATAAATGAAATTCGTGCGAATCGACTACAGAAAAAATAATATGTTTTAAAGGAGTCGATTCGCACGTTTTGTGCGAGTTAAATTCGTGCGAATCGTCCAATAAGCCGCGGCGTCAGTGGACGTGAATTTAATATCGCCTCAATCTGGACTAACGTGGTGTTAAGTTCTTCAAAGGTTAAGTGACAATTTCCCAACACTCGCCTGAGATGATATTTAGTTGATTTTACACCCGCTTCCCAGAGTCCGCCAAAATGAGGAGTATACGCGGGTATAAAATGAAACTTAATTCCGTCATTAGCCAATTGCTCGCCCAAGGAATTGCAATTAGATTTAAGAAAATTCGAAAGTTCGTTGCAGGCACCAACGAAAGAGGTACCGTTGTCGGAGTAGATGTCACTGGGTTTTCCCCGTCGCGAGATAAATCTAAATAATGCTAGTAAATACTTGTTGCTGGTTAAGTCACTCACCAGCTCTAAGTGGATAGCCTTGGTGGTGAAGCACACAAAAATGGCTATGTACACTTTTACCAGCCTACATCCCCGACCCTGCCTACTAGCAGCCATGATGGGACCAGCATAATCCACACCAGTACATTCAAAAGGATAACCGCCTGGAAGGAGACGCTGATGCGGTAAATTACCCATTAAAGGAGTAACTGTTCTACCCGACATGCGACAACAACGCACGCAATTACGATAACAACTCTTTGCTAGGCTTCGTCCGCCTATAGGCCAGTATGAATCCCTAATTGAAGCCAGCAATAACTGAGGGCCTGCATGCATAAGCTTTCTATGTTCAAATTCAAATAGTAACTTCGTAAATTTATGAGTGGACTGTAAAAGAATAGGGTGCTTTTTATCAAAAGAAAAAGTTGAATTTGCTAAGCGTCCTCCGACACGCATGATTTTATTATCATCTAAAAATACGTTAAATTTTATTAGGGCGCTTTTATGAGGTAACTTCTGATTACTAATGAGTAATTTATACTCGGGAAATGATTCAACCTGACTTCTAATTATTATAATATTTAATGCAATCTGCAACTCTACTTGTGATAGAAAACTGGGAGAAGGAAGCTTCCTACACAATTTTATGAATCTTAAAACTGTTGCTACACTACGGATTAACCTTAAATAACTAGAAAAACGATTAAAATCGATGATTGTATAACATTGATTATTACAACTAACACTGGCGCTCAATAAAGCGTGAGGTCGAGTTTCAGGCAGCTTGTCTGACTCTAATGATTTATGTTGAGACGGCCAATGAGACTGGACTTGCTTCAAAAAACTGGGACCACTCCACCACAATTCCAAAGATTGCAGAATACTAATATCCACGCCTCGTGATATTAGGTCTGCAGGGTTCTTGGCGGTTGGGATGTGTCGCCAAGTACAGTGCCCCGTCTTGTCTAAAATTTCAGCAACGCGATTACGCACAAATGGCTGAAGCTTAGAAGGTAGCATCTGCAACCATCCCAACACGATAGTGGAGTCAGTCCAGCAATAAACATGAGTAAACTTTAGTCTCATTGAGCCAACAACCTTCTCGCATAAACGAGCTCCAACTGCTGCGCCACACAATTCCAATCTTGGAATGGTGGTCGGCTTAATTGGTGCCACTCGACTTTTAGCGGCTAAGAGACGAACCATGTACTCACCCTCAACATTGGCACTACGTACATAGACACACGCACCATACGCACGCTCTGAAGCGTCTGTGAATACATGTAGTTCCAGTATATTATGTGCATCACATATAACATGCCGTGGGACACGATAGTTATTGATAAGCGGCAATGCTTTGACAATAGCATTCCAACTAGCATTAAGTGGCGGGGATAAGGGCTCATCCCACGAGAGCTTGTCTAACCACATTTGTTGTAGAAACATTTTCATTGTGACTACGCAAGGAGATAAAATTCCTAGGGGGTCAAAAATACGTGCTATGGCAGAAAGTACATCACGCTTTGTAACAGAATCCTGAGAAGGTAACGTTAAACTTGAAAACCCAAATTCGTCGGAACTAGAATACCAGTTAAGCCCTAATAACTTATTAGGTTCATTAGATCCCATTTCTAAATCTAATGACGACTGAGAAGCTCCGGAGATTAAGCTAGGTACGTTGGATCTCCACTTTCTAAGCGGCATGCAAGCAGATGCTAGTGCGTTGGTGACCTCTGTGCGGATAAACATAACCTCATTCAAATCATCACTTCCTGTCAAGAGGTCGTCAACGTAAAAATCATGCATGATGACGTCAGCAATCTTATTTCTGCTACCTGAGGATAACTCACCCACTGGCCGCGAGGAGACCTTATTGTCATTGGATTGATAATCCATCCCTATTTGCTTGAGGCAACGTGTAGCAAGAAATGGTGCACTAGCCGTACCATATGTGACGGTATTCAATTTGTAAACCTTGACAGAATCACATGCATTATCACGCCACAGAACCTGTTGGAGGTACCTATCAGATGGGTGGACGTATATACATCTATACATTTTCGCAACATCAGCTGATAAGACGAATTTGTGTTGTCGGAACCGAAGAAGTATAGATATAAGATCGTCCTGCACTGTAGGACCCACCATCTGCACGTCGTTGAAGGATACCCCTGAAGAAGTAACACAACTTGCATTAAAAACAACACGAAGTTTGGTAGTTGTGCTACACTCTCGCAGTACCCCGTGGTGTGGTATGAAATATCCACTGGGACTGTCATTATTTTTATTTTCGGTCATATGTCCTAAAGTCTCATATTCAGACATAAAGTCGCGATATAATTTACCAAACTCTGGCTTAGACTTTAGCCTGCGTTCCAGGGAATATAGACACTTAGATGCCCTTTTAAAGGATTCTCCTAAAATAGAAGGGTTTTGCTTAACAGGAATACGAACACAAAAATGTCCGCTGTCTAAACGTGTCGTATTCTTGACAAAATGCTCTTCACACAACTTTTCCTCAGGTAAATAATGCGAGGATTGTGAACTAATCTCATCTAGATTCCAGAATTTCTCTAAATCGGTGCGAATTTTATTTAAATCACCGTTACTGGGGAAATCAGTATGAGTTAAATTGCACGAAATATTATTCGACAATAATTTACCATTATTATAGGTAACAGGGCCAGAAACAATCCAGCCTAACAGAGTTTCACACAACACAGGATTACCTACTCCTAGTCTAATTGTCTGTGAACCAACCAAGTCCCAGAAGAGATCCGCTCCTATTAAGACGTCTACTTCTGAGGGCCTGTAAAAGTTAGGGTCAGCCAAACAGATATTATCTGGAATATTCAGATCTGAAATGTCGACTTCACGACAAGGCACAACAGTCGTTAACGATGGCAAAACAAAACAATAAAACTTAGCAACATAACTATTATCTAATGACGTCATTTTTACATGACATGTTTTGCCTACGCGAGTACTTACGTTATTAATGCCATGGACCGATCCATTTATCTGACTAGTATTTAAGTTAAGCCGTGTACATAACCGTTCCGTCATAAAACACGATGTACTTCCGCTATCAAGCAGGGCCCGCACTACGTGCTCACGATCATTCTGATCACATAACTTGATAAGAGCAGTGGACAATAACACAGCGTGTTGTTTACGCTCACCACTTAGCGAACTGAGATCCGCAGACAAAGTTAAATTATTTGCACTCACATCAGTGCTAGCCACGGCGTCAGTGGGCGATGACGTTGATACGGAATGGGACGAGCTACCGTTTGATTTGTTATCATTACTGCAAGAATTCGCCGTACCTTTATTCTCCGACGAATGAATCAAAGTATTATGTCGGCGTTTACATATCTTGCATCCCGGCTTTTTGCATCGGTTAGCAAAATGACCTGCATGAAAACAATTATAACACACTTTATAGTTAGGTATTAATTTGAGTCGGGCGTCGGTGCTAAGTGAAAGGAATTGTGAACAACTACTTAACACGTGATCAGCTTTACAGTGCGGGCACAACTTACTTAATTCGGTGCTGGAATTATTAGAACCCTGTGATACAACCATAGATTTCATCTTATTAGAATGGGAACTAGGCTTACCGGGAGTGGGATTAGTGCTATTTCGTGCCGTTTCTAGTGTTTCTAACAAGTCAGCGCGAAAGCGAATAAATTGAATGAGTGCAGCAAATGTTATTGTGCTATCCTTGTCTATACGACCTTTGTGCTCTTCCCACTCACGATAAGTTGACCGATCGAGCTTCTGAGTTACCATGAATATTAATAAAGTGTCCCAATACTTGATGGGCTCATCTAACGCTTCCAACGCACGAAGATTTTTATTAAGTTGATCAATCAATCCCTTCAACGCAACAGAGGACTCCTTTATAATAGCATTCAAATAATATAAGGACGACACATGGTTTTGAACTAACATTCTTTTGTTATCGAAGCGATCACAAATTAACTTCCAAGCTGTATCGTAATTACTTGCAGAAAACTCAATCCCATGGATTACAACAGCAGCAGATCCTTCCAGAGACGCTCGCAAATAATGGAATTTGTTAATTTGATCAATTTCATCGTTACAGTGAATAAGGCTAGTAAAAGTGTCGCGGAACTCCAACCAATTGCTAAAACTCCCATTAAATTTAGGTAACTGTATCGTGGGTAACTTAACAGGCTTACGTTGACTAATACGGGTACATTTTGTACTAATCATGGACTCATTATCGCTGTTATACTTACATAACAGCTCCTGTGCCCTAGCCAGTGCTTTGTAATACTGTGAATCGAATTCAGCACGCTCAGAGACTTGAGTTTTAACATCATCTACCAGACATTCCAATCGCAACTGTACTGAGGTACAGTTGCGATTGGAATGTCTGGTAGATGATGTAGTCCTTGTATGAGCATTACGATGAGTCGTAATGCTCATACAAGGACTCGATTCTTCCAATCCGTAACTGCAATTCCTTGACCTCACAGCTAGTCAACTCCTTGTCGCTGGATGCATCAAGGTAATTAATAAATACAGTTAAGCGTCCCTTTATGCTTCCTCGTTTTTTAATAAGTTCTTTTTCTTCGGACATACTGGGAAGCGAATGTAGTCAACCTGGAATTTATACAATAACAACTTATTTATTTTTCTGCAATACTGAAATAACTTACGATAGGAACCCTACGTCTAGCTACTATTGTAATAAAAACAATTTAACTAAAGATGTTAACACTGTAAATATTGACTTCTACCTATTGTGAACATTAAGTGAATACAAAATGGGATTTTATAATTTAGACTTTGAATAAAGCTGCATGTATTCCTCAAAACTTGAACACTTATTTACCTAACGTCCAACTTTAAGCAATGCAATAACAAATGAATAGGTAAATAAATTGACTAATACGGTTTAAATAACCGAATAAAGACTAATTATGACTTGTAACATCATCTAACACCAAACTACGCACTAATAACTATTTACTATGAATAGAACTGGTATACCTACTGCTATACAATTATAAATGTAGCAAAATAATTACTGAACTTTTCACTATATTAATTAGAAAGAACGTATAATCGTATTTGCAAAATAAGTATCATCAAACAAATGATAAGTACTAGAAACTATTCACAAAGGAAAAAGGTAAATAAGTTACTTGGACAATATTCAGGAATATGTAATACTAACCTTTTTAAATCCTTAATTATGGTTATATACTACCTGAACGAGTGTTGGGTGATGATATTTTAACTCTAATATTCTTAACACCGTAAATTAGCTTGAAGTCCTTTGTTCACAATCACGTTGCCGGCTTATAACCTCGTCGGCATATCTCCCGGGTAATATATATACAAATCCACTGATTTTTAGCAAATCTTCATGTGATTACCACTCCGGCTCGGTAATGGACCAAAATGTGGGGGAATTTTAGGTGACTTTCCAAAGAAACTTCAAAAAATGCTGATATTTAGTCAAAGATGTATTGCCTTGATGACGATCAAAAATGGAAGAAAAAATGACAAGCAAGTACATAAAATCCTTACATCTAATTACAAACTAATTAGTACGCAACGTTGATTCTTGCTCATTCCAAACGAGCAGGCGTTAGCTCGAACAGTCACTATGCATAATACTAATGAGTTAAGACTCTTATCTTGGAACTCCGATGGAGTTCGATCAAAAATGCATGAACTACTTGAGTTAGCGGTACGTACCCTTTCCATTGATATAATAGCTGTCTGTGAAACTAAACTGAATTGTAATACTCCCTTGACGACACCAGGGTTTAACTGCCATCGACAAGACAAACACCACAGTGGGCGGGGACAGGGTGTGGCCATTCTGGTTAATGAGTGACTTGAGTTCGAACCGATCGCTGTTCCTAAAACCAAGCACATTGAAGCGGTTGCTGTTGGCTTAAAAATTAGCGGGAAAGACCACATCTTTGTTTCAGCTTACCAATCTCCAAACTTGCAGCTCGAATGCAATGACATGGATATTTTATTTTCTCTGGGGCCCCATGTTGTAATAATGGGAGACTTTAACGCCAATCACGGCTACTGGAATAGTAGTTATGTCAATGCCCGTGGTAATATACTGTTTCGTCACATGCTTGAACACGATTATGTAATACACTACCCTGACTCACCTACCCAGGTAAACTATAGACCTGATCTTGCCCCTACTAATCCTGATCTGATTCTTGCGCTTAATATAAATAATATACATGAGGTTTGTGCAATACCTGCCCTTTCAGCAAACCACTTTCCCATACTTCTAACAGTGAATGGTCAATACTCTCGCAAACCTAATACCAAACACTTCCAATATTGTGACGCTGACTGGGATAAATACCGGTCCTTTCTTGACCAAAAGATCTCGCTTGACTCGAAGGTACTTAAATCTGAACCTGACATCGACTACGCCGTAAACTATCTACATCAGTGCCTTACTGATGCTAGAGACAATTTAATTCCAAGTAAGGTACACGTAAACACTTGCTATTATATATAAAACTACCAAATTACATCTCAAAAATGATCAAGTACAAAAATTATCTTCGTCGAAAAGACCAAAAAGTTTCACTTGCGGAGAAAAGACTGTTACGATCGGCTATTAACAAACTGCAACACTTGATTAATTTGGCTATAACGAAACATCAAGATAAAATATGGAATACTAAACTTTCAAGAGTTGAAAATCCTAGCAATGGTATTTGGCGACTGGCAAAGTCATTAAAACCCAGATCAGACTCAATACCTCCACTTAAAACACCTGAGGGAACTTTCACTACAAACATCCCCGAAAAATGTGATGCACTGGCAGATGCTTTCGAGCTGAACATAAATCTCACTCGTGGCTGGATGAGCGATAGTGTTGACAAGGACGTTCAGTCAGCCATAAGTGATTTAAATGATCATGATATAAATGAACTGCAGCTGCCTGTGCGGCCAACCGAAGTCTGGGAAGTCATACATAAACTTAAGACTAGGAAGGCTCCAGGTGATGACGGTATACACAACATTATGCTGAAAAATCTGTCGTAAAAATCGGTTGTGTTTGTCACAAAAATTTTCAACAGCTGCCTAAAATTAGGATATTTTCCCAATAAGTGGAAAACTGCAAAAATTATTCCACTTAAAAAACCTGGAAAAGACACCTCCTTACCAGTTAGTTACAGGCCTATCAGCCTTCTTCCGGTTTTAGGTAAGCTGTTTGAGGTTATGATATATAATCGCTTACTACGTTGCTCCGACCAGCTCATTGTGAACGAGCAGTTTGGTTTTCGTTCCTCTCACTCCACAGTACAGCAATTGGCTCGAGTCTCTGAACACATTTCCTACCACCTTAACCTTAAGCAGTCTACCGGTATGTTCCTGCTGGACATTGAAAAAGCCTTTGATACCGTCTGGCACGAGGGCCTGTTATACAAGCTCATCAGTTACGGAATTCCAATTGAGTTAGTAAAACTTATCCAATCTTACCTCAATAACCGTAAGTTTGTGGTCCATATTGGTACTGACAGGTCCTCGCCCCGGACGGTGTCGGCAGGAGTTCCTCAAGGCTCGGTGCTCGGTCCCTACCTCTTCATCCTATTTGTGAGTGACGTTCCTGTGCAGGTCCGTACTCATCTGGCCTGTTTTGCCGACGATACAGCATCGTACACAAGCGATGATGACATCGACATTATCATAAGTAGACTTCAGTTATCGCTTGAACTACTTCAATCTTATTTCAACAAGTGGAAGCTAAAGTTGAATGAATCCAAGACTGAGGCTATACTCTTCACACGCAAACGTACCACCCCAAAAAGAAAATAAAAATTGCTGGGCAATTGATTCCGTGGTCCACAGAAGTTCGCTATCTAGGAGTTACTTTGGATAAAAAGCTTAATTGGACAAAACATGTTAATAAATTACGCGTTAAAGGAGCTCAAGCACTCGGTTCTCTCAATCCCATACTTAACCGCAAAAGTGAGCTCAGCGCAAACACGAAACTTAGGTTATACACCACTCTAATTAGACCTTGCATCACCTACTCATGTCCGGTATACCTGTCAATCTAATTATAACCTGTTACAAACAATTCAAAACAAAGCAGTTAAAATTGCCTATAACACTCCTTTTAAAACTAACCTTAAATCACTACACAGAAATATTAAGTTACCTAGTATTACAAAATTCAGCCTGCAAAAGTGTTTGTTATTAATATTGGTGTAACTGTTGCTTTATTTTTAAGTTCTACAGCTCTGTATATTTTTATGTTAAATAAAGAATTTTTCTAAACTAACCAACAAAGACGACGCGGTGTATCAAAGACTGTGCACCAAGTGTATCTCAGCATTTGACGCTGTTTGGGCGCCGCATTCGCCACCACAGAGTCTGGACAGAAGCACACAGAATTGTTACCTTTTTTGGTAGGGTTGGCACAAGAGGATAATATTAAATGACCTTGAAGATGTCTCAGCATACATTCTCACAATGACTCGAATTCGAACACTATAGTGGGCGAGATAATATTTTTTTTTAAATTATTGTCTAGTTAATTTTATTAATTTGGTGGTTCACTATGCCTATGTCAATTTAAGCTGAACATGTACCTACTCTGCTAAGTTGTTCTAAGATCTAAACTAACGTGTTTATTATATAGCAATAGGCTAATAGGTATTTGAAAGTAGTCTAGTCTAAGTAGTAGAGTCTCGCAAGACTTGCGAGACTCTTGCTGCAAGACCAAGACCAAGACCAAGACTGAGAGTGCAATACCAAGACCAAGACCAAGACCAAGACTGAGAGCGCAATACCAAGACCAAGACCAAGACAGGTGTATTGACGCAAGACCAAGACCAAGACTGGCTAAGGTCTCGTCTTGGTCTTGCATTTGGGCAACACTACAACCAAGTCAATTTGTATTATTGGCAAAAGAGTTTGATAACTAATAAGACACTGAATAAAACCACCAATCAATTTAATGGTTATTTGTTAACTTTTTAAGGCTCATGAGTTTGAAATTAGAACACGAATGTTCCTTCTGATTCATCAGCTCATGTTAGAGCAGATTGAATTGCATTGGTGGTTGGTTCAAGAAGTGATCCTTCTGTACCGTCCTGCCACGCGCAGTACCACCGCTATATATTTTTCCGGCAACACTCCCCGTCTCTTGTAAGGTGTATATTAAGTGTCGCACAAATACAGCGTAACATCTTCAGCTATATGTATGCGTGTTTGTACGTTAGTATGGGACGCGAAACTTTGCGAGTAGGTACGACTTTTATTAGCTTTTACTAGCCCAGTTCTTTTTGTTGGTCTACTCCCTAAGGCTAGTAATATAACGAAACTTTGAATAAATAATAGCGGGTACTGTATAGACATTTTATTTTTGGATTGCCAAAAATAGTTTCTTAGTTTTACTTCGGTCAGTTGGAATGTTTTAGGTCGCCGATTTGATTTCTGTTTGGAACTAGTATTTGTATAGCCAATATAGACAGAGGTTCCGGTTCTGAATGCTTGTGTATGTCCCATTTACGAGTACATCAGTAACTCACATACATGGAAGGCACCACATATATATATAAGTAGGTGCTAGTGGCTACCAAAAAAAAAAATAATTACAGACAAATAATATTTACATTATTTACACACTAACTCTATAAAAAGAAATAAAAATATTTAACAAAAAAAAAAAAAAAAAAAAAGGGTTACAGGGTGTCGAAAAATTCGTCCACATCGCTGTCAACAGGAAAAGTGCCCAGAAGGCTGGCAGCATTGCCACGTTGGATGGCAATGCTGATTCTTTGGCCAAAAAATAGGCCCGCCCTCTGGTCACGTGAAGAGTCGACCAACCGTTTGGCGATTTCCCGAAATACTAGGTGGGCACTCGGACCCCATGGCCCTAGTGTTTCAACCCCAAACGGCTCAAACACATAATTACCAATTAAATTATTGTATTTGCGCCGTTTGAGGTTTTCAGCACCTGCAGCAGCCGCCCCAGCGCAGCACACTGTGCTAGGAAGATGGGATGGCGCAAGGGTGTCGACGCAAGTTGCGTCCCACACCAAAGGCCTACCCAACTTCCATGGCATTATGGTCATACCATCTGGTCTCTTGCCATCGACGCGTGCCAAGCCAGTGGGTTTTAATACAGCTGGCACCCCGGCGGTGGCAAGAGCACGACGGATGAGATCATTAATGCTAGCGTGCCGCGCTATCCGACCTGCACTCTTACTGCAAGAAAGGCCATGGTGTCCGAGGCAGTCGACTGCTTCACCACATTGACAGCGATGTGGAGCCCCACAAGGAGCACCCAAACGCAAACATGTAGCGAGCCGGAAGGTTGTGTCACCTAACATAGTGCCTATTTTAGGTGACGGTAGTGCCTGAACCCAGAGGCCCGACTCCCATTCACCCACAGCCAGCAGGCGGGCACGCTCAGCAGTATTGGTAGACGTATCAATAAGTTTATTCCGTACCAACCTGCAGAGCGGCTCATCCCACTGTCTCTGGGAAAATGGGTTCTCGGGCCGATCCGTGTCCGGGCAAGTCACTTTCCAGGCGTCTTCTGCGTCGGTCAAGCACGGCACTTCCGAGCTAACCAGGGAGAGAGTTAAAATTTTCCTGGTTAACTTTTCAGTGCTGTGGACAGAAGACAGGAATGCCGGTAAGCTAACACTAGAAATTTTGCGGACGCCAAGGCCACCAAAACGAATTGGTAGGGTGGCTTGCAGCCACGCTCGGTCGTCCAGAGCCACATTAAGAATGGATGTTAATGTGTTGCGAATTATTTGGTCAATTTTGTCCAAAAGTTGTGGTTTCTTCCAAAGAGGAGAACAACGGAGAAAATACATAAAGTTTGGACCAAAACAGCAATATCTGATAATGGTGAATGCCGAATGTAAATTAATTTTGGAGAGTCTATCTGAAATATCATTGAAATGTTTAATTTTGTCGTCGATGAAAGATGAAAAACTTTCTTCTAAAATAGGGGAACCTAGGAGGTGCAGGGAACGTTTTTCTAAAATGTTAATTTGTGGGGCTATTGCACTAAATTTATCTATAGTCGATTGTCTGTCGGTAACGTCAGAGAGGTAAGTTTCGCACTTTGAGGGGTTAAGGTCAAGGCCAATAGATTTAAATTGATTTTTGAGTAGTTGTAGGTCAGCCAAAACCGTGTTAACATCACCTCCTAACGTTCCATCATCTAAATACCACACAATGAATTTTGAATTTAGTTGTTGAATTATGGGATGAATAGCCAAACTGAAAATGACAGGCCCGAGAGGGTCACCTTGTTGGCAACCAACTGCAGATTCCAAAACGTTGTCCTTGTAAAGTAATTTTGAAGGGTGTCTGTAACATTGCCACAAAAAACCATAAATTTCGGGTAGTACTTTTTTGACTTCAGCCAACAAAGTGTCCCTATTCACAGAGTTGAAGGCATTTTTGACGTCAACCTTGAGGATGACCTCACCTTTCTTTGAGTGTAGAAAAGACGTTAAGGCATGTACGGCTGCCTCACAGCCCCCTCTGGAACCAAAACCAAGTTGAAGGGGCTGGAACTTAGTTGCAAGCGTCTCACTGTATAGCTTGCAACATATTTTGGCAGCCATACGCCTGTAGGTGCAACCGACGGCAATTGGACGAATGCCGCCGTCCTTCTTGCGCAGCGCACACAGGTTAGCTCCATACAAGACATCGACGACGGCATCGTTTACGCCGCCGGAGAGCATTAAGTTGATCAGAACCGCAAGCTCCTTCAAGAGCGACTCACCAGCTTCCCCGGCGCCTGAACTCAACAAATCTTTCAAATGCTGTAGAGTCAGGCCGTCGAGGCCGCCGGCAGAACCACTCCGAAAGGAGCTCACGGCTGCGATCAACTGCAGGGCTGTAATTTTTAAAAAAGGTGAGTCCTGAATGCGGGTTCGGGGTGGACGGGCGGGTCGGGGAAGGTGAGACCATCCGCAGGCGATGGATGTTTACTCTCCAGGGCTGAAAGAGTATCTGGAGAGTAAGGCGCCACCACATCACTGCTGAACAGTATTCTGGCCGCCCCCCTAATGTCTCCGTCACTTAGCTTGGATTCCACATGATCACAAATGTCTTTCTGTTTATTAAAAAAAGGTAATTTGGAATCTAAAATACGGGCCGAATTGTTGCAATTATCTTTAATTTGGTTTGTTAAAGATTTATGAGTAGCCAAATTTCTTTGGACATGCAGAATCCTGTACGGGAAGGTGAGTAACTGCTCCCAGGCACGGTGCGAGTTCTCCTGGGTCGCGAGACGGACACATCACGCTAAACTCAGCGCAACAGAATGTCTCGCGCCCCGGGGAACTCGTTTTAGGACTGGAGTGGAATTTTTGAATTTGGACAATGTTTTCCACAAATTTAGTTCAAAAGGTGTTGATGTCGGGGATGTGGCTGGGGGGGACAAAGGTACACTATGAGGTTTGTGGACCTTGCCATAGTGTATTTTAAGCCCCCGTTCGCCTTTAAAAAAACGAGCCTGGGAGCAGTGAGGGCATACATTACAGACAATACATCTATTTTTTAACAGTCCAGTAAATATCTAAACCAAGGTACAATAGTCCAATAGCTATTTATAACAAGGCAGGTAGACGGTAAATAAAAAAAAATCCTTAAATATAAGATAAATTGACAGTCTCGAGACTACTCACCAAGCGGGGGAGATAGCGTCGTAGGAACAATACGTCACAATGACAACCATTTCAACCGATGACGAATTGAGGAGAAGCGACAATATACGGGAGATTATATTGGAATGAGTTGCGAGAGAGAATCGAAGAGAATGCTGAGACAACGTGAGGGGGAACGTGACGCACAACGTTATTGAGATTGGGCACATCACACCGTAAAAGGTTTTTGTGCACAGTTTGAGCATCTACGATCTAACAGCCCGTTCACACATGGTCTCCGTTCAGTCCGGTCAGTTTTATCGGATACGTTTTTTTTCATCGATGGCGTATGGAGTTGTATGAGCGAATTTGAATATGACACAGTAAACAGTAAAAAATATCGGTCTGTTAAATTATGACATTCCGTTTTGTCATCGAATACTGGATGAACGGAATACGTATCCTTCATGTATCCGGATATAAACTGTGTGTGGGGGCCGGCGGGCGGTGCAGCTAGACAAAAGAAAGCGCCTTCTTTATGTCTTTGCGCCAAGAGTGGATGCTGCCAATAACGTCGATTCTTCCTTCTTCGCCGGCGATAGTCCCAAATACCAATACAATACGACAACATCCATCCTGGTAGAGTAGCGGTGGTATACTGCCAATTTGCTTGTGAACATGGTATCCAGTGATGACGGATACGTTGAACGATATTATGATGCCTATGTGTAAACAAAGCATGTTTTTTTGTCGTATCTGTTAAAATGGGTACCGTAAATACGGAGGCTATGTGTGAACGGGCTGTAAGAGTATGAAAATACATTTGATTTGGATTTGTCTAAGTCCCTTCAATGCAACACTTAAACCGGTGCATCTATATTGCGTACATTGTAAGAGGTCAAAACTAAGTTGCTTCCATTATGCTTCTCGGAACCCCATTAAGGGAGTCCTTTATGCACTTTGACATGCCATCACTTGTTAAATTTCCTTTCATCTCTTGACGAGAAACACGGCGCACTCGTGTCGAAAGCCTCATTTATAAACTAAACACTCGCATATCGCAGTACATTGGAACAGTGCACGACTGCACGCGGGTACTCCGCCAGCCACTCGATATTCTCCCCGCGTTTCCGACTCTCTTGTAGCGGCTGATATGCAATCGAATAGTTCCGAACAATACCGAACTTAGACGAAGCCATGATATGCACCGATTGGGTTCCAAGTAGTTCGATAAGACGAGTTGGAACGCTTTGCCGATAACCGATGTACCGCACACCGCGCATCGGTGTTGTGAGGGACGAGGAACTGTACTGAGTGCGCGGCTGGAGGAAATCATGCTACCTCGGGGTATGAAGCAAACAGAAGAACGCCTTCGTAAGTAAGACAGAAAAAATGCGTGGGAAAAGATGGTTCATTATCCTGAATAACTAAGAAAAAGGTGAAGAGTGGGCGAATCCCATAACTTTTCTTGTAAATCGTTAAGGGAACAATTAATTATTTAGAAAAAGTACCTTGACTTTATATGTGGTTCTTGTACGGGTTACCTCTTCTTAATTTTAAATGAATGAGAGAAAAGCTAAGCATTGTTAAAAGGTCTTTTTTATCATTACTGTTTACCTCCATTCTGTACCATGTTTATTACCCTGTTAAGATGGGGCTCACTTCGTGAAAATAAATTGAATTTATAGTTCTCGTCCAATTCATACTCCGCGGTAATTCGTATTAAGCGCTGATGAGTGAGTTCTCAGATGTACCCGTACACTCGTAGAACTCCGTGCAATGTACCAGGAGTGTAGAAGTTTGGTGGAGTTGCGTTATCTGAGGGATGATCTTTTGCGGTTCTGCTACTATCAGCTAGGTTTGATAGTTAGATTTGATATTAGATGCTTATCTAGTTTGTAAAAGTAGGTACTTCATGTTTGTTAAAAATTTGGTAAAGTAATATCAGATTTTACGAAATAAAGTCTTGCACAAGGTCTTGTCATCTTAAGAGTAACGATGAATAAACCATAATTCAATTTGCAAAAGATCATGACTAACTAATTAATAATTGTTTTGTGAAATCACAAACAATTTTACTTCATCAAATTTATAATTCTCAATCAAAAATTCAGCAGCAAAGTTTTGATTGTGAAAACTTGAGACTTAACATTGAAGAATGTTAATGAGATATTTTAACCCCAATACGTTTTAGAACTATAAATAAATTATAAACAATGTAGAACTGAAAATATATTAATATACACAAATATATTAATATAGACAAACACCAAATGTAGGGTTTAATAAAGGATTCTGCTTGCTATTCCACATACGAACTTTATATAGGACAGCAGGCAGCAAAAAGGTAAAACCGACAAATTAATGATGTTGTGCGCAAGAAATGATCTCGTTTTCCCACGTCACGTCATGTCGGCCCACAAAAAGGCGGACACAACACACGTACGGTCTACCTATAACCACGAACATAGTTTTACTTTTAAAATAATTTACATAAATATAATAATCATACCCTGAAAACAGACAATGCCCTGCGCATTCAATACAACAATGCCTTCAGGGCTGGCGCTGTTGTGGCTATAACCTTACTGTATAGTGCGTCAGGTATGTTCGCCGATGCGCACACTGACGATTACTTCTCTTAAGAAAGTTGCCTCAGTAATATTCCGAGTGAGCGAAAGCAGCAACAGCATTCTGATGGTGTTTGCAGAGAGGCTGGATGGGCCTACAATGGGGAGGTTTAGCAAGCTACACGTTGGCAACAATAGTGTATTTCATTACAAGTGCGGAAAGGCTGTCATTGCAAAGAGTTCCGACAAATTTCAACGACAAGTTGCAATGACGGTTCCGCAGGTGTACTGAACGACTATTTTTAATACAGTTGCGAAAAAATGAAGCAATTTAATAAAATAATAAAAACACAATAAACTCAACTATCTAAACATTTTCATTTTGTGCAACAAACAACTAAACTCGCAAAGAAAATTTCTGGAAAATGGCGCCAACCGTAGAATATAAGCAGTTTTTTTTTTCTTCACCCATTTTGGTAGGCAAAGGGAACTATCCATACAGCTTAGTCTTCAGTAGATTTTTTTTATTGATATGAAATGAAAATGAAATTTAATGAGATGAAATGAAATAAAACCTAACCTAACTCATTCAATTAAATCATTAAATCTGATATTGAAATAAATTAGTAGCTTCTTTTTAGAAATATAAGTATTTGTATGAATCACAAAAACTCTTTAGTAAAAACTTCATGGTTGGTTTTTCTTTTTAAAAGACATTATTTTGACAGTTGGGAAAAAGAAAGCACGAGTTCGGGAAAGGTAAAAAAAAGCACTAGTATGTAATAGCCCACATCCCGAACGCTATACGTCCCTGCAATACACCACTTTTTGAACAACTGTATTAAAAAGCTTGTTAAACCTTCCTGTGATTGTGATTTTTCTTTTTATTTTTACCTTTCCTGCATGTTACTATAGTCTGCGCCAGATAAGTAAGAATCAAAGGTCATTGCTCTTTCCTCAATTTCTCAGGTACCCTGACAATACATTATGAAACATTTTTTATTACTAGAAAAAGTCAAGGATCACGATAAAGGTAGTTTCGGGACAAGTTTATGTCATTATTTCTGTTTTCGAAGTTATTTAATTGAATAAATGTATGCGGGTTAATGACCTTTATTTCAAATTTCTGGCGCAGACTATAATATAGTGTTTAGGGAAGATATAATACTAACACCCTATGGGCCTTGATAAATCGTAAATATACCTCTAAAAGGTCACAATCAGTTTGTATCACATTATTACAACATCAATAGATTGAATTAATTGATGATGAGCATGATTTCCGTTCTAATTAATTGAACAGCGTAATAAGTACAATGACGGGTCGGTAATGTGTTGTTCACGAAGGGATTTAATCACCCCTTGTTGCTGACTGTTTGTTATTGTTTCATATACCAATATTACCGTATGCGGTGCGTCACATTATAGCGGTTTCAAAATTATTTTATTTAAAAAACACATGGAAACGAGTATTTATCGCGAATTTTACCTTTATTATAAGCCCGACTCTTCGACCGGATTGCACCAGCCGTGGTCCTGGGAACCCGTTTCCATATGTTTTATAATGTGTTCTGATCTTGATCTTAATTAGCATTAAAGTGTTCAATTACCGAAACGGATCAAGCATCACGATATTGTGTATTTGTATGATTACGCTTTCATTCTGATATTCGATACGCCGAGTATTTCTCACGTCTCCTAAATAGATGGCGCACAAATCCCGTGTCACGTGAATACGTTTGAATTTCACACGAGTGGAAATGCTAAATTGTACGCCTCTTTACGGATCTTTAATATATTATGAGGTAAGTGTAAAAATACTTAAAGAGTCGAGCCTATTGCTGGATAATTTAGTGAGTTACTTAAGGCGAACACAGCAAAAAAAAATATTAGTCCTTGACGGCCCATATTTCATTAAAATAAGGAACTAGTTATGAAACTACGAGTAGTAAGTAGTAATTCCTCCCATAATGGGAGAGGCTTATGTCCAGCAGTGGACGTTATGGGCTGTTGTTGTTGTTGTTGTTGTTGAGTAGTAAGTAAAGATGATGCTGCTGCTGCTGCTGTTGATTCTTGCAAAATGGTATTTTTCTTATTTATTTTTGTTGTACTCTATCACAATGCTATCCTATTTGACCGAAAGGTTGACTGGTAGAGAATGCCTTGTGGCATTAAGTCCGCCTATGTACCACTATTGTACTTGAAGTTTAAATAAATAAATAAATAAAGAAAAATGTTTTTATTTTGAAACATAGATCGAACGAAATCCTAATAACATCAATTTACGTTCCGACACATCTATTTACGTGAACAGCCAAACCAAAGCAGTTTAATAATCCGCTCTTCAATAGCGTGCGCAGACGATCTCTGTTTGCCCAGACTAATAACTAAAGCATCGCGTGACGTCACGCCATCACATGGACTGATAATCCCATTAGCGAACTCCACTTAATATCATAATTAATACTTGCGACCGCCAGCAATGGCCGCCCTTGTGTTCATATTATATTTAATTTCCTCCGCCGAGACCGCTACTCATTATTTCACGTAATATTTATAATTTGCGAATCTTTTGCGTCATCAACCAGCTGGGATTTCATTATTATGTTATTGTTTCACTGAGCCTCATATTTTATTGACACACATCTGCCACACATTTATGAACATCTATGAATAATATGACAATTGCTTTTCATACGTTAAGAAATAGGAGACGAAAAAAAATTCTCGATGGATCAGTAGTTTTCAGCACTATACAATAAGCGTTGATTCTTGATTTTGCCAGTATCTTCAATTACAGAGGTAAACCACATACTCGAGACTAGACTCGGGCGTTTAATAACTTTTCCTTAAATAAAACTGAACATCTCTGGGCGAAGCGGCGCGCCGCGTATCGAGCGCAAGTCCACAAAGTCGGCAGTCCTTTGCCCGGCCCGGCAATACTGCGGCTTGTTTAACAAATTATACTCAATTTCCGGCCCGCCGAGACCGCCCACTAATTATTCTCCGCAATATTTATAATGACCGAATCTTTGTCCGCCGCGATCCGCTCGGATCCGAAGGCAGCCTTACAGATCCGCAGGGGCCCCGTAATGAACGCTCTCGGGAGATGCGACGATTGCTCCATAAAGATTGTTTAAACAATTAACTGTGACCGTGGCCTCACTACCACTCCCCCCCTGCCCCTCGGTCTGTCCTCCTCTCCTCCCCGCACCCTTGAGAGACAAGAATGTTTATGGCTCCATTCCCTTCCAAATCTTTCCCCTGTAATAGACTGATAAACCATCGAGTAGTTGGTAAACGGAGAGTTACAAGCTCAAACTCTTTGATTTCGACACTTAGTCCTACTTCTATCTGCAAAGTGCAAGGGATCATTATCAATAGAGCAATCGTGACATACAGCTGTGATTCATAATATAAGGTCTACGAGTATCTATTCATACACGTAATCTCATATGGGGTATAAGGGGAATAAAAATATATATATTAACTTTGCGAGATACAGTAGCCTTTTTTTTAAATAAAAATTATCAATGTTAACAGGCAGATATACTTACTAAATAAATAAGCATCACTTTTTAAAACTCTGTTTAAGCATTTTATAACACAAAGTGAGAACGTCAAAGGACACTGCGTAATCTTTTAATTATTTATGATGCGCCATTCCGCTTCCTTTATTTACTACATACTCTGTGGCACCAATCTAAGTACTCATTCAGTTATAGGGGCCGCGAAGTAACACTGATGTCATAAAAACTTCTCACAGCTTCTAGCTTGGCTGACTGATAGGAATAACTGAGCATTGTTGTTTTGAATGTTGTCTAATGGTGGAGTTCAAGGGCAAGGGGCTAACAATGTTGAAGATATATGTTGTTAGTTGTTTGTTTTTATTTTTCTTTGCTAGGTGATGTGTCCCTTGGGAAAAATAATAGTACCTGAAATAGTTTTATGTTCCGTCATTTTTTTCAAGTTGGCAACCTTTTACTACGGAATCTAATAGTAATAATATTTAGTTTCATTCATACAACCCTGCTAAAGATATAGAAAGTCTAGTCAAAACTATGACAAAGAGAAAAATAATTCTAAAACAATCAATCACGTACAGCCTAACCATATTGATTGAAACAAGAAAAGGAAGTGCTCGATAACAAATGATGGATTCTCCACAAAAAAAGATTGAATAACAGAAACCTCTATTCAATATGTATTTTTATATAATACCTATTTTTCCTTTTCGCAGAAAATATATTCCTTGTCAAGAAGTTCGTCACAGTTACACGTGTTCATACAATGTTTGCGCTTAGAACGCTCCGAACGCTCCGCCCTCTCAGCTTACGTAAAATAAAACACGCGGAGCTGTAAATATAAAATATTTTGTTCACATCGGATCCCGCATAAAGTTTTGTATACGAGTATAAATATGGCTTTGTTCCATCTGTTCGGACACAGCTATTGTTAAAGTGTCCTCGGTGTACATTGAATAACGCAGAACGAAGTCAATGACATTGGAACTTGTTTACTTTATTCTACTATATTGGTCTGATCAAATAAACATAAATCCTTGGAAGTTCTCGATGCTGAAAGTGAATCCGCCCAGTACCTTAGTATAGGTCAACAATTTCGCCTAGTAATTGTTCGACTAGAATATACTGGGGCTTGTGTTATGTTGATGTTAGTGGTTGTAAACCTGGCTAGTATTATGAGGGTTGGGTTCCCAGGTCAAACAAACAATGGCAGGATGACTTATTAAAGCTTGAGAAACAGAATTACGGAAAGTTTAGTAAGTAGTTTAGTAATTTTTGATTTTGATTTTATCGTATAGTTTACTTAGCATTTGCCGCTTTTAAATAGTCTTTGTGTTCAGTATGTGTTTCAACAAGCTGTGAAAATGATTTCTTATACCTAGTACCTATGTGAAGCTAACCGAAGTTGGAAGCATGCCCAGTTTGCCCAGTTCGCTTAGCAGTAGTGATATGTGGGACAACATGGGAACCTAATACTGAGCTTTGCAAACTATGAGTCAAAAGGAAAGCATACATGTTTGTTGGGTTCTAGATTTTCTAGAAAAAGTATTTAATACTATGGCGTTATTTCTAAATTGCAGTTATTCCTTGTTTTTTTTTGAACTTAGGTCATTGTGTACATCATTATTGGTGCTCGTGACTGTACAGCCATGGACGTCTTTTGACAGCTATGGACGGCTATGGACGGCGGCTGACACATTTGTTGCTTTATATTCACGGCGGCAGCACTCTGCCCGTGCGACATGAGACGGGCGGGCCCGAGTGCCCGACATACGACCGGCACGAGCCCACGCAACCATAGAACTGTTACTGCATATGCTTATGTGTGGAAAATTTTGCCTTTTCAAGCATTGAGCTCAGTGAAGACACTACTGCTAACGAATGTGTATGTAAACGGAATAGCAGCTTGAACTTTAGATTTGTGTCCGATTGATGGCAATAGGAGTACCTCGGGATACGGGATTTAAGACCAAGGTAACGTGCGAAATGTGGATGTATGTAGTTAAGGCTTCTCTTGAACTTCTGCCTTAAGTTAAACAAGTGTAATGTAATGTTTTGTAATTGTAATTCAAGCTGCAAATTTTTGGAAAAACGATCAGGTTGCCAATTAATACTATTCACCTGACCGAATGTCAGTAAAACTCGTTCAGAGTCTGACAGTCAAATAAATTCGCCTATCACACTCTATGTCAATAAAGGTATTGGTTTTCGTATAAATCTAGTCACTGTTCAGTTAGCATGCATCTTTCCACTGCTGGGCAAAGGCCTCTCCATTACTTTCACTTTTTATATGAGACGCAAAGAGTGTAGGTACCAACTTTGTTCTACAATACAGAAGAAATTTTGAATTAGAGAAGGTTGTAAAAGAGTTTATTAAGTAATTTCACTTCGCGTGAACCCAGTTTATGGTCACAAAAAAGGTAAAATATGTATTGTTGTTAGTGGCTTATAGCCTGTTATAGTTATCTCATAAAGACTTTATTATTTGACGAAAACAAAATAATCTTAGGCAAAATGTTATTTTTCCTAAGACTTTTTTATAATCACAAATTAACAGCATTTAAAAATTTAACTAATTTCAACTGTTTTATACAGCCAGTTCTGTCCAAATAACTATCTTTTCCTCGGCACGTACTACGTTTATCTTCTAGGATGTATCGAGATACTCACCCCGGCGCGGTGGTGCGAGCTGGCAGCGTCTGCAGAACTTGACCCAGTTGGGGCGAGATGACGTTGAGTATCGCGACACATCGCCTTGATTGTCACGAGGGCGAGCTCGCCAAATATATATCTAATTCCGGAATACAGGGTTAAAG
Source organism: Xestia sexstrigata (assembly GCA_941918905.2). Lineage (NCBI taxonomy): Eukaryota > Metazoa > Arthropoda > Insecta > Lepidoptera > Noctuidae > Xestia > Xestia sexstrigata. The sequence continues at coordinate 19,441,487 of OW799221.2, read as the reverse complement.
TATCTACTTCTGAATTTATCTTTTGTTTAAATTATGGAATTAGAGTTTTATAGGTTATTCTGCAGCGATATCTAGGTGGAACTAACTGAACTATAATTAGTGAAAAATATTTTCATATTATAAAAACACACCATAATCTTATTACAAGTTTACATGCAAAGCCCGTGAAGTGCCAGAGCACTAAGCATTAATTTAAACGAATGCATGTTCCATTTAAACAATACAAACGCCATGAATTATCGTGACTTTGAATACCGTAGCAGTTTCGTAGCACCTCGTAGCTCGCTCGTAGCTCGTTTCCTAGCATCGCGGCGTAGCACGGCTACGAAATACTACGCGCCGGGGACTGAACAAGACATTTATGTTTATAAACGTTTAATTACGTGAAATAAACGTTATAGACAATTTAGGCAAAGAGTGTTTTACTTGAAAATCAAATAATAAAAAAACTAAATTGTTATTGGCATAGCTAGAAGATGTTTGAATTGCGGCTATTATAAAAAAGGTAAAATTACAGAATTCAGTAAGAACGTTTTCATATGAAATAAAAAAAACCGGCAAAGTGATAGTTTAACTCGCGTGGAGAGGGTTCCGTACAATGCCAAAGTCTTTTAATGGGTTTACCACTTTACTTTCAATTGATAGTATTATAGGTTTTCCTGTATTCTACAAGCTCAGTAGTTTCGGAGATCAGGAGGGAATGGTCAATTTTCGGCTTCTTCCAGAATCAAAACTATTTATTTTACAATAACTACAAAAATATATTTGAGATCAAAACTTTTTTTTTTAATTCCCTAATTTGTCCCCAGAAAATGACCCTTATTAAAAAAATAAAAATATTTACTTTGCACATCTGTGTTTGGGTCATAGGATAACACCATCCTACCAAATTTCACCTGATTTGGTCTAGTAGATTCGGAGCAAATTAGCTGTGACAGACCGACATACATACAGACAGACGCACGAGAGATCCTATAAGGGTTCCTTAAATTTTTGTACGGAATACTAAAAACATGGATTTCTTTAGAAACCGTGCCTGGTTTTAGCTAGTAAAAATACACACGTGGAAAAAAACAAGACGTTTGCATTAAAGACTATGAATAGTAAATGCCTGCGACATCCTCGAAATATAAATGTTTGCGTATTTGCTTCAACTTCGCTGAGAATTCTTGCCATTTAAAGCCACTGAATAAAATTTATTTTCTTTGATTTTGCGCTATTTTTTATTTACACAGATTTTCTTCTTCGCACAAAAACTCCCCGCCGCGACACGCGAACGTAAATTTTGGCTGTCGTCACTTTGTCGACGGTTACAGTACTAATGTGGTATTTACGGTTTTTTCTCCTAGAAGCCATTGCGTGTGACTCACAAATAATTAGTTGAATTTTCCTCATGGATTTAAAAATCATATTTTTCTACAGATTGGTTAATAATTTTCCTTCAAAGTATTAACATTGTGAAATTGCTACAATTTACATGAATTATATTATAGTACCAAGTTTTGCATTTACTTCAAGATAACTAAATACTTTATAAACTTCAAGTCTTTACTGAAATAAATAAAAGTAAAGAAAGCAAATTATTTTTTTAACACATTCATAATTAATATCTGATTACGTTTCGTATATTTAAAAAAAACGTGAAACGTGTAACCGTGAAGTTCGTTGATGTTGCTAACAAAGGCGCCGTCGGCACAAACGTCAACAGGCATTAACTGCGCTATATTTATGTCTTTCATCTTTTATTACAAAATAAAACCTCGACGTTTCTAACAAGAACATACACACACGCACGCACATAAAATCTTTAGCGTATCTTTCAAGATGTTTGAGAAAGCTTGTGATATTTAGATGTTTGCAAACTCCGAGCATATTCTTATTTCAGCTAAATTCTTTATTTTCGTCTTAGCTATGAGTTAGTATGTATTTATTCGACAGCTTTGCCTCATATCGGACTTTTTGATCCGCTTTGCGTTTGAATTTTCGACACTGATATGAGTTTAGATACTACATACATTTATAAATAAAGGTGCTGTCAATCCGACGCGGACAAGTTGCGAACGTGGCTTGGGATTCCGGACTCTGACGGATACTGTCTTGAACATCCCGGTAAGTGGTATTCAAATTATAAATCAGTCAAATCGGTGCGGACAAACATCCGCACGGATTTGACTGATTCATAATTTGAATAACGGAACATCAATGCTTAAAAAACGTGAAGTGATTGACACTTATTACATTATTTTCTAATAATAAACACGAACAATAAATTTTGTGAACTTAAAATGTTTGTAAAACAATTCGAGACGTTTGTCACGAGTTTTATTGAATTCGTGAATTGCAAAAAGTGTGTTTGATAAGAATGTTTTGGTTTGTCTTAACTTAAAGGGTTTATCTTAGTACAAACAATACATATAAACAAAAGTACATGATGTTCTTGTGTACACAGACACATAAACGTTCTTCGTAGACTTTTATATTGACAACATAAATATTCTTGAACTAAAATAAAATTCATAAGCACTTTCAGTAAGTAATATTTCAAGTCACCGCTATAGAATCCGTTCGGCGTCGCCCACCCATTACGTGTCCGCGTTATATGTACGTGCAAACCCCTTCATTGTCTCCGCGCCATCAGAGCCATCCATTTAAATACGACAGCCATAACGCACCTTGCGGAACTCCTGCCACAGTGAAGGTTGAGCAGTGGAACAATAAACAAATATTTTCTACTTTATTACTAACTCTACTGGTGAAACATTTCTGAGAGTAACGCCACTGCAATGTTGACTGTATTGTTGTTTATTGGGCTGTATGTGTCAATATTGTAGTGGAATATTGTCACTGAAAACTCTTGATCATTCCACTACAACGTTGTCATTTACAGCCCTGAGCGTGATTTTAATGCGATGATCGCATTCGGGGCGGAATCCCTCCCATGTAAGATTTACAAAAAGATACTACTACTATTGTATAAAAGTCTTGTTTAGTATAATTGTCTTTGACATTGTTGTCTTACAATGAGACCCTATTAGAAACCTGTTAAAAATCTCGTGCAAGTCACTCTAATTTCTAATGAATGGTCCGATGCAACCTATGTGTTGAGATTGTCTTTTCCTTTGAAGTTGCATCACTGTTCACTGCCTCGGCTATGGGTTTGCCTTAAAAGTCGAATAAGGCATTTTATCGGTAATGTTAAAGATAAAGATTGGGCAGCCGTTTGAGCGTGCGAATGTTTTTGTATGAATTATGGAAACAGACGGAATGTGCGATAATGTAGCACCCGGCCATAGACCGGCAGGGGGGGGGGAGACATCGAGAGCGGGGAGGTGTTCGTATATCTAAGTAAACACTAGAGCTAGAGGTCAGGCTCATGTTAGCTTAGGTCTTATTTCAAGAGTTCTCCTGAAAAAATATATCACTTGTTGACTTATCTCGTTTTCTTAGAAATCATAAAGCCTTTTTCGATAAGTTTTGACACGGAAACTAGATCAAATAACTTATCTTTGTAATGTAGGATAATTATCTAAAGTAACTTTGTTTCTGTTGTAGATCTATTCTCATTCACGAACTGTATTACAAAATCAACATAGAATGAGAAACCTGAATAATGTGGAGCGTAACCGTTACCTGTACTGTTACTTCAACTAATATTAACTATTACATTATGTAACAGCGGGCGAGCACATTATTATTTAAGATCTAGGCACCGTTGTACAAACGACCGTCTGTTACTAAGAATTTGGCAACAAAAGAATCTAATAACAGTTTGCAATACCCGAATAAATACTCTAAATAGATAACATTACAGTTTGTTTCACTTTATTACAAAATCATTTTGGAAGAGTACAGTGAACAAAACAAATATGTAATTTTAAAAACAAACACATAAAAATAATGGCTACAATATTAAAATAAGTTTTCAATTGGAGCGCCGAGGACGTACTTGTGTGAAACGAGCGTTCGCTTTTATTTACTTTTATGAAAACAAACTGGAATCTAAACACACCACATAGAGCTGTTATTGTCATATTTACATAGAAAAAACGTTTTAAACAAGGCGGTTTCGACCAAACATGTAGATTCTACGGTAACTGGTGTTTTTATTTGACATTATTTGTGTGTATCGTACCGTGTAGTAAAGCTCTTCATTGGAATCTGTTGTTGTCGACAGCACTCTGTCCGTCCACATTAATTTTCTCAGAAACGGCTGCACCTATTGTTGAAGTGAATATTCATTTTATCAATTGTTTGAAGCTACGAGTATGTCGGTAAAACTGTGAATTTCTTAGTCAACAAAGAAAATACGTTCAGTATTTTCTCATTCATATTATTATTATTTGTATTTTTTTTACCGTACCTGCATAATTTCTACGTATCTAAGTTAAGATCCCTTTAAATCGGATTGTGGCAAAAAATAGCCTGTTCAAAAGAATTCAGGCCTATTTTTGTCCATCGGTATATATTTCGGGTTTCATTCTCTGAAAAATTTCTTTGTATTGCCGTGTGGTTGTTCGCCATTTCTCTTTAAGGAAAACTACTTACATCTTACATTATTCCTTGTAAGTTCAAAGTCGAGAATGTCCCAGAGTTTTCCAATACCTTAATATTAACATCTATTATAAGAATGATCTAACAGTATTACTTTGTTATACTGTGAAGCCACAGACCACCACACAGCCACTGTAACTTTTCTTAAGAAATGTTATAAGAAAAAATAAGAGGTACAATCCTTTTATTTTTTCTTATAACATTTCTTAAGAAAAGTTACAGTTCACTAAAAGCCTTTTTATATGGTAGTAGTATTAATAGTGGCAGTTGACAGACCTAGATTTATTTTCTATAATCTCTATATCTATTTTTTTTTTATTTTTCTTTTTTTTTCATTAATGATTTTCAACTAAAGTTATAGCTCACAATGTGAGTGCTCTTTCTTACACTTGTTGGATTTTCAACGTTAGGCTCAGCATGCGAAAATTCAAGTGAGCGCTTTTGTATAACGTTCATGTAAGTAGCAAATGTATTCCAAGAGGGAATAATATCATTAGTGGCCGTCAAAAGACCAAAAACCCAATTCTTCTTCTTCTTCTTCTTCGAGTTCATAAAAAAATGTTCTATCTAAATCTGTATGTATTCACAATCACTGTAATTGGTCAGTAACTATAGCAGAATATTAACAGACGACTGTAAAGTCAATGTAGGTACTTAAGTCTGGAACTAGATAGCTGCCCAATTATCGCAGTTAGCACACAAAGCAGCTGTATCGCTTTGAAGTTGGGCTTCAGTACTGGACTTGTATAGCTTTAAAGCGTTTAACTGTTAGTCGGGCACTAGTTGTGTAAATATGTGTTATGTTAAAGTGACTATTGGCGAAGTAAAAACTTTGGTAAATACATTACAAACGCGGTTTTAAGAAACTTCTTCTTTAGCGACAAAATAATTGTTGGATTGCAAAGTTATACATTGATCGTTTTTTAGGATTCCGTACCTCAAAAGGTAAAAAAGGAACCCTTATAAGATCACTTTATTGTCCGTCTGTCCGATTGTCACCACCGATTCTCTCAGGAACGGGTGGACCTAGCAAGTTGAAATTTATACTAGATACTGAAGTCTGAGTAATTAGTCTCTATTATGTGTATAAAAATCAAGGTCCCGAGTCAACACGATTAAAAGATATGGGCAAATTTAGATTTTCGCGACAACTTGTAAGTACCGTTACTTACATAGATTTTCAACATTTTTTGTTGTTTTTTGGAAATTTCCCTTTACTTGTGCTGTAAGACCTTGCTTTTAACCAAAAATTATCCAACCGGAAGTACCCTATAGGTATAGGGTCGAAAACCTATATGGTAGTTCCCGTTGACCTAGAATCACGAAATTTGGCAAAAAGCAAAGTCTTACAGCACATGTAAAGGGAAAAAACTGAAAACCGTTTCTAGGGATCGAACAGCAAAGTTAAGTTTGTCCTCTAACAATTTTGTACTTACAGAACCCTCGGTGCGCGAGTCCGCCGTTTAAAGCAATAAATAAAAAAGGAGCTTACTTCATTTAATTTTGAAACTATGCCAATAAACGGTTACATTAAAAGTATTAAAGCAAAATGACTTTTCGTATAAAATGGTTTATCAGTACCTAACATTGTCGTAATACATCACAAACTATGAGTAATAAGAATTTCCGTAAAACTCCCGCAATAAACATATAAAAGTAGTTGTTATTGTCAGTGAGTGAAGCAATGAATGCTAACATCCACGACATCCGACACACGCGGCAGACGAGTTGACTGTTTTTATTGTCGCCGAATGAATCATGTCTGTCGGGGGTGTCGCGTGTGCGGCTGCGGGTGTCGTTTTGTCGTTGTTAGTCGCGGCTGACAAAAACTGTATGAGCGTTTAGACACTTATTTCAGATACAGACAGTACTTGTGTTTTTATGTTAAGTTAAACTCCGCACAATGGGTTAGTATAATTTAGTCTAAAAAAGCAGCTGGTCTAATTAGCAAGCGGTCTAAAAATTAGCTGGTCTAAGTACAAATTGGTCTAAAATGCAACTGGCAGATGGTCTAGAAAGCTTCTCGCCTAAAACGCAACTGGTCTAAAAATACAAATCGTTTAAAACGCCACTGGTCTAAAACGCTATCCGTCAATAATGCAACTTGTCTAAAACTTTATAAAATGACCTCAGTAGAATTGTACTTTATTCTTACCTAGCTGATGCCCGCGGCTTCGCCCGCTTGACAAATTATGTACTAAATCTTCCTCTTGAATCACTCTATCTAACGATTAGAACGCTCTCTAGTAGAAAGGAAATTCTAACCTCCAAATTACTAACGTCCTGTCCAGCTTATAATACTGGGAGTTCCCACTGCTGTTGATTCACCTATAAGTTGCCTTCTTGAGATGCATAAGTTATCACAACACACGCAAATTTGAACAGTTCCTTAATGTTGATACAGTAAGCATGAGCTTCGGCATGGAGATAAAGATTGTACTGCTGTGTTTCTCATTTTGACAGGTCGCATGAAAGGTTTGTTTGACGTTCGACTCAAAAGTTCGAATTTTGTCCCTGAAAGCGACCCTCAGAGCAAAGCGTAGCAGTATTCGAAAAAGAGGTTCTAATGAAACAACAGTATTTTATATTAATAATAGTATTACGTATATATGCTGTATAGTTTTATTGGCAAATGACTGTAACGTCGAATAGTCAAAACTGTTTCATGTTGTACACAAAAATAAAATACCAACATTTTTTTGTTTCTATAATAAAATGTAACTCGTTTTCAAATAAACAGTAGGTAGTTGGTATTTACAACAACAAATGCGGGTTTAAACTTCTCTATTCGAGCCACGCAAACTATTCAACATTAAACGTCAAACTGAAGCTTAGAGAACAATATTCTTTGACGGTTGCAGCGACAAGAAATAAAGTAAATTCCGAAGAAACAATTGATTCCCGACGATAAAGTTTAAAAGAGCTTTAACTTTGCATTTATTTGAACCGGACTCGTAATGTGAGAATATATTCTGATATTTCAAAGCGTCTTGTACTAATGTCACTAAGTAGATCAGCGCAGAATGTTAGTTCTGGATAATATGTCGTTTCCCACGAATAAGTGTTGTTAGAATGTGGCACGTCTTCGTTAATAAGCCTTCAGTTTTACGAATCTGGCAACTATAAGTTTACAGTCATTAATATCTGTTAAAACAAACACCAAAGAATTTACGGTTTACCGTAGTTTCGGGCTCCTGGCTACACCTGAGTTCTTGATGACTTCATAAAGAGGTGTAAAACAGTAAGCATGAGCTTCACTTGTTGAATCTCAATTCTTGGTTGTGGCTACATGTCATACAATATAGCGATGCGGACTTTTTACTCAATAAGGCTATTTGCGGCACATAATATTTTATCTTATTTAATTATCTTTTTAATCTTTTTGTATTTGGTTAATCTTGTCTATCTCTGTTGAATAGAAGATCGAACTAAGCAGTTTTTACACTTTCTGCGAATTACTGTGATCTGTAAAAACCTTCTTCTTCATCGGTGGGGTAGAGGAACCGGTTATCGGCGCTGAATTCGAACGTTGATGTGCGGATACTGGCACTCGGCCAAACGCGAGCGCACCGCTATCTGAGTAGCGTGGCAGCTCGGACGATATGTGGGAGTGCTACCCCACCGGCACTAAAGTGCGATGCCGTACGATTGGTGCTCGCATACTAATGTGCACTTTTGTGATTCTATATCGTTTATTTTAACATATTTTTGGGTAACAGTGTTCTTAGAAGTGTTCAAAAATAGATTGTATATGAACAAAATGAAATTTAACGGTATAAAATTTAAATCCCATTAAAAAACTACACACGCGAAACGGGAAAATATTAAGACAAGTATTTCTGTTCATACAAACTTTCGGTTTAAATATTTCGTACAAGTTTAGCAATAGCATAAGAATGAATTCAGAGATATCACAAATGCGAATGTTTCGGGAGCGACCGGTAAGCGGTGCGGTACTTACCGCTAGTTTCTAATAAATCTCGAGAGCGGTGCGATAAGACAAAGGATTGGCGTGCTGCTACTGCTACGTACGGCACGTCTTTGATTCGAGCCAATACCCGGCGGTATTGAACATTTTATATTTATGCTTTTAGTAGGAGAGTTTTTGTAAAACATTTCTACTGGGGCCACGGTTCTGAATGTACTTATTTCTACCGCAAAGCAATATAAGATTATACTGATTTTCATATGAAAGGCATAGCTGATTAAATTATAAAACATGGGTTTGTTAGGAACATTGTTAACGGCTGACTAGTTAAGAATTTTAAAATAAAATATAAATCGGCCCGTCTAGCCTATCACAATGCACAGTAAGACACGAATGAACTGGAATCACAAAACACCCCACACTTTGCTTTCACAAAAATGTGAACAAACAACAGCCCACAACACAATACGCGTATTAATTTGACACTGCCTTTGTGGAAGTCCCACAAGCACGTTTTACGCGAATGTAACGTTGGACCAGCGCGCAGCGGGAAAAAAACCGAGCAGAGAGTTAAGTTACGGCGAACGAAATTATTATAAAAAAAATATTTATTTGAATTAAAACAGTGTTTATTGGTTAAAATGTTCTACAAGACTAATTTACAATTATATTATTTCTATTAACTAAAACTTATTACTAAAATCTGCAATTCTGCAATTGTGCAGTTTATTCATGACGCACGGGCGCATCCGCTGCATTAGTCAGCGATTACGTTACTCGGACGATATCCTAACTCCTCCCTCCTTAAGATGGAAGCGCGTCCCGCAGCTTCCCGCAGCGTCCTCGGTGCGAGGTTGATCCTGTATTGGTCGTCGCTGTTTCCACTGCCAAAGCTTCCATAGAGCGATTGTCATCAGGATGAGGTAGAGTCCTAATGTTGACCAACTGGGCGTAGCCATCATAGTCTGCCAATCGATTGTGGGTTCTTGTAAGTTGTCGGCTCGTTCTATCAGCTCGTGGATGCTGTCCAGTGATATATCTTCCAATTGTAGGTTGAAATGGGTATTCTCCTCTGGAATCACGGCTTTACTGGGAAGTGGTATGATTTCGTCTGCTGCGACAGTATTGCTGTTTGTCGTTAGTGTTCGGTTAAGTACTTGCATTTGGCAATCACTTGTAATACTGGCGATGTGTATTCCTGATATCCTTTTGTATTCAGATTTAGTTCCACATTTAGTTCTTAGAACTTCTTCTTCCTTCAGGATGATAAGCCACTTGTTGTCTTGGAGTTTCTGGATTCTTCCCTGTTTGAGGTCTATCTTGGCTCGTGTGCAGTTTGTGTTTTGGTGTTTCACGAATGAAATTATGCAGTCTTCTGATTCATCAACAGGCTGGGTGTTCAACGACGTGCAGAGTTGTGTATTCTGTGTGATCTGTTTGCAGTCTTCTTCTAGGTACGAGTACTCGTTGGTGCCCAGTACGAGGTATTTGGATTTAGGAATGATTGCTAGGTTTTGTTTGTCGGGAATGGAGTATAGATGAATTAGGTCGTATTGGTTTATATCGATGGAAGGAATGTCCAATATAAATGTTAACGTGTGATCTGTACTATAAGCTTTTACACTAATAGACTTCTCTAAGCTATGTATATTGCTAATAGTAATGCTATCCACTGGTCTAAAATTGTATGATTTCTGAATAGCTAACATTTCGTTTATAAGAATGTGTGGGAATATGATGCTTGGATGCATAACTTCTAACTGAGCAAAGGTCATGGCGTCTTCTAAGATTACTAGCTTATCTAACAGCAATTGCAGACTGAAGTCTATTTGTATATATAAATCTAGAAAGTGCAACCTATTTACTATAATATTATTGTTGAAAGTGGTATTTCTTAACATTATATTTAGTTTTTTCTGATTTTCGTCTAAAAGCTTAATCTGTTTACTATACTCTTCAACTGCGTGTTTTGCTATGAATAATGATTGCTTTTGAGACACATTAATTTTATTTACTGAATTTCGTAATTTTGATATTTCATTTTCGAATTTAATAGCATCTTCGTAATCTAAATTGCCTGTTATGGTTTTTACAATGGAACCTAGGCCGTTAATAAAACCACGTCTAAACCTATGGTGCGGTGCAATAAACACTATCTTCTTACCTATTAAATTTAAGCTATTATCTATTTGATCTTTATATGCCCTATTTGATTGCTCGTTATTTTCGGCAGCCTTAGTATTGGCATATAAGGACATAAGTTTCAAAGTCGTTTCGTGTAAATAGGATACGTTATATACGCAGGCCAAACTAAACGTATCTACTTGCTTCAAAATTTGACCTTGTTTTAATAAAAGAATACCATTGACGTTCTCTACGGGGTTAAGAGTCAGGTTGGCGGTTGTGTAGAGCAGGAAGGTTCCTGTGACGAGGGTCCTGGAACAAGATGTTGTCTTCGTAAAAGTTTAAAATGAACTCTGATAGATTTAGAATTGGGGTGACTTCCTATGATTTCGGCAACATTGTTAGGATGAAGATGAATGATCTTATACGGACCTTTAAATACTGGCTTCGTTTTGTCGCTCTTCGTAGTCTTTGCAACCTGTTTATATACTGTTTCACCTACCTTAAACGTGATCGCCTCAGCAGCCTGATTTCGCTTTTCTATTACCTGCTCCTTATTTTTAGATACGAGAGCTGCTATGCAATCCTGTACTGCTTCTGCATTTTTACGATGGTTAAGGACATAGTCCTGATAGAACTCTTTAGGATAATACAGTTCTAGTGGATTCCTGGATGCTGTATGACCAAATAAAAGCTCGCGCGGTGTATAACCTGTCGTAGAGTGAGTGGCATTATTGTAGGCAATAATGGCGTACTTCATTAGTAGTTGTATAGGGTCATCTTTGTTTGTCATTCTCTGGATTCTTATTATTTCAGCAATGGTAGAGTGAAAACGTTCAATGGGTGAGTTGGAATTCGGATTATAAGGGGTCGTGAAGTGTATGTTAATGTCATGAGAAGCGCATACTTCCTTTATGACGTCATTGTCGAATTTCGTGTCTGAATCTGTGGTGATTTTCAGAGGTAATCCTAGTATGGAAAATATTTGTAATAAAGCTTCTGCGATATGAACGCTGCTTGAAGCATTTAGCGGTACAGCCTGGGCAAATTTTGAAAAATTATCTATAACTGTCAGGAACGTCGCGCCTCCAGTGGAATATAGGTCCATAAACAGATGTTGAAGTGGTTTTGTAGGTGTCTCTGTTAACGTTAGTGGGGGTTTTAAAGGGTTTCTTTCGTATTTGGCTCTTAAACACATGTCGCATTGATTAATGAATCTTTGAATTGACAATAGCATATTAGGCCAGTGATAGTTTCTGTGGAGTTGTTTATACGTCTCCTGAATACCTCTATGTGCCGATTTGCCTTCGTGATATCGCTTAATGAGTTCTTGTTGCTCAGTTTTGTTTTCAACAAGGGTAACTCGTGACGTACATCTTATAAGTTTAGGACCCCTGTCGTTGAAAATTGTAGTGTAGACTCTTGAGAAGGCAAAGTACAGATTTTCATCGTAGAAATAGCAGTGAAAGATACGGTCTGCTATTGTGTGCTCTTTTAGGAACCTAATGATTTCGGATTCTGTATTGTTAACGGGAATGAAAACATCTTTAATAACAGTCCTAGAGTTAGTTGATCTATTTTCCACTCTATATGTTAAACCCGGGGTAGACCTAATATGAAATTGTTTTAGCTGTTTGTCTATTGCATCAGATAAAATCGGGATGCCGTTGTTTTCGTTATCGGGTTGGGTATGATTTGTCGAGACTAACTGGTCAGGGTCGACTGTATTAATGCTCATTGAGTCTGTTCCGTTGTCAGTGTGGGGATGGTTAGTACTTCTTGCTTCTACGTCGTTATTATTATTGTTAGGTCCGTCATTATTGTTGTCTCGGTCGTTATCTGTCTCTGCTTGTCTACGGGCGCTCTCAAATATTCTGTTTATAATGTCATCGTCGTCGTTATCGTCAAAATTGACAGCTAGAGAATCTATGCTGTTGTGAAAGATTTTGGCCCTGGATAATGCATCAGCGTTAGTGTTTTGTTTGCCCTTTTTATAGACTACCTTATAGTCGTACTCTGCTAGTTTTAGTTTCCAACGTGTTAACTTTGAGTTGGGGTCTTTTAGGGACATCAGCCATGTCAAAGGTCTATGGTCTGTATAGATGGTGAATTTGCGGCCGTACAAATAAGGCCTAAAATATTTGATAGCCCAAACTATCCCAAGTAATTCCTTCTCTATTGTCGAGTAACGGGTCTCGGTTTCTGATAACGTTCTTGAAGCGAACGCTACTGGTTTGTCAGCACCAACATTGCCTTGCGATAAAACTGCGCCTAACGCAAAGTCGGATGCATCAGTTGTCAAGATAAATGGTTTGTCAAAGTCCGGGTATTGTAATATTGGGGCATTAGTCAGAATTTGTTTACATTTGTTAACTGCGTCTAAGAATTCATTACTATGAACAATTTTTGCGTTCTTTTTAAGACAGGCTGTTAACGGTTTTGTAAGCTTCGCGAAATCTTTAATGAATTTTCGGTAATAACCTACTAATCCTAGGAAGGACTTTATGTCCTTTTGTGTTTGTGGTATGGGGAAATTTAAAACAGCTTTTATCTTGTCTTTGTTGGGTTGTAATCCTTGGTCAGTCAATTCATGTCCTAAAAAATTCACATGTTTTTGTAAGAATTCTGACTTGTCTAATTGTACTTTGAGATTATGCATTTTGAATCGCTGAAGTACTAACTTGAGTTTTTCATTATGATTCTGCAGTGAGGTGGCTGCAATTATGACGTCATCTAAATATGTGAATACGTTGTCTATCCCTCTAAGAATATGGTCCATAAGTCGCTGAAAAGTGCTAGGAGCATTTTTAACCCAAACGGCATTCTTAGGAACTCATAGTGACCTCTTTCTGTAGTAAACGCAGTTTTTTCTATGTCGTTAGGGTGCATTTCCAATTGATGGTAGCCACTTGCTAAATCGAGGGTTGTAAAATACTGTGCGCGCCCTAATCTATCAAGTATGTCGTTGATGTTCGGTAAAGGGTACTTGTCTTCAACAATTCTATCGTTTAGTCGTCTGTAGTCTATAACGAGTCTCCATTTAACCTTTCCTGAAGCGTCGGGTTTTTTTGGGACGATATGGACAGGACAAGACCAGGGTGAAATACTTTCACGTATAATTCCCTGTTTTAATAAATTGTCTATTTGATTTTTAATTTCTGTACGTTGTTGCGGGGCTTGTCTATAGTTTCTAACGAAAATAGGTGTGTCGTCAGTTAATCTTAATTCATGTTTTACAGTATGTGTGAAAGATAATGGTATGTTTTCAGAGTGAAATACGTCGCGAAATTGATAGCAAATTTTGGTAATCTCACGTTTTTCTTCTTCATTCATATGGCTGGTTCTAATTTTCTTTAAATTTTCGCAAAGTTCTTTGTCAATGTCAGTTTTAGTTTGAAGGGTGTTAATTTTGTGTGTTTTATTTTGATTTATCAATTGTGGTGGTAAAGGCTCAAGGGGTAAGTGGCAATTGTTAGTGATTACTTGTTCTTTGTCAGTTAAATTAATTATAGATGTCTTAAAAATTCCATTTTTTACCGTTACTACAGCAGCGGGTGACTTGAGTCCTTTAAACCAATTACAGTCGTCGCAGATATAGTTACCGTCCATACAATTCGTTTTTACTGTTATAAACTTTTCACAATTGGGTTCAATTTTTAGTCTTTTTGTTGGATAGTCAAAATAAATTGGTATTTCGGTATTATAAGTTCGCAATAGCTTATTTTTAAAATCTATGTTACACCCTAGTTCTTTTAACAAGTCCATCCCTATTAGTCCTTTATACTTTGGGTCAAAATCGAAAAGTAAGAATTTATGATATATGTCTGTCTTAAACTGTGGGGGTAACGGTAAAACAGCAACATGTTCATGGCGAGTAACAGCATGCGCGGTTTTCACTTGGAATGGTTCGCGCTCAATGCAGTGTTCAAGATTAGTACCGGCTATTACGTCAGGTGATATCATACAACGCGAAGCTCCAGTATCTAATAAAAATTTACCTTGAAATTCCGGCAATTCTATATAAGGAAGATGGTCTTTACCTTGGTTGTTGAGGTGAACCGTCTTTACTAGCCGTGGTTCAATGGGTCCTCGTTCTGGGGAAAATCCTGATGGTTTAGTCCCTCCACAGGCATCTCCTGAGTGTAGCTGTAGTCTTCCCCATTATGTTGTAAATTATTATTATACTCGCCTTCATAGTAGGCGTCGTGGTCAGGGTCTTGGTTGTGCTGTGTATAAAACATTTCTTCGGAAGCGAAACGTGGTGTTTCGGGCTTGCTTACCGATCTCATGGTGACGTCAGACACCTTTTGCGGCGGGTTCACCTGCTGGCGAGGTATATTCGGCTGAGGCCTAAAATTACCTGTGTTTCTGACAGTACTAGAACCACTTGGTCTTACGTTACCTGAAGCGGGCCTTCCCGGGGGTGTGCCTTGACCCCTCTGTTGTCTCTGATCTATGTTCCAGCTATTACGCGGGGCAAAGTTATTATTTTGGGGTACCGTTTGGTTTGGCTTGGGTATTTCTTTTGGTTTGTTTTGGATCGAAAGTGCATTAAAACTATTATTGAGTCTATTGAATGCCAAACGTGCCTCCTCCTGCCTAGCCGTTACTATGGCTGCTTCAAGAGTCGTAGGTTGTGCAATTCGCACGCCAATGGAGACGTGAAAGTCCAAATTATTAACGTATTGATCTATGACCATACTCTCATAGTATGACATATCTGTATGCCTACCTACTACGTTTAGAGTGTCTAGAATTTCCCTTAGTCGTTTACCAAACGTCTCGGCGTCTTCATTTTTATTACGACGCAAACGCGTTAGTTCTTGCATCAACTGTATTTCGTTACGCGGCTCGCCTAATCTACGCGTCAACGCAGCCTTAATTGTTTGCCAGCTATCAACTGTTTCTTCGGAAGCTATTGCACTGATCGCCGAATCGCTTAATTTGCTTTTGATTAAACTAACAATAGCGGGATTCACCCTAACTTGTGGATCCAGTAATAGCATCACATTTTCAACTTCTCTAATAAAGTAATTTAATGTTTTAGGATTGCCATCGTATTTTGGCAACAGCTCTGAAACGAACCTGAAAGTCGCTAGGTCGATGCTTGCCATAGCCATCGTGATTTTAGATATTGTAAAATAGGAATACAAAACAAATTAGTTCTAAATCACTTTAAGATATTATTGAGATTATGTATAATACCTGACACTGCCTACTCTCTAAGAAGTTAGCTTGAAGTTACTTTAATTATGTTTTACGGATAGTGATTATAGCGCATACGTAAACAAGTAAAATGACACAGAATGAATTGCTACAAAATGCGAAATGTATACCGCGATTTTAGCACGCATACATAGCACCTAAATTCAACTGAATATAATAAACTCCTATAACTAATGTAATTTGCCTATAGCGATTTTAGCCTATAAACAAAACACAGATAACATTTATAGAATACGGCAGGAAATATAGCATAGGAAACTGGGTATACAACAAGCACTCACCACAGTATCTTCTGCATCTCTAGCCGGGCCTTGTAGGACAGCAGGACTCCCAATTCTCCAGAACTCCCGCAGGTTGTTCGCCTTCGTAGATTCGAATTTGTGATCGCGAAGATAACGATAGATACCGTTCACTCTTACCGAAGAGTTGTATTCGAAGTAGAGTGTCGCGATCCTACCGACTGCGCCAGTTAAGTTACGGCGAACGAAATTATTATAAAAAAAAATATTTATTTGAATTAAAACAGTGTTTATTGGTTAAAATGTTCTACAAGACTAATTTACAATTATATTATTTCTATTAACTAAAACTTATTACTAAAATCTGCAATTCTGCAATTGTGCAGTTTATTCATGACGCACGGGCGCATCCGCTGCATTAGTCAGCGATTACGTTACTCGGACGATATCCTAACTAGAGTCACGCACAAAAAGTAAGCGAGATAGTAAATAAAGTACGCGAGTTAGCAACGAGCCACTAACGGACCTAATTTATGAAGGGCGACACGTGATTTTCTGTTTTCAATATTTTCGTAGCTATGACTATACGTCATATTCCAGGAAGTTACAGGATGTGTACGCAGCCCTACGGTATATAGTTCTAGGTATCCCGCAGACGAGAATTTGATTGCCTTAATAATCCGCTTTGATTTCGAAATTCTAACAGTTCGAAACTCTATTTTTCTATATTCAGAAGGAAACCTTAGCCAGAAATTAACTCTAATTGAAAAAATCTGTATCATCGGGAGATTAAAGGGTATATTATTGCTCATCACCAACTGACAATCTTCCCAGAGGTTTCATAATGTTACTCCTACACCGATTGCCGCAATTTAAAGGTGGACGAAGCGTAATCTCTTCATTTTATGTATTGAAATTATGATAAATAGTTTGTTGATTTATAGAAAAATGTATTCAGTGTGAACAGCGCCATTAAATTGTAAAATAAATTCGTCAAACTTTGCATTCATTGATCTTCTTCAAACTCATCCCAGCGTTAAAAAATCCCGTCAATTTGTCAGAGTGAAAGGAGTAAAAAATTGATATCTATTAGCGGGCAGTGAAGCTCCGTCACGCGCCACCGCTTCACTATCAACTTGGTTGCGAGCGCGAGCTGATTGATTCGTTCAACATTCATTTAATAATTGAATACAGGGGTGGGGAAACTGTTTTGTTTAAATATTCTTAACATTTTTAAAATGTATGGTGGAGGTTTGTCAAAGCTCAGAGTAGATGGCGCCACTCTAATCTGACCTTGCTACGAGGTAAAGCTATTTTGAAATATAAAATGACATTAAGTTAACGTACGTACTGGTAGCACTTGCTTAGTGCCTGGAGCCTAGCGAGTAGCGAAGTAAAACGATCGTTCTGAAATGTTCACATCCCTCCGCATTCCTCCTTCCTCCCTCGCTCAGCGCTTTCGCCAGCAAATAACCTCATGTTAACTTACTAGAGTCCAGGCGTTAAGCGTACCGCCTGTCAGTGCGTACGTATCCTTACAGATTTCCAATTAGGTACCCTAGCGCCATTAGTTTCACAGTTGCCACCCCTATTGATTTTCTTCTTGAGAAATAATAAATAATGAACCTACACAGGAGTTAACCACCAAGGTACCCAAGAGCGTATTCAACAACCATAACACACGATCTATGGCTGTTGGCAGATTCAATGTACCCAGAGTCACCAATTACTTTGGTGACAGAACCCTAAAAAAACGAATACCATATTAATTTGTTGAACAGTCTGTCGGCAGACATAAGGAGTGAAACAAATAAAAATAGATTTAAAAGTAAATTAAAAATATTATTTAGATATGTGTTAAGTGTAAGTTATATATAAAAAATCAAAATAAATATCGCCACACTAAGCAACGAGGCTTGTGTCGTGGACACCAGATAGTTGATATACTACATAGATACTTTTTGTTTGTAAATACATACTTATCTATATATATAAAATGGTAAACTGAATGGGTGACATATCAACGCACAGCCCAAACCGCTGGTCCTAGAGACATGAAACTTGGAGGGTGTGGCCTTTGTGAAGAGTAAGTATCCACTAAGAAAGGATTTTTGGGAATTCCACCCCTAAAGGGGTAAATTGGGGGATGGAAGTTTATATGAAAGTCCGTCAGCTTTAAAGTTAGGATCTTCAAATTTTGTGTATAGGCTGACGATTGAAAATTAATTTATACGTGTCTCGGCGTTTTTAAAAATTCCACCCCCGAAGGGTTAAAAAGGGGGATGAAGTTGTGTATGGAAAGTCCTTAATTTTCGAAGTAAAAATCACTTAATTTATTATCTAGGCTTATGATTGGAAGCTAACACAACGGTGTTGTTAGAATTTCAACCTTTATGGGGGTGTAAAGAGGGATGAATTTATGAACTGACTGGCTAACCGATCAACGCACAGCTGAACCGCTGGGTTTAGAAACATGAAATTTTGTACAAACCTTCCTTGAATGACGTAAGTGTGCACTAAAAAGGGATTTTTCGTCATTCATTCCCTAAGGGGTTAAAACGAGGGTTGAAAGTTTGTATGAAACTTGATCAATTTTGAAGTTAGAAATGTAAAAAAGTACTTAAGAGCTCATAGTTCAAAAGAAAAGTTTACTGTATCACTATTAAAAAAGCAACTTTCTTTATGGGGGTAAAATGCAAGTTTGTATGAAACTCCGTCATTTTTGAAGTTCCAAAAAAGTGATACAGTATACTTTTATTTCTAAACATGCATGAGCTCATTTACCAATTTAAAGTGATGATTATACTAACAATAATAACTTAGAGATCTCGTGGCTCAAAACAGCCACTCGGACACACCAAGTGGTGTCGTATTACCCAGTATGAACTGGGTTGTGGAGGTCAGATAGGCAGTCGCTCCATGTAAAATACTGGTATTCAGCAGTATCCGGTTAGACTGGAAGCCGACCCCAACGTAGTTGGAAAAAGGCTAGGCAGGTGATGATGATGATGATGACTAACTTAGTACGAGTACCTCAGCACCATTGTTACTAATACTTAAAAAAAATGTAATGGATGTATGTCGGAAATAAACTTTATTTTATCTTATTAGTGTAGTGTATAAGTATGAGTGGCTAGAGACTCACCGACCCCACAGTCAAACCATTACAACGGTTTTGTGGGGCTTAGTGTACAAGTCTACTTACCATCTTTGATAAATAAATAAATATTAATACTGTTCGTGCTCCACTTACAGCACGCTGACGATCCTCAAACGTCCCTATTTTGTTCATTTTTTTTTTCATTTTGTCTTTTAAATCACGATTTTATTATAGAAAATCACCGCTGTTTTTAAATCAGAGTTCTCTGGTTCAAATCAAATTGATTGGAAAGAGCCAACCCTGTCGACTGTCAGTTCGGAAACGCACTTTAATCAGTCTGCCGACCGTCATAATGGGCAAAGTTAGCGCTGTGTTGTACGTTGTAAGAACGGACAAGATGAGTAATCAATGACGCGAACAAACGTCAACTTATTATTTTGTTCGCTTAATTGGAACTGATTGGTTGAACGATTTTTTTTATGGCCAAAAGGAAATTAGTAAAGTTTGTATTTTGCCAATAAACCGAATTTATTGCTTTCTTTTAAGTCAGTCTTCTGGGCACGTTCCCAGATGACAGCGATGCGGATGAGTACTTTGACGCCTATTGTCGTCGTCACATATATTATTTACGTAGGAACTTAGTTATCTCCTTTAGAAAATCCCCACTTAAACAAGTCTACTACTATTTTATCCAAGTTATTTGATTAAAGTAAATACCGAGCACTATAACAAAAAGGTTCCACTAAATTTAGACTCTATTTGGAAGTGCTACAATAACTAAAAGACTAATTGCCTACCCTTTTGTAAACAAAAGGATATTATTAACGAAAACCCTTTTTCAAGCATAACATAAGAAACTTTTCGAAGAAAACGAACGAAATGAAATACAAACTAGTGGTGTTATTCTGAATTTCGTATTTATTTAGTTAGGTGTTAAATCTACGGCTTTTGAAAATTATATAAAAAATGCAACCTGCGCACTCCGTTAGTTCCGCGTCGTGTAATGAAATGTTTAATGGGAGGAAATATTAATCAGGATGGATTTATGGGCGAACTAGTTACGTACAGATATAGCTCGCTAACGTGTGATAAGTTGTGACGTTGATACCTAAAAGACACAGCGTATGAGAGTGTATTGAGAGAGATCTTGACCGGAAAAGAAGAAGTTGATGCACGTTCTAATCACAGTAACAATGGTTTGTTTTAAAAGTATTGTCACCGAGATTGGCATACCATCAGATTCAGCATCAGCAAAAATATTGGTGTCAAGGTAAACACTATAAGAAAACAAGAAAAAAAATATTATCATACAAACACGCGCCTAAAAGCATAAATTAGAATAGGAAGCAGAGAACTTAAGTCCGGCCCTGGTGCAAGCCATGGTCCGGAGCGAGACGGAATGGGACGCCGTCACCTCCTTCTGCGAAGCAGTAATGCTAGAGAAGGAGGTGGCGGAACGTGAGAGGGAGAGAACCTCACAGCGTCCCGGCCGCCGCGGGAGACGCCCCGGGCGTCGGGGGCCACCACGTGGCCCCCGGCCACCGTAGGCGCGGGCCTGTGGACGGTGGGCTTTGGGCTAGCTCGCCATCCGTCCATCTCATGACGACAAGCCGTGTCGACGGCGCGTTCGTGTTCCACGCGCGCCTCAAAGAGAGTCAGCAAAAAGGAAAGGGTCCGCAAGGACCGATGCCTGCCCGGGTTGCGGGACTGTTCGAAAGAGATACCGTGGCCCCACAACACAAAGGGTGATGAAGGAACATGGATGGGTTTTATTCAGTAAAAGTCTGACACTCCCTCCTGCTCCGCCCAGAGCGGGAGAAATCATTTGATGATTTACCATCCTAAAAAAAAAAAAAAGGTGAAAGATGCCTCCTGCGATCATGCAGACCATTGGATACTAATCTTGAATGAGTTACAAAAATCTGTTGCGAAAGATAAAGTAGTAGTACCTGTTTGGAGCCCTACCTCCAAATAAAGGCAACAGCAAAATTCGGGTTCGGATCACAAGTTGAAACACAAATAATTTCAAAACAACATTAAAACACAATCCATCAGAGCAACCGCACTTATAATATCGGTATCTCTGCTAAACCGATTGGTCCAAGCGGAGCGTACGTCTGGGGGGTAGGTAGAGAGGTAGGTAGTGGCGGTCTGAGCTAATGGCTTAACAAGTCGGAACTATCGGCCGCCGTGAGTTATAGCACTTACAGCTGAGAACACGATGGCGGCAGTGGGGGGAGGGGGAGGGAAGCGGATTATTATTGTTCCAGATAGGAGTCACTTAGCTTGACGGTCGAGAGTGATGTCGGTCTGTGAGCTATTGATACTGAATTGGTACACTAGTACAAAGCCAGTGCAAATCAGTGGCTTCTATCTATTCCGTTTGCTTGTGTCGTTGTTGTTCTTAGAGGTAAATAATGATTTGGTAGCAAATAAATGTAAATAATTGGTTATACACTTATAAGCCCGATTTACTTGCTAGCATCGTTGGTTCTATTGAAAAAAAAAAACAAAATTAAGCCCAGGAGGAAGGCAAAGGCTAACATTCCGCCAGTTATGTTTATGCGGCATGAAACGAATCCAGACTCCGGACAAACAAACCTAAAAATAAAATTATTCGAAAAACTTTTGTTCGTATTCGTATTGGAATTTAATCCACACTAATTATGCTGAATTTCAATGATTAGCAATGTGCTTGCACATTAGCAATGTGCTTGCACAAGTTTGAGAGGATGGATGGATGGATATTTGTTACTTTTTTAAGCCAAAACTACTTAACGGATACTTCTTAACACATAAAACTTTTTATCGCTGTAGTACGATACTGTGGGACAGTTACACAGTAGTCCACACGGGCGATGCCGCGAGCATAAGCTAGTCTTTAAATAACGTCGCTTTTCTATTTTATTTTTATCACTTTTATCGCTCCGATTTCTAATTGAGTCATGAGCCTTCTCATTCCATTCTCGCAAATAATAATTTGTCTTATAACGCAAGTGTCCTTATTCTGGCACTATGTTTAGGCTCAATCTGCGCGCTCCTCAATTTAGCCACGAACCATTCTCTCGTGCAAATGATAATTTGTCATATATGTAAGCGTCCGTATTCTGGAGAGGCTGGTTAGTCGGCGACGCGCCGAGAGTGTCACGCGCGCTGATAGAATTGGCCCGGATCGTGACCGCACTCCCGATTCTACGGCCTACGTGACGAGTTACCTCGGGGTATGGAAAGAGATGTGGAGCGGCATGTTGTCTTGAGATTAAGAAATACCAAGAAAACTGAACATTGTATAAGCAAGATCGACCTTTAATGTCCACAGCTGCTGAGAAGAAGTGGACTGTAATCTACTACGCGAGCCCATTATATCTCAGTACCTCGCCTTTAGTTCCAGAGAAATTACATTCAATTTCCAGCATGAGTATTTCCATTTCCAGAATTGCAATCTAACACAAAGACTGAACAATACAAGTGTTAGTCAAAAGACCACCACATTGATATTGTACGCTGCTAAACATTGGCTTCCTAAAAAGCAAATATCTGACCGCCACAACAAACGGGCGGGAAATAAGGCATATTTACATAATCGCAGCGCTTTGTCTGGTGTTATGCTGAACTGGACAATTTGGCGCACTCGTGTATATACGACCTATTTTTTGTGACAAGCGTTTTGATTGTGTTTTATGTTATGTCTCTTTTTGTTGCTAAACAACCGTTTGTCTTTTATTTGCATGTGGGTTTTCGAGCACAAAACAACATTCTATATTTATACTAGGAAACCCACTGAATACTATACTTCTTTGTGCTATTCTCAAGCTTCTCTACATAAATAATATTTACTGAAATAAAAATTTCTTTGTTATCACTGTTTGAATTTAGCACGTAAGAAAAGTTGTTTCTTTCATACTCTCGGGTGTAACCCTGTTTATCGAGCCTACCTTATTCTCGTATCGTTAAATGAAATAGAATACCCGCAATACAGTTTTCATTCGATTACATATCCACTAAGTAATTGTGGATACGTTTTACGAATACCGAAAGGTTTAGTAAACTGTCCGATCCTAACTGTAAGTGATATTGAGGGTATGTTTTTTCTAGTTTCGATTTGAAAGGCTATACGTGCAACGCATACAGATGTTTTGTTCAAGTATTTCGGAAACTTTTAGACGAACAAAAACGTCCAGTTAGATTTTATATTGGTGAAAAATCGTATCATGTTTTGGTAGCCGCACAACAATTCCCTATTGAATTGGATGTAATCCGCTCCCAGCCGGCGCCCCAACATACGCCTGTAAATGAAAATAAAATTGGGGAAAAACCTTTGAAAAAATAAATAAGGCGAAAAGCGATGACCGCAGGGGTTTAGGGAGTTCCGTGGAAGTCATTACAAACCGATCGGAGTCCATATATTTGGCGCGATCGCTCGCTCTAAGCTTCGACTCGTAATTTTCCGTAGAGCGGCGCTCTGCTGACTCATGCAAAAATTTTAATTTCCTCCGCGGAGCGCCGTACGCGCCTGTAGCCGGCCCAGTAGGCACAGGCGCGTGTGCGATGACGTCACGGCGATAAATCACGCCGAACTTTTGATTCAGATCGATCGCGAGTGACGTCAGCATACGGACAAATAGCTCCGAACTCAATCGCGAACGTAAAACGTTTTATGGCAAAAAATACGGATTGTTTATGTGAGTGATTTTCTTTGTCTCGTACAAAAAATGTTTGTAGTATCGATAAAAGATTGCGTTCCCAAACATGTCTGTTTGTGATGCAAATATTTGTCGCCGCCACGCCGAGCCGCTTAGTCGCAGAGCAGCCCACGTGTCGATTGATTGGCTCGAACAGAGCCGTATTTTATCACACGTTTTATTCCAACACGTAAAACTCAGTTGAAAATCTAAGCACTCTCAGTCGTTAACATCTTTACGAACTCGACTTTATCACAATTTCAAATATCAAGGGCATATCTTATCAATATCATGCAAGGTCTATCTATCTAAAGTCAAAAGTCGTAAGCGGCAAAAATATTTCAGCCATGTAAACGTCTGCGATCACCTCGAATGAGTGATAGACAGCAGGAGGACATGAGGAATTTATTAGGGGTTCTTTGATTTAGCGCAGGTTAATTAATCAGTGGATCGGGAGACCAATGAATCAGTCAATACAAAATGTTAATTATTCGAAAACCTTTCGAAATGATAAAATGAGGTCATTTTGAGATTTTCTGACTAAATACTATAAAGGGTTTTTTTTAAGGATCTGCTTTAACAGACTTGTCGTGTGTGTATCCGAAGCAGCGAAACTGATTCAAATTGCATGCGGAATGCTAATCGACATATTTTTCTCACGTCAGTTGCGTCAATTTTGTATGTTCAAACTTACAAGAACAGTGGCGTGGCTTCATACTCATTAGCACAATCGCCTCATTGTTGACAGAGCTTACGGAAGCAAAGATTAGGAGAAGATAGCCAATAGCCACTTATCGAAGACAGTTCTCGAAATTAGGTAATAAAGACATTCAGTTTCTCGAGAGCTCGCTAATCGATCCAGAGATCAAACCTCCACTAACCCTGATCCCTCTTCACCAAATCACTGACCCATGCGAATACTTCTGAACCTGTCCCCTCACGATATCCCCACGTAAGACAACGCCACGCACGTGCCGACACTACAGCGTGACACTCAATACATCTCCGTCGAGTTGTCATCAATCAGGTTTGCTTTACACGAGCATCCTATTCCATCTACTTCCTAGCCTTAAACACTGGCCGGACGACCTTTGTTGAGAACTAAAAATAGATGAAGGAACTTCTCACACAGAAAATACTCACTCACACAGAGACATTGGTCGTATATACAGCAAACAAAAGAAGTTCGTGAGAGAATCCCTTTGGCTCCCCGCTAAATACTGTGTGAATGATAGTTGTACACGAGTATGTGTGAGTAAGCTCAGGTTTGAGCAAGTTTATTTGAGTTGTGGAAATTATAGGCCTTCCGTGACAAAAAATCTTGAATATTCTTCGGGTCAAGAACTTTATTGTTTATCGTATTACTAGGTCTGCTTATCGCTGTTTTTCCTTGAGGATACAACCTATTATTGTAAGACTAATGGTTATAATATACCTCGTCATCCATAAAATGTTCATTTTCGGAATGTATTTGTCAACCAAAAATAACCATGATAGACAGTTAACCTTTGACTGTTTAACATTAAATCCATATCCCTGTAAGGCATCCTTGGGGACAAAAGGAGAAACGTCTTATAATATCAAATACAAATCAGACGATTTATGACGCAGTTTGATAAAATACTACTCCCAGAAATGCTATTCGATAAAGTATAACTCTTTAAAGTGATGAATTTTAAAAGAGAGAATTGTACCCGTACAAGAATACCGGTTATTAATAGCAGACCCTGGTCCCGTAAAGAGCTTTGTTTGCCCTGGCTCTACAACTATACAACAAATTGTAATTGTCTTGAAACAAGCAATGGGGCCAGTTATTTTCTAGACATTATTCTTATTTCATGCAGCACAATATATTATCTTCACATGCGCACATTCTTCGGCACACAGAGAGGGCATGTAGAAAAAACTTAATTTAATATTTTTTACAATGCGGGTGCTGACCCCCGCACCGTACAGCAAACACTTACAGCCAGTAATTTATACAATTTTCGTTCGATTTCAATGAACCATTCATGTTCCAAATTCAAATCTCATTACTGCCCGCTAAAAAGTCTAGTGGAGAAAAGAACTACTTTGCCCCCGCTTAAAGGGGAACAAAACGACACTTTTCGAATAGAAGGGATGAAAAAATAGTTAAACGCTGCACACGAGGCACATAGGGAGGGAGGCTCGCAAAAAGAGCAGCTATACATTCATTGAGTTGTAATTAAAGCTGAGCAAATAGCGGGTCAAAGAAATAAAATGAACAGAAGGCCTGTAGAAACTAACGACTGTAAAGTATCCAGTTTCCTTGTTCATCACCTTTGTGTAGCCTGATCCCATCTGTGCTGAGGTAGTAGTGGTGGTAGTAGTTTAGTCTGACCTGACGCAGCTTAATATCAGTATTTCACATGGAGCGACAATCTATCTGAACTAAACAACCCAGTTAGTTGGTAGCACAAAACCTTGGTAAAACACTAAACTATATAAAGCACCAGGTCCACTAAATTAAGATTTATAAATGTTTTAAACGCATTAAAACTGAGTAATCTGTGAAATGAACACAGCATGCCCAACCAAAAACCAACTAGAAAATCTACTACAAATAGTAAGCTATACTCGTACAATGCAACATTCCGTAGCCGCCACAGATACTTAGCGGTTATACTATACTCGTACAATGCAACATTCCGTAGCCGCCACAGATACTTAGCGGTTATACTATACTCGGCCAATGCAACATTCCGTAGCCGCCACAGATACTTAGCGGTTATACTACTATACTCGGCCAATGCAACATTCCGTAGCCGCCACAGATACTTAGCGGTTATACTACTCTACTCGTCCAATGCAACATTCCATAGCCGCTACAGATACTTAGCGGTTATACTACTATACTCGTCCAATTCAACATTCCGTAGCCGCCACAGATACTTAGCGGTTATACTATACTCGTACAATGCAACATTCCGTAGCCGCCACAGATACTTAGCGGTTATACTATACTCGTACAATGCAACATTCCGTAGCCGCCACAGATACTTAGCGGTTATACTACTATACTCGGCCAATGCAACATTCCGTAGCCGCCACAGATACTTAGCGGTTATACTACTCTACTCGTCCAATGCAACATTCCATAGCCGCTACAGATACTTAGCGGTTATACTACTATACTCGTCCAATTCAACATTCCGTAGCCGCCACAGATACTTAGCGGTTATACTATACTCGTACAATGCAACATTCCGTAGCCGCCACAGATACTTAGCGGTTATACTATACTCGTACAATGCAACATTCTGTAGCCACCACAGATACTTAGCGGTTATACTATACTCGTCCAATGCAACATTCCGTAGCCGCCATAGATACTTAGCGGTTATACTACTCTACTC
The DNA here is from genome assembly GCA_941918905.2 of Xestia sexstrigata. Taxonomy (NCBI): domain Eukaryota; kingdom Metazoa; phylum Arthropoda; class Insecta; order Lepidoptera; family Noctuidae; genus Xestia; species Xestia sexstrigata. Next base: position 19,414,260 of record OW799221.2, on the reverse strand, counting down.
GTCCAATGCAACATTCCGTAGCCGCCACAGATACTTAGCGGTTATACTATACTCGTACAATGCAACATTCCGTAGCCGCCAAAGATACTTAGGGGTTATACTACTATACTCGTCCAATGCAACATTCCGTAGCCGCCACAGATACTTAGCGGTTATACTATACTCGTACAATGCAACATTCTGTAGCCGCCACAGATACTTAGCGGTTATACTATACTCGTACAATGCAACATTCTGTAGCCGCCACAGATACTTAGCGGTTATACTATACTCGTACAATGCAACATTCTGTAGCCGCCACAGATACTTAGCGGTTATACTATACTCGTCCAATGCAACATTCCGTAGCCGCCACAGATACTTAGCGGTTATACTATACTCGTACAATGCAACATTCCGTAGCCGCCACAGATACTTAGCGGTTATACTATACTCGTACAATGCAACATTCCGTAGCCGCCACAGATACTTAGCGGTTATACTATACTCGTACAATGCAACATTCCGTAGCCGCCACAGATACTTAGCGGTTATACTACTATACTCGTCCAATGCAACATTCCGTAGCCGCCACAGATACTTAGCGGTTATACTACTATACTCGGCCAATGCAACATTCCGTAGCCGCCACAGATACTAAGCGGTTATACTACTCTACTCGTCCAATGCAACATTCCGTAGCCGCCACAGATACTAAGCGGTTATACTACTCTACTCGTCCAATGCAACATTCCATAGCCGCCACAGATACTAAGCGGTTATACTACTCTACTCGTCCAATGCAACATTCCATAGCCGCCACAGATACTTAGCGGTTATACTACTCTACTCGTCCAATGCAACATTCCGTAGCCGCCACAGATACTTAGCGGTTATACTACTATACTCGGCCAATGCAACATTCCGTAGCCGCCACAGATACTTAGCGGTTATACTACTATACTCGGCCAATGCAACATTCCGTAGCCGCCACAGATACTAAGCGGTTATACTACTCTACTCGTCCAATGCAACATTCCATAGCCGCCACAGATACTTAGCGGTTATACTACTCTACTCGTCCAATGCAACATTCCGTAGCCGCCACAGATACTTAGCGGTTATACTATACTCGTACAATGCAACATTCCGTAGCCGCCACAGATACTTAGCGGTTATACTATACTCGTACAATGCAACATTCCGTAGCCGCCACAGATACTTAGCGGTTATACTATACTCGTACAATGCAACATTCCGTAGCCGCCACAGATACTTAGCGGTTATACTACTATACTCGTCCAATGCAACATTCCGTAGCCGCCACAGATACTTAGCGGTTATACTATACTCGTCCAATGCAACATTCCGTAGCCGCCACAGATACTTAGCGGTTATACTACTATACTCGGCCAATGCAACATTCCGTAGCCGCCACAGATACTAAGCGGTTATACTACTCTACTCGTCCAATGCAACATTCCGTAGCCGCCACAGATACTAAGCGGTTATACTACTCTACTCGTCCAATGCAACATTCCATAGCCGCCACAGATACTAAGCGGTTATACTACTCTACTCGTCCAATGCAACATTCCATAGCCGCCACAGATACTTAGCGGTTATACTACTCTACTCGTCCAATGCAACATTCCGTAGCCGCCACAGATACTTAGCGGTTATACTACTATACTCGGCCAATGCAACATTCCGTAGCCGCCACAGATACTTAGCGGTTATACTACTATACTCGGCCAATGCAACATTCCGTAGCCGCCACAGATACTAAGCGGTTATACTACTCTACTCGTCCAATGCAACATTCCATAGCCGCCACAGATACTTAGCGGTTATACTACTCTACTCGTCCAATGCAACATTCCGTAGCCGCCACAGATACTTAGCGGTTATACTATACTCGTACAATGCAACATTCCGTAGCCGCCACAGATACTTAGCGGTTATACTACTATACTCGGCCAATGCAACATTCCGTAGCCGCCACAGATACTAAGCGGTTATACTACTCTACTCGTCCAATGCAACATTCCATAGCCGCCACAGATACTTAGCGGTTATACTATACTCGTACAATGCAACATTCCGTAGCCGCCACAGATACTTAGCGGTTATACTATACTCGTACAATGCAACATTCCGAGCCGCCACAGATACTTAGCGGTTATACTATACTCGTACAATGCAACATTCCGTAGCCGCCACAGATACTTAGCGGTTATACTATACTCGTCCAATGCAACATTCCGTAGCCGCCACAGATACTTAGCGGTTATACTATACTCGTACAATGCAACATTCCGTAGCCGCCACAGATACTTAGCGGTTATACTATACTCGTACAATGCAACATTCCGTAGCCGCCACAGATACTTAGCGGTTATACTATACTCGTACAATGCAACATTCCGTAGCCGCCACAGATACTTAGCGGTTATACTATACTCGTACAATGCAACATTCCGTAGCCGCCACAGATACTTAGCGATTATACTACTATACTCGTACAATGCAATGCAACATTCCGAAACCGCCACATAAAGGGTGTAAAACACCTCTTAACGAAGCCGAAAGGCACTTGTTCTCCTCGTCATTGCGATCATATTTTTGTTCTACACCATACCTGGGAACCTTCTACTTACGGAGATATTGGGGGTCAAAGTTCCAACTTTTTGACAAGTTTTTTTTTTTAATACAACTTTTTAATGTAAGATTTTTACTTGAAACACCTCCACGACCCCCGTACTATTCAATCCATCCATCAGCACAATGTTTTGAGTGCGTTACATTGAGTTCTACCACAAAACATGATATTTCACCCCAAAAAAAAAAGTCGTTTCCCGTAATTTGATGTACAGAATGCTTGGTTGACGGCTTCGTGATGAGGTCTTTTACACCCTGTATACTTAGCGGTTATACTCGTACAATGCAACATTCCGAGCCGCCACAGATACTTAGGTTAGGCTACTTGGGTAGCTACTTTGTATCTTTTCAGTCCATTACCCAGAACAAGTTGCCAATTTTGTCTGCCCAGAGCATTTTGTTGGAACCTTCTGCATCTGTTTGCGTGGTGGGCACTGCGGTGTACGAACCATGTATAATGTTGACCTAAGTAGTGCTACAATGTATGCACTGGTGTAATATTTAGTTGAGTGCAGGCCCTTTTGTGGCGAGTTGAGCGTAATGAGTACATAAACGGGTAGTTTATTTATGAAGTGTTCTAGCTAAACTATCGAAGTCAGCAGGATATTATAACACACAGCTTAACATCACGCTTGTAATCCACGAAAGACTAGGCAAAGGTGAAATTGTTGCTACACCCACTTTTCATTCCGCCCCTAAATTCCTAAAATGACCGTCAGATCGGGGCGAACCTATTGCCGTAAACCGGGCACAAATCCAGTCTCTGGACTGGTATTGAGAGACCCTTGATGTGAAAACCACATCCCCTTCTATTATTTTATACGAAGTGTCTACAGATTTCATCGAATTTTCGATGGACATTGGATCATTGAACAAACAAATTCGTAAGCAACAGATGCTCAAGCTCGTATTTTTGTCGATCGCTTGTAGGCATCTTGAGGGAAAAATGCTTTTCTATTCATTGTAGGGGTTGTATCAATAAATTATTCAACATAGTTAAAGAAAAGTGTTAGTCCGTTTACTTTGTCCCGTGCAACATTACCCACAGAGATATAAATTGCTCAAAGTTTTGGCTCTGTTCCCATTCCGCACCGGATTCATCCACAAAATATTAGAATTTAAATATAATTCGGAATGCAACCGCTTACTGAGCGCGAGATTAAAAACGTTTTGAACATTAAGCAGTTCTTTTGAAACGTGTGTGTAATTATCTCGCCGAAGTAGAGGGTTTGTGTTAATGTAGATAATTGATGAACATTTTAAACAGAACTAAGTGAATATGCTTGCAATTATGAGTGAGTTGACATCAAAGTGTATTTTTTTTATTTATGATAGGAATTGTGTTATTTTGAATATGGTTTAAACTACCACAAGGCTTTTACTGATTCATATCAACTTCAAGTCAAACTTACTTCAAATTTTAAGGATAATTAAAATATATTAAAAAATGGAAAATTTTGTAGCCATCGTCTGCAGATGCAGCTGAATACCAGTTTTCAACATGGAGCAACTGCCTATCTGAACTCCACAAACCAATTAGAAATGGGAAATACGGAACCCCTTAGAAACGTTGTCAGATCTAAATGACAGCCGCGCATGACTAAGGGTTTAACAAGCTTTCCGAGGAACGAAGGAATCTCGGTATGTAATGGATGGTCACCCATACACTGACCGACCTTGGCAAGCACGGCTTAACTTGAAGATCGACCCGTGCGGCTGTTATTGTTTAGCCACGAGCTCCTCTGGATGATTCATTAGATTTTTGGTTATATTTAGGTGTGGACCTAAAGCTTGCGGTGGCGCAAGTATTAGGTCCTATAAGCCATAAACCTAGAATGGTTGAGGTCACTCAACAGTCTTCTAACAACATCGTGATGGCTGCATCACGGTATTAAAGGTAACATTACTGAAAAGTTTGTACGTATATACATGCATGATTAAAGTTTAAACACCGGCGAAAAAGGACTATACGAGTATGTTGGAATTATCCGTATAAAAAATGACACACCTGAAAGTAAACTTTTCACATGATACCTCCCCGCGGATAGCTCGTAGTTAAAGTGAACTAGTTCGGCGCGGCGGCCACCCCTAACTCTATAATATGGCAGATCTAAAGTTCACGCCACCTAGTTAGGGCTGAGCCGCTCTCCGGAGCTCGGGGAGTTCGCAACTTAGTTGTACGTGTTAGCTGATATTATGGCCAGGTGAGGCTGTATTAATCTTCGATGTATTAGCAAGTTTGTGTAAACGTGGATTGGTCGGGGATGGATAGAAGATAACATCGATTTAGTGGCAAATCTGGGTGTGAGTAAGTTGAATAAGTTGTCGAATGTAATGCGTGGATGAGTACTTTGTTTGATTACTACTTGGTTAAAGTAAGAAGTTATAATTATGTTTGTTACTATGGAGTTCTAATTAATTGTTTTTTGCCTCATAAGTTCAAGAAGCTATCGATATTTCGCTCATCTGTACCTACTGTACTGTGTGTGTGATGCCTGGTCCATTCATTTTGTTCCGTAACCTTTGTTCGTTTATGTTTATGAAACGATCATAATGAATGACTGTCTCACTTAGACAGTCATTCATTCATTTCTTCAATCATCAGCAATATACTGTCCACGATTTGTTTTAAAAATAAAGTGTACCTACGTGAAATATAATGTAGGAAAATGTCCCTGCAGCCAGTTTACGGTCCAGTGAAAATAAATGCCGGCTGAGATGCAAGTACTTATCGTTTGCTTTTAGAGCGACACAACACTGCTCTCATCGCTCTCACCGCTCACACAGCTCCCACCGCTCTCGCTCCATATAACGCGATGTCTTCGAGAATGGACACAGTTACGACTTGCATAACTTACTGAGTAGTGTTATATAGATGGAAGAGCGATGCTTGGTCTAGTGATACTTTTTCTGTCCAATTTTTTTTTTGTACAACTGGGCGCTTGGGTCTTAAAAAATCAACCTGAGTTTCCGAAATCATAGACCTGGCCTAAGATGAGATACATTAAAAAGGTGTAAACGGACCCTTCATGACGTCGTCAACTAAGAATTCTGTACATCAAACTAAATACCTAAGTACGCAAAAACTATTGGAAGCCCCTTTTTGTTTTAGGGATGACCAATCACGGTTTATGGTAGGATTCAATATCATACAATAAACCGTGATTTGTCATCCACAAAAAAAACTCGTTTCCAATATATGTGTGACGCACTCAAAGCATTGCACTGGATGTATGCATTGAATAGTACAAGGAGTCATGGAGGTATTTAAAGTAAAGTTATAACATTAAAAACATTGTATTACTTTATAATTTTGACCACCAATATCTCCGTGGGTAGGTCCACAACAATAAATTGATCGCAATGCCGCGGCCGGGGAGAACCGCAATGATTATGTGGACACATCATTGCTGGAAACTATAGACTCTATAATAGTAGTCACGTTTATAATTAAACATTGTCGCTTGTGCTGCCGCTTTTAATGAAGCACTGATTTGGCTTGAACTTTCAGGCGGAGCAATGATTTTTTCTTTTGGTTATATATTCTTCATTTTTCTTTCTTCTTCATATATTGTTCATATATTATCACCGCCCGTACGAAAACTACGGACGTCTTAGGTGTAAACACAGTAAGGTACCAAGAGTCCATAGATCGTGAACTATTCGCTCGTAACTGTGTGACGAAGCGGAAAGACTAGATGTGGCCGATGTAGGGCGACGTACACTAAACTTAATATAGCTTTTACTTCTTATAGCTACCTAGTACTAGTCTGGACTAGCGTTAGAGCTGTCACACACAGACAATGAATCTGATTTGACAATGACATTGATTAAAGTGTAATCTGTTAGTGGTAGCCTGAATCATCAAACTATAAGGCAAGGACCTCTCCACATGACTTCCAGTATTTAGATCCAGGGTTGGTGTGGGCCACCTGATTGTTTGGTTTTGTCGTTGCTCGCCCTGCCATCTTCCTATAGTTCCACTTCATCGCCTTCAGCCTGGGCTCGACAAAGTGGTAATTTCAGCCCACAACTCCAATGCGTTTTCATTGATATGCAATCGGTAGAATCGGTGACCAGCCCAGTCCTCCTTCAACTTCTAACTTTTTGAGCTACGTTAGCAATCTGTGTTTTGTAGCTTACTGCATAGTTACTAATTTGGTCAGTTTTATCTGTTGTTTCATCAAAACCCATACCATGTGTGGACGTCGGGGCATCATGGCTGATTGCTTATGTGGCCGGAACAACTTCGCAAACTTGAAAATAATTTGTCTTCGATAAAAGCGATATCAATAACTACAGACCAATAAGCTTAGTGTCACATCTTAACAAGGCTTTCATCAAAGTTTTACATAACCGCATTGATACAACAAAAGATGAAAGAGAGAAAAGTTCATATGATTTGGTAAACCTTTATATTATTTTGCCCTTCGTGGACTATACGAACGCATTTGACAGCGTGAAACATTCAGCCATATTTTCATCCTTACAAAATCAACAGTTAGACCAAATCTACATCAATATCCTCAAAGTAATATACAACAATAAACAACATTAAACTTAACTTTCCCGGTCAAAATTTCAAGATAGCCACCACTCTCCCCCAAATTATTTACTAGCACCCTTGAGGAGGTATTCAAGAACCTAGCAGATCCATGGTCCAGTAAAGGTATAACAGTCGGTTGCAAGAAACTCACCAACCTTCGTTTCGCTGATGACATCATCATATTTGCAACGACTGCTGCCGAGTTACATCAGATGCTCCAAGATCTGAGCACAGCAAGCATTGAGGTTGGACTACTGATGAATCAGTCAAAGACTAAAGTGATGACCGATAGCACAAAAGGTAGGGTAGTGGTAGATGGGCAAGAAATTCACTACGTGGATGAGTACATTTATTCGGGCCAGCTAGTTTCCTTCGAAAACAGGCAAGACAAAAAATTAGACTGCCGAGTCGAGAACGCCTGGAAGAGCTACCTACTGGTCCATGAAGTCGCTGATGAAGGGTGACTTACTTTACTTTATTCCTGAGGCGCAAACTCATCGACATGTGCATTCTGCCCATCCTAACCTATGGTGCTCAAACTTGGTCCTTGACTGAAGCGCAAAAGTCCAAACTCTAGGTTTGCCAAAGAGTGATGCAGCGTAGCGTGTAAGGAATTAAGCTCAGCGACAAAATATTTAATACCACAATACGCTCCAAAACTGGAATCGCTGATGTGGGGAACAAGACTGCTGTGTTGAAGTGGGATTGGGCGGGCCATGTCTGTAGAATGCATCGGACTGATGGGCCAGAGTCGCCCCACAGTGGGTGCCAGAAGACGGGCGTCGTCGCCGAGGGAGGCCTAGAAAACGCTGGTGTGACGACCTAGAGGCGTTTATGAGTGATTAGCCAGAGAAAACCGCACGGGGAGAAGAGTGGAAGGCTATGGGAGAGGCCTTTGCCCAGCAGTGGGACAATATAGGCTAAGCAAAAAAAAAAAGAACTTCAAATCGATGGTAAATATAACATTGGATAAAATAAGTCGGAACCAGTTCCGATAGCTACGTCAGATAGGTTATAATATCAGTCTACGTCAGAATCATCAGTTTGTATGATAATCATAAGTCTGTCTGTGTATGGTAGCCTTTATACATATGTCGCGTTGACGCGGGCGCCGTGCGAGCAGCGTCAGCGAATTGGATACGGTTATAGAGGGGCGAAATGAGGGAATAGGGGGAGTTTTGGGTTTAAAACTAAGGTGTTTAACATGGAGGGTGGCGATTGGAGGGAAGTAGTGCAGGTTTTGTTTGTGGCCACTTATTTTGTTACTTAGTCTAGAACTATATGTAAATCGTCCTAAAAGTTAAAAAAGGAATATTAAGAGGAGAATTTACTTGGACTACCCTAGGTAGTGAATAGTCGTGAATATTATGGCATATTTGCAACTTATTTAAAGCAAAGTTTAATGTTCAGATGCACTATTGGATGGTTATGCTGGTTTATTTATGTAGTTTTGTACTAAATCATAGCTGATTAGTCTTTAAAAAATGTCACAATAAAATACTTCGATATCAGATCTTCGCATCTCCTATTGCCTACTCTTAGTAACAAAGCCTACCTTATTGGCATGACTGCCATTACCATCTGACCGCAATTCCCCGACACAAGCCACTCAAAAAGTCACCATAACGCTAAACCTAAGTAAGAAATCCGATTACATGGGCACCATTCTTATCACCCCCCCCCCCTTTCGTCACCCCCCCCCCTCTCTCAGCTCCGCGTCGTTGTCATCTCGCTTGACTTACGTTCCCGGAATGACAAGCATCAGACATTCTTATTCCCATTCTTCTCCAAAAGGGATTTTCGTGATAATCCGTAAAGTTTGTCCGGATTCGCGCTGATGTTTATATTGCGTTCTCAACTTTACCTTATTTACCTCCGTTTCCTTTCCAATGATATTAAAATGAGATTTTCTTGTTTTAAAATGGGAACTTTTGTTTCCCGTTTGCGATGGAGTTTGTGGGGAATATTTTTAGTTCGCTTGTTATTGCCGAAGGTACTCTGAAGTCTGAACGCGTTTTGTGGAATAAGATTTCATTTCAGATTTCTGTAATGTGGGGAGCCTTTTTGTAAATTTTTACTGAAGACAATTTAAGACTCTTCTGAGTCTTCTTAAGGAAAACTCCAAGAATGTTTAGCTTCATCCAGGAGTCATACGTAGGCCCGGAATCTCAGTGTAGTCCTGCTTATAGTTCTTTCGATTAGGGATTTCTTCATGAGTTATGGCCGGTTAATGACGATGCGCTCGCTCGAAAACTTGTTTATTTGGAACATGCCACAATCTTAACAAAAAAAGATAATGTTGTGTGTCTCAAGGCTATGCCAAAAAGGCCCAGAGAAGCAAAATGCCGAGTAGCTATAGTACTCGAAGCTGGTTTACAGCTGAGATAGTGATGTTACAGATGTAAAGATTTAAGATAGAAAGCACAGTCCAACGTCAGGATCAACCACTGCCAGATATGAGTGAAAAGACGGGCGAACGGAGCTATCCCGTCGGGTTCCGTATTTGAAGTCGAAAGTTATTGATTCGATTTTTAATATATCGAACACGGTATGTCGATAATTCAGTTGTACTATGTTTTATTCTATCGATGCTCTATTAGTGCGATGTAACGTTAGTGCGAATCACCGTGTGTTCCAGTCGCATGCAAGTGGGCCAAGCACATTGAGTAAGAACGTGTGCATGCGCTGCTGCAATACTGTATATTTGTGTTAGTTAAATTAGCGTGCTTTTCAAAAACGCGATGTGTCGCAGCGGCGGCTACGGACTTCACGAGCGCACCCTCCGGCTTAGGACACAATACGCCCGGCTTGCTTACGATTATGACACCATAATCGTAAGCAAGCCGGGCGTAAGTATGAACAGAGAAATTGATAAATCAGCTATTTATATTATTCTGCAACAATAGTCGACAAATATATTGTTTTAAAGGGACTTAAAATACACAAGTTTTGAAATGTGCGTGTACTATAGATATGCTACCTGACCCTGTGGGGAAGCGCAGGCGTGACGTTATGTTTTTATTTTCGCAAGGGAGTAGACTTAAGATGAATACCGTATCATCGATCAGGCGAATCACTCTCATTATCACGCTGCTTCTCTCGCGTCACGTGCGTTCCGGTTCGCATCCGGCGCTGCACAATCAGGCGCCGACCGGCTTCCGGTTACGTGCAAGACGTTCACGTTTCAATCCAACACGCGGGAAAAATCTTTGCTGTGAGGAAATCGATCGTATGTGTCATAAGTGCTTGATTCATCCAATGTGTGCCATGCATGTGAGCTTGTGACTTATATTCCTCTAAATGGTACTTTGACTTATTTATCGATTTTAAACGATTAATGTACGGTATAATTTTACTGTCCTGACATAACTAACTACACTAAACATTAAAACACACAAAATAGCAATTTTGCTATTCTGAAAATAGCAAAATTGCCATTTTCACTAAATTGAATAACTTAGTGAGGTCAAACTATTAATCTATTTAGGTTATGTCACTTTAGTCAATTTCAGAATGGGAAACGTCGTTTGACAGGAAAAAAACAAATTTTAGTGATTTTTAGTCTAGTTTATAGGAATTTGTGACAAGAGAATCGGCACTATTGTACGAAAATATCCATTATTTAAATTAAGATACAACGTTCACATGTTTCTTTATATTTAGTCGCAGGCAGTGGCGAAACATAAATAAAAACCTTTTAAAAAACTCCATGCTTTCGCAGAAGCTAAAGCAAAAAACATCAATGTCACGTAAACCATTTAGAAGTAACTCTTGGAATGATGTTTTGTTCTTTGGTTTATTTATTTTTACATTTCTAGCACCTGAGACAAGAGGCCCAGGTGACACGGGTACTAACCTAAATAATGTCTTATAAGAAACTCTAGTAAACATGACTCGAAAAGGGTGAGAGGTAGAAGAGGGGCTGAAATCAATTACCCTTGATTTGATCCAGTTTGTTCCCTCACTAGCTGATTATTTTTATCCGAAAACGAATTAAAATTGAAAATAAATAAATTTGCTGCAACATGACTGGGACGATATAATTCTTCTATAAGTAATTTGAAATGAATTACTTTCCGTGTGCGGCAGTGATTGGCTACCACTTACTGCAGGAAATATTGTATTGAATAGCATCGTTCATTGTGATGTTATTAATTGAAATATTTCTTTTTGAATACAATTCAGTTTGTTTACAATGCTGTTTTCTGGTTTATATATGTTTGTTTTACTAGTGATCTGCCCCTGTGAGTGTTCCACACGGTTTGTACGACATGAACACCGAGATTTCTTTGTTATATTTTCTAAATATTCATATCTCTAAACTTAATACACTATTTTAATATTAAATGATTGCGAAAACCGCATCAGAATTTGTGTCTAACAAAAGGTGACTTTAATTTATATTATGCTTAGCCAATCAATTTCCACACAAGTGGCTATACGTTTCTCCGTCAAAACACAAACGCCGTGTTTCTCGGCTATAAAAGGGTTCCCTCTTCCCTCGGATGTCGTAAAGGGAGTCCAGTCAGCCAATAACAATAAACTGCGATCACCGTCCGTCTGTCAAGCACGCAGAGTGGCCGACTGGACCACTTATTTTTGTGCTGAACTGCACAAGGTGGAAATCGTAGTTCAAAGTTTTACAGCTGCGACGTTTTTGGATTGTTCGGATGTAGTCGTCGAAACGAGCAAAAATGTTTAACTTATTAAAAAGGGTATACCGCCGTTTACCCGAATTTTATTTGCCCTAATATCATTTGCCATAATAGTCAACAGCCATAATATCATACGACATAATACTCATTTGCCCTACTCTCATTTGCCATATTAGTCACGTGCCAGAATCATTGTTTCCCATAAAGTCACTTACCATAACATCATTTGTCATAATCATTGTAAGCCCTAATTATCTCATGCCCTAATTATCACATGCCATAATTATGAAGTGCCATAACATAATTTGCCATCGACATCGGGTGTGTAACGGTTGTTTATATCAAGAGAAATTGGATGCAATTGGGACTTTAGGGCACCCCGACTCGGACAGGTTAGGTTAGAAGGGGATCTATTATATAAGTCTATTCGCTCGCTTCGCTCGCTCACACGACCCCGCCATCCCCTTCGTGGTTATTTTTTATAAACCACACAGAAGTAGGAGCCCGCGAAGCGGGGCTTCGTCGACCTAACCCACCATCAACAATGTAATGATTATTACGGGGCTTAAATATTTGTCTAATACTTGTTATGCCATTTAAATATTATGCCATTTAAATATTATGTCTAATAATTATTATGACACATAAAAATAAGGCAAACAATACTTATGGCATTCGTATCTTATGGTATCTAAAATTCGGGCAATTAAAAGCCTTTTCCCAAATAAGGTGGCGACCCCACCAGTAGTAGCTTTCAGTCTAACTGGATGCAGCTGAACAACAATATTTTACATGAACACCACATGCTCCTCCACATCCTCCATTGTTTCATGATGATTAATGACAGTTAAAAAGATTTTGCGACCTTTTATTTTATTTTTTCGTCAGTAGGTAAGTATATTGCAAAACGTCGTTTGATAAAAGCGGGCATTTGCCACAGAAGTTATCGGATCCATAAGACCCTTGCTTTCGGATACTATAAAGGTACCCCTCTGCCCAACAGGCGAGATGATATGAATTTCAGTGTAAGTATATTTAACCGCCTGTCTGTAAACAATTAAATAGTTCGTACAATATTGTTCGAACGAAAACTAAACTCGTCGCTTTATTTTATAAGTTTACCTTTATTTCCCCTAACATCCGTATATACAATTATGTTTGTAAGTCCGTGTTTTATTGCATCAACCCCCCCCCCTCCAGTGGCCGGATATTACAATGAGATTGTTTCGGGATTACCAACTTTCATTCCGCTGCCTACCCACAAATATCTCACAAATAAATTCGTTATATTTCGCCAAAGATATTCATCTCCATTTTAACTTCCTGTTTAATTATATGTGGTTATGGTATTCGTAATATTGTTGAAAAAATTGTACCTGTTGGCTACTTATAATAACTTGAGGACCGTAGAAATTACTTACTACAAATAAACTAAAGCGCCATTCGGGAGGGCGCTTTAGTTTAATTTTCAAACAAAACAAATCAACTACTAAACTAATGTCTGTCCAATCACTCCCGCGCGCGACGCCGGCGCTCGGCGGGTAGTTCCCGATATTTTTCCCTCACCGTAACAGTTTGTTTACACCCGACCCGCACTGTTGTTCTGTTTATCTTGCCTCTTTGTATCAAATTACAGATCCCTAAGCGTCCCTCCGCCTCCAGTGACAACAACTATTTTATTAGTTGCTCACCTTTGCATAAACGCGTCCTATTCTGATAAATATTTATGAAGGAACTTATTTAATTTAGAGCCTCTGTCCAACCCCGCTGTGGCGCCAACACAACAAAAGTTTTAGGGCGTTAGCAGACATGCTGCTTTTGGCGTCGGCGATTAGCGGCTTAGTCGCTTTTCCAAAGTTTGGTGCAGCGATGGAGTTTTAAACCGCACGTGTTTTTAGCATACTCGTACGCGTATAGCCAGCGACTTTTTGTAGCTTTGCTCGACGAAGCAACCAGCTCAAAAGCAATAGAGTAATCTTTAAATCTTTATTCATCGAATCTTTCGCTGAAATGCGTGATCTTGCTATCGAACGCAATGAGTCGCCAAAACACAATTGAAGTTGCAAAATTGCCGATCACCGCTGCTAAAAGCAACATGTCTGTGAAGGCCTTTAGAGGGCCAACTCCGTTTGACGTCGGTAGTATTCCGACAAGTTTGGGATGCTGAGTTCCGTATTCTTTATCCAGTGGCCGCGGAATTCCGTACGAGTTGAGTTGCCTTCTTTGTCGCGTTTTGTAACTTTGTATTTTCCAACTGTATGCAACACTGTGGGGGAAAACTGCAAGAGAGCAGTGTGGTTCAGCGGGGACGCGAGTTTTACTTAAAGTTCTTCTTGCGTTACTTCTTGTATACATGTTTACGGTCTCGCTTCTCATGCACCGAATTCAGTGGACGTGAAAACTTATTTATTTTTCATCGATATGCACGGTGATGTGATGTTCTTTCTAAGCTATATTACAACTTATGATGTTCCAGCGAATAATATCCCTGGTAAAGTTTTTCAGTAAGAACAGGTGCGTAAGTACCTACTCGAGACTGGCGTGCGTGTGTGAATAGATGTATGAAAGTGGATGAGGTGTAAGGAGTATGTAGGTGGCGTTCTGTATATTCTGCCAACACCCATGGGAAAAAGCGTGAGTTTATGTGTATTTAAGGCGATGGAGAACATGGTGGAGAGAATCCCAGACTGCTAAAGCATAATACGCCTACACTAGGACACGCCTCCACTCTGTGCCTTAATTATGTTTGGAGATCTCATTATTTCCTAAAGAAAAGAAGTTAACAGCTGGCAAATTAAGGGTAATATTAAATATTAATATTCTCCAAGCACTCCATATTTATTCATCGCGCATTTCATTACGTAGAAGTTAACACCCTGTTATTATCGGATTGCGGCTACATTAGCATTCAGGTCTTGAACACAAAAAGTCTAACTGCTAATATTTTATGAACAGAACATTTTATAACCTCCAGCTAAAGCTTTTAACACCGATTTATAAACTGTTTTAAGTAAGATAGGGTTATAAAGTTTGACCTTAATTTTAAGCTCCGTTTTAAGATGGATATTGTTATTTTTAATGTTTCTTTGTGTAACGAAGTCAGTGTTTTGTTGGAGTTTCCCTATTTGTTATTTTTAAAAGTTTTTCTTACAGTAAGTACTAAGACGAGATAAGCTGAAGGATAATTTTCTAGGATAATGACTACCTACATTGTAACATACCGCCTGCCTTGAAATTGAAGGAAGATTACTTACAAAAATCCGGCCAAGTGCGAGGAGGGGTCCCTTCAATATGGTTGAGTTCAATGGCGCCGATACACGCGTCTTGTTCGTGATCGGGCGCTGTCAGTTGGGACTGGTCATCTCTTAGCTGCCACGGTTCATTTTAATTACTTTATTTTTAATTTGTTGATTTAATGTTTTACTCTGGACGCTCATAATGTGCACGTCTTTCTACATCGTTCTCACATATATATATAATCTCAACATGAATGATGTAACCAAGATTTTGTAACTATATTTTGATTTAAAAGAGTGTCCATGGAGTTTCTTGCCCGTTCTTCTCCATAGAGATCTACGCTAGGGAATGGGCAACTACAATACTTTCTCAAGTTATTATGTCTAGTGTCTGGTACTGTAGCTTTGTTTTTTTTTTGTATTTTTGACATTCAAAAGTGCCGTAATGGTCTAATTGAAATACCATTACGCTTTGAGTTTTGAGTTTTTTTGAGTTTTTTGAGGACTCGCGCGTGAAGGGTTCTGTACCATCCTAGTAGGAGACCCATTTTTTATTTTATTATTTGTTGTTATAGCGGAAACAGAAATAAGTACATAATTTTTGAAAATTTTAACTGTCTAGCTATCACGGTTCATGAAATACAGCCTGGTGACAGACAGACAGACGGACAGTGGAATCTTAGTAACAGGGTCCCGTTTTTACCCTTTGGGTACGGGAACCCTAAAAATGCCACTGTTAAACCTTCTTGTAAGCTTGCTTTACTTTTAACTATAATAACAACTATAGTTGAAGATGACATAGCAAAGGCACTCAGGCAGACATCTCAGAAATGCTCAAGTCAATAATACGAGTCATACATGTCTTAGGTCTGATAACTGATAGCCAACAACGGAAAAGTATAATATCTAATAATACTCATAACCAGATAAAAAACTCAATCCCATTAGAATCTTAGCCAAATCATCAACGACTCTCATTGTATAGTCACATCGAATCTATCCTGTACCTCCGAGACTCCACCGCGTGAGACCCCCGGGGGTCCTGGCGACCCCGCACCCTTGTCAATCAACGCCATCTGTCGGCTGCGCAATTAACACCGGTCTTAGCTGGCGAGCCAGCTATGCAGCAATTACCGATACAATTTGTTGATTTATATCGAGGCACTGTTATTTATCGATTGTACCCTAGTGGCTGTTTGTCCTTATTTGAGTGGGAATGGAAAAATGTAGTGGGACGGGACGTTTAATTCTGGCAAACTGGAGCAAAGATGATGTCTGACAGGGGAGAATGTAAGAAGAAAATATGTTTCGCCGACTTCAAGTAGAACGAGGATAAGGGAAGGAAGACTATGTACTGGAGCATAGATGGGTCCGGATGGACGATGGATGGAGGATGACCCTAAATAAAACCATAATTTCAAGATCTATCATGCTAAATTACCTACAAACATCAGCCTGACATCTTTACGGATCACAAACTACCATCCGTGCCTGGAAAAGGTCCCAGCTGTCATTCGCAGATCTTTGACAATCGGTACGGGTAGCGGTGGAAGCTCGAAAGTCTGACTACCATTATTTGCAAGAATTATGGTATTACCAGTAACTGAATTATGGAAGTCAGATAGGCAGCCTCTCCTTTCCTCTGTAAAACACAGATACATCTGGTTTGTCTAGAAGCTAATTCTATCATACATAATTGGTAAAAAGCTAGGAAGATGATGAGACAAAGCATTTCTCTCATCACAACATTTTTTTTCTATAATTATTTTCTAATAATCTATTTGATTATTTATCAGTCATCTAATTACATTACATCACATTGAGATCGGTTATCCCTCAGTAAGCTCCGTCACGCGGTCACGACCTCATTCACTGTAGACTATAGACCTTAATCTTAACAACATTGACTGGACGCGGTGCCCTATTCATAGTCCCTAATCACGCCGCTCTTAGCTTACAGTCTACTAGGCTATAAATAGTACCGTCCTGTCTATTAACAGCACCGGTTTACGGCCAGCTTGCTTTATACTATCAACGGTAAAGATATACTTAAGTGTTAGTGAAGGGTTACTTCAGAGAAAAGCTAAACTGTAGGGAGGTCACGTACACTTTATTTTTAGACCCAAATATACGAAACACCTACCGTTGTTTTCAAGTTTCAAGGAACTCTAGAAATGAGGTTTTATCCAAGGTTTGTTGAGCTTAAACTAAATTTCATTCCACTAAGGATGCCAATGCGCTTCACTGTAAAGTTGAAACTTTTAAATTGAAGCTATCTCAATTGAAAGTTCCAACCTTGTTTTCGACTTTAACTACGAAACATACTTAACTATTTACGACTGGCGTCTTTCCCTTAACTAGATCCTTGAAGTACCTACTCTTATATAACATGTTATAGCAAATCAAAATAATCGTCGCGAACTAATTACATATAATAAGACACATAGCTTACAGAAGGATAAAAAGATAGATACAGACGATGTTGATGAAGTTCGCTTGGCCACCTAGTATTTCAGGAAATCGCCAAGCGGTTGGTCGACTCTTCACGTGACCAGAGGGCGGGCCTATTTTTTGGCCAAAGAATCAGCATTGCCATTCAACGTGGCAATGCTGCCAGCCTTCTGGGCACTTTTCCTGTTGACAACGATGTGGACGAATTTTTGACGCCCTGTAACCGTTTTGATACTTGTACATATTTTAGGTAGATTTCGTCAGAAAAAATCTACCTATTGGTCTTGCACTTAAAGTCGAGTTTTCCGAAAATTTCACCATAGGGGGTCTAGTTATAACCCAAATCAACCGCTGGTTAAAAAGTTTATATTTATATAATTATGTATACGTGTGTATGTGGGGCGCCAAGCAAAATTTTGCTCCACTCTACAGGTCGCAATTATGCACCGATTGCTTTCAAACTTGGCCCAAAAATCTAAAGGGTCAAAACTTAGGTTAAGTTCGTGAATGGTCGGAATTCGTCCATGGTGGGCGGCGAGGGGGCGGTTTTTCGAAAATCAATTTTTTGGCCATAACTTTTTTCCTTTGGAAAATTTTTGAACCGTTTAACATTTTTATCAATCAGAGTAAGAATATGGACCATTTAAAATTTAAACTTTTTTGATGCAGAACTTGGGAAGGGTGTTGAAATTTTCAAAAATTTAAAAAAAAAAAAATTATATCGCCGAAACGGTAAACATTTTTACCGTCACAATTTTTTTTTTGAAAGCAAATTATTTAATCTTTTCGTTTTTTTTCAATTTTTACTTTTAAAGTTTAGCGAAAAAATAACAGTTTTCGAAATAAAAAATAATAACTGAAAAATTAAGGGCATTTCCATGATAAGTTCTTAGGGGAGGATTTTAAAATTTATGATAACCATTCATAACCATTAAGGTGACACATCACACGGGCTCGTACTCATTGGTGAGCGTGGCCAAAAAGCACGCTGTCTCACCTGGCATCGTGCCCGACAGAGATAGTATCAGTGATGAGCAGTTAGGCGCTAGTCTTCACGCGCGTCTAGTTCGTACGCACACACTCAGTGTTCCGAACCGTTCCGAACAAAAACGAAGTTATATAATACTTTCGTCTGACCTTTTATTTATATGCGCTAAAAAGAATAAAATTAACTTTTTCTTTAAAACTTTTACTATCAACTTATAACGTCATGGTCACTACACAATTCGCGAGATTAGTGGCAACAATAATATTGTATAACTATATTGTTTGTTATTGTTGGCCTGGGGTAACCATGTCCTGGACGCTTTCCGCCAGGTCTGCTAATCCCTCGAGAGAAATAAATGGCTGTGAAGCCAGCAGAGTCTGGACGTTGGTCGGCAGACGACTGCTTTATGTTTTCATCGTGGTACTGTGGATTTCCTTGGCCTGATAAAGTTTAGGATTTCCTTTTCAGGGCGTATCAAGTCGGGGTCACCAAGTGGTTGTTGTACACTATCTAAACTAAATTAAAAAATTTCATAATTCTATATAAATTTAATCAACACAAGACAGAGAAGTGACAGATCAGAAGAAAAGTAAAAATTATATCGTGAAGGTTTTATGTATTAAAGTTTCTAAATAAGTAGGTCGCTACACCATATTATAGGGTGTGCGTTTCGATGGCGCGACCATGGCGTTTTTTTTTTAAATAACTATGCCATGATTTTGTAAAAATATGTATGTGTGTGGTTCAAATTTACCAAAACCTTAAATTTGTCAAAGTTATGGTTGAAAAGTTATAAGGGTTTGAACGTGGCCACGCCATCGAAACGCGGAGAACCGCGCGGCCACGGAAATCTTAAAAACTAAGCGTTGCAGAGACCTTAAATTTAGGTAACTAGCAGATTAAATTTGTAAAAAAAAATATAAAAAATCAAAGGTTTATATTTTAGGAGCATACGTACGGTATCGCTTATAACCTTTAAAATGTTCTGAATGTGAAATTTAAAATTGAAATTAATTAATTTAATTTTAAATTATTTTTTTTACAAAATCTTGCCATAATTAAAAAAAAAAATAATGCCGTGGTCGCGCCATCGAAACACATTATAGGAGTGCAATAAAAATGCACAGGCCCTTCAACTTCAGCGAAAAACAAATGACACGTCACTGACGTCATGCATGAAATGAAAAGGACAGAAATATAGGTCTTGTTCTTCTATCAAACGAAGGACATGTCAATATCGCGTGTCCCCCTCCCGCACCGCACCGGGGGAAACATTCAGTGAGATGCACGAAAATTCATAGTAAAAGGCGCGCGTAAAAAAATATGAAAAAGCTTTTGGGAAATCGAATTTTATGAAAAAACCACTGCATAAATCATTATCAAATAAAATTTATTGAATTCTTCGATAATTGTGCTGTGTCGGTACGGACTTTGTTTTGGAAATTTGACACTTCTTTTATTACTAATTTACGCCCAAAGTTACGTTAAAATTGGCAATAAAAATGAATCTTTGGTAGCTCGTAACTTTTGAATGGCTTTTTATTTTACTATTCTGATTCCGTACAGACACAATTAATAATGAGACAAAACGATATCATGTTTAACTTTAGATGTACCATGTCAAACAGTGGAGTATTAGCCCCCCGAAATTTGTATGGAAAATATGTTGCGCAGTTCAACCTTAAGACGTTTAATTGTCAAACGTCAACAAAGTCGTTGCTATGTCGATCAGTCTTTGGCATCTGACGTATTCAAAAAGGAGGTACTGCAAACAAAAACAAAAAAAATCAGACAAAAAATCGGCCAGCGCAGCTGTGGCTAGCTATATGTGTATAGCCTCTGAATTTCCAGAATAAATATGGGTGGAACCTTCTTCGAAATCTACCTCCTCCTGCGGCTTGCCGAAGGGATTTTTTATTGTTATATTTTTAGAGTTTTAATTTGAATATAATGTAAATAATACTGTTATTTTACAAGAGTTGAGTGTTTTTTTAACTATTTGGTTTTCAATAAAGTGAGAGTTAAACTCGCGTGGAGAGGGTTCCGTACAATGCCAAAATCTTATATTGAGTTTACCACTTTATTTTCAATTGATAGAATTCGTATAGGTTTTCCAGGCTCAGTAGTTTCGGAGATCAGGGGGGAACGGTCAATTTTCGGCTTCTTCCATGAATAAAATCAAAACTATTTATTATACAATAATAACAAAAATATATTCGAGATTCTTATAATAACCCCTTTCATTTGATATATGGCACAGTAAGGTTTGCAAAACTTTTTTTTTTATTTCCTTATTTGTTCCCGAAAATAACCCTTATTTGAAAAAAAAAAACTTTCTTTATTTTCACCAAAAGCCAGCATAGTACAAGGACCAAAAACTAAGAGCATATAATGAGGCTTATAACTAGGACACAATAATTTTAATTCCCTGACTCATAAACTAGGTGTATGTGCCTGTGTCTTAGGAATCAGTGATTCTCCATAACAAACAAGACAAAGCCATAGTATAATAAATAAATCAGGACGTTACAACAATGAGGAAATGGTGTAAAAGAAAACAGGATAATTTTAATCTATATAGAGAAAACACACAAAATGAAAAACGTTACGTGTGTGGTGAGGTGAATTACTATAGGGTCCGAGTGTGTGTGTGTAGTGAGTAAGTGATGGATAGTAGGGTGTGTTAGAAAGAATGGTGTCTAACTATTACACATCTGTTTATGGTTAGATTTAGACTTATATTTATATGTATAGTACCTTATCATTGTAATACCCAGCAAAAGATCCTCAGTGTCATCATAATTTAGTGTTTGATCTCTATGTAAGTTTTTGCATTAAATTCAGGGCACGAATAAATTTTAACTTAACTTTTACTGTGTACATCTGTGTTTGGGTCATAGGATTACACCATCCTACCAAGTTTCACATGATTTGGTCTAGTAGATTAGGAACAAATTGGCTGTGACAGACAGACGTACAAACAGACAGACGCACGAGTGATTCTGTAAGTGTTCGGTTTATTTTTATTTTTTGTACGGATACCTAAAAAAACCGGCCAAGAGCGAGTCGGACTCGCACACCGAGGGTTCCGCACATTTTACCACTTTGGAAGTGTCTGTCGGGCAAACTACACACATCAACACTTTCTATTTTTGTGTGAAAATCTTAATGCGGTTCACAGAATACATCTACTTACCAAGTTTCGTCAGCATAGTTCTTATAGTTTCGGAAAAAAGTGGTTGTGACATACGGACGGACAGGCAGACAGACATGACGAATCCATAAGGGTTCCGTTTTTTGCCATTTGGCTACGGAACCCTAAAAAGAATTCGATTAGAAAGATTTGTGAAAGGTCATTTTAGACTACTTCATAAACAAAGAGTTTTACAATACCAAGCAGATTTACACAAACAAATCACGATTTTCTAACAAAAGGCATTTATTCTAACATACTCGGCGTGTAGATAAAGCTTGCCTCACACAGTCACATGTGCTCCAGGTACTAACCGGGTCAGTTGGTACTTACTGGAAGTCTAGATAAAATCCTGCCTTTCTGTTAAACGTGAAATACGTCAGCAAAGCGCCTTTTTGTTTCATTTCCGATTCTAGACTGTGAAATACAGACAAAAGTAAATCAAAGTGCAAAGTTTGTGAAACAGACAGGTTGCCATCACAAAATATCAGCATTTGACTTCGTCGAGTCAATTACAAGTTGTATCAAACCCAGCACAAGGTTGAACATCCTTTGACTGGAACTTGTTGAACAGAACTGACCTCTTTGTGCGAACTTTCCTATAAACCCAAAATATTGGAACAATGTTCAAGTACTTTGATGTTCAAATACAAACATGTACTCAAACTTTACCTTACAACACAATTTGGAATTTTAAGCATTCATTGTGTGTTTTCTTTTCTCGCTTTTTCAACATCCGCAAGATAAGACGCAATAGATTTAGATATTGTGTTAAAGTAACTTTTCTTACGATTACCTAGTACAAGTTTGGGTGATGTTTCCAGTATTTAAATTAGGTAAAAATAACAGGTTTAGTAGTAAAAACAATCGGCTTAAATGTTTAAATCGTACGTATATTCGGTTTATCCATAGGAAAACAAGGTATTATGTAAATAAGGGTATGGGAACGTATTAGACCGGTGGGCTTGTAACATGATTTATTTGAAAGATGGTAGAAGATTGAAGATAATTTATTTATATTCGACAATATCTTTTTATGTTGTCGTTTAGAGGTTGTCTGTAGGAATCAAGCTGGCACGTGTCATTTTTTTTTGTTGTATTTATCCGAAGTCCAAAAGGGTGAATATCCAAACAGTAGAACGTAAATATGTGTACGATTTCAATACAAGATTTTTCAATCCTGGTTTGAGCTAAGCGAGCTTCACCTTAGTTTATGTTGGGAACTGGCGACCCTTCACCTAAAGAAGTAAATTTTTCTTGTAAATCTTGATAAGTCGTACAAATCGTTCGCAAGGGCCGCGCGGCCAAGTGGATAGTTGAGAAAAAGAATGCAGTCATAAAAACAAACACGAACAGCGATGTTCATTATCATGACGTATAGATAAATATACAAAGAGACAAGGGGTGGAAGATGATGATGATAGATACACGGAGCAAGTTAAACTAATAACGTCATAGTTAAACACAACAAGCTATTTATAACCCGCGCGAAGTAGTTACTGTGAGGAAACTCACATAATTTGATAGTTACACATCATCAAGTCATCCCTCGTCACTTTCACCGACTCTGAGTAGATAATGACGTCACGCTATCAGTTACAACTACGCAGTAGTCATGAGCTATAGAGAGCAAAATAAACAAGGGAATGAACTCGTTATAAACGTACTTAAGTAGTGAACAACAACGTCTTGCGGCGGCTGTAAAAACAAATGACTTCTAGTTCTGTCTTTAGTACGACCACGAAATGTCTTTTCTTTGTACTGAAAGTAAAGCAGTGTCTGTAATATTGTTATGCATCAATTTGTTTTTAGATCTGTTTTATTAGA
Organism: Xestia sexstrigata; assembly: GCA_941918905.2. NCBI lineage: Eukaryota > Metazoa > Arthropoda > Insecta > Lepidoptera > Noctuidae > Xestia > Xestia sexstrigata. The sequence goes on along the minus strand of OW799221.2, from coordinate 19,390,724 downwards.
CTGTATTTATACTAAATAAATCGAGACTGTGGTCCCCGAAAGGTTCGGTAAAGGAGTACTTACTTCTTCTTCTTCTTCGTCGTGTCGATAATTTCCTTTTTGTAATCGAATTAGTGTAGAATGTGTAGATAGAGGAGCACCTATGGTACATACGAATTTCGCTAGCCACGTTTTAGTCCCATGTAATAGAACGCGAGCCTTTTGCCATCAATCAGGCGTATGTCCTGTCCTCGGGCTGCTAATGGAGAAATTACTCGAAAGGGTGGAAAAGGTCAATATTATCTTTGCCCAATCTGAGAATCGAGTCCAGGACCTCATGGACAATTACTAGATTAACGAGGAAGTCATTGTTATAATGTAAATCACAGTCTTCAAAAACGCCTATTTTTAACAAAATTTTCCACTAGTTGTTTTAACCAGCGACCACAAATAGCTTACCCCAGTAATACCTCTATAGCTCTTCTAATTTCTACCCTGCAATGCAGCCCCATCCTTCATTACAATGTAGTCCCTCGCGAGGTGGCGGCGATCAATCTCCTACGTTAGCGATTTGTTGAGGTGCCCGCCAACACCGTGTATTGTATGCCTTCCATTAGGGATAGATTAGCATGCGGCCGTGTGGTATCCGGCAGAGTAGAATAGAACCAACCCACTACACTCACGGGTGTCGTATAAGGCGACTAATGTCTGAGGCAGAACACCTTGCGCCTCCGTAGACCAGAGAATGGGCAGCAGCGTTTTCTGTTAGTCTTTCATCACTGCGATCTCCAATCCGCCTGCCAAGCGTGGAGATTACGGCAAATTCCTCCCATCATGGGAGAGGCTTATGTCCAGCAGTGGACGTTATGGGCTGTTGTAGTGTAGTAGTGTAGTAGCATGCGCCTGAGTTGTATGGAATGAACTGGAATTAACTTTGTATGTAGTGAGGTGGCAGAGCAGTTGTGTCTAGCAGTGCATAGCGAGTAGTGGTAATGTTTGCGACTTCGAGTTGTGGGTCGTAACTTTGAACCCAAAAAGAGACAGGCTTTATGGCAATTAACGAAATAATAACAGCAGTGAGACCGTCGGACTACCAAGTCAAAGGGCTCGAGTTTGAATCCAAGCCTGTCTTTTTTTGCACGCACCTGTGATTTTTGGGATGCATTTGCGTATTGTACAATATCACTTGCTGTATGATGCAAACCCAAGTCAGAGGCCCATGGGCGGCATAAAAATTCGGACACCAAGTTATGGACTAAGCACACGAAAAGAAGAAGAAGAACGAAATATTTGCTCCCCACCGCTCTCAAAACGCTGAAGGAAGACATCGCACACAAGGCGGCAAAAGTTCTAGAATCGAAATTTGAAGGTTTTTACCGGCCCGCATTGCGCCCGTGAGATTACAAATCACAGTAGAAGGCCTGTTGCCCAACAGTCACGACATTAAAGGACAATGGAAGTTGTTGTTGAAGGTACTAGTTGCATTTACTTATGGAATCAGTCATTTCACTTCCAAAGTCATTGCCGTTCCTCGGTTATCCAAGGCACTTGCACTCGTGTCGTGTGACCGTTGCTTTATGGGAATGATACTCGTGATACTATCGATAAATTTGTTACTCACTATCTAAAAAACCTGCTATCCGGATCCTTATGACGGGACAACTAATGTGAACACGTACACAATATAATCAGCTCATTGAATATGACATAATAATACCCCACGATATTATATTATCTTTCAGTGAAGTAATTAAATCAGTACCGACTTCAAACAAACAATACGGGTTTTGTTTGGAAGCGAGCCACTGAAACGGAAATAACTTAAAATGAATCACAATCTGTATTAGCTACATAATAAACATGCTTCATTGAGCAATTTTGGTCGCTATTTGTTAAAGTGTGCTTACGTTTATGATATTGATAATTCCTTATATTTATTATAATGATTAATTTGTCTAGTAATAAGATCCGCTTCAAAATCAAACCAAAATATAGAAATAAAACAATTATTTTTATTCGTCGTATTTTTCGTCATAGACGGACTGCAATACATTACACTGCCTTTCGTCCCCTTGGCCCCTCTCATAATCAGCGCAATCTACCAGATTATCTTAAATCTCATTTGATAAGGTTGAAGAAATAAACTCTTTTTTGGATGCAGTGTCGGTTGCGAATTCCCATCTATGTAACGTTGAACACATTCCTACTTACACCTGATCACTATCTCTCAATTATTCAATAAAACATTAGACGCAACCGTCCCGCATTCCAGACATTTATCACCAGGAGATCCTATACCATGGGATCTCATATTTTGACAGTATGTTGGCTACCATGCACTTAGGTCATCCCTTCTCTTAATAACTCGCCACACTCTACCTCGACCTCACCGAAAACGAAAGTGTAGTAATTTATTATGATTGTAGTATGCAACTAGTGGTTGAAGAACCTCTACTACTTGATGCAAACTCTCTTTATGTAGCATAGTAAACATAGACAATATTCATCATCATCTGTTTGCTTATTCCCAACTATGTGAGAGTCGGCTTCCAGTCGGATGCAGCTGAATACCAGTATTTTACATGGACCGACTGCCTATGTGGCCTCCACAACTCCGCTACCATTCACATGTCTGCCGTACCCGTATAAGTGCAGTCGAAATATTATACAGTGACATTCCCTCTGTGACTATTTTATACCTGTCCTCGTGTCGTCTGTATCGATTCGAGTTATGCCGTTCTATTAGCTATGGAATTCAGAACAGCCACCGTGTTGCCGGGTGTTGCCAAGGGAAATTATTCTTTATCGTTCCTAGGCCATTATACTTTGATAGGATACGGTCGATAATTGCGATTAAACGCTCAGGCACTACACAAGAGAGTCACAAGAAATGTCAATCGGTTTGAAACCCTTTATTATTTTTATTATCTTTATTAGGTTTCGGTAGCATAAGTCAATCTAATAGATTTTTACGTTTCCATCACCGTTATTGTTTAAAGAATGATCATTTGTTCACGCTCTAAGGTCAGCTTTGCTTTGAACATCCTAATTACTTATCACATAAATAGAGTTTCCCAAAATCTCGTAACAGGAAATGGCAGAGCCAATGTTATTCCAAAGAAAAAAAATTGTTCCTTTTCGCTCAAATACTTTTACGAATCCCGGTTGGAGCAAATGTTTGTGTGATGACTGTGATGAGCATGGACATTTGTTTCCGAGTCATGGATGTTTATATATGTATATTAAGTATGTATTTACAAACAAAAAGTATCTATGTAGTATATCAACTATCTGGTGTCCACGACACAAGCCTCGTTGCTTAGTGTGGCACTGGATGGCGCTGTGTGTTAATGTCCAGCGATATATATATTTTTTATTTATACTTTCTGTTAATTATTATTATTATTTATTTTATTTCGGACACAAAAAGATCCATAGAGTGTTAGTAACATAATATTAAATAACTTATACTCTAGTTTACCAATTACCCTCTGCACAAGAAAAATTTGAATTGGAGAGCTGTAGCTCTCCGCTACAGTTCTCAGGATGCTGTTGACTATCTCTCACTCTCCTGAGTAGCGAGGCACTTTTTTTTCGGACCATCGCGTGAAACCCGTCGGTACGAGCTTGCGCAAACATCCCCGACGCACTGCAGAAGCGAACCGTAACCCGTGAATGGTGTGGTTAATACCGTGATTTTAAATTACTTTCATAAAAAATTTCCTCCTTCCCTTTTAAAATGTCACTTGATATTTTACAAAATAAAATGTGAGAGGTATTATTATCTTATTTTTTTCCAGTAGACATTTACAAGTACATTTCATCGCATTACTTGTCGGATTCTTGAGTTCTTCTCCAAAAATACGCGGAAAAGCGAAACATTCCAATTATAATCAAAATCCGCAACAGCAAGTGATGCGATCTTTTAAAAACACACAATGAGGAAAATAAGACGTCTGAATAAAAGATAAAAATCTTTTTATGCAAAATATTTGAGGAAAACTGAATGCTGAGCTATTTCGGTGTTACGTTTTTACAAGCGTTTATTTATATAGCTGCAGGTACTCGCGCATTCAGTTATTGTGTTGCCTAGCGAGCTCTCCGTGACTTTAATTTGTGCTAAAAAAAAAATTGAAACATTCAATTATCTTTCTTTATTTGAAGGTGGAGAGATCGATCGGACTCGCGGGACCTCACGGGACCCAAGGATGAACTAGGCTGTTCTACCGACGGATAAACTAGAAATAATGGAAAATTATTTCTGTCGGGTTGAATAAATCACAGAGATTAATCAGACAGTATTGCTAGGGAGTTAATTGAGCCACATCTTCCCCTCATCTAAAACACTAGGAAGTAGTGAAATGGGGACAGTCTTGCGTAATTAGGACATTCAAATGTGCCGATTCGATTTGGATAATAGATCAAATATCTGATGATCGGTCGAGGGATAAATCCGGCTGAACATTACATGAAGAAGCTATACAGGACTCCTTACGTTCAACATAAGGAAACCACATTATTCAGAAAACCAGCATTCTTTGACAAAAAGTCCCCACGTTAAGTACACACTTAACGAAACAAGATAAGTCACGTCTAAACCTGCCCGCTCTCTCCTCGAGCATTCGCTTACTAAGGGCTCCCTTCCATCAACATTTTTTGCAGCGATTCAAACGCAAAACGGCCGCGGTACAGTCGCGATACGTTTTCAGGCTCCTGCAACACACTTAACACACTTTTAACTGCCGCAGAATTCTCTGACTCCTACTCATCCTCATTATGTATAATACTGTTTGCCTGTTTATCTTCGTCCTCGTACGAGTAACTACGATTGTGTAACGCTACTATCGTCTTGCTATCGTGATAGAGTCGCGATGAAAAAGCGATTTAGCATCGATACAGAAATGTCGACAGCCCATTGTGTCAACATAATATATTTATAAGTTCTATATTGTAATAACTAATATTTTTATAGTGTACCTAATAAAGAGTATTAAATTTTATCTATAAAACGAGTATGTCTGTGTACGCTACAGTAAAAAAATTACGTCGTCGTACAAAAACAAAAAATGACTGAACGCGCTACAGTTTTGCCGTGGGTGAAGAGCCTAAGAGTTCTCCGTTCTTCTCCGTAAGGATTACGCGGCTTACCCGAGAGGAGGTGCGGGTCAAACGGATAAACTCTGTACTGCACTGGTTATCATCCGCTAGTTATTGAAAAAGTTTCAAATGGACTTGGTTTGATCACGTAGTGCTTTGTTTTTCTTGAAACTTTTAACGTGAAATAATGGATTGGGTTTATTTATTATTTTCATGTGGTATATCGCAATAAAAAATGTCTTCAATCCAGTTAATAGTGGTACTAATTTAAATCTTGGCATAGTTTTTCACATAAACACATCAAAGGCTTGTAAAACATTGGAGAACAGCCATAATGTTCTCATTTTCTTAAATTAAGATAGTTAACCATGTTTATGGTTCTTCATCTATATGTACTATACAAAGACTAAGTTTAGAGATAAAAGATTTCAATCTAACCTTATTCTTCCAGCTCACAAAGATTTTCCCCAGAGATAAGATACTTTAATTTAAAATCCCTGCAGTTCTACAGACATCCTGCTAATAACACTGGTCGTTGACTTATCAGCTGCATCTGCCAACAGAGGCTGGCTAGTTCAGATCTTATTATTTATCATATCGATGCAGGTTCTACCGCCGCGCGCCGGTCCAGCTCTAGCTAATTGAACGCCAGTGTAAACTTAATAACTTAACTGTAGGCTTAGTACTATACTAAATTACCACGAACTACACTACACTTGAATAGGCATTTTTGAGGTAATTTTGGAGTTAAAGTAAGGACATGTTAAAGCAAGAGAACGAATGAGTATGAAAACCTGAAAATAAAGAGATCATATTTCTTGATTGCACCATTTTATTTATTTATTTTGTTCAAATAGTTGTAATGCGACGCCTTCAAATGAAACAATTTCCATATGAAACGGAACAGAAGTCAATTGTCAATAGCTCTGTGCTACGGCGTAGCAATGCTACGTGGCTACGCGGCTACGACGTGCTACGCGTGACAGAGCGAATCTCTGCGAGGCTACGAGTAGCAAGATGCTGGCAGCAGATGATGTATAAGTTAGGTTAAGTTATTTGTCGCAAGTGGAGCGAATACTAATGTTGACGGCAACACATGTCTATGTAGTGTCAAATTAGGGTATACTCGTATGCATGATTTTTTATCACTCTAAACAAAGCGTATTAACATCAGAAACAGGAAAGTGAAATTATTTTTTAATTATCTATAAAAAATACTAAGTTGTAAGCATTTGAAACTGCTGAATAGACAGAGATCCGATACAGCGAATTACGTCATTAGCTGCATCGAAACAAAATCCATACTAAATTCCGTTTATCTAGAAAGAGATAGAAACAAAAGTTTAAATGGTTATAACTTTTATGTTGTTTGGCCGATTTATGTCTTGTTTTCGCTTTTTGTCATTATTTTTATAGTACTTTAACTTTCCGTATCGAAATAAAAAAAAGAAAATTTATGCATATTCCCTATTGTGAGTTTACGACCGTTGTTGGAACTTTTTCACTTTCCGCTGAATTATTTTAATGAAGTACAATGCAAATGATTTAAGTGCACATGTTTTTTAGTTTAGTACATTTTTTTCTGACAACAGGTGCTTTGGTGAAAACCTAATAACCACCTTTATTTGGTCAATTTTGTCGAACAAATTGCGGCTCAAGAAGTGGCACTATCTATCAGTGTCCGTATCTGGAGCTGCTTCCACAAATTTACCGTACTCATTTTTGAGTATTGCGTGATCATTTTAAGTACAGAACTTTTTTTCGCCCGTTTTTTCGTAACTTTTTGTGCCCCAGTTATGGGCCCAAGCCTCCCTGCACTCTTTCCACATCACACGAACCCGCGCGTCTTCCAGGTCTGCCAAATTATAAAAATCGTCCCTCCATCTCCTTCGTGGCCTGCTGCGACTCCACCTCACTGTCTCAGGACGCCAATTTTACGCTATTTTGACTCACAGTTTGTCCTGCAGACATGTCCCAGTTCAGTTAAGCAGCAGAAACCTAAATAAAAAAAAATAACACGAAAATTACAATAATGCAATATCATTGGCTACGCCGTGGTCGCCCGCAGCACTCATTAACATACGCGACTGTTAATCACCGCACGACCGCCGAGCACTGACCGAGCGCGCAGATATCTGATACTACATGCGCTCAACAGACGCCGCTCACACCGACACCGACAACTAGGATACAGTTATTACCTATATATAAATCATCACATTTTTGATTTATCGTCAAGAATACATTCTTGACGATAAATCAAAAATGTGATGATTTTAAAACAAAGCGTAAGTTATCTGGTTTTTTTTCACTAGTTTTTTAGTGCTCGTGACCCAGTACTTATAAGTTGGTTTCACCACACTAAACGACCTTTGAAGAGCTTTTGAAAGGCTTTTGATCTCTTTATTGAATCAACAGTGTTCACTTAATAAAATATGTACGTACCTTGCGTTATACTACGGTGTGTAGTGCTTCGCTAATCCAATTACTGACTGCATCAGTAACGCTCGCACATCGTTGTGAGTACTTGCAATGTATCGACAATAATCTATATATATAGTAACGTGTTTGTTGTTAGTCGTATTGACATGCATAGTCCTACATACACATTATTAAAACCCGGAAGTAACTACAAATATTTGCCCCGTAATCAGACTCCACGAAAAGGAGCTCGTGGCTAAATAATAGCTCGGGTCGATCTTTAGGTTAAGCCGTGCTTGCCTTGGTTGGTCTGTGGATGGGTGACCACCCTTACATACCGAGTTTTCTCCGTGCCTCAGAAAGCACGTTAAGCTGTTGGTACCGGCTGTCATTTGTAGATCTTTGACAGTCGTTACAGGTAGTCAGCGGCCCAAAAAGTCTGACAACTAGTCTTACCAAGGGGTATCGTATTACCCAGTACTAACTGGGTTGTGGAGGTCAGATAGGCAGTCGCTCCATGTAAAATTCTGGTATACAGCTGCATCCGGTTAGACTGGAAGCCGACCCCAACATAGTTGGGAAAAGGCTAGGCAGATGATGAATCAGACTCCACAAAAAACAAATTCATAGGAAACCCAATTGCCTATCATTGCACTCTTTATTACTTATTCAGTTTGATTTTACAAAAAAAAACATATTTCTACTGTTATAGATCACGTTATAAAAAAATAACAGTCGAGCGCATTCACACATACATGTATACATTCGTAAAGTTAACAGCCGATATCAGAACGAGATAACACCGTTTCAAACAATGCAAAACTCGTTTAAAATAGCATAACAACAGTTGTTCGTTTAATAAATTAAAACATAAATCATTTGACGTCGCGTGCACACGTCCAGTGTGCTGTTGTGTGAGCAAATGTTTCACATTATTCAGTTGTAAGGATGTATTTGTGGACTTGTCCCGCGCTGTGAGTCCCAATGTGGATAATAGGAATCAGTTACTGGCTTTTTAAAGATGGAACCTCTATTGATAAACATGAGCTGTCATGGCCGCCCTGGCTCATCTCAGGAGAATTACGACGTAATCCTAATTGCTTGGAGGTAGATCGGTGACCGATGTATTTTGTAATGCTCAGGTGGACCCTGCCTCGCATCAAATTAAGTCAGCTCTTTCAACATGAACAAAGACAGGGTCAAGATATAATTAAGATTTATTTTTGACGACACGGTTGGCGCAGTGGTTGAGCGATTGGCTGCTGAGCTGCGTGTCGCGGGTTCGATCCCCGCACGGTACAAATATTTGTATGGCCTACAGATAGTTGTTCCGGGTCTGGCTGTTTGTGTATGTGAGTTTAAATGTTTGTAAACGCACCCACGATACAGGAAAAAATCCTAGTGTGGGGCAAAGTTTTAAAAAAAAAAAAAAAAACAAAGGAAAGGGCCTTATATCGTTAACATAAAAACGATGCCCTTTCTATGCTTTTCCTTAATACGTTCTTCAGAGAACTTCGCATAAATTAATTTAATTTGAATAAACAACTATCCTAATCTAATGATCCTATATTTGTTGACAGACTTGTAGTTTTTTAATTAATCGTTTTTTTGTAATCCTTCGGACAGTGGGTCATCTTATTTAGAGACATGTTCATTCAGGCGACTTGTCATCTTATCACAGCGGTCACTGCGCTTATTATTGAACGCACGACCGGTTCCTAGCATGATGGCGAGTGACCGCCCCTGACCGCACAACCCTGGGGCTATTGGTGTAGCGTGCACTGACTCGAAGAGCACCGATCATCATCGAACTGAAATAACGCAATAATCGTGACAAATTGCACGCACGACTGAGCAAACCACCGCTATAACATACAGTAATGGGTTACTCTCTGCTCGATCGATAATATGGCCTCTAATCAATTACTCACTCTAATCAATTCTTACAGTGAATGCAGCTAAAAAATTGTCGAGTTCGACTCATTATTGCATGAAACGTTTATTTAGAACTTCGTTCAAATGATAACATTACGAAGTCGCACCTTTTAAAAGTTAATTATTAATACAGATTTTGGCAAATCACAATAACAACATACATCACGCAACTATTTCCCCGAAGGCAGGCAGAAGCGTACATTTTCACACACACAAAACCTCTTGGTAAAGCTGGCTGTCAGACTTTCGGGCCACTGACTACCTGTAACGATTGTCAAAGTTCTTCCCACAAATGACAGCCATATCAATTTGAATATTATCAGTGCAAAAATAGTCCCAGACCTGCAGTTGCTCCAGCATTAGCAGCAGGTAGTTGAGAGGGCGCTCCTACAAATATTAGCGTACCCACCACGAGATCAGATTTGTATGAATAATTCAAGGCGCGCCATCCGACCGTTTGTCTTGCGCTACGGCTGCAGCATTCGATAGCGCTTCAGCGCTGCGCTGCCTAGAGATTAGATCATGCAAAAATGTTCCTCGTATTATAGCGGATGGTCGCTGCAAGCGCTGAATTGTAATGCGCTGCTTTGTAAGGGCGAAAATGTGCGGAGATAACTTACAAACTAAAAATCGCTCAGTAGTATTCAGTGTGTTCTTGATCTTAGAAATTGCAGCTTATAGTTTAAGGGTTTTTCAGAACGTCTCTTTGGATAAAACGAAAGTATAATTTAGTTGTGAATGCGGTCTCTTCAAGACATACATGAAATTGTGCTGCCAGTCTTCTAGGCACTTTTCTTGTTGCCAGCGATGTGAAAGAATTCTGACGCCCTGTAATTTTTTTCCTATTTTGATACTTGCCACTAGACAATCGTAAATCCTAAAGCTGCTGCACCCTGAAATGTAGCCATAGTATACCCACCTGTCATTATTATTGAAGGTTCGTTCAAACTGGAGCTGACAAATAATGGACACATGCTGTCCAGTGTTCGGAACCGTGTCCGTTATTTTTTTAACCTGCATAAGGTGCGGTCCACCAAGTATAGTAAGATGGTAGACGGAAGTATCTGTCCGGAGCCGTGTCTGTAATTAGTCCATATCAATTAAACAAAATCTTAAAGGCGCACAAAATAAAAAAATGTTGCAACACAATGCAATTCCAGACGCGGTAACCACTTTCGATCATCAGCGCCGTCAGATTGTTTGCCAATACAAAAAACAAGTAAAACTAAAACCACAATGTAGTCTATTATAGTAGTGGTATTACGTATAAAGCAGCATAGCTCGCAGTTCAATAGGAGGGTATGCGTTAAATTAGCGGCTTTTGTAATAACGGAAACTGTGTTAACAGTGTTTATATGCCTACATCTTCTAAACGGTTTTAAAAATTCTGTACTTCCTTTTTTTATTCATTTGTATTTGTGAAACGGACATAATTTTAATAGGTACAAGTCCTGATCGAAAAAACAAAGCCACGACCACACGCTTAGCAGTCATACAATGTTACCTCAAAGATCAAACTGGGCCCTCCAAACGGTGATACATGTTATAGCATGAAAACAACTGAACAATATCAGCGATTCATCTCGACTCAATATTATACGATCGGTAGCAAAAGTGACACTGCTCATCGTTTGTGATCTGTTGACGGTCCTCCAATGTGGCGTCCAGTTGGTTTTACTTGTGGACTGTACTTCTTAGGGTTTGCTGTGTGTGTTCTATAACCACCAAAACTAATATTTTATATTAATCAGCTATTGTTTCGCATGTCGTCACCTCTTACAAAAGCACCACATCAAGTAGAGTGTCATCCTGAATTTCGACAAGTAATTATTTCGACACAGCCCCAATTTCGAATAACAATTGTTCGACTACTCACTGCTTCGACAGAACATACTTCGACAACACACACCTTTGAAAAACACTACAGAACCCTTCTTCGATGCACTTGTTTGGCGGATTCCTATTTCGACGGAACATACCTTCGACATAATACTGCTCTGAAAGGAGATATTTTTATTTGTTTAGAGAACAGGCCACCCACATAAATTGTAGCAGGTATTAATGAAACGTATATAGATTTCTTCATTATAATCTCTAGATTACAATCGTAATATTAGCTAAGCCATGTCTAACCTGAATGATGAGAAATTCGACCTCCAGAGAAATCCAAACAAGTTGGCGCACGTCTGTAGTATCTTCAATCATTTGACATAACGGCTTTGTGGAGTATGCGCTGTACTTGCAGATACCATTTTCATGATATATTTTTGTAGTAAATGCGAAAAATCTGCAAACACACTTTTACGAAAATCGAAATAAACAGTAAGAGTAAATGTCAAAATAATGAAGTTGTCTGGTTTATACCATCTACGCGATTTTAGTGTAAGCCTTCAAAAATAGCATTAAAAAAGCACAGTTTAATAATATTTCCTTTTTTATATTCTATTCCATTTCTATTTTATTTAAAGCAGATGGTTTTAGGTACAGAAGTATTTTTGATTATTTATTAGATATTTAGCAAAATGGAGAAGGCCTCCACCCGTTGAGGAGTCCATATTGTAATACAAATATAAATTAAATTGTAAACTATTTTGAAAATTGAATTTATTTAATATTTTAGAAATCCATATAAAAGGATGCAACTTTATAATCATGATATGAATTAAATTATTTTTGTTATTTTATGCACATTTATGTAATAATAATTTTATGATATATTTGTTTTATAAGTCATTCATTATGGAAATAAAGAGGCTTATAATAATAACATCATTGAGTAACGTATACTATTCCGCTCAGAAACGAAATTGTATAAATTATAATTATTGTCACATTTCAGAGCGATTATGTCGAAGGTATGTTGTGTAAGTGCATAATGAACAAGGGTTCTGTCGAAGTAGTGTTTCTAGAAGCTGTGTGTGGAAGGATGAAGGGTGACACGGCAAAAATAAAACACAAAAATAAACAGTAATCAAATAGTATATTAGTCACCTTACAATGTTCTACTGCTGCAACATAGAATTTGTGCTTCAAGAACATGCACAATTGCACATAATGATGATGAGATGAGAACAGTGCGGTGGCTAAGTGGTGATGGCCCTGACAAAGTAAGGAAACAATTAATATCCGCCATAAAAATACTTTCTTCATCTAAAACGTTTCTGAGACCTAAGATTGAGGAACAGGATCAGGAGCTTGAGTAGGAGCAGGAGCAGGTTCGGCAGTAGGAACAAGAGTATTAGGAGCAGGAGTGGTAGTGGCGGCGTCGTACCGCGCCCTGTAGTAGGCCCTGGCCAGTCTGGCGGTCACGGCGATGCCCTGCCACGTCTCCTCGTTGATCTGATCCACGAACCGTGGAGGCACCAGGAAGCTGTACCCGTAGCCCGGCAGCTCCAGCGTGTACGAAAACGGAACCTGGTTCTGCAGACAAGGAAGTATGATTGTAGCAGAAGTAAAGGAAACCCTAACAATTGATTACAGATACAGGACAGACAAGTATCAGTCAGTGTCCGGTGTCCGTAGCCGGCTCGCAATCTGTCCGTACTGGTTTGATTGAAGTTTTACTGCGAAGGAGGAGAGGAGTATTGGTCACGAAATCGGATATCAATAAATTTTCCATTATAAAATATAATAAATAAGACAGTATTTAGACGATCAGCCTTGTGTATGAGATGTCCTTATTTCCATCAGAATAACAAACACACGCCATGTTGAATACGTGCTCAGAATGTGTGTCTACAATGAATCAGCAGTAATCGATGTCTATCATAACGTTGTTATCAAAAACACAATAAATTGTTAGCGATAAGATTAGTTCGCTCGATTGTAGCAGACGTGCCGCCGACGTACGATCGAGTATTCATGAAATACTGAACACTGTAATACTTTAAGTATATTGCCAGAATTTAAACATGACGCGCAATAATGTTCAATATCAATAATGAAGAGTTTTAATTAAGCATAGGCTCGCAAAAAATATTTTTATTAAAAAGTGAATGTATAAATTGACTTACCTGGCCATAATCCTGGGCACTTCCAGAGGTACCATACAGTATCGTTGCACTGTTCCCTACGCGGTAGAACCCAGCTTGTGGCAGCTTCAGCGCGTCCATGGTGGCCCCCATAGCGGCGGCGACGTGGTGCAGATGAGCGGCATTCGGAGGCAGGGTGTAGTCTCCATAGGCGTACAGCACCCAGTTCCCGTGACTGTGGATGTCCATATATAACTGGATCCTGTCCTTATACTCCTTGAGTATGTCCCTGATGTACCCGGTCTCCGGCTCCGAGAAGGGGTGGGTTCCAGGGTAGGTCATAGCGCAAGGGTTGGTCGAGACTCCAGTGGTATTGAATTTGACGTCAAAGTTCCTGTTGCCGTCTACTCCCCAGCAATCTTCACTGAGTCCCGCGTTAACCGATCTTGTCTTACGCCAGAGACGAGTCTAAAAATAATGACTTGATTTTTTAAGTATTTCGAACTTATACGTACAGATGCTGCGGACTAAAAAATGTGGACATAACAAAGGACGAGAAAATCCGCTGTCAATGAGAAGTACTAAACTGGCCGTTATAGCGATGTTTGAGGGAGGGAAGCTGATGCCACGTTTCTCAGCGACAACTGTCGAGCAATAGCCCACCAGACGTAACACCCGTCTGGTCGGAGGAACCTACCTATGGGAGGTGAAAAACTTTACACCCTGTTCTTGATAATCCTATAGTACGAGAGATGAGAATAAGATGTCACTTTTAAGGTACACGTTGTGAACTCACGGTTTCATGTGAGTACTCGTATCCGTCGGGGTTGGTGAGCGGCAGGATGATCCAGTCCACATCAGTGCGCAGGTCGCGGTCCTGGTTGCGCAGGCTCTCCACCAGCCTGTAAATGGAGTACAGCGCCACCGGGGTGGTCACCCACTCGCGCGCGTGGATCATCGCGTTCATGAAGTAGATTGGCTTGCTAGGGTCCTCGAAGTTCGTCGTTGATATCTAGTACACAATACATCACAGTCAAGTGTAAGTCCACGATAGAGTTCATATTATTCGACCTATTATACTGTATGGATCAAAATGCTAGGATGTGAAGAAGATAAACACATTTAATGGAGATGAGCACGTTGAGATGAATGTGTGAAGTGACAAGAATGGATGATGGTGCCTGGTTAAAAAAGAATGTAAGGAAATCATTGGGTTGGTATAGCATGTATGTGAGATTCGATAAATCAATTACAAAGCAAAGAGTCCTTACGCAATCGGCGATGCAAAGAGCTTCATTCAACTAAAATCAAATTAGTTGAATAACAGAATCCAATAAAGCGACTTAGCTCAAAAAAATTAACAGCAGAAACTGAGAATTAATTAAGTTCCATGAAAAGGATTAAAACATCAATGAATGGAGTTATTTTAAGCAGTTTTATTTAATAGGCTACTATTTGAAAATCATGCCAAACATCAAATAAAATATCGCTGGACATGAACACACAGCGCCATCTAGTGCCACATTAAGCAACGAGGCTTGTGTCGTGGACACTAGATAGTTGATATACTACATAGATACTTTTTGTTTGTAAATACATACTTATTATACATATATACATCCATAACTCGAAAACAAATGTCCATGCTCATCACACAAACATTTGCTCCAACCGGGACTCGAACCCGGGACCCTAAGAACGTAAGGCAGCCTCACCACCACTACGCCATTCGGGTCGTCAGAGAAAGAGAGAGAAATAGTCGACAAGTCTAAAGGAATCAATGGAAACCACCGGAGATGACCGCAATGGAACTACTTACCTTTAAATATTTGACATCTCGTTGTTCAAAAGTCTTTCCAGCGTCGACCAGAGTCACCAGGTCGGGGTAGGTGGTAGCTATCCGCTCCATGTACGCGTTGATCTGGAAGACCAAGTTAATTAAGATAGGTACAATGCTATGTTTTCATAGAAAACTGGACACACATTAGGGTAAAATTAAATGTACTTTAATTAAAAAGGAATTGGTTTCGAGATTTCTATTGGCACAAAACTGATCGACATAAAGCGAAATTAATTTTCATTTCTTATTTACAAACACCGAAACATAACTTTTGCTCATGACATGAAGTAACATTCATTTATTCAGGTTTCTGTAAATAATTGTCTTGAAAAGTGGAGAAATTTGGGTTTTTAAGTTCATTGATATACAGTATACCTACACATTACCAGACTAATATATTCTTTCTGGCACAACCTCCTGGCTTTCATCCTCCACACTTCCTAATAAATGTCATCATCATCATCATCATCATCATCATCAGCCTATTAATGTTCCCACTGCTAGGACACGGCCACCTCTCTATGAGAGGGAATGGGCTATAATCCACCACGCGGGCCCAGTGTGGATTGGTAGATGTCACAAGTCTTCGAATTTTTGGTTCTAAGACATGCCGGTTTCCTCACGATGTTTTCCTTCACCGTTTTGAGAGCAGTGGTGATGAAATAAATTACACAAAGTAACGCGCCTAATAAATGTATTCATGCTAAATTAAAGCAAACATTTGTTGAAAGTAAATCTCAGCAAACTTTTAGATATCAGCTAAATAATTGCTAACTAGAATATATTCCATTTTGTGTTCAATCAAACGAACATGTCCGATGTTTGTTTGATATACCCGCGGTGCCTCATTTGGGAATACAGATAATATTTCACAGCTTTCATTTGAACCAGATTATTTGTACCTTTGTGTGTTGTGGTACTATTATAAACGCGAAAGTTTGTGAGGATGGATGTCTGTTACTCTTTCACACAAAAACTGCTTAATGGATTTGGATGTAATTTTTCACGTAGATAGCTTATAACTTGGATCAACACACGGGATACTTTTGATCCCGGTAGCTTGATATTTATTTATTTATTATTAATTATTTAATACAGTATTTAAAACCATTATCAATAAATTAAATACCTAATCTTTTTACTCGGTCTTCTCGCAGAACCAATATATATATATATCGTGAGACAATAACTGAACCACACGCGGGCGGAGCTGAGGGCAACAGCTAGAATCTTTATAATACAGGGTTCAAATAGTGACATTATAAAGAAAAATAGATTTATCGTTACCCAGCCCAAAATAATAGTAAGTTCCGTGATTCTTAAAAGTTTTCGAGTAATATTTTTTTAACCTGTACAAATCAAAAGTTGAAATCAAAACAAACAAGTTTTTATTGAGTCTAAATGTTCTAGAACATCATGTTTCTGAGATATAAACTATCAAAGTTGAAATATTTTCACTGATGGTACCAAGAGCCTGAGTTAACACGATAAAAAGATATGGGCAAATTTAGATTTTCGCAAAAACTTGTAAGTACCAAAATTTACCTTAATTTTCAACTTTTTTTTATTTTTAGGAATTTTCCCTTTACTTGTGCTGTAAAACCTTGCTTTTAACCAAAATTGAAAATTCTAAGTCAACCGGAAGTACCGTATAGGTTTTGGGTCGAAAACCTATATGGTAGTCCGTCGACCTAGAATCACGAAATTTGGCGAGAAGCAATGTCTTACCGCACATATAAAGGGAAAAATCTGAAAACCGTAAATATGTAGTTTAATAACAAACAAAAAGCGATGTTACTATTACAATCGTATTATTTGCGGTTGGTGCGATAGCCGTTTTATGGGATCGAACAGCAAAGTTAAGTTGGTCCTTTAAAAAGTTTATAGTACGGAATATATGTTTTTAGTACGGAACCCTCGGTACGCGAGTCCGACTCGCTCTTGGCCGGTTTTTTTTGTAAGATTACAATTCATTTCCTTTCAATATAATTATAATTTATATTGATTTAACAAAAGGAAAATGCGACATTGACCATTTCGTTCTGAAAAATGGCAAACGGACGCGTTATATGAATCAGAAGAACAAACTCCAAATATTTTTATTCTGTAGGTACCTAGAAAGCAATTATTTGAAAAATATAATTTGTCCCAGTTAGGGATATAGGTAGATACTGTACAAAAGAAAAATACATGCCGTTTTGTTAGTTGGTTACAGAAAATATACCCATAGAAATCGAAAATTTTGCCTCTGAAGAACTACCCATCTATCAGATCTATCGAATGTTGATGTTTGTTTTTTTTTTTTATTAGGACCCGTTTTCTGGGCCCGCGTGGTGGATTACACGCCGCTCCCTCTCATAGAGAGGAGGCTACAGTCCTACAGTAGTAAGGTATAACCTTACTACTGTAGGACTGTAGCCTCCTCTCTGATTACTATGTCTTTACTAAACTTAAACCAGCAATTTTTATAAACCTTTGTATATAATCTGCCCTACATTTATCAAGTACTCATTACTCCTTACGATGCCACTTTTGCCTGTCCTTATCAGTTAATCGTAGGGTTGCCATTTTTTTTTTTTTCCGGAGAAAATTTTTAACAAATAAATTATGACCTTTTAATTTTTTATAAACTAAAAAGAATTTATTCAAAATCAACAGCCACACGAGTCGATTTTTAAGGTTAAGCAGTGCTTGTCGAGGTTTTCCTAGTTCTCTCGAGCACCTCGGAGACCTTTTGTTTTTAAGGTGAAAAATCACGTTTTACAACATCACGGTAAAACTCAATTTCAATCACTCAAAACATTGTGCTAATGGACGCATTTAATAGTAAACGGGTTATGGAGGTATTTAAAGTAAAGTTAAGACTTAAAAAACTAGTATTTGAAAAAAAACTTGTGAAAAGTTGGTACTTTGACCTCCAATATCTCCGTAAATAGTAGGTTCCCAGGTATGGTCCAGAGCAAGAAAAAATGATCGCAATGACGGGGAAAACAAGTGCCTTTCAGCTTTGTTAAGGGTCTATTTACACCCATTATAGTATAAAGCAGCAGTGGGACAATACTATGCTGGTATTATTATTATTATTATGATATAAAGCTGAATACCAGTATTTTACATAAATAGTATGGACTGGAAGTCAGGAAATTCCTGACGTTTTGGAATTCCCCCCGCATTCCGCATACTGAGCTAAAATTCCAACTCTACGGACGGACTTATTGTAACTATACTAATATAGACAGCGCCAAGGTTACATACGTCGGCATATCGCGGGTAATCCTGGAATATCATCCTCGGGCCTCTTCTACTTCTCCATAGGGATACTTCTTTGTCGTGGTCCTCGAGGGCTCTGTAAAAGAAAATTAATATTTATGATCACTTCCAATGAAAAGGATCTTGATTATCGTTTCAATAGTATTATGCTTTGTTATAACTGATGGAGTTTTATGTATTTCCATTTTGTGAAAATATGAATATTCAGAGCATTATTTTCATGTTTCATTGATAGCATTCGCGAAATTGTCAGCAGTGTAGATGAAATAGTGCTGGCGTCTATGGCGTTTTTAAATACATTTTAATTCAGTTATTTTTCGCACAAAATTTTTCATAGATGATATTTTGTTCGCTTTGCTTGCATGGAGATCTGAATGTAATGTAACCCGCTGTAAGTAAATGGGAAAGCCTAGGCAGATCATGAATTTTGTAGAGATTTTATGTAGAGCATAAAAGGTCCCAAACTCACTTGGCGACATTGTCAATATGCACATAGTGGGTCAGGCTGGCGTCGTCCAGCGCTTGCAGCAGCGCCGGCTCGTGCGCGGGCCCCACCATGAGCAGCGCCGCGCGCTCGCCCGGCGCACCGTGCTCCCACGCATCCAGCTCCAGTGGCTCCTCCAGCTGCTGCAGCAGCTCCACGTCCGAGGAGTCACGCAGCCACACGCCGTGCACTCGGTATCTGGAAGGTGGATTAGACTAGATTATTGGACAATAAGAAACATTGTGAGTGGATTTTCAACTTTTGACGCTGAGATTAACGTTGCAAATCATGCAAATATTTCTTATGTCTTTCAAAAGGCTGCCCTAAGGTTTTTAGTAGCTTATAATAATTATGCCGAAGACCGTGTGCTGTCTAGACAGACAGCACACGGTCTTCGGCATACGTCACTCCATCTTCCAGACGGAAGATGGAGTGACGTAGGTGGTAGTTACTGGTAGAAATGTGTGCTCCTGGGTGTTGTCTTGGACAACATGGATTGTGATTTACATTCTGTGGGTGTTACCAATTAATTCAAGAATTTTATAGATGTGACTAGTGGAGCAGAAAAAATATATATGTAGAGTCTTCTAGACATAGTATTTTAATCTGGTCAACATAAACTTTAACTGATCTAATATTTCGTTTCTAAATAGTCTAAGTTTGTTTGAAGAACATTATTAAGTGAAAGAAGGTTTGAAAAATTGCGGATATAAATGATAGCAAAATAATGTAGTTCAAATGTTGAACTCATACCTGGAGTACGCGTCATGTTTCCCGGCAAGCGCCAGGCTCACCACAGCCGTACACAATATAAACAACTGTCTGCTCTCCATCACTGCACGACTGGCCTAGTGAACTGTCGAAACATCAACTCGCTCCAGTTTTGTTCATTATCTGAATTCTTTAAAGCTTTCGTCATTATCTTAGAGATATTTTGGATTTAAATTAATCGATACAATGATAGTGTCAATAGTAATGATCGATAAAGGCCGAATATGACCACGGTATTTTCATGTTAGGGTTCAACAACACGTACTGGACCGCGTGATGTATTGCGACCTCTCATAGAGAGGACGGCTTTGTGCTAGCAGTGCGAACGTTATGGCTGATTGTAAGTGGAAGTATACCAGATATTTTACGTTCTGTATGCTTAGTGCGTATGTCATAATAAAATTAGAGTAACGTCTCGATCGCGTAAATCTAAATAGTTTACGTTAACATTTACGTCGTCGATAGTGACAATCGAGTTCCTCTAAGGAAGTGAGGACCGTTTCTAGCACATCGCTAACGTTTGCATGTTTAACGCGAGTGCAAGTTACAATTTGGACAGATTTGACAGCTCGAATACCCAACGCAGTCACTTGCGAGCGTGAAAAGTTGTCACTTAAAACTTTGTGGTGAGAGCATCGTGAGAGTGGTAAAATATCAAAGTAATTTAATTTAATTTCATATTGTGAATAAAACTTACAATGGAATCTCGTAGGTACTATTTCGTTTGGAGAATGTTTGAGACCGCAAAAGCACAATATAAGCGTAATTTAACGCCACTAAAACGTAAACACGGTCAAGTAAATAAAGATAGAGTGCTCCACTACAAGCTATTCGGGCATTATTAGATCATTTGCTTAGATCTCCATGCCTAAAAAGTAACAAACTTAGTTTTACAAACTTCACAGATGAATCAAGGTCACTCACTACACACCAAAAGATATAAATGCTCCATTTATGTCACCAGCATTTCAAATTGTCGCTTCTATTATGAACACAAAATATGAATGTCAATTTATTTTGGCCGGTTACTAATGTACGCAACACTTCTCACGGTGAATTAACGCGAATCGAATAAATGTATTATTAGATCTCACACTCGCAAGTTAACGATAGTCGATGCGTTTAAAAATATTACTCACAATGTGTAGTTCTCCGGTATTACGCTAGGTGGCGCTTACCTAGCGCCATACAAATTTGCGTAAAAGTTAACGCACTTGGCTATGGCATTAAGTCCGCCTCTGTACTTTGTGCTTGAAGTGTTAAATAAATAATACGTAAAAAAAGCACTCTGTACTTACAAAACTGAGCAATTACCATTTTAGTTTTAGACAACGACCTACCATGGGTGCCACAAAAAGTGAGGATTTTTATAACCACTTGACTTGTTTTTAATTTGCTGCAATATTAGAATCGTAGGTATGTTACCCACGTCTCTTGATATTTTGTTACCAAAAAATGTTTTGCAAATGTCAAAGAAAATAATTATAAACAAGTCTGAAATTCAAAATTGAAAACCCAATTTAAAAAAAATATTTTGTCATCTAAATCATGTACCATCCATTACGAATAGAGATAAAATGTAGAAAATTCTAGAAATATAAATATGTCTTCCGCGTATTTCTCAGGTATCGCAGATAAGAGAAATCTCAGTCGGTATTACTTACAGCGTTGTTTTAAAGTTCTCTCGCTGAAACATTTCGCACGTGACCGTGATGCATGTGCGCGAACTGGTTGCGTGGCACAGAGCGAACGAAGGGAAGAGTTCGCGAGCATGTTGCGCAACAAATTAGCATAACTTGATTTAAATCGTTGCTATCTGACAGACAAGAACTATAAATATATACCTAATGATGGTAGTAAAACTAGCCCGGTTATAAGTAAGGTCCAGTAACATTGCTGAAAGACAAAATGAAGAGGATTTTGGCATGTTGTTTTCTTTGTGTGAGTATTAAGTAAATAAAATTAGTGTAGGATCGTCGTACAGTCTTTGCAGGACAATCCCATCTTATCTAATTTACTTTTGTTTAAATAGTATGGATCATAAAGGTTGTAGGGATATAAATATAGGCGTGAAATAAATAGATATGTCATACTTGGTTTCACTAAATTATATTATATTATATTAAGTAACAAGAACATTCAAAATCATAACAACAATCATTATAGCATTAATGAATAAATAATGATAGCACTTACATTTTTAGTTTAGCTGCGCACTCTATAATCGCCCGAACTCGACTGAGCCGTTTGCTTGTGCAACGACCATTTTTATACGCCTACTCAGTGGCGGGAGAGATGAGTCACTTAACACGTGCGTCTACAACTTGTAGATGCGCGTTTCGTTTTGCGGTAAGCACAAGCAGACTGGGTTTTTACATTTATTAATTTTAGCATTTTATGTTTACTAAATTATACATAAATATATTTTTATACATGTTAAATCATACATTTTGACACATGTTAAATTATACATTCTGACAGTCGGCCATCCTTTGTTAAGCATGACCTCGTGCTTATTGACATACCATTCGATTCGTAACCACACATTAATTATATTATAGGACACCTTTATTCTATTCATCCATACATAAATATTTACAAAACCTTGTATGATTAGACCCTTCCGTCCAGTACAAAATGACACCTTTGTCAACAATACATTTTATTATAGGACCCTTCCGTCCTTTACAATATGACACCTTTGTCAAAATATATTTTTTTATAGGACCCTTCCGTCCAATACAATATGACACCTTTGTCAAAAAATTATTTTATAGGACTCTTCCGTCCCATACAATATGACACCTTTGTCAAAAAATTATTTTATAGGACCCTTCCGTCCAATACAATCTGACACCTTTGTCAATAATACAGTTAATGGGACCCTTCCGTCCAATACAAAATGACATTTTTGTCAACATAAACAATTTTAAACTTTGAAGAAAAGATTATATAATTATTGATTCACAATTATTGTTTGAACAAAACCAAAGACCCTTCTAGCCCCTTCATCATATTCCTTCATCCGTTAGTCCCTTTAAAATATTTTTATCTATTTATTTTTTTTTTTTTTTTTTTTCTTTATTAGTCAGACTCGTTAGACAAATCATTCTCGCTATCATGTGGTCTATTAAAATTTAACCATGGCTTTAGTTTATCGACCGCGACTGTTGCAGAATATCCTCTACCACCCTTTTTTGTGAGAGGTGTATCTTCGATATGATATCGGTCATGATCCAATACTTTTGTTATTCTATATGGGCCTTGAAATTTAGGTATTAACTTTCTACTATGCCCTGTAGAAGGCACCTGACGCTCAACCCGTACTAAATCCCCTTCCTGGTATTTTACTGGGTCGCAACGTTTTTTATCAAAGTAAGATTTATCTTTCTCCTGATTGGTAGCTATATGCTTACTGATTTCATCACGGATTTCCATTAAATCTTGTTCATTAGTTTTTGTAATGTCTCCTTCTAATTCGGAAATAATTTTATTCTCACTACTGCCCGTTAATCGTTTGCCAAATAAAGCTTCCGCAGGAGTCCGATTAATCCCCTTGTTTAACGTGTTATTTATTCCCCATTGTATCTCAGGCAGGTGATCGTCCCATTTATTTTCAACCATACCAATAGTTTTTGCCGTTAATGAATCTACAATTGTTTTATTATATCTTTCTACCTGCCCATTCGCTCTGGGGGTAGCAACAGCATTAAGTATATGCTTAATTCCCTTTTCATTAATAAATGCTTTAAAACTATCACTAGTAAATGAGGATCCCCTATCAGAAATTAGTCTTCTAGGGAGACCAAAGATGCCAAAATACTCTTTAAGTACTTTAATAGACGTACTAGACTTAGTATTTCTTACCGCTTTTAGATAGATATATTTAGTAAAGGCGTCTATTAATACCAAAATATACATATTGTCTTTACTACTCCGCACAAAGGGACCTGTATGATCGACATGTATTGTGTCGAAAGGAGCCGCTATTTTTGGGATTGGGTTAAGATAACCAGGTTTTTTACCACCGGATGATTTTGCATATGCGCACTCTAGGCATGAATCTACGTATTTTTTTATAAACCGTCGCATTTTATTGAACCAGTAATAGGATTTTATTTTATCTAAAGTTTTTTCAAAACCAAAATGACCTATATCATCATGGTTCTGCTTTACAATTTGCCAACGCACTCCTTTCGGCACAACCCATCGATCCCCATCTGCAGTTATTCGAAACAATTTGTCATTTTTTAGCTTGAAATTAGATTTTATATCGACTAAGTCATCAAGATTTGGATCTTTAAGAATACCTATTATTCTTTGTATATCATCATCGGCATTTTGCACAGTAGTTAACCAGGTAGATTCCGATACCGAAAAAACTTCCATTTCCGAACTAGGTACCGGATTCCTACTGAGCGCATCAACATGAGACATGGATGGGCCTGGTCTATAATCAATTGAAAAGTTGTATTCTTGCATCTGTTCCCACCATCGCGCGACACGGGGAAGCATATCCTTTTTTTGGAATGTTGCTTTTAACGAGTTGCAGTCTGTGACTATTTTAAATGTTAAACCAACTAAGTAAACGCGAAACTTTTGTAGAGCGGACACAACCGCTAATGTTTCCAAGTCATACGACGAGTAATTTTGTTCCTCGGGGGTGGTTTGTCTACTGAAATAAGCAACAGGTCTGAGAACTAAATTTTCATCTCTTTGTAAAAGAATTCCAGCTATGCCTATTTTGCAAGCATCGGTATGTAACTCTGTTGACGCGTTAGGATTGTATAATGCCAGAGTAGGTTTTTGAGATAATTCTTTTTGCAAGGCTCGAAATGCGGTCTCTTGGTCTGGTCCCCATTGCCATGAAATATTCTTTTTTAACAAATGGGTGAGTGGTTTCGCCAATAAAGAAAACTTGGGGACAAATCTTCTAAAAAAACTAGCAAGTCCTAGAAACTGGCGGACGTTATGCTGATTTTGTGGCACAGGGAAACGCTCAACAGCCTCAATTTTTTTGGAACCTGGTCGAATACCATTTTCAGATACTTCAAACCCTAAGTAGTCTACTGCGCGTTTAAAGAAAAAACACTTGGATGGTTTAAGGGAAAGTCCAGAGTTTTTAAATAGATTTAGTACAAACTGCAACCTATCCATACCTTCAGAAAGAGTTTTACTGGGTATGATTACGTCATCTAAGTATGCTAAAGCTTCCCCATGTCGGGCATTCCCTAATATCTGATTCATTAATCGCTGAAATGTTGCTGGTGCATTAGCAAGCCCAAATGGCATGCGATTAAACTCGTAATGCCCATCAGGTGTGACAAATGCGGTTTTGTGTTTGTCATTTTCAGCAATAGGTACTTGATAGTACCCGGATGCCAGATCTAAGGTCGTAAACAACTTATTCCCTGCCAAAATATCTAGTTGATCGTTAATAAGTGGCATTGGATAATTTTCTTTAACCGTTTTTTTGTTGAGCGCTCGATAGTCTATACAAAGCCGGAATTCACCGGTTTTCTTTCTAACGAGGACTACGGGACTCGCGTAAGATGAAGTAGAGGGACGTATTATATTAGTATCTAAGAGTTCTTTGATCATTTCTCTAACTACTTCTTTTTCGGTAATTGCCAATCTATAGGGCCTATAAACTACAGGTTGATCATCATTTAAATTTATTTTCATATTACCGACCGATGTACTACCTAATTCTGTTAAATCAAGAGCAAAACATTCCCGGTAATCATTTAATAACGACAATAGTTTTTCTTTATCCTCAACAGACAGATCTTCAGAAATATTTAATTGGGCTTCTGTTAAGTTTGAAGGCACACGAGCTGTACAGTTTGCCACATTTAAAACGTGAAATTCTTCCTCTTTGTAAGCTACTAGGCCTCGCGCTATTAAAAAGTCTGCCTCGAACTTTAATTTTGAAGAGGGAGCACAAGTAATTACTATAAGTCCGAGGCCATTCCGAACATAATACATACCAGATAAAACTGAGTATCTTATGTGTTCTTTGTAACGTACACTACCTTCTACGAATATTTCCCCATCAAAACTAGGATCATTACTGTATACCTCGACTATAGTAAGTCCTGATACTTCAGTGCAGTTTTTGCAAAGTAATTTTATTTTATGGTTATAGTTTTCAAGTATGCCCAAACTGGATATATCTAAGCAATCGCTTGTTTTTTTAATTATTATGTGCGACTGTTCTGTAAACGTCTGGCCAATCATAATAGGAAAAGGCATGACGTTATCTGGGACTATGAGCAGGTCTACATTGGCGGCAGCACTGTCTACAATAATATGAACGTTAAATCTACCAATGGCACTGACTACAGAATTACCGAAACCTCTCAGAATTGGCAAATTCTCTGTGTCAAACTGGTTACTAATCTTTCGAAACTCGGAGTCTTTAATCATAGAACATTCGCTACCTAAATCAATGAAAGCCTGCATAGAAACCCCATTGACAATAGCCTGTTTAAGATATTTTTGATTAGGCTTTATTGAAACAGAGGCATTGGGTGACAAGCCTACCTCTCTACTTGCAACTCTTAGAACGGTTTTATCTGGAGGTGAAACTTTAGAGTAGCATTGTTCGGTTTCATGGCCAATTTTACTGCATTTACCGCATTTTTTTATTGGACGCTGACACTGAGCAACGAGATGACCTTCTTGTTTACAATTTAAACAACGGATTGGCTTGTTATTGCCAGAAGTTCGAGACTGTGTATCATTGTTTTTACTTAGAGGACCTTTAACGTTTTTTCGGTCGTTTAGCGGTTTTATATTTCTTACGTTACGCAAATATGATAATAATTTATCTGGGTCTGAAAACTTAACAGCTTCGGCGCCTAATCTTACAGATCGGTCGTCAATACCGTGCAAAACGCATTCTACAGCGCGAGTACCCTCTATGCCACATCGATTTATCAAACCTATTTTTTCATAGAAGTATTCCTCTAACGAATCGTTAAATCGGGCCCTTTTAGCCAACATGTCACTGAGCATCTGTCCGTAATTTTCCTCCGGAGGGAATGCAGACAATAGTTTCTGTTGCCATTCGCTCCATGAGTAAAGGACAGACGATAGACCTTCGTACCACCTCTTGGCAACGCCTCTTAACTTGGGTAACGCAAAGTGCACAATTTGTTTTTCAGTCAAACTGTAAATGAGTGCACATTCGTTAACTTTGTGTAACCACATGGTCATCGTCTGTTCCTTCCGACCTGGATCGAATTCCGGTATAGCGTTTTGCATAGACCCTAATTTATCTAACGAATCTGTTTGGTTTGCACTTTTTATCATTCGAAAAATTTGAGCAATATCGTCAATTTTAAAAGAATGTGCAGCTGACTCACCCATATTCCGAATCGGTTCCTCACCAAGATAGCGGAGCGCCTGGTGAGCTCCTGAAGACCAGTTCTGTGTTCCAGAGGGCCACTGGTCACGTCGGTTGTAGGATTGTCCACCACGTTGAAGACTGCGTGACCTTCCGTCATCTCGGCTGCACATCGAACGCCTGCTGCGTCGACTGTTCATCGCGTCGACTGCGTGGTGACTGCCCATCTCGTCGACTGCGCCGCGTCTGCCCATCGCGTTGACTACGCGGCGAGTGCCCATCGCGTCGACTGCGCGGCGTCAGCGCATCGTGTCGATTTCGCGGCGTCAGCCCATCGCGTTGGCTACGCGGTGCCTGCCCACCGCGTCGACTGCGCGGCGTCAGCGCGTCGTCGCGTTGACTGCGCGGCGAGTGCCCATCGCGTCGACTACGCGGCGTCAGCGCATCACGTCGACTGCGCGGCGTTAGCGCATCGCGCCGACTGCGCGGCGTTAGCGCATCGCGCCGACTGCGCGGCGTCAGCCCATCGCGTCGGCTACGCGGTGCCTGCCCATCGCGTCGACTGCGCGGCGCCAGCGCGTCGCGTTGACTGCGCGGTGACTGCCCATCGCGTCGGCTGCGCGGCGACTGTTCTTCGCGTCGACTGCGCGGCGACTGCCCATGGCGTCGACTGCGCGGTGACTGCCCATGGCGTCGACTGCGCGGCGACGGTTCATCGCGCCGATTGCATCGCGATTGCCAACCGCGCCGTAATCCCGGTGACTGATCATCGTGTTGGTGGCCAGGCAATCGCTCATTGCATCGGCCGCTAGACAACCAACCATTGCACCAGCTGTCAGGTGATTTATCATCGCGTCGGCAGCGAGGTTGTACTTCACGACTGTTCAGCTGCTCTACGCTTTCCCTGCGTGTCCTCATTGTCAATATAGGACTTGGAGTGCGATGTACGGGGCTGCGCGATCGATGTATATCTGACTGGGCTGCAGAATACCGCGAGGGTGTTTGTCCAGCAGCAGTACTATTGACTTCTTCCATTTTATCTGGAAATTAGGAAATAAACGAAAGCAAACTACGCAAAATTAGCCGTTAAACAATTTAAAACCGAAGAAAAGAGAAAAGAGAAAAAAAAAATATATATAATATATATATGCTAATGTCACATTCGAATCCCACTTCTGATATGTAGGATCGTCGTACAGTCTTTGCAGGACAATCCCATCTTATCTAATTTACTTATGTTTAAATAGTATGGATCATAAAGGTTGTAGGGATATAAATATAGGCGTGAAATAAATAGATATGTCATACTTGGTTTCACTAAATTATATTATATTATATTAAGTAACAAGAACATTCAAAATCATAACAACAATCATTATAGCATTAATGAATAAATAATGATAGCACTTACATTTTTAGTTTAGCTGCGCACTCTATAATCGCCCGAACTCGACTGAGCCGTTTGCTTGTGCAACGACCATTTTTATACGCCTACTCAGTGGCGGGAGAGATGAGTCACTTAACACGTGCGTCTACAACTTGTAGATGCGCGTTTCGTTTTGCGGTAAGCACAAGCAGACTGGGTTTTTACATTTATTAATTTTAGCATTTTATGTTTACTAAATTATACATAAATATATTTTTATACATGTTAAATCATACATTTTGACACATGTTAAATTATACATTCTGACATTAGCTACATATAACTGAAACCTAAGATGTAGATGATCTTAAAAGCATGTTAAGACGTAAAGGTTTCCATACCTAAATAAGGAATAAACAGAAACTTTATATTTTTTTAAATTACTGTTTGCATTTTGCAATAGGTATTATTGATATTAATTTCATGTTTTATCATATCTATAAATATGATTACAATTATATCTTCCTATCATAATCTTATTAATAACACTGATACCGCGCACGATCCACTAATTTTGCTGTTAATTATAATAATTAGTATACATCTGACGAGCCAGGTAAAAACTTTCTATCATGAATATTGTTTTGTTTGTTTATCTTTCTCATTATCATTGGGGAAAAACCTTTGTAAGGCGTCTAACGACGTCTGTCGACTGAGTGGTGGTCTATACCCAACAGTGGGAACGGTATCAGAAACATAAGTTTAGGTAATAGTTAGTCATCTTGTCTGTCAGTGTGTCCCCGTACAGTCGGCAACATAAAGTATGGGCGATATTGAATCCCGTCCGAGCGAGTTTTACCCCGACCGTACTAGGTTCGGGATATTTTTAACGTTATTAACTTTTGAACATCGTTCTGGATTGTTATTGGAGAGCGCCATTGTTTAAACTTTTACCGAGCGTTACAGGCCATCGGTATTCACTGGATAGAAGCTTGTTAGGTTTCCTGAAAAATCTAGAAAGGAGCGTTCAGTGGAGTTTTGCAATACAAAGGTGAAATAAAATAACTGGTTAATATTCGCAAAAGTAAATATAAATAAGAGATTCACACTATAAGAATTAACGAAGTGATGGGTAAATGATTTTCTTCAACTAGCTTTTACTCTAGAATCAGTTGTAGGTACTTGTAATGTATTGTTTAGTTTCTTTTTGATTAGATATCATATCGAATCGAATCCCACCTGTTATGTTTCACCAGTGAAATAAATAAAAGAGTGTTTCAAATCCGTCTCCATCTGATTGGCCATCAGTCCAGGCCATCACTTCGGCCTTCATTCTTGTCGTGCAATTTCCGAGTTGTATTAAGTAGTTAGTAATTGAAGGTGTTAGTTAGTGCGACGCTATTGAAAGAATCCTGATGGAAAAATTCAATAAAATTTCGCTCGACCATGGAATCGCACCTACCACTACCTCGCACCACCCAATGCTCAACAGTAGCATATGCGACCACTAGACCAACTTGCCTTATTATTATCCCCAAGTTATAGTATGGTTATAGTATATTTATAGAATAGTCATAGTATACTTATAGTATACCTATAGTATACTATAAGTACTATACTTATAGTATACTATAAGTATACTTATAGTATAATTGCCTGCGGGTAATGAGACCACGTCTACTAGTTGTGGGTGAGGTGGGCGGTGTTGATCTGATTGTAAATAATGAGATGTTGCTTATATAGTGTAGGTTCAGAACAAAAATATTTTATCAGAATTTGATATGCTACACAAAATGAGTGGGAGAGATACCGAGCTTTTTAAATGAGACCATAAAAATGAGAGTACACTACAACTAAATAACTAATTGTCATAATATGAACGCACAATAATATTCTATTAATAGTTACAATAATCCCAAGATCCACCCCCATACACTAACACAGCCCACACAAATGTCCACTTAACCCCTTAATGTAAATGAACAGTCGCATTAATAGCGAACACATTAGCGCGGACAAGGAAACTAGCCAAACATGAACAATACGTATGTACAATAACGTATACCTTTACAAATAATGACCTGTGACCTCCCTGTGACTCCCTGTGCCATCTGCCCCACCGCCGACGATGAAGCGATGAGCTATCGACTACTTTGCCGCTCAAGACTTGTAAAAAATTTTAGGTCTCATGGAATAAAAGAGATACTATTTCAACAATAATTTATCGCTGACTGTTTACACCGCCGGCGAGTCTGTTCACTCGTTTGTTGCGACAAG
This sequence comes from Xestia sexstrigata, assembly GCA_941918905.2. Taxonomy (NCBI): domain Eukaryota; kingdom Metazoa; phylum Arthropoda; class Insecta; order Lepidoptera; family Noctuidae; genus Xestia; species Xestia sexstrigata. The sequence continues at coordinate 19,359,962 of OW799221.2, read as the reverse complement.
AGCTATCAGCTTAATTAGCGAGCGGAACACTGGCCTGAAAGATTCTCGCTTGCTACATACGCATACTAGCTGGTAATTGCCAATCGCCGTACTACACACTCGCTGGTTATTGGTCGCTTACTAGTTTCAAGTTGCTAGCTCAACTCGCTTACCGCCAGTCGTCAGCGGTGGGACAAGTGCCCGTAGCTGGACCTTTTGTTCCGCATCCCTCACTTCCGTACCCCTGAGGTAGTCTCGCTCCACTGACCCGCACGTATGCTACGAAACTGATGATCCTTTGTTTATTTATACAGGTTGTTCAGTAACGAAAAGGTTGTGACTTGTGACGTCATTGACTGGATTATTAGTGGCTTAATGTCTCTCAATGTCTGAATTTTGGGAGTCCTACTGTACTTCAGCTAATATCTGCCGCCAAAATCTAGTTATAAACTTTGTCTCTAGTGTTTAAATCCCTTTAAGTTTCTGTTATCCATGCCAATTATTACAAAGTAATTTTGAATTTTAGTTGGTCTCACCTTTTCTAGCTTTAATTTAAGGAAAGGTTTCACACAGGTAGAGAATAATCTAGGGAGGTATCGGTATTAGGACTTACCCGTCGGATAATAACAGACCTCCACGCTGGTAAAACCGCAGGCAAAACGTATAATTAACAAATGTGCAGTCACTTTCCTCGAAGTTGGCTATCGTCCTTTTCGTCTACTTAACACTAAAACCTCTTAGCAACTGACTAAAATAATGCTTTTTTTCAATTTGATATTTTTACGCGCTAAAGTCTAAAGTTATCAACCACCGCCGTAGTTCAAGTATATTCTTTCATATTGAATTTGCAGGAAAACAAACTAAATAACATTTATTTAGAAAGGTTCTTTTTAAAAGTTTCATAAATATTCGTTCGCCGCTCGAGATAAGAGAGCAAGCTTCAATATCTATTAGGAATGCAATCTCTAACCCACTTCCGCTCCCTCAGCTCAACTTCTAGCAACTTTACAAATATTCCTACTCCTTCGCTTCTCGCTAGTTCTTACAAGAATTTATTTTAAAGAAAAATACTTTATGTCGTACGAATGAGGTTACTTCATTCGCCAATATTACTTTTTTTTTCTAATTGTCCTACTGCTGGGCAAAGGTGACTATCGCTTCCAGTTCTTTCGATCCAGAGGTACCATGTACCGCTGGTCGTTGGTTTTCTCCAGGTACCTAGTCCCGCCATCTTCTATTAGGTCTGCGCCGTATCGCCTTCTGCTTCCGTCAGAGAATAGAATAGAATAGAATACTCTTTACTATGTACACCATTAAAATTACAGATTCAAAATAAAGTAAAACATACAAGGGGTGACACAATGGGCGGTCTTATCGCTAAAAGCGATCTTTTGAAGACAACCTTTGGATGGATTTAAGGGGGAAGGAGAGACAATACTGCAGGTAGCCTGTGGTGTACCATTTACATATATACAATAAATACATACATACATAAAACATATTACACTTATATAAGAGAGTGCCACCTAGAGAACTTATTTAGTTATTTGGGCCTGCAACTCAATTGTTTTTATTATCATTTTTTTTTAAGTAAGACTTGTCTTGTAACTACATCGTGTTAGTACTTGAATGATAATGGTGAAGAAATTCAAATAAAAATAATGAAACATCCACACGTCTATCCACGTCACAAGTTCACAATGGATGACGGAAAATCAAAAGGGGTTCCACCAAAATAAATACAAAATAAAAACAGTGATGCATTTTCAAACCACCACATCCAAGTCACCGAGTTGTAACTAATGTAACGAGGTGAAAGTCGAACAAAATAAAACTCAACAACAACTGTCAGAAAGCAACGCGTTGATAAAATAACACAATAAAATTTATGTAGGTAGTGTATGTATTGTGCATACATGTGTGTATCAATACAACTACAGGTAATGAATAAACGTGAAGCCTCGCTCCGAAGTGTTCGCTGCCATTTCGCGACTCAAATGAAACTCCATTTGAATTATATTTTCCATTTTGTTTTATGTCGTCTGTTCTGTCAATATATGGCCGTTAACTTTAAATTGAAACGTCGCTCGCAAACATTGAAATAAAACGATGATTCAATTATACAATGAAAATCCGTATCTCGTACTGTGTACGACCAAGTTTTTAAATTAGGTCAATTCCTTTAGCTTCGGACACGATCTGCGATAGAGCAGGTAAGATAGACGATATCACTGGTCAGAAGGAGATAGGGGATGTTCCTAAGTGTTAGGAGCGCAATTTAAAAAGTTTTTCGTAAGATATAGCTAGGGATGGGTGCAAGGCATTTGTCAAAGCAGTCCTAATATAAATTGAGATAAATGTTGGACAAAATGTTGAAAGTTGGTGAATCTGTTTAGTGGCAACTGTCGTCGTCCGCGCGAATCGTTTGTTGACAAGCTGCGGTGACTCGTTGAGTCGGGTACTAGTTATTGCATTACTGTAGTTGTATAAAAGGTTGTTGAATTGCTCTTTTTTGTTTACGTGTCGTTTTCGCTTCAGATATTGATTATTTCCTGAAATTGCATATTGGTGTTTTGTGATTTTTTTTGAGATTTTTGTAAATGGTTTTTATTTATTGCTATCTTTAACGTGAAATATCTATGACTTTCGGAGCTGAGATATTTGTGTAGGTAGCACCTAACAAAGATGTTATCCTGGTACGTCCGATGCTACAAATAATAATATTATGAAGCGTTTATTTTTTGTGCTGTCATTTTCCCTTTCCGGCTGGGCAGTGTTCCAGGCCCTATGCCTTATCAGCGACAGTTGAGTCAACATTGTCCTTTCTTTTGCACAAAATACATAAATGACAAGGCGAATATTTTTGTGTGCAAAATCAAAATCAAACCATTTATTTCAAGTAGGCCAGTTACAGGCACTTTTGAATTGTCGAAACGAAGATGAAAATTAAATGTAGCTACAGTCCCAGTCACAAGACATAAAAACTGTGAAAGTACTGTAGTTGCCCATTCCATTTCGGTTGCCTGTTCTTCTCTATGGAGAAGAACAGGCAAGAAGCTCCAGGTGCAGTTAGACAACCTAGTTTGTTATCTTTTCTGTAAACAAAACTACACCATAGTAGATACCAGAGGATGAAGAACTATAGTCTGCGCCAGATAAGTAGGAAATAAAGGGCATTAACCCGCATACATTTTTTCAAATACATAATTCCGAAAACAGAAATAATGACATAAACTTGTCCTGAAACTACCTTTATCGTGATCCTTGACTTTTTCTAGTATTAAAAAAACTCGGTGATTTTTTTGTTTGATTCAGTTTTTTTTTGCTACTGATTTCTGGAGTTAAAGTAATTTTTCCCTATTTTGTGTTTTTTGAAGTCGGTTTTATTTTTTGCAAAGAAGTTTTTTATTTTTCCATTTTTAGTTGTTTCCAAACAAATATTTACCATGAATTTATTTTAACTTGTTAACAATACATGTCATGGTAATAGGCTTATCCCCAATAAATTGAACTAAACATACCTAACTGTCGAAATCTGGGTGTATTGTACACATCTGCGTACACTCAGAGCATACAGGCGTGATGTTAAGTCATGATGTTGTATAAACAATAAACATACAAGCGATTCCAGCAATCACTGCAGATTTGCCGTCTATTTTTGAAGAGTTCCATGGTATATCTCCGAAGACCAGCATCAGATCTTTACCAAATTGACAAGAAATGGGACCACACGGGAAGCACCAGCTTTCAAATAAAAAAAGAATCATCAAAATCGGTTCACCCAGTAGAAAGTTCTGAGGTAACAAACACAAAAAAAAATACAGTCGAATTGAGAACCTTTTTGGAAGTCGGTTGAAAACGATTCATAATGTATTGTCGGGGTATTAGATACAGATATTAAGGAAAGAGCAATGACCTTTAATTCCTACTTATCTGGCGCAGACTATAGTACATATTATAAACTGGTTAAAATATATAAAATAGTAGTAATATAAAATAGTGAAGTTTATTGCCACAGCATCAAAAACGAATATTATTGGATTCCAAAACAAACACGATGGAATTTCCCTTCACTAAAAATTACAACATTCATATTTTACACCATTGCACATTGAGGTATTTATTTTCAACATCTCTCCTCAGTACTCACTTTCTATAAACAATAATGATGCATGTCATGTGCAAAATGTCATGCTTCTAACCCTGCGCGTTGCTCGTTAGTGAATCAATAGATGAGGCAGTTGTTCCTGAGAAAATAACTTGCGACGGCACGATAAGTACGGTACGTTGTTGTGTACGGTATATGTTACGGTGTTCGGTAATTGACCCGCGTTAATCCAGGTTATAAAATACCAGGTATTATTCAAACCCGTTCAGTACTTTTTGCGTGAAAAAGTTAAAAGCATTCATCCATCCATTCTCGCAAGCTTCCGCATTTATAATAGTAGTAAGATTAACATAACAGATGAACAAGCTATTTGGTTTACATTTTACTATGTAATTTGTGGGTTAAACTGTAAACCAAATAGCTTGTTCGACCGTACTACAGCTATTCGAGTCTATAACGTTCCTCTCAATAAATCAAGAATGGCCCACAATTTGATGTCGCGTCCCACAAAACAATAGCTCTGCTCGACACTAATAGTGACACACGGTGACCCATAGTAGCACACAGTGACCCGTAGTGGCACACAGAGACCGCCGGAGATTAACCACGTCTAATATGCGCGCACAAATCAACATGGCCGACATGTTTATTGCTTATTGCGCACTGACCGCTATAAATAGAACATCGCTAATTGTTTTCAAAATGTTGGTTTACATGTTTTGATAATATAATATGTTTCGATGCTAAAATATAACCGTACTGTTTCTAATAAAGGATGGCATCATTTGGGCCCGGGAAAAGAATAATAAATATATATATATAAATAGTGCCCAGTGGTGGGACAGTATTACCAAAAAAAAACACATTGACCCCATGAGATGTATGTATGTCGTACAAAACAAACAATGTTTCTGCTGGTCCATCGGAATACAGTAACTAAGTAAAAAGGTTTGTGGTGACCAGCAGTGGTCAAATCGGACTACTGAATCACACTTACTTTTATCAATTATGAAAATATTTATCACCTGAGTTCGCCTGACACGAGTGAACTACGGACAACAAACAAGCCCTGCACTGCCCGTTACTTATTGAAACAACTCAATTTGTCGCTCGAGGACATATCGAATAAAACCACAGAATAGATGGGTACAGAAACCCGGCTTTGAACAACGAGCGAGACCGCACGCACGCATAGTCGCTTTCGTTGTAACTCTTTGAAAATGGCAACAGGTGGCAATGTCGCAATCTACGGGAGTGTTTTCATAGTGTTCCTTATAAACCAGTCGTGCACTACGGTTGTGGACACCTTAGGAATTGTACCTTCAGACTATGTAAAACAAGTGACAGTCGTGAGTGCGCTATAGTTCTGCAAAAAGTGCTGTAAACCTACTGCCTACTACCGGACTGGAGAGATGACCGGACTGCAGGAACCGGACTTTGGCGGATAAGGTATCGAAATATCTGCCAAGTCCGGTGTCCGCAGCCATTCCGCTCAGTTTGACCGCACCTTAAACGTGAAGCAAGTCCATGTGTGTGTGTGTTATTGTTCGGTGTTTGTGACCTGGCATTTTTTTTTCTGTTGGGAAAAAAACTATCTCTCCTTCGCTAGCATGACTGCTTCGCAGAAGGAGGTGACGGCTTCCCATTCCGTCTCGCTCCGGACCATGGATTGAACCAGGGCCCGGACGCGAGAGGTCACCGCCGCCGTTGTGACCTGGCCTTCTGTATCTATCTGCCTTATGGTGCAACACTGCCTGCACTCCGCAATCAGTAGTCATTGCAATAAAATCAACTGGGTCGCGCTACTGATCACATTTTGTTTTACTTTGTATCGCACAGTTGAATCACAGGGGAGGCCAATGTGGGGCTTATTTAATTTCCATAGAATTATGAGCTTTAAAGGTAATAGTAATATGATTTTGATTTCATTTCATTATTGTAATTTTATACTGAAGCTTTATTATTTTTTGAATTATTTATGTTTGTTGTTTTAGTTCCTTTGACATTTATGTTTCTGGGAATATGTGTGTCAGCAATCACAGCTTTTATAAAGTTGATAATATTATTATTTAAGTCAAGACATACGACAAAACACAAGACAAATATTTGACAGTTCAGTTCTTAGATAAAAGAAGAAAAAAAAACACAAGACAGAGTACTAAAAACGCAATTTATTTCACAATTTTACGAAATCAAGTTACTTTGATTAGCACAAGTCTAGATCTTAAATTACAAGCACCAGTGAGTGCCTATCAAACCGATCTCGTACCTAGTATAACTTAATTTGGTGCTCCATTACACCGAATGTAACTCACACTCGCCGCCGATAGATGGTGCTGGTGGCGTTAGGCCCGTCACACGCGGACCATGTTCCTTTATTACATGGCGTGTAGATTTGTTGGCTGTCATTATAGCTCGGTAGTGCATTAGACTATGAATCGTTTGTGTTTGACAGTTGCATTAGTGCGGCCACGCTGATGTTACATACGCTTTGTGTTTGTGGACTGGGTTATTATTGTATTCTATGGCATTTGGTAATTTAGTCATAGCCTAATTCAGCACATAAACTGAAAATATTGGTGTTATTTGTCACAGGCAACATATAATATTATGGGTGATTTAAGAGATATGTGCATTACATCCGTCTATCTGTTACCGAAATTTGCTTAGGACAGCTACCAGTCTAACCATTTGCAGTTGCAACCACATATCTACGTAATACATTCGGCTGAATACCATTAATTTACATGGGACAACTGCGTGTCTGATCTCAACAAATCAGTGACTGGGTTACACGTTACCCCTTGGTAAGACTGGTTGACAGACTTTCGGGCTTCTCGCTGTGTAACTAGTTCATCATTTCAATAAACTTTAACGCATTGTGTCTTAGGTAGGTATCATATCTTAACCAGCTTAAATGTTTTTCATTCACAAATTAATCTGATGTCCATGAACAGATTTTTCCCATCACTACTTAACACCAAAATTAAAACTGTTGAAACATTAAAATGGGTAATTGTTTCCTTAAGAACACGGATAACTTAAATATTCGTATAAATACCTAAGCTTGGAATCTTACAGAATATAAACTTGTGAATAATAGTTATCCGACTCTCACCACGTTTACGACTGTAAGTCGACATCCTAAAACATGGCTGAACTTTTTAAATCCAAGATTTTCCTTCTCCTTGAGGATTTGTTTTCAAAAGAAAGAAAACTTCCAAAAAGTTATGTCGGTCCATTTAAATTCTATTTTACGTGTCCGCTTGTGTACCTGCGGTTGGGTTTGTGTTTTACAAGGAATAATATTTTCTTTAAATTCGACAATTACCTGGGCATTATTATTTGTTATGTAAGTATCTTCGTTTGCAAAATAATTACTGTAAGTTACTTAAAATAATAAAAAGGCGATGTTTTTTACAAAATTAAACAGAACAGAAAATGGATGGACTAAGTACAGATTTTTATGTACAATTTGATTTATACGTCTGTTGATTCTGATTATTGCATAAAAGCATAGCACAAGAAGTAGAACAGATTTATTTACAAATTCTCCGCATACGGAGAATTCGTGAGAAAGAAATCGACCAAGAGTAGCTAGTGCCATTAGAACCATTGTTAAAATTTCACAGCGTGATTCATGCAAAGAATACTTTAAGAAATTAGGCATTCTTACAGTTCCAAGTTTGTATATACTAGTTTTGTTAAGCAAGTTCGCAAAATAATATTTATCAATATGAATCACAAAAAGAAAGAGCTGAGAGAGAAAACACGAAGGAAAGGTAATAAAAGTAGAATGGTGCCTAAATTTAACACAGCAAAGCATTGTTCACGTTACCAAGTAGTGGAATTATATAATAAGTTACCTACTGATTTAAAAACTTTGGTGTATAACACAAACTTATAGCCTTAAAAAACAAAACTGAAAGCCTTCCTATTAGAATAATGTTTATATTCTGTAACCGATTTGAATGATCCCAGATAATTTGTGTATGAATTATCTAATTTGATATTGACATTTAATTTATTTGACATTTGATTCAGTTGGCATTTATTTTAATTGACATTTGATTTAATTGACATTATTTTTAATTTGATTGACATTTGGATAAAATTTGATTGACATTTAATTGGAATTTAATTGACATTTAATTGGAATTTAATTGATTTTTAATTAATTAATTACGTCTTTCTACATCGTTCTCACATATATGTATAATTTCAAAATTAATGATGTAACCAAGATTTTGTAACAATATTTTGATTCAAAAGAGTGTCCATGGAGTTTCTTGCCCGTTCTTCTCCATAGAGATCTACGCTAGGGAATGGGCAACTACAGTACTTTCTCAAGTTATTATGCCTTGTGACTGGGACTGTAGCTTTGTTTTTTATTTGTAATTTTGACATTCAAAAGTGCCGTAATGGTCTAATTGAAATAAATGCTTTGAATTAAATTTGATTGACATTTAATTGGAATTTAATTGACATTTAATTGGAATTTAATTGATTTTTAATTAATTAATTACGTCTTTCTACATCGTTCTCACATATATGTATAATTTCAAAATTAATGATGTAACCAAGATTTTGTAACAATATTTTGATTCAAAAGAGAGTCCATGGAGTTTCTTGCCCGTTCTTCTCCATAGAGATCTACGCTAGGGAATGGGCAACTACAGTACTTTCTCAAGTTATTATGCCTTGTGACTGGGACTGTAGCTTTGTTTTTTATTTGTAATTTTGACATTCTAAAGTGCCGTAATGGTCTAATTGAAATAAATGCTTTGAGTTTGATTTTGATTACAACTGACATTTAATTCTATTTTATATTACGCAACATAAAATAGACATACATAGTTGTTCTTTAGCGCAGATACGCTAACACCACGTCTATTCCATGATGGGTAATTATGTAAATGGTAATTTAAATGACATTTAATATAAATATTCATTTAATTACATTTAGTTGACATTTAATTAACATCTAACAAGCATTTAATTTACACTTAATTCTCATTAAGTTTTCCTAACATGGAATGGACATGGTTGTGTTTGAGCTTTTTATGGTTGGAATATGAACAGTAATTTAGTTGACATTGATTAACGTAAAATGAAATAGACTGTTGTCTTTGTGCTTTTTATGATGGTTTGACTTTTTGTGCGTTTTATGGTTTTTTATTGCTGACATAGTAATATTTTTTTGTTTGCTATGTATTTGATTCTGTTATGATTGAAATGTAATTATTTTGTAAAATTCGAACACAATGTAAATTGTTTGATGAATGAATAAATAAAGTGCACTCATTGGAATTACTAGCTACGTCATCAGAAAAGAGCTACAATTTTTCATGAACCAGTACTGAGCATAACTCTATAAAGGAACATAAATCAGAAATGCAAATAAAGAAAAACCTCCACACGATGCGAACGTTCTCTTATCGTTTCCGAAAAAAACGTAGAAAAAGCGAAATTACAAAAATTCATTTGGCCAATGTCCAACGTTCATCTGCTAAGGGAATTCCTGAAATTATCCAAAAATTCTCTTTCCTCCAGGGAGAAGGATGAATTAAAATTTATATTTTGATAAAAGTAGGTTCGGGTAGAGTGTCAATGATCCAATTTAGTTAACTGACATCATTTGGTTAATATCTTTAATTATTTCGGTTTCGGAGTTTCTCAAATTCATTGGTATAGAATAGACAATGACAGACCCGTGTTTATATTTATATTTTACAGGCAAAACACGATTTGTATTTTCATTTTAAGGACTTGTGATAAATGAAAATCGTCAAGGCTTCAAACTAATTTTATTACAAAGTTTAGGCATTGTTTATAATTTCAAATTTACGTGTAGGTAATTATTATCAAAATCAGCAATTAATTTACAAATTAATGAAATAATAGTAACCAACTGGAGTTGAATAGTCTAGTAAGCAAAATTAAGTACTAACTAAGAATGAAACGAATAATTTAATTGGGTTGTTCCAGTAATGGCTGCTCAACATAAATTCTGCTAAAAACTTAAATAAAAGCTATTCTTCACCAACACGTCCAAATCCATTCAGAACTCAAAGTCAACTACAACAAAAAAACCGGGCAATAGTGTTCGGAGATTTTAACATTGATCTTTTAACCAGAGACAAAAATACTAAACAATATCATGAACTTATAAAGGGAACTGGTCATACATTACTAAAAAAAATCACTAAGAAATATTGTACAAGAGAATCGAATACTAGAAAATCTATTTTCATGTTAGTTTTTATCTGAAAGACGATCACTTCCACATGTCAATAGCTGACTCTTCAATGTCAGATCACAAACAATTATATATTGAACTTAAAAAGACTAAATTCCCTCGAAAAATACGAACCAAATACGAAGCCATAGATTTTACGAAACTATATGATATACTAGAAGCGGGGGGCCGCTTCTAGGTCGTGTCGAATGCCCATGTCACATACATTCCTATCAAGATCGGAGACTCTACGCTCGAAGTTATAGACTATTATGTGTACCTGGGACAACCGGTCCAGTTACGTAGGTCTAACTTCTAGAAAGAGGTCAATCGTTGAATCCGACTCGGCTGGGCAGCGTTCGGGAAGTTGCGCGGTATCTTCTCGTCCAACTTACCACAGTGTCTCAAGACGAAAGTCTATGACCAGTGTGAGTTGCCAGTGATTTACATACGGGACCGAAACGTGGTCGCTCACAACGGGCCTCATCAGAAGGCTTAAAGTCACCCAAAGGGCAATGGAGAGGGCTATGCTCGGAGTTTCCTTGCGCGATCGAATCAAAAATGAAGACATCCGCAAAAGAACCAAGGTTACCGACGTAGCCCGAAAAATTGCCAAACTTAAGTGGCAGTGGGCAAAACACATTGCTCGCAGAACGGATGGCCGAAGGGGCTGAAAAGTTCTGGAGTGGCGACCACGAACCGGAAGACGTTGCGTTGGAAGACCTTCCACTAGGTGGACCGATGACTTGGTGAAGGTTGCGGGAATCCGCTGGATGCAAGTCGCACGGGACCGGTCAATGTGGCGACACTTGGGGGGAGAGCTATGTTCAGCAGTGGACGTCTTTCGGCTCAAATGATGATGAAGCAACAAACCTAGAAGAATTAGGCGATGATTACGCAGTACTAGAAAACAAACAAAACAAAAATCATTTATTTGCATAAATAAGGTACAGAAGGTTGGTAAAATATATGAAATAGTTCTCTTAGTCTGCCTTTAATTTCGGCGTGCAAATATAAGCTAAAGTTAAAGTTACATATTTATTATTAATTTAAATTAATTATATATCACAGAGAGCAGCGGTGGCCGAGTGGTGGCGGCGAGTGTTCGAACCCAGACAGGCGCATTACTTTGTGTAATTTATTTCATCACCCTTGCTCTCAAAACGGTGAAGGAAAACATCGTGAGGAAACCGGCATGTCCTAGAACCAAAAATTCGAAGACATGTGACATCTACCGATCCGCGCTGGGCCCGCGTGGTGGATTATAGCCCATTCCCTCATAGAGAGGAGGCCTGTGTCCCAGCAGTGGGAACATTAATAGGCTGATGATGATGATATATCACAATCATGCAGTCATTAAGCTGATAATCTCTTTAAAATTGTATATTTGAATTAAATAAATGTCAAAATAACATCAATACTTAATTGACAAAAGTAAAACAACAAAAACCAACATCCAGAACAAAATCAAAATCAAAATCAAAATCAAAGCATTTATTTCAAGTAAGCCAGTTACAGGCACTTTTGAATTGTCCAAACAAAGATGAAAATTAAATGTAGCTACAGTCCCAGTCACAAGACATAAAAACTGTGAAAGTACTGTAGTTGCCCATTCCCTAGCGTAGATCTCTATGGAGAAGAACGGGCAAGAAACTCCATGGACACTCTTTTAAATCAGAATATTGTTACAAAATCTTGGTTACATTCATGTTGAGATGGTATATTATGTGAGAACAATGTAGCAAGATGTGCACGTTAAAAGTGTCCACAGCAAAAACACACAAACAAAAAAAAAATACAATTCAAAATAATTCATTCAAATAAGCCATGGCAACTAAGAGATGACCAGTCACAACTGACAGCGCCCGTTCACGGACATGACGCATGGATCAGCACCATTCAACTCAACCATTTTGAAGGGAACTAAATGATCCGACACATGCGCCACCATCAGCGAGACATTTGAGTGAGCATGACATACTCTAAACCGCCAGGGCACATTCAAGTCAAGAAAAGACGTAGGTTTCCAGTGAATGATAGCTTTCTAGTACATAGTACTCACACAATATGGGCTATGCATTTATATAATACTAAGGAGATTGAATCTATACAATGCAAAGATAGTTGTACAATCTTCAGCAGCTCCAACAATACATTTTAATGCTATCAATTTATGCGCCCCTGTCCTTGTGGAGCAGGACCAGCATTGAGCCAAGCATTTTTATCAGCGATATAATCGCTCAACTTGTAATATGCTTGCTTACATAGTGTGCGTTTAATGCATGTTTTAAATTTCGTCTCATTCAGTTCCAGAATACTTTGTGGAATTTTATTATAGCATCTCAAACAGTACCCCATGAAAGATGAGTCTACTTTAGCGAGTCGGAAACCTGGCTGAACTAGTTGGTCCCTATTTCTAGTACTGTAATTATGCCTGTCACCCCTTTTACCAAAAAGGTGCAGATTTTTTCTGACGTACATTATGTTTTCGTAGATGTATTGACAATGTACCGTCATGATGCCAATATCCTTAAACAGTTCCCTTAGAGAATCGCGCTTACGAAGATTATATATGGCCCTGATGGCTCTTTTCTGCAGAATAAATATAGACTCAATATCTGCAGCCCGTCCCCACAGTAAAATGCCATAAGACATTATACTATGAAAGTAACTAAAATAAACCAGTCTAGCGGTATCTACATCAGTATACTGACGGATTTTTCTAATGGCATAGGCTGCTGAACTTAGCCGCCCCGCAAGAGAAGTCAAATGAGAACCCCATTGTAGCCTTGAATCAAGCGTAATCCCCAGGAAAACCGTTTTATCTACGAATTCAAGTTTCTCTTTATTCAATATTATATCACAATCACTACTTTTAACATTCGGTAAAGCAAATCTTATGCATTTGGTTTTTTTTTTCATTTAATACCAAATTGTTTGCTGTGAACCAATTTTGGACCTGAAGTAGGGCATTATTCGCGTCATCTAGATTTTGGGCCCGCCTATTTATCTTAAAAATTAGGGAAGTGTCATCAGCAAATAACACCATATTTTGCGGTTGGTTTTTCAGTAAATAGGGAAGATCATTTATATATACTAGAAAGAGAAAAGGACCCAATATTGAGCCTTGTGGAACCCCCATTTTTACTTTTAAACCCTGTGAATTAACACCATTTATTTGAACATGTTGTTGTCTATCATTCAAATAAGATTTTACCAAACTAAGTGCAAGTTTACCCAGTCCGTAATGCTCAAGTTTCAAAAGTAATGTGTCGTGATTTACACAATCAAACGCTTTGGAGAGGTCACAAAAAATTCCTATGGCGTCTTGAGACTCTTCCCACGCAGTAAATATGTGCTTTAATAAGGTTACACCGGCGTCAGTTGTACAACGTCCCTTGGTGAAGCCATACTGTTGATCATGTAAGATTCTGTTGGTGTTAAAATGATAGAGCATTTGATTAAGCATTACTTTTTCGAAAACCTTGCTAAAACTGGTAACACGGATACAGGTCTATAATTATTAGTATCTTTACTGTCTCCGGATTTGAAAAGAGGTATGACTTTACTGTATTTCATTAAATCAGGGAAAACTCCTTGGTCTACACATAAATTAAAAATTAAAGCTAAGTAAGGGGCTATAGTCTCAAGTATGGATGTACAAACTTTGACAGACATTCCCCATAGATCTTCGGTTAGTTTGATTTTTATTTGCCGGAAAGTTTTAATAACTATCATAGGGTTAATGTGTTTAAATTTAAATTCAGCCAGGCAGCCAGACACATTCGCCTTTAATAAGCCAATTGAGAGTTCAGGTGAGGAAATAAGAGCCTCCGTTGTTTTTAGTGGTATATCGGTAAAGAAATTTACAAATTCTTGAGCTACTTCCTGATTTGAGCTTTTAGGACCACACGCTGTATCTAATGTGTAGCTAGTGTTACGTATTTTCTTCCTGTTAGTCTCGTTATTTATAACTTTCCAAACTGTCTTTATTTTATTTTCTGCTGTTTTGATCTTGTTGCTAATGTGCAGTGCTTTAGCAACCTTGCACGTATTTCTAAAAATTTAACCTACCGCAAAACGACTGGATAAATAGAAACATAATTGATGATATTAACCAAAGAAACACATTGTGGACTGAACTAAAGAAGAATCCAAAGAACACCACCCTGGAAGCAGAATTTATCACAAAAAGAAAACACGTTTCCAAACACATGCAAGATACAAAGAATCTTTTCTACTACAAAAAGTTTAGTGATTGTATTAATAAACCTAAGAAAATGTGGAATTTGGTTAACATTGTAGCAAACAATAAAATTAAACTAAATTGTGCTCCTTCAAAACTAATAATCGACTCGAAACACATTATGAACCCAAATGAAATTTTCCAGATTTTAAACGAATACTTTGCCACTATTGGATCCATTTTAGCGAATGAAATACCTAGATCATTTCACGATGATCATACACATGCTTTACTAAAAATTCCTCCCGAAGACACTCCAGTGTTATCAACTCTTGATCCGTGTTCTGTGACTGAAATATCAAAAATGATATCAAATGTCGACCCTAACTGTAGTACTGGATTAGATGAAATTAGTACCAAAGCAGTAAAATGCATAAACAACTTAAATGCGAACAATCTGAGCAACTGTTGCAACAAATTGCTAACTGAAGGTCATTTTCCCGATACTCTGAAAATGGCAAAGGTCACTCCCATACACAAATCGGGTTCAAAAATGGACCCAGGAAACTACCGACCTATTTCAGTGTTGCCTGTATTGTCAAAGATATTAGAAAAAATTCTACACGAACGATTGTATAAACATTTAACTACTATTAACTTTCTTTCAGACAGACAATACGGGTTTAGACCAAAAAGCAGCACACCAACAGCTACAGTCGACCTCGTTACTAAAATTAAGCAAAATGTAGATGGAAAAAACATAGTCCTTGTTCATAGTATTGATCTCAAAAAAGTGTTCGACACCGTAAGTCACGAATTGCTACTTAAAAAGCTAGAAACGATCAAAATTACCGACACTGTCCTAAAAATGTTCCATTCCTATGTAAAAGCAGGTCGCAAGTAGTTAGAACGGATAATAACCATCAAAGTTGCACATTACCTATAACGTGTGGAGTTCCCCAGGGATTAATCCTGCTCTTGTTGATCTGCATAAACAATATTCAGGAAATTCAATTACATGGCTATCAGATAGGCAGATGACACTTGCTTATTTTATTTCGGACCTTCCATTTATGATTTAGTTTCCCAGGCTTAGACGATTTAAACACTCTTTTTTCATGGTTTCAATATAATCTATTAACTATAAATATTTCTAAAACGTGCTGTATCTTGTCTATGGCAAAAAATAAAATAATAAAAACAAATAAATAAATATCGCTGGACATTAACACACAGCGCCATGTAGTGCCACACTAAGCAACGAGACTTGTGTCGTGGACACCAGATAGTTGATATACTACATAGCTACTTTTTGTTTGTAAATACATACTTATTATACATATATACATCAATGACTCGGAAACAAATGTCCATGCTCATCACACAAACATTTGCTCCAACCGGGATTCGAACCCGGGACCCTAAGAACGTAAGGCAGCCTCACCACCGCTGTGCTATTCGGGTCGTCAAACGACCCACACCTCCACATAATCCTTTAGTTATCAATAATATACCCTTACAGCAAAAATCTTGTGAAAGATATCTTGGCTTGAGAATGGATAGTTCTCTATCGTGGACTGTTCCCTTGGATCATATAAAAAACGAAGCTTACGTCATTACTTGGATCCCTCCGAAACATACTTAGATGTATTCCACATAGATTGCGCCACACAGTCTATAACGCCTTAGCAAAACCTCACCTACTATAACTGGTTGAAATATGGTTGTATGAGTGACTTTGTGTCTTTTTTGAGAATAAATATTTTTAAACCCAACCTAAACCTAATGAAATGAATAAACTACGACATATAACGAAACCTCCCATGTTTCCTCCCAAACGTTAATATCGCGTATAACCAGCCTGCGAGTGTAGTCTGCTCAGTGGGCCAGCAAAAATGTCCAATATCTCGCAATGGCGGGCGTCTTATTACCCGGCTAATTTATATTGCCGCTATACTGCTTGCTGGGGCGGTGGGAGCGTGACTCGTCGATTTAGAAGGGTTATATGGCTGCCTTTAATGGGGTTTTATATTGAAGGAGTATTGAGCTGTTGGTGTAGAAGGATTAGTTCTGTAGTGAAGGTTTCTTTAGATTTTTCTGTAATCGCTCATATTGTGTGCGGGAGACGAGATCATAAGAAGGATAATGTAGGATTTCCTCGGTATCACAAACATACACAATTATCACATGTAAAAAATCACTTATTGAAATAAGCATACTTTACCTTTCCCACAGGCGTTTGAGCCTTAATCTACCCTAAGGATCCACACCGGTTGATGGCATATTATGGCAATCATGTCACTGGCCAATATAAGAACACGCAATGGCCCCTTGAGACCACAATATAAGAACACGCAATGGCCCCTCGAGTTCCTAATACAAGAACTTGCTACATTCTGGTAATTACAAAACAGCACTGTTAAGGAAAAGTATTATGACAATGGATCCTGCCATTTATAATAAAATATCTCATGATTTTAAGGATTTTTCTGTAAACGTTTTTAAATCTAAGGTAACTCTACTACTTTTAGGCAAAGGTTACTACTCAGTGAAAGACTTTTGACGTGATAACGTCTTATAAATCGATGAACACCGGCTGCACACACGAAAAAGTGTCACACCGTCACGCGCGCCGCGATCAACGCCCAGCCCAAACCCTTGGACCTGCAAAACTGAACATAGTGCAGTTGCACAGTGGTTTCCTTTATAATGTAGACAAGGAATAAGGATGGATTTTTCGAAATTCAACCCCTAAGGGAGTTAAATAGGGGATGAAAGTTTTAAGAAAGTCCGTCAGTTTTAAAGTTAGGATCTTAAAATTTTGTGTTTTGGCTGACGATTAAGTCTATGACCGGTGTGTGTTGCCAGTGATTACATACGGGACTGAAACGTGGTCGCTCACAATGGGCCTCATCAGAAGGCTTAAAGTCAGCCAAAGGGCAATGGAGAGGGCTATGCTCGGAGTTTCTTTGCGTGATCGAGTCAGAAATGAAGACATCTGCAAGAGAACCAGGGTCACCGATGTAACCCGAAGAATTGCCAAACTTAAGTGGCAGTGGGCAAGTTACATTGCTCGCAGAACGGATAGACGATGGGGCCGAAAAGTTCTGGAGTGGCGACCGCAAACCAGAAGACGATGCGTTGGAAGACCTCTCACTAGGTGGACCGATGACCTGGTGAAGGTTGCGGGAATCCGCTGGATGCGAGTCGCACGGGACCGGTCAATGTGGCGACACTTGGGGGAGGCCTATGTCCAGCAGTGGAAGTCTTCCGGCTGAAATGATGATGATGATGATGTCGATTGAAAATTAATTTATACGTACGCTCTCATAGTTTTTGATAATTCCACCCTTTTTTTTCGGATAGGAAATCATCAAATGATTTCTCCCGCTCTGGGCGGAGCAGGAGGGAGTGGCAGACTTTTACTGACTAAAACCCATCCATGTTCCTTCATCGCCCTTTGTGTTCCGGGGTCACGGTATCTCTTTCGAACAGTCCCGCAACCCCGGCAGGCATCGGTCCTTGCGGACCCCTTCCTATTGCTGACTCTCTTTGAGGCGCGCGTGTAACACGGACCGTCGACACGGCCTGTCATCATGGGACGGACGGACGGCGAGCTATCCCATAGCCCACCGTCCACAAGCCCGCGCCTACGGTGGCCGGGGGCCACCACGTGGCCCCCGGCCACGGCGACGCCCGGGGCGTCTCCCGCGGCAGCCGGGACGCTGTGAGGTTCTCTCCCTCTCACGTTCCGCCACCTCCTTCTCTAGCATTACTGCTTCGCAGAAGGAGGTGACGGCATCCCATTTCGTCTCGCTCCGAACCATGGCTTGCACCAGGGCCGGACGCGAGAGGTCGCCGCCGCCAATCGCCGCTTCGAGGACACGGCGGTGCTCTGCCTACGCGGGGCACACGCGGGGGGGGTTGATCCTCGCAGTGGAAACACCCGGGCGTTTCCTCCCGCCCGATTCGGTGCAGGAACCTCCCGAAACAACCGTGTCCGGTGAGGACCTGCGTCAGGCGGAAGGTGAGGACGATGGCGTCTCTCAAGCCACTCCTCAAAGAGGGGACTTACCGCCACTATTGTGGCGTGCCCTGCAAGGGGTTGCGACAGTCGCTCTTTCCATGTCGCCATGAAATCACGCCAGAAGTCTGTCCGCTGCGCGACAATTTGCCGCGGCAGCGGAGTTTCCCCACGGCATATGATACCCCTCCTACCGTCAGTGAGGATCCTGGAGGTGGCGCATTCCTAGGCCCTAGCACATGGCCTCGGACTTGGGCAATGCCACCTCGAGACCCAGTTGCCGGATCCTCTCGACGACTATCGCAACCCCGCGTCTCATTATTTCAGCCGCCGCCTCGTGCGAAAGTCAAAAGTTAAGTTAAGTTTCGAGTGTTCTAGGCGTATGGTTAGAAGCTAACACAACGGTGTTGTTAGAATTTTAATCCATAAGGGGGGCTAAAAAGGGGGATAAAATTTTGTTTTTTAAGTTAAAATCATGAAAAATGACGTCATCACTTAAAATTATCGTTCGTAAACCGATTTTACAGACAGCCAGTTATTTTTTTTAATAATATGAATTTATCCAGATTATGATTGTTTTTAATTGCAAATTTGACCATGAAAGACTAATGTTGTTATAACTACTGACTATAATATTATTAATTGACTTCACTTTAGTTTCTGTTTTGTTTTCTTGACATTGTTTTTTTTTAATATTTTAATTTATGTAATAATTTGCACGCTGTAAGACTGGAATGCTGGTAGACTGTGGCCGATCTCATTAATTTATGTACAACATCTTATACCTGTACCTACATTCAAAGCAAATAAAGATCTGATTCTGATTCTAATCTCTTAAATGTATCTATCGTACGAGTAAATGTACCTATATATGTCTCTTTAATCTATGTACAGAGTTAGCGTTACTGAAATTGAACTAGCTATCACACTCATAAAATAAATTAGTAAATGGTATGTTTTTCCAGACAGGATGTTAAAACGTTAACCTTATAAAAAACCATAATTATCTGTCTCACTTCACTTACAAATAAAAACTAAACCAAATTGAGCATATTTCCACACATATTGTTTTTGTATTTCAACAACTGCAAAAACTGTTCCAGAACAATTCGCTAGTAAGTCTATATAAATTTCAAAGTTCTAAGAACCTCCACAAACTAAAAAATTATAACCCTCCTAAAACAACAAAACGTAGTAAAGGTCAACGTTTTAGGACTAAAATAAATAAAAGTCATCAGCTGCGTCCAGTGAGTACTAGTGTTATTTAAATTGCTGCTATTTTTAATTCTAAGTGTAGGCAGTTCTGTTTCCAAGTAATTTAGTTTATTGTTTTATTTGGAAGTAGCTTTCCAATCTACTTGGGATCGACTGAAATTGGTATTACCCTTGGGTCGTTTAGATTGTCGTTCGGTCGTTCGTACCTATAACTGCTAAGAGTAGCCGAGGATCCAGTTTAATTGGTGCGCTTGGAGAGACATAATTACGCCCAGAAGACTGCTACGGCCTGATGATGACGATGATAGCAGTTAAAGCAAAAAGTAGCAAATTAATACAGTTTTTTTTTCGTCTTCATGTCACACAGGCCCTTTTTCCTAAACTTGGGGTCTAAATACACGACTTTGGACTTGAACGAAGAAAAGAAAATATAAAGAAAGACATTTTTATATTCGTAATTAAGGCCATTACTCTAAGACTTAGCCCGGCAGTAAAGAAATGAGAGAATAATCTAAACAAACAAGAGCGAAATAATGCTGAAAGTAAGTTTCATCCGAAACTACAATATTTTTATTGATATGTTCCCATTTCACAGACGACCCCCGAAGGATTAAGTACTTATCCTCGCTGTACAATGTTTTTCACAATAAATTCCTATCTTTAATAACAAGTTCACGAACTAACACAGAACAAGTAAATACAGAAGGTTCATTCCTTTGACGAAGATATAAATTCAAAAAAAAACAAAAGCAAAGCGAAAACACAACACAACCCGACCTCAATCGTTTCACATTACGTATGGCTTTAGCAACCAATCAAGGAAGAGGTTGGACTATTTTTTTTATTTTCGCCTGCACAAAATAATCAGCCTGACGCAATTCGAATAACTTACTTAAACAACATTACTTCAAGTCGACTGTGGAAAATAGTAGCCAGCTGGCGACATTAATACCGTTTCTTTATTTATTCCATGACGTGGATCTTCTGCCACAGCTTCATCCAAAAAAGTTGTCCAAATAATATTTTTAGTGCGAAGACGAGTGTGTTATTTACGAGCCCAATGCTGAACTAGAAGTGTAGTAAGAAGACGGCGAATAAAACTTTATTGTGGGCGATTTGACACAAATATTGAACCTCTGCAGTAGCTCGTATGTTTTGATGTTCAGGACTTATGATTCTGCGGCTTCAGGTGCTTTCTTAGGAAGTTTGTTATGAATGAACCCACTTTTCTAAAACGTTCTAAAAATACTGAAAACTTTTTCCTTTTCCGTTGAACGTCATAGATATGAAATGGCAAGTTTCTAGTATAGAAAAATGGATAGAGTATCTTACGCAGCTCAAGCATTATTATTTAAGATTAGTTTACATGGAATTTGTGAATAGGAGAATGAATAAATTAGTAACATGACTTGTTGCTACGGAAAATTCCACGCCTTCTGATTTTTACAATAATTTGATTTAGAGAGATACGCAGTTTAATAAAAGTACCGATATGTTCTTACATAGTGGTTTTTTAACTGTGTTAGTAAGACTTCGATGTAGCGATCTTCTTATTACCTTTTCATACCATTTTCGGAATGTTTAAATAAACATTATCACCAGATCGCATCTACAAAATTCAACTTCATACGAAATCCAATACAAACTGAAGAGAGAACAAAAGTACTCGCGATGAGAAGCGAATCCTTTATAAAGTGAGCTGAGACCTTTTAATGTCGGAATCAGATATTCTGATTGAGCTTCAAGTATTCTTAAACAAATATTATTCTACATTGCGATTTTTGAGGTCCATCCTACCCACCATTTTAAGTTCTTCTCTATTTTTAAAGCAGTAAAGTTGATTTTCAGATGGAGGGTTTAATTCTGTATCTTCTGCAAAATGTCCTATTTTAGCCCGTCAAAAAATACTAATTTAATTCGCCAGTCCTAAGACAAAGGCTTTTAACCGTTTTTTTGGGTCGTTTCGGAGGAATCATAGGCTCGGCCGAGCCATCTTTGTCTCGCAGTGAATAAGCGTATTTCCGACCGTAAGGGAGAGGTTACATTGCGGGCGGAAGCGATAGCGTACATGAAGCACTTATTTTAATAATCTTAGTAACAGAATGATACCAATGTAATTAGTGGAAATCTGTGAGTTTTATTTTTAGCTTAAACATGATTGTGTTGTCTTTGCTTGTGGGTGCAGTGCAGTGTTGTTTAGAGACTATTTTTCACTGTTCTTTTTTATAGATAAAGACTTGCTACTGTCTTCCGCAAAATAGAAAAAACTAATGAACTATACAAAAAATATTTCAGTGATAAAAAGTAACACTATTCTCGGTTGGCACGATTTTACTTTTTCTTCTTAGAATCACGTATCTACGTTTGCTCTGGGAAACTCCTTGCCATGAGTAAACAGTTTAACATACAACGCAAGAAAACGTACAAAAACCCGCCCCACTTTTCCACCGACCAGCTAAGTCGTCGCTACATCTGTCTGTCTATCACACACAAGCCCTCTTCCCCCTACCCCCCTACCCCCCCCCCCTGCCCTACCATCGCAATCCAAAACACATAAAGTGTCACTTGCTGTAATCCTGACATTCGCAACAGTCTTAACTAAGCTGAATAACCTCGACATTCACTTGTTTCTCGGACACCCTAATTAGCCCTGTTTGGCCGCTGAGAGAATGCGTTCCTGACAGGTCGTGAGCGAAAGGACGATGTAACTTTGAAGTGGCGAAGAATTTATGATAAACATATTTACTATCGTTTTTTTGCCCTATTAACAAATAATATTATTAAAAACAATATCAGTAAATCAAGTAATAATAAAAAATTTATAATTTCGCGCTAAATTTATGTTTAATAAATAAGAAAACAATATATTTTTTAATTCATCCTGCGTTGTTCAAAGGTAACGTCAAATGTTTATTTTTGTAGTGATGTGCCAAAAATAACTAGGTAGTTGAAACGTCATCTGTCGTTAAACTATATAATAATAAGTTTTTCTTGAATAATTAAAGAATGCATGAATAATAAAGTAAATTATATTATAATTTACTTTAATTAGCTTCGTCCAAACCGAAAATAAGCAATGCGGAATATGAGTACCAAGCTGCTACTTTTATATTTCTGGTAACAAATGGCAACCCCAAATATTGACAAATGACGTCAATGGCCTCCATTTTGTAAAACAAAAAACAGTCGTCTGTTCTTGTCTTTTCGTGCGCATAGACTACACTCTCCAGCATAGCTATTCTCAAACGCTTCGATTTGATTTCGAATCGACAAGTCGTATGTCTATCTCGCTCGCTTTCGTAATGCTAAAAAAAGACAGACATACGACATGTGGAATCGAAATTGAATGGAAGCGTTTGTAAATAGCTTTGCAGTTCTCCAGTAAGTACCTCGATCTCGTTCTGTTTTTCTTGTGATCCGGCTTTCGTTTAACTGGCTGTTCCTGCTTGTAATAACTACAGACATCAGCGCTAAATTGGACTTCGATTGTGTTGTGTTGTATCTTTGGTGCATAGAATGCCGAAACGTAGACAAACATTGAAAAGTCAAACCCGTGAGCTAGTTATCAAGCTACAAGATTACTTTGAGCGTGAAAGGCTAAATGGCGGACCATTGATACCTGTCGAACAAGAACAAGAGCGCGTCTCTCAGGCACTCGGGGTAAGCAAACGAACGATAACAAATCTTAATAGTGAAAAGTTCGGCCAGTTCGGCACGGAAGAAAATATTTTACGAGCACCGAAGAAGAAACGCAGAACTAAACCTGTGACAGATATTGACAAATTTGACGCCATTGCAATAAGGAATCATATATACGGTTATTACTCGAGGAATGAATACCTTAACAGGACAACGCTTTTGACATCTTTTCAGTATAAACCAACCGACAAAAGAAAAGTTCTTTTAGAGCGATATGATATAATTTAAAAAGAAAATCCTTTTTAAGGGAAACCAAAAAAATAGAAAACTATGAAAATAAGCCAGCACATGTAAGATATGAAATTGATGAACTGGCTCTGGTATAATACGGTCATCGTGTTCTCAGAATTCCTCCATATCATTGGCAGTATATTGCGATTGAGCGAATCTGGGCGCAAGTCAAAGGTTACGCAGCCCGGCACAATACTTCTCCACCATTCGGCACGAAGAAGATGATGAGCTTATTAAAAGAAAGCTGCGGGAAACTCACACAAGATGACTGGGCAGAGGTCGTCGAAAAATCTGAAAATTTAATAAAAATTTAATTTGAAACCTTTAGCCGAGATATCAGAATTGATACTTTGATTGATAATCACATAATAATACATGTTGGCGAACATGATGAAGACAGCACCTCCTCAAGCGAAACGGAGTCAGATTAATTTGATAAACTTGAACCCAGTCGCAACTACTTACTCAAAATATTATTGTTTATATTTTATATTAAATATTCCACAATATTACTATGCATTTGCGCTAGTTAAATTCGGAAATAAGAAAACAGACAAAAAAGTGTTAAAGCTATTCTTGTTATGGGTCGGTTAAAAACTATATCTTTTACAATTGTAATAGTGTTACCTAATGTCCATCACTAGTCATGACCAACTGACAGACGTCAGGAACGCATTCTCTCAGCGGCCAAACTGTAATTTTATATGTGCCTAAAATTTGCAAATTAAGTTAACATAATATCACGCCTGTTACCTGAAGTGTTAGGGGGTGATACCCACATTGAGCCAGTTACGTGTCAACCGGACACAAATTCTGACTCCAGTCTGCTACTGAGAATTTCCTAATAGAAAAACCCTGCCTAACCCTTCGGGGATTATAGATCTTAAGTTGCGTTTGCATTTTACTTATAACAATGCCTGTAAGTACCGCATTCATTTCACACCACATCGCCTAACATGGGCG
This sequence comes from Xestia sexstrigata, assembly GCA_941918905.2. NCBI lineage: Eukaryota > Metazoa > Arthropoda > Insecta > Lepidoptera > Noctuidae > Xestia > Xestia sexstrigata. Next base: position 19,335,319 of record OW799221.2, on the reverse strand, counting down.
ACTAACACAATACGATGAAGTACCCAAGTACTACCTGTAGGTATACGCAATACATTGAAACGTTTTTGGACTTAATTAAGTCACGCGGAGACAGATTGTCGGTTGTCTGAAGCATACATACACTCGCACACACATACATTACGTACATTTACTACATAAAGGTTTGTGTTGTAGTTCAAACGGCCGGTGCTCGCTGTGGGCAGAGCTGCGGTGGCGCGGGTTTGTGTTGACTGGGTAACGACGCGCTTTGATGTGTTACCAGCTTTATGTGCATAGTTTAGGAGCTGGGGGTTTTGCTAATTAGATGATTAGAATAATAAGATTAGTAATTTTTCATCTGCCTAGCCTTTTCCCAACTATGCTGGGATCGGTAGCCAGTTTAACTGGATGCAGTTGAACTCCATTAGTTAGTTAGATAATATATTATGTAAGTCTATACATTTATATAACACGAGCAGCGGTGGCCCAGTGGTGGCGGCCCCGACTTACGAACAGTAAGTCGTGGGTTCGAACCCAGACAGGCGCATTACTTTGTGTAATTTATTTTATCACCACTGCTCTCAAAACGGTGAAGGAAAACATCGTGAGGAAACCGGCATGTCCTAGAACCAAAAATTCAAAGACATGTGACATTTACCAATCCGCACTGGGCCCGCGTGGTGGATTATAGCCCATTCCCTCTTATTGAGAGGAGACCGTGTCCCAGCAGTGGGAACATTATAGGCTGATGATGATATATTTAATTCAGTACAAGGTTTTTTTTTTTTTTTTTAATATTTATGTCTTCCTGCTGCATGCCAGAGGTACAGAGACCGGCGTTGTTATGGTGCTTGGGGGACGTTTGTCTAGCACTCTGTCAACGCCTGATAATTTGATGTTTATAACTTAGCAAAACACCCCCTTTTGACTTCCAAAAAGCCCAGTTTTCCATGCTAATCCTACTTCTTAGAGTCCTTTATACGATCAGTCATATTTCTTTATCCGGATCTAAATTAGTTTTTATCTGTGTTCGGTCTTTTAATTTTCGAATTTTAACTTACTGATCTATCAGCAACTTTTACAACAAAGCAACACGTTCAAATATTCCACTGAACAACTTTCAATGCTGCTAGTTTCGTAATTACGAATTGCAACTGCAAACTCTAGCGCGTCAGCAATCGGAACTTAAAATTGCTTAGTTTTACACAATCCCCATTCAAATCCCGCGCCAGCCCGGGATCCCGCCGGAATCCCGCAAACACATTCCGTACGTGTTACGTCCGTTTTACCGCTTATATTGTTAATTTGTACATTGTTCCGCGTTGTAAGATATTTCGAAGACCTTTTGCGATTCTGTTGTTTGCATGTTCTGGTAATTTGAGTTGGAAATTGTGCGCTCGGCATTTGTGGATTAAGCATTTCAACCTACTTTATTATTATAGCTCTGAGTAAACGTAAATCAACGACTAATTAGGAGCATTCATTTGCAAACTTTTCGCTATTAATAAAGCTCTTTTGAACAATCTTATTTAATTTATATTTTTCCAATTAGCTTTCACGACAGAAAAATTATATCTAGAAAACTAAATGCAATCAAGTTGGATAAGCCAGAAAACTAACAATTAAAGAGATTTCTTTGAATGCAAATTTAATTAATTAAAGAATTATAATGGAATAAATGGAATTTAAATGGAAGCAACATAAGTCCCGTATTTTATCTCACGACGTTTTATCTAACTTAATGAGTTACGTGAGTTTCATATAACTTCCAACTGTCTCGCTCTTACTAAAAAAACATAGGGCGAGACAGTATGAATTTGCTAACGATACTGTCTTTGCTTTTTCAATTAACACCAACCACTGTTTGAATAAGGCCTCTGTACTTGCTTAAAGTTTTAAATAAATAAGTAAATACTGCTAAAAGAAAGGTGGCTGGGGAATTAGGGGTAACATTTGAATTTGAGCTGTCATCCGGTGTTCCTTAAATGTAACATCTGACAGCATACACTACGTGACAGTCTGTCAGCGATAAAAAAAATAAAAAAATGGTTGCCTGTAAAGTCGATTTACGGACGATAGTTTTACAAACGTGATAACGTAATTTTTCATGATTTTAACTTAAAAAAACAAAATTTCATCCCCCTTTCACCTTATGGATTGAAATTCTAACAACACCGTTGCGTTAGCTTCCAACCATATGCCTAGAAGTCTCGAAACTTAACTTAACTTAACTTTGAAAATTAAGGACTTTCCATACACAACTTCATCCCCTTTTTTTTAACCCTTTGGGGTCGAAATTATCAAAAACGCTGAGACACGTATAAATAATTTTCAATCATCAGACTAAACACAAAATTTTCAGATCCTAACTTTAAAACTGACGGACTTATATACAAAATTTTATCATGGGTTGAATTTCGAAAAATCCTTCCTTATTCCTTGTCTAAATTATAAAGGGAACCACTGTGCAAAACATTGACATTGACTTTGATTTGATTTCTTTGACATTGTAATTCGAATTTGTTGACATTGTATTTATTATTATTTTGTTTTTATAATTATTTTTAAATTCTAATGATAAATTGTGATTTGTATTTATCTCGTGTTTCGTGTAATTGTCATAGGGGAGAACCTGAAATAATAGTACATTATGGTACAAGTGTGTAATGTTGGTGATTACCGCGGAGGCGCGATTGAGACCCGAGCCGTCAGGCGAGGGTCTTAAGAGAGCCGAGGACGGTAATCATCAATACACACGTGTGTCATACGACGTTTTTCAACACACTTGTGAAGAAAATAATACAAAAAAATCATTTTATTTAATAGATAATAGATATTTTTGTCCTTGGAGTTTTAAGGTAGTAAACTTTCCATAACGTTAAGGGCTTCACATCTTATATCGGGCAGTGTACAACATAAATCATTTTCTTCATAACTAGTACTTGTAGACATTTTAATAGATAAATAAATATAATTTCAACAGTGAAAACAAGTTTATTTATTTATTTTATTTTAGGAAAGCTTACAGACTAATAACATAGTAGTAACAAAATTATATAACTAAATTGCTAATAGTTTTCTTACGGTGTTTGCTTTGGTGCAGAATAGATCAATACCGGGCTCACAAGAAACTTCGTTAAAACTGCGACTGGCTCTTGGAAAGTACGCATTACGTCTATAATTAGTGTTCGCAAAAGGCACATGTAAGAGTGGTCTTTGTCGCAGTCCCATCTGATTAGTGCGCAACGTTAGTTTTGAAACAAGTTCAGGACAGTCGATTGAACCATTTGCGATATTAAGCAAGTAGCATACATCTCCAATATGACGTCTTCGGTCAAGTGGTAGAAAATGGTACCTCCTGCATCGGTGAGTGTAATCAACAGACACTTGCTTTGCCCTGTAATCAAGGTATTTAAGAAATTTTCTCTGGATGCCCTCAATACGAGACTTGTAGATCCCGTATTGAGGGTTCCAGACTTGTGATGCATACTCAAGGTGGCTACGTACGAACGAACAATACAGTACTTTGATCGGTTTTAGCGATCTGAACATGCTGAGGTTCTCATTATAAACCCAAGTGCTTTTGACACCTTATTTACTATACTATTAATATGCTGATCGAAGAGTAGCTTCCTGTCTTGTATAATACCAAGATCCCTAATACTATTGACTTTGCCTATATCGATATTGTAAAGCTTGTATGTGGAATCAATTATAGACTTCTGACGAGTAAAAGTCATGTGGAAGCATTTTGAAACATTCAGTTCCAGCCGGTTACGTATACAGTAATCTTCAAATCTATTCAAATCATTTTGTAACAAGTGTGTATCAGATATGTTTCGGATAATTTTATGAACCTTCATATCGTCAGCATAAAGTAAAATATAAGAAAGAAGAAGTTGTGAAAAATTTTTCGCAATGGCGGGAAAATTAATCAGTTTTCCTGTGCGCGCGCATCTAACAATGGCGATCGGCCATAGACTACAATAATGAGGATTGTTTTTTTTGGCTTCTGCGGATAGCGAATCCACGTACAAAATGGGGACATCAAAGTTTTCCTTATTACAAAGAAAACAAAAGTTACATTTCAGTGAAATGAGCAAGCAATAGGTACATTAATTTATTTGTACTATTGAACACGATTTTTTATATATAAACTTTTGTAGGAACAAAGCAACAAGCACCTCAACCAAAAAAAATAACCCTTTAACTCACTTGTGAATAATAGTAATGAAAAAGTCACAGTTTGATTATAGGTGTCATTATGTGCCTAATTGCGGTGAAATTAGGGCCATTTTTATGAGCAAGTGTGTTGAAAATGGATTTTATTTTTATTTATTTTAAAATTTTAGTTTCCATTGGTTTGGGCTGGGCGATGATCGCAGGATTCGTGACACTTTTTTGTGCGTGCAGCCGGTGTTCATCGATTTATAAGACGTTATTACGTCAGTAATTTCAAATTTTTAAGATTGACATTATCAACCGAAATACGAAACGCTTTGAAAGTGATGTCTACTTGTCTAGCACCCCATATTATATTGCAAGGAGCGAACAGTAGATAATAATATTATTTCTGCATTCAACTGTTTGATTTTGAGATTGAGTTAGTGGAAAAGGGTCGACCAAAAACCATATGATGAAATGATCAACCTGAGATATTCAATGGAAAAAATCTTATGAACACACATGATTGTATTAACTCGAGACTTTATGCGATGGGGATTTGCAGAAACTATAGAACGCCACCTGCTACGATCCTGACCTCTTCTTCCTCATCCTTGCTTTGTTTCGTCCACGTTCAGACATCTGGTCAAATGACCAAATGTTTTGACTTTGTAGATAGCTATACAAACAAATTGACGATAAATTAGTGTAACCACCCGCCTTGAACGATTTACGATAGCTTGCTCCCACTGAGTTATGCAAATGCCACGACTACTTCCGCGTTCAGCCAAGATTGTTAGCGATCGTCGCCGCGGTGTATCCGCCGCACTAAAGCATTTCCTTAAGTTACCGAATAACATTAATGATGATTGATGTTACCTTGGTTCAATGTCGCTCGAGTGGTTGACAGTTCGCATTATTATGTTGTTTTGTTGATGCTCTTTAGTACATTTTGTATCGAAGATAATCTATCTAAGAGTGCGTACAGATTTGCTTAATTTTAACTGAACGGAACTGTCATTTTAGTGATCAATTAATATCAAAGTTTAAAACGAGTTAAATTGTAGGCAACTTTAAATTATTTCTTACATGTTGGTTATTGGCATTCTTTTGAAGGGATAGGATAAATACTGATAGTTTATACATTTCTGAAGAGGATGTCGATGTGTGATTTACCTGAGAAACCAAATTGAAAAGCCTGATGAAGATACTTAGGTATTTTTTCTACAGACATGATAGAGTTCTGTTTTTAATAATGTTAACCATTTTATAACGATACATAATCCCTGAGCGTACCATAAAAACTAATTTTATTCAAATAAAGTACCTCATATAAAACAAGTCAAGTCAAGTACAGCTAGGAGGAAAAAATCATATGTTACATTTTCTCTATAATGACAATTCCCACATGGTAAAAGTTGTTACCTTAAGGAGTCTTCTATCCTCGTCGAACTATATAACGTACCGACGTACAAATTATTACATCTTGTGCAACCTGGAAGTAATAATGGCAGCTTGCTATTTCACCTCTTCTCAACATTGTAGAAACTGCAGACCATGTATTTGAACAACCTAATAATACTGTGAGAACTTTTTCCTGCCCGAATTAAGGTAAACGTTGCTCCGCTTGGCCGAGATTTGTTCGTGTCTCTGTCTTATTGTACTTGGCAGTTTTGCGACAGTGACAGAAATAATGCCAAGGTTAGCTGTTACGTAAAGGACCGCCCACAGAGCTAGTGAGATTAGGCTCTCAGCACAATATTATGATGGTTATATAAGCATCAAAATACGTGAAATATTATCATTACTAATAGCAACATCATGTAAGTAATTACTTAATACCGAAACACCGAATCGGTTGCCAAACAACGTGATTAAAGCAGCTTCTCGTTCAGCACTGTAATGTATACGGGATAGACTATGAACTTAATTTAATGGCAACAAAACATTCCATAAAATTAATAATTTATGCTTTTATTGAACGTTCCAGAAACATTATCATTAACACTTAAATCTGAAAATATACCATGTTTACTATTTTCGTTTTGACTTCAAATAGTAAACATGATAGATATCTCGTTTTCAGTGTGAATGTTCCAGAAACATTTTATTTATTACTGACATACTAATGGCAACTACTGAACTGTACTGTTATCATTTTATTTGTCAAACATAAAACTCCCACTACCACTGCCATATTGACATAATTCAGTAGACACTATTCACTATTCACTCACATAGCACAGATGATCTCTCTATTCGCTCCACTCGCGACAAATAACTTAACCTAACTTAAATACATCATCTACTGGCGGCATCTCGGTAATTGCAGCCTCGCAGAGAATCGCTCTGTCACGCGTAGCACATCGTAGCCACATTGCCACGTACCACTGCTACGCCGTAGCACAGAGCGATTGACTTCTGCTGTTACGTTTTGTATGAAAGTCGTGTGAAGTGCTCGCATCACAGCTACTTGAATGAAATAAAATAAAATCAACACTTACAATCAAATGATTGTAACTTAAATTTGCCTGTTTCTTGCTGTACAAAAAATGCAGGTATTTGTTGCTCCTGTCCCATAACTAAATTTCTTCGCATTAGAATTTTATTTAGTGCTAAACATTGTTATTGAAAGTCAACTGCAGTTCATAAAGGGTATTTTTAGTTATTCAGCATCATCATTGTTTATGGTCGCCGTTATTTATGTTATACATTGTAATACAATACACAACTTAGGCATTAAAGTACTCCTCCGCATCATTGTCATCCGGAAACGTGCCCAGGAAACTGGCAGCATTGCCACGCTGAATGGCAATGCTAATTCTTTGGCTAAAGAAAGAGCCAGCCCTCTGGTCACGCGAAGTGTCGACCAGTCGGTGAGAAAGGTGAGAAATTTCCTTAAAAAGGAGACGCGCACTCGAGCCCCATGACCCGAGCTTTTAGACCCCAAACGGCTCAAAGATATAGTTACCAATCAGGTTACAGTATAGTAGTACAGGCGCAGGCAAGAGCTGGAAGAATTATGTCGTTAATACTGGCGTGCCGTGCAATGCGACCTGCGCTCCTGTAGCAGGACAGGCCATGGTGTCCGAGGCTGTCGACAGCTTCACCGCAGTGACACCGATGCGGAGCAACACAAGGTGCGCCTAAGCGTAGACTCGTAGCGACCCGAAACGATGCGTCATCGATCATAATGCCAATGGTGAATGACGGAAGTTCCTGAAGCCAGAAGCCCGACTCCCATTCCCCCAGGCCAGGAGACGGGCACGCTCCACAGTATTGATTGACGTGTTTAAAAGGATATTCCGTACAATACTGCAGAGCGGCACGTCCCACTGCCTGATCAATCAATCAATCAATCAATCAAAGATCAATCAAATCAATGAATGAACCACAAATAAAAACCTTTTTAACCTCTACTGAGAGGAGAAAAGCGGAACATTGTATTATTCTTCAAGCTAGTGACAAGACCTAAGTAATTATTATTATATCAACACTTCTTTACAGTAGGTACAGACATAAAAAATCTACGTATCATTATCATCGTTTATCAAACAATAAAAGTGACATTATCTTTCATCGGTCGGTTCAGATCCAGACAAAATCTAGATAAAATTTAATAGTATCACTTAATAATTTAGATTAAGATACATCAAAACTGGAGCGATTTTGTTTCAAGACCGTTTTGCAAGAGGACGATAGTGTGTGGCTGTGCAGTGATGGAGAGCAGACAGTTGTTTATATTGTGTGCGGCTGTGAGCCTGGCGCTCGCCGGGAAACATGACGCGTACTCCAGGTAGAATCTTAATTATTATGAGATTTTATTTATTAGTTTTCTATCGTTTTTATACACGAAACGAGTAAACTTTGCTACGCACTTCCTTCGTCTTGTCAATTACCGTGGATGTAGTACAAAATTATTTATAGGTCTCGAGCAAACCAGTCTAACCCTAAACCAGCAGTGCACGGCGTATATCTCCACAACATATCGGACTTGGTAGCTGCTGCAGTGGCCCTGGTGCTGGATTGCTTGATGTTGAATTTGAAACTTTGGGTTTAGATTTTTACCTATATACAAATTAAGTACCGTTTGGAAATATTGTTCACGTCTATTAGGATGCAAGGCGGGTTTAATGATATCCCTAACGTTAGACCATATAAAGACGAAAATCCAACAACAAGCTCAATGTGCCAACATTGAGCTTGTTGTTGGATCATCAATGTTCTCAGATAACCCACTCCACCTTCCAGTTACACAGTTCATGGCGTGTGGCTGCGGAACTCAGCGGATGCGGCAATGCTGCAGCGGCTGGAGGAGCCACTGGAGCTGGACGTGTGGCAGCGGGGCGCACCGGGCCAGCGTGAGGCACTGCTCATGGTGGGGCCCGCGCACGAGCCGGCGCTGCTGCAAGCGCTGGACGACGCCGGCCTGACGCACTATCTGCATGTCGACAATGTCACCAAGTGAGTAAAGAATTTGTAATTCAAGATTTAACCAACATAAGACCATAACATCAAACCTGTGTTCCCTAAAAGATAAGGCAACGGTGAACCTATATAGCCACATCAAAACAAAGAGTGAGTATCTAGTTTCTACGTAGTTTCTTGTTATGATTCTAATGAGATTTTAATGAGATTATGGTCTTGTTGGAAAGGAAATATAGTCTAGTTTATTTGGATATAAAAAAAAAATACATAAAAAGTTAATAGTTTTTCATAAAATTTATATTTTAATAGCAAAATATCCGTTTTTATCACTGTTTTTCAAGTTTTACATTTATGTTTAGTCTCAAATAATTTTATTTAAACTTCATGTACAATAGTGGTATATAGGCGGACTTAATGCCACAAGGCATTCTCTACCAGTCAACCTTTGAATTATAATTTTATATCTTGATTTTTGGTTTAATAGTTTCCTTATCTATTCTGTAAGTCACTGTAAATTTTATATAGCTATTACCCTTGTAGTTTGCGATCGTCAAGTGTTTTTATATAACGCGTCAAATTACATGCAAATATTTCGTGAAAATTCGCGAAACCGCGCGGTTCGCGATTTTGGGTCACGTGACTTACTGCGATTTTGAGAGTATAATTGTAATACATAGTGAAAAATAATCGTCTATGAAAAATGGACTGCAAAAAACTATTCAATAAAATATTTTGAAATGGAAATGAAATAAAACATAAATGCCAGCACTATTTCATCTACACTGCTGACAATTTCACGAATCGTTAGCTCTAAATGAAAATAATTCTTTGAATGTTAATATTTTATTCTCTCCTAACAAAGCATAAATATTTTTAGCAAATGATCGACATAATATTTTCTTTCGCACTGCTCTTAATTTTTTTCTTATTTTTAGAGCCCTCGAGGAACACGATGAAGAGTTAGCAATGTGGAGAAGTACTAGAGCTCAAAGGATGGTGTTCCAGGATTACTTGCGTTATACTGAAGTATGTAACCTTGGGTTTGTGTATGATGCTTGAAAAAATAGCTTGATTCCAAAACATAACTCACACTTGTAATACTCGAAGGGTTAGGCTGAGGTCCTATTAATACACCCACATTTTGCCAGTTATGTATAAATCCCATGTAACAGGTGACCCTGTTCCTAACAACCGGGAACACATATAGACTCCGTGGCTGACCTCTAGAACAACGAGGCAGTTACAAATTCCGTTATAATATTTAGCATTATGACTATCTTTGGTTATCAGATCGATGCGTACATGGAGAGAATAGCGGCGCAGTACCCCGACTTGGTGACTATAGTCAACGCTGGAAAGAGTTATGAACAACGAGATATCAAGTACTTAAAAGTTTGTATCATTCCTATATCTAGCTTTACGGGATCTGTTTTTACATTTTAAACATTAGCAATAAACATTAAATTTACTGTGATGTATGTGTACTAGATATCAACGACGAACTTCGAGGACCCTAGCAAGCCAATCTACTTCATGAACGCGATGATCCACGCGCGCGAGTGGGTGACCACCCCGGTGGCGCTGTACTCCATTTACAGGCTGGTGGAGAGCCTGCGCAACCAGGACCGCGACCTGCGCACTGATGTGGACTGGATCATCCTGCCACTCACCAACCCCGACGGATACGAGTACTCACATGAAACCGTGAGTTCACCACGCGTACCTATAACAGTGCAATCCACCAATCAATGCAATATACAGTATCAACATCATGTAGCCGAAAATACTTGAGACACGCAGATGCTTGAGGAAGACTAATGTTCACATTAAACTCAATCAGGCATGAATATGACAACTAGTTTAATACCTCTCATTTTCTCGGTTTCCTATGACCTTCACTTTGTCATCAGTTCACATTTTTAGACCTCCGAGGCCTGCATGTCCAAACATCTGTACAGTAACGTAATACTTAAGAATCAATTCCTTTCAGACTCGTCTCTGGCGTAAGACAAGATCGGTTAACGCGGGACTCAGTGAAGATTGCTGGGGAGTAGACGGCAACAGGAACTTTGACGTCAAATTCAATACCACTGGAGTCTCGACCAACCCTTGCGCTATGACCTACCCTGGAACCCACCCCTTCTCGGAGCCGGAGACCGGGTACATCAGGGACATACTCAAGGAGTATAAGGACAAGATCCAGATATACATGGATATCCACAGTCACGGGAACTGGGTGTTGTTCGGTTATGGGGACTACAGTCTACCACCCAACGTCGCTCAGCTGCACCACGTTGGTGCCGCCATGGGAGCCACCATGGATGCGCTGAAGCTGCCTCAGGCTGATTACTACAGCGTAGGAAATAGTGCCACTATCCTGTACGGTAGTTCAGGGAGTGCCCAGGATTATGGTCAGGTAATTCCACTAACACATGCATTATTTAACAGGAAACATATGTAGGATTTTTGTTTAAATTTGCAAGCATCAATCAGGGTTTTATTTTAATTTAATCCTTTATGGCTCAGTGAAATTTTTTTTATTGATACATGTTATGTATTTTTAATCCGGATATAATCCACCAACAATATTCCAAACAATAACGAGTCAGTATTGAATACTCGATCGTTCGTCGGCACGTCTGCTGCAATCGAGCGAACTAATCTTATCGATCACAATTTATTGTGTTTTTGATAACAACGTTATGATGGACATCGATTACTGCTGATTCATTGTAGACACACATTCTGAGCACGTATTCAACATGGCTTGTATTGGTGTAGCTGTGATAGATACGAAGAACGTTTTTTATTATTGGTATGAACGTCTTGGTCGTGATCAGAGCTCATGATTTCTTTTGAACGTTGATAATATTGTGTTTCAACAAATTGTAGCTAATAAATAACAATGCTAGTTCTAAAACACATAGCTTTAGTTTTTGCAGTTTCAATTTATCGTTAAGTAATCGTAGTCTAGTAGTACGTTAAGTTTCGCGATGACAATGTTTTTCTGGAGGTCTAACTTACCTCTACTTCCTATTTATTTATCAAATTAAAATGCCATAAGTACGATAATTGGTAACTAGAACAATTATTTCATTTTAATTTCTGAATCGTTATAAGATATACGAGTCATTGTAACACAAGATTCCGATATCGACCCTGAAAGATTAATTAACAGACCTGCCAATAAAACTAGCCCCGACAGATAAGGAAAAACTAAAGCCAGCAACATTTCGACAGCAGATGCTTAGCTCAACGTAGCGTATCACTCAATGGCGCGGCAGAGGGAACGCGTGCGTGAAACCGGGCCCGAGCCAATTGTGCGGCGTGATCAGACGCGGGCATTACCGGGCGTAGTGTGATCAGACGCGGGCTTTACCGGGATACACACAGGATCACAGTAATGAGGACGTTCTGTATTTGGGGCTTGAACTGATGTCTATTTATTAGCCATCGGATGGCAGGGTTGCCTTCTATTCGATTTTTGTATTCGATTTTTGACTTTTTTGATCTTTTATCTTTAACACTCGTTACAAAATAGTCAGGGGCCCGAAAGTCTGACAACCAGTCTTACCAAGGGGTAGTATGACCCAGTACTAACTGGGTTGTGGAGGTCAGAACATTGACATGAAGTCGTTTCATGTATAGTAGTAGTAGTAGTAGTATTCGACTGCGTCCTGTTAAACGGGAAGCCGACCCCAACGAAGTAGGGAAAGGCTGGCCTACACTGACTTAGACCTAATCACGACGAATAGTTTGTGTTATATATTTGTGATGCTTCATTTCTTCCTAGAAAACGGGCATTATACTAATTATACACGGTTCATTTTAATTACTTACTTTATATTCTGGTCCTGCTTAGTAGTTTTATTAAAAATATCCATAAGTTTGAGACAGAAGAACAGAGACATATCAGAACAAAAACGCGAACATTTATTCTTATTAATAATGTTAGTTCTTAATAACATACATTAAGTTTTTTTTGTAACAGGACTGCCGAAACTCTCACTCTGTTCAACCCTTTGAAGAAACAAACGTGATGTTAATTTATTTGAATTTATATTGAAATTTTTATATTGACAATTTTTTTTTTTTTTTAATTTACGACTATTAATGTTATGGCCAATGTGGAATGTGTTATTAATAGATTTTAATTTTTTTCCTGACTTTACGATGATTAGGTATTTAAATCATTGGTAGCGTCGAAAATATTCCCGAACATAAAATAATACTTAATTTGGTCACTGGCCATTTCTTTAGATAGGTAGGTACACTTAAATAACGACACTCCGCTAGATAATTTTGTGTTACATTTATTATTGTTATAACCCACTGTTCGACACAAATGTAAAGTTGTTGAAGAATTATTATTAAACATAAACATGACTTCTTAATTTTTAAATTGTTGATTTAATCTTTTACTCTGGACGCTCTTAATGTCCACGTCTTTCTACATCGTTCTCACATATATGTATTATCTCAACATGAATGCTGTAGCCAAGATTTTGTAACAACATTTTGATTGAAAAGAGTGTCCATGGAGTTTCTTACCCGATCAATCCCTAGCGTAGATCTCTAAGGAGAAGCCATAGAGATTAGGGAATGGGCAACTACAGTACTTTCTTAATATTATGTCTATATGTTATTATGCCTTGTGACTGTGACTGTAGCTTCGCTTCTTTTTGTTTTCTTGACTTTCAAAAGTGCCGTAATGGTCTAATTGAAATAAATTATTTGATTTGAGTGTAATGCCCGTTTTCCAGGAAGAAATGCAAAGAAAAGTATGACACAAGTCACAAAACACATGATACTATAATTATATGATCATTATGTGACTTACTACTTGTGATTATTATTATGTGACTTGTTTCATATTTTTTGCTCACAATAAACACAATTACAAACAGTAAATTATTGGTTGGTTTTCGATTCTTTGCCTGTTTGAGTGATCAATCAAATCTGCTAAAGGTATCACGATAAATATATTTTAATAGGCATGACAACAGTATCAAAAAATTGCAAATCTATTTAGTCCGTCAGTTAGAGTATTGGAATATAATGGACAAGTATTTTTTGTTTTTGTAAATCAATGAATATTGACAAAGATAAAACGCATCAAAACTCGCGAGTCCCCGGCTCATGACGTCAGAACTAGCTAAAAATTATACCAAGGCGTGACGTATTGAGAATTTTAAAAGCCTCATATCTTCGTCAATTTTGGTTTACGTAACAAAAGAAAAAATATGTCTCCAATATTTTTTGGAAATCTATCTGACGGACTAATTAGATTTTTTTTGTCGTCTTGCATATTATATCTACTTTAACTCAAACTCAAACTCAAAACATTTATTTCATCATTACGGCACTTTTGAAGAAATACAAAAAATACAAAACTACAACTTTTCAAACAACAAACAACTTTTCAAAAATACAAAAAAAAACAAAGCTACAGTCCCAGACACAAGACATAATAACTTGAGAAAGTACTGTAGTTGCCCATTCCCTAGCGTAGATCTCTGGAGAAGAACGGGCAAGAAACTCCGTGGATACTCTTTTAAATCAAAATATTTTTACAAAATCTTGGTTACATCATTCATGTTGAGATTATAGATATATGTGAGAACGATGTAGAAAGACGTGCACATTAAGAGCGTCCAGAGTAAAAGATTAAATTAACAATTTAAAAATAAAGTAATTAAAATGAACCGTGGCAGCTAAGAGATGACCAGTCCCAACTGATAGCGCCCGATCATGAACATGACGCGTGTATCGGCGCCATTCAACTCAACCATATTGAAGGGAACTAAATGACACACCCGCCACCATCAGCGAGAAATTTGAGTGAGCATGACATTCTCTCAGCCACCAAGGCATATTCAAGTCAATGAAAGATAACTAAATGCAAATGGTAGCTTTACAATACATGGTACTCACACATGTGCTATGCAATTATACAATATTAGAAGATGGAATCTATACAAAGCAAAGATACTTTTACAATCTTCTGCAGCTAGCACAATAATTTGTCCAATTAGTTTTCCCCTATGGTTGTGGACAGTACCCCATAAAAGATGAATCTACTTTAGCAAGCCTGAAACCTGGCTGAACTAGTTGGTCCATATTTCTAGTAGTATAGTGGTGTCTGTCACCTCTTTTACTGAATAAATGCAGATTTTTCCTAACGTACATGATATTTTCATAGATGTATTGACAAGGTACTGTCATGATATTAATTTCCTTAAACAGTTCTCTTAGAGAATAGCGGCTACATAATTCATATATGGCTCTGATGGCCCTTTTCTGCAGAATAAATATAGACTCGATGTCTGCAGCCCGTCCCCATAGTAAAATATCGTATGTCATAATACTATGAAAATAATTAAAATAGACTAGCCTCGCCGTATCAAATCAGTAAATTGGCGGATTTTTCTAACAGCATACGCTGCTGAGCTCAGCCGTCCTGCAAGAGATGTTAAATGAGGACCCCATTGAAGCCTTGAGTCGAGCGTAATTCCCAAGAAAACCGTTTTATCGACAAATTCTAGTTTCTCTTGATTCAATACTACGTCACAATCACTACTTTTGACATTTGGTAAAGCAAATCTAATGCACTTTGTTTTTTTCCCATTTAGTACTAAATTATTAGCGGTAAACCAATTATGAACCTGCAGTAGGGCGTTATTTACGTCGTCAATATTTGTGGCACGTCTGTTTATCCTAAATACAAAAGAAGTATCGTCAGTAAACAACACCAATTGCGGGTGGTTGTTAAATAAATTGGGTAGGTCATTTATGTACACAAAAAAGAGGAAGGGACCCAATATCGAACCTTGTGGTACACCCATTTTTACTTTTAAACCCATTGAATTTACACCATTTGCTTGGACATGCTGCTGTCTATCATTCAAATACGATTTTACTAAACTGAGCGCAAGTTTACCTTAACCGTAATGCTCAAGTTTCAAGATCAGGGTTTCGTGATTTACGCAATCATATGCCTTCAAGATCACAGAAGATTCCTATGGCATCTTGTGCCAACGCAGTCCAACGCAGTAAATAATATGTGTTTTAATAAAGTGACACCAGCGTCAGTCGTACAACGTCCTTTGGTGAAACCGTACTGTTGCTCGTGTACGATTTTATTGGTGTTAAAATGGTAAAGCATTTGATTGAGCATTATCTTTCAAACACCTTGCTGAAAACCGGCAACACGGATACGGGCCTATAGTTATTGGTATCTTTACTGTCCCCGGATTTAAAAAGAAATACACTTTACTGAATTTCATTAGATCCGGGAAGACCCCTTGATCCACGCACAACCTTTGTCTTGTCCGCAGGCGGAGGGAATTCCATTCTCGTACACGCTGGAGCTGCCGGGCTACGGTTACAGCTTCCTAGTGCCTCCACGGTTCGTGGACCAGATCAACGAGGAGACGTGGCAGGGCATCGCCGTGACCGCCAGACTGGCCAGGGCCTACTACAGGGCGCGGTACGACGCCGCCACTACCACTCCTGCTCCTACCACTGATACTGCTTCTACTACTGCTGCACCTTAGGTCAATGAGAAGACATGTTAGAGGGTTCACGTATTTAAACCAGCCGCTACTACTGAATGATGCTCCTACTACTGCTCTCAAACCAGTCATGGAATTTTTTTAGTCAATTTTGTATTTTTCTAATGAAATAAACCTTTTATTTATATGAGTTTTTTTGTTTTGATCGATGGAGTACTCTTATAAAGTGACGCCTACACAATACCTACTGCAGCGATAAAACAAAAAAGGTTAAATTAAAACATTTTCATCTTCGTTATTATGACATTATGCCGGCTATGATTCCCGAAGGGTTAGTCAGAGGTGTACCTAGTGGCGGTACCTTCATACAAGCCTAAAAGCTTGGCTTGCCCTTAGAAAAAAGGGGAAACTTATTGCACAAATTCAGACTCGGTGGCTACTACTGAAAAATTCCTAATGAAAAAACCCAATATAATAACACTTTGCCCGACCTGGGAATCAAACCGCTCAGCAATCGCGCTTGGGACCACTAAACCGAAGAGTCGTCTTCGCTAAATAAGTAATTATTCGTACAATAGAATCGCAAACCTATGACAAAGTTTACAATTCAACTCAACTAATTGCCATATAGGCGGATCACCAATGGGACCCATTTAATAGTTTGTAAACAAAGTTTTACTTTTGTTGCCGACACTACAATATCAATTGAGCTAATAATTATAAATCCTTAATATTTTTCGAAGATTTGGCTGACTTTAATAGGGTAATATAATAAAAATTCAATGTGTTTCGCTAGCAAGCAATTTATTAATTGTGTTTTCCGTACTGTATTGAAAACAGCTTAGGAAGGACGTCGTTAAAAAACGTGACCAATATGATAAGCCTCCTTTTTATAAAAATCTAAATAAATCATCCTCTTATTTTTCGAATGCTGAATTTATTCAATACGTAGAAAGGTCCACCTGAATTAAAGTAATTTATATTTAATTTATTAAACGAACAACTGTTATTATGTTATTTGAATCGTGTTTTGTTTGAAACGGTGTTATCTCGTTTTGTTTACGTCTGTTGGTTTTACGCATGTTTATTGGTAAAATGCTTTGTTGGTTTTTGTTTATTCATGAATGTAAACCAGAATTGAAACAGGATTTTAATTACTATTGTGACTAACTAACGGCACAAATCGAGTTTATTTTTGGACAATAGTCTTCCTGTGAATATTTTTTACCTGGGACAAATATTACACGTCGGTGCTCTCCTATCTCGATAGTACTACATCGTTTACGGTCTTACTTAATGGTCATACACACACACGCTGGTTTTGAGTACTGCATAGTAATAATACGATCTTTTTGACTTAACCATCTTGCTGCTTGATGTAATTTAAAACTTTACTATAGCCTGAAATGTTGAAGAATTTCCATTAGAAAACTGAGATACTGACAGTACAATGAAAAGATTTGCATTTAAAATATTAAGTACACTGTGCACTCTCAGAATAAATTGTGGTCAATTCAAACTTCACTAAGTTCTCAGGAGTAGCAAATCTTTAGCAACTTTGTACCTATCTCGATGAAAATCTTAGAGCCCACCCTTCAGGGTAAACAAGCTTACTGTTTACTTAAATATATTTGCAACTAGAACGAGTTCAAGAATTCTTAAGCCTTATTATAGTGGTGTCGGTGAACGAACAAGTTCTTTTAACTAAACCCTCGCTTAACTTCTAAAACCTTTAGTTCACACTTTGAGAGAACGGTGAGAGCAGACTGAGTTTAGATACGGCGATTAACGCGCGGTGCAAGGAGAACAGTTTTGGATAGCACGTTTTTATTTTATTTTTTACACTACGGTAAAAACAACTACGGTGAAGCAAAAAGGAGTCAGGTTTTTTTAAGATTACTCATGAAGTGCAATTTGGCGTTTTTCTAGGGGATTGCTCTACCTACTGTTGAATATTGCAAATTCAAATAGTTTATTGTGGATCTTAGGTTCATAAGATGTTGTGTTAAATACAGGTGTCTGCTATGTCCCGCCATTGAGGCATACAAAATTCATGTCACAAGTTCGGTAAAAAATACAATACTTAAAAATAATCAAATTAAAATTAAATTTAGATTATATAAAAATAAAATTAAAATACAATACATCCAATTTGTCATGCAAAATTACATACTTTATGATTAAATTATCAAAATTATAAAATACATATGTCAGATTAACAAATTATTCATTCAATGGATTTGCTTCAATGTATTGTCATCTAGAAATTCTCTTACAGAGTAATAACATTTACTTATCAATAATTCGTGTAGTTTTATTTTTAAGATATTTAAATCGCTCATAGTTCTGAGAAATGGTGGAAGATTATTAAAGATATGTGGGCCCATACAAAAGTTGCTTTTGTGCAAAAGCTTTGTTTTACTGGCTACGAATGCGAAGTTTGTCTTTGTGTCTGGCCTATAGTATTTTGATGCTATACTTACACTTTACATTCATCATTCATAATACTATTTATCATCCTTTTTTATTTTTTTCTATGCTTACACTCAACAAATCGATCTAAATACGATTCATTAACATAAAAATAGCTGAAATAAAATATTACTACCCATAATTTTCATGTGACACATACGTCAAATTATCAAACTGTCAGTTACTTTTTATTTCTCTCTCTGGCTTAGTCTATGATGGTTACTTTTTGGTTTGTATAATTTAAATTATTTTCATCAATATGTGCGGCTGAAACTTCGTATGTTATAGATTATTACGATTGTTTAATAAATAACTTAATTTTAAATTATATTTATAAAATTCTTTACGCACTCATGGATATGTCAAGGAAGACTACTTTGAAAACGAGCTTACGAACCGCTGGAAGCAGTCTACCATGGGATCTCAGATGAGAGGCTTCAGAAAGCAGCTTGGTTTTTGCTGTCACGTATCTATACTACCCAGGGGATCCAACTAACGATTCACCTGGGACCTCTACTCCCGATCTTCGTAAGCTGTCTTTGTGCCTGCCACTAGCGCTTGTCTCGCAGAGCTACCTCAGGGTAGCTCTTAGGGCCAGAGGTCAGCCTCTGGCCCTAAGAACTACACTGGTGCCTTCCTACAGAGCTGGCCTGGTGCGTGACTCTGAAAACTGCACGACACCCTTCCAACAGAGTTTCCCTGAAGCTGTCCTGATATCTGACCTGCAGTACTACTCAAACGCATGTTCCTGTCTCTCCTACAGTGCTGAACTGATTTATCACCAAATAAGTGCGTGATCTATAAAACTACCACCTTCATACTTTCCATAGTGCGTGCTAGGTAGGTCTTTTGGTCTTAGGTAGGTTTTTTTTTTATTTTTTATCTCATCTGTAAATTCAATTCTTTCACTTATTAAATTTTAATTGTACAAGTCTGCTTATACTCGTATGTCCTTTTATTTTGATAGGATCAAGTAGATTTGCTACAGGCCCTAGTGCAAAATTCAAACAAATTTGGATTTTATATTATGAACATTAAAGTTTCGTAAATGTATACACAAGGGAGAGTTAATACTTTTAAATTAGTGAAATGTGGTCTGCATGGTGTATATATTGCACATCGATCTGATACACCGTTTCTGACCCCAGAATATGATGCCGTCGCGTATGATTGAAGCAACATAATATTATCCATGATAGGCAGTTAGTAGTGCAGACTGACTGACAGTGTTCCTTAGTCTGTAAAGAGCATAAGATCTCTAAGTCTTTTACAGACTTGCTCAATATGTGACCTCCAATTTACTTTGCTATCAATAAAGACACCTAGAAATTTGGTTACATCGATTTCCTCTATGCTTCGTTTAGAGGATTTTTACACCCTTTATAAATTAGAAAAAGTGGTGGGCCTAGAATGCTGCCCTGACACCGGAAAGGATATTTCTTACCTCAGACACAACGGTTTCTTTAGTTCTGGTAGTTAAAGAGACTCTTTTTAATTCTACCATCTGTTTTCTGTCATTCAGATATGATTCAATTAATTTATAAACGTTACCTCATACGCCATAATCAAAATGCATATAATTTACATTACCCTACTCCTTTTTGCATCATGCTTCACTTGGGTACGCGTGTCTCATTCGGGTCTATCGTGTTATTATGTTGCGCTCCTACCTACTTATCGAGGCAAGTCAATTTGCTATCTTCTTCTTCTTTCTACCGGAGATGGCAAAATGATTGCCTCACCAGCAACACTGTAATTGAACAGGAAAAGCCCTTCCCCACCCTTCGATGTCCTTTGCAGTCCCGTCTTAGTATTTACATTGCGCGGCCATCGCCCCGTCTCAGTCAGTCTTTAAGCGGTTTATAATGTATCGCAGTTCGTGCGAAGTTTCTCGTAAACTTGTCATTGTAACATGCTGTTGGCTTGCCACAGGCTTTTTACAACTTTAGTTGTGAAGTCGCTAAGTTTGGCTAGATTTGAACAAGTTTCAGATTTTTTAAAGTGTTAAAGTTGCCAAGTTTGAGAAATAAGTTATAGTGAGTTGCGGTTTCTTTAGAAGATTATTCGTGAATTAAGAGCCATTTAATCTAAATACCTCAGGATATTTTGTTATGAATACCTACATTTGTAGAAAATACATATAAACCGACAAGATTTTATTTGCTAGAACCTTGCCAGCTTTTACTAAATACCAATTTGTCACAAAAATTATATTACAACAAATACTCCTATATTCCGTGAGGCAACAAAAACCACAATAAATATTAGCAATATACTCGTAACTCTAGAGGTACTTTAACCAGCACCAAGTGTGTAAGACTGTGTCGAAAAGGAACAGTAAGTCCACACCATTCAAAATGTGGCACAGGGGTTCTTATGATATCTTTTTTTTAATGGGAAAATCCTCTTGGTTACCCTCCGTCTGGTTCAAGCGGCGGCTTACGTCGGACCCTAACCGACTAAAAACTCACTATTCCTACTAATACCATGTGTCCGAGGCCCGGGAGACAAAGGTACATTCGCGGGCACCACCGACGGGTTCTCATGACGTTACCTAGGTGGATTGACTAAAACATAATTATGTATCTCACAAAATTTCATTGACATAAATATTCGCAACTACAATTTATATTTTCAAGAATATATTGGCAGCGGTATGATGTTAACAGGTGCTTTGTTGATTTACTATTGAAAAAAAAAATCATTTAATTTTATTGAAAAACTGCAAAATAATAATCTTTCAAACAAAAAAAGAATCATCCAAATCGGTTCACAATTGGCTAAGATATAGCTGAACATACACACAAAAAAACAGACGATTTGATAACCAGCTCCTCCTTTTATAAGTCGGTTAAAAATAAGGTAACTGAAGTTAGTTCGTATTTTGCCGATGCGCTAAGAGATCCTTGTACAGTTATAGGAGTGAAGACGACGCAGGTAAGTGAATCAAACGATAGTAGGCTGTTGATAACTAATGTCACAATAAAAATTGTTGTCCCTCATTTGCCCAACAGAATTCATACGCAATTAAAATCCTTGTTGATACAACAACCAACAACGAATCCTCTGTAACTTCCTACTCAGTGGCACAGCCACGCTGCCAAACGTGAGCTCGGCAGCGGCTTGCCGAGTGTTAAGGAAGGTGTGCAATCTGTGCAGCCTGGAGCCAATTAGTCAAACCAAACGAGAGAGGGAACACACTTATTTACAGAACCACTTTATGCCATGTGGTCGACCTCGGGATCGGTTTACCCTTTTTGTCAACAACAATTCCTCCACTGTGGTAAAGTTGGTGCCAGTTAAGATGAGAATAGCGGTCATTAACCCACCTACATTTTTTAAACTTCATAACTTTGAAAACCAAAAATAAGCCTGTTGAAGTCTGGAATCGTCATCTATCGTGATATTAAAAAAAAATTTGTAATGAAAAAATACATGGTTTATTGGTTTTGGTTAGTACGAAGAGATATTAGGGAAAGGGCAATGACCGCTATTCTCATCTTAACTGGCACCAACTATAGAACCCATCATTGTCGTTTTATGACGTGAAATTCAAGCATAAGCTACGCGTTAACTAAGCAATTAAGGGCATACCAGGCTGCGCCGCAACGCAAATTGTTTCTGTCAGATTCGAATTTCTACCGTATCCAGCTTAAAGTAATAAGGCTTGCTTGTTGATACAAAATGTTGTACGAAACTGATTTAGCAGGACTTTGCAATGCAACGCGATGCGTCTCGGCGCGCCCTATTCTATGTAACAATTGAGGGTGATAAAGAAATTACTTACATGCTTATTTAAGTACATATTGGACGGTGAAATTCTTGGGCCACATGCTCATAATTGTTGTTAGTATTGCCTGTTTCTCTTGATGATATTATTTAGTACCGTTCAGTACCAAATTAAATCTTAACGGTATACAGAAACTTCAACGCCATAACTTTTGACAAGTTGTAAGTTGAGTAGGAAAAGAGTTAGAAACAGTGCTCAAGTAATTACAAACTTTTAGCTTAATTAACTACAACAAATATCTTAAATTCAGTTAAACTAGTGAAGGAATTCACAAGAGTTCCTTATTAAAACTAAGATGAGCACTAGGGAAGCATTTTTCGCAATTAACCCCACGAGATTAAATAGCGGTGAAAAGTTTGTACGGAATTCCGACATATTTGCTGATGGGAAATGCATGGCAAGGCAATGACATAGTCATACGACTTATATTATTTTAATAGGTACACCTATTAAAATAAGTTAAGCCGTTTAGTAAGTTAAGCCTAAATTAAGATATTTTGTATGAAAATTATAATAGTTTAGTTTAGTTTCCAATAACCCCACATTACACACAAGAACAAAAATCAAGAACAATAATATGACCATTACAGTAATTATAGGAACAAAAAATTGTGCCTAAAAGTAATTTATTTTATTCAAGACATCCAGCCTGACGCCTAACTTAAACAACAAAAAGCTTCTGTGAGGCGACAGGTAATAAAACTCGTCTCGTGATATTTCTCTCATTGTTCTGAAGACAACTATTTATGTGTTTGTTGATCATTCGTCTGTCGTTGTCACGAAACACAACTACAATGTGGCAAGCAACAGAATAAAGTTAACCAGTGAACCAACTACACCCTTTTTCTGAAATCAAACGCGGGTATTACAGTTGCTAACTAAACTGTTTGTTATGTTGCACTACACACATAAAACGTAACCACTTGGCTCTATGCTCTATCAAATTACTCCCGAGTAACCTTTTTTTTTCGTATGGGAAGTCATGACTCCTCCCGCTCTGGGTTTGTGTTCCGGGGCCACGGTATCTCTTTTGAACAGTCCCACAGCCCCGGCAGGCATCGGCCTTTGCGGACCGCTTCCTTACATCTAGCAATATATCAACCATAATTAATAAACAACACAAATTATAATAATCACATCATAATAATCACAATCATAGTAATCACACCATAATAATTACATTTATCTATCACGTGGAACACGAACGCGCCGTCGACAGGGCCTGTCGTCATAAGACGGACGGACGGCAAGCTAGCCCATAGCTCACCGTCCAAAGGGCCGCGCCTACGGCCCGCATGCTTCTCCCACGGCGGCTGGGACGTGAGGTTCTCTCCCTCTCACGTTGCGCCATCTCCTTCGCTCCATGACTGCTTCGCAGAAAGAGGTGACGGTTTCCCATTCCGTCTCGCCCCTGACCATGGATTGCACCAGGACCGGACGCGGGAGGTCTCCGCTTCCATTCCAACCATTTATTTGTCCATAGTTGAAATACTGTATGTTAATACTAATAAGTGTCTACTGTGGTACTGACGATGTATAATTATCAAAAAGTGAACCGTTAATTTTATTCTGAACCAAAATTTTTCTATTGTCTTTGAATTATTCTACGTTTTCAGCTGCCGTGAAGTTCGGTCCATGTCACTTGAAACCAGTGTCCAATAATTGATGACTTTCCCAGTAAAATATTTGTGGACACTAACTTCGGTTACTGAAAATCTAAAATAGCCAATAAACCTATTATTTGCTTCATAAACAGGTTCCATTGAGTTACTGTTAGCCTATCTACATCATCCCACAGCTGGCCAAAGACGCCTAACGCCTCTCCCCATGACTCCGGTTCACTAGTCGTTTAATTGAGTATGACAATTTAAATATTTTTTTTTTTTTCAGAAGCTCATACTCGTACAAGTAAAAATGGCTTTTGTCCAGTAGCAAACTTAACTTTGGTTAAGAAGTGAAATGCAACAGTCTATAAATAGAGACAATGTCAACATTACAACTGCTGTCCCATCGGTTAACCAAGTATGGTGGCTGTGGTAACAAAACCATCATCAATCGCGGTGTTCGGAGATTCCAATGTACAGAGATTCTCCTCTTACGATGTCTAAAACATGTTCTAACAAGTTCGTTAGTAACAAACTGTAAAAACGGATAGAGAATAAAAGACATGACTAATAAAACAAAAAAACAAAAAACTCATCACCACTTCACAGATTAAAAGTGGTCGGACACCAGACTTTAGTGGCTACTGCTAGGTGACAAGAGCTGGCCTTCTATCGCAGTGTCACCGGCAGAAACCAATTACACGTAGTTCGCACTAAAAGCCGAGGGCCCCTAGCATCAATTAGGCAGCTCAGCTGCACTGCGCCAGCGACACCGTGTCTCGCGGAGTCGACACGCTTCACTCCCTAAGCACCACTTGAACACTTTTCCCCCAGTTTTTTTTGCAACACAGTGCAGTTGGAAAGCGCTCTAATGGGTGAGTGGAATAGATTTCGATTGAGCAGTGTATCGGACTGTGATGCAGCAGTTTTTTTGGTTGGAATGTATCCGCCATTTTGGAGTGTTAGACTTTTTTTGTTGACCTAGTGACAAGACCGTTTTATACTGAATTAGGTTTTACTGTTACTCTTTGTGAAAAATGTTTAGGACTTAGTATAAAGCAAAAACTTCTAACATAACTCATACAAAGAGTATCTGCTATGATTTTGAGTTTCCAAATCTCCTTCACAAAAAAGTCCATACTTTTTGGTATTATAATAGTATTAAACTATTGTCACAGTTTCTAAAATACTAATAAGTATTTTAATTGCGGTTAACTTTACAGCGCTAGACTGGCTGGACGTGGCTTCCCAGAAAATGTCTGCAGCATGCTACGGCGTAGCATATTGGTAATGCAACTACGCCGCGCGCCCTAGTATGCAGACATTTTCTGGAAAACCATAATTACTTTAACTGTGTAATAGTATTATTTTGTTCTATTCGGGGAAGTGGTGTGTTAATGACTTTTATGGAATATTGCCTTGTGGCACTATGTCTGCCTATGTACCACTCTTGTACATGAAGTTTAAATAAATAAATAAACATACGATAATTTCTTGATCAGAGTTTCTCTTTAGTTAACCTATGCATATCTGGTGGCAAAGGTTTCCCTTATATTCCTTCAGTATTCTCTATTCTCTTTCAGATTTATGATTTATTAGGTAGACAAATAATGTTAATGAACAAAATAATTGTCTCACTAACCAACAGAAACATTGAGGGGCAACTCACACCGAGACGCAACGCCGCGCGCACATTTTAATAGCGCGACTCAAAATATTACTTTATTACTACACGAAAAGATACACATTTCATTTCAATGCGTCTCGCGGTGCGGCGGCACAGCGGCGCGCGCGGCACAGCGCGAAATCACTGGCCTCTTCCAGTACCGTCACTCCGCGTCGCGTCGCGTCGCGTGTCGGTGTGAACTGAAGCTTAACGGAATCAACACAATTCTGTGCCAATCATTGTGTAATTTCAGTTATTACCAATTTTATTTGCTGATTGTAAATATTAGACAAAAGAGAAAATAAAACCACAAACATACCTTAATTAAATGAAATAAAAATATTGTCTCTTCTCTCATCGTTTCGTTCAAATAGTTCCTGAATGGAGATCACGTACTCACAACAGTCCCGTAAAAAGGCTACATTTTATAATTGCTATCCTCATTCACACTTTTATAACCTTTATACCGCACGTCTAAGGCCGAAAATTGCGTGAAAGTAGTCACATAATACGTTAGTGGGATAATTGCAACAGTCATTTACTCTTTTATGATTCTTATGTAGTTGTAACAAGGTTGCCAATTGCTTGGTGTAGTAGATAGATTATTTGTGCTTGTATAGCGATGCGTATAGAGTCATAATTTAGTTCTTTATATTCCGTATAACGTTGTCATAAGGTTGGTTATTCCGTGAATGACGGAAGGATATGGTTGCGGGCACGGCAATGTGTCTAAAACAATAGGAGGTCGTTAGCGGAGTGACGGGAGGGCTCTCATTGTGCTTGAGAGGTGTTCTAACCTTGAGAATACTAATGAAACACACTCGACTTCGGTTACACGATTGAAATCTTGTGAAGTATGAGAAGTGGCGACAGGGCTTGTGTTTCATCACGGAGTTAGAAACGACGAACAGTTTTTAAAGAAGGTAGTATTTTTTTAACAAGAGAGGTTAGAAAGGGTTACTCTTTCATAATTTATAGGGAAAGCTTTGTGTTGTGTGACTTTTAATCTGTGCTAAATGTACACATTTGCTATATTTTTTCTCATGGCAATACTAAACAAGACGTGTTTATTGCTAACAGAGATTGGTGAAATTGGCTCTTAGTTTTATAATGTTAACTTAATGGTTTGTCCCCATATTCTCATACCGACATGGGATTTAAACATACCTGGCGTAATGTGAGTATACTGTGGTACACCTCAGCCAAGTTTTCGGAGATATACAGATATAGTTGAATGGATAGAGTACATTATTTAATATTAAAAAAAACCTAACATGATATTTCCAGTCGACTGCTCTATTCAGAGGTGTTTATTGGATTACAGTGTCCAATGTAAAGGGTTCCGGGAGCACGTCGTTCGGGCGCGCAGCCAAAATCCCGCAAGTTAACATTTTCACAATTACCGCGAAAATAGCCATCTAGTTAATTACGTTTCCCGTTGCCGCCCATTTCCAACAGTTTCCTTTAAAATGTTACGCTGATGGCATTAACGTGGGGTTTTATATTTAAACACTTTTATCCGTGTTTCGCTCAGGTCGAAGCTGTAGCTCGTAATTTATCCCACCGGAATATACTAAAAGGATAAAAAGTAGACCATGACCTATGTAATTTAAATGGTGCTCTATACAAATCCTTTTACCCGTATTGTCGTGGCAAGTTAACAGACATACGAGTAGGTACACTCTCGAGGTTACTTTCCCATTTAAATATATTGAATTTAATCTTTATGACTTTTTCAAATATCTATTTAAAAAAAAAAAAATGATGTGTCTGTTTGTAGTCTGGACCGACTTTGAATAGCTGATGTATTAAGAAGTCATTTAAGTTACTAATTTTATATAAGAGAAAGGATTAGGGTTCCGTGCAAGAATATTAAAACCCTAGAAATCGTAAGTAATATATAATTTCACGGGGATGAACAGCTGTTAGTTATAAATATTTATGCAGAGATCTTTCTTGTGTAAGTAAATAGAACATACACGTGTTTTGAAAGATAAGAGAAACATGAAAGATTCAGAAAAAATATCTGAATGTAACGTTTCTGAGCTTAATATAATAATATTCAAATTAAATAAACGTAGAAAACATTTCTGTTACAATAAATTATATTAGTAATAATATAGATAGGCAGTCGCTCCATAAATTCTGGTACTATTATACTGCATCTGGTTAGACCGGAAGCCGACCCCAACAATGTAGATGAGAAAATGCTAAGCAGATGATTTGTTAATAGGTATATTACCAATTACTATAGATAGAAGAAGAACATCTTTATCTCATCTGTCATTTATTTAACTGATCCCATTTTGAAACATTTCTTTCTGAAAAAAAAAAAAAATTCACGTCTCTAATGGGTACTTTTTATGTATTAAAATGCGAACTGAATTCTCCTTAACGTAGTTATTTTTGGCATAACTTGAAATAACAAGAAGCTGAATAAACTACAAGTTGGTAGAAGTTGGAGCGTTAGTTTGGGCCGACCCTAATTTTCATAATCTTTGTTTTACGGTGTTTGCGAGAACTTCGCCTCGTTTTTATTGAAATTAGTGAAAATTCTGTTTTGTTCATGTGTAAAACTATTTAAATAATTCTCGTTTAAACATTGCACTTTACCGTGTCTAAGCTGCGTTATCCTTAGCGTTCTATGGATACTTGTGTGTTGACGCTATTTATGATACTACATAGTATTTTACTGAAAAGACTAATACCCATTTTGACAAATACACGCTTAAAGAATGGCGGGATTAGTTTTGCGTAAGCCATTCAAACTCTACATTTTGTTCTACACCGGTCGATTGCGTAAGCTGCAGAAGCGATGCCTGTACGTATCTCCTGGCCATGACCTACACGCTGAAGCGACACACATTTTGCGGTTAGCGACTGCGGTTAAAAAAATATGAGAGTGTGGCACGAGTCACCGCGACGCAACTGGCAGAGCCAAGGAACTTACGCGAAAGAAAACAAGTGCGGTGCGCGTGTCGCAAGTCGCATCGGGCCTTTACACACTTAGGAGCTTGTTTCATTATTTAAAATATAATTTGAAGCCATAAACACTATTATCACATGACCGTCAGCTCAGAAACTTGTCTAGTATTAATAACACTTCTTTTTTCTGAAGTCGCGTAAAAAATACCAATAATGTTAGTGAGTTACAGAAAATATATTAGACTAAAACAACATCCTTTCATTTTAAATCCAACAGCTTTAATTCAGACACATTTAAGATTTCGCCAACTGTTACTTTAAATGGACATCAGTGTCATATATTTCCATCAGAATCTCGATCTAAATGGGTATAAATTTCGACACCATCGGATACAATAACCTAGAGAAAATACCCAAGATTTTTATGAATAATCCATTGTACAGGTGTGAGGTGAATGAGCTGTTGCTGAAAATAACACACACCATGATTAAACTCGTTTGAACCTTAACACGTGAAGAAGATAATATTTTGTAAAGGGTTTCCCTTTCTTGGCGGTTTCTTTGAACGCTACCGGTAGATGTACCCTGTGTGAATGAGATTAAGATGACAGCTAACTGATGGAGTCTGGCGGTTTGCGCTTGTTCCACGTACAAAATATACCTTTGAATAAAGTATTCATAAATAGTAATAATATTGTGTAATATTTAATAGTCGAGCAGTCCTTGTGAGTAAATGGAACCAAATGTTAATAAATATGGTTTACACCATTTACCGATAAATTTTCTGTAGTGCAGTAAGTACTGCTTAAAAGGAAATTTTTGCAATAATGTGTGCTTTTGCAAGGTTAAATAACTCCTCGGTTTTTAGCATTTTTTTAATTTTTTCATCCCAATAGAAATCCAATTAGATTCTTTTGAAATGATAAATTGCAAAAAAACGTATGAAAAATTTAGCCCCTCATTTAATTCCGCAAGTAAATTCGACCCAATTAGAAGAAAACATGAGCTATATCCATGTTACAAAATAGCTTCTGGTGATACGAGAACAAGAACAAGTTTCGTGGTTTGTGTGGTTAAGTAAAAGGTATTTGAATCGCAATTACGTCTTCTCCGCGCAATGAAACCTAGCTGATATTATTACTAAATTGCCAGTAATTAAATCGTAGTAAATTAGTCGGTCGTGCGTAATACCTGCCACCTGGGTAAACTTTCATACATTTCCATTTACATGTATGCTAATTTAGAAAACCGCTGCCGGGGGAATTTGGTACAGTTTTCACCATAAATTACTATGTTTTTGTGAGACAGATTCTGTGCACCTTTTGTTCGTAATCCTTCATGCGTGTAACTTGGTTTTAAAGTGTTTTTTTATGCTTCACTTTCTACATAATAATAACATAACATCATGTCTGTAATCTTCGAGGGGTTAGACAGAGATCTACCTCTGCCTACACACCCACATTTCGTCAGTTATGTTTGAGCTCAAAATATTGAGGAAAAATCTCTAAGGATATTAGCATGTCCTACAACGAAACATTCAAAGACCAGCCGTCCCCAAATCCGCGCTGGGCTCACGTGGTGGTATACAGCCAACTCCCTTTCGAAAAGAGAAGGCCTGTGACCAGCAGCTGTGAGAACATCATAAGTTGATTATGATGTGCCAGTACCCATTGAGATTGTAGAGCTCAACCTGTGCCTGACTTTATCTACAAAAGTAGAACAATGCAAAAAGAGGTCGAATAGCCTGGCTTGGCTAGCCAGGCATTTCACAACTCATTGAACAATTGGTTCCCGTGCAATACATCTCTAAATAATTGTACATTTAGAGCAGTAACCATGCATCACGGTAACAAATGAGCCCAAAAAGTTAATAAAAATATGTGCTACATCAATGCCAGACGTAAAACTACTGCTATCGGCAGTAAATTACGAAACAGCTCTGAAAATATCCTAGTTGGTGCCAGAGCTAGATAGATTGTACCGTAGCGATGCAATACATCAGGAGTTCAATTATTAGATCGGTTTATTCTGTTTTGTTGCAACAACGATGAAATGAATGGAAGAATTGAATGTTATGTTGGAATCACCATATTTCTGCTCTTATATCACGTTACGAGTTCGGTGCAACACGTTTTCCTAATCCATTCTTGTCTCACCCTCTCTTTCATGAAATATAATTGTAGCAAAAAAAAGCTTCTACGATTTACTGAATTAAAAAATCATTAATACTGTTGTTGTTGAAACAGAATGAAATGGTGTTGATTTCAAGAATTTTAGAAAGCTATAGGAACTAAAAATACATTCCCAAATTAACTTTATCTGTTTCCCATAAACCGTAATTCACTCGCAAAATGTTAAATTCGTTAAATATTAAAATTAATTAATTTCACTCTTTTAGTCATATTAAAACAACACCTGAAAAATGTATGCATCAAAAATGCAATATTACTTTAAGTAAATGAATTTCCCGTGACCTGGCGGGACCGGGCTGGACGGGCCCCCGCAACGCGATTACCCTTTGACTTATGGTGGCTATGGTAATGTGGTTAACTTGCCGACTACCGCGCTAAGTGCTGCAATTAAAGGAGTGTGGGATAATCAGGTCTGGATTGAATATGTGCTGTGTTGTATCTGATAGCATGTTTAACTGAAATGTCGGGAAATATTTTCATTCTTTATATGGTTCCTTTTGTTGCCACATGACTACGGAACCCGAAAAATCCTTTAACTCACCTATGGTACCACGTTGGAATTTCAATTTTGTGACTACAGCAATATGGTTCTGAACTCCGACCAGAAAAATAGATTTACTAGAACTATACCTAGTGCAGGTGAGCAGATATTGAATGTCACTTCCTTATTCATTTATTACAACCGAATTTTAGAATTTTGTTAATACCCCGGAAGACTATTATTATCTATCAGAATACACATAACGATGTAATTAAGACCTTCATAACCCAACCCGATTTGCCTGAAGCACATCACTAAACATAGCCGCAAAACGTCCATTAGCGCATCACTATCATATTACTTGACGGCGCCATTACGCAGGTACGCTCTACGTAATACGTTCTACAGTTTATGTTGTACGTTATACTAAATGCGTGTTTACCATCGTTAACCCCTGGCGTGTTCATTAAACTAATTTTCTTTGTAGAGATTGCTGTGGATCTGGCGACTAGTCGTATTACCGTACACAACTAGATAGGGACTTTGTTTTTGATTCCCAGTTTAACTCATTGAATGAGTATGAGTCACATAGCTGAAACTGAGTCTCATATCGGCCAAAAGACGTCTACTTCTCCCCCAAACGTCGTTGCATCAACCATTCTTAGGACTTTTGTAACCAACAGATTCCCGCCGTCTCCACCAGGTCAGCGGTACACTTAGTGATGGGAGGCTTTAAACGCGGTGCTTTCCAGTACGTGGTGTCACAGCTCTGGAACCTTTTGTTGGAATATGAGTAACAAACATAAAATTATTTTCTTTTTTTTACCTCGGCTACCCAATCATTGGGCAATAACAATTTTGTACTGCCAATTGAATCAACAGATCGATCAATTTTAGATGTTATTATTACGACACAAAATTGCTCCCTATAAGGTCGGTCTTTGCATTAATACGAAAATACCTTACAGAGGCAGTAAACCAAACTTCTGAACAGCCAGTGTTGTGAGTTCTTTTAATCATGGACTGTGATTTATCTTTACTGTTCGACCAATAGAAAAGTCGTCTCATGCGCGTCCCGCCTTAGCATGAAGCTCGCGACCTACCCCCAGAAAGGCGCGGTATTACTACGGCGATTACCGAGGACTGACCGCTAACCAAACGGTTATCACAATTACTGGGCCAACCCTAGTTCAACTCAATTACTAAGCCTACGGAGTTAAGGTGGCGTCTTATAAACTACGATATTGTCATTTGAGATACCTAGTTTTGAAAGGACTACTTTATGGCAAGTTTCGCTGATATTGTCTTTCCAGAGGTCCGAGTTCAAAATGTTAAAGCCTGTTTAACATTTTGAACTCCACAGCATAAACGCACGCGCGTGCCCTCCACGCCAAGCCCCAATTTCACCTACCATTTTGTTACATATTTGTGTCGTTTGGCGTACAGGACGCGCGCTTCCTTGTCACGTATATGTAACAAAGGCGGTCAAAAGGTTGAAAAAAAAGAAAACAAATTTCAACCGGTTCTTTTTTTTTGGATGAAACTGACGGTGGCGGCATTTACGAGAAATGATTAGAGCTAGCAACTGAAAACGAGTAGCTTATTTGACAGAGTTGTCGCCAGCGCGGATTTTGTGAACAACCAGCGATAAACTAAACATTATGTATCTCTTTTACCGTCAAGGTCTTAAAAGGCAGAAGACAGGTCCTCTGAGGAGCAACTCTATAGTTGCTGCCAGTTAAGATGTCAATAGCGGTCATTGCATTTATTAAAGTTCTTAACTTTAAAAACCAAAAATAAGCCCGTTCAAGTCTTGAATCGTCATCTATCGTGATCTTCAAATTTTTTTTCTAATGAAGAACGAAACATGGTTCATTATTTTGGTTCGAAAAACAAAACAATCAACAAACAACAAGCGGTCATTGCCCAAACTGAGATGGGCATTAGATTGGCGTTGGATTCTTTGACCTCTGTTGAAGGATCCCTCTAAACACCATCCATAATTATAGATGTAAAGTAGGACGTAGATCGTAGCAGGTGGCGTTCTGTGTTTCTACCTACCCCATGGGAAAAAGGCGTAAGTTTCTGATGTATTAAGTACCTAAACATAGAAGTTTGAAATTATACCAACATAAATCGAAGAGCTCAAGAAGCTTAAATACACTTGAGCAGAAACCACGGGAAATAATGACAGCCTTCTTGCACAAGTCATAAATTGCAAATACTGTCGTATTAATGAAACCATCCCTTAAGCAGTAAATACGTTAGATAAACGTAGATCTTTATGGGCTAGTACAACAACGAGGGCTCTTTATACAGAACTATCTGGATACTTTGGAACTATTCTTATACAGAACTATCTGGATACTTTAGAACTGATTCTTAAACAGAACTATCTGGATACTTTGGAACTGATTCTTAAACAGAACTATCTGGATACTTTGGAACTGATTCTTATACAGAACTATCTGGATACTTTGGAACTGATTCTTTTATACAACTGTCTGGATACTTTGGAACTGAGTCTTTTATAAAACTATCTGGATACTTTGGAACTGATTCTTTTACTACTTTACTTATTTTCACTACTTTCTGAAATTACTTTTACCAACCTTGTGGTCAGTTGTTTTTTTTTTTCTTTGGATGAGTCAATAGCCAAAAGATAAACTGTGTGACCAAAAAACTTGCCACGGTCAGTCTAAAAGTAAGAAATCATGCTTAATAGAGCCAACAACATAAAAACCTCAAAGGTTTTTACAATGGTCCACCCATTGTAAAAACCTTTGAGGTTTTCATGCAAGTAACAGCCATATCAAACCATATCAACTTGATCCCTACATAATGAAACAAAATGAAGCTTCATTATCAAGCAATATAGGTACGAACAAAGTAATTAAGAGTTTGGTTCCCAATTTAAAGTAGAATGTTTGCAAATTAAGCAATGATTATGCTCTCTTTTAAAAAGACTATTTAAATTCAACTACAAAGCCATTTGCACAGGGTCTTTAAAAATGAAAATTAACGAGTCCAATTATCAACGAACATACATTGACCGCCTTACACACTGTAGTGTAACGTGAAACTCAGGAGGAAATCAGCACTTTCCTCAGTTAGTTAGAGACAGTTTCAGATCATAACCGGCAGCGGTTACAGGTCCTAGTAAAAGGCCTTTAGATATTTTTAAGATATCTCTGCAAGTGTGTTGATTTTTCTACAGGTGTTTATTTATCTAACGTTTTTGGCACAAATACTGAAGTTATTATTTATCCTTTATTAACTTTTTTTTTGTGCGATATAAAGAAGTACACTTCGGTGTGACCCGCAGCGACCTTAATTTCCCTGCCATTCTGTACAGCAAGTAATAAGCGAAGGAAGCCACTCATTACACGAACGCATCTGTCCTCGTTGCTCTGTCGCACTGCTGCTGCCCTGGTACAACGCAAGCCTCTCATCAAGTTTGCTTAGTTGTTTAGACCGGAATAGTTCCAGTAATTTTAAAATTTCTTTTTTTTTAGATTTTCTCTTGTACGCTTATGTTTTCCTGGTTAGTAGAAACCATTATGACTGTGAAATGTTCATTCAGAAGCTTTCATAGTGATTACTTTTTTGGGTTTGTTAATTCATTATATCGTGGCTAGTTTTGTTATTTCCGTAATTCTCTTTGCCCGGTTCTTGGTTAGTTTCATTACGCGCTATATTTCCTCTACAGTGTTGTACAGGATGTAATAAGGGAAAGTGCTATACAGCTTACCATTTACCTTTGTGGTCCCAGTTGTGTTTTGTTGCCTTAAGTAGTGCAACGCCTATCTTGTTGTTTGGACTTTGATAGTTCACTTCAATATTTCTTAGTTCTGCTGTTAAGTGAGATAATAAGATTATAAAGATATCCAATACTGATTGCTGAAATAAAATTTTGAAAACTTTTGTAATTTATTTTCCATTTAAATTTCTTATAATACCTCTCTATTTATTTCTTTGAACTTAATTAGCCTAGACGCCTACGCCTTACGGGCTAAGCCCTCTGTTAGCCTAAGTAAATAATAATATTATAATGTAAACGAAGATAGATTACCCGGGACGACTCGCTCAGGAAATGAATCTCTAGCGCAACGCTAAGATTGTGTGGGCAGAGAAACATGGCCAATTTGCAAAGTTAATTGAACTTACCTATTTACCTTACCTTACGCTGGTTTAAGTACTTTTATAAAAACGTGTTTCTTCTGTTAATTATATTTTATATCTATTTTTATTGCTCCTTCTCTCTTATCTTCGAGATTAATTGCCTTTTTATCAATTCCTTAGATCGTAGAGGGCATATATTTGGTTGTACACTGTTTTATAAACAAAAGTTTTACAGAATTTCGTTTAATATATTTTTAGGGTTCCGTAGCCAAATGGCGAAAAACGGAATCCATATGGATTCGTCATGTCTGTCCGTCCGTATGTCACAGCCACTTTTTTCCGAAACTATAAGAACTATGCTGTTGAAACTTTGTAAGTAGGTGTATTCTGTGAACCGCATTAAGATTTTCACACAAAAATAGAAAAAAACGCCATACTTAGAACTGAAACTCAAAAAAAATTTTTCATCAAACCCATTCAAAAATGATATTGAGGTTTCTAGAATCATTTTTTTCTAAACTGAATAGTTTGCGCAAGAGACACTTCCAAAGTGGTAAAATGTGTGCCCCCCTCCCTGTAACTTCAAAAATAAGAGATTAATAAAACTAAAAAAAAAATATAATATACAATATTACCATGTATACTTCCACCGAAAAATGGTTTGAACGAGATCTAGTAAGTAGTTTTTTTTTAATACGTCATAAATCATAAACCGCAATTTACCTTTTATTCAATAAATTTTGTGCGGAACCCCCGGTGTGCGAGTCCGACTCGCTCTTGGCCGGTTTTTTTTCTCATATTATCGTTTCACAGAATAAATACGCAGATTTTATTTCTTCGAAAAAATTTAAATCATAGATTTTTGTTTCAAATTAAATATAACGTTTCGATATTCATATCATAGAATAACAAAGTTATCATTAAAACACACTTGCACACCTTCTACTTAGCCTATCATGTGTCCCACTGCCTCCCCTTTCTCCTTCCAAACCTCTCTATCTTGTGCAATATCTGGCCATGTTCGCCCCGCAAACAAGATCAGGTTGTTACACCACCTCGACGGCGATATCCTCCGTCAGGCGTCCAGTGAGTGACTATCTTTGCCCACCTCTCCGGGTGCATTCGCGCTACGTGGCCAGCCCACTCCCACTTTAGCTAGGCTGTTTTTTCTCCGACATCTGTAACCTGAGTTATGGAACGCAGGGTGGTGTTTCTTACGTGATCTGTACGCTTTACACCGATTATGCTGCGTTGCATTGCACACCTATGAATTTAATTTTACTTGGTTTATTTTATAAAGGGTGTAAAACACCTCTTAACGAAGCCGAAAGGCACTTGTTTTCCATGTCATTGCGATCATTTTTTTGCTCTACACCATACCTGGGAACCTTCTAGTTACGGAGATATTGGGGTCAAAGTTCCAACTTTTTGACAAGTTTTTTTTTTAATACAAGTTTTTCATGTAAGGTTTTTACTTTAAACATCTCCACGACCCCGTACTATTCAATCCATCCATCAGCACTATGTTTTGAGTGCGTTACATTGAGTTCTACCACAAAACATGATTTTGCACCCCAAAAAAAAAAGTTGTTTCCCAGCAATAATTTTTGCGTAAAGTTACTTAGTTTGATGTACAGAATGCTTGGTTGACGGCTTCGTGATGAGGTCTTTTACACCCTGTATAGTGATATACCATAGTATATTATATGAAAGCGGTTTATAATTGTCGGAGAGTCCTAGTTTTGTTATTGCGACCAATTTCGATGTAGCTGCGTAGTTGATCACAGTTCTAACCTAACCTAACCTATTTTATCAGAGTGCTACGCGGAACTCCTATTTCTGTCTGCAGGGTTTAAAGTAACACGAAGGGGATAGCATTTTCGTTGAAATTAAATACCATGGAAAAATACACCGAACAAACAATATTCGTTAAAAAATAATTCCACTGTATGACACGTTTGTTATATAAAAAAATGGGATTAACAAATTATTTTGAATTGTGTTTCTGTGAAACATAGTTTTATTGAAGTATATAGTCGTTAAAACAAAAATAATGGAAATAAAAATACAAGG
Organism: Xestia sexstrigata; assembly: GCA_941918905.2. Lineage (NCBI taxonomy): Eukaryota > Metazoa > Arthropoda > Insecta > Lepidoptera > Noctuidae > Xestia > Xestia sexstrigata. Next base: position 19,297,909 of record OW799221.2, on the reverse strand, counting down.
ACCGAACATATATGAAACATTTTCTGCGAAACAAGAATCTATGAAAATGTCTGTGAAATAAGCCCCACACCAATATATTTCCTACTAGCCTTCTATTGCATGAGTATAAATGAAAACCTCCTAAAATAATAAATAAATACGACTTAGTCAGCATAGTCTAAATCGTATAACGAAGCTGTAGTAATTCCTATAAACTTGCAAACAAATAACTTAGCACAAAGTTAATTTCCTCTCCGAAATTACTTAACATTACTCCAAGTTGAACAAATCCCGATGTTACTCAAACTGTTTCTAAGTTACCAATCCTTTCCCCGCGATTCCCCCAATCTTGAGCACAACAGAACAATATATTTGTTCCACACAGTTGTTGATGTTCCACATTCTGTCCCAATCCCGGCTGACGGGATTAGGCTCAAATCCTTTAGACAAGGAGTCACCTAATACTGTGCACATCTAACAAACTATTTATTATTAATGTTTGTCTTTGTGAGATTTGTTCTTTGGACTCATTAAGTTAACGTTTCTTTTCTATTTTCAACTGCTGCTAATTACGATATCTTGTCACAATAAACTCATTTAGTGTTTGAGGATTTTGGTTTTTAATTGACTGATTGCAGTAACACCGTATTGGTGTGATGCACAGCAGTAGTGGCCTAGCACGCTGATTATGCTTTGCTTTGCATTCAAATATTCCGTGAAGACTATCATAAAATTTTCATACACCAGGAAATCATATACGGCCTTCAGACTAGTGCCAACGTTTCCTACATCACATTACAATCTACCTTTTAACTTCCCAGTTTAAATATCATTTTTAAAGTGTTGGGTGCAAAAGCTTTTCAAATAAAGAAGTTAAATCCTTGCGCGTTTCTGCAACCCTCGCGCTCGGGAATCTTAGCCGCTGCTCATGAATTATTAATTCAATTCGCTCGAGCCGAGTCAGCCAGCCGTCAGTTTCCTTGTTCAAGCTGTCGGTCGCGCCAACCCGACCGACCGGCCAATCATTAGCATAGCATCACCACAAAATTATTAAGAAGGTCTATTCAACACACTTTTACGTCAGATTTTCATATTAGTTTGTCAATCTAACATAGCGTGGATCAACGGGCATAGACTGTACGACTTATCTGTGTTCTGTAGTCAAACTTATGTCAGCTTTTGATTGGCCGTTGTTAATTCAGTCAGCTATTGCGGCAACATGTACATAGAATAGCAGTTAACATGAGTTGTAGCCGGGTGACACTTACAATGAATGAGCTCAGTGATGAGTCGTGTCGTTAAGATTAACAAGTCTACAAAGTTAAGATTGCACTATGCAGAATGTGCTATAGATTGTAGGTACGTGAGGAGTAGTATAACAGGGAGTTTCTGGATTAGGGTAGTTTGGAAACGGAAGTACTGAAATAAAATAAAGCCCATGTCCAGTAGTAGCTGATTCCTATCTAAAATAATGATGATGTTGGAGTACATTACTATCTTACTGATTATAAAAAAAATCTTTTTTTGCAAAAAATCACTTTGTTGTGTTTTGAAGTCGGTTTTATTTTTTGCAAAAAAGTTTTTTTATTTTACCATTTTTAGTTGTAATATCCTATACAAATATTAGCTATACATTTATTTTAACATAACATAAACATAACATCACGCCTATGATCCCCAAAGAGTTGGGCTGAGGTGTACCCAATAGTACCTACACCCATATTTCGCCGGTTATGTTTAAGTCCCATGTAATAGGGGGCGAGCGCCGCCGCCGGCGCAAATCCAGTGGCTGCTCCGTGGCTGCTACTGAGAAATTCCTGACGAAAAAACCAATAAAACTTTGCCCGACCTGGGAATCGAACCCAGGACCTCATGCTGAGTAGTCGCCACCACTAGACCAACGAGGCAGTCATTTATTTCATATTGTTAACAATACATGTCATGGTAATAGGCTTATCCCCAATAAAATGGAACCTAACAGACCGAACTGTCGAAATGTGGGTGTACTGTATGTGGGTGTACTGTACACATCTGCATACCCCCTCAGAGCATACATGCGTGATGATGTACATGTGTTATGATGTTGTGAAAACAACAAACATTCAAGCGATTGCAGCAATCACAACCGATTTGCGGTCTATAATTGAAGAGTTCCGTTGTATTTTTCTGAAGATCACCATCAGATCTTCACCAAATTTAAACGGAACCACCGCGAAGTAATTTTCTTCCAAACAAAAAAAGAATCATCAAAATCGGTTCAAATTTGGCGTAAAAAAGGCTGAACAAACAAACAAAAACAAAAATTTAGACGAATTGAAAACGTCCTCTTTCTGGAAGTCAGTTAAATAGGTGATTCTTTGGTGATCAACTTTATTGAAAATAAAATAAAATGGCGGAAAGTTACGCAGGCCAAAGTTTTCAAAGCCGTTACTAACTGGAGTGAGAGAGTCAGCCGCACTTTGCTAGTAACTGTTAATTTTGAGGAGTGCCTTTATTCCGTTACAGTAACGTAAGTAAGTTCACGTGTTACACTTACGTAGTAGCTAAGGTAAGTAGGTATGGGACTGCTAGTCCCGTACTTCATTGAAAATCCATACTCCAGTAAGCCACTGGTCAAAGTGTAATGTGATCAAAGCGTACCTTCTGTACTCACCCACATAGGGTCACTACCCCGTTCTGTTTTTCCGCGGCCCTTAGAAATTATCCTAATGTCATTTTGAATAACAAACGCGTGCGCTAATAATAATAAATCCTTGTTGGTCTCGATCCGCGTTGAGGCGGTGAGGCGACGATTATTAGAAACAGTTTTATTCGGTAACATCTGTTGGTGTGTTTGCGGGGCAATAGATGTCGGAATTATTGGTTAGAAGTTGAAACATGGGAAATTAATTCAAAGGTACGTCGTTGATTATAAGAGTTAGTTATAGTTTTTTTTTTAGGCTAGTAACTTTTTTCTTTCTTCTGAATCCTGAGTTCATTTACAGGCAAATTATATGCTCTGTTGAGCATATGCCTCTCTATTCTTGTGACAATCGTTACGCTCTTGCGCCTGCCCAGGTTCTACCCGAACTTGAGTAAGTGCTGACCAATACTGGGTGTACGACATCCTCAAAGGGTACCCTTTGCACTACAGAAGCATTACGATGTAACAGATAATTTAAAAATTATATTTATATCAACAACAATCACTTACCCCAACACCATTATGTAAAACCCTCCGCACTATCATTATTCACAATCACCGAATAACCCCTGCCTTGCAAATTAATCACAAAACGCTTAATTACAGCACTCCATAAAGAAGACACTATCCATCGCCCCCCACCATCGCTCACGGGGTCCAATCAATCAGCCTTCGGTGCGGGGTGATTCTGTGCCCCATTCAATAGCAGCGAGGGGTCGATCGTACACCGAGCCGTGGCGAAGACGGCTTAATAAGCAATTCATTTCTCGACCACTTCAATTTGTGCAAATAAGTTCAGTAAATAAGATTTATAGTGTTCCTCTGAAATGGATTAACAGACCAAAATCCTGTTATTGTATACCAAATGTAAATCAACTATTTGTTATCTAAACATAGGTACAGGCAGATAGGTCTGTTCAAATTTACAAAAGACTGATATCTCAAGAGAAAGATAATTACTAATTTGTTGAACTTAGAGCAAAGCCTGGTATATAATCATAAAGTAAATTAATAATAATGACATTGACTGTTATAAGTCTGTTCAGAAACGCAAGTAGCAGCTTGAGTGTCATAATAATGATTACATTTTACCCGATTTTTAAAAGTTCTGTCCACTAGTGACACTTCAGAAGAATTAATCACAGAGATTAGAGAGTAATATCTAACAGAGAACCAAACAAAAGCAAAAATTAAGATTTAAAGATTGAATAAGACTTGAAATCGCTTGATTTTCCTCCATAATTTCAACTCCAATTTTCAAGAACAATGAAAATTCTTCAACCCTTGGCAGTGACGTAAGAATAGATGGTGGTGTCATTACACAGTGGGCCAGCCTGGCCACTCCATTACGTGAGCCCGGCTTAGCAACCGATCCATTTTGCTCAGCACCGCACATGAGCGCCGTAAGGAGAGATAATCAGTCTTCATAGTAATAGTAATAACTTGAGACGTGCTGGTGAATGTAGTACTATGTTGTTTTTAAATTGAGAAATAGTAATCCTGCTTCGTTGGTTTAGTTCGATTCGATTCCCAGGTCGTGCATATTGTAATTGATATTCTTCGCCAGGTATTTCTCAGTAGCAGTCACGGGGGTTGGGTGGTTCAATCACACATTTTTATTTTGTTAGACACATTAATTAGTTAACAGTACATTTTAAGTTTAAATTTAAACACGAATACCTATGTAAGTATTTAAACTTCCGAACAACCTCTTCCTAATGGCAACAATTAACACTTGACAGCCAGCTTAGTGATCGTAAAATGTTTATGTTAGGACACTGCTAGTTAACTTCCTGATGTTATTAATCCCTCAGTTATCTTTTACGGCGCCCGTGTTTCGAGTTATTATGCAAAGGGGTTGCCTATTAGTCACCTGTAATAACATGTAACGACTGTACGCGGTCGTTAATTTGGTACATCGAGCTTGATGGTAGAGGTTCCATGTCTATTATTCTAATACACAGTTTAACCGGAATAAGTATGCACTTCAATAATCTTCGCTATACCAAATTAGCAAGTTTCTACGTTTTGTAATGTCGCGCTTTTTACGCACATGTTATTAGGGATTAAACAGCTCTACATTAGATCTCCTAAAAAAATATCCTTCTTGCTAAAATAAACAATGATTGCTGAAGCGCAAACTTTCTTGCATTACCTGTGTCTGTGGTACCTTTATAATAAATACTCCATGTGCCGTGTTAATTTTAGTTCTCATATTCATGAAGATGAGCCGAAAACCGAAATAACACAACCAAAATAAAGTTCTATCCCTCTGCAGAATACATGCGACTAACTTTCATAACAATCTTAACTCGACTCAAAACAATCTACTTAAACTTTTCTCATAACTCGATTACTGTGTTATGTTAAGAGATAAGTTTGGAACAATATCGTCTTAAGTATTCATTACAGTTATGAAGAAGATATCTTTAATATAATGTAATTTTTATAACTATAAGCAGCAAGTTTTCCCTTTATTGCTAATTAGTTCTTTAAGGTACATTTTATCGGTGCTTGCAGCTTTTAATTAGGACTTGAAAGGGGTTTTTACTATATTAGGAACGAAGTGTTAATGCTCTTAAGACGTTCGTTAATCTTGTTACAGGGTACTTTACAACTTTGTCACAGCAGGTAAAAGGTCTCTATACGTACAGAGAAGGAATGAGAATTAAACGATACCTTACTCTGTTAGATGAACACATACTGGGCACTACAATACTATCCCAGGTCACAGCTGGACATGAGCCTTCCCCGCCGTCCTTTCACATCTAGAACCGTCACATTTTTGAGGTTGTCGTCCATCTAACCGACTGCTCCACACTACGCCTGCCGATGTCGGCCACCTAACCGACTGCTCCACACTGCTGCTGCCTGCCGATGCACGTTCTCAACTCCAGGACCCATTAACTGCCGGGGTTGCGGGACTGTTCGAAAGAGATACCGTGGCCCCGGAACACAAAGGGCGATGAAGGAACATCAAAAAACCCATCCAGTTTTAGTCAGTAAAAGTCTGACACTCCCTCCTGCTCCGCCCAGAGCGGGAGAAGTCATTTGATGATTTCACATCTGAAAAAAAATAGGCCCCATTAACTGCCATAGATATTTTGACAACCGTAGCTGGCTTGCATGCCACTTTAGCTTGCTTAGTGTTCATTTGTGCAAGCTATATCGATAACTTCGTCGTTTTCTTGGCTGGACACTCCGCCTGGCCAATTATAACTGTAACCTTTCTTGCTTCACTCACGTCACTTCGTTTAAACCTTTACCGTTTCCTCTCCTAATGCCTAGGCAGGTCACCAATCTCAACTATTTGTCTCATCCCTCTGTGCAGCCGCCACCGCCCGCTTGGATTGAACCCGCACCCGACACTCCCCACTAATTGCTTTAACTACCACCATTACGGGTGTTTGATTCTAGGAATAGGACAAACCTGGAGAGGTTTGTCCTATTCCTTGAATCAAACACCTGCAAATAAATGTATTTATTTATTTTAGATAACCAGGTGCACATGATTATGTTATTATATCTTCCTACCCTAGTCCCATGTTAAATGTTGGGATCTCTGCAAGACGTTTTTTACTTCAATTCTACCATGTCAACTGTTACTTCCTTTTATTTTTTTCATTAAATTTTTCACACAATTCATACAGATTTTCTTTGAACTTTCTCTCGCTCTTTATCTATAAACATTTATATTTATCACAATGCAGAAAACATTATTCGAGTTTGCAACTTGCCCACTATATAATAGGTAAGTTGTCGTCTTTTACGATACCCAAAGGGGTAACAAACATGTCACTCTAGCGAATTTCGTACCATGAGCAATGCCAGAATGGTTATATTATTATTTACACTAACGGTACTGTACAAGAGAACAAACTAAATATCATCATAACGTGTTTAAGTTTCAAATATTAAATCAATTAATAGTTATGTAAATGCCCGAAATAGTGATTTAACACAACATGAAAACACTACGCAGCAAATTCAACTAATATAATAATTTCTAAATGTAAATCACTACATAAAACTAACTTGTGTAACGGGGCGGCAATAACAAACTCATTACAATATTACACTAGAAACTCTCCGACTAACTAATAATAGAAATTGGAAACATTTCCAACTAGTTCCACAGACTTGCGGAACTTTTACAAGAGCCTTCAGCCTTCGCTGCTTTTAATAGAGTGATTATTATACAGAGTGTAAAAGACCTCATCACGAAGCCGTCAACCAAGCATTATGTACATCAAACTAAGTAACTTTACGCAAAAATTATTGCTGGGAAACGACTTGTTTTTTGAGGTGAAAAATCATGTTTTGTGGTAGAACTCAATGTAACGCACTCAACACATTGTGCTGGTGGATGGATTGAATAGTACATGGAAGTGTTTAAAGTAAAAATCTTACATTAAAAAGTTATAATAAAAAAACTTGTCAAAAAGTTGGAACTTTGACCCCCAATATCTCCGTAACTAGAAGGTTCCCAGGTAAAGTGTCAAACAAAAAAATGATCGCAATGACGGGGAAAACAAGTGCCTTTCGGCTTCGTTATAAGGTGTTTTACACCCTATAGATCCGTGTATTTGTGAGCCAATAGGAAGGCACCGTTCAAAGTGTGAGTCTGGTAAGATGACGTGTACATGACGGGCCGTCAATCCATCTACTTCAACATTTTATTTTTACCTTACTCACAAAATGTAATTTATTCTTATTGCTACTCCAAATGTTTGCGTATAAAAGGAAAATATTGAATGTCTCGGCTACTTACGAGGCTGAGTCAATCAACTGTGACATTGTTTATTTTATTTCGCAGTCAATGGCTTACTGAACTTTTCGAATCCAATAATGTATTCAAGAATAGGATTTGTGAAAATATAATGTTACTTTTATTGGACTGGAAACACATTACTAACGTGAATGTGTTTGACAGACGACTCAAGTAAAACCTACTAACTTCGTTGTTGAATGGGCGGTAAAAAAACCTTGCACGAAAATGTACTTTTGTATTTTAGTAAAGAGTCCCTCACTTAAGATTGAATGAAAGAAAGAAAAACCTTATTATAGCCTGCACAGGACATACACATAAAATAAAAAAATGGTGAAATTATCAGTCCACTAATAAAAATCGACCGACCGATCGATCGATCGTCTTTTATATATTATTGTATTTATATAAAATCAAAAGGCCTGACTGACTGACTGCCTGACGCATCAACGCCCAGCCCAAACCCTTGGCCCTAGAAAGCTGAAATTTTACACAGAGGTTCCTTTTATAATGTAAACAAGGAATAAGAAAGGATAAGAGATAAGAGGAGTTAAATAGGGTATAAAAGTTGGTATGTAAAATTGTCAGTTTTAAAGTTCGGATCTTCAAATTTTGTGTTTAGGCTGACGATTGAAAATTAATTTAGATGTGTTTCAGGAATTTTCATAATTCCACTCCCGAAGGGTTAAAGGTTAAAAAGGAGGATGAAAAGGAAATGGGAAGTCCTTAATTTTCGAAGTAAAAATCACTAAATTTATTATCTAAGCTTATGGTTGGAAGCTAACGCAACGGTGTTGTTAGAATTCAACCCTTTAGGGGGGTGAAAAGGTTTTTAAGGTTTAAGGTTTTTTTTTGTCGTTTACCCCATCGTGTGGCGTAACGTTGAATAGGTCTTTTAAAATGACTTATTGGTTTCTAATACTAGTTTCTTATATTTTTTATCGATGTAATGCTGCATTTGCAAAATATTAAACTTTAAAGTGAATATGTTTGTTCCAGTAGGGTGTCCCCACCTCTAAAAGCTTAACTGGCTTGAAAAACCTGGAACCCTTCCCCCCTTACCCCCTTCTATTGAAGGGGGTAACAAAACGGGTAAGACGTTCGACATTTTTGTCCCATACCATAGTTTAAATTTTATATAGTAATGAGGAAAATGCATAAATGAAAAGGAATGCTTAAGCTTAATGAGGAAAATGTTGAGTATGAATGTAGATGGATATAAGAGTAGAGGAAGACTATGGTCGGACTGAGTGAAGGATGATATTGCTAGAAAGGAGGAGACTTCTGAGACGACGAGTGACAGAGAAGTATGGAAGAAGAAGACATGCTGCGCCGACCTCAGATAAATAAATTGGGATAAGGGCAGGGGGGCGATTATGATGATGAAATATAATATTGCATTTTCCCAACAGTGGAAGAAGTGCCATGCAAAGGAAAAGAGAAACTTGAAGTTAATCCGTGCACTTCTAACATAGCCCCACGCAGCACTACAAGACTACAACTGAACTCCCCATTAAATCCAAACAAACAAAAACACGGCGTGATGGCACTGAATAGTTCCGCTTCAATTAGCACCATGTTCCACCCTTGTCAATGTGGCCGGCCCTAATATAACTCCGGTGATGTCTCTTGATTAATGTGCGACGAGCTAGCGCTGGGAAGGTAGCAGAAGGACCGCTGTTTTGAGAAGTGCTAGCCAAGTTAGGTAGAAAAGATTTTTCGAAAAGGCACAGCTTGAATCCATTATTTGAGCTCTATACCGGGGCATCGAGGCATCTAATTATACTGCTAAAGGAAAACTTATATAATAACCCTTATCAAACAAAATGATTAAAAACATAAAATGTGGCACATCGCTTAAAGAGATAAATCTCAGAGTTTCTGGTGAATTTTTTTGTTTTACTTTTTGTACCATATTTTTGGGTACACTGAAATATTTTCATCGACGGTGACGTTGCCGTTTGCTGCCTATTTCTATTGCTGCTCCGTTTGCGGTTACGGTCGACTTCGAAATTGTACCTTTTTTTAAACTCTACTGTGTCGAAACCCAAAAGTTTTGTGGTTATTTTCCATGTTTTTTTCATGTTTTCTTCTTTCTTTTGACTTCTTAAGTCATATCTTGGTATGAGTGGAAGTTCTGTGCGTGTCTGTATGGTGCTTCAAAGGGCTAATAATAACAGGCTTAATCGCCTAATATAGCTTTATGTAAGGGATTGAGAGGGGTCCTAGTACCTAAGGTGTGTGAAGGTAAGAGGTAAGCAGAGTCACGGTAATACCCGATAATGGCGTGGTACTGGACGCTATTGTTAGTACGGTCTCCCGAATCACGAGTCATGGGTAATCGTATAACTTCATAATTTTAGAATTTATCAGAAGCATAATAAAAGTAACTTGTGTCCAATAATATAAAGAAATACCTTAGCTCCAAAAATATTATAAATAACTTGCTTCCAATTATATTAAAAAACCGGCCCGGCGCAATATAGGGTTCCGTAGTAGCCCGTCATATTCAAGCAACTACTTCATCTTAGTCACTTTAAAACATTTATCCTAAGGATTTTGTATTTGGTACAAAATTATCCAACACCCAAGTTCAACAACTGTACTGCTAAACTGTTAAAGTTATCTTAACCGCTATAGTTTTCCTTTAAAGTTAATGAAATGCAATATCATCATGATTTTTTCCAGGTTTTTCAAGCCAGTTAAGCTTTTAGAGGTGGGGACACCCTACTGGAACAAACATATTCACTTTAAAGTTTAATATTTTGCAAATGCAGCATTACATCGATAAAAAATATAAGAAACTAGTATTAGAAACCAATAAGTCATTTTAAAAGACCTATTCAACGTTACGCCACACGATGGGGTAAACGACAAAAAAAAACCTTAAACCTTAAAAACCTTTTCACCCCCCTAAAGGGTTGAATTCTAACAACACCGTTGCGTTAGCTTCCAACCATAAGCTTAGATAATAAATTTAGTGATTTTTACTTCGAAAATTAAGGACTTCCCATTTCCTTTTCATCCTCCTTTTTAACCTTTAACCCTTCGGGAGTGGAATTATGAAAATTCCTGAAACACATCTAAATTAATTTTCAATCGTCAGCCTAAACACAAAATTTGAAGATCCGAACTTTAAAACTGACAATTTTACATACCAACTTTTATACCCTATTTAACTCCTCTTATCTCTTATCCTTTCTTATTCCTTGTTTACATTATAAAAGGAACCTCTGTGTAAAATTTCAGCTTTCTAGGGCCAAGGGTTTGGGCTGGGCGTTGATGCGTCAGGCAGTCAGTCAGTCAGGCCTTTTGATTTTATATAAATACAATAATATATAAAAGACGATCGATCGATCGGTCGGTCGATTTTTATTAGTGGACTGATAATTTCACCATTTTTTTATTTTATGTGTATGTCCTGTGCAGGCTATAATAAGGTTTTTCTTTCTTTCATTCAATCTTAAGTGAGGGACTCTTTACTAAAATACAAAAGTACATTTTCGTGCAAGGTTTTTTTACCGCCCATTCAACAACGAAGTTAGTAGGTTTTACTTGAGTCGTCTGTCAAACACATTCACGTTAGTAATGTGTTTTCAGTCCAATATAAGTAACATTATAATTTTCACAAATCCTATTCTTGAATACATTATTGGATTCGAAAAGTTCAGTAAGCCATTGACTGCGAAATAAAATAAACAATGTCACAGTTGATTGACTCAGCCTCGTAAGTAGCCGAGACATTCAATATTTTCCTTTTATACGCAAACATTTGGAGTAGCGATGCTCGAGACGTTCGTCATTTTCACAATAACAACAACAACAACAACAACAACAATAGCAACAACAACAACAACAACAACAACAACAATAGCAACAATATTTCTGGATGTTATTCTTCTTTTCGTCAATTTATGATAATGGACCCATTTTATCATTTTCATTCCTTATTATAACCAATAATGTACTTGTACGGTAGAACAAGCTACTTGGTTTATATTTTACTATGTAATTTGTGGGTTAAACTGTAAACCAAAGAGCTTGTTCAACCGTACATAAATCTAGAAATAACTAGTAAATAACATAACTACCGCGAATTGGTACAAAATGCTACTGTTCTTTTATCATACACTCGAAGTCACTCCGAGGTAAAGTGTAGTTACCACAATGTAAATACGACCAGGAAGTACAGATATCTACATAATAATGAGGGTTAGTTACCTGTGCGTTCAGCTAGAATTGTGGCATGTGACCACACGACCCGCTTCCCTATTGCACTGACACGGAATTATTCATCATATTATTTGCATAATTATCGTTTTCACCCTAATATGTTTGGAATTACCTGAACGCATAGAAATCATGTAGAAAACCAAAGTAACCGATAGCTAAACACTGGTTATTAAAACCTATATCTTAAAAAATGACGCAAATTTCAAGTTCCAGCACGGAATGCTCGAGACGACAACAATATCTATTTAGAAAACACCTGCACCTAAATCTTGACCTACCCAGGGAGTGATACCTAAGCATGACTAACATACTCGTACATACATTTCGTAGAAAAATAGCCACCTGACCGTTTTCCCAAGAACATCTTTTGTCAAATAATAAATTCATGTCAAATACATTTTACGCGAAGAAGAGCGCCGTAAATATCTAAAGAAAACTACCTTCCGTAATGAGGTTATGTTTACCTTACCTACCAGGCGCACAAAGGCCGCAAGGAGTCAAATAAAAATATAATCCTCGAGTTACGTAAGGGATCCCCTTATGGCCTTTAAACAAGATTTCTAAACGGTTTTTACGTGAGGAAATTGCTTGTATGTATAGACCCTTGAATAAGCTTATCTTTTATAGGCAGACAATGGGCCAACTGTTACCAACTGTTACCAACTTACACCAATATTTTTTTCACTTCTCATGCTCCGAAAGTGCAGTACATAGGCCGCACAAAATCGAATTTTGTGCACAAGTGCATTAACGTATCTACTCATAAATGTATCTATATTAAGGCAAAGAAAATGAGCTATACAGCCAAACACAATGAGAAGTTCATAGATAGAATTTGTTATTTTATGATTATTTACTTTAATTTATTTGCCTTATGTGGTTTTTAAGACAAAAAAAGATATTAAAATTTTAATTTAAGTACGGTAGGTTATTTAATTAATTTAAGAACATTATTATTACAAAATCAATTTAATAGTAGGCTTTATAGGTCTGCAGCCCAAGCCAATTTTAATTAAAGAAATGTTATGTTATACTACTGTTTTATTTCCTCGCAATCGAAGTGGAAAGCAGAATTTATAACTCGTCCACAAAACCATTTTATCCTCGACATTACTATCAGCCCTCGCCGCTAAAAGTCTCGGATAAAAATGGTTCGTTTTTGTTCACTTGTTGTAAAATCTATTATTTATTGAAAGCAATGAATACGTACTTAACTAATCACTACATCATGAAACAAACTACATCTTAAGAAAAACAGTCTCTCACTGAATCAAAATTTCTTCTAGAATGTGATCCCCTGTAGAAAATACGTTTCTTGATCTGCCTTGTTATTCTACAACTGTAAATAGGTCTCAATTAATAGAATAGGCCCGAAGAGGATTATTGTAAACATTTTCTCTAGACCCGGGTAGCCAGACTTGAACAAAAAATGGTTATATTCTCGTAAAGAGATAAAGACAGAATATAGTACACTGTTGTGTAGTGTTTTAGTATGCGGCCCAGTGCGGCTTTGAACGAGCCAGCCGTAACTCGATTCACTTTAAAACAGTTTGAAACTCGTCAACTGGGAGGTCATAAATTCAAACAAGAAAGGGTTCACAAAGTAATTTGTGAAAGAATGTTGCGGGAAAAGAACGTTTTTTGGTTTAAAAAAGACGTTTTGTCTGAAGATTTTATTCGACTTGAATGGGATTTAAGTTTTTTTCTTTTTAGGGAAAGTTTGTTTCGGAACGATTGTTTGAATGCCTGAAAAATATTGTAATCATAATAATCACCCTCTTTTTTGCGATAAACATTTTTAATCGCATTTTGTGCGTGACCGGGACCCCAGCGGAGCCCAAAAGAATCAAAATGGTTTAGTTAATATGTTTTTATTTCTTTCTTTTTCTCGTGTTTAACAATATTATACTTAATCAGTCAATGAGATACCACATCTTCAGGATTCGACTATTAAATTGAACTGCGCCTAAAAATACCAATACCTCTTAAGAATTCCATCTGAAACTTGCAGACCACTAATCTATTACAGCGATCCTTGTTCCATTACAAGCATGTCCATATTACGTCAAGAATTTCCGCTATACCCGGGCAGAGGGCTGCAATTCTGCAGTGCCTATGATCGGCCTAAACGCTACGTACACTGGCGCCCTGTTGGCTAAGTTAATAGACCGGTCGGCAGTCATGGTAAACGCTAGAGCCAGGATGGACCGGAGTACATACAATTACGATGAAGGCTTTGAGTGTTTTTGTACGTACTTCGGAGAATATCTTGTTGGAAATGCTGTAACAGATTATAGCATTAATTAATTGAGGAGCCGGCCAAATGTAACGAATCATACCTTCCTTAGAAATAAACCTTCCAAGTGCGAGCCGGACTCGCACAAAGGGTTTCGGGTTCGTTAAAACTAAATAGTGTAGGTACCTAAATTGATCACTCAACAGAAAAAAAACTGTTTTTTTCCTTGTGTTAATAAAAAACAAAGTAACTACTGCAATTTGCAGCCTCTCAAAAACATCAGCATGCATCTTAAAAACTAAATATCAAATAATATTAAAGCCAATTTTCGTTGAATGTTCAAGTCAAACAGACACACAGGGCTAATCGTAACTTTTTTTTAATGGATGTCGATCTGCTACGATCCTTACATACATACTCCTTGCCTATCAAATGGCAGAGGCTTTTAATGTAGTCTTTCAAAGCAAAAACTTTTAAAATGAGAACATCAAAAGGAAAAATAGAACATCAAAGTTAAAAAGCGATCTGGCACTCACCATTTGCGGCCACTAATAACCGCCACTTCACTCAAAACATGCAAATTACCCAAATACCCCGAATACCCGATACTACGTTGCAATTTGCATTTTAGCAATTTTTTAATGTTAGTTTTAGACCGACGCAAATTGCTGTTGCTATCAAACAGAATTTTATGTGAGCGGATTAGTTGTGATCGTCTCCTATATTGGATCGCGTGTAACGGTCGCCCTATCGAATTCAAATTACGAGTTTCGAATTCCGAACGTTTGGAATTCAAACAATTACGTTCCATTGTCATTTTAATGTCAATTATTTGATTTGCGCATGACTAGAGAAGTAATTTATAGTTTGAAGTTGTTGTATCATGACTGTTTAAAATGACTGGCTCCCGTTTTTAGGGTTCCGTATCCAAAGGGTAAAAACGGGACCCTATTACTAAGACTCCACTGTCCATTAGTCCGTCTGTCCGTTTATCCGTCTGTCCGTCTGTCTGTCACCAGGCTGTATTTCATGAACCATGATAGCTAGACAGTTGAAATTTTCACAGATGATGTATTTTGGTTAAAAATATGAAAAAAGAATAAAATCAATATTTAAGTGTTCTCCCATACAATAAACGTGATTTTTTGCCGTTTTTTGCTCGATATTAATAATGGCAACAAGTATTAAATATTCACTCATTCATTCATTGAATATTTAGTTGTGTATATTCACATTAAAAATAAATACTTAAATTAAAATAAAATAAATATTTAGGGGGCCCACACAACAAACCTGATATTTTTGCCGTTTTGTGTAATGTTGTATAGATATGGTACGGAACCCTTCGTGCGCGAGTCCAACTCGCACTTGGCCGGTTTTTTAATTAAAAGGGGAATTGAATACATACTCCAAAATTTAGTTGACATTTTTCATTTTAGATGTTTCGTAGCTTTATTATTTCAAATCATAAGTTTTGGGGTGATTCTTCGAGGTGCCTCAAAACAAGGTCTTAATTCCTAACCTATTGAACATTCCATCTTTGGAACAAACACAGATTACTCTTTACTTATATACGTGTATAATTTGAACATTAAACACTTAAAATTATTTTTACACTTAACACTTAATATTTTTAACTTTTATGCGTTATATTTTGAAGGATAATAAGGTTTATAAATTTCCAAATTATTTTGAATTAAGGCATATAAGATAGATCTTCGAGATTACTCCCACGCACTTTGTTTGTTCATTTACATATAACTTTAATCGTAATTCACAAAAATGTAAAATTTTCATAACTTTCGTGGCACCACTTTCGTGGTTATTTGTCCACGAAAGTCAGCTAGCGCACCATAAAAGCTATAAATCTCCACTAAATAATAACTATAATTTTTTGTGAGCCGTAGATGCATTAACTCGATTGTCGTGAAGCTCAAAAGAAAGGTTTTATGTATTTGTATTGAAGTATTTAAATACATGCATGTGTTTAAATTTTTTTCTTGTAATGTGTTTCTGTTTGTATGTTTTGTCGTAGCCAATTTAACAGTATACCCCACCCCCAACTGGACTGTTTTGCCAATTGTATCCCTCTTGTTTAAATTAAAAAGTTTCGTAACTTTTGTGGGCACCAAAATTTAAAAAAAGAATAAATAGTCTTAAATGTGTGTCCGTTAATTTGAAGATTACTCTAAAAAAAAAATTCACCACGAAAGTTACGCGGAAAATACTTTTTAAAGAACTACCCTTTGATTATTTGTAGTGTAAATAGATTTGTTATGTTATGGTCTAATCCAACTATCTATGTTAGGGATTTCCTGAAATTCTTTTATTTTTGTCTGTGAACTGGGTTTTAGTTGCCAAATACATGATTTTCACCGCTAAAAAATTGTGTTTTCTTTTTTTCGGATTTGCTATATTTAATGACACCTAAAAAAACCCGGGAATTCAATTTATCAAATTACTATTAGATACCTAATATATGAGGCGATGTACGCCAGAAAAACCCAAGTGATCACTTGTCCATTTATGCAGATTTGTTTTTGTATCCTTTTTTAAGTCGGGTAAAAAATTATATTTCAGTAAATGCCGTAATCCCGATTGTTTTTTTTCTTTTTGTGTACTTAAAACATTTCAAACTAGAATTTTAATAGAGAATGTGACATTAGACTTAGAAAGAAAAAAAAATAAACTAACTTTATGTATAAAAACTATCCAAGCATAAAAATTGGCTTGAATAAATTAATGATTTACTTTCCGAAAGTGGGAAACGCTTGTGTTATTCATTCAATCCACTGCAGGACGCAACGTTTCATTCGAGTGACGCTGCATACTTGCATAGAATGCATACCAAGCCAACAAACCCCTTTCAATCAGACGATCAAACGAAAATTCCACGCGAAGCAAAAACCTCCACGTATCGCATTCGTCTCCCTCCGTCTAGCTCAAAGCAAAGACCCGCCATTTCAATAGCCTTAATGTAAATATTCCCCAACAACACTTTGCACAAAGTCCGCAACTATTACCCTTCAAAGGAAATCTCCATCACGAAAACCTAATCAAAACTTAAAGACAATATCAATTTAGTAGAGCAAACACCTTTACTTTAGGGCAGCCTTCAACTATGGCGGCGAACAAACAACTAGTGAATTAGCAAGTTGGTGAATTTACCTTAATTATGCATTACCCCTGGCCGGTAACCGGTGCGGCTACCTGTTTAGTCGTCACAAGTTTGGGCCGCATCACTCGTTTACTTTGCAACCGATATACTAATTAATGTACATGGGTTGTTGTGTTGATGGACGATGGTTGGCCCTGCGACCTTTCATGGGGGAACTGCCCAGGGTGTAGTGGACGTACCTACAACAAGCCCAAGTTCGTGGGTCGTGGTAATACTGTTTACTAAGCATGAAGATTGTCGAACATGGAACCTTTTTTTAATGCAATTTATTCCCCCGCTGAATTTACCCTCTGCCTCTCTTCCACGTCGCCTTAGCTTGTCGACGATCTCTACCCAAAAATAAAATGCAACGCTGCAATTTGCAAATTGGTTTCTCTTTTCTATATAAACTTTGAAACAGCAGCAGTTTTTATCTCGAAACCTGCACACAATAGCCGTAACAACGTGTTTAAACCTAGTTATAATCGTTTTCTTTCTAATTAGTATTTGTTCTTCAACGCGCTTCTGCAGTCCTTAGTTAATTAGTTTTGTTAACTCATATATCACGAGAAACAAAGTCTATTGTAGTTTAATACGGGACGTATTTTCTTTACTATTGTTTCTATTTTTAATTGTCAATTCGAAATAGTATTTATTATACGTGATTGAAAATTTGATGAAATATTTTTCATTGACTGGTAGGTACCTACATACTTGTACGAGGATACCTTAGTACTGAATAGGAGTATCGTGTTACCCAGTAAATGGGTTGAGAAGTTCAGATAGGCAGTCACTCCATGTGAAATACTACTGGTATTCAGCTCCATCTGGTTAGATTGGAAGCCGACCCGAAAATTGTTGGGAAAAGCTAAAAGAAAATAAAGCAGGCTTCCCACTTCTGGCATGGCAGGGTATGACTGGTACACTAACTTGATGTTTCAAGGTCTGATTGATATTGCATCATAACATATTGTAAAATCCATTTCCACATCAATACGCAAATATAGTTAACTCGTTGTAATACTTCAAACAGTTATAACTGCGGTCTGCGTTATCAAAGTAAACTCCACTTATAAGCACATTAAGCCAACTACTCACGGCTCACATTTATTAACAATTAACAACTGGCTCTCCCTTCATTAACACCACACAATCCTCCGTCCTCATTTTAATGAACCTACATTATTGCTTTACCGTCCTAAGTTATAAATATATAATTTTCACAAAATTCCATAATGGGATTATGTGATAACTTTTCGGAACTCACCTTTGTGTCCCAACACTAATTAGGTAGAGCAACCACTGGCACCTCCTTAATTAAAGTGGCAAGCACATAAGCCATTATTACTGCACCCACCCTACCCCATGCGATACTTCTATGAACCGTGTTTTAAAATAACACCCTTTACATCTCATAGTACGACATCCATTGCAGGTTTTACTCTTACGAAAGAAATAAATGCAGAATATCAAAAGCAATGGTTGCTCAGGGAAGCGATGCGTCCATAATTTGATTAGACTGCAGCGTACGAAGTCAAGATAGGGTGAATGTGGCAGTAAAGGTCCCGCCTCTTCAAGAGACGTATAAATTTATTAGCGCACGTGATTGCTCCGAACATGCAAGTAATTTTTGTGTTGCCATACAACCAACTAAAGAAATACGTGAACAGAAATCGAAAACGATCTCTTTGAGCATTCTCTGAATATCTCCAAGATTATAGTCTGGCGCTAAAGGAAAAATATGTGAGTACTAAATGTTATCCTATTCAAAAACGTAGAGAGTTGGTGTAAGACGGGAAATGTGTCAATGTACATTGAAAGAAATGAGCTCTTTATGCGCTGAAAAGATGGAAATGTCCGTCTTATGAAGCGGAATTTTAATGTCCTTAAAATATTCTAGAAGATTCAGCTTTTTATAGGACAGTAAGTCGTGTTTTGGTTAATACTTTGTATTATTCTAGACGTTGTTGTCCGGGTGTCCGGTTATCCCAGTGTCCGTTGTGTTTGATATATAACTATAGAAGGTCTTGTATTTACGATGTGTCTAGCAATTCGTTCGAGTGAGGATATACGAGTACAGTAACAAAACAAAAGAGCGATGACTACATAATATTGCAGATTTTATGCGAACAACTTTAAGATGGTTTAAGCGACTCATAAAGTACATAATTTGAAATTTTGTTCACACCTGTAAATTAAACCTTTTTTGTAAAAGTTTTGACTCGAATGAAAATCCTTGTTCTAACGACAGGATAAATATGAATTTATATTCACGTCACTATACAATGTAGTAAGAACGCAGTGGATATTAGGATGCCAAGCTCGAGCCAAATTTCTTTGGAAGTTTCTTTAAAGGTACGACGGGAAACAATACGTTTTGCAGTATAATGATGTTTATGTTCTCTTTATTTCTGCTATTCGGAGCACAGTGCTGCACGCTGATTATGTTACACACGTTTCCATTGTATTTTTAAGAAATTCGAAACACATTTTCTTTCATGTATAAAAAAATTGTGAACTCGACAAAGTCAAACACACAATTAATGTTATTGAATTGTCACAATTGAGAAACATTGAGAATGCAAGCAAATACCCAGCAGGTAATTTTAACTATCATTCTGACCTTAATCAAATTGAGAAAGAGATTATATTCTATTTCAGTTAACAGTCACTCCCATCAGGTAATTCAAAATCAAACACCAATATATACTTAAACAACTACATTTAATACGGTAACATCACAACAGTCTAACATCTAATAGCACTCTCCATTCTTATAGAGCTCGGCGATCAATTCACTGCATTCACTCCTCTGGAGTTTTCCGGAGTGCGTGTGAGGCAGGGAGGACACGAACGTGATGCCTCCGTGCAACCGCTTGTGATCACTCAGGGCCGCTGGAAATGAAATGAAAAGCTATGTTAAAAGAAAAAAAGGTTGAATTTTGAATGAGACGAACTGACATGCAAACCATATGGAGTTACTCGACCAAACAAAAGAGCACAAAGGAAAGGAAACTAAAAATGGAGTTACAAGCTTTATTTTTCAAAGGTGTGGATGAAGAATTTCTTGGCAAAGAAGGTGTTTCCAAGACATATACCGCAATAGCAGAGGTTTGACTTATGAAAAGCTGACGGGTGAACATGCCCAAGTACGTGTGAAGTGTTGCCATAGTGAACGCGGGATACTGAATTATATAAATGAAGCGTTTATTTCTGAGAATAGGAAAATCTTTTGAGCTAATAATATCTAGGATGAAATCTACCGCTTTTGAATCTTGAATATGATAGACATTTTGCTAGATCAAGTTTTCTAAATAATAATCCTTGCCCTGTGTCCCTGTCTGTGCAGATAGACAGATTATGTCTTGACTAAACAACAAAATAAGTACATTAAAATCATCAAAATCAGTACATTAAAATCATTTGCTTCACTCGATTTTATTAATAAAACTAAGTATGTCTTTAATTTCATATTTAGTTTTTTTCCCTTGGCTTTAGTTTTCAGCAAGCAATTCCTGTTTCGTACTTTATTCGAGCATTTTCAATAACACTAAAGTTCAGAAATTGGCAAGTTGGTTGCAACAACATAAAGTGTGGACCAAATGTTTGGTATATTTGTACTACTTCTGTATTTCAGGACACTGGTAACATAATTATTTGACAACCATTTTAAAAAGCACAGAATCATAATGCTAGTACGAAAAAATTAATTTGTTACTTTTCTGTTATCAATCTTTTGATAACCAAAGATTTTTTACTAAAAGAATGTAAAAGATAGCGAAATTTAGAAGACTCAATAGCAGCATCTTTTAACCTTAATTACGTTCTCCAGTGATTAATATAACTCCGCCCGCATAATTGTGGCAATATCTGTATCTTCGGATAGCCTTATCTCCTAATGACGGCAATGTTCGATGCGGGATGTTTTCCCAAAGCTTTATTTTTGTTACCATTACTGGACTGTACTCATTATTATTTCTTACACGCCTTGTTTAGCACGTGTGTTAGAAAACATCGTTACGTTTCTGATACTTTACAACATAACATAACATCATGACTGTATTTCTAAGGGGTAGGTTAAGGTGTATAGTCCGGTCTATCTGTAGATAAACCTACCCCCTCTCATGGTCTCCCGGTACTTTAACTTAATAAATATATGAAAGTAACTCACCAGCAACAGTATTCTTTATCTGCTCCCTGGTGACGGTAGCTTGTGGCTCCAACACCACCGCTGCTACAGGTCCCTTGTCAGATAAACATACTACGCTCTCATATACTCCTGGTACCGAGCCGATTACGCGTTCCACTTCTTCTGGTGCTACCTGTGATAACAACCCATCATGTATTATGAGATAGGTACCGAATTTGAATATCATGATAAAAGTTAAAAACTCTTTGTCTATAATATTTTAGGAGATTTCAAGATAAATTACAAATAATTAGAAATGGAAGGCCCAAAAGGGCAAAAATCAGGAGCTATAGAATATTAAACTAACACTTAAGTCCTTCGAGACAAAGTGCTTTTAAAGATTTTATTATTATAAGAGAGCACAAATACGTTAAACATCGTCGTCTTCAAATTGAAAGCATCGTTATTTTCATACTTTCAAGTTCATTACGAGCTGACTACAGTATAATTAACTTCGAACATCCCAAAAAGTAGAACATCTAGCTACAAAATTAAACCAAATTAGATACAAATGATCCAATATTGTACAGCGGTCCCGTGCTCACCCACAATACTCCAGTTGGAGGCTAGTTACGACTTTAATCTATATTTGAAGTCCTCATTTTGTGTTCGGAGTTCTTTTGAAATTAACAAAATATGGTAATAAACCGTCACGAAGTAACGAGGGTCGTCCTGCTTAACATAATATAATTATTCGTGCGAACATTCTGCTACGTATTAGGTAATCTTGACGGCCTATATTTTCTCTTTGCATGGAAAGGGAATACTAAAATATCTAGGTAGGCTCAGGTAAGAGTACGCCACGGCTACACTGACGTGTAGGCTGGGATTCACAAAGGAGGTTTGAGCTTCGAGGTACATCTGACATTTCCTTTATACAATGGAAATAAAAGTCTCATAGGACAGTTCTATCCCTTTGAGAGAAATATGCCAGTGGAGACGTAATTTCCTATAAGAATCGTCGTAACATTTTCTTGTATTGAAGCATAGTCGATACTGATGTTGGAATTTATATTATTAGCGAGAAACTGTAATTAATGGCTTCTTTCAGTATCAATGATAATTGTTCAACTGGATTTTGAGCTAATTCTTTATGTACAAAACGTATAAAATCTTATAATAATCTCAACGATATCCAGTAAACTGACCAGTTGACAGACTAAAATGCTATTGTTTCTAAAAATACAATTTTCTCGATCATGAATGTTTATTACAAATATATTTTGAAATCCCTTCGGAAGACATTTTAAAATAGTAATTATGCTAGTAGTTGTATACCTGAGCACCCATAAACTTGAAGGCGAACTTCTTCCTGACGGTGAAGGTGAGCCTCTCGTTCTCATCGATGTGGAATACGTCTCCGGTCATGTACCAGCCGTCGGGAGTGAACGACTCGTCGTACGACTTCTTGTTCTTGAGGTAACCCTGCGATCAGATGGAAATCATTAGGTACTTTGTCATCGTGGTATTATATAGAAATATATTTTAACGGGCTTAATCTTCTTTAAAATTAATTGATGAATTATGAACTGACAATCCCAGCAGCTGGTATTTTTCACCGGCAAAAATCATAAACGTTAACCTCAGTCAGAGGATGGTCTTTCAAAAATCTATCCATTGTGCTTTTTACTGCTAACTGCTGACCTTGCATTACATGGAGCTCTTGTGCCAAATATCATGCTTACCCAACGGTTTAGTTTAGTCGTGCGTTTGTGAGTGAGCGAGATTTTAGTTAAGTATACCTTTTCCTTTGTTACCCATGTTACAAGATTCATCCAAAACGAAACCCTATTTTCAGTCAGTGCAGGTTTTTTTTTTCAGAACAGTTTTTTCTTATGATGATTATAATTATCTCTTGATTGGAAGAGAAAGCAAAAAGCAAAAAGGTTCTAACCTTAATCAGTAAGTAATCAAAGTATTACCTTAATAGCATTGCCACCCTTCACCCACAGCTCTCCGTACCCATTAGGTCCAACCTCCTGACCTTGATCATCAACGATCTGGAAAAACACCTCATTTTTAACAACCGCCAGAAATTCTAGATCATTCTCGAGACAATCTACAAGTTAATCTTGTCTGGATAGGATGTTAATGAGCCATTACTGGATAAGACTTCTTTTATACTAGTAATCTAAAAAGTGTCCATAAATATGCCTGTAATAAGAATGAAATTGAAATAAAATGGCGTTTACGTAGATCTCGTTCAGATTAAAATGGCGAGACTAATAAAGGCTGATAAATTACGCGATAAAAATGAAAAATTAGATAATAAGGAGATAGGCTTACTTGTTGTCAATTTACTAGATCAGACTTTATCCCGAATAGGAAAAGTGAAATTATATTATTCGATATTCTATCTCTAGAGATCTTTTTAGGTAAATGTAATTTAGCTTTTATTTAAGTTGCGGCAAGGTATAAATTACATTGAAACAATGTTCTCAGCTCAATAAATAGCCCATCAATTAGAATTAGCGAGACGAAATTGTTATATTTTTTGGAGTTATGCTGTCGACCTGGTTTATCATTGAATTTTGAAAAATATAATACCTGAAAAGGACGATTTGTCACTTTTATTCAGGACACGATCTCAGTTTACTAGAAACAGTAACACATTGATAATGGTTTATCTAATAACTAGGCCAGACACAAGATGTTAGTTGATGACCGTTGTATGTAATTGTCTCTCGCCATTTACCACAGCTTAGCTTATAAGGTACATTTTCCTTAAGGAAGGACAAAACCCAACCAGTTAGAATAAATACCTTGTAAATCATATGGTTCAAGACCCATCCGTTGCACTTCTGGGGCGCCTCTCTGTCGGGGATGGCGATGAAGCCGTGTGTCTCCGTCGTGCCATATCCGTCACACAAGTGTATGTTCTTTGGCAGTTTTTCCTAAAATATAGTGAAAAACTTAGTTTCTTTCAACTATACGACTACTTTCTCTAAAGGGTTGGTGTATAGCAAATAGTCACCCACATCTCGTCAGTTAAGTCGTTGTTGTTTACGTCCCATGTAATAGGGTTGAGCCTACTGCCGTGGATCCGGTAAAAATCCAGACTTCGGACTGTTGATGGGATATTTTTAAAGGAAAAATTCAATGGCACTTAAACTGACGCGGAAAGTGAACCCAGAACCTTAATTATGTTGCGAGCACTATATTTTTAATAATATTAATTAGCCAATGAACAGTGGGACAGATGAATCTATCAAAGGTTGGTGGAAACAAAAAAGGTAGGAAAAGGTACAAAAACTTTTCAGAGGACCGTTTTTTGATACAATTTTCTGTTCCCTGTGATTGATAGCAAATTAAAACCAAAGTACTTTTTGGAATTGCGCAACTCGGTAAAGTTTGAGCGACCTTTTCATAGACTGATCTTATATTACTGATTGTGGAAATCAGTAAACTACAATGGAATTGGTGATATCGTAATTATTTTATTTTCTTCTATGGATTCGGATGCTACATCATCTCTCGACATTACAATATTCAGTTATTACTCTCAACTATGCATTTTGACTATATCAGTTTCATTAAGACAACAGCCCAAGTGACCTTTGCCAAGAAAGGCAATTGGAAAGCTATCTAAATGTGGATCTTAATTGATAGCCTATTGGCCACAAATTGTTTTTATGGTCGTACAACTAATTTTACTGTTCCATTACAATGTATTTACTACTAAATTGGTTTTTCAACCAATAAATCTTTCTGAGCGGTCTGACTTCAAAACAATTAACGTCGTAGAAGAATGTTACATGACCAGCACAGTGTAGTTGAACGATTATTTAATATTTACAGCGGACACATCGCTAGTAAATCTTGAATTTTGTATCTATTTTGTTTGTGATAGGGCTGAACTTTCGTTAAATGGTGCAAAAGTGGCGGTTTTAAACACATGATTATTTTGACGATTGATATTCCGATGGCCAGACTGTTGGGCAGTTGGCGTAAGCCTAAATTAGCCTTCAACATTATCTGGCTGGGACAGATGCCTCTGCTATGTAAGAGCGAGTGGGTCATAATCAAAACCAGCAACATACCAGCCCAGTGTGGCTTGGTGGATGCCACGTTTCTTCGACTTTTTGGTCCTAGGACTTCACGGTTCCTTCACGAAGTTTTCATCTGCCATTTCAAAAGTAGTGGTGTTCATATAAATTTCACATAGTAAAGTGCCTCGCTGAGTTCGAACTGACGGCCTACGAGACTTACCAGCGGGCTGCCACTGCTTCCTGAAGCTGCAATACAAACCAGTAGTTAATCGTTAGTGAAAGAACTTACTTTGAACGAAACCATAAGTTCAGGAGTGGTGGGTGATCCAAGCAGGAACAAGGTCTCCAATGAGCTCAGCTGGTCTGATCGTACTAGTGGTACCAGGGCAACAGCGAATGAGGGAGCTAGGTAGCCCCACGTTGGCTGCAATCAAAATATTTGGTATCGATCATTTGATATTGGCGGCGGCGGGGGGTCGAGTTAACGCGGTGTTTATTGGTGTTTATTATTGTTATTATAAAACACTACAGTCAAAAATCGCATTCCGTATTCGATCTCAATATTCAGGCGGATCGCACTGACATTAAATTCGACAGTTTTTGTTGAAATACAAAGGTGTTTTTATTTTTGCGTTTTATTATTCAAAAACCATAACGTTACAAACCATTTTGAAAAAACATAAACATACCAACACAAACCATCACGGGTTAGTAAAATAATATTTAATCTGTATTGATGATGATGCTGTGTAGGAAGTTGAGATCCATTTATTTTACCTTTTGAACTCATGAATTTACAAAGTTTTTATTTATAAAACAACTTCCTACAGTGAACAACTCTTAAATAAGTTAGTTTTCAAATTTTCTGTACCCACAATATTGTATCTAAGTAAAAGTAGTAAATTAGTATAAACCGAAGTATTCAGGAACGAATCCTAATGACTGTCTTTACGTAAAACCTTAATCTTTCTTAACGTTAGGACTCGTCACGTTTTCAAAGTTCAGCAAATTGCTTCTTTTAAGATCTTCACAGACCCTTAGAATAATAAACAGGATATAAAAAAAAAGGTTTTCATTAACATAAGCGCGGGATAAAAGACTCAATTTTCTTAGGAGCACGTCTTTACAGCCCAGGTAAACCTTATATTGCAATCCTACAAGCATTTTTATGAAATAGTTGATATTATCAACGAAACAGAAAAGTGACCACTATTTAAACGGTAGAGCGGTTCTAACGAATGAAATCAATGGTACATTGTCATCGTACCCGGTATTTCTCCAGGATATCTATAACATGTTCTGCTGTGATCTTGTTCGGCGTCGTGATGATGGTGACGTGGTTTACTACGCTGGAGGTCACGAACATGGTGAATGTCACCCATTGGAGGCTGGTCAGCACCATGACTCTCGCGGTCGGCGTCGGGAACTTCGAGTGGTAAGTCCTTTAGGGAATGTTAAGGTTTAATATTGATTGTTTTCTAACTCTGTCCACTGCAATCCAATGCTAGACATTCACACCTTTTTAGCATGAGGGCAGGCAGAAACTACAGAAAGATCAGGTGTGTAGTACTTGTTACCGACGTACGAGTACGACCTGATCACGTGAACGAAGCAAAAGAAATTTGTAAAGATGATAGCAGATGGCGTTATATAGTTTCTGCCTACGATGTTCTCCAAATATCTTATAGTATCGTAGTACTCACCATGGGCAAGGCAAATGGCTGACGAGTCCCCGTTGCGTCAGGATGGCGGCTTTAGGCATTCCCGTGGAGCCACTGGTTGGCAGCATCAGTGCGGCATCATCCATCTCTGCTGGAGAAACCCTGCACGAGAAACCATGATTAATTAAGGCAATGATTAGAAATCATTTTTCTCTTATTACACCTAACACTCAAAATGTTGGTATTCAGTTGCATCCGGTTAGAGTGGAAGCTGACCTTAACATAGTTGAAAAAAGGCTGCGCAAATGATAATGAAGCTTAAACATATCGACAAAATGCAGGTGAACTCTAAGTACACCTTCTTTTTTTTTTTTTTCGGATGGGAAATCATCAAATGACTTCTCCCGCTCTGGGCGGAGCAGGAGGGAATGTCAGACTTTTACTGACTAAAACCCATCCATGTTCCTTCATCGCACTTTGTGTTCCGGGGTCACGGTATCTCTTTCGTACAGTCCCGCAACCCCGGCAGGCATCGGTCCTTGCGGACCCCTTCCTATTGCTGACTCTCTTTGAGGCGCGCGTGAAACACGAACGCGCCGTCGACACGGCCTGTCGTCATGAGACGGACGGACGGCGAGCTAGCCCATAGCCCACCGTCCACAGGCCCGCGACTCTATGTACCCCTTAATTTCAGACAAGCGTATTGTCATCAACCAGAACTCCGGCCACAAATCAAAACCCCAGGCTGCTACTGAGTGATTCGGGGAAACCCGATAACACTTTGCCTGACATAGAAATCGAAACCTATCTAATTATATTTCGTGTTCAAAAGCAGCGCTTGCCACCACTGGACTACCAAATCAAAAGAGAGCACTTACTGAAAACTGTCGATATCATCGCTGAACCCGTTAGTGAACTGCTGCAAGACTCCAGGTCCGTTGACCATCAACACATCAGTCCTCAGGTCTTTGCAGCCTTTTCGCGCCTCTTTAAGAGCCTCGTCGAACTCTTGGTCATAGAACACGAAACTAGGCTCAATCAGTTCCAGGAAGTGGGTCAACTCATCTGCAAGATTAAAATACCATAATCACTATGCTTAGCCAATTGTCGTCAGGATTATGATTTTAGAGCATCAGGGTCAGGCCGGACCGCAGTGGGAGGAGGTCATAGTATTGTGGTTTAGCTGGGAAGAAGCCTATTCCCTAACAGTGGACTGCGAAAGGCGGAGTTGGTTGACCATTTTAATACTACACCACCATCCTTGTTAGGGGTAAACATGTACAAAGTGTGGCCAGGAAAAAAACTGCTACGGTGATGATTCTCAAGAAGAAGTCTTGTTCATTCAATTGATTTGCAAATTTACAATATCTGCCTCCTCTAGGAAGGAGAAGAAGAAAAGGGAAGGGTTCAGGTAAACCCGGGCCGTGACTACACATATCCGAATCTTCTCTACCATTGGTTAGTAGTGAAACCTATAAAATATGTGAGAGAACAAGCGGCAATTGCTTACAAAGCGAGTTTTATTTCTATAATGACATTCAAGAGGAAAACATATTATAAACATTAATTTCGGTAGCTTCAATACATTTTCGTTTTTCCATGGTCATACTAGCATTATTTTATCAGTTTTAAAGAATCACTGATAAAATAATGCTAGTATGACTAAGCCTTATGGTCTTCCAAGCATAAGTACTTACAGACAGTGCCATTAGGATCCATCATGAACGGAATCAATCCTGTGAACAAAGTAGCGAAGTAAGTCGCAACCGAGTCCTCGTGGTTCCTCATCAGCAGCATAGCATGCTTCCCTTTCGCACCCTTGGCTGTGAGCGCGCGTGAGAGCGAGATGGTCTTCTTGAGGTGTTGCTCGTTTGTTATTTCTGCACCAGTCACAGCGTTGATCTGGATTGTGATGAGAAGAGTTTTCGTTAACAATTTGTCGTAGTTAATGTCATCATCACTAGAGATTACATGCAAACATAAATCCAAAAGTACTCGGTTGTCTAGGAAAAAAATATAGTATATCTTCAAAAATTTTGTGAATTAGAAATAAAATACATTATTTTGTACATTGATCTCATTTGTAAGAAAGAAAGAAAAAATATTTATTTGGGACAAGCACAGGAACTACAAAAATAAAAAAAATAATCTTAAACTAAATAATAAAAATGAGGGCCTGTGCGAGGCCAAAAAGGCTCCTATCTCAGCATGATGCTGCGATAAATGAAAAACAAATACCGCAGCGCTGGTATTCTGATAGGGCCCACTGTCATGACAGTGGGCCCTATCAGAATACCAGCACTGCGGTCATACCTACGGACACAAAATATGTTTTTGTGTAAATGACAAAAAAAAAATAGAACATAATACTAACTTAATAAAATAAACACTATTAATATACAAACAAAACTAAAGGAGTACATAAATGAAAATATTAATAATAATCGGCTCGGCTGCACCGAACGCTCCGACTTCGCTTGTCAACGCCACAGACTATTGTCTATGGTCCATGACAAGCGAAGAGACGCGAGCGCAGACGATACATTGGCATTTTGTCAAGTGGCTGTCAATGTCAAGGTGTTAAAGAAACAACCTATGAAAATAACAAGAAAAACTTCCGAAGCAATAAAGTTCAACAAATAAGGAATGAGTAATAATACTTCAGAGCCATGCGAATATAATAAGTTAAGACAGGGTAAAAAGAAAAGGTAGTCAGTGGGTCGTCCTATGGTCTATGTATATATAATTAATATAATAAATAAACAATAATTATAAAGTGCGTCGGTGTTGGTGTTGTGTACATGGTAGCGATCCAGGCGAAAGCTCCGTTACGATACCAGTACTAGCTTCATGCAGTCTTAGGGTAAGTAAAATTGGTGACTAGTTTCTTTTTGTAATTGTAGCAAGTGTTGTTTATATTTATAACTAAAGGTACCTACTGTTCTTAGAGCATGGAAATGCGGTGGCAAGTCGTTCCAGCAGCGGGACGCAGCGAATTGTTGATTGAATTGTAGTACTTGTTTCAATTTTATGTTGCTTATTTTGGAACTTATGTTTTGAATTCCGAGTATTTATGATAAATTTTAAACCTAAACCCAGTTTAGATGGCAGATTTTTTTAAAGCGGCTCAATTAAAAAATGTCATAGAGTGACCAGTCACAATCCGTTGCGATCCTTTTTTTGTGGCGTCATTTCTATTGAGAAACAAACAACAAAGCAAACAGATGAAATTGCTCAATAGCCGCGCCGGCCGGGCAATTTGTAACGCTATCTAACAGAACCTCTGACGTCACGGAGCTTTGACACTAGTGCGGAATGGATAGTTTTATTTTTGGGGTAAATTAATATCTAGTTGATTTCGTTGTGAAAAAGCCTGCTGAAATATGTATGTAAAAAAAATCCCTTCGGCAAGCCGCAGGAGGAGGTAGATTTCGAAGAAGGTTCCACCCATATTTATTCTGGAAATTCAGAGGCTATACACATATAGCTAGCCACAGCTGCGCTGGCCGATTTATTGTCAGTATTTTTTTTTTTGTTATGTTTGTTTGTTATACGTCAGATCCCAAAAGACTTGGTCGTCATAGCAACGACTTTGTTGACGTTTGACAACTAAAAGTATTAATGGTTTTCATACATTTTAAAATCCCCCCATAAGAGTTTAGCATGGAAAGGCCCTTAATTTTTCAGTTATTATTTTTTATTTCGAAAACTATAAGTTTTATCGCTAAACAATTTGCTTTCAAAAAAAAAATATTTCCGACGACGGTAAAATGTTTACCGTTTCGGAGATATAACTTTTTTCTAAACTTTTGAAAATTTCAATCCCCTCCCCAAGTTAGGGGTTGCATCAAAAAAGTTTAAATTTTAAATTGTCCGTATTCTTACTCTGAATGATAAAAATGTTAAACGGTTCAAGAATTTTCCAAAGGAAAAAAGTTATGGCCAAAAAACTGATTTTCGAAAAACCGCCCCCTCGCCGCCCCCCATGGACGAATTCCACCCATTCACGAACTTAACCTAAGTTTTGACCCTTTCGATATTTGGGCCAAGTTTGAAAGCAATCGGTGCATAATTGCGACCTGAAGAGTGTGGCTAAATTTTGCTTGGCGCCCCACATACATACTCGTACGTATACATATATATACAAACTTTTTAACTAGCGGTTGATTTGGGCTCTAGGGGTCATAACTAGACCCCCTATGGTGAAATTTTCGGAAAACTCAACTTTAGGTGCAAGACCAATAGGTAGATTTTTTCTGACGAAACCTACCTAATATGTATGTGAGTGCCAATATTAGAAGTAGCATTTCAAGAGCGAAATACCTGCCTGCCTGCGTCTTGTGCCAAACTGTTTAGATTACACGTCTTTATAACACTCTGAAATTTATGAGGCTTCTGGACTTTAAAAGTGACTTTGAGTTCATTTCGGTGTTTTTTTTCAGTAAAACTCAGTCGTATATAAATCGTTTTATAAACGTTTTATTAAAACCAATTTACAGGAATAAATACCAGTTTGTTACTGCCCAAACATGTCCAGCCTTCGTATTTATAAGCTCAGTCCAGAACCTACCCTAGTTTCAACTAAACCTAATTCTTTTGAAGGCCCGTTTCTTCACGCCTACCCGCAAACCTTTGTATATGTCCCAGATTCAGCTCACACTCACTAAAATATTAAACGCCAAGCGGAGGTTGCAGACTGGTTAATCACGATAATATTCACATCTTGTTTAAAATTATTACGCATAGCAATCGTCATAATGATTGAAACATAAGGTACGAAACTACTACCTATTCGTTACTATCTCTGTTACGTATTTATTTCGACGATGACAATGCACCTATGTATTCGACTTGTGATGTTATAATATATTTTGGCTGTCTGATTATTTGCATGCTACATACGTGACTTGAACATTGTTTGTGATAAGAAAAAAATTGGCTCGGCTCAAAGGGGCTCGTGAGTGATAACAGCACTCGTCGGTCGCAGGTTAAGTTATGCTTGAGTAGGTGTGTGGTGGGTCACTATCGATAACATATCGAGAGGAGTTGTTGCGAAAGCACGCTAGGCCGTTTGCCACAGCTGTTATATATTTATAAATCGGGAAAAGAGTAATTGGATTTTTTCAGTTGATGGCAAGAGGCATATTATTACATGAGACTTTAAAATATAAGTGGATGTACTATTACCTCTGCCTAATCCTTCGAGGCCTACCTACAGTCGTGATGTTATGTTGATAAGATTTTGAAAGTCGTTACGGGAGTTTACGAAGGGGTATTATCTGAGTTGCGGAGGTCAGACAGGCAGTCGCTCCTGGCAGACTACTTGAACATCGTTGGTAAGGAGGCAGGCATGTGAGGATGACAAGCAAACATTTTTCGTTGGTTATTATTTAATTTTATCCTTGAAATACTACGACTTGGTACCTACCTATCTTATCTCGAGATTTCATGATAAGTAGTCAAGGTAACGTTTTATGTATAATTTCTTTGACAGACACTTGAACAATGAAAAACCCGCTTAACGTTACGAAATAATGGAACTGGCAAAATCACATTCCTTAACATAACATTACGCCTGTAATACCCGAGCCCACAATACCCAAGGGCTACGGCAGAGACCCACTTTTAAGACACCTACATTTTAGCCAGTCGCATGTAATAAGGGATAAGCCTATTGCAATCAAGACTTCAGGCTGCACCTGAGGAAATACTGATGGAAAAACCCATCAACACTGCCTGACCTGGGAATCTAACCCAAAACCTCACGTTACTCAGCACTTTTCTAGACCAACAGACCAACAAGGCAGTTCAAAATAAAATAATTACAACGGAATCGGTTGATTGTATTTAACCTAAAACCTTCTTTAAAAACCATTTTAAAGCTTACCAGGAAAATATCCTTCGGTCTTTCCTTCAAGCTGTGGAGAAAGATCTCAGTGGCTGTAACGTTTGCTCTCGTCGTGGGATCCGGTTTGACCCCCTTCTCTATCAGAATGGCGTCCAGGACCCCATCCAGGTATAGCTGGGCAGGGGTCGGCTTTCCTCTTAATACTGCGTGAGACATCTGAGGAAAAGGTAAAAATGGATTTTCGTTTTACATCGATATTGTACACAAGAGGGTTTTTTGCAAATTACTAAAAAACTGTCCTCATACAAATCAAGACGCTTTTATTGAAAAAAAAATCGATTTATTCATCGTATCTACAATTTGAAATGATTCTGGCCCGCCCATATCTCGTATAAAATAAACTATTTCACCTTCCAATAACATTAGGATACCTGAAATACCTTACAAATTGAATAGAAACATAAATTAGCTAAATATTACATCAAAATGCCTATTTCTCAGAGCGGGCTATACCTAATGCTTTTACTAAGACATTCCGTACATATTCGCGCACGTAATATACATGGCGGCTGGAAATATTACGCCCCGAAGGCACTACGTTTTTTGATAAGACAAAAATTCTCCTCTGGGAACTATTTTATTTGTTCGAGGCAAAGCACTCGGACGTTTAACATGTTATATTAGGTTCTTTGTAAAGAATCTTTATGAAATATTGACGGGTTTTTTGTTGTCTCTACGTCTGAAGACTCGTCACATCTACCATTGCGCCATACCATACTATACTCATGTTTTGACAAATCAAATCATCTTTATCTTTACCAACCCGCGCTGGGTCCGCGTGGTGGATTATAGCCCACACCTCTCGCGGGGAGGACACTTGAATCCTAGCCATGGGAACGTTTTTTGGGTATAAAGCCCTTTGTACAGTAATTTCACTTTACTTTTGCATAAAGTTTTGATTAACAAATAATTAAACGACTGCTAGAAACTAATGTCAGTACTTCCGCCGATCAACAGATGTATTATAACCATGCTAGTGTGCAAATATGTTAGGAACATTATGAGATTAGAATTTATTCATATTCAGAGGTTATTATGTTACAATGTCATTCAGGATATTATAGATGGTCAATATACGCACAATTAAACACACATCATTAAATTTGAATTAGTAATTTATAAGTAATAATAATAAAATAAAAAAATGCCATGCAAATTAATAATTAATATGGCATAGGTCATAGTAATTATATTATCCATCATATTTAATTAATGCACTAATAAATTATATAATTAAAATACACTATCTTTATCTTCTAAATAGTCTTTTACGTTATATATTTTTTTTATTAGGAAGGTGAATAATTTATTCTTAAATAGAGGAGTAGGTAACTTTTTAATCTCATCGGGCAATTTGTGATAAATCAGTGATGCCATACAAATAATGCTTTTATTGAGTAGTGCCGTTTTCCCAAACGGTATTTACTACATCTTACCTTTTTTATCTAGTAATTGTCTATAGTAGCTTATAAAGACATGAGTCTTATATTAGCTTGGATTCGATTTCACATAATATATATTTAATTCGTATATGTACAAGGAAGGTAATGTAAGGATTTTTAAATCTTTAAGAAAGATTGACAGCTTGTAGTATTATCTAGATGACACATTGCTCTGATGAATTTCTTTTGAACTTTGAATACAAATTCCTTGTCTACCGAGTTGTCCCAGAATATTACACCATATTATTATCTCAATATAGGTGCAACAAGTCCGTGATATTATGCCGTTAACGGTATAATATTAGACGGCTTCTTTGTTGACAATTTTGGAAAGTTTGTAGATAGCGAAGGAGGATTTATTAATTCTTTTACAGAGATTATTTAAATGTGTTTTCCATGACAAATTGTAACCAATCTCAATTCCCAGAAATTTGGTGTTTATTACATCGTAATCAACATTAACATTTTTAGGTTGAATTATTTGGTAAAAGTGCATTATTTTTGTTTTGTCTATATTTATTTATAGATTATTGTTTATTAACCATTGAATTATACTTAACGTTTGATTGATTTCATCTTCATAATCATTTGGCTTGTCACATTTTATTATTACTGTGCTATCGTCTTCAAAAAGTACCATTGGTGGCTTGACGTGTCTAGCTAGGGAGATCATTAATATACAATAGTATACACTAGGAAGAACAAGGGACCCAAAACAATACCTTGTGGGACTCCAAATTCTATAGTTCTAGTGTGGGATCTAGATTTGATCTCATTTCGTGTTTTCTGGCATATTTGTGTAATTTCTGTGTTTTGTTTTCTGTTAGAAATATATGACGAAAATCAGGTCGAGCGCTTTAGCGAGCGCCGTACATTTTTAATTTCTGGAGCAATACTTTGTGGTCAACACAGTCTAATGCTTTGCCAAACCTTTTTTTGTCCAAACCAGTCAAAACTGTTTTGATTAATTCATTGATTGATTTTAACAATCAATTAATCAATAAATTAATTGTGCTGGCCGCAATGAACCAACTACATCGCAGGACGCGGGTCGCGATTGTGCGCCCGGTTGTCATGATTAACATTGTCATGCGACAATTCACGTAAGTTTGAACACCTCCATACAAGGTTAATCAATACAGAATGTTGATACAATCGGCGGGAGCGAGTCACGCGCGGGTTCGCTTTTGTTTTATTTGTCAACGGTTGATCATTCTTAATTATTTTAAAATACAGTGGCTACTTATGTAGGTCTTATAATAAACTGTAGGCACTGTACCTACTATATTCATCCCCATAGTTTATTGATTTCTTAAACTTTCCACCATTGCACCGCACTCTGCACGGATGTCAGTGCGATAAGATAGCATCAACCTGTGTGACTGTCTGTCATTTATACCTTTAACACAAATATCTTGGTCTTGATTCTTATTTTTAAATCAACACACGAAACTGTCCATAATATTAATTTTAACATTAATTACGAAAATTTTATCAGCCTAGGGTAATTTAGGAACAGTCACATGTGGTGCCGTGACCAGGATTCTCTCATTAAATGTATCGATTCACTTCAGTGCAACGAGAAAGAACTATGTAAGGGATACTACAATTAAAACACAACGTAATTTTATGGTTCTAGGAGTTGTGAGAGACGTTCAACTAGAGTTACAACGGCGACAATAACTTATGTTTAATAAGATAACGGTTTAGTTTTCGTGATTGAGTTCTTCAAACACTGGTTCAAGTCCCGAATGATTTATCAGTTGATATAATAATATGCTGCACCTGTATTTCATTGTCATGGATTGTGGGATCGATTCCCGCTTGGCGCAATAGTTGATAAGTAATTAGATTCCTGTGTCACGGTTAGTGAGTTCAATTCCCATATGCTATACATGGAGGTACCTAGTTTTAAGTAGGTAACAGTTTGTAAGATTTTTGCTTGTGTTCCAGTGCAACGGTAATGATAGGTGCGAATCCCTGTTAACGCAAGTTTCGTGTCATAATAGTACACAGACAGATTTCAATACAATCATGTTAACAGTTGAAAGTTTTGTATTGGTGAGTATGAGTGGTAGTGAGTAGAGTGGTATGAATATATTAATAGTACTTAGAAACTAAGAAGCATGAAGTTTACAGAAAGACAGTTAATGTACTAGAGTTACATTAACCTATATCATAGAAAGTTAACCTAAAACATTCTGACTTTGTAGCGTGTCATATATATTTCAATCTTCGCTTGTCTGTCACTAGACTTTACTTAAGCGTTGCGCTCGGGTCAAAGTTTCATCAAATTCAGCTGACATCGGCAGACTTTAACGGCAGCTGTAGCGTGGCTCCAGTAACGAAGCTAAGTTTCACTTTTAATAGACGCTATAGTTAGCCGTAGCCCCGTGGTATTATTTCGTTATCGCAACAATAACTGTATTATTGTTTTGAGCTGTAGGACTTTAGAACCCTTCGTAATCAGTTCCAATATATTATATACCTGATAATATTCTTGCACATATTTTAATATCACAGTGAGGATATTACAACAAAGTGTTGTGTAACGTGGTTACAACCTAATGAGCCAATAACTGTTTAGATAGTCTAGTGTGTCTACATTTTAAAGTTAAGGATAGTTATTTGCTTAATGAAGGTGCACGAAATGTATTGTGATTTAAATGTTAGATAGGCTCTTATTCAATATATTCCAACTTCCAATTCCAACAGAACTCTAGTAAGGTTTCAGAACTGCTCTTTCCTCTTAAATATCGGAGAGGGGTGACTAATTGGAATAAAGTCTAATATGTCTGTGTGCGGACTATTTCAGCTATTCCTGGATACGATTACGAGCAGCTAACTAAGCTGACTCCGCGTTAAGGTGCATTGGGAGAGGCCTCTGACAATCGGGAGTTGCATAAGGCCGAGCTTAGAACGAGGGAGCACCACAGGTAGCTTCGCTCGATAGCACAAATACTCTTATAAGAGACTCTAGTATGTAAAACTAAATAATTACATGTACAGGTCTTGTGAAATTACTTGAAACATGACAAAAATATCTTAAGGGAGAATAAGCTTAAATAAGTATAGAAATGTTGTTTGAAGAAACTTCTCCGACACTAAGCAAAATTTTAATAGCAGACGAAGTATCTTATAAGAATAATGTTGGGAGAAAGCAGTTGGGAGAATATGATACTCTGATTAGGCTAACATAGCAGATGGGACCTTTGAATTCTATAGTAATGACATGGAAAGGAACAGTTCATAATATTGTCAAAGCTCATACGCTGTAATAGGTCACGCATCTAATTTTCAGAGGGGGGAATGTGACTCTCTGTCATATACCCTTATTGCAAATATCTTAACCTTGATACTTATTTTAAAAACAACACACGAAACTGACCATAGTCAGTTTCATGTGTTGATTGAATTCATTAGTATTATAATACTAATGTTAACATGCATTAGAAAAAACTAAAATGCCTGGGGTAATTTAGGAACAGTCACACCTGCTAAAATGTGCAAAGTGCCTTTGCACATGTTTTAATGCACTCAATGTAATCGAGAGTATCAAAAGTCTAGACACGTTTCTATGTTGGGCATCACCATGATTTTAATATGTGAAGCATGAAATATGATGACATAAATTGAACGCGAGGTCGCGACTGCGTAGGTCTATTTGTTTTTACAATTAGTAAGTCCCGCAATTAGCCGTTGTTCATGTCAGGTTGAACACCTCCATACAAGATAGTCGACGAAATTGGCACGAGTGAACTCCGCTAGCGAAAATCACGTGAGATTAGCTTCAGTTTGGCCAGAGCGTAACAATATTTCAAATGCACGAAGTTGTCATGTACACAAATTGATTTCTCTTCATGTAGAGAAACAGTATTGATTTCTCTTCATGTAGAGAAACAGTCTTCTTTATCATGAACACTGAAAACGATATTTACCATGTTTACCATTGTGATGTGTGTTCCCAATATTTCGCCGCTGATGTGGTTGTTCAGTTTATCCCTGATCAGGGTGCTTGCAACAAATAGTAAACATGGTAAATATCCCGTTTTCATTGTTAGTGATATTGTTAGTGAACATCTCAGTTTAAAAACTTATTATAACAGTCTCCCGTGTCGATGAAACTCGTATTGTGTTAGACGTTTGTAGCCACCTGCACAGCTCTAAAATTTGCTTCGATTAATAGAAAAACAGTGACTTATAATTTTCAAAGAAGTACCTTCAAAGATACACCAGTATTTCACCCAACACGACTCTTCCAAATCTATATCGAATTGATAGACAGACTAGATAAAAATGTAGTTTATGACACTTTTTTTGTAGACAATGGTGTCGATTCTGTTGTGCACAAACTAAACTTAATTTAAGCTACTGCTATCTTTTTCTCTCTAATAAAACAAGAAAGAGACGATTGATAGAGCTGTCAAATTTAGTTGGAACTAATATTTCTATACAAATGAAGGGTGCACGTAATAACATGTCGACTAATAACACGGTGAAGTGCAAGGCATAAACTATTTTGACATCTCTAACTTAGTTCATAGCTATAGCCGTCCTTTTCTCGCACTGACTTTTAGTAAAAGATAGCAATAGCCTAAAATAAGTTAAGTTTGTGCACAACAGAATCGACACCAATAGCTAAATAGCAATTAAAAATAGATTAGGACAGCGTATTGATAAGACTTGTACCTATAATAGTTCTATTTTAGTACATTGTTATATTGATCTAATCAAGTAATGTGTTGATAAGGGAGTCGCGAACTAAAATTAGACTTTTATCAAATTAGTATATTTTGCCGTTTTCGGGTCTCTACTGGTATTTGTGAATAAACGATAGATAAGAAGTGTTATCAGCCGTTACTTTGCGGAAGTTACATTACATTCAAATGTAATGTAATTTCTCGGCTCTTTTATAGATATAAGTTTGCATTATAAATGAAAAAAAAAAAAAATGTCCTGTTTGCTTTAGGAACATCAAAAATTTCAAAGATTCAACGCCTTCTCTTCACAACTTTCTCGTGTTTTTAAACTAATGAGAAAAAGTGGCGAAACAAACTCACACGCACAAATCTGTCTGTAGTATAACTCGATATCTACTAGAAAATAACAGAAAAGGGAAAGAAAATTCAGAATGTTTCTAACTGTTATTACTATGCGAGGTAAGTACATCTGGGGGTAAAAAATACTGGTAATAAATATCTGCAAACACAAAATAAATTTATTGACAACTATACTGTAATAAAACAAAAGGAAAACTGAATTAGTATCTAGTCCAGTATAAAGAGCGTGTATATGTGTGCATAAATGGGAAACACTAGATTCTATCGTCTGAGATTGTTACTCAAGTCGCAAATCAAAACCAAAGCAAATAGTCCACTAGGGATATCGTAATTAAATCAATGAATTGAGGTAATAACAATAATAAATTAACGTAACTGTCGCGCATGACGAGAACCTCGTGAAGGCCGAGAAAGATGACCTAATCAAGTATTTTGACATGGCTCGCGAGGTTGTCGACATGTGGGACGTGGACTCAGCGATAATTTTGTCAATAGTTGTGACAGGCAATGCTTTAATCGCCAAGATCAACACCTGGTGAGGCTCTTGTTAGACAACTGGATCAAGGGTTTGATTGTAAAATTTATTTAAATAGATAAAAGTATTTTTCGACATGGCTCGTATTTGTTTGAGGTGGATTGTTAGAGGGTTATTCTCTCTGGAGCCCTGACCGCCGCTTGGACCCTTTTCCCGGTTATACCGGT
The DNA here is from genome assembly GCA_941918905.2 of Xestia sexstrigata. Classification (NCBI taxonomy): domain Eukaryota; kingdom Metazoa; phylum Arthropoda; class Insecta; order Lepidoptera; family Noctuidae; genus Xestia; species Xestia sexstrigata. The sequence continues at coordinate 19,257,902 of OW799221.2, read as the reverse complement.
TGGCTACTACTTTTTAAATAACAAATATTTAAATATAATCAGTAAGCTTCAAAGGAAATAATAATAACAAGCCATATTTGAAGGAAGGGGGCAACCAGACCCCCGGCGTTACATCTAAATGCCTTTAGACGAACATGCTGCCGGTCAGGCAGGAATAATATCATCAATTGATGAAGTTGCAGATATTATAAAACTCATTATACGGAGCAGATTATGTTAACAAATAAAATAAAATTCAGCTATCAAATTAAATAAACAATTTTAATTGATCCAAGCCTGGATCTAGTTTTTGGCGGAAATCACAGTAAAACTATTGATTACATATTTTTTTATTATATGTTAAGAGGTGAGGAATATTAAATAGTAGGTAGCTTAGCGAAAAATTTTCACTTTTGCTTTGTATTGATCATTAATTAGGGGACATGGTCACATGAACGAAAGTACTGTTGCCATTAGTTTATCAATAATTCACTAGATTTAAGACCCCTAGGGAATAATAATATTTATGGTCAGTTATTAAAAATAAGAATCAACTACTTCATACACAATATAGTGTTATACCTACCTAGTACCTACATAACTTCCTATACGCTCAAAGTGTTTGTACAGCTGATTTCTTTTACAATCGACAAAAAAAAAGTATATAAGTGGCATGCCAGGGAGGCAATATCTTTTATTTACGAAGAGGTAGTAATAAAAACACAGGCAACTTCCATAGGGATGCTACTAAAATAAAATATGATTTAGTGACACACGTGGAGTGGCATCGCACTACGAAAATTGTCCATACTCCTTCGACATAATAAAAACGCTGTCAATGTCAAAATGTGACCTTGATTATAATAACAACAATAACAATGTAGTTACCTAATATATTATGATTTACATGATACTCAAAATTCTGTTAAACGCTGTTCTTTAATAATAAAGTATTAACAGGACACTGCAATATGACAACAGTAAAAACGATGCAGCTAACTTCTCACATTTCATTAGTGCCCCTAATAACTAACAAATATAATATTACATCATCTAACCTAATTTCACTGACACTGAAAACATTTATCGCCACTAAGTACTGGTACTGGCCCTGGGGCCACATGAGATAAAAAGAGGTGTTCGCTTACCTTGACAGTTGTGTCGATTGTAGAAATAGTAGCTCTGATCACTGCGCGTACGACTGGCTCGTGGAGAGCGTAGAATCTACTAATTTATCACAACTTTGCGCACGTTAATGCTAATATACTATGTCTATATCTCTGTTATCATCAAAACAATGATTATGGATTCGTAGGAGGAGTTGAGTGGGGAGATTGAGACCCATTTGGGCTATGGAATTTTTTTTCGCACTGATAATAAGACAATGTTGATTTTTCCATATTATTTTAGGAAGTTTTTTAAATAATTAAATAATAATTTACGTACAATAATTATATAAATGATTTTTCTTACTGGAGAGCAAAACAGTATTATTCAAAGATGATCAAAATACTACAGTTCTTTTACAATTTTCATCACAACTGTACTGTGTTATAATTGTAAGTTTGTAAGTGTAGTGTGATTACCTCTGCTGCGAGAATTTTAGCCAATGTATAGTAGGTAAAGTTTAAACAAACGAAAGTAGATATTTAATTACACTTTAGTTTCAGAAATAGCCAGTATGAGAAAAAGGCGTAAGTATTATAGATGTATGTACTACACTGTAATCGTATCAAAGGTTTATATTACTGTTAGATGACTATACATTAAATCTGAGCTTAATTATGCTAAAAAAACTCTGTGTAATAATGTGTGTGTGTTTAATTTTGATGAAATTATAAGTACGTACGTGTAAAACGATCTTTCGTTAGTGACCGTACCAAGTGTCATACTGAATTTCGACAGTCAATTATTTCGACACGGCCAACATAATATATTTGACTAGCATTAGTCCCACAGAACATACTTCGACAACACACACCTTCGAAAACCACTACTTCCACAGAACCCTCTACGATATGCACTTGTTCGGCGGATCTCTATTTCGACGGAACACACCTTCCATATAATACTGCCATGCTCTGAAATACAATAATAATTTAATTTCACTTTATGGTTTTAGGTCCAGAATAAAAACATGAATTATGTTTTTAATTATAACCAGTAACAAACCTTTGTCCAGTTTAATGATTTCTTCAGATTATTGAAATTGTAACATATACTATTAGGTAATAAGTCTTCTTGATTATTTATTTTAGACACGTGATGTTATTCCGCTTTGGAACGAAATTTTGTCCATGAAAGTTTTCAGTAGCAAATGTTTTTGCAGCCTTTCGTTCGGCTGTCAATGTTTTTTTTTCTATTTAGTTTCTCAATTTGAGCCAAAATTCTCTGTATTTCGTTGTGTGAAGTTTACTTATTTTTTCACTACAACCAAAGTTTTAAAAATGTTTTTTTTTTCTATTGAGTATTCCATTCCATTCATTCATTCTATTTTCTCGAATCTGCAACGAAAATTTCTGGTGGATAGGATATTTATTGGCACTTTTGAATATTATGGACTTGTCTTTTGTTCTACTTTTTTGTATCTTCCAGTGACATTTTTAATTTCGAAAAGCATAAAGCGAAATAAAATTATTGTTGTCACATTTCAGAGCAGTATTAAGTCGAAGGTTTGTTCCGTTGGAAGGAAGCGCCATTCGCGACCAACCAAGAACCTCTGCGGCAAGGCTCCTGCGAACTCTGAAATGAGCCTACGTGCCGACAAACCAGACAAGTTGATAAAGGTCAAGCAATGACTTTGACCTTGAAAAAATCATTCCTCATCTTTTATGAACTTAGAGGGTTGTATTGATGATTTTGATGATTATAATTTTGTAACTACATACGTCTTACAATCGCCTGCAAATTGCAAAAAACGTAAGAAAATTTGAATTTCGCGTGCTACCCTGGAGCATCAGCCTTAAGTAAGAAGAAATATAAATACAAAGAAAGACAGAAAGATTCCATGATAATTTTGCATGTTGCGCAACACCGCGTTGAATTTACTCATAACAACAGCGCACACCTTCAAAATTAAATAATTTGATTACAGAATCAGATGATTCTTATCAGCTGACGTACTTTGAACAGATGTTGATCGAATGTGTGCTGATAACAATCCTGCTACAACCGATTTTTTACGAAAATGTGGTAATTTTCCCAATCTTTACCGGTTTAGTCGCATACTTTCCAGTTCCAACCAGATATTACTGTTTTTAACGACCTTAAATTATTTTGAGGCAAAACAATAAAACATTGTGTAATATTGATTGCAATCTAAAGCCGTATATTGCTGTTTGTGAGCTGAGGATTGGATCGATGGGGATAAGCAGAGCTGTAGGCATAACGACTGATAACAACATTGCTGTTGGTATTTTTCTGTTGCTTATCAAACTTAGCAACCATACAAGCATGATTATAAAACGGATTTTGCCAAAAGATTGGTGAGGACAGTACCTATCTTTTCTCTGCAAAAATGAGTTGATAGAAGCTTGATGGATAACCTGTGTGTGTGTGTGCTTGAATCTTATGAGATGCTGTTTCCATCACTTCCTCCACACAATTATTGTAATCAAGAGCCCATATCGGTCGAAAGACCACAGACGTATATATAGACCTTCCCCAAGCGTCGCTACGTTAATCAGTCTTATGCTTCTCACATTCACCGCCTTTTTTCGGCCTTCACCAGGTCATTAACATTGGTCCACCGGCCTTCTGATAAGTGGTCGCCACTCCAAAACTTTTGCCCCATCGTTCACCCGTTCTGTGAGCAATGTGCCCTGGTCACTGTCACTTAAGTCTGGCAATGTTTTGGGCTGTTTCGGCTACTTTGGTGCTCTCGCGGATCTTTTCATTTCTGATTCTTCTTAATCTCAGACAATAAGGCATTTAATAATGTTCACGAACCTGCACCACCGCAACAACTAAATCATTAATAATGTACCTTAAACCAAAGGCAAGCTTTTTCAGTTAAAAAAAAGATAATAAAAATATGTATACTCACTCAATTATTTTTATTATTATTGCAGAAAATTAAAGCTCTCTTCATCTTCAGTAAACGAGAAAAATAGAATATTTATCTCATCAAATGGAAATTACTTTATGCCTGAAAAGGAATGTTTGCAGTTTGTTATAATAGCCTGAGGAAACAATAGCTCAGTCAAATTAGACATTTATTTTTTATTTATTTATTTCAATAGAACGGCCGACGCCAATTACACTATTTAATTATCATATAATTATATATAACTTATTTAACACAGACATGCATTCTTCTCACAAAAATTCAAACATTCTGACAGTATCACCTTCCATTCATTCGCAAACAAATCAAAATCTGTGTTTGAGTTCAGGAGAGCGTTAATAGCGGCTAATGTACGGGGAATAGGTGACTTGGAGTGTGCAACAGTACGGCAAGTTGGAACATCCAGTAAGCGGTGTTTCCTGCCACGACAGTAATTGTCTGGGACAAATAGCTTGCAGATGTCATTATGCAGATTAGGAACATCAATAATACCCCAAAGAATTTTAAAAACTGCAATCATCTGACCGCGCGACCGTCTTACCCGTGCAAGTGCTTGTAAAGGTATCTAAGGAATGCTTTTTGAACTTTTTCTAAAGCTAACGCATACTGCTTCTCAAAAGGATTCCATACGCACGCACTAGACTCAAGCTTACTACGAACCAATGCCCCATAAACAAGCTTGGGTTGTGGAAGTCACGACAGTTCCTTAAAACAAAGCCAAGACGTCTGAAGGACTCCTTAGCAGTGGATGTGATGTGGTCGTGAAAAGTAAGCTTACGGTCGAATATGACTCCCAGGTCTTTTATGGAATCAGTTCTTGCAATTGTATCTCCATTTAGTTTGTATAGAAAGTTGACTGGGCGCCGCATTCGACCGAAAGACATCACGTAGCATTTTGATTGATTGAATTCCTTGTTATTTTCCAAACTCCACTTATATACTGAATCAATGTCTGATTGCAGAGCTTGGCAATCGCGCTCAGATGTTATTTCATAATATAGCTTTAAGTCATCAGCATATAAGAGGGCTCCAACATTCGCAACTACATCTGGGAGGTCATTGATTACCAAAATGAAAAGGAGAGGGCCGACTACCGAACCTTGACTCACACCCGAGCGAGTGTGGTATGGGAGTGGCTCGTACAAACCCAATCTGACAAATTTTTGTCGGTCCCGCAAATAATCTGCAAGAAGCCGTAGAAGCCCTGGAGCAACACCTATCGCACTGAGCTTTGACAGCAAGATGTCATTGTTGACTCTGTCGAACGCCTTTTGGAAATCAAAGTAAAGAACGTCTACTTGGCGTCTGCAGTCAAGACTAGTAGAGATATAATTAACTAGTTTAAGTAAGTTAGTATTGACGGATCTTTTATCGCGAAAGCCATGCTGCTCATTGCACAGACCTGTGCATTGAGCAGCATGGCTTTCGCGATAAAAGATCCTTTACTTGCTTGTAAATTCCTTGGTGTAGAACATTCTCGAAAACTTTCGCGGGAAACTCAAACTCAAAGCATTTATTTCAATTAGACCATTACGGCACTTTTGAATGTCAAAAATACAAAAAAGAAAATCAAAGCTACAGTCCCAGTCACAAGGCATAATAACTTGAGAAAGTACTGTAGTTGCCCATTCCCTAGCGTAGATCTCTATGGAGAAGAACGGGCAAGAAACTCCATGGACACTCTTTTAAAATCAAAATATTGTTACAAAATCTTGGTTACATCATTAATTTTGAGATTATAAATATATGTGAGAACGATGTAGAAAGACGTGCACACTGAGAGCGTCCAGAGTAAAAGATTAGATCAACAATTTACGAATAAAGTAATTAAAATGAACCTTGGCAGCTAAGTGATGACTAGTCCCAACTGACAGCGCCCGTTCACAAACATGACGCATGTACCGGCGCCATTCAACTCAACCATATTGAAGGGAACTAAATGACCCGACACACCCGCCACCATCAGCGAGACATTTAAGTGAGCATGACATTCTCTCAGCCACCAAGGCATATTCAAGTCAATGAAAGACAAATAAATGTAAATGGTGGCTGAACAGTACAAAGTACTCACACATGTGCTATGCAATTGCTGGAATCTATATAATGCAAGTATATTTTTACAATCTTCTGCAGCTTCCACAATACATTAACATGGGAATCAATTCTTCATCTTCTTTACGTGTCGATGGACTCAAATAATGCCCGACCCGAACAATCAATTAATTTGCCCCCCCCTATGGTTGTGGAGCAGGACCAGCATTTAGCCAAGCATTTTTATCATCAATGTAATCCCCCAACTTATAATATGCTTGCCTACATAGTGTGCGTTTTATACAAGATTTAAATGGAAGAAGAAAGTATCGCTACTGGACGATATTCATCGACAGGTGATTTATTTGCTGATTTCGATATGGGAGTCACACGTGATATCTTCCATTGTGGAGGATAGACTCCAGATTTTAGTGCCAAATTAAAAATGTGGTTTAGGAGCCGAATGAGAAATTCCTTTCCCTCTTTTAAGAACCACGGAGGAATATTATCAGGACCAATAGAACTGTTGAGTTTTATTTTATTTATTCCGGTGCTTATATCACTTTCAGTGAAGTTTAGTATATTAATGTAATTGCTAATATTGGAGTTGCTTGGATTGGCTATATTTTCGAGGTTTAACTTTGGTACTTCAGCTTGCAAGACGCTCGCGAAATATTCTGCAAACGCTTCAGCAGCTGCTACACCACTGCGAAGTTTACTTTTGTGGGTTACGTTAGGCTCAAACCCGCCTTTAGATCTTAGGTTAGACATATGCTGCCAGAATTCTTTGGGATTCTTCTTAATGTTCCCTTCGATGCGCCTAATGTAAGTATCATAAGCAGTCGATATACGAGACTTTAGGTTAGATCTGTAGTCAGAGAATTGCTTATATATTAAATCACAGTTACTTTTTTTCTAGGCGGAATGTAATTTAACTTTTTTCTGGATGTCCCGAATAATATCCGAAGTAAACCAGGTAGGATATCTTCTAGTTATCTTCCGGTTTCGGCGCTTTTTAGGGATACACGCGACAAATAAGCTGTAAACAATATCATAGAAAACTTGAGTGCTAGTGCGAACGTCATTGGATGATGCAACTGCATCCCAAGATACCTCGGAAAGAAGTTTGTAAAGCCGATTGCGGTTACATTTTTTGAAATTCCAATCCCTACTACGGTCGACATTACTGGGTTCAAGTTTTTAACATTCATCAGACTGACAACAGACTGTAACTGTACCTGGATGTCCAACGGCGAATGGCATCAGGGGGCACTAAACCTTCAACTGCTGTTAACATGCAAGGTTACAATAATTCGCATAGAGCAAAAAATTTGTACGAATGTTAGGAACACCATTACAAATGAAATGTCAAAAGTTCCGTTCGATCCGACATTTGTAAAAAAAAAATATTCAAGGTCAAAGGTTGCGTAAATGGCTTTTTTACATTTTTCAGTCAAACGGTAAGTTTTATCATTTAAATATTTGTTACAAAATTTTAGATCGTAAAATTATCATAATAATAATATAATAATTAATAATATTTAATTTTATACTTTTTCCTAAGAATCACCATTTCTCATATGTATATATATTGCTGACCAAAAAGTTGAAAAAGTTGTGTTCTTCAAAAGAGTCAAACGTTTCCACGTTACCGGTGAAGTGGTGTACCTGCCTTTTTTTTTTAAACGTGATTACCCCGGTAAGCCTATTCCACGATCTATTGTGGCCCTGTTAAAAACCGGCCAAGTGCGAGTCGGACTCGTGCATGAATGGTTTCTTACCATCGCAGTAGGAGAGCCTTTAATTTATTATTTGTTATAGGACGATCATGGGATACAGCCCGCTGACAGACAGTGGACGGACGCACGGATGGACAGCGGAGGCTTAGTAATAGGGTCCCGTTGGTTACCCTTCAGAAATGGACCCATAAAAATTTTGTATTAAAAAAAAACTGGTACAATTGTAAATGATGGAACTTCAAATGTAATGTCTTCTTCTTTTCTTCATCTTCTTCCTGCTGAGTACAAGTAAATTGTTCTATGTCCGATACATCAAATATCTCTTCACTGATTTCGTCAGAATACTACAAAAGGCGATTCATTTTGTGAGAGACTGCCTATCTGACTGGGTAACACGATACCCTATAAAAAAGAAGTATACAAACAGTTAAAAACCTTAAAATATACATTAATTTAGTTTTGTTGCTTTTTGTACAAAGACATGCAGCTTACCACAAAGGTCTTCTATTTCGCGACAAAACAGCCAGCGAACAGAAAGCTTTGGCCGCGTTTAAAGCTAAATTAAGGCCTCTTGCAAACTGACAAGAGGACACAGATCTAGGCCACAGCGCAGTTTTTTGTGCCGTCTATAAATATCAATGTACTGCTGTTTTTCTTTCAGGAATTTCTCAAAGTGAAATATTATTACAGTCATGGCAAGAGATATCATATCGTGACACGTTGATCTGGGTTGTGGAGTGGAATACCAGTACTTTACATGGGTAAAATAATGGTATTCACGGTCGCCTCGGTGTTGGCTTCCAGGAAACTAAGTCAGCGTAGTTGGGAACAAACTAAGCAGGTGATGGTGATGGAGACCATCGCCCTATGGCTTATCCCTTATTACATAGGACTACACCTTATCCTAAAAAATGTGCGTGTACTCTAGGTCATGAAATAAATGCGTGATGCTACACTGCTTTTTACGCTATGGTTTTGCTGAATATTTACAGTTTGATGTGTATAAAGGTTTACTGGGTGCCGAGGTGACGATAAAAAGTAATTATGGGCATTAAAATAGTACGTGTAGGCTTAAAATAAATATCTACAAGTTATAAAAGCAAACAAAAACTACGTTACAAAATAGGATAGTTTTTTTTTTTATGGAACAAGCCCGCTACTCTATTCCCAAACCACTGTAACCTGTCCTAGTCCTGAAAGCCAGAATCAACAGTGGCGACCACCAGAAAAGTGCCGAGACAATGAAGCTCGACGAAGTCCCAGAGAATGAATTTAACTGTCTTGGATCTCGCAACGAAATTAATCAGAAAAGTGTTGTGGAGGAGTAGGAAAAATCCTTAATTTCCACTTCCTTCCATATCAGCAGGAGACAGAACGAAACAAGGCCAATAGGCACAAAGGGACGTTTACAACTGGGATAGGCCCAGTTAGTTATCTATCATGTGCTTTGATATAAGTTAAATGTCTCACAATCTCATTTTAAATTGACGCTTATCAAAAAACGCATACACCCCTCATTATTACATGTTTCGACAACAGTCGACAATGATACAGCAAAAGTCGAAGTTAAAAATGTCTATTGCAATATAAATAAATAAATCAATATAAATAATATAATTAAATAGAAATTAAATAAATTCTTGTACTAGAAATCGTTCTTCTGATAAATTCTAAATCTCTGCAAAGCGACGTCTTTGCTTTCCGATAACGGACTAATACGTAATGGACTACATTGCCCCGTATCCGCTCCGTATCCGTTCCGTAGTCGTGTCGTAATGTGTGAGATAGCGTGAACTGCCGGGTGGCTGTGATCGTTATTGCTCCGTAGTGATACTTTGTAATGTTTAGCGAAACGATCCTATTGGCCATTGTGTTATAATGCGAAAGGAATTGTTTTAGTTTCATATTATTTTTTAAACGACTTCAAATAAAAGGCAATAAATGAGTATTATATTTCATATAAGTTATCATAAAGTTTCTCCGTTAGATTTTCTCAGTGATTTCAGGGTCGATTTACATGATTATTTCTTCTGGTAGAAATTACTCCCACAATGACATAGGGTCATTGTGGGAGTCCAAGAGAGCCAATTTTGCATTGGCAGTTCTTCGAGTTAGCTTCAGTATAGGTTTTGAAACTAGTTCGTTTAGTAATTAATGATTAAGAGCAGCTAAAATTTTATTGTAAATGTATATTTGCACATCCCAAGATTGATTTTGTTTCAATTGTTTGGGTAGGTATTAGTAAACGCAAGTCGTTAGGAATGTGATGATGCAATAGCATAGTTTGATAATGACTACAATTATTGAGAATGTCGCATAATATTTTCCCTTTATTTTCCTGATCAGTTTGTCGGTGGGTATTACCGTATTACTTATAAGTTATTAAACAACGTGTAGTATTGGAAAGGTATTAGCATAGCGATCGCACTTTATTGATATTACTTATTATAATGTAAGAAGGTTCAGAAGACCCACTTTTTCAAAGAAGAAAACTTGTTTGTTCAGGAGTTTTAAGGGTCGCCAATGATATCTCCAACTATAGGCAGTTTTAGTTTGAGAGAAAAATTAGCGCGATGCGAAATGCTATTTGCCAGACAACGCTCAGCTAGTACATTTGAATCCCTCACGCCAAATCGCTCGTCATTTGTTTCGTCAAATCTAGCTATGGACGTCGGACAGGGACATATTTCAGTACATTATCTTCCGGTGTCAGGCACCACGTCCACAGTTAGTACCGGGTGTGACCGGAGTCGTGTCATAGCATGTGGTACACTCTATAAAAATACTTTTGTTGGTTTCCTCCGCAGCCGCTGTCACAAGACACGTCTTGCTTGAGCATGTCATTAAAGGCCAAAGGGTTAGTATAAATGTCCCTCGTGCGTAGTTTTTCTTTCCTTTAGCCTTTTGCTCGATGGTATTGTGTGGTATTCTCCCACAAGCTGGGACCGCCCGGCCTGGCCGGTCTAAGCCGGGGTCGTCCCGGGCCTTATGCCCGCCGGCGAGCCAGATGAACGCCATATTAGGAGATTACCTACACGTTGTTATTGCCCTAGTAGTTTATTTTCGAATGTGAAGCCACTTAAGTTTGTTATTGTATATTCCAGTATCTACGTAACTAAAACCATTGTACTAATCGGATATACAGACAATTAATGTCTTCACAGTATTTAGGTCACTCGAAAAAGTTAACGGTGAAAAGATGATTGCTGTACCTGTATGTCATGTATAAATCAATACGGGCAAGCGAGACAATAAAATTCAGATATCATTGTCAACGAACTAAAAACGTAACCTCTCTCTCTTGCACATCTTTGAGGAATATTGCAAATAACTTAAGATTCAAAATCTCTACACAAAACCTGGATAGTCAGAGAAATACATTTCTGGAATTAAAAATAAAATACACAAAACATAAATAACACAAACTTGCTAACATAAACGGATATTAAAATTATTACAAAAATACATAAAGTTATGTTTTTTCCGTCCATTAGCATTATTAGTAACCACAAATGAGCCATCTGATCGCAAAAGACCGGTTAAACGCTCGAGTCTCGAGCACACTTGAGTAAAATAGCGAATATTCAGGCACGGGCTAATGAGTGCTCCAATAACAACACAAAAGGCCACGACAATGCACGGACATGCCCGACAATGCACGAAGTTGGCCGAGGGTAGCCGAACATGCACTTTTCTAGATAATGGCTTTCAGGATACAATGGTCTAAGAGACTCTCGAGACGTTTTGTTCATCGTTTTCTGGACTTAACCGTTTAGTTGGGTTCAGTACATTGTATTGTTTTGTATCCAGAAAACTATTTGATATTTACTTGTTATTTTGAAACGACCACACATTGCCACATTTACATTATTATGGCCCACTCGGAAAATACCTACATAGTTTTGTGATCAAATCGAATGTACCATCACTGTACGCTTTAAAATGTGGTAAAACTGATATGACATTCAGGGAAAGTGATCGAGACAATACTATTCAAACGTCATTTTCAACAAAACGGTATAGTTGACTTCCACGCGGACGAAATCACGGGCAGATGCTAAGTTCGAGCAAATTTTCGGTAAGAGCAGAGAAATTTCAGAAAATATTTTACCTTTTAGGTTACATCTCGACCAGCCATGACGTCTAAATCATCGATTGCCTATCTGGGCATGTAATTACACCATTTTCACAAACAGAAAATTATCTACTCTTTTTTCAGCTTTTCACAAATTTGACATGTACCTACAAACTGGTTATAACATAATTTGAAAATGTTGATAAAGTAATAAAAACGACGAGAAACTTCAAATAAAGTAGCTGTTCATCTAGTTTTATGCATTCCTATAAAGCATCCACATTCGTGATCCAAGTTTAATCAAACTTAGTTCATTTGTCTCTCAGAGAATGGATCCACTTTGATCTAGGTTTTAGAGCTTACAATATAAACTGCTAAGCGTTTGGATAAACTTGAGATTCAAGATGAATAAGGGGTCAGTGTACGTCATAGGTACCGATTCATAATTTTTGAAACGGGCAAAAACATTACCCATCTTTGTCATTTGCATGTTATTGAATTGAAAAGGCTTGCGGACAAATAATAAAAGGCGCACGGGTCGATTCAAGGTTAAGTAACGCTTGCCGAGGTTGGTTCGTGGACGGATGATCCATGACCATCCACTGTAGTCTTCAGTGAAGCACGTCTTTAAGCAGTTCGTCCCAGCTGCCATTAGTAGACCTTTAACAGTTGTTACTAGTAGTCAGTAACCCGTCTACTACCAGTTTTACAGGGGTTATCGAGTTACTGGATTATGGAGGTCAGATAGGGAGTCGCCCCAAGTAAAATACTGATTATCCAGTATATCCAGTTCCATCCGGTTAGACTGGAGACTGATACCAACATGTTTGGGATGGAAGAAGCCTAGACAGATGATATGGATTAACCAGGTTGGCACTATCATTATCTGTAATAATATTTCAAAAAAGGCTAAAACTGTACCTTATCCAAAAATGTTTCTATTCAGTAAAAGAATATTTAGAGTCTAGCTTAAAATAACGATTTTGGGTGACAAGTAGTGAGCAGCAAGTAGTGTAGGGTTATAAAATAAAAAAAAAATCTTGACATAGTCGTTCAAATCGTGTCTCATAGGCGAATGACAAGAATTCACCAGGGGTGTCAAAAATTTTCTGTAAAATCTAATTTCGAAAAATAACAATGCCAAACAGAAAAAAAAAATATAAGCAAGGTTTAAGTACTAATTCTTAAAACGAAAAGAGGTCTTATGTAGCGTAATGCTACAGTAGGTAAACTCGACAAACCCGGGAACTTGTTAATTTGTTTAATGAATTCTCCTTAACTTATAATTGAGAGATTTTCCGCATCATTCTCGGGGCAAAGAAAATTAATTTGTTAATACTCTGAGATCTTGACTTTGGTTGTGTTCAATAAAGTATTACAAATTTCATGAAATATCAGATACGAGTAGTGAAAAGTATTTAATGTTGCTAAAAAATCATCATCTGCCTGCCTTTTCCCAACTATGTTGGGGTCGGCTTCCAGTCTAACCGGATGCAGCTGAATACCAGTATTTTACATGGAGTGACTGCCTATCTGACCTCCACAACCCAGTTCATACATACTGGGTAATACGATACCACTTTGGTAAGACTGGTTGTCAGACTTTTTAGGCCACTGACTACCTGTAACGACTGTCAAAGATGGACAAATGACAGCCGGGACCAACAGCTTAACGTGCTTTCCGAGGCACGGAGGGAACTCGGTATGTAAGGATGGTCACCCATCCACAGACCAACCTAGGCAAGCAGGGCTTAACCTAAAGATCGATCCGAGTGGCTGTTATTATTTAGCCACGAGCTCCTCTTTAGCCACGTCAGAACTCACTACATCTAAGTAATATGCAGTACAAAATTAGTTGTTGGGAAACCATTTCATAATGGGTATAAAAAGACCCTTAACGAAGCCGAAAGGCACTTGTTTTCCCCGTTATTGCAATCAGTTTTTTGGTCTGGACCACCTGAGAACTTTCTAGTCTCAAGTATATTTTCTTTTATAGAAGCGGACATCTTTAATTTGAAAGACCCCAACATAGTAGGGATGAAAGGTTATGTAGGCAGATGATGATAATGTTTGGAAACACCGCGACTGGTTTCTTTAAGTAAATGTTGCTGCTTAGAAATTTCTCTTGGAAAAACTATAACAATTTGTCCGACCCGGGAATCGATACCAGTCATGTTCATCAGTTACGATTGCGAGTTGCGACCACTAGACCAACGAAGTAGCTCTGGAGACAATACTCTTTTATTCTATTCTATTATTATCCTATTCTATAACATTCTTTAAGCAGACTTATAAAACAGGACTTAATTCTTAAGTTTCAAGTCTGGAACGAAAGCTAGTGTAACGCACGCTTGTCTAGATGTCAAAGGGGCAAAGTTTGCTCATTAGTCGTGCAACTTTGCCCACTGCGGATTACTAGCGAGTCCGAAAGAAGTCGAGCTTGAGAGCGATCTATAATAATCGGATCTGGTTATTAGAAGATGCTGTTTATTGAGACCAGTTTCCGCTCGGATGTTTTGTTTTTCAAGAAACTGTGCTATGGAAGAGTATCGTGGGTTAGTGCCTAACCTGGTGTCAGAGTTTTTAAGCGGCCCATGAGCCTTTGACATGGTTTCACATGCCGTCGAGAAATATCTCTCAGGCATGCTGATTTTCTCACGATGTTTTCCTTCACCGTGATAATTTTACTATTCATTAAACAAATGAATCAAGATATTTTTCAGCCACGTTAGTTTTACCTTACACTGAAGCTTTTGCACAAAGGTACTACTCTACACTAACTGAAAGTTACAAAGTGCTCGTTACCTGTCCATATCTATATGAAGATTTGTGAATGTGGACAAAAGCATATCGGGATGCCAGGATTGCACCTAATAATACGATGTGTACGTAAATATTATCCTATAAAATGTCAAGGGAATGAAATGGCAAAGTTCGGGTGTTTACTTCTAAATGAACGTATTCTCTAAATCAATTATTGCACTAAAAGTTTTTGTGAATGGAATACTGGAGGTGATACAGAAAATATCTTCTCGCATTTTCAGACTGCCCTAGCTGTTATGATTAAATTAAAGGTCTCATCATTATCTTCATCATCAGCCTATAATGTTCCCACTGCTGGGACACGGCCTCCTCTCAATGAGAGGGAATGTAAGGTCTATTAAAACTAAAATATGTAGACAGAGCCAAACCTTAGGATTTTACAGTATTTGTCTTTGTTGGCTAATGGACATCTCATAATAAGTATTCGTTTCTTCATTTTTATACATATTAATTTACATTTTAAAATATTTTAATATAAAACATTACAAATAAACATTAAAAAATATAAAAATAGTAGCCCACCTGTATTGGGAACAGGGTCCAGCTACCGGGCGGCATCGCCGGTCAGGGCTCCAGAGAGAGGAACCTCCTAACAATACGTAAGAATTATTTATTGTTACAATCGTTTTCGAAATAAAAGTACTTGTGATCGATTATAATGAATTAGTGAACCTATTTGTAAATCCAGCATGGCAGCGGTTTTGAGGGTATTTAAAGCGGATAGTGGTAACAAAAAGTAACTCCAAGATGGCGGTTGCAATAATTATTTACTGTTTTGATACGGGTGTCGTTTTCGTGGTTTTTTTTTTAAGTAAAAAAGGTATTATTTTTATGTAATGGTTTTTTAATTCCCAGGTATCACACACATTTTTGGGTTAAAACCCGGTACGGTTCGCAGCCACTTATGAGCCTTGCCCGCGCGCCACTTGCGCTGCGGCGGCGGCTTGTGCGCGCCCGCTTCGACGAGCGCACGAAGCGTTATCGTCCAACCACGGCTCGCTCCCGATAAAACTTGTAAAAGGTTACGCCATAATGACAAAGTTAAAGATCTATAGGTCTACAAGTTGTTGTGTGTTAACTGTTTTTCATGCTTAAACTATCGTCTTTTGTTGAGATTAACCGACGCCATAAGATAAACTATTTAAATTGTATATGTAAGCTAGTTATTTAAATTCTATTGATTGATCACAACAGAATAAAATGTTTTAATAAAAAAAATATCAACATCATTAAAAGGGACAACCCTATGGCTTCAATGGAGCGTAGGTAATTATTGCATCAACTAGGCTTAGTTTCGGTACTGTCCATATTTATATTGTAGTACGAACAACAGCTTAGGTATATACGTCCAATAAAGAAGGTCATCGTTATTTACGAATCCGTCGCTTTTTAGTAGTCATTCAAATTTGAAAAACCAGCCGTTGTTTACATGTTTTGTTTTTTGTTTTTATTTACTTAATGCGAAACATTCCAAGCTGAATATTTTCACCATATATTTTTGACTAAAGGCATTAATTGTTGATTTACACCTACACATCTGGGATTGAGCCGGTTCCTTGTATTTTGCCGTCAAAGTTATGACACCATCGTTTTGACTTTTAGCAAGATTATTCAAAAAACGCATGCATCAACAGTTTTGAAACTTTGTATAGGTAATTAATATTAGCGTCAAGAAGGACCGAATACAATTTTCAGCGAGCATCATACCTTGTCTCATTTAGGCACTGCGACGTTTTTTCGGGTTTTCATAAAACCGCGATAACTTGGAAATTATAAATATTTTCTTAAATCTAATTGGGGCACTAAGGGGCACACATTAGGAGCTACTCGTGTATGTTTATTCTAGAGGGGCACATGCAATGGTTTTAGAGATATACGATTCTGCAAAACGTTACTCCAGCAGGATATGCAATATATCGAAAACCTGAAGGGGCACAGATTTTATTTTTGGGGGCACATTTTGGCACCAGTAGAAGCTCTCTAGCCATGCACAATGTTTCTCTCTCTAATCTTTCGTTTAGAATTTTCCTGATGGAAAAACATTACCCCAGCAGGAATCGTTTTTCCGTTTTGTTTTCTAAAATGACGGGGGGCACCAATTCATTATGTGGAGGCACATTTACAGCAGATAAGGCACTACTTAAACGTTCCTCTCATATCAATCTAGGAGACACTTTTCTTGTGGGGGTAACGTACACGAGTCCAAACCAGGCTACCTACAAAGTACTTAGGTTAATTAAACTACTAGAAACTGGTTTTGGCGAAGACAGTTTTACTTTTGTGCATACATTCTAACCTGTATCGTTTTCTACAGCCGTTTTTGTGTGGGTTGTTTTTTACCTTGGCCGTAGGCTAAGAGTTGCTATACAGTCAGTCTTGGGGACATTACCAGAGGACAGTGTTGGGGACGAGTTTTTTTGACGAGTTCCTTTTTGTTATTTTAATTTATTAATGTATGTAATATTGTTATGATTTATAAAGTCCACAGTTCATGCATACTAAATTAGTCCTTGAAAGTTTACACATAATAATAAAGGCCAAGCTTATAACTAATGTTTCGAATTCAATTTATACTTGGGAAAACAATTACAACCTTCCGCCTTAGAATTAAATAAAAATATAATTTCTAACAAAACGCCAACAAAGGAACATAATTTCCCAAACAAGTTAAGTAGGTACATATTATTTCCTTTGAGCAAGAAAAGCCATCCGTTCCAATGCTTCATCAAATATTTAACTTAATATTATCGAGCCGGCATCGCTGCTACATTATTAATAAAAACACTTCCAAAGACGTTATAATATTCTGTGACGCTATTTCCGTATTACTGTGATGTTGGCAAAGAATGATCCCTTCCCTCCGTTTCTATACCTAATTCGATTATTTGGGATAAATAATGCACAAATTATTTTATCCCGAGTCTCGAATACCTGCTACCTACTAATAATATCGTACCGGGAATATTCCATCTGGTAGGAGCACTATAAGCTGTGGATATCAAAAGACAAAAAGATACAGATATTTTATCCTGGAAAATTAAAGAAACCATGGGCAACAGGAAAGGAGGGACCTACTCATATTACTAAAACTAAAGCACTGATGCAGAAGAAGTATAATTATTCTTCGTCAACCTTTGCTGAGT
This sequence comes from Xestia sexstrigata, assembly GCA_941918905.2. Taxonomy (NCBI): domain Eukaryota; kingdom Metazoa; phylum Arthropoda; class Insecta; order Lepidoptera; family Noctuidae; genus Xestia; species Xestia sexstrigata. The sequence continues at coordinate 19,240,046 of OW799221.2, read as the reverse complement.
GTAGGTCTCTTCCAAGCAAGTTCTAGAAGCTTTAGAAAGAGTACGGGGAGATTTGATGTCCTGTGTCATTCTCCTGCTCTTATCCCAATTTGTTTGGGGCCGCAACATGACTTCCGCCATCTCATGATGCCCAGCCCATCTTTCTAGCAGTCCTGATTTCTTGATCAATAAAATTAAAGAAATGACAATGTTAGCCTATTATTTGTCCCCTTGTGGGATAGTACTGCTTTTTAAACAGAGTAGAAATGAGCTTGAATCCGGTGTGTTAAGTAAAAGTTAACCTGTGCTCATTCCGAAACCATTTCGAGACTGGGTTTTTAAAAATTATTTTGCTAGTTTTAGTGCTTAAAATTGTGAGAAGGCGTTTATTTTCACAACAATTCAAACCGCTGCAACCGATGACGTCATGAAGGCTGATTAAAGGTGTACCTACGTGATAAGTGTCAAGTTTAAAGTTTATATTCTTTTACTATGTCTGTATGGTGTCAGACGTAAAGAATAGCACCATCTTATATTATTCCCGTGGGTGTCGTAAGAGGCGACTAAAGGACTTACCAGAGAATGGGCAGCAGCGTTCTCTGTGCTTTTGTAACAACCGTACTGCGATCGCCAACCCGCCTGCCAAGCGTGGCGATTATGGCAAAACCCCCCAAATGATTAGCGCATCACAGGAATGGCCCCTAGTGCCCGGCAGCCCGTCTAACCTCGACTACGGCAGCGGTCAAGGCTACGGCGTGGCAAGGGGTGCGAAGAATCTCCGGAAGGGTTTCGGCTGCCAAAACCAACGACTGGACCTGGCAACGTACAACACGCGCACACTCCGGACCGACGAGAAGATAACGAAACTCGAAGAGGAATTGAGCAGGCTGCGATGGAGTATTGTGGGATTATCCGAAGGCCGAAGAGAGGGGGAGGACACGATAATCCTGAAATCCGGCAACCTGCTATATTTACGAGAGGGTGACCGGCAGTCCCAGGGTGGTGTTGGGTTTATCGTCCACAAGTCCCTTGTGAACAACGTGGTGAAGATCGGGAGTGTGTCGACCAGGGTGGCGTACCTTATACTCAGAATATCCTCAAGATATTCGCTGAAGGTCATACAGGTCTACGCCCCGACCTCGGCACACCTCGACGACGAAGTGAAGACCATGTTTGAGGATATTTCTAAAGCCATGCATGGTTTCAAAACTCACTTCACCGTTGTCATGGGGGACTTCAACGCGAAACTGGGCAAACGAGACGGGGATGAGCTGCAGGTGGGGCAATTTGGAGTTGGACGTCGGAGTCGCCGGGGTCACCAACTGGCTAGCTTTATGGAGAAGGAGGGCCTCTATTAGATGAACTCTTGCTTAAGAAAGCGTGAGCACAGGAAGTGGACCTGGCAGAGCCCCGATGGTGCAACTAGAAATGAGATTGACTTCATCATGTCAACCAAGAAGCAAATGTTCAATGATGTCTCGGTGATCAATTCGGTGAAAACCGGGAGCAATCACCGCATGGTAAGAGGCACATTGAACATCAATATCAAGCTTGAAAGGTATCGACTGATGAAGTCTACGCTCCGTTCAGCACAGATCCAAATCCAAAACCCCGAGAGCTTTCAGCTTGAACTCCAAAACCGTTTCGAGTGCCTAGGAAGCTCAGTGGACGAATACAACGTGGAAACTGTCCATTCGACCGGGTCTAAGTTCTTCAAGGCACGTCGTACAGATCAGAACAAGAGACTCTCCGATCACACTCTCAAGCTCATGAAGGAGTGGGATGATCCTGCAGTCTTCAGACGAGGCGTGTAAATACCGGCAGCTCAATAGACGGATTTCTAAATCCTTGAAGAGCGACCTCCGCCGCTTTAATACTGAGCGTAATAAAGACGCGATTGAGCGGAATAAAGGCTCCAAGGTATTTGCAAGAGATCTGGCTATTGGCCAGCTCACGAAACTGAAGACTGACGATGGTAGGATCTTATCCGCCAAACCGGAGCTTCTGAGGGAGATCGAGAGCTTCTATGAACAGTTGTACACGTCAACCAGTAAACCCGTCGTAGATCTAGCAAACACAGAGTTATACATTATGTTTGTACCGTGTCAACCACAATCTGGTGAGTGAAGTTCTGCTTTCCTAGCTAGGTTATAGAATAACATGTATTAAGGATTTGCAGTCCCTGTCCCTTACAAAAGTTACAATATAAACTAGTACAACATTTTATTTTATTTTTATAATACAATAATTTTTATTATTGAATACATGCAAGTGTGTGTGAGTGTGTGATTGTATGTGTGTAAGTAGTATGTGCGTGTGTGTATGTGTGCGTGTACGTGTGTGTGTGTGTGATGGAGTGAAAGAGAGTGTGTGTTCGTTTTGATTGAAGTCGAGTGAGGTTAAATTTGATGTCTGTCTGTGACTGACACCTATTGAGATAATTTTTTGTTTCATCATAGCTTTTATTTTGAAGAAATGAACGTAGAATTTTTTTACACTTAAAGTTGGATAGTCCGTAGATCAAGCAGATTTTGTTAAATTTATTGTACAAAGTCGGGCCTAAGCAGTTGCAAAATCTACGTGCAAATGATGTGCGTACTTGTGGAAGAGTGAAAATTAAGTCTTTCCTACGCTTAGTTACTATTTATAAAGGGTTTTACGGTGCTGTAGGAGAACTGTTTGAAGGATGAAATGTTTTCGAACGTTAAGAACATTACAACCACTATACAAAAGATCAGTAGGGAACATGAAAGGTCTTGATGTAGCTACTTTCAGTACCGCTCTGTGAATCTATGTCTACTAGGATGGTTTTGTAGCAACTCAAAAACAACAAGGCACCAGGTGATGACGGAATTACGGCCGAATTCTGAAGTTGTTTTCAAGAGTCATCACGAATCATCTCGCCCGCAGGTTTGACGACATCCAGCCTCTCGAACAAGCCGGTTTCCGAAAAGGCTTAAGCACCGTGGACCACATTCATACGCTGCGGCAGGTTATACAGAAGACCGAAGAGTATAATAAATAAATAATAAAATAAAAATTAAAAGTAAAAAAATAAATAATAAAAAAACAACAACCTACCCCTAACAATTAACCTGCCCCTCTGTTTAACGTTTGTGGACTTCGAGAAAGCCTTCGATTCGATCGAGACCTGGGCTGTACTACAGTCTCACCAACGGTGCCAAATCGACTATCGGTAAATCGAGGTGTTGAAGTGTTGCGCCTCCATGAATGGCGCACGGAGGCGCTACGCCGAGGGAAACTCCGCTGCCGCGACAAATTGTCACTCAGCGGACAGACTTCCGGCGGGATCTCATGGCGACATGGAGAGAGCGACTGTCGCAACCCTGTGCAGGGATAAGTCCCCTCTTTGGGGAGTGGCTTGAGAGACGCCACCTTCCGCCTGACGCAGGTCCTCAGACACGGTGTTTTTGGGAGGTTCCTGCACCGAATCGGGCGGGAGGAAACGCACGGGTGTTTCCACTGCGAGGATCGATCGACGGTGGAGGTGTGCCCCGCGTGGGCGGAACACCGCCGTGTCCTCGAAGCGGCGATTGGCGGCGGCGACCTCTCGCGTCCGGCCCTGGTGCAAGCCATGGTCCAGAGCGAGACGGAATGGGACGCCGTCACCTCCTTCTGCGAAGCAGTAATGCTAGAGAAGGAGGTGGCGAAACGTGAGAGGGAGAGAACCTCACAGCATCCCGACCGCCGCGGGAGACGCCCCGGGCGTCGGGGGCCACCACGTGGCCCCCGGCCACCGTAGGCGCGGGCCTGTGGACGGTGGGCTATGGGCTAGCTCGCCGTCCGTTCGTCTTATAACGACAGGCCGTGTCGACCAAGCGTTCGTATTCCACGCGCGCCTCAAAGAGAGTCAGCAAAATGAAGGAGTCCGCAAGGACCGATGCCTGCCGGGGTCGCGGGACTGTTCGAAAGAGATACCGTGGCCTCGGAACACAAAGGGCGATGGAGGGACATGGATGTGTTTGAGTCAGTAAAAGTCTGACACTCCCTCCTGCTCGGCCCAGAGCGGGAGAAGTCATTTGATGATTTCCAATCCGAAAAAAAAAAAAAAAATAAAAAAAAATAATGGTGTCCGCAAGGACCAATGCCTGCCGGGGTTGCGGGACTGTTCGAAAGAGATACCGTGGCCCCGGAACACAAAGGGCGATGAAGGAACATGGATGGGTTTTAGTCAGTAAAAGTCTGACACTCTCTCCTGCTCCGCCCAGAGCGGGACAAGTCATTTGTTGATTTCCCATACGAAAAAAAAAAAAAAAAAAAGGTGTTGAACTGTTTGTACAAAAACGCCACCATGTCAGTCCGACTTCAGGACCATGTCTCGGAACCTGGATAGGTTACACCTCGCTGCAGGAGGATTCCTGCAGCGAGGTGTGAGACAGGGTGACGTCATATCTCCGAAACTGTTCACCGCTGCACTGGAGGATGTCTTCAAGGTTCTGGACTGGAGAGGGCTAGGCATCAACGTCAATGGCGAGTACATCACTCACCTTCGGTTTGCCGACGATATAGTGTTCATGGCTGAGACCATGGAGGACCTCAGTACAATGCTCGATGACCTCAGTAGAGCTTTCGGAAGAGTAGGTCTTAAAATGAACATGGACAAAACCAAGGTTATGTCGAATCGAATGCCCATGTCACACCCATTCTTATCAAGATCGGAGACTCTACACTCGAAGTTGTAGACGATTATGTGTACCTGGGACAAACGGTCCAGTTAGGTAGGTCTAATCTCGAGAAAGAGGTCAATCGTCGAATCTGACTCGGCTGGGTAGCGTTCGGGAAGCTGCGCGGTATCTTCTCGTCCAACTTACCGCAGTGTCTCAAGACGAAAGTCTATGACCAGTGTGTTGCCAGTGATTACATACGGGACCGAAACGTGGTCGCTCATAATGGGCCTCATCAGAAGGCTTAAAGTCACCCAAAGGGCAATGGAGAGGGCTATGCTCGGAGTTTCCTTGCGCGATCGAATCAAAAATGAAGACATCCGCAAGAGAACCGAGGCTACCGAGGTGGCCCGGAGAATTGCCGAACTTAAGTGGCAGTGGGCATGCGAGTCGCACGGGACCGGTCAATGTGGCGACACTTGGGGAAGGCCTATGTCCAGCAGTGGACGTCTTTCGGCTGAAATGATGAATGATGATTCTTTTACTATACGTGGCAAAGACATTGGACTTTTCAGTATCATCCCTGAAAAACATATCTAAATCAGGGGCTTAAAGTGGGTCACTTTAATAATCTGCAAAAAAATATTTACGTACCGAATTACCACGCTATAGTCCAGTCAAATTAGTTCCAAAATAGGGTTAAGGTTACAATAATTCTCATAGAGCTAAAAATTGGTACGAATGTCGGGAACACCATTACAAATGAAATGTCAAAAGTCCCCATCAATCCGAAGTTTGCAAAAAAAAATTTCAAGGTCAAAGATCGCGTAAATCGTTTTTTTTGCATTTTTCAGCCAAACGGTAAGTTTTATTATAAAAATATATGTTACAAAATTTTAGATCGTGAAATTATCTATAATAATTAATTTTCTAAGAATCACCATTTCTGATATACTACTCTGTCAAGAAAGTACCGGGAAAAGATCAATAAAACACAAAATATTAGTTATTTATCCAAATTTATTTTATCACCTTCAAAGTATGCTCCTTCAGAACCGACACACTTACGCCAACTAATAATCCAATCATAAAAATATTTTTTAAATGCTTATTCCAGAATTGAGTTCAGTTCTCGCCGCAAATTCTCCTTTATGTCTTCTACTGAATGAAAACGGGTGCCACGAAGTGGTAATTTGAGTTTAGGAAGAATAAAGAAGTCGGCTGGAGCCATATCTGGTGAATAAGGTGGTTGCTCGATGGTATTTGTTGAGTTTTGGTCAAAAAATCGTTCACAACTGTGCGAAGGCGCATTATCGTGGTGCAAAATCCAAGAATTTTCTTTCCACAAATCTGGCCCTTTTATCTAATTTGCTCTCTTAAACGCTGCATAACGTCCGAATAATATTTTTATTTACCGTTTGACCTTCCGGCAAGATTGTCAGTCACTATTTCCTTCACTTTTGCGATGTTAACTTCAGTTGCAGACGTTGATGGCCTACCAGAACGAGGCAAATCTTCCATCACACCTTGACTGCTTTTGAACGCTTTGTACCACTCATAAGCGCGTGTTTTTGATAAAGTCGATTCACTGTAAGCCTTCTGTAACATTTTCAGAGACTCCGAACTCGAAATTTCATTGGCGATGCAAAATTTAAGACTAACTTTTTGTCCGATATTTTTGTCCATTAAGAAGTTCGCAATACACACTAGATATGATATAACTAAAATCAGTACTGTATTTAATCTAATTAACAGATGTAACTCAAACTCCGCGCCAAAATGGAAAACAGTTGTGCTAATCTAACAACAACAAAAAAAAAAACAAAAAAAAATTTGGAACCATAAACAAATCATCCATTCCCGATACTTTTTTGACTGAATGTATATCTAGATAGCTGTTCAAAAAGATGAAAAAGTTGTGTTTTTCGTAATAATCAAACTTTTCCACGCCACCGGTAAAATTTTGTCAAAAAATATTTTTGCCAAAATTGTAGATCGTGCAATTATCTATAAAAACTGATTTTATACTTTCTCCTAAGCATCACCATTGTTCAGATAGAGCTGTTCTAAAAGTTGAAAAAATTGTGTTCTTCATAATAATCAAACGTTTCCACGCCACCGGTGAAGTGGTGTAGCTGGCGTCTTTTTTTTAACGTGGTTACCCCGGTGAGCCTATTCCATGATCTATTGTGGTCATGTTTAATAAAAATGTTTAAAATAAAAAAACTGTACTAATGGAAATTGTGGTGAAAATTATGAGTAAAGAGCTTATGCCCGCGGCTTCGCCCGCGTGTAGTACGATTATTATCCCACGGGATCATACGACGGGGATAAAACGTATCCTATGTGTTAATCCAGGTCATAAACTATCTGTGTGCTAAATTTCATCCAAATCCGTTCAGTAGTTTTTGCGTGAAAGGGTAACAAACATACACACATACAAACATTCGCCTTTGTAATATTATAGTGTGAAGTGTGATTGTGTGTTGAGGAGCTCGTGGCCAAATCATAACAGCCAGTCAGGTCGATCTTTGGGTTAAGCCGTGCTTGCCTAGGTTGGTCTGTGGATGGGTGACCACCCTTACAAACCGAGTTTCCTCTGTGCCTCGGAAAGCACGTTAAGCTGTTGGTCCCGGCTGTCATTTGTCCATCATCATCTGCCTAGCCTTTTCCCGACTATGTTGGGTTCGGCTTCCAGTCTAACCGGATGCAACTGAATACCAGTATTTTACATGGAGCGACTGCCTATCTGACCTCCACAACCCAGTTAGTCAGTACTAACTGGGTAAGACTGGTTCTTTTTGGGCCACTGACTACCTGTAACGACTGCCAAAGATCTACAAATGACAGCCGGGACCAACAGCTTGACGTGCTTTCCGAAGCACGGAGGAAACTCATTATGTAAGGGTGGTCACCCATCCACAGCAGACCAACATAGGCAAGCTTGGCTGTACCTAAAGATCGGCCCGAGCGGCTGTTATTATTTAGCCACGACCTCCTCGTCTTATAACAACAAATAATCAATAAAAAATTAAAAGCTACTGCGATTATACGGAACCCTTTATGCGCAAGTCCGACTCTCACTTGGCTGGTTTTTTTAACTAAACAGGGCCACAGTAGATCGTGGAATAGGCTCACCGGGGTAACCACTTTAAAAAAAACACGCCAGGTAAACTACTTTACCGGTAACGTGGAAACGTTTGATTATTACGAAAAACACAAATTTTTCATCTTTTTGAACAGCTAATGTATATATCAGAAATAGTGTTTAGACTTAGAAAATTAATTATTATAGATAATTTCACGATCTACAATTTTGTAACAAATATTTTTATGATAAAACATACCGTTTGGCTGAAAAATGCAAAAAACCCATTTACGCGATCTTTGACCTTGAAATTTTTTTTTTGCAAAATTCGGATCGATGGGGACTTTTGACATTTCATTTGTAATGGTGTTCCCAACATTCGCACCAATTTTTAGCTCTATGCGAATTATTGTAACCTTGCATGTCTAATTTGACTGAGCTACTAACTCATTGCATGCTACATGCCTCATCTATGTGAGAAGAGACATTCACCTTGCAACGCTACAATAGTGGGGTTAGTATTATTACTGTAAATTGCACGTTTAAACATTTTAATTTTCCTTTAGAATAAGACGTTATTTCTCAGATCTCTGCCATGAACAATGGTTAATGAAAAAAATCATTTATTATTTATTTATTATTCGTTCGTTCTAATGTTTTGAACCCGAATTCTGATTCGTCCCTAAACTTCGAACCTCTTGTCTGCTCCAACATATTTTAAACGAAAATCACAGACCTAAAATTCAACAAAGTGTCAGAGCTTTCCCAAGGACATAGGTATCAATATTCAAAGCCATGTTCCCGATATTCAGTAACTCGGTATACGGTTGCTGGAGTGGGCTCTCGACACATTTTGGGCCTACATTTGTTAACACACTTCAGATCTGTGTTCTGAGAACATTTCGCAGCTTTCCTCGTGTTTTCAATCCTACTGGGAAAGTTGTTTCTATAGATGTAAGTATGTGGATGTAGTATTGTATGTGTAGAAGTAAGACACTATTATAATATTAATAAATAAAATAAAAAAAAAATATTCAAAAATATAAGGTAAACGTTTACAGTTTTTCTTAAATCTATGTCAAGTTCACCCATGCTTTGAGCCTGAACTAGGTAATCCTGTGTTTCAGGCATTATTCACACCGTGATCCAAACTGTCCACGCTTTCTCGAAAGAACGCTCAAATAATGCAGGCGAAAAGTGATATTAAGACACCCAAATTATAGTCGTCGCGTTTAGCAGAATCGAATAGCAAGGCAAAATCCCGTGAAAAACTGAATAGTGCAATGGACTAATAGCCGTAAGATTGATATTGGAAAATTCCTTAGGCTTGCAAGAAAGAAAAAATATTAACTAATTGCGTCAAATATTATCATATCCGTCGTCATATCCGCGCAAATCGCACATCGTTCAGCATAATGCTTTTTAAACTTTTAGGGCTCGCCAACTTTTTGCTGTTTTTATTGCTATAAAAAACTTAGACTTATTAAATAAAATAAATAAATAAATATCGCTGGACATTAACACACAGCGCCATCTAGTGCCACACTAAGCAACGAGGCTTGTGTTGTGGGCACCAGATAGTTGATATACTACATAGATACTTTTTGTTTGTAAATACATACTTATTATACATATAAACATCCATGACTCGGAAACAAATGTCCATGCTCATCACACTAACATTTGCTCCAACCGGGATTCGAACCCGGGACCCTAAGAACGTAAGGCAGCCTCACTACCGCTTCGCCATTTGGGTCGTTATTGCATCTTTATCACAGTCAGCTCAATTCCTCCACACCCCGCTAACAGCCCAGCCGGTCCACACTCGCTGCGCGACTATCGTTACAAGTTCCCGCTCCAACTTGCTCCCGCGATTGCTTTTATTGCTCCGCGCTTTGTTATAGGATTGTCTCGATGTCCGTAACAAGTATACTTGTGCTTGTTTTTAAGTTTTTACTTCTGAAAAGGTTTTACACAAGACTATTGTTTCCCGCGAGTTTGTGTAAAGTTTAAACTCTGTTTGTTCCACTCAAGGGTAGAGTTATGAAAAATCTTTCATTTTCAATTTTTCTACAAATTGCATGCTTTTTTGATGCTCCTATCTGATAGTTATTCTGGATGGTATAGTCTTAAACAAGTGTTTTAATCATGTAAGCCAAGCTGAACATTCTGAAGTAAAAGCAAAATTTTGCTGCATTAACCCAAAATGAGGGCAACTTAGTTACCCCATAGTTCATCGTGTCTTTATAGCTAAGACGCGCCACGCATAATGAACCCTGAGCCACATCCCACGCAAATACACGAGAGTTTGTGCACTAATATGCATATAGTTAAACGAACGTAACTCCAAAACGTTCTTCTTCCAACCCATTGAGCGTGAGCTTCCACTAATTGTGACTTTCTCTTGTCAAAACCTATTCAAAACTCCGCATATATGAAACTCCAATCTAAATCCAACTTTGTCTTAACTGATCCATGGTGGAATTTACTTTGACAGGAAAGATTGAAGGTTTCCAAATTGCAATGTTACAGCAATATCCAAGATTTGGTTGGAGCGGTGCAACTTACAAAGTGGTGGGTTCGATTCCCGGGAGAAATTCCAACACTGACACGGATGTTTGTTGGCTCCCAAATAACACGCTTTGGTTCTACATTGAAAGCCCGCCCTGGGGAGGAAGAGTTGCATTTGGATTGAGAACTCCGGATGTTGTCTGAACCAGTGGCCTTGTTCAGCAATTACAGAATCGATGTATCGAGAGAACTCTTGGGTATTTTAGCAGTGAAAGTAGTGACTGGCTTAGTTTCGCGGGGTATTATGACAAGTCTAATTTATGTCGACTACCTTTTTAAATCTCGTGGTCACAAACACAGCTTATGGAACCTTTATCAATCGAATTCTAGTAAAAACTCTCGCAATAATTTTAGTGTATTTTACTAAAAAACAAAAAACCATGACTTTTAGCTGCCAAAAAAAAACTGTTTTGACGCGAACGCTTTTGCATTACAGTCATGGTTTATAATAATATGAAAAGATAGCACATCTGCTATAATCCTTACTTAAACGACAGAACGCCAAACTTTTTTTTCAGATTCTGCCTGCTATCATGGGAAATGGGCGTAAGTTTATTTAAACCTTTAAACGACTAATTAGTAGACACAATAGACAAAACTAAACTACTAAACTATACATTAGATTTAGAACACAACAACATTTGAGATTTAGTAACGGACGGGAGGATATGTAAATATGTTTTAATTAGATTCACAAAGCCAATCAATCACAGAAGGTAGTTCATATAACTCACTACCGCGCTCGGATTCGATTCCAGATAAAGCGAGCTCTTTTCGGATTGTGATGTTGCAGGAATGTGATTCATATCGTGTATTATTAAGGGCAAGGCACTTCGATTAAGATCTGTCTGCCACTGAGAAAAGATCCTATGTAACATGGGCAAACGCCATCTAACGTTATACGGGTCGGAAATAGTATGTCAGTTTTTTCAGATTAATAAATATTTAATGGGTGTTGAACGGTGCGATATTTAGTAATAAGCCAGTCTGCCAGTTTGACTGTCTGTCTGTCGATCTGCCATAGGACGCCATCTTCTCAACCATAATAGGCGTTTTTTCACGTTCGTGTTACTCAAAGTGATTCAAATATTTACGAGCGATAGTCGGGACAAGACGATTTTTTTTTTATTATAATCTACTGCTTGTTACTTCTATCTAACAAGTCGGTATGTCTAGTGTCATACACCCGCTTGGCAGGTAGCATTCGTGTCAAAATCGAAAATGTTCGTCTGAGATTATTGTTTAACATGATATTCCCAATGGATGCTCTGTTTTAAAGGCCCGGTCACACCGGATGCGTAGCGTGACGTGACGCGTGCACGCATCAGTTGTAATGGATGAAACTGTAAGAAAGATGCCAGACCAGATGCGTGACGTGTGCACGTGCGTCACTCACGCACGCAGAGCCGCATCTACTGACAAACCGAGTCCGCGCGTGTGTAAAGGAAGGGCAACGTCGCACATGCGCCTGCAGTGATGACGTATTATAAGGCGCTCCCTGTTAGATGCCAGACCGGGCATGCATGCAGACGCATCGATCATTGCTGCTGCACGTACGCACGCAGGGCAGGTTGTATTTATTTACAAACAGAATATATAGTTTACATATGAAAATACCAATAAAAACGATCTTCATAAGACTCAAGCTCCCGGCATAGTTTATGATATTCACTGTGAAGAACTCGATGAATGCTGGCAGCGAAGGGGTGGACTCGTTAATGATGGCAGATTTCTTCAGTGAAACTCCAAGCTTTTACAATACTTGTTTAATGCAATAAATCTTTACAATAATTAAATTTTAGACACATCGTAACGACTGACTAGTGTCGTCGGCAGACATATTGGAATTGTGTGCACACCGCGCACCCCGCGCGTGCCGCTGCTACCACAGATATTAATTTCAGATCTATGCTCGCGCCGCGCCGTGCCGTATGCGTGTGTAAAGTAGTGTCCACACACATGCAAGGCGTCAACACACTGCATTCCTTTCTTCTATGATTAATATCATGGATCGTCTCGAAGTCTTTTTGTAGCAGCAGAAGATTCTTGGCATAGTAGCAACAATAACGCTTCTTCATCAGAAGAACTGCTGTTGTCTGACATATTTTCGCCAAATGCTCTCAACTCAATATGGCTGCTGACAATGAGGCTCATACTCGCGTGTTGCTGTTACCTACGTGACGTGATGCGTGACGCATGCGCGCGCGACGTTTTCTGCACCGGTCTTGGCTGGTGTGACAGGGCTCGCACGCGCGTGCGAAACTCACGTCGCACGTCACGTCACGCTACGCATCCAGTGTGACCGGGTCTTAACTCTTTTTAAATCTCTTTGGTGTTACTGTGGTACATGATTGGGTTTTTTCTTCTTTGTGGTTTTAAAATCATTGTTTTTCTTTTCGATACAAACAATTTCCACGTTGATTTTTTCCTTAAAATCTAGGCCAACCGTTGTGAAATAACGCTTGTACAGCAGGTACCTATATACCAACTAAAGTATAGATACATTAACACCTTTCCCTAACTCCCGTCCTACAAAAGGTAACGTAGAATATAATAATGCTATTATAATTATACGGAGCGTTCCCCCTTCACGGCTCATTCCATATTGAAGGGATCCATTTTAAATTCATTGGCAATTTGCTGCGTTAATTACGGCCAAATGTGTAAGCTTCCGCTTAATGAAAATAACGTAATTATATTAATGTTTTCACAGACGCAGGCATAATATTGTGAAAGGGAATTAAATTCGGGAATAGATGCGTATGTACGTGTTATTAAGAAAGATGATACCTACGTCGTTTTCTTGTAGTTCGATTTTTGATTTTAAACTCTCAATTCCAATGCAGTTTTAAAACTATGATAATGTTTTATGATCGACTTTTGAGTGGCACTGGATAAGGCACAATGCTTGCAGAACGGGTGGCAGTTGAAGACAAAAGGTTCTGGAGGAACCAGCGTTTAAAAGGCTTCCACAAGATGGCCCAAATACTTGGTGAAAGCTGCTGGAATCTGCCAGTAGTTATCAACAAAGGTCCGGTCACGTGGCATCACTTGGTGGAGCAATACGCGCAGCTGCGGACGTCTCTCGGCTTATAGACAGTGTAACGATCTATGATTGTCTAGGGCAATTTAAAAAAAATCTGTCATCCAGGGGAATTTAAACAAAAAACCGTTTGTCATTTGTTATAAGTCAATTGAATTCCAATAAATGTAAAAGAACGTAAATTGACCTTTCAGGCCAAGCTGTTTCATGAAATATGTCGATTAGCATAGCTGTCCTATGCGGTAACACTGACTGCCAGCCTTTTTCACACGTTACCTGAGCTGATATCAATATGGATGAATATTTCATACTGAAGCTGTTTCTTTCACTTCTTTCTTTTTGTCACAGTTGGTTGTAAGAAAGGCTTGCGTAGAATTTACATAATTTTGAAACAAAACGAGATCTAGTATCGTCCGTTTACCTCTTATCCGCAGTTATTTACTTCGTCTTTGTTCAGGACTATATCTGCAAGTATACAAAGCATATTTATGCGGTATTTACATAAATATGTCTTGTACATCAGATATTTATGTAAATCATTCTTGCGAGACAGACATCTAGATAAGAAACATAGCTTTTTACTCAAATCTCGAATCTTGGCTTAGCTGGATGAAAATACTTGTGTAAATGTTTATTTACATACTTACTGAATCTGATTTTGAAAAATGTCTTTATGTTGTTGGTATTTTTTGTGCTTATTTTGTTCTTCAGCGCTTATTCAGTGCACATACGCATTTGTACAGTTAAAGACACTTTTCCCGAAGAGTGAGGCAGAGGTGTACCTACGCCCATTCACCATCACCTCTACCTAAATCTTCGGAAAACTGTCATGATGTTTATAAAGTCACTTCACGTTGCTCTTCTATGTCGCAATGGATTTTGATGGAGTTTTCATCGGTATTTACATTTTTCGATGTTAATAGTTCCGCACGAAGCTGGAGCTAGTTTCAAGGGTACCTAGTTTCATATAAAAGGAACACACACATGTCATGTACCCACATTTCCATGTTCAAAATATTTATTATTTAAAACATATTTCCTTAAACAAATTCCGGCCATGTCTTCCCCTGCCATGTTCGTTTCCCCGGGGACTGGAAGCTCGTTGGGGGTAAAAAACGTTGTGTTGTTATTGGGGTACTCCTCCAAGTCCCCCATGACAAGTTTCATCGTCAAACGCTTCTCCGTGGAGGCTGTGACGAGGAGCAGACAGACTTTCCGATGTTCTGCTGTATTTCACTGTGTTTTATTTAACTGGGTCAGTATGCGGGAAATCCTTAACATGGGAGCTACGGGAAAATATTTGCTATGGAAAATGCTTACTTTGCCAAATAATGGATCTTTCTTGCACAACAAAATTGTTGTTTAACGGCTGTTTTTGACCGGTTAGATTGTACTGATGTCTGCCTCAATTTCGTGTTATTTTTAAATCATTGTAGGGATCGGAGAAAAAAATATTGGATTTGCAGTAGAAGCAGTTGGGATTTACTTAAATGAAAAAAAAAATCTCAAAGATCTGATAAACTAAATATTTGTGTCAAAATAAAACTTATGACACTGTGACGGTAGCCAGTAGATGACCGTGATACAGAAAGGTCCCAATTCTAAAAGCTACCCATCCACAATCTGCCCTCAGCAAGCACACCTTACCTTCCCAGTTAAAATACAGAGCCGAGCCCATCAAACAATTAACCTTGCCATAATACCAAGTAAATTGAATCGAGCCTCCATTTTGTTAGGGGTAATCGTCAGCGCTATCAAATGAAATGATATTATCTTTGAAAGCAGTTGACGCTAATCTTGTAAGCCCCTAATGGTCTGCTCTAAGATTTGCGAGGAAAATACAACAGAATTATGTGAATGTAGCTTTGTGATGTCCCCGCTGCCGATTTATTTCGTTTAAAAGTATTAAATTATACCCTTTTTAGTATTTTTTTGTCTGAAAATGGCTCAAAGACGCGCTATTTAGGCATTTCTGCCCCTTGTCGTTTCACTGTAATCTATGTTGAAGCGGCCCAGACCAAAGCTAGACGTTTGACGCTACTCGTATCTCCAGCTTCCATCAATTCCCGGTGTGTGCAGGCTCAGAGCATGCAGGACACGATATCAGGTGTCTCATCGTTTGTGGAACCTCGCCACATTTGCATTGCAGACTGGAATCGTTCTTATCTCCACCTGAGCAGTTTTTTATTTGGTTTTACAAAACAAGCTGTCAGTCAGTTCTTCAATTTCGTAATTTCTTAATTTCTTCTTGGGTCGACTTTACATTGTCTGAGTAGCATGCGAGCTAATGTTTTATTTAAAAAATAAATAAGACAAACCATTTCTTTATTTTCGTATTACAAATCCATTCTGACATGTCGGCTTAATAGAATAACAAACATCTTGGCATCCAAACCCCTGCGTTATAAATATTTCCACTGATTCCACTTTACCTTCGATAGTCCTCACTCATCCGAAGGGATGGCGGATCCTCTCAATAATATCTAAGGTATTTTATCCGATATACATTTTATGTTCTATAGCCGACCCTATGCGGCCGCCATATTTCATTACCAAACGTTTCCGGTTCCGGGGAACCGATTTAGAAGTGCGGAATTATTTTTGGATTTAGAAGCAGGTGTTCTTGGGATTATGGGTTTCATAGTGGTATTACATTTAAACATACTTCAATATAATTTAGGGAAGAGAAATATATTTTCTTTCAACTACGTAGTAATGTTATCATTAATCACTACAAAACCGATCACAAAGGCCGTATTTTTTGCTTAGAACCAAAACAGTACAGAAATGTTACATGAAATCTCATTGTTGCACGGTTTTCATTTGCACTGTTTTTTATATTTTATTTAGATATTAATTTACCACAGAGGTTTACTGTCTCCTATTAAGTTTAATATAAAATGTATGCATTCCATCAAAAAGATACTGGCTGAAAATAAAAATCGGCTGAATAAAACGGACTTGGTGAAAAAAAAAAATATTATTCACAAATGTCATGATTTTCAAATATGTATTAATTAATAAGATCTGCTGTGATCTATGTAAACTAATATTATGTAGGGTTTTAAAGATTTTTATAATTCGTTTTATTTTTGAGTAATGACAACACTGCCTAACCGTCAATGTTGTAGCTGGAAGGGGTAGTTTATAAAACATGGCACTCGGCCGAGAAGGGAATTCGTTGGAAGAAATTGTCGTGTGATAAGTGTTGTAATTTTTGTATTTTTTAAACAACGTGAAGTAATATAGAATTGTGTGATACCAAATAATTTGAAAGGAGTAACCATGGAGTTTCTTGCCGGTTCTTCTTCATGGAAGCGACCAACCCGAAAAGTGCACCCTTATCGACGTTCGTAAGTGCCCATCCAGGCCTATGTGGAATAAAATACTTGATTTAAATATACTTAAGAGTTGATTGGAGCTACAGTAGTTTTATTACAAAACCTTACAAATAATAGAATAAATGTTCCAAGTAAAAGTGCAAATTTCACTTTTAGTAACTACACATTTAATAATTGTAAGTTTAAAATATTGAGGACAAGATGAATTCAACTTTGTTTTAACTTGAGTTTTTATTTTGAGTAGGTATAAAGGGTTTAGCCGTGTGGTATCGGGCAGAGTAGAATAGAACCAATCCATTACACTCACGGGTGTCGTATAAGGCGACTAATGTCTGAGGCAGAACACCTTGCGCCTCCGTATACCAGAGAACGGGCAGCAGCGTTTTCTGTTAGTCTTTCATCACTGCGATCTCCAATCCGCCTGCCAAGCGTGGAGATTACGGCAAATTCCTCCCATCATGGGCTCTCCCATGATGGGAGGAATTTGCCGTAATCTCCATGCCATGCCATGCCATGCCTCTGCATTATGTCCAGCAGTGGACGTTATGGGCTGTTGTAGTAGTTTGCAGTAAAGGGTGTAAAAAATCTCTTAACGAAGCCGAATGGTACTTGTTTTCCCCATCATTGCGATTTTTTTTTGTTGCACACAATACCTGGAAACCTTCTAGTTACGGAGATATTGGGGGTCAAACTTCCAACTTTTTGACAAGTTTTTTTTAATACAAGTTTTTAATGTAAGATTTTTACTTTAAACACCTTCACGACCCCCGTACTATTCAATCCATCCATCAGCACAATGTTATGAGTGCGTTACATTGAGTTCTACCACAGAACATGATTTTTCACCCCGAAAATAAAGTCGTTTCCCAGCATTAATTTTTGGGTAAAGTTACTTAGTTTGATGTACAGAATGCTTGGTTGACGGCTTCGTGATGAGGTTTTTTACACCCAGTATTTTATCACGGTAGGTAGATTGGTGGTTGAAAGAAAAGTAGATTACGCACCCTGCTAAAGTGAGTAATTAATGCACTCGAGTTAATTTAGTGCCCTCGCGTGCGCTGAGGCACCAACATAACAATCGTGCATTAATAACTCACTTTGCGCTCGATGCAACAATCTACTATTTCTAAATAATTATAACAAGGTGGTTATGTGGATATTTTCTAGTCAGTATTTTGTACTGAATTTGCGCTTTGGTTTGAGAGAGGCTAGAAAAACAGATAATTTATCAGCAATAACGATACTGAAAAAATCAAAAATTTTGTGGATTTACTAAACCGTCAGGATTACATAAAAAAAATGTTTTATATTTTATAGCTATAGACCACCTATATTCCAGTAAAACTGTTTAAAATCATGCCTTTTCTGGACAATTAAACATGTGTTTGATAGCTAATATCCAATAAAACTCAACAGATAACATATAAAACACATCCTTACATTACAAAAATATTCCTTGTCAGTTTAAAACGTTCCGTCGGCACACTAGGGCCGCCGCGGAACACTTCGTACGTGACGACACAAAACAAACGGCGCAATATGAGAAACGCAAACGTCGCGTGTCGTGTCGCAGTCGCGTGTGTCGTGTTTGTCGCGCGGCACGTGACGCACACACTAACGAGTAGAAAATCTTGAACAAGAAAATGTTTTAGTTTAGTGCTTGGAGAAAACTATGGGTATAGCGTGGTGTGGAATTTAGTATTTGGATTAAACAGCCTTTCTGTCATAATTACGACGGTTACCCTAGAAGTGTACATCACTTTGTCGGGACGACAGATAATCGTGTAGTTTTAAGAGTCGTGGCTTGTGTATTTAAATGGAAGTGTTCACATATAGGACGATGAGATTACTGTCATCCACGACTTTTGCCAACTAAAAACCAACGATAAATTAATCGTCACGACATAGCGACAATGCGGCCTTAGGCAGAAGTGTACCACCACCACACACCCATATACTATGGGTGTGTGGTGGTGCAGTACAGCAACATTTCCCCATTTATGTTTAAGGCCCAAGTAACAGGGAGAAGGTTTATTACAGGTATGATGTTATGTTTCGCTGTTATAATCAACTGAAGTCTGAATATTTTGTTTCAATAAAAACCAAGTAAGCTTCAAGGCTCTACGTAAACTAACTTGGGAACATCAATGTAGACGAAATACACGTCAACTGTTATAACTTAAGTTTCCTAAAAACACTGCAGGTATCTACTCAGAAGCATTTTCGGGCAAACACGTAGTAGGTTCAATTGTGCAAACAACCAACCCATAAAAAACACGCATAAAAACTTCAAAGAGCAATTTATTATTAAAATTACGACCTTATTTATTTAACAAAATCCTATTACACTTATATTGACAGCACCTAAAGGAAAATAGGTAATCATACATATACACCATACATAAATATAATTATTAAAAATGTATTATGCCAAAAGCAATAAAAATTAATCAAAAATCCATCACACGTTGCGTTGACGCTATAAAAAAAGAAAAAGCTTGTTAAAATTCAGGGCTGTCTCGTTCACGACACGTCGCGTTGTCGCAGGTGTGTGCGTAGCACAGCGCGGCAGCGGTGGCCTGTCGCATGAAATATTCATGTCGCATCGCGTCGGTCGCCGGACATCGCGACTGCGACCGACGCGACTGACGCGACACGCGATCGGTGCATGGAGGGTAAAAGGTTTGGTAAACGAAGGTTTGGAGACTTTTCAGAAAGTTTTATCGGTATTTGTGAAAGGGTGATCGGTCTGTGGTTCGTGGTTTCAAATGGGCTTCGGTTTTATGCGGCTGACTTGATTAGGAGATGTATCTGTTTAGGTGTAAGAAATAAAGCTGCTGCTATGCCACATTTTTTCGCTTCCTTTGAACTGAATTAGACTGCTTTCATTTTTAAAGCTGGCAACTATAGTTCGTGCTAAGATTGAAAATCGGCGACCAGATTCATGATGAACAGTTTGATATCGAAAGAGTAGTTATGTACTCTTGAGAGTCTAGTAAGACAAGTTACAGTCGTTTAGGAGTTTTACGAGGATTTACAACAGGATTGACTTATGCTTTGGATGCCTCTTTTCCATCATAATTATCGCTGATATTGTCACTCACTCACGTAAGAGTATTGTAAGGACCTTCTTCCCTCTGCTACGTAACAAAATAATAAGATAACCTCGTGATCACCAAACTACATCATATTAGTAAAGCATAAGATCAAAATCTATAATGCAATTTCCACTCAGTACAAACTCGCGCGTAGGTGGCTTATAAATTGTCGTAAGCGCCACCTGGGGGAAATAGGGAATGAATACATCAGCCGTATCAGAGGTGCACTATGTGGTACAATGTTGTTTATAGATGTTGGGTACTCTGTATATTGAAAGGATATTTTATTATCGAGAAGACAAAGACGGGTTAATGGACACCTTTTGTCTGGTTTTTGGCGGTTGGTTCGTGTATTATCATGTTAGATCGACGTTAAATTGTTAATGCCCGATTTGTCCAAAGGGTAAAGCAGAGGTGTTATTGTAATATACCCATATTTCGCTAGTTATGTTTTAAGTCCTAGGATATGTAGGTGGTAGGATGATCTATTGAAAAGAAAAACATCACGCGCTTCATTTGTTTGCCCGCATTTGTTTCGTGCGTAGCCGTGGGCAGCAGTAGACAATGCCACCCTTCGTACAAGCAAAGCTTCCCGTACGTAGCTTACCCACGGGCAGCTGTGGAGCGGTGCCTTTACAGCGTAAATCACGTAGTTTATTGTTGGAAGCAGCTGTACCCAATTGTGTTGACGTAGTGTCGGGCTGTGTGCGCTCTCTGTTGGCACAGCAGTCTTCAAACAATGCCGGCGGGCAGCAAACGGACGGCCCAGGCAGACTACATGAAAAAATAGAAGAACTAATGACACTCGGTTCTTGGTTAATAGTTAAAGTAAACTTGTATGGAATTACTTCAGTTTCTCATTTTTCCCACCAGACAGCGCTAGCTGTAGTAGTTTTTGGGGCTGTGCCCCAAAAACTACTACAAAAAATAACATTTCGCGATTAATCAATTCTCAGCAAAAGTAGCAACTTTTCGTGTAATGAATTTACACAATAAGTTGAAATCATCAAGTTATACCGAAATTGTAACGGGTCGTCGCCATCAATTTCAATTCAGAATCAATGAAATTAGGAAAAGCGAATCACTCGAGAATTGAGTTTAGCGTTAGAATCGAGTAGATGATAGATGTGTTGAGAAGTTTAAGCTTCACTTGTTTTGACGTGACATTGGTGTCAATTCTGTTGTGCATAAATTAAACTTAATTTATGCTATTGCTATCTTTTACTAAAAAAGCAGTGCGAGAAAAGGACGGCTATAGCTATGAACTAAGTTAGAGATGTCAAACTAGTTTATGCCTTGCGCTTCACCGTGTTTTTAGTCGACATGTTTTTACGTGCACCCTTCATTTGTATGGAAATATTAGTTCCAACTAAATTTGACAGCTCTAAATTACGTCCGACTCTTTCTCGTTTTAATAGAGAGAAAAAGATAGCAATAGCCTAAATTAAGTTTAGTTTGTACACAACAGAATCGACACCATTGTCTCTCTTCAAAGGCTAAAATGATTTAAAGAAGTGAACGAAAATTACGTTGTCAATCATCTGCTGTTTCTGGAAACTAAATAATTACAATGCAATTATATATTTTTATTATGGAGTAGATATTTCAAATCTTAAATGCCACAAAAATAAATAATAAAGGCACACATTGGAATTATTCATTAATTTTTGAGAGATATAAATGCAATTGTAAAATATAGATACAGCCAATGATATTATAAGTTATAATATTACATTATTACAGTCGAAACACGTCCACTGCGCCTGCCATTTTTATGGCTGTACCCAATGATATTAATAATATCATTGGGTACAGCCATAAAAACTAATAAGAACCAATGACGTGTTAGATGTGAGAAGTACAGAACGTAACTTGGTGGAAGATTCGTGTCCCGCAGTGGACGTGTTTCGACTGTAATAATGTAATGCTACTCTTGATCAGTCTTACCATGGAGTATTGTATTATACCCAGCAATAACTGGGTTGTGAAAATAATTGCAATATAATTATTTCTGTAATAAAGTAGATATTTAAAATCTTAAATGGTACAGAAATACATAATAAAGGCACACATTGGAATTACGCATTATTTTTGAGAGATATAGATGCAATTGTAAAATATAGGTACAGCCATAGTAACTTATAAACCACAAACTGCTTGGCAGTCACTCCACAATACTGGTATTTAGTTGAATCCGGTAAGACTGGAAACCGACCCCAGCAAAGTTCGGAAAAGGTTTGGCAAATCATCATGATGAGTCTAGGTATATGATCACCCTCTTTAAGTGCAGTAAAGTACACATTTTATTCCATATATTATTAAAACTTTAGAACAGAGCAATACACAAAACTATGAAAAGTCCTTTCAAAACATAATGCGACAGTACAATAAAACCCAGCGTCACATTACCAAGGTCTTAAGTATTAAAGCCCAGCCCGCTTGCAGATATTTGCCCCGCTGCACCGCCTGCAATACCTTATGAATATTGCAGACATATTGCACTTACAATATTCACGGGGCGTCCCGCGGCTGCGCGACTTGTCAAGTTCACCAAATAAATTACACTGGGACGTTGAGATCTTGTTTTGTTTTCGTTTTAAATGAAGCTGGGAGGTTCTTGAGGTGAAATTCAAGCCGTCTGTTACGATGATTATGATCAAAGGCAGTTAGATAATTGTTTCAATAGAGGAACGACTCGCATAAAGTCATCATCTGCTAGTAAGAGCCTACTAGTTATATAGCTGGTCCGTTTAGGTCTAGTGTGATGTAATTTTGCTTCAAGGCATTCTTTCTATGATTTATGGCCTCTCTGTAGAAATCTCTTTGATTTTATCGTTCGTCACACTCATATTATCTCCTTCCATACCACCGAATACTTTGTAAATAAAACAACTTTGTTTATAAAACATTGTTAATTCATTTTAAAGATAGAAAAGAGTTAAGCTAAGCTAAGTTCAATGTCAAGCTTATTTACATTTTTTAAGATCAAAAAAATATTGTTAATTTAGAATAAAATAAATGTGTATATTTGACAAAATTATTTCAAGCGGGTATTCCTTCTGTATAATATTACAAGTTGCTCACTGAACAATTTATTTTAGCTTATTTTATTTTTGTAGAAGCAAACGTTTCACGTAGAAACAACATCTTTGGCGTTTTTTGTTAGTATGTCAGTTTTCTCCTTATTCATACAAAAACAGGCAGATTTTTTTTTTGTAAATGTTTGGCGCTGAAAATCCTTTAGTAGAACTTTAATTTAAACAGTCATAGTTTAAAAACTGAGGTATGCCTCCAGCATAATTTATTCAGTATGAAAGTAGGTACATAGGAATTGAAAAAGTTACATTGGTACTTGCCCGGATTTGAACCCACAACCTCATGCATGATGCCGAATTAAACTGCCGATGTGTTCACCGTCACATTACAGAGTTGTGTTCTATCAAATATCTACAATTTCAATTAAACGCATCACCCGGTGCATCAGGCGCAACGCATATTAGGCCGCTGGCTGTCCACCGCAATCGGCGCTCGTAAATCATGCAACGCTTTGTAATAAGCGCGCTAATTCATCACGGTGACGTCACACGACACGCGATGTATAGTGACGTCACGGTAGCACGCCGCGTGAGGGATGGCTGCAGTAATGTGGGTATGATTGGTGGAGATGGTACTGCAGTTGTTGGTGTCTATGTAAGTAGGTCTTGTGACAACTGGTCGAGACATTCGAGTACAGTCTTAGTTATTTTATCTGACAGCAGCAATCTTACTGAAACAAATATAAATACCATTGGTATGCAAAAACAGAGGTTAAATAACTGTGAAGGGACTATAGCAGCTACGTTACTCCTTAAATTAAATGGGCATGACTACATAGTTACAGTTGTCAGTTAGTTTATAAACCATTTGGCATTATTTGGCCAATTGTAAAAAGAAAACAAATGTTGAGATATTGGCAAGGCATACAGAAAACCGGAAATTAGCGGTGACATAGTAAATTTAGGGTGCTTCCAATGTTAACAGGTAACCTGATTAAGCGATACTGTACTATGACAAGCAGCTCCTCAAACTTATGATTTAAACAAAAAGTAAATAACCTCCCTCTTTTTATTTCGTCGGTTATAAATTAATATACTCTTTGGTATGGAAACAGCTGAAATCGTGTCTCCGATTCCCGGATTAGTATGTAAATCAGCGACAAGCAACAAGAAAGTACATAAAAAGGTCTTCTAATACCCGCTTTGCATGAGTTTGTTACGAATTTTTGGAATTATTAGGGGAACGGCGGAATAAATTGACCGACTGACTCAGCATGGCAAATGCGCTAGTTTATGTAGGCTTATGTCCGGTTTTACATAAAAACGAATTGATTTCATTACTTACGAGCTTTAGCACGAGGCTTCTTCTGGTAGTGGTACATTGTCCCACGGGAACGTACTTACTATCAGGATTAAAAATTCCAAGTACCACAGTTCTATGCGTGTGCCAATTTTCATCGAAATCCATTATATCCTCAAGTCATTTCAAGTTAACAGACGGACAGAGTTACTTTCTAGTTAATAATAATAATACGGTTAATAAAATATAGGAACCTTCTTTTAGTGACACTGTGGTACCTCGTGTGCTATATTTCATTTTTTGCATTAACTGGCACCAGTTTGAGCGTCTTTGCACAAACGTGTATTATACTGCTCGTAGCGTTTTCTGCTACGAAACCGCTACGTTTGGCAGTATGAGTTTTCGTTGCTACGTTGTTTCGTAGAGTCCGAACTAGAAGTTCTAAAATATTGAGCTATAATATTCTCACACAAAGTGACGTGATTTTCATGGGAATGGGAAGAAACTAAAGAACATTAAAATCTTTACTTAATCCTTTTACTAAAGTAGCGAAGAATTTTAGTTATTTTACTGTAAACTAAACCGAAACTCAATTGAACTTTTTCACAATTATGTTCCACGAAGCGCAGTAAAATCATGCACCAACATTGAATGCCGTAAATAGTTACACAAACTCGTAACACTATCAGAGAGTGTGCTACTTGCAGTTTCAGAGGCAAGTGTAGGAGCACTCTAAAGTTCGTCCTGCGGCATATTGTCGCCATTAACACTCTAACAGCGCGCCTGCCGCCTGCCGCCCGCCGCCTGCCTGACGCAGTACGTTTCATAACTTTTACTAACTAATCATTTTAATTGGAACTGTAAACGTTGCACTCATGAAGCGATGTAAGCTTTTTATGAGTTTGGCACAAAACTTTATAGCCATATGAGAATTAAAAAATGAAAATTTAACTGAGAAATGAACCCACGACGTCCTTATGTTTAGCATTCGCGCTTGCGACTACTTGCATTTGACGAAAGGCCCCAACAACTATAGATGATTTTTTTTTCACAGACACTGAAAAACAGGTGAGGAATGCTATTTTCTCTTTTTTCTTTCTAAAAACGAATATTATGTAGCATTCACAACCAAAACTTTTCCCGTGTGGTAAACTATAACCCGGTCTCTCACAAAATGATCCTTATTACCTACCTAAGAGTTACTTGAAGCAGTTTTGAAACACGCCAAAAGGATTACCTACAATTGTTGCCTATGTTTGTCTGAAGAATCTCGGAAATCGAAGTTAAACGCAAGTCTTAAATATTTTGGGAACTTTACCATAAAATAATGAACATGTAACTACAATCTGAAAACTTCTAAACAAATATTACAAATACGAATGTAACTTTGTCTGTTAGTTTATTTTTCAAGGATTTTGTCACTGGTTCGGCAAATAGGTGGACCATGATGTAGGATACTTTTTATCGCGGACAAAAGCCGAAAATTTAAATTAATTTCACTACCGTTGTATAGACTCACACGTAGTGGAGTATTTCCGATCGTTCGTAGAAGAGGAAGTTCTGTTCAGAAATTTCATCAAAATCAATTTCCACACAGTTTTCGAAGCAAATAAAAACAGAATTGTTCGAGTTAACCGTTAGTCAGTTATTGTAAGTTCGTAGATAGACATTGTTTGACCTACCTGCTTTCAGATTGCGAATATTTTGATCGCAACACTGTTGTCATTAGTTCTTACTCAGTTTATTACATGCTATGTATTCTACATGCTATGTATTCTACATGTTGTGTCTACTAGTTTTATTTATCGTTTACACCTTAAACAACTACTTGTAAAAACTAGGAAAAAATATCAAAAAGTGAACAAAGTAGTAAAGTGTACACTTAAAAAATAACATCAATCAATACATGTACTGTGTATGTAATACAATACAATACATTTTAAAACTTGTCGAAAACAAGTCTAAACGCGGGCTAAGACCTAAAATTACTCAACAGACTTAACTGTTTTCATCATTCCCAAATAACATCCCATTCTAAAAATATTACACAAACAAAAACTATTTCCTAACAAAACACTACTAATCTAAATTCACTTACACAATAAATAAATCCTATATATACAACACATGTAATTACCCGTGACCTTGAACTCCGACCTTGACCTTCGATCGACGATATCGGCTGGGAGATGATCGAGTGTCTTATGAGCGACTGAATTGATTAGCTCCTACACAACATATTACTTAGGACTGAGGCACTCAAACTTTGTTCTGCGGTTCATTGTTGAAGTTTTAACGTTGGATTTTGATTGTGAAAGTTTGTGGTTCAGCAGCCTACTTTTGAAGGTTCGAGTGGATGTTTTGCGCAGGGTTTTGGGTCTCTATTCCGGTTAGGGTAAATGTTATTGTTTTTTCTGTTATAAAATTCTCGGTAAGAGTTTGGAAGCCTGGACTTGCGCCTGGTCAGTGGTAATCAGTTTGCTGACCTTGTGAGTTAATATTGTTCCCGGTTAGTGGAAATAGCATCGTCTGCTACCTAACCCTTTCAAAGCCAACAGGGGTAATTTTATGATGTATGATGATGACTGGCAAAATTCATCGTAACTCTCAAAGAAAAGAGTTGCGTTATTGCGCCGATAGTTTGAGAAACATTGACTTAGTTAATACCGTGATGTTTAGCGGTGTAATGTCGGCTAAAATACCTTGTTAGTGATGACAGATGATGTGGTTTTACTTGCTTTATAAACACATTTTCTTGGCTCAGATTTATGCCTGGTTTTAATACTAAAAATGTTTGTACACTATTTATTGTCGACCTTGTAGATAAGATGATTTGTAATCCATTTTGCTTATACAAACTAGCATTAGTATTATTCTATTTAGTAGAAAATGAAAATGTTAAGATTTTAAAACGCCTTTTCTGTTTTTACTTTTGAATTGCTCAGAAAATTTAAATTTTAATAGCGAATTACAACATTTACATATCTTCCGCTCATTCATCATTGAACAACACAAAACAACAATAAATTGAACTAGTAATTACGTTGGAACGTTGTTGACAACCTACTTACTATTGTTACTGAGCTCACCGACTAATGCTAAGCCCTTAACACCCACAATCAGCACAAGATATCACCACATTAGCTGAAGCAGCGACTCGCGTCGAATTAATTGCTCATTACAACCGCTAGTTAGCCGTCATACCGCCATGACGCCATGACGCGACGCTATGATGCCGTGACGCAATTACCCAAATGACGCTGTTTCACGTCATTTTACGCGCGTCATTTTTACACTCCACAGCGCTTACCTACATTAATATTTTGTGGGTCTTTTGTGTTCTTTGTAAAGTTGTCGCGACTTTGTCTTTGCGACTTCAAAGTCGTTCGTCTTCATTAATCATTTTTGGTGGAAGCCTGCTTGCTTTGTAAGAATGAGCATAAGGAGCATTATGCTTTGCTATGGTAATGAGGAAGACTTCGTTTAATGAAATTGTGTTCGCTGGTAAAAGGTAATTTTAAATTAATTTAATTTAGAGTTGTGTTTGTGAGTTTACTTCTTATTATTTGTCGTGGAGTAGGAGATGTGAGGGCAAAGCGTGATCGGATTATAACGATTTGTAATTTAGAAATGAAATGATATTTTATTTATAGGTATCTACTTTTGCACTTAAACTTTTTTGTCAATATTTAAAAACTAGATAGCATGTAGGTACTATTTACGTAATTATCTTCCCATTTCGTTTCGATTAAGTATAAATATTCTTCGTCACTTTATTTATTTAGAGTGAACAAATAGTTTTATGACACTCTCAACAACTATAAAGGCTTTTCCGAAGTGAAGTATATTGGCGTTAGAGAGAGCCCATAAAAATCACGCCGAAAGATTTATAGAGAGTAAAACAGTAATAAAACAACACTTTATTTATTCGCCGAACTATCGCCAGGGTGTTCACACTTCAGAAACTTTCATGGGATTGTCGTATAGGCGTTAGCAGAATATTACCATAATCCTTCATTCATTATATACTATATAGTGGCTATGTTCGTTTAAGGGGTTACCCTTTAAGGGCTTGCGGTGAAAACCTCCTAACGCGTATTTTTGAATTTCATGAGATGAACATTTGTTCGCTGTTAAAGATGAACAACTAGTTGACGCATCACAAGTGGGTAACGACGACTTACCGTAATATGAGAAAACCGGCTTGATTGAAATGATTTGGTGTATTAAACACTGCACTTAAGTAACTCTTCAAACATGACCGTGCAAAATGAAAGATATTCTTAGATGAATCCATATATACTTCATCGCTCGTCATCTATATTTTTTCAAGAATACATTTCTACAATCTCCTAACATTAATAGAAAACATATGAAATGTGACCTGTCTAACCTAACCCCACCTTGACAAAAATGCGTTCAATTTATTTCGCTTATTCAAATGTCTTTAATAAAGCACCTTAACACCTTCAATAATTTCATTACATTCACAGAAAATTCAAATATCTCACACAATCATAACTAGCTTTTGTACGCGGTTTCACCCTCATTAAGGTTGAAAATAATCCTATGACCTACCTACCTAAGGTTGTGTTTTTTTTAATGGAACAAACCCGCCACACTATTCCCTGCCCACTGTAACTCCTGAAAGCCAGAAACAACAGTGGCGACCACCAGACAAGCGCCGAGACAATGAAGCTCGACGAAGTCCCAGAGAAAGAATTTAACTGTCTTGGATCCCGCAACGAAATTAATCAGAAAAGTATAGCGGAGGAGTAGAAAAAGAAAGGTTATGGTTTATCATTGTGATTTAATTATGAAATTGATTCAGCTGGTAAGGTGTGAAAAGGTAACAGACAGACACACACACAGAGTTCTTAGACATTTTTCTAATATTAGTCTGGATACGTCAAGTTACGAATGACATGAACATAATTGGCTGTCAATATGGAACCTACGTCTACTAGTGCCCTCTCCCACGATACTCGACCTCCGACTGTCTGACCTCTGGTGTAATTGGAAGGGCGTTCGATACATCATTGAATTAGCGAATGTGAATCGGTGTTTTATTCATGCGGCCTCAGCGACCGGCCTTCGTTAGACTGAGAACCGTCGGCCTATGCATTAATGTCGAAACGGATTAATAAAGTTAGACTGTCCGTCTGTAAGTCTTTAATATTTTTTCCCTGGGGACTGCCTTGTGTAATTTTGTCGTTTAAATAGTGCTTAATGTAGCGCAGTCTAGTTTGAACAAATGACTTTTGATTTGAACTAAGACTTAAATCAGACGTTTATCGCTACATAAGCAACGTTTATTATCCTTTTTTTTTTTTTTTTTTTTTTCGGATGGGAAATCATCAAATGACTTCTCCCGCTCTGGGCGGAGCAGGAGGGAGTGTCAGACTTTTACTGACTAAAACCCATCCATGTTCCTTCATCGCCCTTTGTGTTCCGGGGCCACGGTATCTCTTTCGAATAGTCCCGCAACCCCGGCAGGCATCGGTCCTTTCGGACCCCTTCCTTTTTGCTGACTCTCTTTGAGGCGCGCGTGGAACACGAACGCGCCGTCGACACGGCCTGTCGTCATGAGACGGACGGACGGCGAGCTAGCCCATAGCCCACCGTCCACAGGCCCGCGCCTACGGTGGCCCCCGACGCCCGGGGCGTCTCCCGCGGCGGCCGGGACGCTGTGAGGTTCTCTCCCTCTCACGTTCCGCCACCTCCTTCTCTAGCATTACTGCTTCGCAGAAGGAGGTGACGGCGTCCCATTCCGTCTCGCTCCGGACCATGGCTTGCACCAGGGCCGGACGCGAGAGGTCGCCGCCGCCAATCGCCGCTTCGAGGACACGGCGGTGCTCCGCCCACGCGGGGCACACCTCCACCGTGTGCTCCACCGTGTCCTCCGGTCGATCCTCGCAGTGGAAACACCCGGGCGTTTCCTCCCGCCCGATTCGGTGCAGGAACCTCCCGAAAACACCGTGTCCGGTGAGGACCTGCGTCAGGCGGAAGGTGAGGACGCCGTGACGTCTCTCAAGCCACTCCTCAAAGAGGGGACTTACCGCCACTATTGTGGCGTGCCCTGCACGGGGTTGCGACAGTCGCTCTCTCCATGTCGCCATGAGATCACGCCGGAAGTCTGTCCGCTGCGCGAGTTTCCCCCCGGCGTAGCACCTCCGCGCGCCATTCATGTAGGCGCGCGAGGACTATCGCCTCCAGATCCCATGGCGGCAATCCGGCAAGGAGGCACGCCGCCTCACGGGAGATCGTGCGGTACCCACGGGCCAGCCTTACGGCTACCACCTTTTGGGGCGCGTTCAGGTAGTGGGCTGCACGCAGCCTCAAGGAACGCGCCCACACCGGGGCCCCGTAAAGGGCCATGGACCGCACGACTCCCGCGTAGAGCCTCCGGCAGGAGGCGTTTGGCCCCCCAAGGTTGGGCAGGAGCCGCCTGAAGGCAGCCCCGGTCCGTTCCAGTTTGGGGGCCAAACGTCGGAAATGCTCCACGAAGTTCCATCGGCTGTCGAGGACGAGTCCCAGGTACTTCAGCGTCGACTCGACGCCGACGGATACCCCTCCTACCGTCAGTGAGGATCCCGGAGGTGGCGCATTCCGAGGCCCATGAAAGCACATGGCCTCGGACTTGTGCAATGCCACCTCGAGACCCAGTTGCCGGATCCTCTCGACGACAATCGCAACCCCGCGTGTCATTATTTCGGCCGCCGCCTCGTGCGACCCCCCTTGTGCCAGCACCAGCGTGTCGTCTGCATAGCAAACCACGCTGACGCCGCTAGGGAGGTCGGCGCGCAGCACCCAGTCGTACCCGATGTTCCACAAGGAAGGCCCTAGGACCGATCCCTGTGGAACACCGCACGACATCTCTCGCCGGTTCCATTCTCCGCTGCGACCGGGGTAGATAACGGCTCTATCCGTTAGGTAGTCCCCGACCACACGACGAAGGTAGGTCGGCACCCGGTGATACCGTAGTGCCTCCCTAATGCAGCTCCAGGGCATGGAGTTGAAGGCGTTGGCGATGTCAAGAGACACCGCCAAGACTACCCCCCCCCCGGGACACTGCATCCCCCGTCGTGAGGGCTCTCACGCGCATGATGGCGTCCACCGTAGAGCGCCCCTTGCGGAAACCAAACTGGTGTTCCGCAAGATCCGGCCCCGTCCCCGCAAGGTGCTCGGCGAGGCGGTTTGCAATGACTCTTTCAAAGAGCTTGCCCACCTCGTCGAGCAACACTATGGGCCGGTATGCGGACGGAGAGTCCGCAGGGCGCCCCGGCTTCCGAATGAGGACCAGCTTCCCCGTCTTCCAACGAAGCGGGAACTGGCCTCTCTCCAAGCATGCGCTTAGGAGCCCCTCCAGTCGGGGCCCGAGAGCCTCCGAGGCCAGGACCCAGGCTTTGCCAGGCAAGCCGTCGGGTCCCGGGGCGGTATTTTTGGCACTGAGCCTGCGTACCGCCACTCTCAGGTCTACCCCAGTCACTACCGGAGTGTCGTCGTCGTCGTCCTGGTGATCCGCTTCCAGCACCGCAGGTGGCGGAGCCATAGGCGGAGGGGGATGTTCCCCCCGCGTAGGGAACAGAGTGCTCACTACGTCCTCCACGAGCTCAGGCCGGAGACTCTGCGTCAGTGGGGGGGCCCAGGTGCGGAGTTTATCCCGCACCATCTTGTAAGGGCGCCCCCACGGATCTCTGTCGAGAGTCCCCAGCAATTCCTCGCGGGCCTGATCCCTGGCCCGCAGGACAGCTTCGCGGAGGGCGGTCTTCGCCGCTCTGTACCCCTCATATAGCTCCGCCTCAATGGCTGCCGCATCCGGTGGGCGGATGCGGAGCCTGCGATGCCTGGCGTACAGGTGCCGCGCAGCCACGCACGCCTCACGCAGAGACGTCAGCTCTCGCGACCACCAGTACACCTGACGCCGGGCGCTTCCTGGCCGGACTCGGGGCATTGCCACGTCACATATGTCGGACATGGCCTCCTGGAACCACCCTGCCTCATTATTAATGTCGGCAGGCCTGTCTGGTGATGTCACCCAGGCCTGCACGATCGAGGCTTCCAGGAGGAGCTCCCGGTCCAGCTGCTTCAGCGCCCAGCGCGGACCACTCGGGGCCTGTTGGACCGGCGCGCTTGAGGTCTGGGTGGAGACGTCAAACCGGATATACCGGTGGTCGGAATAGGTCTCCACCCCCTCCATGACACGCCAGTCAATGACACGCGGCGACAGAGAGGGGCTAGCGAACGAGATGTCCACAACCGACTCGCCCCGCATCCGCACACACGTGGGGACAGAACCCCGATTTAGGACGACCAGGCCCTTCTCCAGGGCCCAGTCCTCCACCATTCTTCCCCGCACGTCTGTGCAACGGGAACCCCAAGCCAAGTTCTTGGCGTTGAAGTCCCCGAGGACAAGCACGGGGAGGGAATGGTTTCCGACGACGACACTCAACTCCGCAAGGGAGTTGTGGAACTCGGCGAGAGTTCGGCTCGGGGAGAAGTAGACTCCCACCACGACAATCTCCCCGAACCGTGCTGCTACGCACCCCCGACCCCTCCTGACACTTTCAAGGGTCGGGGTGCCGGCGGCGGCCGACGACACTATGGTCACTGAGCCGCTAAGGTCCGCCACCCAGTCATCCCTGGGCTGGACGAAATACGGCTCAGCGACCACAGCGATGTTTATCGACTACTGCGCCATGCTCTGGAGCAACAGATCCTGAGCGCAGGCGCAGTGGTTGATATTCGCTTGGAGGAAGCGTAATGGAGCCGTTATTGGCATTCCATTACCGCTTCCTCCACTCGGGCCCCCTGTGAGGGCCCCTCTGCAGGGGCAACTGTCTTGACGGCGGTGGCGGTGACAGCGGCAGCGGCGGCGGTTGCGGCTGCGGCGGTGGCGACGGTGACGGTGGTGGTGGCGGTGGAGGGCCCTCCCCTGCCTCTGGCCTTGGCCTTGGCGGGTGCAGCGCAGGCCTTGCTGCCAGCCCGGTGATCAGCCGGCTTGCCAGACGCCGCGCATGCAGCGCAGTGCGGCGTGGCGCAGCAAGTCGCGGATGTGTGACCGGGCTGACTGCAACGGAAGCAGAGGCCACTGCGGTCGACCTCCGAGGCGCATTGCACCGACACATGGTGTCCCACATGGCAGCGGTAGCACCTCAGAGGTCTGGGCTCCAGCAGCTTCACCTGCGCTGACACCCAGCCCACCAGTAGCCTACGGCCCTCCACAATTGCCTTGGCCGCCGTCACAGGGCAGCTTACCGTAACGGTTCGCATGCCCGTGGAGTCCGGACGAAGGGCGCCTGCCCTGACCTGATCGGCAGGGCACCCTCCGGACCTGGCAACGGCGGCCACCACCTCCTCCTCGGTCACTGAGTCGTCCAGACCCAGGACGCGCAGGTCTGCGCATCTGACGGGCCTGGAAACTCGGGCGTCGTCCGCGTTTAGGGACGCTCTGAGCTTTTCAGCCAGAGCGTCAGCGGACGAGCCACTGGTTTCACCGGGGATCTCCAGCAACCGAGCTCCCGTCGCGGTGACTTTAAGCCGGAGGCCCCCGGTGATCCCAAGCTCCCCGAGATCCACCGTCTCCTTTGCCTTCGCCAGCAGGTCGCGGTAGGACACGCCCCTCTTTTCCGCGTCCGGCTGTAGTGTAATCACTACAGCTGCGGTCTTCGGGGCGCGGAGCCTAGCCGCGATCTTTCGCGCCCTGTGCTGGCGCTGCCGCTCCTCATTTCGGGCCTTTTTGGCCGCCTTTCGCCCCTTCCGCTTCTCCCCGACCACCTGCCATCCGGCTTCAGCCGCGGGAGGGGTAGGGGGCTGGGGGGGCGTTGGCGGCGGCGGCGGCAGCTGACATGCTGCAGGCGCTGGCCCACTCACCGCTGGCACTGGCGCCGGCACAGTCACCGCCTTGGCAGCTGCCTTGCCTTTCCCCCTCTTGTGGGCCTTCTTGGCCGGCGCCGGTTTCTCTGGAGCCGGCTTTTCGGGGGAGGCCACCACAGCCCTGTTGGATGGCTGGTTGGACGGCCCCGGTCCAGGTGTGGCTGCAGCAGCCGCATATGAGGCCGCCTTCGGGCCCGTGGTTGCCTTATTTGCCGCCAAGGGGGGGCGCAGGACAATTCCCTCCAGGACGGAAAACTGCGCCTGGAAGGAAGCCAGCTCCTGCCGGACCAGGTTCAGGACCTGGTTCTCCACCGGCGCAGGCTGGCTCTGTCGCTGCTGCCGGCCCCCATTTTGAGGCGCCACACGAGAGCCAGGCTCACGCAAACTGGCCAGGTCTGCTTGGAGCTTGGCATTCTCCTTTTGGAGGACCTCCGTGACGGCCGTCAGGCGGGCCACCTCCGCCCGGAGTTTGGCAACCTCCTCTCCATCAATTGGAGGAGGAGGAGAAGCAGCAGGAGGCCCCGCAAAGTTTGCCTCCGCTGCCGCCATGATGGAGGCGGAAGCCGCAGGTATGGCCTTGAGTTTGGACGATGTCTTTATCTTCAAGGCCACGCCCCTTATCGCGGCTTCCACCTCCTTTGCGAACCTGGCCTTACGCTCCGCCTCGGAGCCGCCAGGTGCGCCCGCCTCGTCGCCAGACCCACGAGCAGTCATGCCCGGGTGGCGCCCCTCCTCGGCAAGTCTTGCCGACCTCACGGAGGCAGAGAGCCCTCGCCCCTTGCCCCGGATCCCACCACGCTTGTTGGTGGGGATCTTACGGGCCGAGGCCTCCTCCTCTCCGGATGACGACCCCCGGTCGCCAACACGCCTGGGCCGCTTGCGGAAAAACTTACAGTTATCCGCGGGCGTCCCAGCCCTCGCGCGGCGGGAGCTCCCAGAGCCTCCCGCGCTCGCATCGCTGGATGCGATGTCGGACTCCGACCCCGCATCCCTCCTCTCCTCAGTTTTGCCGTTGCCGGCGGTGTTGGTTTTTTTTTTATTTATAGCTTCCATATTTGAGCCCACGAGTATGGGGGACATAAAATCAGTCTAGGCAGAGACCCCTGTACCTAGAAGGGCAGATTTTAAGTATTTCTTACTCGCCAGGGGGTCTGCAGGTACCCTGGCGAGGAGCGCACTAGCGACTGATTTGTTCCATGGAACACCCGTCAGCCATACATCCCCTCGCGGTGCGTCGCCGCTTGGGATTCGGGGTAACTTTTTATAGAGGTTTTCTACCTCGCAGTCCGGGCGATTAAGCCAAGACCCTCGGTCCCTATCGAAGCCGCGAGACGTGATCCACAGCATTCGATAATTGGATTACGAGATTGGCGGTGACAAAGGAGGACGCATCCTTCTCTGTCTGCTCGGAGGCAGGGTGAGTGCACACCGAGCCCGCCCTCACTCCTCTGCTATGCCCTCTGCCTCACAGAGGGTCACGCAGAGGAACGCACCGGTGGTCCTGGCAGGACCCCACCCATGTCAGAATAATTAGCCGCGGCAGTAACACTCCCCGAGGGATAAAAGGAAATCCATATTTCCTCTCATTCCCCGGAGAGGGATACTGCCGCGCCCAGGGTGCACCGGCCCAGCAGCTGCTCTTCCCTCCAGACGTATCGAGAGGGACCAGCAGCCGCCAGACACACGTGGAGGACTTCTGACATCGCACCCCACGTTTATTATCCTAATATGTGAATAAAATGAGTTTGTGTTAGTTCTGATATATGAACTGACGACGACGACTGTTTTGAGTTGCTCCTCGGTACTCAGCAAGTCTATAAATGTTAGAGTAGTGGCTCAAATTCATGAGCTCTTCTTAAGAATTTTGAATGCCACTTTTTTTAGGCCAACGGCTGACCTAAGCAAAGAGGTCGATGTGCATTCCTGACATGTTTTATTTTTAGAAAAAAATAAAATAAAACAAACATCTCTTCTTGTTTGAAGTAATAGAATTTTGAACTTAAGGAAAAGGTATTGTAAGAATGTTGTGAGAAAACTAAAATACCTTCGGTTTTTGTAAACCAAATACTGCGTTGTCTAGAACTGTATTTTACGAGCTAATGGAGTACATAAGAAATATAACAGAAATATATTTGGTCCTTACTCACGAAACCCTTTGAGATATACACTCGTCGAAAACACTGTAAACCTTACCTATAGAGAAGCGAACTGTCTATAGCAAGTGGAATGAAAGGCCTTCCTTTGTTTCAACCACCATAAAAGCTCTGCCATTGAATTAGAACTGATTTTACACAATTTCGAATATTAGTCTTTAGAAAATGAAGAACATAAGCATATCTTGATAATATAGAGTAATTGTATGAAGGTGGCAATCTGGACTGAGGTATGCGCTGTCTGAGGACATGATGAATTCAACACATGATTGTAGACCCCTCAACGTGGATGTCCCTGTCGCCGTGTACGAATGTCACTATTCATGGCTAAGGCTTCTATCGTGTAGAGAATGCCTTAGCTTAGTGCTGTCTGGAGTGACAAAGGCCTGACATCTTTGTCTTATACGACGGAGATAGCATTCTATGCGCGTTTTACTTGTTGTGTAAAACGTGTCCAGAATACAATTATAACACGTGTAATTAGCTTAAAATTCAAAGATGGTTTAATACCTTTCATTAAGATTATTTACTTCCAAAAAAAATAAAACCGACTTCAAAAAACACAAAACACAAAAAAGTGAACAATAACTTTAGCTTCAGAAGTCGGTGACATTTGTTTGATACATTTCGTTTTTTTTTGTCACCGACTTCTGAAGCTAAAGTTATTTTCACTTTTAAGTGTTTTGTGTTTTTTGAAGTCGGTTTTATTTTTTGCAAAAAATATTTTTTTATTGTTTATTTTTAGTTGTAATATCCTTTATCAAATGTTTGCTATGCATTTATTTTACATTGCTAACAATACATGTCATGGTAATAGGCTTATCCCCAATAAATGGAACTTAACATCCCAAAACTGTCGAAATTTGGGTGTATTGTACACATCTGCGTACCCCTCAGAGCATATAGGCGTGATGTTACGTCATGATTCATGATGTTATATAAACAATAAACATCCAAGCGACTGCAGCAATCACGACCGATTTACCGTCTATTTTTGAAGAGTTCTATTGTATATCTCCGAAGATCAGCATCAGATCTTCACCAATTTTTTTTTTTTTTTGTCTAGTTATTTTTCACTTTTTTGTGTTTTTGAAGTCGGTTTTATTTTTTGCAACAAAGTTTTGTAGTAAGAATAAGGTATCAACACATTACTACTACCAGTTTTAAAAGTCATCATCCTTTTCCCAACTTTTTTGGGGTCGGCTTTCAGTCTAACCGGATACAGCTGAATACCCATATTTTACATGGCCCAGTTAATTAGTCCAACTCAGTTGGTACTGGGTAATACCACCAGACCACCAGTTTTAAAAGTAATTTTTAATAAAATTTTGGATTTTTCGTTTAATTAGATGACTGCTAAGAAATCTTGGGAACTGATGTTTTGATCTAATACAATTTTATAACAATTACCCTTTACGTGCCGACAATCATCAGACATAGTTTTGTGAAGTTACGTTCATTTTTATTTATTTATTTAAACTTCATGTACAATAGTGGTACATAGGCGGACTTAATGCCACAAGGCATTCTCTACCAGTCAACCTTTGGGTTAAATAGGAAAACATAGTGATAGGGTACAAAGTAATGTCTAAAAAGACTTTTTGCCAACGAGAGTTTAGATTTAGATTGATATTATTACACATACAGATAAAATAAAATAATAGATATTTTAACAAATACCAAAAATTAAAAAGAAAATAACAAGAAACCTAATAATTTTTCCGGAAAAACCCGAGCCAATCCTAGGGATTTCCACAGTGTAATAACGATGGATTGGGTTCTGTCTAGGAACCTTTCCACGCGATCAGTTCTATGAGTTGTGTTCGTGTGCACTCCGAATCAGGTCTAATGCGGGGATGATGTATTTTAAGCCCGTATAAGAGTTAAGCAGAGGTATACCTCTCCTTAATTGTACACATATTGATAGTGCAGGATCAACACCCACATTTCACCAGCTACATATTATGTTTACGAGTAAAGCCTATGTTTCAGGAAGTGAGCCAATTGCCGGACACAAATCTAGACTCCGTAGCTGCTACTGAGAAATTCCTTAAGGAAAACCCCATGGAATTCATACTAAATCTTGCCAACGATTAAATGTACATCTTAATATTGTTGTTAGTCATAACACCTTGCAGTAAAAGGGTTTTGATTCTCTATTTGTGTTGATGTTATTCCCAAGCCAGGATCGTACCTTTCATTCAGCTACGAAAAATCTTACAGTCTTCAAAATCTTTATTATATTTTGCGAAAATTTTCAAGTACAGTAAAAAGCCATATTTATTTGTTAGAGGAGCAAAATAAGCATGTTCTGAGATAACGCAGGATTAGCCCTACGCGATTAATTGTCTGTCAGAGTGCCTTGTTTGTGCACAGTTGGGCTTAAACTCGGGTTAGCAGTCGTGAGGGATGGGGTTCTTATTGTTTGGGACCTATTTTGATGGTTTTTAAAGAATTTTAACAGAGTTCTACATTCATCTTGGGTAACCACTGATATAGCTGTCACACAATGATGTATGAAATTTTAAGGTAATCGTTGGCACAACAAAATTAGTGCATACTTGGAAAACCTTTTCGGCCATTATCCCAATTCTTTCGAGGTCAGCAGGAGGTTCGTCGTCTCAGTAGTAACTTCCTTTCAATCAAATCTCCAAGTTCTGTAGCATCTTTTATTTCATCAACAATAAAACTCTTCTGATTGACAAACTCATCTATCCATGACAAAACTGTATAAAAATTAAAAACAAATAAATAAGCCATTCAACATTTATAAACATCTATCAGACACTTTATCAGTGATCCATCCCGGCTCATAACTGTAGCATTATGAAATATATATTATGAGCCTCCGAGATTTTAAAGTGTGTCCCGGATAGTTGGCGCTTCCCCGAAGAGAGCTTCGGAGTGTATATTAAGGAGTAACTGTTGCTGCGAATAATAAACGAGACTAGAATACTTTCACAGAGAAGTGTCAAAGAGTGGCGATTTAGTGGAAAATGTGACGTCACGGAGAAAATGAAAAACATGCTGATGAACAGCTTTGCGCTACTAACGGCGCGTTTAGTTTTTTAAAAGGAAGCTGGAAGAAAATAATTACATATTTTAAATAACCGGCCAAGAGCGAGTCGGACTCGCACACCGAGGTTTCCGCACAGACTTTGTTGAATGAAAGGTAAATTGCGGTATACGTATTTTACACATTTACCACTTTGGAAGTGTCTCTCGCGCAAACTATTCAGTTTAGAAAAAAATATACTAGAAACCTCAATATCATTTTTGAAGACCTATCCATAAATATCCCACACGTATATTATGGGTTTGATGAAAAAAGTTTTTGAGTTTCAGTTCTAAGTATGGGGAACCCCCAAAATGTATTGTTTTTTTTTATTATTTTTGTGTGAAAATCATAATGCGGTTCACAGAATACATCTAATTACCAAGTTTCAACAGCATAGTTCTTATAGTTTCGGAAAAAAGTGGCTGTGACAGACAGACATGACGAATCCACAAGGGTTCCGTTTTTTGCCATTTGGCTACGGAACCCTAAATAATGGGGATTGGTTGGTTCTGTAATAAATAATTTTAAGTCGCGTTATAAACAACCTTACATAGACTAATATAAATTTTCTAATTGAACACTAGCAACCAGCATCTACTTCGCGGAGTTTTCACAACTTGTAAAAACATTAAAATCCCGTTACGTCACTTTGTTATACTCGTACCGTAAACATTACAATCCCTCCGAAAATTCTTTGAACGACAGTGAAAATGCTGTTATCTATGTATATCCCACCTATTATTTAGGTGCCTAAATCCCCTAAAATACTGTATAGCCTATTATATCTGAGGACACAATAATTCATGACAGTATTTGAACGGCTATAATGATATTATTTAATTGCCTTTTTATCGCTCATAACGTTCGCTAACGGCGGCTAGCTCGCGCAAATGGGGTTTAAATCAATTTGCTACACATTAGGAGATATTCCGGCCGTTTCACATAGATGTTCGATATGTTGGATTTGTGGTTTTAATAATACGTAACTAGTGCTGATGGATTTATAATAATCTGAATATTATTTGAACTGGATTATAGCTTATTTATGGAGTTTATAAACCGTGCACGACGCGCATTAAGCGCTGGACACACAGAAAAGACGTAAGACGAGGACGGGGCGCGGACAGGGCGCAGACGGGGCGCCGTCGCAACTTTTTAAAACATATAGAAAAGACGAAACACGGGCGTGCCGCCTGGGCGCCAAAGGAGACGACGAGCGACGTGCGCGCCGCGCTGTTACCGGCACACGCGCCTCGCCCCGCCGCACCCCCGTTGTCGCCCTCCCCTCGTCCGCTCGCGCCCGTGCCCTGTCCTTTCTATCTGTTTTACGACAGGGCGCCGACGGGCAAGCGTCGTGACCGCGCCCTGCCTTTTCTGTATGTTTTGCGTCGCGACGCTTCTATACATTTTGTATGAAAGAGACGCGGAAGAGACATATGTCTGCGCCCCGTCTGCGTCTTACGTTTTTCTGTGTGTCCTGCGACTTAGTCATTTGGCCCTATCCAAATGACTAATACGCGTCGTGCCAACAAACTGACTCTAGACGATTATTATTCTCCTGATCTTACCAAATGATTCGGGGTTGGTACAGCATGTCTTCTTCCAAACTTATTTATTTGCCGTTATCTCATGAGTCACCCTTTTCTAGCCTTATCATCCTTTATAGACCTTCAACATCTACTAAAAATCCACTCAATACTTTCCTCATGTTTGTGGGCCC
Organism: Xestia sexstrigata; assembly: GCA_941918905.2. Taxonomy (NCBI): domain Eukaryota; kingdom Metazoa; phylum Arthropoda; class Insecta; order Lepidoptera; family Noctuidae; genus Xestia; species Xestia sexstrigata. The sequence continues at coordinate 19,199,159 of OW799221.2, read as the reverse complement.
TCTTTGCAGTTATTAGCAGACCAGGAGATTCTATCTTCGTCTTGACATAACTTTCGCCTTTTACAATACCCATGGGTCCCATGAGGTTACGACAGGGAAAGCCCATTCTTTGCCAAAAACACACCCAAAAGACATATTAAGACTACACCACAATTTAACCCATGATTTTCCTTCTTTCTTCATATTATACCAGGCAAGCAGATAAGTGTTGAGTTAACGTAAACATGTAAACATTACGGGGTCCCGATAACAGCCGATCATTGCCGGAGTTTGCCGAGCGGTGCCGAGGGACGCCGCCACGGTATATGATGAAGAACATGAGATTGTGGAGGAGACGGCTCCAGATAATATTAAGTAGGTACTTAGGGGTCGCAGTGGAAAATAATTTGTTTTGCACATGGGAGTTGTTAAAATGTTATGCATCTACACACGAAAACTTCTAAATAAACGTGCCTATTTTGTACTCGGGCACTAAAAAGTAAAGTTTTTTGAAGTAAGTAAATGATTTAATCTTTTAGTCAATACCTCGCTTCATGATAAGTAACTTAAATTTTGATGTGTCATGCTTTTTCAATTACCTCCAACTTATACCTAACGCTTTTCCATCACACGCAATATCCGGCACAGCGCGTGCTTTCAGTGTTTTATCCTGCCCCAACATCTTTAAAATCATTTAGCTCCAATTATTGTCTGCGCGCCAAGTAGGTACCCAAGAAGTTATTCTTTTAATATTTTTATACAGCTAACGCAGCTAGTTGTAAATCATAGATACGCCCTGAGGATAGATGGTAGATTAGAAATATTGCTGAACATCACATGTTAAGCTTGCGAAAATATAAGAGAATGTTTTCGTATATTTTGCGATAAGTTTTCCTTAAAAAAAAACATATCTAACAAATAGGTAACTCCAGATACCAGTATGAAACTATGAGGGAAAATCAAATATTATCTTAGCTCGGTTGTAACTAGGCTTTTCTAGCTCAATAATATTCTTGTAACTAGATCATTGTGGTATAAGATCAACCCGTAGTTGCCTATTAAATAAATAGCCGAAGCTCATCAAGATGGTCTGTAAAATAACTTTCAGTTAATGCTGAATAAAGTTTTACAAAAGAAAACTTGATTATTTCTAATGTTATTGACATCTGTACATTTTTTTTTGCTTTTAGAAGTCTTTTGGAATGAGTTTCGCTAAGATTCGATCAAACCGGTAGAGACATAACAAAGGTCGTAGACGGGACGCTGACAAATAATAGTACTGAAGTATCCGACACTATCGTCTGTGATGTCCAGAGCCGGTTTGATGGAACTTTACTCATCTCGTTAATGTGTTATCCAAAAAGAATACAGTAAAACAACTCTTAGTATAAAATGCAGGTAAGTTAAAATGTTTCATACACATGTTTCACGCTCATTGTTCCACACTCGAGAAGCGCATTTAGTGCGGACACACATTGTTCACTTGTCGGGCGTATACAGGACACAGCACAGCCAGTCAACAAAGTTCCAGTGTGATACAAACTCGCCGCTTGCTGGCTGCTGCCGAAACCAGCCTGATTTAAACCGTGTCGGTAATGAGGTTACATTGTGGCTCAAAATATGATATAATGCAAAACATCGTATCGAATGACTATTTCATAAATAATGATGTTAATTCTGTGAACTCATGTTTTTGGTAAAATCATATTTTGATCTTTCTTTATCGTGAGGTTAGTACCTAACAACATACGAGTACAAATAGTACTGATTTGGTCTAAGCAAAATCGAAGGAAAATTCTAATTTCGCAGGCTCCCTTAGCACATCCCACTTAATAAATAGTAAGCGGTTCTTTACCAACACGGTTAAAGTTATTTCTAGGCAATAGTACGATAAGGTCTACAAGAGCCAGAACATAATAAAAGCAGAAAATTCTCACAGACGAAGGAACAAGAGTTTCAACCAACAACGCCCGGCTATTAAAAAAACATAAAACATAATTCCTTGAAATATTTTAGCAGCTTCCATTCCTTGAAATATGGCGGCACCTATTTAGTTGTATCTCCGGCAATAACAGCGAGGCACTAACGCTGGTGGACAAAGGGGCTCGGCAGAGAGCTGCGACTGTTAATCCTCGGGAGAAAGGACGGCTCTTCATTTTCTCTTAACTCTACTAATGACTAGACGATAAGATAAATCTTGCTGTCTTCTACACTGTAGTGAACTTACTTTCGTATTTACTTTATCTTTTCAAACACATTTTTCACAAGAGAAAAAAAAAATTAAGTTAATAAAGTACCTAATTACATGGTCACACCGTATCTTTCGGCAAACCAAATTGTCTGGGTGAATACTGGGCTATCGCCCTTGCTCATAACGTGGTGAACACATTTATAATCAATCAGTAAGATCTGTAGCTGGAGCCGAGCAAAGTTTAGTGCCGTCAAGGCTTCTAAAGGCAATTGGATGCTAAAGAAAAAAAAGGTTACGAAAAGATAAAATTTTTGATTCTGTTTTGTTCGTGTTTAGGAAAAAAGTAGTAGAAAGATTATGGAGGACAGATCGGCAGGCGGCCCAATTAACAAATAAAATCCGGTGCGATTGAAAGCTGACCCCAACATAGTTGCAAAAAGGCTAGGCAGATGATGAGTAGGTTTACTACTACTGACAGAAAACAAAGCATCACAAATTCCTTCTGTTTGATACCTCTCGGTGTAACTGTTATCCCGGTACATCGCGATCCGTCGGTCGTCAACTTAAATCGAGTTCCCGCTCTTTGCTCGCTCTGCTTTGACGCACCTTCAAGCTGAGAGCGGAGCAACTTTGTCATTACGTCGACGTCGCGACGGCAGCGAGTTGATTAGCGGTGACTTCGGGTACTGTGCTAATTTAATTTGTGTTCATATTACAACAATGTTAGATAGATGGCGGAGAATTTATAAATAACATTTCCTATTCGCCTGACGTTATCGGAACAATATTAGGCTCGTGGTCGTCAATAATAACAGCCGGACGGGCCGATCTTGAGGTTAAACCGCGCTTGCCAGGGTCGATCCGTAGATGGATGACCATCCATAACACACCAAGTTTTCCCGTGCCTCGGAAAGCACGTTTTGCCGTTGGCCTCGGCTATTATTTGTAGATCTTTGACACTCGTTACAGAGAGTCAGTGGCCCGAAAGTTTGACAATCAGTCTTACCGGGTCTGTCCCTGTCCTCCGATTGGAACTCCGATTGGTAGGAGGAGCGGGAATATTTTTTCCCATGCCTCCGATTAAGCATCTTATAAACATTGTACAGTCTAGTACAAAATAAATTATGTAAAATGATTATCTATTGATTTATTAATCTGTTCACTATAATCACTTACATTCAATTATTTTAGTACAGATCAATAAACTAAATAATTAACGGCATACTATTTATAAATCTGTATCAAGGGGTATAGTATTGCCATGTATAGGCAATCGCTCCATGTAAAATACTGGTGAGATTTTTTCCCCGTAGAAGATTAAAGGGCTCCGGCCCATCTCGTAACTTTCCCATTTCGACAACTAAACAAAATAGCATCACAAAAGTCTCATTTTGTAACTATTTTGATCTTCATACATTGAACCCCTACTTGACAATTGCGTAGATTTTTGTAGTTGGAGTTTCAGACAACCTCTTGTTATAATATTAATTTTGGGCAAACAAGATCCTCTTTACCCTGGTTATTACACATTGGAGTTTGTTGGTGTCCCGTTTTTTTTTTGGAATGACCTCAAAATCTCTTATGGGACTAAAAATTCCTAATAATATCTTCTATATATTATTATATATGCATATAATAAAACAGAAAAAAACTGTGTCTGTACATTGAATATATTAAAAAAGAAATAATTGAGGGGGGTTAGAAACAGTAATAGAGCACGAATCCAAAAAAAAATATCTATCTGTTTGTCTGTGTGTCTGTTTGTTTGTAGACGCTAATCTTCGGAACTACTGGACGGAGTTGAATGTTTTTCATTTTGGCATTTCCTGTTGACTTATAAAAATCGAAGATCAGAAACATCTGATGTGAAAATCAAAGCTGTCACTAATTTCAATGCATAATTATAAAATAACATAAGCTGGGAGTACCTCCACGCGGTGGAGGCGGTAACAGTTTAGGACTGATTTTTTCTTTTAAAGGAAATTAAACACTCAAATAACATAAGCCCGAAGGCTTATGAGGCAGAAGGCTTTTGTGGCTTGGTTATTTGAGTGTTTAATTTCCTTATCCATTTATCTTCGTGACACGGTAGCCTACCCGGTAAAGCAGGGGAGCAGTCACTTAGATTATAACTGATAAGGTATCTTCACAATAAAACTATAACCATACCTAGAAAGAGGTCAAATCTTTCCCAATGTTTCAAAGGCGCTAAAAGATTCAGGAGAGACTTGATGCTGTTCGAGAACATCAGGCTGCAACTCGCTCCGTGGAAACCTCTTCGGATCGCGAAGCACGCCTGCGTTCTCAGCGTATTTACGCATCTACATCCAGGTCGCTAGAGACCAGTGAAGAATATGATGCGCGACTGACCGCTGATCGTGAACGTCACGCATTGTCTCCCGAGTCGAAGACGTTCACGGATAACGTTCCAGATCTTCGATTTTGACGACCCCGTTGTCGCTGGCATAAGCATCAGGATCCGCGTACGAAGTCGCGAGCAGAAGCTAGTTTATCAATATTTTGACTTACAAACTTATGGTTATTCTTTATTATGAAAATATTATCACATAATAAATATTATTCGAGGTCCCATACAGGTCAATGTCATTGTTCATTACTGTGGTATCATCACTCAATTGTCCGTCGGTCCGGCGGGAAATTATGGGGTAACTCACTGATCATACGACATTAATATTGATGGAGCTTTATTTATTGACTGTTTATACTCTGTCAATGGAGACCCTGGCCATTCTGTATATACAGCATAATGTTCAGCTATAATTAAACAAGTATTAATTCCTCCTTATAATAATGCTATTAATAAAATACCTTTGGTTCTCAATTCGTTTCTGAAAGGTTTTTTCAAACCAAACCTACAGGTTCAGGTACAGGTTAATGAAAACACTTATGCCCAATTCTGACACATGAATCAAAAATTTACATCAAGAAACGCCTGAATCCTTAATCTTGTGGAACTGTTGGAACTTTAACTCCCGACGCTGATAACGGGCATCAGAGTTTTGGGGTGAAGAGTTTGTGTCTCAAAAATAAAACCGTTCACACCAAACAAAACGATATAATATCTTGGATCACCACATAAGATACTTTACATTCCCGGAAAACTTTGTACGAAGACATGAAATAAGTTCTTCTACTGTTTGCTTGTAGTTTGTAGTCTATAACAAAGCACAACTAGGTATGTACTTACACAAATACAGCTGAACACTGAACAGTACACGTCTCATTGTGCCGGGACGGTGCACGCTGTCGCGAGGACTAAGAATACGGAATTCAAGGAATAAGGCTGGGATCAGGCGACGCTTATAAATTACTTAATTTTGAACTCATGTGCCTTCAATTTTATGTTAGATAATATGATCCTGGGAAGTCATTTTCCTTAGCTAATCGCCCTATGTATGTTTGCCGATAGCTGGCTGGCTGGTCGACGAGTTGACAAGATGGTTGCGGGAAGTGGAGGACGGGGTGTTGTGGCGCAGTCTGGGAGCGATCTATTTCCAGCAGTGGTCTGAGGAATCGATTGAATGAAGTATTTTTAATCATCATTGTCTTATCAGCTAATTGACCTCTTCTGATGAACAAAGTGTATCCCCAAAATGCGCCGCAAACGATTCAGTTTGTAGGATGTGTACACTCTAAAGTACAAAACACAATATGTATATTGTGTTGCGCCACTTTTGCTAAATATGCCCGAGTGTGGACAAACCGTAACCCACCCGTGTCCACTGTACAAGTTTATTGCGGAGATAAAGTTTACTTTACTTGATACTCCTATTGTTATGCACCGCCATTTTGTGCTATCAGCCAATATTGGCTGCTCTGAGAAAAATGAGCAAACAGTACAAAATGAAAATCTATCGCAGCAAAAAAGAGTTTGTCAAGATGGTTTTCGTCAAAACAAAGATATTGAACCAGAAACATCAAGATTACAATATGTTTTGTTATCATAATTTGGACGCTTTTTCTGAAAAGAATCTCAAGTATGCGTGTTTTACAGTAACCTTTATTTAGGAAGGCAAATTAACTGTGACTGTAACGTCAAAAGAGCGTGTAAAGCTACACTTCAACCAACTTATCTGTGCAAGCGGGGAAATACAGAACTAAAATAAATGTACCAAGTTTAAAGTGGTCATACTAAACAAGGAGTTTGGCACTTAAATAACATTAACGTTGAAGGTTAACTATACAGAAATAGTCTTGTAAAACTGTAATGAGAACACAAGTTTATTTTTTTTCATTTACTTACGTAAAATAAACAGTTAAACATTAAAATTTTATGCTAAGTTATGAATATACAAGAGTTATAAAAATGTATAACCTACGACATTTTCCACAACATATTAAATGTTTTATCTAACAGTTACGCTATTCTAGGCTGTTAAAACAGAAAATTAATTAATAGTGAACTAAAACATAGGCATGCAAACAAAAGAGAGAGGAAGAGAAAATCAGTAAATATTAAACTAACTATTTTATAATATAAAATTTTTTTGAAGATATGACTTCATTTTTTTACCAGAGACAGAGAAGAAGTCGATGTCCTCGAAGATATTTTTGTATTGATTGGTAAGGCGGCATATGGGTGCTCGCACGCGTTTTTACGACAAGGACTTACTGCAAATAAAGGTCTTGCGCGGATCCCACGGCATATCGTTGTTCTGGGTCCTACATAACTATATTTGTTGCAAATAGGTATATCGATACAATCTTAAGTATAGCACAGATCCAAAGGTCTTCAATGGCGTTGTTACGAATTTTGGCCACTCGCCCAAAGCTATAATTTCTTAGGTATCTACACTATGCCTGCAATTAGGATTCATTCCATCCACATTTGCATTTTTATTCCATTTACGTCTTCATTTTATTCATTGTGATCGAAATAAACTCCTATACTCAGTACACATCGCTGCCTGACGTCTAACGTGACGTGACGTCACGTCAAACGAAGAGTGACGTCAGGGGACGTAGAAAGGCTTCTCAAACAGAATGCTTTTTATACGCTTCGACGTTGTCACTGTCAATGGAAAGGAAACTGAACGGAGAGAGATGAAACAAGAACTGGTGCGATTGCTTTAAAATTATGCTAAAAAAGGCATTTATAAAGGCATTTAAAAAAAAGGCATTTATTCATAATGGGTTGAGAACCTTCATCGTGTTCTTCGTATTTGGTAGCAAGCTGCCTATATGCCACGAATTGGACTTGTAACAGAAAATTATGCAGTATGCAGCTGCATCCGGTAAGACTGGAAGCCAAACGTAACATAGTTGGATAAAGGCCATGTGGCAGTTTTGGGAAGGGATTTCCCTTATTTCACCCTTGTATGGGATGTGTGCGAAGTGGCACACAATTAGAGTACAATTAAAGGACGGTTGGAAGGTTAATGATGATGAGGGGATGAATTTCCAAAAATCTTTTCTTAGTGCTCTTCTTCGTTACATGAGCATGAGCTTCTGGACGAAGTAGTTAGGCTTTCAATCGTCCGTCAGTAGTTTTACCTTTGAATACATGACAATACCAACACGTCATGCTACTTTCTTAACGAACAGGGTCCCATTTCACAACTTACCTATTCATTTAGTAAACCCTTCTCTACTCCAACCTCACAATAGCACGAACCACGAAGGCTATAGTTTGCAGTTTTTCCCCCGAGAGACCATGTCTCGAGGCCTGCCGCCGTGACAGATATCCTCCCGCTTTGACACAGCTCCTTTATACAAGGGCGATAGACGGCTATGTGTACGCTATATGGGCGTTATGACCCAATTTGGAATTTACGCACTGCGATACGGACTGTGAAAGATTCCGTTTCTATTTTACGGTATAAACATAATATCGATGCGACTTTTTCGGAAAGGGGTAAAAAGTTTTTACACGACTGCCTAAAAAAAGGAGTTTTATGTTTTCAGGGTTCATGTATGTATGTATTGTATTGTATAACGGGCTGGTGTCCGCAACTCTTTGCGTGCGGATGTATGTATATATGTGTATGTACTACTCTGTCAAGAAAGTACCGGGAAAAGATCAATAATACACAAAATGTCTGTTATTCATCCAAATTTATTTTATCACCTTCAAAGTATGCTCCTTTAGAAACGACACACTTACGCCAACTAATAATACAATCATAAAAATATTTTTGTAAATGTTTATTCCAGAATTGAGTTCAATTCTCGCCGCGAATTCTCCTTTATGTCCTCTATCGATTGAAAACGGGTGCCACGAAGTGGTAATTTGAGTTTAGCAAAAAGAAAAAAGTCAGCAGGAGCCATATCTGGTGAATATGGTGGTTGCTGGATGGTATTTGTTGAGTGTTTGGTCAAAAATTCGTTCACAATGATAGCCTTGTGCGAAGGTGCATTGTCGTGGTGCAAAATCCAAGAATTTTCTTTCCACAAATCTGGCCTTTTTCGTCAAATTTGCTCTCTTAAACGCCGCATAACGCTCAAATAATATTCTTTATTTACCGTTAGACCTTCCGGTAAGAATTCAGAGTGCACAACACCGCGATAGTCAAAGAAAACAGTCAACATGACTTTGACTTTTGATCGACTTTGGCGTGGTTTTTTCGGTTTCGGTTCAGTTGGAAGGCGCCACTCCGAAGCTTGTTGACTAGTTTGCATGTCAAACTCGTAAACCCACGTCTCGTCACCAGTAACAATGCGTTTCATGAATGTTGGGTCCGAACTGACTCGTTCTAGCATGTCCTCAGCGACTTTCATGCGATTGAGTTTTGGGAGAAAATTCAGATCTTTTGGGACTAGCCGAGCAGCAACATGTTTCATACCCAAATGATTAGTTAAAATGGTACGGATCGACTCGTGAGATACAGAAAGTTCGGCGGCTATCTCTCTCAGAGTTGAATGGGGATTTTCAGTCACTATTTTCTTCACTTTTGTGATGTTAACTTCAGTTGCAGACGTTGACGGCCTACCAGAGCGAGGCGATCTTCCATCACATCTCGACCGCTTTTGAACGCTTTGAACCACTCATAAGCACGAGTTTTTGATAAAGTCGATTCACCGTAAGCCTTCTGTAACATTTTCAGTGACTCCGAACACGAAATTCCATTGGCGATGCAAAATTTAAGACAAACTCTTTGTTCGATATTTTTGTCCATTATGAAATTCGCAATACACACTATATATGATATTACTAAAGCCAGCACTGTATTTAATGTAAATAACAGATGCAACTCAAACTCCGCGCCAAAATGGAAAACAGTTGTGCCAATCTAACAACTACAAAAAACAAAATTTGAATTTGGAACCATAAACAAATCATCCATTCCCGATACTTTTTTGACTGAATGTATGTACATTATGTACGTATGTATGTTTGTGAGTTTCTTTATTCCCCCATAACTTTTAAACGCCTAAACCGATTTCGATGTACGTGGTATCGTTAGAATCCTTGTATTACCCCGAGTCATAGGTTAGTGAAAAATTTAAAAAATGTTTTGGCAACTGCAATATGGCTATCAAATTAGAGGGCTCATCATGAGCAATTTTTAAAATGATAAATCATGACCATAATTTAATTAAAAATAAATGTGTTATTAATTTATAAAAACAATTGACACGCGCGGATGATTAAGTAGGTTTGTGAACTTTAAAGTGACCAAAAAAGTACACCAAAATAAATAAAATGCAAAATTTTAGAAATAATAATTTAAGCCAAAACTTCTCATTCTATAACTAAGCAACAGGAAAATGAGATAGCCTTTAATAAACTAATTCGTCTTTTTTACAACGCCAACAAAATATTGTATGGAAAGCGTCAAATATAGATCAACACTATCTTTCTTGTCCTTCTTATTGCCACCTAATTTACTAATTCAGCCACGGAATTTATATCTCATCACCTTTTTACCAGACTGCGGCGAAGCCCAAAAGGAGGGTAATGTGTTTGACCTGTATGTATGTCCGTTTCTTTGTTCCCTCGTAACAACTCAACCGATGGAGAGATTTGGATAGATTATTTATGTCGTTAGATTTTTTATGGTGGCGCGAGTGTCACTGGCTACATTATAATCAAAAAACAAATAAAAGTCGTGGATTTGGGGTGCCATATTGTGGAGTTCGAATTTTTTTTTCTTCTAATACCGTCGAGTGGGGTTTCAAAACGAAGGGTTTTAAAAGGTGGTTACAAAAATATGCAACTTATATGTTTGAATGTAATTTGAAATGACAAATAGTATAAAAGTAAATAAAATTCAAATGTTTGGCTCGCTCTGCAGCCTGAACGGCTCGATGGATTTTACTACTATTTGATGATTATTTTAGCTAAATTTTGACAATTAATGTGGGACGAGTTACATTTTAAACGTAGGTACTCAGTTAAAAAATTAGAAGCTATTATAATTTTTTTTTTTTAATATTTTAGAAGTTTACTGCTTGACTACATGTTACAAATTTAGATGCTAAGAAATAACCACCATGCTCAGTTGTATTTAAAGTGCATTGTGGCTGACTTAGTAATTTAGAAGGCGATGTAGATTAATAGAGGCGAATACTGCTATTAAAAAAAAAGTTTATCTAATTAGCACCCCTAATCAATTGAGAACATAAGAATTGTCAAATAGGTACATAATACTAATCGTTCGGCTTGCTCAAGTCATTGATATCAGAATGACAAGTTCTATATAACCTAAAATAAACGTGCTGAAATTGTTCACTGGTGTATCATGGTTATTGCAATAAATAAATCAGTTAACACAATGAATTTTACAATATGTTTTTTGATATAAAATAATATTATGAATAATTCGTAGTATTATGAATTCGATTTGTGCTACAAGTTATTATTATCATTTAAAATAAAACGTAATTGTTTCATTGTATGTGGTCTGAATATTTTTGTTATTCATTATTATTTGAGGTTGAACAATGTACGTAACTGCATTTTTTTAATTTTATATTTTCGTTGTATTCACAAAGTGTTGACAAACGATATGGCCAATTTATTGTGCAAACCATGCATTGTAAATTATCAAAATCTAGCTTTCACTTGCGTTAATTTATAATTTGACAATCAAATCGGGCTGTACTCACAACTATTATCATAAGAACGTTACTGTTGTTTTCCTCGGGAACAGTAATTTTTTCGGGATGAAAGGTACCCTAGGTCCGTTTCTGTACACCTGACAACGAAATATAATTATATTTACAAAAAAAACAGGTTCAGTGGTTTAGGCGTGAAAAGGTAACAAACAAACAAACTTCTTTGGGCATTTATAATATTATGATAGTAAAGTAAGGATTATATAAAACAAGGATTTAATGTTTTATCATTTTTTGGATCTCAAACTATAAAGCTTTGCACCTAAACAACTTCTTATACTCGATTCATCGCCATCATTGAATCCATTACGTACAACTATATCCACCAGTGTGTTTACAGCATGTATATATAATCCAGGCCTTATTTCTGACTCGTCGCCTTCAAACCCGGCAGGTGCTTTTCCTGTTAAAGTGCATACTTGCAATGCACTTTTGTTAAAAATTTCCATCATTAAATTTCTAGCCAAAGAATTGTCATTATCCGATACTAAGAAAAAGAAAAAAAAAAAGGCTGCGTGGTTGCGATATTCTTCTAAACTACGAAACTGATTTTGATGCGGTTTTCACCATTCTTTGAGATATAATTTCGGAAAGTATTGAGTGTGAGTAAGATAAAAACTTGATAAACCTAATAGTTTGTTACCTCACCATCCGGGGGCCAACAAATCATGCTTCCAAAGAAAAGAGTGCCCCCTGGAAAAAATATGTGTGTGTGTGGAACGTGTAATTTGTATTGATACATATATTTTTAATGGTGTACCTACACAATACAAAAAAACTGTATATTTTTATTTAAATCTTTCTATCCTACTTCCTACTAATATTGTAAGTGCAAAAGTTTCTGAGTATGGATTTATGTATGGATGTTTGTTACTCTTTCACACAAAAACTACTGAACAGATTTGGATGAAATTTCGCACACAGATAGTTTATAACCTAGATTAAAACATAGGATACTTTTTATCCGGGTAGTAAAATCCCACGGGACAAATTATCAAACTTCACGCGGACGAAGCCGCTGGCAGAAGCTAATTACAATATTATACCTACATCTTTATTTACTCGCTTCACAAAGGTTCACATAGTTATAATAAATAAATGAATTGAAGTGTGCAAGTGAAGTGAGTAGGTGACGTGTGCTAGTGAAGTGTGTGAGGAGAGGTAGGATGATGGTGTGGGGGTAAATATGTCGGGTGATAGGTACCTAGCTAGCTATCTCTTTCCCTGCTTTGAATACATTGCTATTTGTATAAACAAGCAGTATATTTCAGCGGTATCATAATTCCAACCAACACAAAAAAAATCATCAATATTATATGCCTAAACTTACACCTTTTTCGCATGGGGGTAAGCAGAACCTACAAAGCGCCAGCACATCAATTTTCAGTGTAGTATTTTTGGGCAGTACGTTTTAGCTTTTATTACTATTATTTCAAGCAGTTAGTTTATCGAGGTATGGGCGTCAAGCTACTGTTACCTTCCTGATTGGCTGATAGTGTGCCAGTTCAATATCAGTGTCAGTATCGGAGGGTCGGAGTGAAACATCATTACAAAATAATATGTTAGAATTCCGGTTGCGGGTTGCGTGCAACTCCGGTTATACGAAATCCGAAAAAACTGATATCAAGGTTTTAACTAATAAATTCCTGATAGAAGCACCCAATAACAATTTGCTCAATCTGGGAATTGAACCCAGGACCTTCGTGCTCGGCAGAGCTTGCAACCACAAACCTACAAGGCAGTTACAGCGGAACAAGTACAGACTCATCACACCTGACAGCTAAGCACGCACACGTACACGTACACGTAAGGTGATATTTTGTCGCTCATTAGGGCGGAGTGAGACTGGTACGTCACGTCAATCCGGCTGATTGTATTATTGTCGGGTGATAACGTCGTGTGGCGGGGCTTATTGGGTTGTGGGGAAGATATAAATAGGTAACAAAGTATTATAAAATGTGTAGTACGGTTGAACAAGCTATTTGGTATACATTTTACAATGTAATTTGTGGGTTAAACTGTATATCAAATAGCTTGTTCGACCGTACTTATTACCAAATAAGAATTTGCATTAGTTGTTTTTGTACAGCTTTTGGTGTAGGGCACACACATACAGGGTTAGTTTTCAGTGACCGGCCAAATTTTCAGAGATGGTTTAGAACCGATAATATTTTCGATACAATGAAAATTTCATTTTTTTATAAAATGTAATTCCAGTCCACCACTAAAAAGCGAACGTGTGGATATTGCAACAGCACAATTCAGTTCAACCACCTACATAGGTAGCAGTTAGCACACACATACATTTGGCGGTGTATGCACGCACACAAGTGCATGGATTCCCACTAGATATTATTGGGGACATTTTCAAATGAATTATTTTATCTTATATTTTTGGACAATAATACTTAAAATGCACTTTTGGTTTTAACTAGATCATTTTTTTTTTCGGATGGGAAATCATCAAATGACTCCTCCAGCTCTGGGTGGAGCAGGAGGGAGTGTCAGACTTTTACTGACTAAAACCCATCCATGTTCCTTCATCGCCCTCTTTGTTCCGGGCCCACGGTAGCTCTTACCAACAGCCCCGCAGCCCCGGCGGTATTCGTTCGGCCTTTGCGGACCCCTCCCTTTTGCTGACATCTGGAAACGGACACGAGGAACACGAACGCGCCGTCGACACGGCCTGTCGTCATAAGACGGACGGACGGCGCGCTAGCCCATAGCCCACCGTTCACAGGGTCGTGCCTACAGTGGCCGGTGCGTCTCCCGCGGCGGCTGGGACGTGAGGTTTTCTCCCTCTCACATTCCGCCACCGCCTTCGCTAGCATGACTGCTTCGCAGAATCAATCAAATCAAAAATATTTATTTGCTAGAATATACATTAGTAGGTACATTTAGGGTGATACAGTTAGTTGTAGTTTCATCATATTCTGTCATAACATGACGCGCTAATACATTCACAATAAGCGATGTCAATTAGTCTAACTTACAAATTACAGATTCTATTGACTTGTCCTCTAAGTAGTCCTTAACGGTAAGATCTCTTTTAGTTAGTAAGAGTGGGAAAAGTCTTTATTTTTTAATATTGTGAGCGGTAGGTCTTGAAAACTATTTGGTAAATGATTGAAAATAATAAACGACATGCAGTATACATTTTTCTTAAATAATTTTAGTTTTATTGGGGGCAACCGAAGTCTATATTTATGCCGTGTTCGGCTATTTGGTCTGACAGTGCTAGTTTCAAATAAATTGTAGTTTCACCTAACAAAAGCACATATTTCAAAAATATATAGACATGCCAAAGGTATAAGTTTCAGTTTTTGAAATAGTGGCTTACAGCTGTCTAAAAAGTGAGCTCCACAAATTGCTCGGATACATTTTTTTTGAGCTTTAAAAACTCTGTCACAATCTACTGAGTTACCCCATATTACAATGCCGTATCTAAGTACGAATGATACATAACCATGGTAAGCCAGCATTGCCGTGTCACTGTTTACTGTTTGTCTAATTCGTTTCAGGACCCTGTATAAAGAGTATTGAAATTGACAATTAGGAAAAAATAATATAGGTAAGTTTAGCTATTTGTATTACTCAAACACATAATCACAGATTTCGGGAACGAGAAAAAAAAAAACAAAATAAATAAAGTCATACAAACTAACATGAATGAATGTTGTTTTGCAGCAAAAACAAACGATACAGTCATCACAATCCACGATACATTCCTGCGTCAATTTCTCTGAATTCAAAATTAAAATCGGCACCAAAAAGCTCACCATTTTTAACAGCCACAGTAGTAGTAGTAGTACAGTTACTAAAAATCGGGATGCATTATGTGCCCCGACCCGATTCCCCGCCTTTTGTAGTATTAAAGTCGTCGTTAGATCTCGTATCGTGTCATATAAAACCTTTTTACGTCTTCATATAGAAGTTACGATTTTTATATAGACAGTCGTTTGCTGGCATGGCGACTATAAACGCAATCTGGAGCTCTTTCCACCAGTATTGGACGGACGAATATCGACTCAATTGTTATTATTCGATACTTTGTGAAGCTTTGAATATTTTTCTTTAGAAGAACGTTGTTTTTTTAAGAATGGTTCTCGATTTCAATTCTGTCGAGTCCCGATAAACGTTGAGATGTTTTTTTTTTCGTTGTCTCGCTTGCTTGGCGTTGTTATTGAAACAAAAATGTTTTTCAAGCATTGGGTTTTGCTAGCGACATTTTTATTCATGGTAAAAACAGATTTTTTCTAAGAAATTGTACAAGTTATTTGTTACAATTTTTACGACTGATATAATTTTTTTGACAACTTCGGATTCAGATTTAACATAAATCTTTAGTTTTCTTAATTCAGCAGAAAGTAACCTGAAACAACTAGAGCTTTAATTCCGTGACTTAGTTAAAGTCGCGAAGTATCATATAAATATTTTAGCAAATACTTACCAAAATGGACGTAATAATAAATTCATTGAAAAACAAACAATAAGCCTCACAAGAGGTTTCAATCTCTTCAATCTCTTCAATCCAATATCAATAAGCGTGTGTGTGTAGGATGGCGGAGATTTAATATAAAGTACTCGTGTCCACTGACACGAGTTAACACGACTTGACACGAGTGACACGACACAGATCCGTGTCTGCGTGACACGTGACACACCAAACGTCAGATATCCTATTACGAAGTTTGAACGAGTAATAAAAACTCCTTATATTTTAGATTACGCAGTTGGGTTTGTTTTTATTTACGAAATTATCGCATAACACATTGGTGGAGCATTGTTTTTTGGCACAGAAATTGTATTTCTACATAACTTGCCCCTCATATCGTCGCCATAGATTTCGGCATTATGCTCTGAGGACACTTTCTGCATTATACATGTTTCAGTATTATTGTGGATAACTTGATGGTTCAGTGACTTATAGTTGACAAAGTACATAGAAACGTCGTTTATAATATGATAAAAAAACCTGTCCATATCCTATCTTTGTCCTTGGGTATCTTTATCTTTAGGTACCAAATTAAAAATTGAAAACATATAATTAATTAATCGAGTTTTATATAGTATAATTTTAAAGTGCATGATTTTTGTGCCAACATTTCGATTAAAATTACCACCATTTCTCTAAAATCTAACAATCTTTTAAAACGTGAGAGCACCATCTTCGGCATTAGTCATAGTTCGATCATCAATTGTCTGTTTATGACGTCACTACACTCATTGCCCGAGATAAGCGACCAGGGTTCCTCGTTTTAGTACATTTTACTTAATTCTTAACCGACTTCAAAAAAAGGAGGAGGTTATCAAGTCGACTGTTTTTTTTTTTTTTTTTTGTATGTACAGCCTTTTTTTCGCCCATTGTGAACCGATTTCGATGATTCTTTTTTGTTTGGAAGAAAATTACTTCGCGGTGGTCCCGTTTAAATGTGGTGAAGATCTGATGGTGATCTTCGGAGATATGCAATGGAACTCTTCAATTATAGACAGCAAATCGGTCGTGATTGCTGCAATCGCTTGGATGTTTGTTGTTTTCACAAAATCATAACACAACATCACGCCTGTATGCTCTGAGGGGGTAAGCAGATGTGTACAGTACACCCACATACAGTACACCCACATTTCGATAGTTCGGTCTGTTAGGTTCCATTTTATTGGGGATAAGCCTATTACCATGACATGTATTGTTATATGAAATAAATGACTGCCTCGTTGGTCTAGTGGTGGCGACTACTCAGCATGAGGTCCTGGGTTCGATTCCTAGGTCGGGCAAAGTGTTATTTGGTTTTTCCATCAGGAATTTCTCAGTAGCAGTCACGGAGTCTGGATTTGCGCCAAAGCTCGCCCTCTATCACATGGGACTTAAACATAACTGGCGAAATGTGGGTGTACCCACATTTCGTACCTCAGCCCAACTCTTCGGAATTACAGGCGTGATGTTATGTTATGTTAAAAAAAAATTGTATAGCTAATATTTGTATAAGATATTACAACTAAAACTGGTAAAATAAAAAACTTTTTTGCAAAAAATAAAACCGACTTCAAAAACACAGAAAAATAACTTTAGCTTCAGAAATCGGTGGCAAAGAAACTGAATCAAACACACAGAAGTCACCGACTTCTGAAGCTAAAGTTATTTTTCACTTTGTTGTGTTTTTGAAGCCGGTTTTATTTTTTGCAAAAAAGTTTTTAAGCAGCTTAATCCCAAGCCGCTCCAATTGGGATTAAGCTGCTCCAATGAAATTTGCTCTGTGAATGTCGAAATTTCGGACTTCGCTTGTTTATTATTAATTCCTTTCATAAATACACTCTGACATTGAATGTTTTGACATGAATACTTAGTTCAGTAACTATACTGAACTAAGTATTCATGTCACTTTAACGTATTATAACTATATAATACGTAAAAGTAATACTTAGTTATTATTTTTATTTTTTACTTTATTTTTTTATTTTATTTTATGTGACATTTACTGATTTGACACGAATACTTATTTTATTAAGTATTTTACTTTTTTTATTATCATTGTGACATTTAATGATTTTTATTTACATTTATTTTGAAAAGTACTTGTTATTAATTTTATTTGATTATTGTGAATGTGAGGACCATGTGGGCCCCATTTTTATTTTTTGTTTGTTTTTTTCCTACAACTGTCTGGCAGTTTGAGAACTATATGCGACCTACCGAAATGTCCTTTCTTTGGTATTGTTTGTCGTTCCGTTGACCTTCTTGAGTTATAAGTCGAGCTACACGATAACTGATAAATGCTTGCACTGACTGGACAGGTCCACTCAAATCTGTGTGGTTCTTTCTTCAAAAGACCATCTCAGACACTAATCTGCATAGTCCTCATGTGAATTGAGCAAGATTATGTCTGGACTTCAAAAGAGACTATGACCTCTGAGTTTGTTTCGGCTGTTTCTTCTCAGAGTAGTCAGGTACGAAACACCGGCCCCATCTAGTTTAAAAAAAATTACATGTAAAATGTTTGTAAAAACCTATTTGCAAAATAAACATCATTTATCATTGTCGTTTAAAACTTCACTCCCGTATCCAGAAGAGATAGGCAGAAGTCCGCCTGTATTATACGTCGTCGCCAATCGTGTTTTAGTACTCCGTTAAAAGGGGCGAGTCTCTCCTGCAATTAAGTCACAATCCAGCAGACTCGGGGCTATTTCTGAAAAAAAGCAAGACTCAACTTTATTTTTATTATTATTGATTATTTTTTATTATTATTGATTTATTGTAATTTATTTTTATTTTTGTGCATTTGTTTCATCACCATGACACCATATATACTCGTAATGTACGGTCGACCAAGCTATTTGGTTTACATTTTAGCATGCAAATTACAATGTAAAATGTAAACCAAGCTTGGTCAACCATCCATAAACTCACGTCGTTCCTATGGGTGATAGGCAGAAACCACAAAACGCCACCTACTAGAATCCATACATACTCTCTTCGCGTCGTCCACGTTCATGCCATGCACCTGTTCATTCTAAAGCCACTGCCTTGCTGTCTACATTGTGAGGAAACCGACATCTTCTAGCTATGAATCGAAGATATGCCACCAACCAGCACCGGGCCCAAGTACCTAATCATTACGGCCCGCGTCCTCACACGGAGAGGAGGCTTGTAGCCTAGCAATGAGAAGGTCATAGGCTGATTGAATATCTAACGAAATGAAAAACAAAAGCCTATTATTCGGGAAACAACACAAATTGAAATCACGAGTAATATTCGATGAACACTCAAAACAGACGTCAGCAATTTGTAAATCTAAGTAATATCAATTTATATAATTGTCGAGTTAACAAACGTTCTCGTTCAGTGGGACGGAAGAAATACTAATATTTGATAAGCAACTAAGATTTGTCCGTGACACTGGAACGATTTACACGAACAACTTCTAAATTGGTGGAGATACCTACAACTTGGGGACGCGCTAATTGAAGGTTAAACTTATTGAAAGCGATATTCTAGAAAGAGCAAATATGAGAAATCTTACTGTTTACGTAAAGGAACAAGTTAAGTTTATAACAAAAATACTGACTGGCTTATACCTACTTCAAAATCTAAACCTTACGCGTTTATGAAATCAAAATGGCGACCATTTATGAACTATTCAATAGAGGCTGTTGCCCCCTACAGGTATCAGCTGTAGTTACTTAATCAGAAGGAATCGATACGAACATTACGTGGTTGAAGTTTCACTAGTTACCTTAATCTTACCTTGATTTTGTAAATATCTACCTTGTTACCATTATGAAGTAAGTCACTAAAGCAGCATTATTCAATTGCATACCAAGATCCTTTATAAAGCTAAACCAATAATTGATTCAAATATCTTTAACGGAATGACAATCACTATTTATCTATTAATATTTAATGCGACACACAACAGAGACATGAAACGACAATGTTCAGTACACACATACAACAACATCTATGACACTTGACATAAGTGTATCAGTTGATATTTGATATCTCGTAGTGCTACACGCATACATATTCCATGTAATGTGAGTTGAATAATTAGCTTTATTCGATAAATGTCTTCTTGCTACTAAAATAGTGTTTGGGTTTAGTGATCTATTTCCTTGGCTTTTAGTTTAACAGGCATGATGTATTAATGAAGCTTTTAGAAGATATTAATGGTAAGGGAATGAGAAGCAGAAGCAAGCATCAATATCTCAAATTAACTGACAGATTCTGATACCGCACGTTCTAAACTGCTGGGAATTTTTGAACAAGACTTCCTGGTTTTTTAGGGTAAAAACGGGACCCTATTAAAAATACTCCACTGTCCGTCGGTCTGTCTGTCACCAGACTGTATCTCATGAACCGTGATAGCTAGACAGTTGAAATTTTCACAGATGATGTATTTCTGTTGGCACCATAACAAAAACGGGCCAAGAGCGAATCGGACTTGCGCTTCGAAGGTTTCACACAAATTTTTTAAAGGACAAACTTAACTTTGCTGTTCGTTTCCATGAAACGGCTATTGCACCAACCGCCAAAAATAAGTTTGTAATAGTAATATCGCCTTTTTTTTATTAAACTACATATTTACGGTTTTCAGATTTTTCCCTTTACATGTGCTGTAAGACATTGCTTCTCGCTAAATTCGTGATTCTAGATCAACGGAAACTACCATATAGGTTTTCGACCCAAAACCTACCTACTTCCGGTAGACCTAGAATTGTAAATTTTTTGGTTAAAAGCAAGGTAAGTACAAGTAAAGGGAAAATACCGAAAAATAAAAAAAAGTTGAAAATTAAGGTAAATTTTGGTACTCACAAGTTTTCGCGAAAATCTAAATTTGCCCATATCTTTTTAACGTGTTCACTCAGGACCTTGATATTTATACACCTAATAGGGACTATGGACTTCTGTATCTGGTAGAAAATTGGTGGTGACAGACGGACAGACAGACAGACGGACAAGAGAATGATCTTATATAAGGGTTAATTTTTTTACCTTTTGAGGTACGGAACCTTAAAATAAAGATTAATTAAAAATTAATGGATGGCTTCCCTACTACGATGGTACAGAACCCGTCATGCGCGAGTCCGACTCGCATTTAGCCGGTTTTTATAGACTGAAGAATTTATGAAAATTTGTGAGATGATAGAGGGCTCTTGGACTGTCCGGGATGCTCATGCAGACATACATGGGTAGCCTTGCTCCACCCACTACAGCTAATTATAGACCTCCTGTTAGTCCATGCCTCCCTGGTCTATGTAAGACTCATCTAGGTCTTTATTTCTACGCACATGATAATTGATAATATTATTTGCCATTTAACATTATTAGAAAAATAAACTTCTTTGACTTTTATTCCTCCACCAAACTTAATGAGAAGCAAGGATAAATGAAATATTAGGATGTCTGTAATGCCAATTACGTTAATCCGTGGCTGAATGTTAAACAAGTTAATTCGGCGCCATTTTGCTAATGACGTCACCAGGCTGCTATTGTCATGTAACGGCCTCCGGGAAGCGAGGGGAGCCGGGCGGCGCGCGGCGGCGAGAAGACTGCGTTTAATATAAGGCTGTATATTTTGTTGGAGACATTTTTTTATCCGGTTAAGCAGTCTAGCAACCTTAGCGAGTTGCATCTGCGAGTGGTATATCCAAAGAAAAAGGGACTCTTTTTAGATTTTTGAAAACGATATCAGATGATATTTATAATATTTACAGGGTGTAAACAGACTTATCACGAAGCCGTCAACCAAGCATTCTGTACATCAGACTAAGTAACTCTATGCAAAAATTTTTGCTGGGAAATGATTTCTTTTTTTGTGGTAAAACGTTTTTTGGTAGGAACTCAATGTAACGCATGATAGATTAAATAGCACGGGGGTTGTGAAGGTGTTCAAAGTAAAAATCATTCATGATAAACATATAAAAAAAAAAAAAGTCGGAACTTTAACCCCCAATATATCCGTAACTAGAAGGTTCCCTGGCATGGTCTAGAACAAAAAAATGATAGCAATGACACGGAGAATAAGTGTCTTTCGGCTTCGTTAAGAGTCTTTTTACACCCGTAGACCAAATTTTTCACATTTACGTTCTTTAAAATGATTACGTTGTTATAAAATAATCTATAGAAAAATAGGGATGACACCCCGACTAGCTATACAGGTAACTTTTTTAAGACTTTCCAAAAAAAAATAGTATAATAGGTGAACGGAGTAGAAGCAAAGCATAGATTATTAGTTTTTTTTTTGCCAAAAAAAAATAAAAAAAAATATAAATTCAAATCATACGTGTATTGCGTATGATTTGAAATTCGATATTTTTCATTGTTTTTTTCCAAATTTCTCTTTTTCCTAATATGAAAAGTTTACTTGAAATTTGTAACATTTTTTGATGATGGATCAATTTTTTTCCAAGCTGTGGAAAAAAGAAAAAAAAAATAGGCATGGCATAAGCTTCTACTCCGTTCACCTAATATACCTATTTTTTTTTAAAGTAATTAAAAATCATCCGGTAAAAGTAAAAAGGACCAATGTGGAGACCGCGAATCGTCAAACTTAATTTAATTAAAGAGACAGAAAAACTCTTATGTTAATTAAACTATAAAACATAAAATAACTCCAAATAACAATGGTTTATATTTATTCTTATTCTTAACTAATTTTAGCAGGGTGGCTGGAAGCTGATAGGGTGAGTTGCTTAAATTGACTTGAATGGTATGCTATTGGAGAGGCCGTTATAAATAAAATAAATAAATAAAATATATATTTCTAATTTATTTTCCAGAAAAAACTCATTAATTTTGTCTTCCACAACTTAGACCGTAACATCATTGCGTCATGAAACCTCTTGTAAAATGTTCAGGAAAAACTTAACCTAACTTGACGGTCCTATATTTTCCATTAGTTGTCTTGACAAAAACTTCTACCAAAATTACAGAGTAAAAACCAAATTGGTTCCGTTGCGCAGAATAGAGTCCCTTTTTATAAAAATATCTTGTCATTCTTTTAGAGACACGTTAGTGAGTTGATTTTTCACGCTACTCTTGAATCTAGATTATTATTAAGGTTGAGTGTCGAAGTCGGGGCAAAATGAGAGCGATGGTCGTTGAGTGGCGGCGCCTAACGGTTTTGTTAAAATCTTGGGGCGCACAGACGGGCGGGTGAAACGCTGCAGTTATGTGAACGCACAGAAACTCATTCTAATGGTGCGGTCAAACCATAAGCGGACTGGACTCCGGACCGGGCTGCAGACACTGGACTTATACTGCTGAACTATCCGTCAAAGTTCAGCATCCGTAACCAATGCGCAGTCCGGGCCGCTCGGTTTGTCCGTTTGACCGATCCTTTGTAAGTGGAAGAAAAAGAGCGAAAAGCGAAAAGAGCTGTGAAAGTATTGTAGTTGCCCATTCCCTAGCGTAGATCTCTATGGAGAAGAACGGGCAAGAAACTCCATGGACACTCTTTTAAATCTAAATATTGTTACAAAATCTTGGTTACATCACATCATTCATGTTGAGATGGTATATTATGTGAGAACAATGTAGCAAGATGTGCACGTTAAAAGTGTCCATAGTAAAAACAAAAAATACAATTCAAAAATAAACATACAAATAAGCCATGGCAACTAAGAGATGACAGTCACAACTGACAGCGCCCGTTCACGAACATGACGCATGGATCAGCACCATTCAACTCAACCATTTTGAAGGGAACTGAATGATCCGACACACGCGCCACCATCAGCGAGACATTAGAGTGAGCGTGACATACTCTCAACCGCCAGGGCACTTTCAAGTCAAGAAAAGACGTAGGATTTCAGTGAATGATAGCTTTCTAGTACATAGTACTCACACAATATGGGCTATGCGATTATATAATACTAGAGATTGATTCTATACAATGCAAAGACAGTTGTACAATCTTCAGCAGCTCCAACAATTCTATTTAATACTATCAATTTATGCGCCCCTGTCCATGTGGAGCAGGACCAGCATTGAGCCACGCATTTTTATCAGCGATATAATCGCCCAACTTGTAATAAGCTTGCTTACATAGTGTGCGTTTGATGCATGTTTTAAATTTCGTCTCATTCAGTTCAAGAATACTTTGTGGAATTTTATTATAGCATTTCAAACAGTACCCCATGAAAGATGAGTCCACTTTAGCGAGTCTGAAGCTTGGCTGAACTAGTTGGTTCCTATTTCTAGTACTGTAATTATGTCTATCACCTCTTTTACCAAAAAGGTGCAGATTTTTTCTGACGTACATTATGTTTTCGTAGATGTACTGACAATGTACCGTCATGGTGCCAATATCCTTAAACAGTTCCCTTAGAAAATCACGCCTACGTAGATTATATATGGCTCTGATGGCTCTTTTTTGCAGAATAAATATAGACTCAATATCTGCAGCCCGTCCCCATAGAAAAATGCCATAAGACATTATACTGTTTACTGAAAGTAACTAAAATAGACCAGTCTAGCGGTATCTACATCAGTAAATTGACGAATTTTTCTAATAGCTTGCTGCTGAACTTAGACGCGCCGCAAGGGATATTAAATGAGAACCCCATTGTAGCCTTGAATCAAGCGTAATCCTCAGGAAAACCGTTTTATCTACGAATTCAAGTTTCTCTTTATTTAATATTATTTTACAATCACTACTTTTAACATTGGGTAAAGCAAATCTTATGCATTTAGTTTTTTTGTTTGCTGTGAACCAATTATGGACCTGAAGTAGGGCATCATTCACGTCATCTAGATTCTGGGCCCGTCTATTTATCTTAAAAATAAGGGAAGTGTCATCAGCAAACAACACCATATTTTGAGGTTGGTTTTTCAATAAATAGGGTAGATCATTTATATACACGAGAAAGAGGAAAGGACCCAATATTGAGCCTTGTGGAACCCCCATTTTTACTTTTAAACCTTGTGAATTAACTCCATTTATTTGAACACGTTGTTGTCTATCACTCAAATACAACTACAGTACTTTCTCAAGTTATTATGCCTTGTGACTGGGACTGTAGCTTTGATTTTCTTTTTTGTATTTTTGACATTCAAAAGTGCCGTAATGGTCTAATTGAAATAAATGCTTTGAGTTTGAGTTTGAGTTTATGATTTTACCAAACTAAGTGCAAGTTGACCTAATCCGTAATGCTCAAGTTTCAAAAGTAATGTGTCGTGATTTACGCAATCAAATGCTTTGGAAAGGTCACAAAATATTCCTATGGCGTCTTGAGACTCTTCCCACGCAGTAAATATGTGCTTTAATAAGATTACACCGGCGTCAGTCGTACAACGTCCCTTGGTGAAACCATACTGTTGATCGTGTAAAATTTTGTTGGTGTTAAAATGATTGAGCATTTGATTAAGCATTACCTTTTCAAACACCTTGCTAAAAACTGGCAACACGGATACAGGTCTATAATTATTAGTATCTTTACTGTCACTTACGATTCACTTACGATCCTAACAATACTGCTAAAAACATTTCATAGGTCACTATATTTTACGACACTCCCAAAAACAAAATCAAAACAACTTCTTTGACAATTTGACATTACTTGCGTGTACAGTTCTTGTCCCCGTCAAAACGCACAGCACAGCTTTGTACTTAAAACCACTACGTCCTAGCCGCCCGTTTACTGTTATATTCTTTTAAATAACCGACAAGGGCGCCGAGTTAATTAAGCTATCCGTTATTATAATCGGTCCCTGTGAGCACTTACCTTCGCCAGACATTCTCCTTTAAACTACCTTCGCTGGCCGCTGAGATCCTTTTCACTATATTATAAGAAGGGACAGAAGATCCATCAGACTTGGATATCATCACCATCATCAGCCAACCAACCAACAAGAGTTAATTATTAGACTTGGGCCTCTTCAATTGCAACGCTCATCCAGCTAATGCCAGCAGCTACACTACCGGCGTTCGCGGTCTCCACTCAAGGGCAAGCCAACTCCCGGGGTTGCGGGACTGTTCGAAAGAGATACCGAGGCCCCGGAACACAAAGGGCGATGAAGGAACATGGATGGGTTTTAGTCAGTAAAACTCCCTCTTGCTCACTTCCTCCTGCTCCGCCCAGAGCGGGAGAAGTCATTTGATGATTTCCAATCAGAAAAAATAAAAATAAAAATAAAGCCTACTCCAACGGTCAATGGTTTTATGACCAACCTATTACCATGACTTTGCTATACTGGGCATCGAAACTGCTTTTTTTAAAATTGTGATGGAAGTTTCGAGAATCGTAAATCACCTATTAAATACATCAGCTATTCTACCTGAAAAAAAAAGTTAGGTAAGTGAGAAATACGGGTGTCGATTATCAATAAGGTCTCTCTATCAAAGGTTTGCAATGGTAAACAGTTGTTTTTGATTCAGCTGTCTGGAAATATCATCACAAATAAAATTATTGGCAGTAGGTAATCGTTCTAAATCTAAATCTAATTCTCAATGATAACCATAATATAACTAACCTGTCTGTCTTTGATGGTTTGTGGGAGTCGGGAGAAGAGATATCGAGAGTATCGTTGCTTCACATTAGGCGAGTTGCAGCCAGACGCAAACCTATGTGGTGTTAAAAAAAATAATTTCTTTGAAAGTTTCCAACGTCATACACTGAGTGAGCCTTCTGAACTTTATTTAACTCGATGCTCTTTTATACCTTTCTCCATAATTATATAGGCACTCCTTTTTTAAAGGACATCGGACTTTCAAAGAAGAAAATGTAGGTAAAAATGTATGCATTGTCCTTTTTTGTAAAGATTGCTGTTCTTTAAAAGTGGAAAGAATAATCGTCGGCAAGATTGTTTTGTCAGTTTTTTTTTCTCATTATTTTTTGTTTCAAAAAAGAGTTGATATTTACCGTGCTTATCAGCGAATGTGTCAAGTTTTCATTTTCAGCTTTTAATATTTTTGTTCACCATGGCAGTATTTTTTTTTTTGTTATCTGTAGCAGCTACTGTTATGCAAATTTCAAGACAGTAGAAAGTTACATTTTTTTTTTATTGACAACCAGCAATTTTTAATAAAAAGTTGCTTCTGAAAATGTATGGTAGTAATTTCAAAATTAATCTGAGTTCTAAAAGATCTACGAGGTACAAAAATTTGCAGCTACGTTACACCTAAAAATTACCTTATTTCAAAACATTTAACATTTCCTAGCGAAAACCACCAACACCAGGATAGCATCTTACAAACATACCCCGATCATCGATAAAATAAAACACACACAAAAGCCCACTACACGAACTCGAAATGAACTCACCAAAACAACCATACTAACTTGGAGATAACCCTCATTCAGAAGTTGCATTAAAACTAAACAAGAACAAGACCCCAAGCCGTCAATACCGCGGATCGTCGCGACCCCACTGCATAAACAGTAAGTATATTGGCACCAAACAATGGGGTACGATTCGTCCCCAACTAATTCAGTTTCATCGGTCGGTTGCAAGTGGGCCGTTAGCGGCGTAGGGTTAGATGGATCACAGGATGGCGGTAAATCGGGGCAGGACGTAAATACGAGACAAGTACCTACGGGTGTCAGGATTATTTTCAGGGACTGTTTTAACCTTTCACGGATTAAAAACTAAACTTATCACAAACAACACAACACGGAAGATTTCCCGTAAGTGATAATATGAGTTTATTTTCAGGGTTTTTCATGGTTGGAAGTAAGTTTTATCGAGTTTTTACTTTTATTTGTGAAGTGACGGGGAAAACTTTCGAACCGTTGCTGTCGATTGAAATATGTTTTATTTTAAATCGTAGTAGATAACTTCATTTTTGAGCAGATACTTAGTATCACGTTACTAAAAACTTTTTCAAATATCTAAGAACATTCGTAAATATTTAATGAACTTTCCACGTTTTCACAAGCTTATTTACGGATCGATTACGAAAAGTTTATCTTATTAATTATCTTGAAAGTTTCGTTAAGATCGAAGGTTAAGAGGACTTAAGATGTCAAAAGAAACTTTGACAGCACATAACTATCTAAGTACTATATAAGTACCAGATATTTGTGCGGCCCGCGACAAAACAAATAATTTTAGTAGTTAATATCCAAATTTATGATTTTGTACATGAAATTAACTAAATGGATGCGGGTAGGTAAACTTCCTCCAGCAATACGTTCGCTTGCTCTTAGTGAGCGGGTTGCGGGAGAGGGATCAGTTGGAATATCACTGCACCGGGTGTTGGTGGGTTCGATTTCCATCCGAGACAAATATTTGTGTCATCCACTTGTGAGTTAATTGAGTTGGCAAATATAGATTTCACATTGCTCACAGGTAACAATTGCCATACAAAACCAATAGGTCAATCGCGTTTTGACAGCTGATAAAATATTTCCATTGATTGGTAGAGTCAACTAAATGATACATGAATGTGCGGCCCACAGTTGATACCTCACATTGTTTTATGTGGCCCTTCACTAGAAAAGTGTGCCGACCACTGACCTAATGGGTCCCTAGTCTCTCATACTTAATATAATTTATAAAAAACTAAATAATATACGCAAATAAAAGTTAAGCACATAATGCAATTAATTACAGTCCACTTTCAAAACTTCAAAGACAAATTAATTTGCTATAAAACTAGTTATTTTAAGTTTTATGGTACCACGTAAACCATTAGAAAATCAAAACATTTTCTTTCAATCAGTTTAAAACCTAAGTCCAAAGCTGTAATTTAAGTAATCTTTTTGTGATTTGTTTTAAAAACAAGATTTGTATTACAAATGTTTTTCTTTCATTTATGTTTTTCTGGAAACCTTTTAAAAGGTACAGAGGAATTATATTTAAGCTTAATGTAATTTCCCTACTGCAGCTCGGAGGATTATCTTCATACACAGAACGAAGAGCACAAAATATTGTAGTGAGTCATGCTTGCACCTTTTCCAGTTGTGTTATTGTGAAAAGCAAGTTGTACCTTACTCCACGTTGTTTTAGTTGTCTCCTATTGTCCGACTCCTGAGCAGAAGTGGGACGATAGGGGACGGTGATGAGATGGAGGTGGAGCAAAGCCTCCCCGCGTTCTCACGATGTTGTGCTTCTTCTTCTCCTTTGTCCGCCGCGACCCCTTCTAGCTGTCTCAGAGCTCCAGTCTTGCGATGTTCGGGCCCACAGCTGTGCATCCGGCAGACATGGCCTGTCCAGTCCCATTTTAGCCTCGCAGCCTTATGAGCTACGTCTCCACGATGTTGCTTATTATAAATCTAGAGACCTTATTGCCGGATAAATTAGCTTCGACTCAGTGAAAGGCTTTACTGCCTGAAGGCATCCTATTAGGATTTAGATCCTTCGGCGTGTCATAAGAGCTAGGACGAAGCTAGTATTCCTTATTCTTTAATTTCTGACTTACCTAGTTCCTTAATACGCGTTGAAGTGCTTAATTCCGATCTATATCCAATCATTTAGTTAATAGCACCTATCCATATTATATGGATTCAAATAGATTGTCAAACTTTCAGGCTTATGACTATGAAAACTGTTTCAACTTTCATAGGTATGAGAATGTAATTGATGTGAAAACTAAACTCAGCGATAGCTGTGAGCGACTGCTTTACTTTTACTGTGAGGTAAAAGTACTTGGCGGCAGCTATTGGTAGCTCATCTATGAAGATGGATTGATCTGCCCAGCAGCTATTTAAGGACTGTTATAAATGCGAAAGTAACCCTGTCTGCCCATCCTTTGATCTGCTGTGATTCTGCCTCTCGGAAGAACGAATTTCGGTGGAATTCAGCACCCTGATGCACCATAATCTGAGTAGAACATGATACTTTTTATTCCAGTAATATGTTTGGGGTAATTTCTGACCTCCACGCGTGTGGTGGGAAAAAACTAGTATTCATACTTCAAACAAGGCCTTCTTCCGTAGTTCAGCTTAGACTTGTTTATTTTATCAACAAAGTTACGATATTGGATACTGACATTTTGTACAACGCTTATTTTTTTTGGTAACCCGTGTTGTTGTAGCGTTGTTTATCTGGCACAAAATATCGTGGCGATAGTGGGGAATTATTACTAAGTATTTTTTGAGGTGCAGGACTGTATTTAACAATAGTTTATTCACAAGTAACTTACCAGGGGATCACTTTTCCTAGTAGTGAGATGATGCAGGAAGGCAAGTTATAATTTCAGCACAAAATAATTATTGCCTCTATAATAAAGTTCAGAAAACTTCTCGACCACCAATTTTACCAGATAAATTAGTCATCGCAATTTGCTGTATTAGAAATCAAGTACCTAGACATTGCTACCAACTCTCTTGGAGTCATCGTAGGTTTGCAGGAGCTGATTTGTTTATTATATTTATGAAATAAATTCGGAGGAGCTCGTGGTCAAATAATAACAGCCGCTCGGGTCGATCGTTAGGTTAAGCCGTGCTTGCCTAGGTTGGTCTGTGGATGGGTGACAACCCATTACATACCGAGTTTCCTCCGTGCCTCGGAAAGCACGTTAAGCCGTTGGTCCCGGCTGTCATTTGTAGATCTTTGACAGTCGTTAGGTAGATACAGGCCCAAAAATTCTGACAACCAGTCTTACCAAGGGGTATCGTATTACCCGGTACTAACTGGGTTGTGGAGGTCAGATAGGCAGTCGCTCCATGTAAAATACTGTTATTCAGCTGCATTCGGTAAAACTGGAAGCCGACCCCAACATAGTTGGGAAAAGGCTAGGCAGATTAGGAATTTATTTCATAAATCATCATTTATGAAATAAATTCCTAACAAAGTAAACAAACCAACTTTATTCTCAACCTTCGCTTCCCTCAGCAGCTCCACATTTAGCATAACTAGATAAATCTGCCACCACGACGCAATTGCTTACTTTCCTCGACATTCCGACTCGAGAAGATTGCGATCCTCCCTGGGGAGGGATCTAAACAACCTCCTAACGTAAACCAATTCCAACTATTCCGCGAGCCTCGTGGACCTCATTTCCCTCCAATCGTGAATATTTTTAAAAAGCCACTAAAGAGCTTTAGCGGAGCATCGGAGGCTGTAATAAAATCAAGCTGACTGCCAGCGAGCGGAAAACGTCGCTCAATCGAATTCCATCGCCTCGCTTTTAAAGGAAATTGGGTTGAAACGCCGAGGAGACGTCTAGGAGACGTCCCGAGGAAATGTTCGACCCTTAATTTGTACCGACGATGGCGACGTCAGCGGAGAGTGCGCACAAATCAATTTGCCTCTAATTTAATCAATAACTGCTGCTAACACTTTTTCTCCTCTATTTTAACTTTCTAGTGTAAAATTAAAAAAAAAAATGGTACTTCCATTTTACGTGACAAAAGCTCGTATTAGTTTTCCGAACAGAGCTGAATAATTGCGCCTTAATAATGGTCGTTATTTGCAGCGGAAAAATGAGAACAAAAACGTTTTTCAAAACGTTCTGAAAACAAAACAATATTTTACATTTACCTACAGCTATCCCTAAACCAATTTAAATTCAGGTCGCTATTTAGGTTTCATAAAAAGTTTTGAAAACAAAAATACAGCGGGAACATATGTGCCCAAAAAAGTAAAGTTCCGACGATTTCGAACTCAAAAATGAAATATGAGTAGCAACATGCCCCTGGCCCATAACTCGGAGAGATCCCGATGTCAAGGGACGGCACATAAAAAGTTTTTTATCATCTTCTGTTAATATATGGCGACCGTGGCATTACCCTTTCGAAAACAAAGGGGAACTTCGCTCGCATTAGTCACACGGAGTTAAAGTGGTGTACTTAGTCCTCAGAGTGTGGCGCCTCCAAGCAGACAGCTAGAATTATCCGTACCTAGGTCATTGTAATTTGTCTTTTCAAACTTAGAAACCCGTTAAATGTTAAGATGCTTTTTGCGTCCGTAATTAAGTTTCCAAAAATGTAAAAAAAATACCTGACTGTATTTTAAACATAGGTATTAAAACCTACATTTAAGGTCCAGATTGCGCCACACTTAGTACACAATTAAATAAACCTAACCCTAACCATCAAATCAACTTAATTAACACTAAGTGGTATAAAGTTGATATCTGTTTAAGTGGCAATAACGTAAGTTGGTTACTAGTATTTGAAAAGAGTTCCAGTTTAGAGCATACAACTATTGCCCGAAAAAAGTTTAAAGTAGAAAGAAAATACATATTTATCTATAAGGCATTATAGTCTATAATGCTTTCAACACTTTCTTCAGTGGTAGGCAGCTGTATTAACAAACCAAAACCTAATGCCCATTTACTGTTAACATTTTCTACTCGATTAAGTTTCTCTTCTCGAGGCACAGTGGTATAATTGGCCTGGAATCGGTACCATTTTGAGGCCCTTAAGTGTTTCCGTGATAATTACTATACTCTTCTCAATATTCACAGCAATATCCTACATTACAAAAGTCATTGGAGTTAGCGTTAGGTACATACCTATTAGTAGGTACACAACAGTCGGGATTATTCCTAGAACATAACATAACATAACGCCTGTAATCGTAATCCTTTGGGGATCCGAAGGATTAGGCAGAGGTGTATAAGTACACCCACATTTCACCAGTTCAATGTTTTTAGAACAGATGCTAAGGAAAAAGCTTAGATAAATAATAAATATTACATAGCATTTAGTTATCCTGGAGAAAAAATTACAATGATTTATTATTTTTACAAGTTTATTTTTAACGAGTCTTTATACATAGATTTTTATTCTATTTTATTTGTTAAATACTTCATACGTTAGTGAAATTCATTTGGTTAATACAGATACATAACATTTTTTATAAAAGAAACAGTAGCTATATTGACAAGCCACATTATCAAAAGATTCGTATTTTCATGAATCGACAAAATATTGCTCAGCTAAAAGCTGAAGGCAAAAACGCAATTCCAGTACATTTTCGACCAATATACCTAAATCAATATTTTAATCCTCCCACTCCTAGTAGAAAATGCGAATTTTTAATATAAAATGTTTTTTAAACACTTGTATCCAAACAATTTAGATTTAGAATGATATTATTAACATCATCCTCCTCAATCAAAACAAAGAAGAAACATTCATATTGATCGATAAATCATTATGATATTATGGCACTTACGAACTAATTTGTATGTTAATTTAATAATTAGTTATTCCGCTTTACGGGAAGCACGTAATATAATTATAATTAATGAACGATATTGGTAATTAACTTAGGTTAAATACTGATGGTATATCATAATTATTAGATGCGGAAGAATTATTTCAGTTATTCGATTATTTCATAGATATAATTTGATAATAGCTAATTACATAGACACCATATTTGGGAAACGTCTGTAGGTATGCCTGGGTCTCAGATAAAATTATTTTAAATATCATTATTATTTTAAAATAATTTAGGGTTCATTCTTGATGATGATAGATCAGAGTGAGTTACCTATGCAAAGGTACAAGGTCAATAATAATATTTTAATACACAGTATCCAAACGTTTTCTCGGAGATACCGCTATTAGCGTTAAGACCGGTATTGTAACCATAGAATTAGAAATATTTAAATGAGCTGTGTAACAATTTTGGCATTATATCTTTCTGTTTTGAATAGTATAAAACATAATTATCAAAATGGAAGGCAAAGTTACATCGGGAATGAATACGATACAATTTAGTGAAGCAATAACAATTGGATACCACAGACCCACAAAGTTGCACATTGTGAACTAACAAGTTGCACACAAGTTGCAAGTTGCAAGCACATTGTAACAACAGTTACTTGATGCTCTGAATTAACTAGAATACATTTAAAAAAAAAAAAAACAAAAAAAAAGAGATTCTCCAGTAGAATAGAATACTCATTAATACATAGACATTATAATATCTTGCTTAATATAAGAACTTTTTCTGAAGGAAACTGTTCGACTAGAACTAATCAGAAGGTAACAAATAATAAATCATTTTAT
This sequence comes from Xestia sexstrigata, assembly GCA_941918905.2. NCBI lineage: Eukaryota > Metazoa > Arthropoda > Insecta > Lepidoptera > Noctuidae > Xestia > Xestia sexstrigata. Next base: position 19,165,504 of record OW799221.2, on the reverse strand, counting down.
CAATCACCCATCATCAAAGAAAATTGTGTAGTTGATACAACATGTATTATGTGTCATATTTGAGTGGTAGAGTGGTACACACCACCAAACGAACCACTTAATGGGACCAACATCTTAATGGCGTGAAAAAATATCAACTGTCCATACAATTTTAAATATCTAAGTACTCGACGTGGTTCAATTCGATAGTCGCCTTTCTGATGCATGCTGTAGGTCTATAATAATTTCATTTTTGGAATGTTTTGTGACTATTCTGAGCATGGACGGAAAACTAACAAAAACTTTTTGAGTGTCAAACTCAAAGAACCTGAAGCAATTTAAAAAGTATTGCTCTCTCTTTCTACATATCCCTGTCTCCATCTAAATCGCTCTATGATCCTTCAGTGGCGTCATTTCGACGATCTTGGCCGTGATGGGCGTGCTTGGCAGCAGGAGAGGGTTGAACTTGGCAGGTTTGCTGCTAGCACCCACGCGCAGGAGGCCCTTCTTGGCAGCCAGAATCAGTAGCAGGGTTACTGACAGTGTGAATGACAGGATCTGGAATTCAATGGTGAGATGTATTAGCTCAGAGGGTCAACCAGAGGGTAATCTTATGGGCTACGGGAGTGTTCGAAAGAGATACCGTTTCCCCGGAACACAAAGGACGATGAAGGAACATGGATGGGTCAGTAAAAGTCTGACACTCCTTCCTGCTCCGCTCAGAGTGGGAGAAGTCATTTGATGATTTGCCATCCGAAAAAAACAAGGGTCATCTTATGGGCGATCTTTTAGTAGAGCAATAATAACATTGTCTATTACTGTTTTTAGAAGACACTGGAGTTCCTTAGAAAAGGTACCTAACATCTGGCTAGGTTTAGGTACTTACGTTTAGCTCTCGTCTATTGTTATGAAAAAACCATGACAATATATATTATTCATACACATGACTTGCTAAATGTAGTTGAAAAAATTGAATGAATGTGTAAACTTTATCTAACAAGTACGTGCCTAAAATGCAATAATATGTATGTGCTACGTTTTTTCTCAGCAAGTTGCTAAACAGAGCCGTGTAATAAAAAGATATCTCTATATTATGGCCAAGCCTTTTATTAATAAAATGATTATTAAAATCAATGAATGACACTTAATATATACACAAAAGCCTTCAAGGTTTTGAATCCCAAAAACATGATCAAAAATTCCTCATTTTATATTTTACAAATACCACTTTTTCAGTAAATAAAGACATTGAATTGAATTTAAAAGAAACTTACCTACAAGCTAAAATAATTCAGTGCAATTAAATATTTAAAATAAAACTGTATCACTTTGACACATTGGTTGGAACAAGAACGCAACGTGATCAAGTCATCAAATCGAACCTCATTACTATTCACAACCAATAACATCCTTACCAATGTCTTGAAACAAAGATAACCAAAAAATATTTTAAAAAAGAAACACCTTACTTACAGCAGATATCCCGAAAGTGGCAAAAACTTCGTATGACATAAACATTTTGCACTATTACTTGTCAAAACACAGCAAAACTAAATAAAAAACGTAAACATTAGGTGCGCACGCTACTGTGCCCTCACTGCAAACTGACAGACTGAGGTGTGACACACAGAAACACTGTGCACAGGTGTGTCACACACAAGCATGGATAAACCAAAGTACAGACTGCTCACATTCCTTGTCAAGCGAGCAAGAGACGGGCTTACGTGAGCTGCGTGAGAAAAAATGAGACAGAGCACTGGTATTTCCGTCCTTCACTGCGTGCTTTGCATTTTTGAGATAAGCATTTCGTAAATGTTTGATGTTGAATGTTTGTCTCTATCACCTACGTCATAATGATATCTCTCAAATACATAGTCTTCAAATTCAATGAAGGTTTACCCTAAAATGAAGGCACTGTGCTCCACTGTGTCAACAGTTAGAACACTGTGCGTGGCACGTCAAGCATGGAGCGGCAACGTCGCACGCATACGTCATCTGTAACAGCTGCGCACGCGCTCACCTTGCGTTTTTTTTTAATCTGTGTTACAGTTATTTTAGTATTTCCTTTGTTTTAAATTCCCGCCAGTCGCCGCCGCCGCTAATTGAAGTGCTCTACGCGTTATTAAGAGAGAACAAGGAAGAAAAGGATCGGAGGTATATTTTGTTCCATAGAATTTAAGACTCTAACCTCCATGCACTAGAAGCTACTTTAAAACAAATACTTACCCTTGATCATGTCAAAAAAACGATGTCTTGTCTTTACACACATAGCAAAACCTACCTACTGTACTGAAAGTTAAACTACGTTTAATCATAACTACATTTCACAGAAAACAAGAAAATGAGGCTTTGTAACACTCATTAAGTCCCTACTATTTGGAAACGTAGTTTAGTATCTCACTAACGAGGGCCGACTATGGGAAGTTCGTGCGGACTTCCAGCCAACTACATACGGAAGGCGGTACAAGTGGTACAATTCGATACCCCTAGGTACGACGGGTTGTCACACTGGTTATATACATAAAAATATTTAACACAACATTTTTTTTATCTTAATAAATGTATTTTTTTATAAGTATGGGAAGTGTTGCCTAGAATATAGAAACAAAACAAAGTGGGCGACAAGTTATAAAGGTAGCTTAATGCTACCTTTATAACTTGCCGCCATAAAGAATCATTGATTGTCGCACTAAAAATCGCCAATCTTCGATCGCGGTTCGATCTTGTCGATCCAACGACCTATCAAAGAAATTGCACAATCTCAAAACAGCAGGCCTAGCCAAGTTACAAACGTTTCGTATCGATTCTCTTTCTACAATCGTAAACGCCTCGGCGTAAGCGATTGTAGAAAGCGCTAAATTGGTAGCCAAGTTGACACGACTGAGTCGATCGCTCGTTCTCTAATGTCTGTAGAAAATACCTACACTTTAGTATATGGTGAGCGTTCCTACCAAAGAGTTTAGCGATCAACATTGTAGAAACGATAACATTCTATTCTATCATTTTGAACGATGTAAACTTGTCTACGAATTTTCTATTCGTTTGTGTTGATCACGTGATTTAACGTTGAGATGATGTCATTCCCATTCATTTGAATAGTTTTCTACTAGCGTTAACGATTGTAGATTGTCAACTTGGTTAGGGGTGCAAAGCTCATTATTTAGCTTTTGGTAGAGAGAGTCCATAGAGAGTAAAGAAGGGCACCGTGAGGCTTCTGTTTACTATTCTTCGGAAACTAATCTTAAGTATTCGATAAAAGTCTAATGAGCCTGTTGTCTCACAAGAGTAATTAATGTCCATTTTCAAAACCTTTCGAAGCTCACTTAATGGTTTTTAAAATATTAGGGGTTAAAGTATGAAATTGCCGATTGATACTGAAAATATGAAACTTATTTTTTTCTAAGATATAACATATTTATTAAATCAAAATATTTACCCTGCTTGCATTGCATGCCATCTGAACGGAAGTTTTCCATATTTTATTGTCTTATTAGTTTTATTAAACACAGACTAATAATATTTACATTATTTACACACTAACTCTATAAAAAGAAATAAAAATATTTTACAAATATCAAAAAAAAGGTTACAGGGCGTCGAAAAATTCGTCCACATCGCTGTCAACAGGAAAAGTGCCCAGAAGGCTGGCAGCATTGCCACGTTGGATGGCAATGCTGATTCTTTGGCCAAAAAATAAGCCCGCCCTCTGGTCACGTGAAGAGTCGACCAACCGTTTGGCGATTTCCCGAAATACTAGGTGGGCACTCGGACCCCATGGCCCTAGTATTTCAACCCCAAACGGCTCAAACACATAATTACCAATTAAATTATTGTATTTGCGCCGTTTGAGGTTTTCAGCACCTGCAGCAGCCGCCCCAGCGCAGCACACTGTGCTAGGAAGATGGGATGGCGCAAGGGTGTCGACGCAAGTTGCGTCCCACACCAAAGGCCTACCCAACTTCCATGGCATTATGGTCATACCATCTGGTCTCTTACCATCGGCGCGTGCCAAGCCAGTGGGTTCTAATACAGCTGGCACCCCGGCGGTGGCAAGAGCACGACGGATGAGATCATTAATGCTAGCGTGCCGCGCTATCCGACCTGCACTCTTACTGCAAGAAAGGCCATGGTGTCCGAGGCAGTCGACTGCTTCACCACATTGACAGCGATGTGGAGCCCCACAAGGAGCGCCCAAACGCAAACATGTAGCGAGCCGGAAGGTTCTGTCACCTAACATAGTGCCTATATATTAGGTGACGGTAGTGCCTGAAGCCAGAGGCCCGACTCCCATTCACCCACAGCCAGCAGGCGGGCACGCTCAGCAGTATTGGTAGACGTATCAATAAGTTTATTCCGTACCAACCTGCAGAGCGGCTCATCCCACTGTCTCTGGGAAAATGGGTTCTCGGGCCGATCCGTGTCCGGGCAAGTCACTTTCCAGGCGTCTTCTGCGTCGGTCAAGCACGGCACTTCCGAGCTAACCAGGGAGAGAGTTAAAATTTTCCTGGTTAACTTTTCAGTGCTGTGGACAGAAGACAGGAATAAGTAAGCTAACACTAGAAATTTTGCGGACGCCAAGGCCACCAAAACGAATTGGTAGGGTGGCTTGCAACCACGCTCGCTCGTCCAGGGCCACATTAAGAATGGATGTTAATGTGTTGCGAATTATTTGGTCAATTTTGTCCAAAAGTTGTGGTTTCTTCCAAAGAGGAGAACAACGGAGAAAATACATAAAATTTGGACCAAAACAGCAATATCTGATAATGGTGAATGCCGAATGTAAATTAATTTTGGAGAGTCTATCCGAAATATCATTGAAATGTTTAATTTTGTCGTCGATGAAAGATGAAAAACTTTCTTCTAAAATAGGGGAACCTAGGAGGTGCAGGGAACGTTTTTCTAAAATTTTAATTTGTGGGGCTATTGCATTAAATTTATCTATAGTCGACTGTCTGTCGGTAACGTCAGAGAGGTAAATTTCGCACTTTGAGGTGTTAAGGTCAAGGCCAATAGATTTAAATTGATTTTTGAGGAGTTGTAGGTCAGCCAAAACCGTGTCAACATCACCTCCTAGCGTTCCATCATCTAAATACCACACAATGAATTTTGAATTTAGTTGTTGAATTATGGGATGAATAGCCAAACTGAAAATGACAGGCCCGAGAGGGTCACCTTGTTGGCAACCAACTGCAGATTCCAAAACATTGTCCTTGTAAAGTAATTTTAAAGGGTGTCTGTAACATTGCCACAAAAAACCATAAATTTCGGGTAGTACTTTTTTGACTTCAGCCAACAAAGTGTCCCTATTCACAGAGTTGAAGGCATTTTTGACGTCAACCTTGAGGATGACCTCACCTTTCTTTGAGTGTAGAAAAGACGATAAGGCATGTACGGCTGCCTCACAGCCCCCTCTGGAACCAAAACCAAGTTGAAGGGGCTGGAACTTAGTTGCAAGCGTCTCACTGTATAGCTTGCAACATATTTTGGCAGCCAAACGCCTGTAGGTGCAACCGACGGCAATTGGACGAATGCCGCCGTCCTTCTTGCGCAGGGCACACAGGTTAGCCCCATACAAGACATCGACGACGGCATCGTTCACGCCGCCGGAGAGCATTAAGTTGATCAGAACCGCAAGCTCCTTCAAGAGCGACTCACCAGCTTCCCCGGCGCCTGAACTCAACAAATCTTTCAAATGCTGTGGAGTCAGGCCGTCGAGGCCGCCGGCAGAACCATTCCGAAAGGAGCTCATGGCTGCGATCAACTGCAGGGCTGTAATTTTAAAAAAAGGTGAGTCCTGAATGAGGGGGTCGGGGTGGACGGGCGGGTCGGGGAAGGTGAGACCATCCGCAGGCGATGGATGTTTACTCTCCAGGGCTGAAAGAGTATCTGGAGAGTAAGGCGCCACCACATCACTGCTGAACAGTATTCTGGCTGCCCCCCTAATGTCTCCGTCACTTAGCTTGGATTCCACATGATCACAAATGTCTTTCTGTTTATTAAAAAAAGGTAATTTGGAATCAAAAATACAGGCCGAATTGTTGCAATTATCTTTAATTTGGTTTGTTAAAGATTTTTGAGTAGCCAAATTTTTTTGGACATGCAGAATCCTGTACGGGAAGGTGAGTAACTGGTCCCAGGCACGGTGCGAGTTCTCCTGGGTCGCAAGACGGACACATCGCGCTAAACTCAGCGCAACAGAATGTCTCCCGCCCCGGGGAACTCTTTTTAGGACTGGAGTGGAATTTTTGAATTTGGACAATGTTTTCCACAAAGTTAGTTCAAAAGGTGTTGATGTCGGGGATGTGGCTGGGGGGGACAAAGGTACACTATGAGGTTTGTGGACCTTGCCATAGTGTATTTTAAGCCCCCGTTCGCCTTTAAAAAAACGAGCCTGGGAGCAGTGAGGGCATCTTACCAGTTGTACATCCAGTGATGTGGCAGGTTGACTGGCACTAACTATTCCGGCGTCGCTACAACTGGCGCCGAACATAAAATAATTAACTTACCAATATACAATAATTAAAAACACTTAAAAAGAAAACACATAGGTACATTTAAAATTTACAACAAAAAAAAATGTCACTTAGCACTGACGCCACTGACAGAAGCTGCGCCCAGTTGCGCTGACGGCCTGGGGCGCTGCCGCGCCGACCGCGCTGGCATTTGGCCCCAGCAACTGTTGCCGGGAGACGGGCGTCGCGTTGTGTCTTCTTGAAAAGAAAATCCGCACAATAACCCTCCAAAAGCTGATTATGTTTTAGAATACACAATTCTTCTTATTAATTCTTCCTTTCAAAAAAATTTCATGATCATTGGTACCTATGAATTTTAGATATTTCAACGCAGTCAGCACGCCAATCAATTTACGAAGAAAAATTCGTTTGTGGAATGTTTCACACTAATGTACTCGTGTTTTATCAGTGTACTCGTGAGCACAATGAACTTATACAATTTATTATAATAATTATTGCTTCTATTGTCTTATTGATTTGATGCAAATAAGTCAATATTATAGGTAGGGTAATGTTCAACCATGCCGCTAATTCCTGGGTAGTTTGACTCGGATCGGCTTCTACCATCTCCTTCAATTCAGCGTTATTCACCTGTGTGGGCGGTCTACCACGTGGTTCGTTCTTCAAGTCGAAGTTTCCATTAATCGAATGTTGCAATTTTTTTAAAAGAAGAACCTCATAGGTGTCACGTGAAAAAAGTTTCACACCAAAATCTCACACCATGAAGATTTTATGTCAATTCGAAGTGTCTATTACTATACAACGTCAATTTCATACTTTAACCCCTATTACTTTGCCGAAGACAATGTCGAAAACTTTTCGTAAATCCAAAATTCTTTCCATGCACAAGATCCACCAGAATTCACTTCGTAAGAAGAATAGAGTCTCGTTAAACTATTGCGACAGCAGCCTTAACAAGGTTCACGTATTCCGATTCGGTAGAGTTTTGGATATTGGTCCAAAATGAATATCAAACATATTTATGTGAAGTCGGATTTTCAAAATGTATTCTTGTGTGTAAACACTCTTGTAAAAACTCTGATTTTTCGACTAGCTAGGGCGCCGAGGTAAAATATTAAACTTGTAAGTGCGCCGCGAAATGAAAAATTTTGGGAACCCCTGAGCTAGACAGTTGAAATTTTCAAAGATGATGAATTTCTGCTGCCGCTATAAAACAAATACTAAAACAAATAAAATAAATACCTATTTCAGTGGGGCTCCCAAACAACAAACGTGATTTTTTGATAGTGGTACGGAACCCCTCATGCGCGAGTCCAACTCGCACTTGGCCGGTTTTTTAACCGACTTCAAAATTATGTTCGTGTGTACGTATCTTTTTTATGTATATTACCCGATTTATCCCCCATTTGTTGACCGATTCTCAAAATATTTTTTTTCTTGAAAGAGTATTATACTTTTGAAGTGATCCCATTTAAATTTGGTGGAGATCTGATGCTGATCTTCGGAGATATACAATGGAACTCTTAAAAAATAGACGGTAAATCTGTCGTGATTGCTGCAATCGCTTGGATGTTTATTGTTTATACAACATCATGACGTATCATCACGCCTGTATGCTCTGAGGGGGTACGCAGAGAGAACCTCACGTCCCGTCTGCTGCGGGAGACGTGCCGGCGGCCACCGTAGGCGCGGGCCTATGGACGAAGAGCTATGGGCAAGCTCGCCATCCGCCCGTCTCATGACGACAGGCCTTGTCGACGGCGCGTTTGTGTTTCACGCGCACCTCAAAGAGAGTCACCAAAAGGAAGGGATCCGCAAGGGCCGATGCCTGCCGGGGCTGTGGGACTATACGAAAGAGACACCGTGGCCCCGGAACACAAAGGGCGATGAAGGAACATGAATGGGTTTTAATCAGTAAAAGTCTGACACTCTCTCCTGCTCCGCCCAGAGCGGAAGGAGTAATTTGATGATTTCCTAACCGAAAACAAAAGAAAAAAAAAACAGGGCTACGCAGATGTGTACAATACACCCAGATTTCGACAGTTAGGTATGTTTGCGGATAGATGGACAAAGATTTTATAGGCATGTCAGAAGTATTGTGAGGGGAATTTATGAATGTGTGAACCTAAGTTGTATATTTTAATTTTATGTTATTTAAAATCAAAATCAAAGCATTTATTTCTAGGAGGCCAGTTACAGGCACTTTTGAACTGTCGAAACAAAGATGAAAATTAAATGTAGCTACAGTCCCAGTCACAAGACATAAAAACTGTGAAAGTACTGTAGTTGCCCATTGCCTAGCGTAGATCTCTATGGAGAAGAACGGGCAAGAAACTCCATGGACACTCTTTTAAATCAAAATATTGTTACGCAATCTTGGTTACATATTTGATGTTGAGATGGTATATTATGTGATAACAATGTACCAAGATGTGCACGTTAAAAGTGTCCACAGTAAAAACAAAAGAAAAAAATACAATTCAAAAACTAAAATAATTCATTCAAACAAGCCATGGCAACTAAGAGATGACCAGTAACAACTGACAGCGCCCGTTCACGAACATGATGCATGGGTCAGCACCATTCAACTCAACCATTTTGAAGGGAACTAAATGATCCGACACATGCGCCACCATCAGTGAGACATTAGAGTGAGCATGGCATACTCTCAACCGCCAGGGCACATTCAAGTCAAGAAAAGACGTAGGTTTCCAGTGAATGATAGCTTTCTAGTACATAATACTCACACAATATGGGCTATGCGATTATATAATACTAAAGAGATTGAATCTATACAATGCAAAGATAGTTGTAAAATCGTCAGCAGCTCCAACAATACCATTTAATGCTATCAAGTTATGCGCACTGTCCTTGTGAAGCAGGACCAGCATTGAGCCAAGCATTTTTATCAGCGATATAATCGCTCAACTTGTGATATGCATGCTTACATAGTGTGCATTTAATGAATGTTTTAAATTTCGTCTCATTCAGTTCAAGAATACTTTGTGAAATGTTATTTTATAGCATTTCAAACAGTGCCCCATAAAGGATGAGTCTACTTTAGCGAGTCTAAAGCCTGGCTGAACTAGTTGGTCCCTATTTATAGTACTGTAATTATGTCTGTCACCTCTTTTACCAAAAAGGTGCAGATTTTTTCTGACGTACATTATGTTTTCATAGATGTATTGACAATGTACCATCATGATGCCAATATCCTTAAACAGTTCCCTTAGAGAATCGCGCCTACGAAGATTATATATGGCTCTGATGGCCCTTTTTTGCAAAATAATAAATAGAGACACAATATCTGCAGCCCGTCCCCATAGCAAAATGCCATTAGACATTATACTATGAAAGTAACTAAAATAGATCAGTGTAGCGGTATCTACATCAGTATATTGACGGATTTTTCTAATGGCATATGCTGCTGAACTTAACCGTCCCGTAAAAGATGTTAAATGAGAACCCCATTGTAGCCTTGAATCAAGCGTAATCCCCAGGAAAACCGTTTTATCTACGAATTCAAGGTTCTCTTTATTTATTCAATAATATATCACAATCAGTTCTTTTAACATTCGGTAAAGCAAATCTTATGCATTTGGTTTTTTTTTTCATTTAATACCAAATTGTTTGCTGTGAACCAATTTTTGGACCTGAAGTAGGGCATTATTCACGTCATCTAGATTTTGGGCCCGTCTACTTATCTTAAAAATTAGGGAAGTGTCATCAGCAAATAACACCATATTTTGAGGTTGGTTTTCAATAAATAGGGTAGATCATTTAAATATACCAGAAAGAGGAAAGGACCCAATATTGAGCCTTGAGGAACCCTTAATAAGATTTTACGAAACTAAGTGCCCAGTCCGTAATGAAGTTTCAAAAGTAATGTGTCGTGATTTACGTTTATTCTGTAGCGAAATATTATACCTATTTAATTTGCTTGAAGTTATAGGTCTAAATTTAATTTGAACTTTTTGCAATGGGGGTGTATTCCACCTAAAAGTTACAGTATGTCCGCTATGGTCAGACGGCAGACAATTTATTATGGCTTTATCTAAGTAATCACAATTGCAGAAAACATTATCTATACAAGTAGTAGAAGATGGAGTGACCCTAGTAGGTTCTATAAAAGTGTTGGTCAAGTCAAATGACTTAAAATTTATTAACCGACTACTATTTGAACTTTCTTTTAAAATATTGATATTGAAATCACCACAAATAATTGTAGATTTATTACTGGCTGCAAGTTTTGCCAGGACATCTTCCATTATTGATTCAAATATGGAAAAGTTTTGATAGTTTGGGGGCCTGTACACACACACAATTACATGCTTATCTAGCTCAACACAGGACAGTTCGACGCAATGTTCAACCGAGAGACCTACAATGTCATTACGTTGTCTATATTTAAAACATTTTTTTTTTAATATTAGGGAACCTCCACGAAGCATAGTTTTACGTTTTACGGTTAAATTAGCTACCCACTATATAGTTCTGATAAATTGATAAGCATTTGGTAATCCTTTAGCCATTGTTCAGTAAAACAAATAATGTCAAACTTACTATTTTCTAAAAACAATTCAATTTCTAATAATCTGGAAGAAATGCCTTGGATATTTTGGTGGAATAATATCAAGGTGTTCTGCTGAGGCCCTTTTTTACTAACTAATTGAGTGCAAGAAGATACCTTGCTGTTGGTAGGATTAACAATACTGTTAATGGTACCTTCTGTTGTCTCACTTTCTAGTTTAAATTAATATTTGGAGTGAGGCCAGAGACTCCCGTGCCATCCTCAGACAACAAGACCCTATCACTAATAGACCCTAAATGAGAATTTAGGGTCTAAATGAGAATTCTCCACGGTGACACATGGATCCTTCTCAGTACAATGTTTGTAAACATTTATAGCACTACTGCTATATTCATTTAAAGTCACCTGTACATTAGTATTATTACTAATAGTCGCGGTGTTAATAATAGAACTAAACTTAGACATACTATTTTTACGTCGGACCCGTACCTACAAATACGGTAGTAGGTACCTACAAGTGTAGGTAGGTAGTAGTAGGTAGGTAGAACGAGTTTCGAATGATGTAGGTACAAATTCACAAACGACCTATAAAAGAACATCAGGAATTGTCATTGTAATTTCGACCGTACGCCGAGGGCATAAAGTACCTACTTCTTTACTTTGTACAAGTTGTGGAAGTTTCTCGAACGACAATGACCCACTATGGAATTGTCTAGAAGATTCGAGGAAGTCGTGGATCTTTCTCGAACGTCCGGTCGCCATATAAATAGTCGACGTGTTTGCGGGAGCAGACAGTCTGATTTTGGCTACACAACGAAGCGAATCGAAGTGAACTAGAAGTGCGATATCTAAGCGAATAGTGATCAGTAGTGTATTTGTGATTGAGTTATAAGTGTTTTGTAATTAAATAAAGTTATTTGTTGTATAATCGGTAGTAATTAATTTATCCCATACCCAGCTCGTAACAATATTTATGTCTGTGTGATTATTATGAGCTAATAGCCGAGCTATTGTTAAAAACAAAAATCATTTATTTGCATAAATAAGGTACAGAATATATGAAATAGTTCTCTTATTCTGCCTTTAATTTCGGCGTGCAAATATAAGCTAAAGTTAAAGTTACATATTTATTATTAATTTAAATTAATTATATATCACAATCATGCAGTCATTAAGCTGATAATCTCATTAAAATTGTATTACTGAAATAAATAAATGTCAAAAAAAAAAGTAATAATCATAAATGTCAATAATTCAATCATTTCAATAATGGGAGAGATTCGCCACCCAATAAAATAACAAAAATAATTTAAAATGACCGTGCAGTTTATAAAACTTACAATTTATAACCTAAAAGCTCATGTACACTGTATTTTTATTTAAATTAATTTATTGATCATAATCATACAGTCATTAAACAGATAATCCCATTAAAATTGTTTTATAGAATTAAATAAATGTCTATAAAATAATGAAAAACTAATAAGCATAAATGGCAATAATAATAATGTCATTATTGGGAGAGATTCGCCACAATAATTATTTAAAATGACCGTGCAATTAACAAAACTTACAATTAATAATCCAAAAACTCATATACACTGTAAAAGCATTTTTCAATTAAAAACCTCGTCAAATTATTTTTAAATATAGATTTTTTTTTTTCTCATTTGTCACATTTGTCTACATCTAATAGGTAGATACACCTTACCCCGTGTCGACTTAAGTTTACCAACAATAGTGTTGACATCCAGATATATAAGTCTGTCACTATAGTGACCTACTAAAAAATGTACATGGTTATTTAACATGTGTATATAATTGTGTTTTCTATTACCGAAATTTTCAAAAAATGGAAAAGCACACAATAATTTTATCACAATTTAACTTCAACAACTCTGAAACACAGTCAGTGATGTCTTCCTTTTTAATCTTAGTACTATTACCAACACATATAGTAATGGTGGTACTAGGATCACAAACAGTCTTTGTTACTGATGCCATAATCTGTTTGTAGGTTGACCCTGGCATACAATAATTTTAAGTACAATAACTCAGGTTATTACTGATTAATTTCCATAGCCCTCTACCTATACTATTAGAGAACATAACTGAAAGATTAGAACCAAGACTATTAGGTGAGACAAAATTACCTAAGTAATACGACCGTTAAAATAATACCCCTAAGACCCTCATATTGTATTTGGGAAATAGCTAGGCAAATGATTAACTATACATTTTGTTTCCATCAGAACACAGTAGATTGCACTGCCTAGTGTAATCTACTGTGTTCTGGTTTTGAAAAAGTTAGTACTAGTAAAAGTTATAGTAGATTTTACAACAAGTGCACAAAACGAACCATTTAGGCGAGGGCTTATAAACTCTTCTTTTCACTTTGATTGCGAGGAAATAAAACAGTAGTATAAATTGAAGAAATTAATAAACGCACGAAAAAACAAGAGCTGTTACCCGCCGCTTTATTTTTTTGAAATCTAACGACATTGATTGGGCTTGGGCTGCAGACCTATATTAAATTAATACTATTTTAACAGCCTATTAAATTAATTTTGTAATAATAATTTTCTTAAATTAATTAAATAACCTACCGTAGGTACTTGAATTTAAATTTTTATATCTTTTATGTCCTAAAAAACACATAAGGCAAATAAATTAAACAAAATATTATAAAATAACAAATTCTATTCTATGAACTTCTTATTTCGTTTGGCTGCATGGCTCATTTTCTTTGCCTTAATATAGATACATTTATGAGTAGATACGTTAATGCACTTGTGCATAAAATTCGATTTTGTGCAGCCTATATCCTGCACAAACAAGCACTTTCAGAGCACGAGAAGTGAAAAACTAGTTTAAGGCAATTTAAAAAAAAAATAATTTTGTACGACAACGAAACAACGTTAAAATATTGACCAGTACAAACTGCCATAATAAACTGCTCCTCATAGAAAGACTTTAGATGAGGAGCAGTTTGAACATTTATCTTTTTAAAAGAAAAGCAACGAGAGCTGAACCAATCTCCTGAGATTGCTACAACTGTCACAAATTGACAGATAATTGATAGATTAAGGTCCCTTGGTCCACTAACATGATTGATACGACTTGATTGCTATTTGATCCAATAGAAATGTGCTAAATTGTTATATTCTGACATCGGAAGATTTTATTGACCATCGAATTTATTAATCCTTTAAAGGTAAATCATTTACTATTTGATATATGGTGATATCGCGGGTGGGTACTAGCTGGCTAGTAGTTGTATCTCCATAGGTTATTTATAAAAAACAAAGAAAAAGGTAAAGAACACAAGATTGAGAAAGCTGCTGGTCTCGCGACTAAGGGAAGAAAATTGACTAACCTTAGCACCACGGCGGGCAGTCCAGTTCAGGGCCTCGCTCCACGTGCCAGCGCTGCTGCGACCTTGATGCGCTCTTCTCGGTCTTCTTGATGATGAGGACGATGTGAGGATCGTGCACGGCAAGAAACAACCTCAAAGCGGTTTAATCCAAAATTGATGATATATTAAATGGAGCGGCACGGACACGACCACGCGGCGACGGTGTCAGTCGTATCTCCCCTCAGTACAAAACCAAGCAGCGAAAAATCAAAAATATAAAGTAAAAGCGGGTATGAAGAAAACTATACCTAAAATAAAGAAGCGCCAATGCAACGGCGCGAACATGCTCCCGGCTTTAAACCATCGGTTTAAAAAAAAAAAAAAATACACTAAACTATAAGCCGGGGAGCGGAGGAGACGCTATTGCGAAGGTAGAGGGCAGAGGCGGACGGCAGGTCTCGTATAGATCCCTGTCGCCGTCTTGACAAGAGCGACTCTGCTGATCCCATCTTTACCGGGATAGGTTTCAAGAATTATACCTAATGGCCAAGATAGAGGTCCAACGTTATCAGTACTACAACCACGACGCTACCTATCTTGATAGGATCTGAATGAGTGTTCCATTTCCCTCTGGATTGCAGAAGGTGAAGATATTCACGTTTCCATCGTTTTGCGAATGATTGCACCAATTGATCTAACAAAGCGTATCGTTTCTTTAAATTTGTGTTATCACCGGTAGCTTCGCAAGCGGGTAAACTCTTTAGCGGCGTAGACGTCAGGAAATGCGATGGAGTCAATGCGCTTAGCTCAGACGGATCCTCACTAAGGGGCGTGAGCGGACGCGAATTCAAAACGCATTCAATTTGTGTTAAAACAGTTAACATCTCTTCGTAGGTCAGCAATTGAGAACCTATAGTCCTATGTAAATGAGTTTTGAAGCCCTTAACGAATATCTCGTAATGTCCACCGAAATGTGGAGTGCGCGGCGGATTGATTTTCCACGTTATTTTCCGTTCGGCCAACTCGTTAGAGAACGCGGTTCGATACTCTTCAGAATTGACTAAAGCGTAGATGTCCGAAAGAGCGTTCTTCGCACCGACAAAGACAGTTCCTGCGTCAGAGTACATAGTTTGTACAGCACCCCGTCTCGCTAGAAATCGTTTAAACGCTGAGAGAAAGGTACTCGTACTAAGATCGGTAGTCAACTCGACATGAACAGCGCGAGTAACTAAGCACACGAAAATGCATAGATATGACTTAATAGAGCGAACGCCACGTTTACGTTGCGGGATAATACTTATAGGACCCGCGTAATCAACAGCCGTGCGTGTAAAGGCTTTAGCTTCCGTTACGCGGCACGTGGGTAAGTCCCCCATGAAGGGATGCACGGCCTTGGGTTTAGCGCGGAAACAGAAATTGCATTTATGTACGATACGACGTACGACATTACGACAAGACAGTATCCAATAACTCTGCCGCAATATTGACATAAGAGCCACCGGACCAGTATGACAGTTGTGGCGATGATAGTGCGACACGATCAAATCGGTGATACGGTCTTTATGCGGAAGCAGCAACGGATGCCGTTGTTCATTGGTCAAATCAGCGTTACGGAGTCGACCGCCGACTCTCAATAAGCCTTCACTATCATCGATAAAGGGGGAGAGGCGTCTTAACGCGGTGCGACAATTTTTGTTTGCTTTTAATCGTGCGATTTCGTCAGAAAAGTAAAATTCTTGCAACACGGTAATTAACATCCTTTCAGCAAAAATCATATCTGATGCGGTAATCGATTTAGATCGCGGCAGTTTACCCAAGAACTTGTAAACGTAGATAACGGAATGAAGCAGCACCGTCCACTTAGAAACGCGATGCGACAATGCAAGAAGTGGATGCGGGTCTACACATACATCTGCTACAACCGGCAATGAAACCACTTTGGTTTCCGGCAATCGTACATCGATAGCACTAGTTTCGACAGAGGTAACAGGCCACGTATCGACGCTCTGTTGAAGCCATGACGGTCCACTGAACCACATCGGGTGCGACAACAATTGCTTAGGAGATAAACCTCGCGATAAGCAGTCGCTAGGGTTGTCGGTACAGGGAACGTGAAAGAAATGTTCCGCGGGAAGGCAATCTAAAATTTTTGTAACACGCGTAGCGACGAATGTTTTTAAAGTTTGGGGATCTGAATGAATCCAATATAATGCGACCATTGAGTCGGTGAAACAAAATATATTTTCAATTTTGTGACGCGGTTTATAAATGTTCTTAACTCGTTGCACCAGTTTAGACATAAGTAAAATGCCGCAGAGCTCAAGTCTGGCAACCGATATCGTTTTGAGCGGAGCGACTTTAGATTTCGCGCACACCGGATTGACGACCGCTGGGGAATGGGGATCCTGCTGAACTTTGACATATACGGCGGCTCCGTAAGCTCGTTCACTCGCGTCGGAAAATGCAATAATAGTGACGAGGTAATTTCTAAACACCTCAAGATGACGCTTTATCTTTAGGTCCCGTAATGCGGGCAGTTCGCGAAGGTAATTCTCCCAAAGGATCATTACATTCTGGGGCGGCTTGTCATCCCAGTCCAGCTTGAGAACAAAGAGCTTTTGTAAGATTAATTTCGCATAAAGAATAGTCGGCGCGATCAAACCTAAAACATCAAACTGGCGAGCAATAACCGATAAGATGTTGCGCTTGGTACATGGACGGTTGTCAAGAGTGACAGAAAAGGTAAAAACATCTGTAGTGGGAGACCATTCCAGGCCAAGAACCTTTAGACTTTGATTAGGTTCATCGAAATTTACTTTGGAAGAATAGCGGTGAGTATCAGGCAATGACTCGAGTAACTCTGTTGAGTTACTCGACCATTTCATAAGGTTAAAGCCCCCGGCCGTAAACAATCCTAACAGCTCATCCTTGAGCCGCAAGGAGTCCTGGACGGTGGGAACGGAGTAACAAATATCGTCCATGTAACAATTATGTACAACAACATCCGCGGCGCGCGGGTAAGATGCGCGTGCGTCGTCACAAAGTTGTCTTAAAACTCGCATGGCGAGGAAAGGACTACAGCGCAATCCAAAGCAAACGCGGTTAAATTGATAGGTATCAAGCGGTAAAGAACGATCAAAACGGTATAAAAATTTTTGAAACATTCTGTGATCCTCTTTAACCAAAATCTGTAAAAACATCTGATGTATGTCACTGGTAAAAGCCACGGGATATAAGCGGAAGTCAAGTAAAATTAAAAACAAATCGTTTTGTAAATTCTCACCCTGATATAACAAATCATTGAGTGATTTACCCGAGCTAGTTTTGGCGCTGGCGTCCATAACCATTCGCACCTTTGTAGTTACTTTATCTTGCCTAACAACGGCATGATGTGGTATATAAAACCCCGTAGGTAGCGAACCAGCATTATTAAGTAACGAGATATAGCCCTTCGATATGTATTCTTTAATAATAGCGTCATATTCCAATCGCAACTCTGGGGTAGCGGTTAACTTACGCTCCAGGTACATATAACGACGCATAGCAGTTTTGTATGAGTCACCGAGCTCAGAGAGTTCGCGCGCAAAAGGTAACGCCACACTATAACGTCCTGTGTCATCACGTGACACGCTTGAGACAAACAGCTTCTCGCACTCCCTAGACGCGGCGTTCAGCGGGCGGTTGGGCGCTATTTCTTCGAGCTGCCAGAACCTTTCTAGCATATTTGATAACGGAGGCTCATTCTGTACAAACGAGCACAAAGAAACGAACTCAGTAGACGGATTACTAATAGGACAATTTCCTACGATTATGTAACCAAAAATAGTTTCAATACCGGTAGGTAACCCGGGCGGACCGTTTACGCGTCCGGAGAGTAAAATTTCGGCAAACTGCGGTGCACCGATGAGGATGTCAATTTCCCCAGGCGAATGGAAACTACTGTCAGCCAACTGAACGTGGTATAAATAACTGAGCGAAGCGGGCTCGATACGAGCAGAAGGCAAATTATCCGTAATTTTATCAATGACGTAAGAGTCCAGTGTAAGTAAAATATTTTTATTATTCGAAAACAAATCAATGCTGACGGAACCCTTAATCGGATTAGGCGACGAACCGATCCCCTTTACAACAGCGCGCGTTATTCGATTAAAATTTACGTTAAGTTTTGTTAAGCATGTCGCTGCAATAAAATTGTTTTGTGATCCGGAATCAATAAGCGCGCGAGCCTTGTGCAACACACCCGCAGAGTCAGGTATTAAAACTTGAACCGTGCCTAAAAGACAGGTAATATTATTATCACGTCGGTTATTATTTTGCACAGGAGGAGGCGACGACAGGGCTGATAAGGCAGTGGTATGTACCTGCTGCGAGGTAGATGCCGGCGGCGGCGGAGTAACATTATTATGTGCGGGCGCTGCGCCCGCGCCGGGCGCGGGGGGAGTCAGCTGTTGTTTTCTACATAGCAGCGAGTGGTGCTTACAATCGCAATAGCGGCAACGTACTTCCGATTTACAAGCGACGTTGTTATGGGACAAACTGAGGCAGTTCGTGCATCCATTACGAGTTTTGACAAAATTAAATTTATCATCGAGCGGTAATTTATGAAATTTAAAACATATAAACAAGTTGAAATGATTTGCCAATTCGCAAAACGGACAAGATTTATTTTTATCTTTTGTCTGCAACGGCGCGCTAGTACCTATAAAGGAGTGACTGTGGGTTAACTTAGAAACATTTCTGTTTAAGTCGGTACCGACGCGCTTCGTCGTAGTGTTAGCCGAAGTGCGGTCTAATATTTTCGATTGTTCACGCAGAAATGTGATTAAGTCCTCGTAGCTAGGCAAAGCAGTCTCTCGCTTAAACATTTCAAAAGCGCGAGCGGTCTCCGGGTCTATTTTCTTTAAAGCGAGATAAAGAAGAATAAAATCGGACAAGTTGCTAAGTTTTAACGTTTTTAGACTCGACACTGCAGACGCAAAATGTTCTAAAAACGAGTCTAAATTCTTAGTGTTAGCAACGGAAAAAGATTTGAATTCGAACATTTGATCCAAATACGCGGTAGCTAAATAACGTTTATCTTCATATTTCTTGACCAGCGTGGTCCATATCAAAGTATAATTGTCAGCGTTCGGTGTAATTCCCGACACAGTAGCAAGTGCCCGGCCCGATAACTGACCCATCAAATATTGAATACGTTCGTTATTGGTTAGATCGATATTCTCGTGTATAGTAGTCCTAAATGTTTCGTAAAAAGTCGACCAATTTGCGGGTGAACCGGAAAAACTCACTAACTCTAATTTGGGCAAATACAAGTTAGATTTTTTATTACCGTTACTGGAGTATGAAGATAATTTTTCATCTTTGGGCCTATCACGGCTAGCAAATACTTTGTTGGCTTCATATTTACAACGACAGTATAGGTCCTCAAATGTAGACAAACTTTGATAGTTAGGTATGAAATCCGGATCTAACATCAAATTCACCATATTCAAATCATCGACAATTTTTATGAATTCGTCACGCATAGTATCAATGGTGACCATGCTACATAGAAAATTCTCCACCTTACTATCACTAGGGTCCGTAATCATTTCATTTCTTGAGTCATATATTCTCTGAAGCCTAGCATAAACTTCCTCGCGTTTCCCCCTGAGCCTTTTAATGGTTGAATTATGCTTTTCTTCTTCCTTAGAACCCGGGGCCATGATGAGATATTGTTAAAAATATCCAAGTTATAAAATATCCGAAACAGCGATACTGACTGCAACATAGACGACTTCGAGAACAAAAGAACTCACGGAACGGCCGGCGATAACACGTTGTTACCTACGCTTTGTTAATTAGCTTATAACTTTCGACAAAAATGCAACATAAATACGTTTAGGTACTTATTAAAGGGAATGCAATTTATCCGTTTGAAAATGGAACACGAATAAATGATGTAGATAAATTATAGCGGGTATGTAGGTAATTACAGCAGGTAAATTACCTAGAAAAAAAAAAATGTTTATAAACTAAGCGGAAGAATAACTAGTTTTGAAAACTAAGCGGAAAAACAAATAGCGGGATATAGAAAAAAAATGTGATATACGGCTATGAGGCCGAAAAAGAATGTAACGTGCGGCTCGAGGACCAAAAAAAATGATATCGCGGGTGGGTACTAGCTGGCTAGTAGTTGTATCTCCATAGGTTATTTATAAAAAACAAAGAAAAAGGTAAAGAACACAAGATTGAGAAAGCTGCTGGTCTCGCGACTAAGGGAAGAAAATTGACTAACCTTAGCACCACGGCGGGCAGTCCAGTTCAGGGCCTCGCTCCACGTGCCAGCGCTGCTGCGACCTTGATGCGCTCTTCTCGGTCTTCTTGATGATGAGGACGATGTGAGGATCGTGCACGGCACGAAACAACCTCAAAGCGGTTTAATCCAAAATTGATGATATATTAAATGGAGCGGCACGGACACGACCACGCGGCGACGGTGTCAGTCGTATCTCCCCTCAGTACAAAACCAAGCAGCGAAAAATCAAAAATATAAAGTAAAAGCGGGTATGAAGAAAACTATACCTAAAATAAAGAAGCGCCAATGCAACGGCGCGAACATATGGTATAGGCTTTTATTAACCCATTTTCCAGTTTAATAAATGAAAGAAACACAAAATTAACAAAAATACAAATTTAATTTTAAACAAACAATGGTATCGTAATAACTTAATTCACAAAGCGGCTGCGAAACACTCCAGGGAATCTTGAAACAATAATAACACAGAATCTTTTTAGACGACGCTTTCGGTCATCTTCCATACATACATTCATACATTCTCACTCATGTAGGCTTTTGTGGAGAAGGTAGCAGCAGTAGACCCAGGTACCCTGCCAGCGATGACCTGCCACGTCTCCTCGATGTGAGGGATCTGCGACCTAAGGTTGAGGGGCAACAGTAGGATCAGCAGGAGGAACAGGAGCCGGGTCCACAGTAACAGCAGCAGTGGTAGGAGCAGGAGTGGTAGTGGCGGCGTTGTAGCGCGCCTTGTAGTAGACGCTCGCCAGTCTGGCGCTGGTGGCGATGCCGGGCCAGGTCTCTTCGTTGATCTGGTCCATGTACTGCGGAGGCACCCTGAAGTCGTAGCCGTAGCTCGGCAGCTCCAGGGTGTAGGAGAACGGAAGGCCTATGAACTGGAGGAGAAATTATTATTATTAGGAAGTAGTTGAAGTTTTAGGGGTATAAGAAACAGGGAACTTTGTAAGTTCCTCATACCCCGTTGAAAAGGGAGGATCCACCGACCAGATGCCTGTTGTGTCTGGTTGGCTAATAAATGCCCGACAGTTGTACTTCTGTTTTTCTTTACATCTCGCGGAGTGTTCTAATAGCGATAAGCAAGAATTTGATTTAAGTTCTTAATTAATTGCGTCATACTTGGTGTTACAGTACTTTTTGTATATTTTTACGTTACACGAAGTAAATTTTAAGGCTTAAAGAGTGTCCACACAGTTTCTTGTGCCTGCTCCAACTTCTCCGCAGTCGCATAAATACCGGTCAAACACATAACCCTTCTCTGTGGAGTTAACTCTTTGGGTAAATTGAGCCCAGTAGGTAGTCAAGTTACCAGCAGCGTCAGAGTCATCAATTAGCTCTTCAACAATGAGGTTGTATGAACACTTAGAAAACTCTAGTGAGTCATATCACGGCACTGGCATGAAGTGTCGGACTGGTCGATAATCTGCCATTTTCCAGTTTGTATTCGCTACGATAAATCTACAGGTACAATCAGTTTAGATACTCGTATCTTGACGACAGCTGTAAGATGATGGGTGAGGCCTGATAATCTATTGTTATCGTATTCTTAATAATATTATCAAAGACATGAAACACATGACGACGTTAAGTTTGTTAGACTAATATGTTAATCATAATTTTGAATCTGAACACTTGACGTCATTTTATGATTATTAAGATTAAAAATGTCTGATACGGATATTTGGAAATTATTTTAAATGAGATTATTAATCAAATACATTTTCAGTGGGAATACTGTAAACTACTGTTGGAACGCAAACTAATATTGTAATAATATTGTTATTTTTTAGCCTTTACTGAATACTGGTGCTTTAGGGACCTCGCCCACTACGCGGCCACAACCACGACTTATTCATGCGATAAGTCGAGGTTGTGGCCTTGTATAAAGTTGGTCGGACACCTGATCGTGCGACCAAACTTTTTTCCTGGTCATAGCTTCTGGGGCCAGAAGTCATTGTCGTGGTCACGTAGTGTGCAAGGTCCCTTATTCTGAGCAATGACTCTCTCTCCGCTTTAAGTAAAAATGAGAACATAGTGTTGTTCTTCTGTCTTCACATTATTCACATCTAATATAACAATATGAGCAACTAACCTGTCCATAATCCTGGGCACATCCAGATGTAATGTACATCAAGGTGGCACTGTTCCCCACCAGATAGTAGTTAGCTTGAGCCAGTTTCCTCGCATCGATCACTGCGCCCATGGCTGATCCAACATGGTGCAGCTGAGCACGATTTTCTGGCAGGCTCTCATCCCCGTAACCAAACGTCACGTACTTTCCAAAACTGTGGATGTCCATGAACAACTGGATCCTGTCAAAGTACTCCTCCATAATGTCCTTCACATTCCTGACCTCAACTTCGGAGAATTTGTAGGGTCCAGGGTAAATGTCTGAGCAAGGGTTTGTGCTGACTCCGATGGTAGCCCAGTCCTTGCCAAAGTTCCTGTTGCCGTCTACTCCATAGCAAAACGGGTGGTTGGTAGCATTGAATGATCTTGTTTTGCGCCAAAGACGTGCCTAAAAAAAGTGATAGTTCGACAATTGAATATGTTTGTCCTGGCTACAATACTTTTGCATTTTACCTTTTTTATGATGCAGGAAAAGGTTCCTGAAAAGTCTAGCTCGAAGAGAACCCATATTTTGGTAGTGCTTGCGTCCACCATACCAAAGAGGCAGTGAATAATGCTTACATTAGTATGCGTGAACTCATAGCCGTCAGGATTGAGCAATGGCAAGATGATCCAGTCCACATCGTTCAGCACATCCCTGTCTTCGGCCCTCAGATTCTCAACCAGCCTGTAGATGGAGTAGAGAGCAATTGGAGTCGTCACCCACTCTCGCGCATGGATCATCGTGGTCATCACGTAGATAGGCTTGCTCTCGTCTTCGAAGTTGGTGGTCGAAATCTGAGGACGGTGGAAAAAGGGTGTAGTCTGTAGTGTGTGTGATCTTTCAATTATTTTATTCTCTCATAATATTGTTTTTTTTAAACAACAATATTTTTACTAATGTTATAATCCACCATTTGAAGAGACTGGTGTCTGAATTAGGGTTTACAGATCACCAGCCCCTCCCCCCCCTCGCCAAAACAAAACAATAAAGGTTTAAAGACGATCTTGAGAGAATATCACTCTTGATATCAAGAAGATCACAAAGACACAATCATATTAAAGTTAAAAATAAAAATAAATAGTAAAAAAAAACTAAATTTAAAATGGAGAACTAATGTTTGTGGGTAATTGTATTGTCGTGTATGAATATATCTTTTAGAATATATTTACAGGGTGGAATTTTGTAATGCCACCTGGAGGGAAAGTACTCTTAATACTGAAGATAGAAAATTTTACTCAAAGGAAACATTCCTTTATTTTTGAATAGAAAGCAAACTGCATTCAAAGATTTTCGAAAATTCTCTTCTCCCACACCCGGGAATCGAATTGGCTAAAATCTGAAAAAGTTATACCCTGTACTTTTATTGCATCGATCGTTAGGGTCAATTATAAGGATGAAATCTCTCTAACAAACATGATAAATTAAATGAAAGGAAAACCAGGAAATCTTAAATTAATTTAATTATTTACAAAAAATGGTAAGCTAACTAATTAGTTGCTCGAAATGGGCTCCATTCTCTTGGATACACAAATTTATTCTTTTAACGAATTCATTTCTAGTAACCTTTAATAAAGTGTTGTGGTGAATATTATAAATCGTATTCTGAACTTCAACTCTCAACTCGTTGTCATTCGCATAAGATTTCATGTAAATTTGATTTTTTACATATCCCCACAAAAAATAATCTAATGGGGTGAGATCTGGCGATCTCGCAGGCCATCTGATTGTGCCGTTTGTACCAATCAAGGTATTAAAATGGTTATTAATGTAGGCAGTAGTGATTCACCACAACAGGGGAGCACCATCTTGCTGTAGAATTATTTGATTTCGCTCTTCCTCGGGGAAACCATTTAACTCGTTTCTTAAGAGATCCAGTATTTCAATATACTTGACAGTGTTTAAATGACCTTCGTACACGTGGACTAACCCTACATTATTTCTCATAATTCCGCACCAAACGTTGAAAGAAAATCTTACTTGATTGTTAGTTCCATGAACACGAACAGGATTCACTCGAGACCAATAATGGTAATTGCGGCGATTGTACATGCCATTATTGCTGAAGTTGGTTTCGTCAGACCATACAATGTTACTCAAAAAATTAGGGTTTCGGTCAATTTCTCCAAGCATGTTTTCACAAAATTGTAATCGTCTCTCACGATCCCCAATATGCAATTTTTGCACCAACCGACCTTCACGATAGCATTTATACTTTTACTTTTTCAGCACTTTAAGTACGCGAGTGTGGTTTGTTCTTAATTCATCGGCAGCATCTCTACTTGAAGCCTTCGGAAATGATTCAAAGTATGTTAAAACATCTAGTTCAAAATCGAAATAGTTTTGCTGAATAGTTTGCCGTCTCTTCTTGAAACCACCCGTATTCTTTAAATTTTCTACCATTCTTTTCAATACGAACCGAGTTGGTGCCGGTCGGTCTTGATATCTCTCTCCATACCACCGCAGAGCTAGTAGTAGTAGTAGAGCTAGTTATTTAAAAAATAAGCTTCCATTAAAGCAAAATGTTCTTGATAAGCCATTTTCACCGTGAGACAAAATGTGAAATGAGTTGTAAAAACAATCAAATGTGAATAACAACTGTAACAATCTAATTTTCAAATTATAATCTAACATTCCATATTTAAATTACCTCATACAAACAGCAGCCTGCAGCTACGAGTATGTCGCAAAGGAGTCTGCATTACAAAAGATGGATGTTAGTTAAAGAGCTTTAACTTGACTCATTGAATTTGTAACTTCAAATTTCCTGGTTTTCCTTTCATTTAATTTATCATGTTTGTTAGAGAGATTTCATCCATTGACCCTAACGATCAATGCAATAAAAGTACAGGGTATAAGTTTTTCAGATTTTAGCCGGTTCGATTCCCGGGTGTGGGAGAAGAGAATTTTCGAAAATCTTTGAATGCAGTTTGCTTTCTATTCAAAAATAAAGGAATGTTTCCTTTGAGTAAAATTTTCTATCTGCAGTATTAAGAGTACTTTCCCTCCAGGTGGCATTACAAAATTCCAGCCTGTATACCGGATGACTTTTCTAACACTTTCCAAAAAAAATTGGTATATGTGAACGGAGTACAAGCTTATGGCATACCTAGGTTTTCTTTTCTTTTTCCACAGCTTAGAAAAAAATTGATCTATCATCAAAAAACGCTACAAATTTCAAGTAAACTTTTCATAGTAGAACAAAGAGAAATTTAAAAAAAAAAAAAAAAAAACGAATTTCGAATTAAGTAAGTACTTTTTTTTTCTGAAAAAAAAAAAAAACAATAAAATTCGAAATTCAAATCATACGCGATTGCGTATGATTTGAATTTTGAATTTTATTGAATACTATACACATATTTCTCAAAGCGAAATTACTATTAATAAAAGAATAATGACGATATCTCCATATAAACTATGTAAATATAAAATCTCGTTGCAAACCTTTAAATACTTGATGTTACGTTGTTCGAAACTTTTTTCAGCGTTCACTAGAGTTACCAAGTTAGGATACTGAGCGGCAACTCTGTCCAGGTACGCATCAACCTGTGAAACAATAATAATATTAATTCATAAAAGAATGATAATGACAAGCAGTCACTAAGCGGACACATTGCTCGCAGAACAGAAGGAAGGGTCTCGAGTAGCGACCATGGTACTGGACGGCACAGCGCTGTGAGGCATGCCACCTGGTGAGGAACGCGAGAATCTGTCTGCAAAGAGCACAACGACAGGCTATTTAAATGGCGACACTTGGGGGAGGATTATGCTCAGCAGTGGACGTCGTTTAGCTCTTACGATGAACGACTAAGCATTCAAATATTCAACAGTAATAGGCCGTTTATTGAAGCGTCAAAAGCGTTTTCACTAAAACGGGCTAAAACTAAACCAGTTTCACTATAACAAAATAATAGAAACTCATTCATAATGTATTGGCTACGTGGCATCGGAATCGTATAACAAATTAGTTCGGGATAACCCGCAAAGCTTTTAACGAACAAATTAATATGTAGATAATGTTCAGTTGTGAACTAGCATTTATTTCGTTTTGGGGTTAAATCACGCAAACATCGGATTAGGGGAGTATTAGTGAATTTAGTTCGTTTATGAGTTATCACTGAAATTATGAACATGTTTCTGAAAACAATAATAAATAGGATCTAACTGGGCCACTGAGAGCAATTTAATTCATTAGTGTATATAATCTACATATTTAAACACTTGCACAAATGCACAATGGTTTCGAGTCTGTTATGCACAAACTAAAATTAATTTAGGCTATTGCTATCTTTTACTAAAAGGCAGTGCGAGAAAAGGACGGCTATAGCTATGAACTAAATTAGAGATGTCAACTAGTTTATGCCTTGCGCTTCACCGTGGTTTTAGTCGACATGTTTTTACGTGCAGCCTTTTTTTTTTTTTTTTTTTCGGATGGGAAATCATCAAATCACTTCTCCCGCTCTGGGCGGAGCAGGAGGGAGTGTCAGACTTTTACTGACTAAAACCCATCCATGTTCCTTCATCGCCCTTTGTGTTCCGGGGCCACGGTATCTCTTTCGAATAGTCCCGCAACCCCGGCAGGCATCGGTCCTTGCGGACCCCTTCCTTTTTGCTGACTCTCTTTGAGGCGCGCGTGGAACACGAACGCGCCGTCGGCACGGCCTGTCGTCATGAGACGGACGGACGGCGAGCTAGCCCATAGCCCACCGTCCACAGGCCCGCGCCTACGGTGGCCGGGGGCCACGTGGTGGCCCCCGACGCCCGGGGCGTCTCCCGCGGCGGCCGGGACGCTGTGAGGTTCTCTCCCTCTCACGTTCCGCCACCTCCTTCTCTAGCATTACTGCTTACGTGCACCCTTCATTTGTATGGAAATATTAGTTCCAACTAAATTTGACAGCTCTAAATTACGTCCGTATCTTTCTCGTTTTATTAGAGAGAAAAAGAAGCCTAAATTAAGTTTAGTTTGTGCACAACAGAATCGACACCAATGGCGCATGCTACTCCGTAATAGAATAATTTATGATGTATTATTGTTACAGGCACATTTACATAATGCTGATAGTCTTTTAGCATCGGAACCACTGAAACAGCATGAATCATTCTACAGAGTTGTATCCTCTTACCTCTGAAATAAACAGAAGCTCAATTTTTAACTTTCAACTTAACCATGATGAATTAAGACTCCTATTTGGGATTGGGGTCAAATTGCACCAGTAGGAGGAAAATCTAAAGACGTAGGTATTTGACCTGTACTGTGACAACAGGCTCATAATATTAAGCTGCAGAAAGTAATTTCTACTACTTACTTCAGCGTATCGCGGGTAGTCTTGGAATATCATTCTGTTGGTCCTCGTGGACCTCCACGTGGCCATCTGGCGATCATGCTCCTCGAAGGCTCTACAAAACAAATTGTAAATTATATTAATGTGGTTACTCTCAGCGGATCTTTTAAATATTTCAGGTGCGACCAAAATTGTCATTAGTTATTACTTAGGACAATTTTGGACGCACCTGAAATATTTCCTCCTGATTTACTGAAGATATTATGTTAAAAAAACCTTGTAAACCCTAAAATAAGGAAACATGGCAGCACAGGGACACGGGCCCCACGTTAGGTTAGTTAGGTTCCTTTAAGCCCTGCAGACAGAAATAGGAGCCCCGCGGGCTCCGTCGACTACGCTTTTTAGGCGAATATAAAGTGTTTTGAGGTTAGGTTACATTTATCGGTTTTTCTCAGGACTGGTGCATTATGGAAGTGGAACCAGGGGGCAAGGAGGACCCCACCCCCCCCCCCCCGCTCCACAGCGCGCGAGGTGACCTCCGTCGCATGTATTTGACAATTTGACAGTTTCACTTCGACAGTTTACAATCTGACTGAGCATAGATTACAAAATGACGGGTTTTACAAATATGCCGCTGACATAATTATACATAAGGTCACGTCTTTTACTCAAAGAGGCAGCATACTCGTATACAGAACGCCACCTGCTGGGATCCATACATAATCCTTTTGCGGGTTGTGAGTACTACGTGGCTAAACTTTTTGAAGAACATTACCAACATAATCAGTGTTATATCCTTTTAGGACGAACACTGAACACGACTTTATTGCAAAACAGAGCAGTTCATTGAACCAAGTGCTCTGACAACATCAGAATCATCATCAGAATTTAAAAAGAGTCGTTATTCTTTCAGCATACTGCTCGATGTGCCTCTGGTTTCAGAGGTGCATCGATAGCTTATGATATTTTTGAAAATAATATTTTATTATTTAAGAATAATATAGAAATTAAGTTGCAATGGGTTCCAGCTCACATTGAACTACGTGGTAATGAGGAGGCTGACCGATTGTCTAAATTAGCAGCAGCAGAGCGTACAACAATTGACTACTTACCGGATTATTGGGAATACATATCTAAATATAATGAAATTTGTTATAAATCCTGGAAACAACACTTTGATAGTAGAAGCCAGCAAAACGGTATATGGTAAAGGAGCATACGAGGCGAGCCTCCTCAGGTGCCTTAGTTCAATGTCGATCAAGATATTATGTTAAATTAATTTTACCATCAGCGAAGTTTGCATTCCTTATGAAAAAACTGATTCACCGAATGGCATCAGATTGAATACGTGCAGCATTTGCTGATGGAATGTTTTCGCAACAGGTGCGAGAGGGAGTCAGTTTTGAGAGAATTTTTGTTTTTAACCACTCAAAATTAGAAACTGTTAACGAATTTACCTTACTCGGACTAGTTAAAGACACTCACATAAACTGGAAATCACATATAGAGAAAACTCACTCAAGAATTTCTAAATTCTCTTACGCCCAGTGGCGTGCAGCGGTATTCCACGAAGGGTAGGCCACGAAATAATGATAGCAAAAAAAATTTCGTCTGCGCCATCTTGATTTTCGAAAACGACACCCATGAAGAAAAAACCGAAAATTTTCGTCGGCGCCATTTCGGATTTTTATTTTGACCTCATTTTCATTATCAGCGACCCCAAAAACCACGATAATGACACCCATGAAGAAAAAACTGAAAATTTTCGTCGGCGTCATTTTGGATTTTCATTTTGACCTCATTTTCATTATAACTAACTCAAACACCACGAAAACGACACCCATGAAAAAGAACATAATATCAATAATATTATTAATTATTATAATAATAATAATACGCGCCAATAACCCCCAGGAATCATTATTTTAATCAACATACACCTAGCACTGGCCTGCAAAATGCAAAAAACCTAAGGAAATTTAAATTACGCGGGCTAAAGAACATTCACCTTGAATCCTGGCCTTGTGTTGTAGCAGCCAATCATAGCCCAGCTACACTCGCAGGAGTTACCGCCCAAAAATGGCTGCAATCTATACATGTGTGCAGTTCATACACACGAAAATATGCACCAATTTGCCGCTGTGTGCGTAAATTTATCAATGGGTTGAAGGCCAGCAGACTATTTGCCTATAAGATGCGTCCGGCGGGCGAAAAATTGCTCTAAGTATTCGAACAGGAGTTTGAACTTTTTTTAATATTTTGTACAAAGTGTTATTTTATTACATAGTTCATTAGTTATAATAATTGCCCCAGTTGGTAGGGTAGGCTTTGTCTAATTGCCTCTTCGTAGCGCACGCCCATGCTTACGCCCTCCGTGAAATAAAAAAGACCACCAATCTACAAACAGCTCTCTCCACCTCTTATGCTTATGCCTATGCATGGCTTAGCTATGGTGTCACTCTTTGGGGAAACAGCACAGGTGCACAAACACTTTTCACCCTACTAAAGGAATTGGTCAGAATCCTAGTAAACATTGAGCAAACAGATAGTTGGAAGCCTTTCTTTCGAAAACACAATATTTTAACCCTTCCCTGTATTTATATTGTAGAAAAATGAAAATTTGTGCGGAAACACCAAGAACTTTATTCAAAACGAGAAGACATACAGACACGCTATCTACTCAGACACCGATCTAGACTAAACTTACCAAGTTCTCGATTAAAAATGCACTCAAAAAGTCCCTACGTAATGTCCATTAAAATATATAATAAACTACCCTTACTATTAAAAAAAGAAGAAAAAATTAATAGATTAAAAAAAAAAACTACTACTCGTTAAATGAATAACTAAGTGATAGACTTATAAAGTCATAACTAGTCTTAAGTATTTCGAGACTTAAAATTTTGTTTGATTTACTAACTCATAAACCTCTCAATTAATACCTGTTCATATTTTATACCATTGATTTATTTATTTAATGCTATTAATTAATATTTTATAATTAAATATTATGAATAATTAATAATTACGCCTATCTAATAATAATTTTATACTATTAATTTATAATTTATGCTAATAATTATATGTTTTATGCTAATAAATGAGCTGCTATTATAATTATACATTAGACATACATAACTTATAATAATTTTATACTAATAATTAATTTATCCCAGAAAGTACCCAAGAAATAATTATAATGTTACTTGTTGTGAATTTATAAATGCTTCCATTCATTCCTCTCTCCTAACTTACATTGCTGTGCCCGACAGGGTCCATGTGATCTAATTATAAGTTTTTACCACCTAAGTACCTACATGTAGAATGCAATAAAGTATTGAGTATAGACTTAAATGGGCTTAACGTAGGATTAATACAATCAATTCTATCCCAACCGACTTCAGAAGGTGCCAAAAAGTTATGTCATTTAATAACAGTCCTTCATCGGTGACTGCTGTCTTAACCCCAAGTGTTTTATATAATATTGTTTAACTGGTCCAGTTTATGTGTTATTTATATGGTTTAATGTAACAATGGTAAAAGGTACGATTGGGTTGACATATCTGTTTAGATAAAAACCCCAAAACAAATAAACAGAAAAAAAAAACAATCGAAGACCTAACAGAAAGAGATCTAAGACTTACTCAGCAACATCTTCCAAATGTACAGTGTTATCTACTCCATGAACATGCAAGGCCATAAGGAACTCCGCCTTCTTCTCCGGCTTGACCATTATCTGTGCTTCCCTGATGCCGGCCACGCCGTGCTGCCAGATGTCCAGGTCCAGTTGGTCTTCCAGCTCATGTAGTAACTTCTGGTCAGATTTGTCGCGGACTTGGACATTGTAGACTAAATATCTGTGGAAGTAGCAGAGGTTATATTGGTGAGCAGTGTTTAATGCTAACGTACACGACACGACACGGCACGACACGTCAAAAATCATTTATAAAAATTATTAAAAGATCTGATACTCGTATCAACAACCTTTAAAAAGGCCTCGTTACCATTATAGCCACAACGAGTGTCCAGTGCTTCTCACAGCTAGCGGATTTACGTAACCAACCCTTGCTGCCATAATCAGTTTAAAACCTTCCCACTGCTGGGACCTTCTTACTGCAGTTTGGTAGATCACCATGTCATTGAATTGTTCTAAGAAATTACGATTTTCCGTGAATATTTTACCTACACCGGATTTAATTAAATAAATTGCACAAACGCCTGCTTGGGATATTTGGTTTGAACCTACTATGCCACTAGAACTTCTAATAAGAAAAATCCAGGACCATCTTACCTGGAGTACATGTCATGTTTCCCTGCCTCCACCAGGCCCACCACAGCCGCACACAGAAGTATCAAGTGCTTCGTCTCCATCACCACGGACGACTGACTTCCTACCATAAACTTGTTGTTGTTATCCAATTAGTTATCAGTATCTTAATCCCTTGCGTTTATCTTGATATTGTGGAATAACCTTGATAAAATTGTGGTTACCGCGTGTGATTTCGGAAATCGATTATGATTTAAATTCTAATATCAATTATGTTAGAATTTAAAACACAATTCCACGAAATCACCATAAATGAAAACAGAATGGGGGCAAGAATAAAGTTTCACATTCGTAAAAAATAAAAACTTTATTTTGTGAAGTGAAAGCGCGGTCTGGGAATCTAGACCCTACGCATTTTTCTTTAGGATGAAGTCTTTCGGTGCCATTTTAGACTCAGAATGATGTGGTTGTCCATCTCTATACAGGGTGAAACAACCTCATCACGAAGCCGTCAACCAAGCGTCCTGTACATCAAACTAAGTAACTTTACGTACCTAACCTAAAACATTTGCTGGGTAGAACTCAATGTAACGCAACTCAAAACATTGTGCTGACGAATGGAATGAATAGTACGGGGGTCGTGGAGGTGTTTATAGTAAAAATATGACATTAAAAACTTGTATTTAAAAAAAAACTTGTCAAAAGTTAGCACTTTGACCCCCAATATCTCCGTAACTAGAAGGTTCCCAGGTATAGTGTAGAACAAAAAAATGATCGCAATGACGACGAGAATAAGTACCTTTCGGTTTCGTTAAGAGGTATTTCACACCCTTTATAATACTAGCTGTTGCCCGCGGCTTTGCCCGCGTGAAATTTCCGTCCCTTTCTTAGTCCCTTTCTCAGTGCACCTCTAGATCACATAAGCAACCTACTTGCCAAATTTGGAATCTGTAGATCCAGCGGTTTGGGCTGTGCGTTAATATGTCAGTCATTCAGTAAGTTTGCCAGTTTCTTCTTCTAAAATAGAAGTAGCCTAAGTTACTCCTTATTACATCAGCTATCTGCCAGTGAAAGTCCCGTTAAAATCGGTCTAGGCGTTCCAGAGATTAGCCGGAACAAAAAGACAGACAGACAAAAATTGTAGAAAATATTATTTTGGTATTTATTCCCTATACACGTTCTTAAGCATGTAGTAAAAAGCGGTTATTTTTACATTACAAACAGTTATTTCAATTTTATTCATTTGTATAGAATAGAAGATATAATACTTTTCTCTCAACATCCTCCTCTATGATAAAGTGACGCTAATAAATAGCAATTTCCACTTTGGTGCGTTCATAAAATCAACCTCGGTCATACCTAACACTCTACTATTCATTGCGGCTGAAAGTTCACGCGTACAAAATTCAAATAATCATATTCATTTAAGAGGCTCATTGGTATTAATCTCCGGTCTTCAGAGGCTTCAATTTATCAAATTCAAAGCGTTCGTCCAAACACAAAGTGCTCTCACATTAATGGCATTTGTAAACTAAACTCCAGTTTAATTCTCTTAGCTTCCGAGATTCCTAACTTAGTTAAAAACCTTTTGGGCCTTCAAGATATTTTAGTATTAAATACTAAATTATAATTATTTTAGGCAAGTTCCAAAGTTATTCAGCGAGCGGATTTTGTATTAGGCTGAGATTTATAACTGCTGAAATTCTGGAGATTTGTGTAAAAAAGGTTGGACCGGGAAAATTACGTTTTTTTTTTTGCCCGAATTCCAGTTCAGCTTTAGGATTACGCGATGCAGATAAAAAGGTTCGTTTGTTGGTGGGAGTGTAAATAGCTCTTAATGGGTATATTTTGTTTGTTACATAATTATTTTGCGAAATTTAGAACGCTGAGAGGCTATTTGACAGGCAGTGGTCACCAAACCAGTTTTTGGATAAATCTAATACCAATATTGTTAGTACTATTGGTCGGCCAACATTTCTTCTACCGTCTCTCTGTAAACACAAAGTCTTAGTGAGGCCTCAACTCCACCTGTCGTTACCACGTCTTGCAAAGTGTCCAACCCGCCGCCATTACAGAGTCGTGGGTGGACCAAAATTTAACAAAAATTTAGTCGATTGAAAAAGAAATGTGTTTCTTGACCAGGTGCCAATCTTAGTAACTGCAGATAGAACCACTAAACTTCACTTAACATCTTCTAAAACACAGCACATCTCCTGACCTGCCACCGCACACCCATCCATCATTATCAGCAACTTAACACAGGATCCATTAATTAAGGCCCGTTCACATCGGTCGTTAGTTCAAAATTCTCATTACACCGCCCGCTCTCTCGCACTTTGATTGATTTGATTTTGCCGAGGTGTTCTAACTTTTTAATGGATTTTAATTGCGAAGGTCAAATTGGTTATGATTGAGGATGTGTTTTTTGTCTGTTGCGAGCGAATTCCGTTACACAAACTAATATGTATGTAAAATCAGACAAGGGCGTTGACAAAGTTCTCCATAATAACGATTT
Source organism: Xestia sexstrigata (assembly GCA_941918905.2). Taxonomy (NCBI): domain Eukaryota; kingdom Metazoa; phylum Arthropoda; class Insecta; order Lepidoptera; family Noctuidae; genus Xestia; species Xestia sexstrigata. The sequence continues at coordinate 19,130,697 of OW799221.2, read as the reverse complement.
TGGAGAACTCAAGTAATATATTGTTTTGATGTAAGTTACCTGAAAGCTTTGAAAAGTTTCGACGCGGGCAAAGTTACAAAAATGTTTCCCGTTTTTGGCTGCGTAATCGTACAAATATTTTGTGTCAAAATTTGCAATCCTACTCTGTCAAAGCCTCATTTTTAAGACTATTGATTTGATAGTTCATAGTTAGTACTGAATAGTCAAGATATAACTTGACTGGAACTGGACTTGTTACATCTTGACTATTCGACTTAGTTATTCTCATAGTATATTCATCTCATTTTTGGCAGAAGAATAATAATAAATCTTTATTATTATTCTTCTGCCAAAAATGGATGTAAAAAGACCCTCCACACAATACCGACAGGCACTTTTTCTCTCCGTCATTGCAATATTTTATTTGTGAACCTTCTAGTTATGGAGATATTGGTGATGAAAGTTTCAATTTTTACACAAGATTTTTTTTCAATTCAAGTTTTTAATGTCATTACTTTACTTAGAGCAGCGGTGGCCCAGTGGTGGCGGCCCCGACTTACGAACAGTAAGTCGTGGGTTCAAACCCAGACAGGCGCATTACATTGTGTAATTTATTTCATCACCACTGCTCCCAAAACGGTGAAGGAAAACATCGTGAGGAAACCGGCATGTCTTAGAACCAAAAATTCGAAGACATATTGTGACATCTACCAAACCGCACTGGGCTCGCGTGGTGGATTATAGCCCATTCCCTCTCATTGAGAGGAGGCCGTGTCCCAGCAGTGGGAACATTATAGATGATGATGACTTTACTTTAGATACCTCCATGGCCCCTGTACTGTGCATTTCCCAGCAATAATTTTTGCGTAGGGTTACTTAGTAAACCAAGTAACCAAAGTGTTTGCTGGGAAACGACTTTTTTTTGTGATAATCACGTTTACGGTGGGACTCAATGTAACTTACTCAAAACATTATGCTGATGGATGGATTGAATAGTGTGGGGGTTGTGGAGGTGTTAAAGTAAAGTTCTTACAATAAACATATGTATTTAAAAAAAAAACTCGTAAAAAAGTTGGAACTTTGACCCCCCATATCTCCGTAACTAGGTTTCCAGGTATGGTCTAGAACAAAAAAGAATTATCTTAAGAGTCTTTTTACACCCTTTATAAAATTGATAAAAAACATAAAAAGCTCTTATAAACCATACCATAATTACCGGTTGCACAACGTAAACACGCACAACCAAAAAGCCTTTGATGCCATTACGCAATAAATGCTGGAAACAGCACTGGCGATGAAGTGACACCAATTATTCGAGTTATTCGAACATTATGCCAGTTATTCGAAACGCCTGCAAGTAATTATGCCTGCGAGTGACCGGGCACCACTTCATTACAGTTAATTTATTTTCGCTTTTAATGTTTTATTTGCTTTAATCATGTTCTTTTACACTTGGGTAAGTAGATCGGTTGAAATTTGACAAAGTTGATTTTATTACATGTTTTACATGAAAAAGATTTATCCAAATAAACGTTTTGTGGAATTTTTCAATCATCTGTGTGGGAGATTTATATCTGAAAACATGTACAGTCATCGTAAAAATATTTGAAAACTTATTAACTTGCTTATTTTGTACAGATTTAGTCTGTACCTGTGTTGATTGGTCGCTACACAATCAACACCAATGTTTACCACTCCAAGCAATACTCCTGTCAGTTTATTCACATTATTTTTCAGCACATAACTAATTCTAACATAAAACTAACTTTGCTTTCAACAAAGTGTAAAGTTTCGCGTCAATTATCTGCCAACGCTGACATTTTATGAACAGCGTGCCTCAACTTTGGCAGTCACTGTTTTGAGCATACACGTTACTATGGATGAACACTCTAAAAGGCCAAGTTACTGATACTTTTAAGACGACACATGATGTAAAGATGACCAAATTAAGTAAGGTTGTTGACATTATATATAGATAATTCCTACCTACGATTAGGACATCAGGCACATGTGCCGTCGCCGATGAGGAAACGCCTTGCTGTCGACTACTTTTTTCGAGATAAGTACAAAAAATCGTAGGTCTTTTGTAAACAAAAGAGACATAATCGTTGATCGTTGGTTGTCCACATTGCACATTGCGGCAACCAAACTCGTTTGTCGCAGTGACAAGAGCTATCAAAGAGAGTCGCTCAGCGATGCCCATCGCCGTCACCTACTCGCTCATGACCCAGCAACAAACTCGCACACACTCGCTCGCCAATTGATTTCTAGTTGCTAGCTCTATTTTGTTATCGGTAATAGTCTGCGGCGGCACAGATGCCTAAATAATACTAGTTATGGCTGAATTTGAATAATCCTTTACATTTATTATCTTATCACGAAATTATTTGTTTTAATGACGACAGTGTGACTGCATTTGACATTCATGTTTGTTATCCCACGCTTTGATACGCGAGAATTTGAATTGCGGGCTTTCACATTCAAAGAAAATAAAACGTTCCAAACAAACAAATGAAATATTTCCACGAAAATACGGTTAAAAAAAGCCTTGATCTCCCATTACAAAGGTATTCGAAACCACACATTTCAATATAAAACGCTATAAAAATAAAAACAAATTAAATTCAGACTTCGCAAAACACAGATTCGTTATTATGAAATTAATAAGGCCTGATTTAAACTGGGCGGTAAGACCGCGCGTCTCGACCGCAACAAAAAATGGCCGCTGTGTAAAGGTACACGTACAGTACTCGTACATAGTGGACGCAGAGTCGGGCCAGCAGTTTTATTTATTTAAAAGCCAAAGTTCACCTGGCTCTCAGCGAGATAGCCTTTGTGTAATTTGTCTTGCAAATTGCGGGTAGTCGGAATAAAGTGAACAAAGTTATGCTGAAATGTATTGTGGAGTGGTTTTATGGGTTTACTACATGTAGATTCGAGTAGATTGTCGGTTAGCTTATTGTGTTCGGGGAGTACATGTTTGGTTCAGAAGCAAACAATAAAGGGTGGAATTTATTTTGTGATGGAGCAGGAACCTTCACCGTTGTAGGAAAACGACTTTAGGAGACTATCTATCTATCTATGTTTTTGGGAAATTCTAAGTACTTATATTATCAACTTCATGATAAATGTATTATTCAAATACAAGGATTTTTTAACAAGTTCTTAGTTCAGAATTTAGCCAAGCGCCAAAAAGATTTTCTGGAGTCTTATTTACATTTTATATTAATAGGCATAGCAGCGGTCTTCGTAGTTCAAAATATGAAGTAGCGATGTTTTATCAATTAATCTAACAAACTATTTGATTTGAAATTACAAAGTGCTTTTAAAAACTTTTCATAGAAATTCAAAACCCCAAAATCAACTTTTTTCACGAAAGCTATCCATCGATTGGTTTCAAATTAAAACATCTATCATAACAATAGTAATCCTTTTGGACTTGAAATATTAAAGTAAAGATATCAAATACGAGGCGTAATTTAAATAACTGAAAACCTCTTGAGTCGGTATAAAAACTTTCACCGAAGTAAATAAAAGAGAATTTTACAAAGAGACAATAACTAAATAATAATAGTTTTAATAATAATAGTTCTTTAATTCTCCTTACTAAATTCATGAGTTGCAGGATTTTTTTTTGTAGAAAATATTATTTATACTAATTTCCCCCTTGCTCGGTAGGAAAGCACGAAGGCCTTAATAATAATCAAGATTTATTTGACAGCTACCAGATCATAAGTGTCTACTTGATGTTTCTCAAAGCCTCATACGGACAGAATTAAAATAATTGTTTCTTGTGATTTTCCTATAAAATTAAGGTAAATAAGCTCTTTTTGAAATATTATTTCAAGCACCTTGCCAAAAATAATTTTATAAATAAAGGTAGAATATAGTTGATTATCTAGCCCAATGATTCCTAACCTTTCTTGGACCAGGGACCACTTTGGTGTCTTTATTGTTAGCGGGGGCCATAAGGTCCTAGACAAACATAGACACATGGACATCGACAAGATTATGTCTTGGGGGGTGAATCTTTTACTCACATAATGCAAAAATCGGAAAATGAGATGAAAACCTTTAGAATACAAAAGCGATCAAAGTCAGCTCGACAAATTTAGCAATCATTAAAATTGAAATAGGCATAATAAGTTAGTGGATTCTCAAAAAAAATTAGCACCTGATAAGTTCAATGAGGTTGGGTTGAGCTTGCATCTTCTGTGCAAGCTAAAAAGTACGAATAACATTTTAACTTTTCGCGGATCATATTCGAGGCTCCTGCGGACCACCGGTGATCCGCTGACCAATAGGTTGGGAACCACTGATATAGTTTTGACTTCAAACTCTCTACTTTACTTTTGTTTCCTACAAAAAACAAAGAGAATGTTGATAGAATAAAAGCCCGTCGATCGAAAAAACAAATCAGAAACAATTCTGAGGACAACTGGGAACACACAAATCGCCGAATTCCAATCAAGACTAAACGCCGACGAGCATTACGTGGCGAGTTACTGCACGCATCCAACTTATCTTACAGTCAGGGGCAACCCTACCGAGCCATTGTCCGGTCAGGGCTGTCCGTAGTTCCTACGGCTACCCCTTGATTATTTTGTAGTGTTCGTCCCTTCCGCCCCGCACCGCCCAGCCCGGCTAAATATCACACAAGATACAAAGGGGTAAAGATACAACCTTTCTCTTCGATATTCTTATTTTGTTATAAAACTTCAATTTTATTTGCGGGGTGACCCTATTTGGTGCCGAAAGTCCGCATAAGTTTTTTTTGTACACAATGTTTGGTGATATTTATTTTGTATTCGAAAAATGTAACAAAAATGGTTGTGTATTTTTTTTAATAACATTTTGTGCCTTTTGTTTGTTTTGGTAATAATATGAATTCCATTAAGAAATATATTTTTGTCAAAATGTGATTGTTTCAGTCACTATTTAGGTATTATTGACGTGCTTTTGTTTAAATGTAATATTGTTAACTTTAAAGTATACCATACATGATAATATGGTTTGTAATAATTTTAATGCAAGTTTTTACCTCTTCTGTTTTTTCCAGGAAATTTGCTCATTTAGTTTTATTTCATCTTCTTTTGAGCGTGTCAATGGCAATTTTGACTGAATTAGCCCAAAACTATGAGTTTGGCGCTGTCACTAACGTCGATCAATTTCTGTAGTGTGCAGGTATTAGAGCAGCAGGCATGAATTTGACTTCATTACACTGAACGGAACACCTGTTAAAATGCGTGCCAGTATTATTCACTCCTAAATGTGAGATAACTTTCTACTACCAAACATAATCCTATCCCCGAAAATACCCAGAAACTCAATTCACTATACCATTGTCCCAACGACTTTAAAAGCAGAATAACTCGTCGCCATTAAAGACAGCTAAAGAGAAAATATCGGAAAGTTGCCATCAACAAAATTCACAATGTTGAGTATACAAAGAGTTGCCTCAAACAAAATATCCGTTTCATGACTCAGTGGGCCGCGTCTGAACATTACTCGATTGGATGCCGTGCAAGGTTTAAGCGATAGCGTTTCGATAAATAGTGGGTATTTAGTCGACTATGAGGCCTTTTGGATTGGCCGTGACTGGAAAGTGGTTTCTACTTGCTTTTACTTTGAAAGACTTAAAAAAACTCTTTTAGTCTCGCTCTTCAATTGATTAATTATTGGACATAATCAAATAAATTTTAATAATCAATGAGCACTACATTACTACTAACTACACACACACACTACACTACACACACACACACACACACCCACACACACTACACTACACTACACTACACTATTATTACTATTGTCAGTCATCAGGAACCAAAATGGAATATAAAAACAATTTACTTGAAAGACGAAGTAACTTGGACCAACACCTAAATAAAACAATTGAATGTAAGTAGACTCGTGAATTCGTGATTTTTGGTAAACCGAATATCGTCTAGAACTGTCTGAACCTCCTCCAATTGAATTGGTTCAAACAAAAACCGCTTAGATAAGATGACTGGATCAGATACATCGCGATTGTTTGGTGAAAACGTCCTATTTTCCAAACTAACGCCTATGCCATGGAAAATGCGGTAACGGGCGCGTTTCTTCCTTACAAAATACTATTAAGTCGAAAAGCACCATTGCGACCTCATTTTATACCTGTTACGTACGCTTTCTATGTAGCCTAAGTTTTAGAAAAAGATGATCACAAAACTAAGCAGTCGTCTTCTAGCCATTTGTTCTCAATCAATTAGGTACCGTTCGCAGTGTTCAAGACATAATAAATTAGCCTTTGACAGCGAAATAAATGAAACTACGAAGCTGAGGAGTCAAATAGAGTGGAGTAATGGACGCCTGTTAGTCAGGAAGTGACAACAGGTTTGCCTAAAGGTAAAAACTTTGGGAGACACATTTTTGCTATGAGTGTTTATTTATGTTTGCGAGTCACTTGTGAGAATATTTCATAAATCAAGCTGGATTATAATCTTATAGGGTAGACGGCAGGGCCAAATATCCAGTTGGAACAAAAAAGGCAATCCTAAAAATATGCTAGTATTTTGCCCTGTTTACCCTTATTTACCCTTGTCACATTTAAAAGAGTATTTTTTACAATATTTTTATGAACCTACGGGTATGTTGTTTTCAACATCATAACGACTTGGAATGACACACCCCACTGTCTGTATTCTCTCACGATAGTCATCATTGCCAGAATGATTATTCAAAAACGCTACCACGCCTGACTTACGCCAGTCAAATCGTTTCGTTTAACTTCAAACTTGAGCGAAAGTCGACAATTTTGCGATCGAAATATTTGACCCTTCCTCGTCGAAGCTGCTTTAAAGAAGCGAGCCTCTACCATTGATTGCTGTATTGTTCCAAACTGCTCAAAAGGATAAGTTTTTAAAAAGTCTGCGGGTGAAGCTCAGTGGATTGTGATCGAACGCGTTTTTAATTACGATTTGAAAAGATATTTTTCTCTGCAATTTTCAAAAGAGGGAGTAAATTCGTCGTTTAGCAGCTGTACCTACTTACGTAATAACGTATAATTAGCGTATGAAGTTACCGTGACACAGGGCTCCTCACTGTGAGAGGGAACGGGTCCTCCAACACAGGGGCCTCATACAGGGGCTTCACTTTAACCTGTACCTACATGTTCACTAGCTTACCAAACGCACTGTTAATCTCAATTTATTGTCAACAGCAAACAGAAAGATATTACTCATCTTTTTCACACCTCATAACCGGCTGTCCTGACACAGTCGGCTAGAGAAAGGGTCATCCTTTCCCACCACTCGGCCAGCCACAATCACAGCTACCCACAAACTATAACTCAAACAGCCTATAAACAGTCCCCAAAATCATTTAACCTATAGCTGCCATATCTGACCGCACCCCATAACGGGTCAAAACGGGTCAATTGACCCTCTCAAACGGACTATCTTGACCTTAACGTTTTCACCAAAGTTTGCGATGGTATACATAGTTGTAGGGCTACATGACTGTAATTGTAATTTAGGAGGTCGTGTTGTTGTAGACATCAACCACATTGATAATCGTAAATTGTTTGAAGTTCAATGATTGAATTACTTGGAGAATGTTTGAGAGACGAAGTTCAAGATCTCGGTAAGAGTTTTACTCGTATTGTGAAAATCCTGATTTTTATCAAAAAGTAACTAGATTTTTAGCTTAAACTTCTTTATTTCACGTACACGTATGGTGAAAGCAATTTCTATACATAACATCAAAGTCAACCATCACATCATCATCATCATGTGAGATGATGATGCATGCCCGATAGGATTTAGGCACATTTTGCCATTCTCCTTCCATTTATCTGAAAGAGCAAAATAAAATCTCATTGTGTTAATGCTAACACTAGACCTCTGCTCGAGTTCGCCTTAGCAATAAATTCTTGAAAATAAATCTTAGATTGGGTTAATGTTTGAGTAAAATTATCTCTATTCAGTGAACTTACGTGTAATTACCAATTCAGATGATTGCGATATAAAAGCCTGCCTACACGAGCATCTATACTGAAGTGGCCAATCGAGGTTCACTGTCTATAAACTTACAAATTTGATAACACAGACTACACGAGCAGAAAAACCTCATTGTGTACTGTCTCGTCAAGCGCGACTGGTAAGTTTGTTTTATTTATTATTAATAAGCGACCCGCCCCGGCTTTGTACGGGTACAATGTAGCTATAAATATATACGTCATACAAACCTTAAATCTTAAATCACTCTATCTATTGCTGAAAACTGCATCTAAATTCGTTGCGTGGTTTTAAAGATCTAAACATACATAGGGGCAGACCGACGCGGCGGGGGACTTTGTTATTTAATAAGTAGTGATAGTGATAAAGATTATTAAAATTACATGTCAGGTTTAGGAAAAGTAAACACAAACTATATTTATATTATAAAAGGAGCATTTCAAAATTATTTGCAAATTATCATCCACTAATAATTGATTGAGAAAATACAATAAAACAATGGAATAATCGTTGTTAACAAACAACAAATAAATTGTAATGAATACTTGCTGAGGTCCCGGGTTCGATTCCCGGCTTAAAGAGATTTCCTGGGCAAATTGTTATTGAGTTTGTCGACCAAGACTTTCACAATAGCAGCCACGGTGTCTGGTTTGATCCCAGTTGATGTCTATAGGCTCGCCACCACATTCGACTTAAAACTTAACTGGCAAAATGTGGGTCAATCTACTATTAGGTAGGTACACCTCTGCTCAACTTTAGGATGACAGGTGATGCTATTAAATGTGACAGACTACACGAGTCGAAAAACTGGTGAATGCAATCAAGTTTGACTGTCTGTAAACCTTTCATTCGTTCTATAGTACGCCCTGCTACGATCTTACATAAGACGACCCATCCACAACAAACATACAGTCAAGCGCATTCATATGTAGGCTCCGGCCCATCTCGTAACTTTCCCATTTCGACAACTAAACAAAATAGCATCACAAAAGTCCCAATTCGTAACTATTTTGATCTTCATACATTGAATCCCATTTGGTAAACATTTTGTTCGGCAAGTACAGTTAGCACTCAGGAGAACTACTAAGAAAAAAAAAAGAACATACTCTGGATCATCCGATAAGAAAAAATACTGTAAACAAAACCTCAATAACCATTCCTCTCTCTCCGCATTCGCCTTGACTGAACTACTTTGGGTCCACAACGAGAGACGTTAACATTCAGCCGCATCTTTCTCGCTATAAATAACAACTACAATAGGAACAAAAGTAACCCGTTCCACAAAAAAACCGTAAAACGCTAGTTTTCTTTGTAAAATATTTAAATTTTTCACATTTCAGACGTCGCCGCTGAGTTATTTGGTCGCTTTGTTCGGTGCTGCCCCCTCCCGCCCCGCGCACAGCACCCCCCGCTCCGGCGATCCGTTTCACGCTAATTTATTGATACAACAGGTTTCCCTGCGGTTTTACTTGGAATAGTTGCTGGATTTTTACGTTTCGAAATGCTTTGCTACGTTTAAAGGCTTTACTCGGTAACAGTGTGTGTAAGTATGGATGATATACAGCAGTCTACGAACGTACACAGCGCACACAATGTGCTTCCAATAAGGTGCAACATTAATGTCCAAAGTACCCAGTAATATTGGGTTTTGGAGGTCAGATAGACAGACGCTCCATGTAAAACACTGGTATTTAGCCACATCAGGTTAAACTTTTAACTGACCTCAATATACACACATCAAAAGTATCTAGGGATCAACGTATATTTTTGGAATAACTTTTCTCCTGATTGATATTAATTAAAATTTTCTTTAAGGATTCATCAAATAAAGTGTTTTCGTTTGTCACAGTAACGATAAACCAAGTCACCTTTGCATTAATAAAGAAATTTGCCATTTTCCTAATAAAGGGATTTTTGACATTTGAACCACTAACATTAAAGTTCGAAAAAAAGACTGAAATAACAGTTTTCTTTAAAATTTTATTGGGTAACTTAAACAATTAATAATCCGTGTTTCTACCGCGAACACTAACAACACAAGAACATCGGTTTGGCATACTCAAAATGAGTTCATCCAAATCACGCTGTGGAATGGCCGCCCATGTTCGTTGCAACAACAAAAAAAGGTCTTCTTGCGACTGGATACCCTCCATATTCGGCAGAGCTCTTCTCTGTAGCATATCCCATGCATGCTCAATCGGGTTCAAGTCTGGCGACTGAGCAGGCCAGGGCAGGACATTGATGTTAGCTGCGGCGAGAGTCTGTCTTACAACTCTTGCGGTGTGCGGTCGTGCATTATCATGCATTAACTGAAATAAGGGACCGATTTGCACTTGTAGAGGAACGATGACGTCTGATACAATCGTCTCAGCATAAATTTGAGCGTTGAGGTTGCCTCTGATCCAAATCAACTCAGTTCTTCCGCCGATCCAAATACCCGCCCATACCATGATGGTTCCACCACTATAAGGATGGACTTCCTGGCAGGATTTTAATCGCTGTTGGCGTCCAGGGGTTCTCCAGTGTCGTATACGTCTTGTATCCGGTCTCATACCAAAACGAGACTCATCAGAAAAGCACACGAAACGCCATTGTTCTTCTGCCCAATTTCTGTGTTCAAGAGCCCATTGATATCGAATCCTACGATTGTGCATTGCTATAGGTGGTACCCGTAGCGGTCTTCGGGAATGAAGGTTCACTTCATGCAAGCGGTTTCTGACTGTTTGGTCGCTAATTAAGTTCCCTGAAGAGTGATGAAGCCTCACGGCTAACATCATGGCGGTTATTGTTGGAGCTCTTCGAGTTAAGATTTGAATGTATCGGTCTTGTCTCCGTGTGGTGCAGCGATACCGTCCTCCATGGCGCTCAGCCACGGTACCAGTGCTTCGGTAACGTGTCCAAAGTCGACTGATAACACTCTGACTTGTATTCAGAGCTAAAGCTACAGTACGTTGCCGGGAACCAGCTTCTATCATTCCCACGGCTCTGAGCATTTCTTCCCTGCTTAAATGACGTCGCCGCTCCATAATAACGTTGGTTTTAATCAGTAGTAGGGAAACAGTAGCACTAATAATGTCTTCAATGCGTTGTATGTTTTTATAGGGAAAATATTGACAGCTTATTTTCATCTTTTACTCGAATTTGATTGAGAGTTCCTGACTCAAATTATGAAATGCACCAAAAAGGATCCATATAAATTTATAAAATCATAAATTTATTACAAAGCCACATCTCAATCTCAAGAAATCCGCATAAAAATGCTTGATCCCTAGACATTTTTGATGTGTGTAGTTGAGAAAATGCTAAGCAGATGATGATTTATTAAACACATTTACATGGGTTTAAGGTTAACAGAAAGCCAATTGCAGCTTGCCAAAATAATTATAGTCACCACAGTTCTTACTAACAGACAGAGACAGCCAAATGCCTAATCCTATGTTCATCATTTCCCTACCTCACAACTGGGCCGTTCCAAACAAGAAACTCCACAGTATGGACAGCCTGTATCATCTAACTATTATAGTTGGTACAAATCCGGCTGTAGAGCTGAGGCTAATAGACTTTCAAACGATTAATATTCATAAGAGGATGTATGTATGTGATTTGTGTCTGTAATGCCTGCGTTATGAACGGTTCGTAGAATCTTGTGTATGGGACGACATGTGGGGGAATTAACCCCCCCACGACTCGTGGGGGGGTTAATTTCTATTCTATCTTCCAAAAATAATCTTATTATGGTAATATTAATAATATATGCTACTGCGTCCGTCTTGATGTTCAGTTTTTATCATTTACACGTAGTTAGTTACTACTAATAGTTAGTAAGTTACTGCTTGCCTACGTTACCCCACCACTGGGCTCATGACTTCCAGTTTTTTTTTTAAATTTCAAGGCTAATGTGGGAATTATTGGTCGTTGGGTCCAACTTGTCCCGCCATCTTCTGCGACGTTTGCCGAGTCGCCTTGTTGAACTATCATTATTGAAAAGTTTTTTTTTGTGACGATATTAATACGATAAAGGTTTGGTACCATTGCGGACATATTGCTGTTCTGAAGTATATGTCAATGTACGTGTCCGCAGTCGATACTGACCGATAGAGTCAACCAGTCATTATAGATTAAGTAAATAATGGCCCACTCCCTCTCATACAATGTCAGCGTATGTCCCACCCGGTCTACCCGGAATGCTATGCTTGCCGGCTGCCAATTCTGGGTTAAGCTCGCCGTTGTACAAGCTACATATTTTAATTTTGTGTGTATATTTTTTAATTTTGTGTGCAATAAAGAATAAGAATAAGACTGCTATCGCCCGAATGTGCTATGCTATACTAATACAATCAATAAACTGTTGGCTGTTAAACAGAAAAACAAAACATCATAAATATTATTAGCTAACACCAATAACAATATTATTGATATACCAATATAATAGATAGTAATTCCGCGAAAACATATAAGTACGGAACCGTAACCATTCCATTAAAAATACGAGGAACCACAAAAATCTTCGTTTATTGCAGACATTATATTTTTATGTGTTGGCATCAACAGATTCATGTAATTTTCTGCTGCCCGCGAATATTTTACAAAGATATAAAAGCCTGCAAACTAATCTTACAGCGTTTTATAACGTGGATTCCTGAAACTCAACCATAAATGAATGGATTTAGGGTGCATTTTTCTTTCTAGTACGATATAATAAATTTATTGAAGCACCTTAGATGCGGAGAAGAAAGTTATAAACCATCATTACGGTGTTATTCGCTTCGTCTCATCACTCCGCGAACTTTGATTCGTTCTAGCCACTTATTTGACATACGACAAAGTCAATTTCGTAAACCAATATTTTTTTCGATGGCAGATTATTATTTTTCTGGCTTTTCCTCAAGCGCGCATGGATCTGATTCAAGGCTATGTTTTTATTGATTTAAGACCGAATATTATGTCACCCTATGTAAAATTCCTGCATTTTATCCTTGTAATTTTGTTGGGTGTATGATTTTGTTGTTATGTTAACGGAATTAACTTTTTGAATAGACCAATGCTTAAGTTTACTGGTGAACAAGAGGTCCTGAGTTCGGTTCTCCTATTGCCTACTACAATCATTTGGAGAGGTTGTCAAACCAATAGGTGATGGTGTAAGAGGGAAGTATGGAAGAGGAAGGACCCTAATTCAATTGGGAAAAAGGCAGGAGAATGACGACAATGATAATCATGATGGTTACAAACCACACTAATACCTTAAAACCAGAAACGATTAGAAGTCCTCCAAAACATAACGAGATATTATCATACAAATACACAATTCCACAAACATATTAAACCCCATAAATAACATCAACAATATTCCCTATTGCAGTTATTGTGGTAATACTATTATCAATATTTTATTATGATTACCGGCTTTATTAGTAGAGATATATATGTAGCGTGCCTTGTGCGTGACTCATTCGGTTACAGCTTGGCATTGAGCCAGGGAAAGGGGTGTATGGTATAGGCAGACGTGTACAGAAGGACTATAGTAGAATAAATACGAGGTAGTCAAGAAGCACATGAAGAACACCATATACTAGTAGCTTCTTCGTCTTAGCGTGTCGATGGTAATCTAAATTGTGTTCGTCCAAAACTGAGCCATTAGTTTGATGCCTTCTACAGCGTTAGTCAGCCATCAGTTCCTGTAATGAACAAACAACAGGACACGCAGCAGGACATGATATTTAGTGCCCCATCGTTTGTGGAACACCTCCATATTTACACTCCAGGGCAGAGTCATCTCGGGCCTGTGGACGGTGGGCTATGGACTAGCTCGCCGTCCGTCCGTCTCATGACGACAGGCCGTGTCGACGGCGCGTTCGTGTTCCACGCGCTCCTCAAAGAGAGTCAGCAAAAAGGAAGGGGTCCGCAAGGACCGATGCCTGCCGGGGTTGCGAGACTGTTCGAAAGAGATACCGTGGCCCCGGAATACAAAGGGCGATGAAGGAACATGGATGGGTTTTAGTCAGTAAAAGTCTAAAAAAGGGCAGAGTCATCTACGAATCTCCACCTGAGCAGGTTTTCCTAGCTGCGGTCAACCTGGGTCTGGAGTCTATTTAAAGACTTTCCAGCAGGTGGAATGAATGGGTTAGATAATGACGCAGTACCTCGCCACAGCTTTAGTCTTTCCGTAGATCGTTCCAGTTCCAGTGAGTCTGGTGACACACTTCAGAAAGCTGTTTCAGGTTTTCGACACGAAGGTATTTAGGTGCAAAGGGTGTCGTGTGTCTGAAGCCACTAGTAGCTTGCAAGCTACTATAGTACGCAAGTATAATAGGCTACTTGTAGTGTGAGCAGAGTTCTCACAATGATAACGGTTTTGACTTAAGGAGTAGTAAGACGTGGATTGAAAACTGGAGTCCAGGTAGTCACATTACTTAGTGTAAATTGACAATAAAGGAAATAACTACAACTACAACAGCCCATAACGTCCACTGCTGGACATAAGCCTCTCCCATGATGGGAGGAATTTGCCGTAATCTCCACGTTTGGCAGGCAGATTGGAGATCGCAGTGATGAAAGACTTACAGAAAACGCTGCTGCCCATTCTCTGGTCAACGGAGGCGCAAGGTGTTCTGCCTCAGACATTAGTCGCCTTATATGACACCCGTGAGTGTAAGGGTTGGTTCTATTCTACTCTGCCGGATACCACACGGCTAAAGGAAATAATCGTGGAGAAATATGTCCTTGAACCAAAAAAACGACATCCGTTGACCCGCACCGAGTAAGCAAAAGTGGGCCATATGGGCCCACTTTTGCTTACTGAGCAAAGACTTATGCGTTATGACTTGGGCGTTATGTCCCAGCAGAGGGAACATAAGAAGCTTATGCTGAAAACCAGCGCTGTGCTGTGGGCTCCCCATAGCACAACATCATGCTGAGTGGTTTAACCTGTTTGTCGCACTCACGACGTGCTAACTGTCAACTACTTTATTTTTTTCTTGTTACTGTTCCGTTCTGTTATATGTTAAACGTCTTATATGATTTGTACCTATGTTTTGCACGTCATGTGGCTGCGGCAAGTAAATATTTTTTCTTTCTTTTCTTTTTCTTCTTTCTTATTGTTCATATGCATGGTAACGAGTTGTATTACTGACCTATTTTGTGCGGTGACTTATATGAATGCATGTTTTTATAACCAGCGTCCTGTCAGTTAACGGCCTTTCATGTTTATAGCGGTGTCAGTCCGATGTTCCAAGTTCATTAACTTAAAAGGGGATGCAGTTTTTATTCGTTGTTTAAAATATAAGTTGGACCTAATTGTTATAAGGGAGACATTATTTAATTCAATTATTTATTTATTTTATTATTTATTACACTAATATTTTGTTGTTTTGCTCAGCTCTAACATTGACTTCAATTAAATCCTGAGAGTTGCAGGTGGTTGTGCAGAACGGCCAGGAATTGATACCAACAGAGTCGTAGGCGAAGGTATACTATCCGATTGTATACAAATATGCAGTACGAAAAGTTGCTTTATTATGTTGATCCCGGGTTCCAGGATACCTATCTGTTTTTGTTAATAGCAAGCTCAGGTTTCACTTTCACACTAAAGAATTCTGGATCAAGTATTTGCTTTATACTTGAAAATAACATACATGTATGTATGTATCACTTTTGCCTGGCTAAGGGCAGAAGTTGGGATGCTTGTGTTTCTCTTTGATAAAATAGTTTTTAGCATAATACATTTTAAACCGTTATTGATTATAATAAATGCACAAAGAGTCAGTGCAGCGAGTACCAGCCACAACACTGATTGCAGCGCTATTGTTTCGATACCATCTACTTGGATTAGCCGAAATTGGACGTTCTGGTTTTAAGTTAATCATAAGTTCTATGATTAACTTAAAACCAGAACATCATCGTCAAAGATAGCCTAGTAGTGTGTCCGCCGGACTGCCAAGTTTTAGGTCTCGAGTTCGAACCCAAGGCACGCACCTCTGATTTTTCGGATTCATGTGCGTATTGTATAATTATCACTTGCTTCGGTGAAGGACAACAAAATCAAAATCATAATCAAAATCAAAGCATTTATTTCAAGTAAGCCAGTTACAGGCACTTTTGAATTGTCGAAACAAAGATGAATATTAAATGTAGCTACAGTCCCAGTCACAAGACATAAAATCTGTGAAAGTACTGTAGTTGCTCATTCCCTAGCGTAGATCTCTATGGAGAAGAACGGGCAAGAAACTCCATGGACACTCTTTTAAATCAGAATATTGTTACAAAATCTTGGTTACATCATTCATGTTGAGATGGTATATTATGTGAGAACAATGTAGCAAGATGTGCACGTTAAAAGTGTCCACAGCAAAAACACACAAACAAAAAAAATACAATTCAAAATAATTCATTCAAATAAGCCATGGCAACTAAGAGATGACCAGTCACAACTGACAGCGCCCGTTCACGGACATGACGCATGGATCAGCACCATTCAACTCAACCATTTTGAAGGGAATTAAATGATCCGACACATGCGCCACCATCAGCGAGACATTTGAGTGAGCATGACATACTCTAAACCGCCAGGGCACATTCAAGTCAAGAAAAGACGTAGGTTTCCAGTGAATGATAGCTTTCTAGTACATAGTACTCACACAATATGGGCTATGCATTTATATAATACTAAGGAGATTGAATCTATACAATGCAAAGGTAGTTGTACAATCTTAAGCAGCTCCAACAATACATTTTAATGCTATCAATTTATGCGCCCCTGTCCTTGTGGAGCAGGACCAGCATTGAGCCAAGCATTTTTATCAGCGATATAATCGCTCAACTTGTAATATGCTTGCTTACATAGTGTGCGTTTAATGCATGTTTTAAATTTCGTCTCATTCAGTTCAAGAATACTTTGTGGAATTTTATTATAGCATCTCAAACAGTACCCCATGAAAGATGAGTCTACTTTAGCGAGTCGGAAACCTGGCTGAACTAGTTGGTCCCTATTTCTAGTACTGTAATTATGTCTGTCACCCCTTTTACCAAAAAGGTGCAGATTTTTTCTGACGTACATTATGTTTTCGTAGATGTATTGACAATGTACCGTCATGATGCCAATATCCTTAAACAGTTCCCTTAGAGAATCGCGCTTACGAAGATTATATATGGCCCTGATGGCTCTTTTCTGCAGAATAAATATAGACTCAATATCTGCAGCCCGTCCCCACAGTAAAATGCCATAAGACATTATACTATGAAAGTAACTAAAATAAACCAGTCTAGCGGTATCTACATCAGTATACTGACGGATTTTTCTAATGGCATAGGCTGCTGAACTTAGCCGCCCCGCAAGAGAAGTCAAATGAGAACCCCATTGTAGCCTTGAATCAAGCGTAATCCCCAGGAAAACCGTTTTATCTACGAATTCAAGTTTCTCTTTATTCAATATTATATCACAATCACTACTTTTAACATTCGGTAAAGCAAATCTTATGCATTTGGTTTTTTTTTCATTTAATACCAAATTGTTTGCTGTGAACCAATTTTGGACCTGAAGTAGGGCATTATTCACGTCATCTAGATTTTGGGCCCGCCTATTTATCTTAAAAATTAGGGAAGTGTCATCAGCAAATAACACCATATTTTGCGGTTGGTTTTTCAGTAAATAGGGAAGATCATTTATATATACTAGAAAGAGAAAAGGACCCAATATTGAGCCTTGTGGAACCCCCATTTTTACTTTTAAACCCTGTAAATTAACACCATTTATTTGAACATGTTGTTGTCTATCATTCAAATAAGATTTTACCAAACCAAGTGCAAGTTTACCCAGTCCGTAATGCTCAAGTTTCAAAAGTAATGTGTCGTGATTTACGCAATCAAACGCTTTGGAGAGGTCACAAAAAATTCCTATGGCGTCTTGAGACTCTTCCCACGCAGTAAATATGTGCTTTAATAAGGTTACACCGGCGTCAGTTGTACAACGTCCCTTGGTGAAGCCATACTGTTGATCATGTAAGATTCTGTTGGTGTTAAAATGATAGAGCATTTGATTAAGCATTACTTTTTCGAAAACATCGCGAGGAAACCAGCATGCCTGAGAGATTTTTCTCGACGGCATGTAAAGCCAAGTCAGAGGCCTATGGGCGACATACAATAAAGAAGAAAGAAAGAAAGATCATCAAAGATGTCACGAGGTGTCATGTGATGTCTGTGATGTGTATAATGTGTGTGTGTGTGTGTGTGTGTGTGTGGTGTGTTATGTGATGTATGTGTGTATGTGTGATTGATGATTTATGATTACGTCAAATATTGTTAACCTATTTGTATTCAGGCTTATGCCAGGAATTTCAGGAAAACATTTTTGACGGTTGAAAATTTATTAAACTAGTGCTTACTGACAAATAAAACTATGAACACAAATATAATACAGCACGATCAGCAATATTTCAAACCCGTGTACTCACAAAGAATCATCCAGAGATTTATATCAAATCTTAAGGAAAAGATCAGCAGGTTTCATCTTTTTACGTCGTTTTCGTTTGCGGGTTTCGGGTTGAGCACATTATTCCAACGTGCCCTAAAAATGCCACAAGCGGTAAATTATGACTCCCTTAGGATCGTCTGTTACGCACCATAGGACCTTTAAATTGCAGATTTGATTATACCGGTTGCGAAATGACGATGTTATCAGTTTTTTTTTTAAAAGGGAGTCGAGCAGGGGTTAACGTTATTACCACGATTAACGATAAAATATATTTTAGTTAACACTCACATAAATTTCAACGGGAACACTCAAGGGCTCTTAACATGACCCGGGAATCAAAACCAGGACCTCATGATCAGATTAAGCGCTTGCAACCAGTTGGCTATCAAGGCAGACAGCCCGGTGTCTGGATTGTACCCGCTTGATGGCAAAAATCTGGACCCCTATACCATGGGACATGAAAATAACTGGAGAAATGCTCGGCCTAATACTTCGGTGACTACAGGCGTGATGTTCTTCAATAATTGAAACGTTTTGCTTTCCTCTTATATGACCTCTCTGATAAATACGTAGAGCTCAAGATAACACAATCTAATAAATCAAAATATTTTATTACTTCGGTTTCTATTCCACGTGTCTACAATCCTAGTATCAGATATGATGGTCTGTCGGACTGCGGTTGCCACGTGAACTGTCCCAGAGCAAGCCCTTTAATCAGAGCGCTTCCACCGCCATGCACAACGCACGCTGGTTTTAAAACATAACCATGTTACAAGCCGAACTAAATGAAACCAAATAAATATACTTATTTTGACAGTAATTCAACTAATGTAGTATAAGTAAGTAAACTTATAGATCAGTACTTACAGCACGTCTACGGTAACAATTTGACATTGTTAACCACTGTAGGTATGTCGAAACAATTAAGCGCATTAAAATAATATGAAAATGGCATGGCAAACATTGTATGATATACAGCAACCTTTTTTATTAAGTTTAAGTCATTTTACTTCAGTCTGAAACATTAAGGCATACAAAAACATTACAGTAAAAGATGATAAACGTACAAGCCTAGTATTTCTTAATAAAGAAACACGAGTTCTCAACAAAAAAGGTTCCAAAAATAAGTAACAAATTGTACTCGCTGTTAGTCGGGACTTTTAATAATATTCCCAATTCGTTGTCCCCGTAATGATATATACGGAACCGTGTTTCTACCGGCTGACAAACTGCCCTCATTTGACAACTGCGAAAGATTTTTATTTTGGCCACTTTATCTTGCTGAACCCTGAATGTGAGTTCAGCTGGGAACTCCGTTTACTTATGTTGATCGAAAGTGCTGGATTCAGGGATGGTTTATTTTTCTGTGTCCACCTTCGGGTTTTTCGTTACGAGCTACGTTCGATTCGAAGTGGTCGAAATAGTCGATATTTTTCAGTGTGAATGGTTCATTCTTTTTTGCCCTTATTTATGGTGTACCTGAACAAGGTCAGATTGAATTAGCTAGTGAGTTCCACAGACGAGATAGACCTCCTACTAAAATTATAAATTCTACGAATATTATAAACATGAAAGTTTGTGAGCATGGATGTTTGTTACTCTTTCACGCAAAAACGACTGTCCTGATTTCGATGAAATTTTGCACACAGATAGTTTATAACCTGGATTAAAACATAGAATACTTTTGTATCCCGGTAGTATAGTATCCCATGGGACAATTATCAAACTTCACGCGGGCGAAGCCGCTGGCAGAAGCTAGTGATATATAATTTCCGTACCCATAACATCCCGTCCAGAGGATTGCAGCAGTTTCTTTCTGTCCATAAACAACATACTGCAATTACGATCTTGGATAGTGATTATAGAAATGTCCTTATGACAAATCATTTAAATCGAATAATTTGTTTTATTGAGAAAGGCTCAATGGTCCAACATCGTAATCGAGAAGATATCTCAACACACAGCAGAAATTATGTAAAAACAACCTCTGTTGTTTTAAATAAAAGTTCTCTCTCTTCTTCTGAGTTTCATAAATACATTAAGTACCTCTGTACTTAATGTATTTATTTATGAAACTTAGAGGAAATTGTACGGGAATATGTTGAAAGGGAGGTTTTCCTCGTAGGTCTGGGCAAAAAATGACTTAGCATTTTATTTTCTTGCGTGAAAAAGTTACCAGTCCTTCAGCGTAGCGTTAATCGTTGTAGGTGTGAGTGTTTTTGATGTTTCTTATAATAGAAATATTAGTCAAGAAGGTAACCTTTATACGGAAAAGTATATTATGGAGGTATTCATTTTTCCTCAGATGAGTTCCTTCACAATGCGCAGTAATACTTCAATTATCGGCGTAATAAATCACGCCTGTTACGCTCGAAGTGTTTAGCAGAAGTGTAACTACAGTAAGTACACTCAAATTTTGGCAGTTATGAAGTTCTATGTATTAGAAACGAACCTACTTTAATTACGTAATCCTATTTACTACAGAATTGGAATTTGTGTACTGTTGGTTCACAAATCCAAATTCCGGACTGCTAGTCAGAACCTACCTGGTGGAAACCCCCAACGCAACAACACTTTGCTCGACCAAGAAATCGAAAACAAGGCCCTAGTACTTACGACCGCTCGACCTACGAAGCATTTCGAGGCATTAGTTCACGACACATTTACGCCCACACTCATCCTACCTCTCCTTACACACTTCACTTGCACACATCACCTACTCACTTCACCTGCACACTTCACAGGACACTTTACTTCACACCCATTACACTGCACCATATTTAATTTTAATCTGTTTGCGTTAATTAAGTTAGTCTGCCTTTTTCCCTTCTGCAATAAATAATTTATCCATGTATTCAAATTAGCTATTATATTATTTGTAAATTACAGTTAATTCGAGGTGAGAGCCTGGGAGTCCGTCACACAGGGTATCCTAGTATGGACGCCAGTCTCTCACAAAAGAACATATATTATGCATTTTGTTAAGAAGTCATTGTTACAACTATATATTTAAGAAAACTATGTGAACCTTTGTGAAGAGAAAAAATAAAGACATTGTATTGTATTGTATTTCTATATACCCACATCAGGAAAATTATAGCAAACTATACAATTATTTCTATGTCTGTAACTAATCACACTAGCGCCACATTCCGCGTCAAATGACGTCACGTCCGTCACATAACAAGAGACATCTGTTCCGTGATAGAGGGAAGAGGGAAACTTCGTGATATTATCTCCACTGACTTGCGATATCTCCACTGACAGTCAATTATGAGATAACATTATTTATGTTGCAACTGATTTTGTTTCTTATAATAATAATTTACGATAAGCTGTACTAGCTTTTGCCCGTGACTTCACTCGCGTGTAATTATCCCGTAAAAACCATCCTTGTCCTAACCCTGGTCATGGTCTGCATGTATACCTAAATTACATCAATATTGGTTCAGCTGTTAAGGCGTAGATAAAAAAGTGGCTGACCGACAAACTTTGCATTAATAATTGTTTTAGGATTGATTGTTTACTATTCAGACACAGATCTACAACACGTGTAGATAAGTGCAGTGATCAGTTATTTTAATAAGTGATAGTATCAACTCTCTCGTAAGAAATTATTTTGTTATTGTCATCATCAACATTATTTAACCGAAGACGTCCACTGCTGAACAAATGAGCTATTCCTATTCTTCCCACATCCAGCATATCCAGGCGACTTTTACCAGATCGTAGAACCACATAGAAACTTACAGGTGCAGCGGTGAAATTGATATCAAACCTTAGCCTTATCTTCCCTCATTTCGCCCATAATAACCTTGAGAATTGACCCCCACTTGCCCTTGGGTCTAATACCTTGAATCTAATTCACTAAACACAAACAAGTCCCAATATTTAATTACGCGCCACATTTTCCGATTACATAGTGGATAGCCCCTTGAGAGACGAAGGGTCTACACAGCTAATCATGAAATTAAGAAAAACAGTTGTAAGGGCGTGTGGTATGTTACATGCGTTTATTTTTCGATTTCTCAGTAAAAGTCTGAGGATTTTACAGAAGACGACGATTAAATACAAGATACTATAGCTCTTGTCTTGCGTGATTTCTCAAACACAGAGAACCGATACTGGCACAGGATTAAGTAAGTAGGCTTCATAAATAAATTAACAAGCCGCCAAAATAATAATTTTGATCAGATATTTATTCCAGATGGGATGTCCAGAAGAGCAGCTTTAAAGAAAGATAAGACAATCAGGAAATGAATGTTAGCGTTTCTTGATCTTCACAGTATCCTGCACAATTTGTTCATGTTGGAGCGACACACCACATCCTTGCAATACCTTGTTTCAACGATCCGTCGTTCATCCCTTAGGGAAGTGTCCTATGTCCGGCATTATATTCGCGTATATTTACACCCTTTTTCGGGACACCCCTGTTTCCGGGCAGGTTCCTAATTTTGAAGTATATGTTTAGTAATTATTTGCGGTAGATATATCGTTCTTGTAAAGCTGTCCCTAAAGGGGACAATATGTGGTCGGATGAATTAGGGACTGCCCCTTCGTATTGAGTAATCATGCTTAGAGGATTGCTGTTTTTGGGTTTATCTTTTTGGTTTTGAATGATAGCATCTACATTATAAAGAAAATAATGACGGTTTTTATTTTTTTTTTATGCTAGGAGTTATGCGTTTCGCGTTTGTAAACTAGGTCTACGGAATTATTACAAAATGGCATGATGCTTCAAGATGAATCACTATTTAGTAATTACTCCCCAACAACGCAAGAAAATAGAGCTTGACTGATTTGGAAGATTACCCACCTATGGTTAAGAATACTTTAATTCAAATCGAAATTGTAAGAACACCAGTTCACCCACTTAGTTCTTGGAGTAAGGTGTAGAAACAAATTTCATTAGCGAACCCTCATGACCTTCAACCCTCAGAAGAGACTACTGAACACCAAGTATTACGATTTTAACATACACGTTTTGATTTATCCACGCTCATTGATCTAGGCATACATCTAGGCATACACGCTCACCGCTTACGAAATGAATACTGATGGTATCATAATAACAACTTCAAGGTCAGCCCGCAACATATCAATCTCGTATAACCGACACATAAAGCCTCCGTAAATAAGTCCCTCCGAGTCATCCATCATAATTTGCTAATATCCTTCGCCCTATAAATCTTACTCTGCCGGTAATCAATTTCCTTAGCCCTCTTTAAGAACATGCCCCTTAACGAGTCAATTTTATTGATATCACAGTTTGTTTAACAATCTTGTCTTGTGTATTTTTGGGTTGGCTTAAAGTTACATTAAAGTGTTTTATCATAGTCATATTTTTGGAGACGTTATTATTAAATTCCATTCCCTTGAGGGAATCAACTAACTATAAATTATTATGTTTAAAAAAAAGCGCTTTGAGACTGTTTGCCATTTGTCTAGACACTGTTGTAGTTCTTCTCCAGATAAACTGATTCAAAAGAAACCAACTACTGCTTTCGTATTTTCAGGCCACAGATTCTACTTACAATAATGTACGAATTATCACGAACGTGTGTGAACATCAAAGACTGTTCGAAAGTGCCCTTGACCTTTACATTTTCAGCACAATTATTCATATCCCACGTTCTTGTTACATTTCAATTACTCAATCTCAAAAAGAGCCCTTATTAAATAAACTTATAAAAGAATATTTAAAGAAAATTGTTCTCTAACTGAAATTTTTCCACGAATTTCCCCGATGTGCTGAAATGAGGAAATAATTAAGGGTATAACTTTACTTCGACGTGAAACATTTTGCTCCTTTTTTTGGGAGATTTTGTCGTAAAAGTTGGCAAGCTGAGTGCACGACAGATAAAACGTAATTTTAAAAGTTGGATGTTTATTTGAGTTGCCAACATTGTACCTGAAATGGAAAAGTTTCCATTTACGTTATCATCGGTTATCGTAAAAATGTTACGCCTATCGCTGGTTTATTCTTAAATTGCACGTCTTTTATATATGAGTTTTATTCTTAGAGTTTTCATATAAAAAAGATATGGAAAGAAAATGTAACCATCTTTTATTGGTCAGGACACAGGTCAGCACTATCACAAAACATTTTGATATCGGTGTCGAGATGAGTTTTCAACACATTATTGTATTAAAACAATCCAACTAGTAATCAAATACAAACTTTTTAAAAATATGCCGCTTAAAAAATACCTATAAAAACATCCCTTACCGGTAGGTAGCGGTAAGGTACCTACCCACTGTTATCAAAAGGATTACTTTTCAAATAATATCGTGTTGCGAAGTCCCACGGGTAGTAGTTAGTGGGCTGATCGAGTTTCTTCGGGTCCAACTGTTAAGGGCCTGCTCTTGGCTAAACACTTCATATTTGTAAATAAAGATAAAAGGTATTTTAGGAGGTGGGAAATCAATACTATACCTGCGCCAGATAAGTAAGAATTAAAGGTCTCTCCTGGTGGGTGGAGAGGCTCTTTCCTAAATTTCTCTGCGTAGGTACCCCGACAACACATTATGAATCGATTTTTATTACTAGAAAAAGTCAAGGATCACGATTAAGGTCGTTTCGGGACAAATTTATGTCATTATTTCTGTTTTCGGAATAATGTATTTGAATAAATGTATGCGAGTTGATGACCGTTAATTCTTACTTATCTGGCGCAGACTATAGTCGATATTTAGGTATCCGTGGAAATTTACAGGATTCGGTCGTGGTCCACCTGCTTAGTTCACCTGGGTGGACCACGGGCACTTTTTCTTGCCGGTGGATCACCTAAATGATGAGGAATATGAAAATAAAAAATCTATCGTCTATTGGCATTATTATAAAATTAATTCCACGGAAATAAAATCCTCTTCCTGATCTTGATCCTGTCAGTTTACTACAATTGAAAAATTAATGTCGAAACAACAAATGAAAATCAAAAAAACAAATTAATACGGAAAACAACTTTAATTAATAAAATCATTATTTTTCATTGAGACAATCAGCGTAACTTTTCTAAAGCAAGTCCTACAGAAATTTCTTTGTTTAACAATTCTAATTGTATTACGGTGACCACTCACCAGTTGTCTTCTCACGAAGGAACTCCTTAACGGTAAATAGCACAGATACGAACAATTTGTAGACGCGTTCATATTTGATAGATAAACATGATTTCTACCATGACCTGATCCTACAGCCAGGATTGTCTTCTCACGAGGGAACTCTTCAACGGTAAATAGCACGAATTCAATGATTACGACAAAAATAAAAAAAATATACCTGATTATATTATATCCTTTTCAAAAAAAGCTTTTATAAAAATGCACTGAAAAGAAGAAAATAAACTTTTTAGTTATTGAAAACGAAAAGCTTTCATAAAAGCTCGTCCCGAGTCCTGACTTGAGGTCGACTTCCAGACTAATCGGATGCAGCTGAATACCAGTATTTTTACCCACGACGGAACAGAGACGGTAAATGCGTTTAGGCTGTTTGTTTGTGCAAATCCATGTTGCCATTTTTCTCCAAAACTACTAGTCCTATTTTGATGCTCTCTAAAAAGTTTTAAATAAAAAGCAAAATTAAAAATTTTGAAAAAACCCACGACGGTTAAAAAGTAACTGAAAAAGGATAAAATAATTAAAACAACTAATTAAAAAACCCACGAATATACGTCGGGGGCTGCCATCAATATTTTAAATTTCACCGTAAATAAAAATAAGTATCATCATCAACTTCTAAAGGTCCCCACTGCACTGTAGGGGCACGTCCTATAACCATTAAGGGTGTAAATATAGCGCTAAAAATCTCCAATTATTCAAGTTACTATAAAACTGCAAAACTAGTTCATTTCATGGCAGCCCCCGACGGATATTCGTGGGTTATTAAGTTGGGTTTTAAATTATTTTATCCTTTTTCAATTACTTTCTGTTCTGTTAAATCCATTACATGATTGAAAAATTGACGGTAAAGTCACAGCTCAATCAAAGTAATGTCATCTTACCAAGGAGGATAATAAATTATTCCTCTATTAACGTCTTGTTAATAGCTAAACAAAGTTCAAAAGGAAAGAGATTGCAATATTATTATAAAGGTGGACCACCGGCAAGAAAAAGTGCCTGTGGTCCACCTAGGTGGACTAAGCCGGTGGACCACGACCGAATCCCGGAAATTTAATAGGAAGCCTGCTTTGAAGAATTTGGGACAATAGATATAGAGGACAAGTAATTTAAAATAAAATGTAATTTTAACACCCCGTGCCACGACTTAAGGCGATGCGACTTGTGTTAAGAGACACGCACGTGGTCACTTTTTTCGTGAGTGCTATCACGTCGCAAGCCGTATTGTGTTGGCATGGTCATAATGTTTTCTTTAATTTGTTTTCTTTGCAGTTGCTGTCGCAGCACGCAAATCGGTTGAACGTATAGTTACTTATGTTAATGAACACACGACATCACGCCTGCAATTAGGTAGAGGTGTACCTAATAGCACACTCTATGTAATAGGGTGCAAGCCTGTTGCCATCAACTAGGCACAAATGTGGACTTCGTGGCTACTGCTGATAAATTCTCTCTGCTCGACCTGGGAATTGAACCAAGAACATCGTGCTCTGAAAGAAAAGAAAAAAAGAAAAAGTATTTATTAGACTCACACTCTTGAGCAAGCGTGGTGATCAATGCTCGTGCCTTCTCTGTTGGAAAGAAGCCTTAGCCCAGCAGTGGGACAGTAATAGGCTTGTATTATTTATTTATTCATAAGACTCACACAGGACATTAAAAAAAATGAATTAATTACATAAAAAGTAAACAAGAAAAATTAAAACAGTCAATAAATTGATCCTGTACGAGGCCAAAAGGCTCCCATCTCAGCATGGTGCTGTGACATTTAATAAAAAGTGACAGCGCAGTCAGCCACTAGACCAATTAATTATTGTATAGTAGAAGTACACTACTACTAAATAAGAATCACGTTTTCTTTGTTTTTTTTAAATTGATTGATCAAAGATCTTTAATGCTATCAGTAACCTAACCTTGTCCCAATTAAAATAGCAATTAAAAAATCACCTCTAATAATTAATCCAGGAAATGCTACCCTTAATTATTTCGTATCCTGTTTAATTTATCCTTGAAATAAAACCCTTTTTGTTGAACTTTTTGTTTAGAAAAGATACTGTTTACCTGGTAAGGTAAAAGTGGGTCATTTATAATTAAAATTAAAGCTAGCGCCGTCATTCTGAGAATTACGAGTATGTTACTGATCTGATAAGTACGATCTTTCCTGTTGTCTGCCTCGGAATTGTCGACCTTATGTTTTTATATGATTCAACTTTTAACCTATCACGCCCCACTATGGGGCAGAATAGAGAAACTCGAAAGAAAAAAGGGAGGCTTTTATTCTCTTTTTTGGGCGGGTATGGATCAATCTTGCATCGTACAGGTCTTTTTCTGTCACTGGAATATTTCGTAGACCAGATAGAGAACATAAATTTACGTAGGTACAACATAGGTACTGACATAGAAAATTTCGTCCCTTGGCTCTCAAACTATACACCATACCTACATGAACCTCCCCATTATTAACTACTACAACTAACTCAGAAGACACAACAAATCACAAGACCTAAGTCCCAACGTATCATACTTAGTCCTAGCACCAGTAGATGTAGTAAACATGACACCGGTCCCGATAAATCTTACCTCTAGGCTTATTACGCCATTAATTCCTACGATCAATTAAAACTTGGCGGCACAAGAGCGAAGTAGAACAATAAAATAGATTAAAATCTAATTTGAATTCGGTCTAGGTCCCATTCGAGTGCTGTTTGTGTTGTTATGTAATTGTTAGGTGATTCTAACTTAATTCTGAATATAAAGCGATAGTTGTCGAGTTTCGATCTCGGCTCGATGATTGTTTAGAAGTTGGTTTGTTCTTCATTGTTCGATTTGGTGATAATCGTTTACTTTTGTCAGAGGATTCCCTCAGGTACAATATTATTTATTTGATACTTATCTGAAGACTGCCTCGCTGGTGTAGTGGTCGCACGAGCTGCTACGGAGTATGAAGTCTAGGTTGGGCAAAGCGAAATTGCGGTATCCCATCCGGAATTTCTCAGTGGCAACCTCGGATTCTGGATATTGATATCAGTAGGCTAATAGTAGTTACTTCGCCTAACCCTTTGGGGCTCACAGGTGTGATTTTATTTAACCTTCTATAATCTCTAACAGTGTTGAATAAAAAAATCGCTCACTTATTTAAAAGTAGGCGGCATTATTACGTACCTAAAAACTCACCCTCATTTCTATTGCAAGCAATCCTTTGACCCTCCGTTATAAAAAGCACTTTTGCACGTAAACAGACCCAAAAATAACCGTTATTTTTAGCGGTTTATTAATGAAGTCTAATTTAACCGTCGTTTGAGGCAGACGGAAATTAACAATTTTATATAACCAACACCTGATGTTGGAAGCTTTTCATTATGACAGCCTATCCATGACGGTGTTTACTTTTCAGGGATAAGCAGTGGTGAGAGATATGCAACGTTTAAAGAGACGTAGGCTGTATTTAAAAGG
Organism: Xestia sexstrigata; assembly: GCA_941918905.2. Taxonomy (NCBI): domain Eukaryota; kingdom Metazoa; phylum Arthropoda; class Insecta; order Lepidoptera; family Noctuidae; genus Xestia; species Xestia sexstrigata. Next base: position 19,101,687 of record OW799221.2, on the reverse strand, counting down.
ATCATCTCTATGGAGGTAACCGATCGTACTATCGGGCTAAAAGATCTATCATTAATTAATCAGCACAGGAAATAGTAACAACAGTTTAAACCATCCCATCCCTTCGGAAAATACAAGCAGTCATGTATGTTTCGACTGTCCATAAAGAGAGGTCTTCCGGGAGCTCAGCCGCAAGAGAGCTGAATTTTTGTCACTTACAAAAAGTCATTTAACATTTAGCTCCATCTTGAAAATATTTCAACAAACACCTACCTATGAAGGCGCAAGCTGAACAAAAGTAACGAACACTTATTTAAAACTAATCTATCAGTTTTCTTCCTCAATAATAAAACCGAAGCTAACAGTTAAGTATACCGAAACCATCACGCTTGACCACATTCCTTAATTACAGCAACTTTCACGAACAAACCGAACGTCTAACTAATTCATACGTCTTGCAAACAGTCGGCAAACAATAAATATTACGCACATAGTTGGCCGCTGTATTATTGAGCAGATTCAAAAGTACACGCCCTGAACAAGCGCGTACCTTAGCTCAGGTAGCCGAATATCAACTTAAAGTTATCGGGTATTCGGGACGCTTTGTCTTGACACTGCGAAGTAAGGGGAAGAATGTACACTAGGTTTGACTCCTGAAAATAATCGTAGAATACACAAACTTCTCGTAATTTGCTTTTTGTGTGTTTGTACACACACGGCTGTGCGCTTCTGATAAGCCTCGCAGACCGCCAACAATTTCCTGAGTGTGTTAATTGACGGACTCAGCAGCAACACGTCGTCCGCGTAACTAATACTATTGACACAAAGACCGTCAATAGAACAACCAAAAAGTGTGCCACTGAGCTCAACAATCAGTTACAAGTTAGTCCTACAAAAGACACCACTACCAACTTCTATAGCATTGAGTGGTGTTTTGTTTGCTTCATTCTCTACAAATCACCTGAACTACTGACCTTTTGTTGCAACGTTACTGTTCCGTGGCATACTACTAAGTTTATCAAAGTCAAAATATTATGCTAATTTGATTTGTATAGTGAAGTTAAATATGTAGCTGAACTTCTGCCCCAACATGTTTACTACAGCAGGTACCCGATTGCTCTCCTCCTGCTGCCTTTAAGACGACAATGTTTTGTTTTAGTTAACACTTTCGACCCAATCGCCTTATTTCCAAGGTAAGGGAAATTCTGTCCAAAACTTTTTCCTTTGGGGATATATTTTAAGGGGTTGACATGTGTTATGGCTCTTTGGAAAACTGTGGGTTTCTTAAAATGTTTTTAGGTTTTGTGATAGCTTTTTATGATATTGGAATACCATTGAGGAAGTTTTAAATGGCGAACTTTTTGCGTTAAGCATTTGACGTACAAACATACATACTACAACGTTTGGGGTTGTAGTTGCTGAATTTAGAGCCATTTAAATTTTATTCCCGTTCGGAAGTTCAGATATATTTTTTTGAACCAAAGCGTAGAAATTATGAGTCGTTGAACACTCCACCAACAATAATTATTGTCTTAAGTGTAAACTGTAATTGTACAAGTTACGTCTAAAATGATGACATAAAGGTGACAAGAATTATTATTTTTACAAGATTCATACGCTCTTTGATCTGTTTCAGTAAACTCTCTCAAAAAACTGAGAGACTTTCTTAATTCTGTTTGAGGTTTCCATTTCATTTCATTAAATAAAGAACATTATCCCGATTGAAACCCTACCAAAGTCAATTGCACTTTCAACTTTAATTTCAAAAACCCTTATCTACGTAGGTATCGTTTCGCTATGCCACTACAGGTATGGGCAGAGGCCAGTTAGCAGGCGAGTACGTAACTAGGTCGCAGCGGTGGCGGCAGACGTCGCGACAGTGCTGGCGCCAGCACCCACTGGCGTGCCACAGAGTAGGATAGTGGTACAGATGGGATAGAAGGTAGAAAGAGGGAAGATGGTAGGTGGCGTTACGTGATCACTTGTAAGAAAGTCAATGAATAGTTTGTGCGTAAGTAGAGCCACCACAAACGGGCCAAAAACTTGCACCAGTAGGTTAAGATCTTTAAAAACTTTATTCAGTCACATTATTGTGACTGTTGAGCGTCGTGGAATCGTGGTCAAGGAATTACGAGTGGACGGCGTTAAGTTCAGCAGTGAGCAAACGACTGAAAGACACTGAGGAGTACATTGTACACTGGCGTTTTTAATGGCTTACCTCAAGATAACCGATAGTAACATTAAAACATTGCGATGGAATAAGGACACTGTTCGTTGGAGATAATAAGCAACATAAAAATATAGAAAGAAACAAACCGACACCATGGTCAGCCTCAGAGATGCACACAGTTAGATAGGCATTCAATTGCCAAGCATTTGCAAATGCTCCGTACCAAACTCACTGCAGACGAATCATCCCTTGTTTGTAGAGCAACCCCATTGGCTTCCCCAGATTCACGTCGATACTCAACCAATGAGCACAAGGCCAAAAATCATTCTGACCAATCATGAACGAGAAAAATACCAACAATATTTTTATGAACCAATGGTGTCTCAGACAGTTTCAGCTAAGAATATTCTGAGTCAGTCAGTGTTTTGTTTATCAAAATAGTTTATTTTTATATTAATATAATGCTTAGGTGATTGTTTATAAGGTGTAAAGTGTTTTGGTGAAATATGATCATTATTTACATTGATATACTGCTGTTAATTATACTGGTAAGTTTGTTCTGACTTAATTTCAACTGCTGTTCTCTATTTGTAAATAACGTTGTACTTTTTAACAATTCAAGAGAACTCCATCTGGCCTAGATTACATTATATCAGCGGTTACTATGATGGGAAAGTCAAAAATGTGTTGGAGTCATCATCAGCTACCGAAAAGCTTCCCTATACCAATCCTGTTGAAGTCGTGGCAGAAAACGACACGTTTTAAAGTGATCGTCTCTTGTTTATCCATTCCATAATAAATGGTGTTGTGTTCTGTTGTAATAAGCTAAGAAACAGATGAATGTCTTGAATAATAAGTGCGCTGTGCTGGTGCTGCTATTTATGAACGCACGACATGTTCAATTCAGTGGTGATTTACATTTTTCATCGTAGTTCAGATGAACTTCTGATTGGGAAGTGGTAGTTTTATCCGAGTGCATCTAGTTGGACCTTCAAAAAGTGTTGCTGCTGGCTTTAAATAGTGCATTATTAGGAATGCCTAGACAATAACCACTTGTAATTTCCGATGGTGGTAGCCTAATAGAAAACCCAGTTATGTCCCAGTTCTCCATTTTAATAAGGGACAAACATATTGTAGCCAACAAAAGGAATTAAACTCAGGCATTGGTCCGATCATGAGAAATGTCTGATGGAAAGACACAATAACACTTATTTCAAGCTCAGCATTGGTGCTATTTAGGCACCAATAACATATTATACACCTGGATTATCATGTAACTGTTCCTTGAAAGTTTAGAATGGGTTGCTGCAAAAAGGGGTCATTATTTTCAATCCAAGATACCTACCTCACAAAATTCTCTTCGTATTTTAAAGCTACTTTAAATTTAAAACCCTGGAGTGTTGGTGCGCCTGGCCAGTCTCTCTAAGCCCTAGCATTAGAACTAGAAAACACTGGGATGAAGTTCTTACAACTTGCAGAACTTTAAGTCGAGTTTACATCGGTTTAGTGAGTTAGTTTAGTACGGGCCGAGTACTGAGAACATTTGTGGTGGTAGGCTAGTGTGGTGATAAGTACTTAAACTACCTACCAACTACCACTATTCAATTAGGCTTTCCAATTTGAATATACTTAAGACTATAGACTGTAAGACTATTTCAAGATATGAAAACAGAGATATTAGAGTGTTAGTTTTGGCTTTGATTATTATTCAAAATGTAAGCATTTATTTCAAGTAGGATTTTGAAGTGTGGAAACAAAGACAACAATGAAATGTAGCCACAGTCCCAGACAAAGCATAAAAACTGTAAAAGTACTGTAGTTGCCCATTCCCTAACGTGGAGAATAACGGGCAAGAAACTGCATAGACACTCTTTTAAATCTGAATAATTATATTTAACAAAACCTTGGTTACATGATTATCCCTTATTGTCCCGGTGCTGGGCAATTCCAAAGTAATTAATTGCCCAATTATTTGTACAATGAAGACAAATGTTTTATTTTATTGAAGCACAATAGACAAATAGTTGCACATTAAGTCTAGCGGTACTAATTGGCAGTTAGAATAGCTAATGCAACAGCATTGCTCCAACAGCATGATACTAAATTTATATTCAGTTCCCCTGGCATTCAACTCGCATTGTTTCTCGTTCACAAACGTGTTGTCATTTGCGACACCTGTTTACCTGGCTACTCGCTAGTTTATTTAAATGTGCCATTCTCGAGATCGGCGGGAAAGAAATACGGATAGCACCTGCTGTCGACTGCACGCTACGTACAAAGAAAACGGTCAAAAGTAAGCAATAAACAATTTCATTTCAATTTCATTTTAATTTTTTTTCATGTCTTGTTTATAAACAAGACGAGTAGAAAAGGGCTCTTGTCAGTTTGTTGTTTTTCGTTTTCCTTCAGTTCTGATTTCACACAAATGTTTTGCTTCGTGTGGTTAGTGGCTACCCTGGTGTCGAGAGTTTTTATGCCGCACATGGGCCCCTGATTTGGCATTACATGCCGTCTAGAAATATCTCTCAGGTATTCTGGTTTCCTGACAAAGTATCCCTTCACCGACACGAGTGATAATTATATAATGCGCACATGGGATTCGAAATTGAGACCTATGACTTGGCAGTCCGCTTTTGCTAAATTATTAAGATTCTAAAATAGCAAGTGCCTGGTGATGTTTGTATACCTATATGTTTTACCGATGGACGTTAAAACCAAAAGGTGTAGTAACATAAGTATATAACTTTTTGTTCCAGTTATGTCTAACAATATTCATGTGCGGTTACTGTTTCTACCGAGTTAACAGAATGCGACAAAATGGAGAGGTAAGTAGGTACTTATATTTAGCGTAGAATCTTAACCATTTATATCTCAGTACCTATTTAATATGAAGGCAAAACAATACTTAGTAGGACAGGTGATTAACGCTTATAAATAGGTACAATGTTTTAAAACTACAAAATTTACTCCAACAAGATGGTATGCGTTCCTTACTTTTATTTGATTCGATTAGATGCTATTTCCTCTCCGCCTAATTTTACTTATTGCAGACTAAACTTTATACATTTATACATCAAAACTTTCGTAATCAATTAAATGTATAACTACACTATCTCCACACCATCCAATAAAATCTCATGATTATAATTTACTGCACAACATACAGTACGCATAAGCCACGGGCTTTGGTTGAGCCCCACAAACCACCGAGCGCCCACATAAACCCAATCGGCATCGGAAAAATATCAAATATTATGCCATCCCGATTTTCGGGATATTTCAATGATAAACAGAATATTTGCATATTTTTGATTTGGTATGCTCTTATTTTGGATTGTGGATTCCTACATAGACTATGGATTATATTTGACCCGATGTCATCGCCTAAGCTTTTGTGTTTTAACTTAGTACCTCATGCCGTAATACACCTAGTATTAAGGTTTCAAAGAGCAATATCTGGTAAGCTCACTCACTGTATCTCAAAAATGGTAATCACTGAGAACATTGGCGTTTCCCAACATGAATTTGTTTGCAAATATTCGTCTTCGAGCTTTTAAAATTTATTCTCAAAACGAACATTCGTTCCTAAGCAGGTTTTAGAGAATTAGTGTTTCGTATTTTTATTCATGTATTCCCGAAACTATTCAAAATCAAATCTAAAGTCATTTATTCGAATCACATGATACCTATCTTTCAAGCCCTGTCCTCTTAACACTGTGACAGTCAACATGAAAACAAATAAATGACAAATTAAACCATAATTTGCCACTTCATTTCCCAATTTCACATTACCAAACAAATTACCTATACAGTTACAAGTTGTGATTATTTCCGTAATTTAATTTGGAATCAATCTCGCGAATTGTGGGGCGTTGCTTTGTCTCCGGAATTAATTACACAAGTTGTATTGGGATATCAAAATATTAAGAAGTTTAGAGTCGTTTGTTGGTTTCAGATTGCGATACTGCTCCGACCGACCAAGGTTGTGTTCTCGCACAAGAAGGAAGGGGAAGCTACTGAGGAACTAAGGTATAATTATGTGTAATTATAACTGTTTGCAAAGTTTTTATGACTGGTGAAATCTAGCTACCTTCTGGTTGATCAAAAGCTTACGCAAATAGACTTAAGCATTTTACGCGAAAGCAAAAGAGTACTTGCGTTCTCACTTATTTGAATGAAAGAAAGAAAAAGCATTTATTAGCCCGCACAGAGCAAAACAGACAAATTAAAATGGTGAAATTGACAGTACTTACAACTAATAAACATTAAACAAAAAGCTCGAGAGCATATTCACAAGAAGTTGGCAGATTCGTCTCAGAACTAAGTTGTTATAGTTTTTCTTGTTTATCTCTCTTAACTTTATACAAATATATATATATTTATTATATGTATGTATTTATTCTTATATGTTTTAGTTATAAATTTTTAAATATTTTCTAGTCTTTTTTTTCTGTTATTGCACCTACTGTGTATTGTCTCTGCATCACCTTAAGGTAGACTGGTAGAAAATGCCCAAGGCATTAAGTCCGCCTTTGTACAGTTTTTTTTACCTGTGCATAAAGTTTTAATAAATAAAACCCTAAGGTAGACTGGTAGAAAATGCCCAAGGCATTAAGTCCGCCTTTGTACAGTTTTTTTTACCTGCGCATAAAGTTTTAATAAATAAATAAACAAAGAGAATAAAAATAAAAAAAAAAACGAATTGAAATTGGTCCTGTACGAGGCCAAAAGGTATATCTCAGCATGGTTTTCTTGACCTATTCCATTAAAAAAGTTTCATTCATGCCTATTTTAATCATAAATCTATAGCAGTCCCTTGTTGGCCTTTCCAATCGACATCGTTGTCTGTCTGATATACTGTACCTATACCAACTTATTCCCAAACTAAGCTTAAATGATTAATATCTTTATTTTCCTTTTTCACGTTTCCAGAACAGTGGTAGCGTACCAAAACCCGTTCACCGGCGACTACTGCGTGCACAAGAGCCGCGCGGGCCCCAAGGGGTACGAGAACCACCTTCAGCAGCCTGAGTCCCCAGACAGCGGCCTGTCCGATGAGTACGAGCCTCTCAACCTGGAGCCGCCAGGGCCACAGCCCGACCTGCCGCGCGTGATGCAGGACAAGATGCCGCCCGGCATCGTGTGCGATCCCCAGGTGAGAGACGCCTGCAACAGCCCCACTCCAGTTGAAAGTCATTGAAGACATCGAAACGCTTTTGTAAAAGATTGTCTAGCTAGACCCTCAAAGTAAATCTTTAACATAAATAAGAATAACCAGTAGCTTATAAAATCCCCGCTAGCATTAAGAAAAGCCTTTCCAAATTATAGCCATTCCATTAAAATAATTCGCCTCCCAAATTCGTTAATGGACTTTTTAAACAAATTTTAATTCCGACGGTGTCTCTTTTTAGAGAGTTTAAAAATTCGCTGAATTTACCTTTTTTTCATAACTGGATTATAAATCAAATACCATTAACGAGGCAAAATATTATTATTTCATTACACGCTAGTGTTCATTAAAGAAATTTACATGAAAAAAGCCTTAAAAATAATGGCGGTGCAGTCAAGTGAGTGTTTGAAAAATTAAAGTCAATCTGGCTGAGAGGCAATTTAAAATAATCCTTTAGTATAACACTTGGCGTACTACTAATGGCCGCCGGAGTTTAAATTTCAAATTCACGGAAAGAACTAGTGGGTAAGAAGCTTGCGGCATTAGCCGAGTGGGTAGGGTGGCCAGGAACTTGGAGCATGACACGATTTTCTTGAGCTAAAGAACATTGGTAAGGACCTAAAACAAAAAACTTAAACTGATTAAAAAAATCGTATATGGTTTTGGTCAATAATTATCTGTCCATAAAGAACAAGATAAAAATTACAAAAAAGGTGAGACAGTAAGAAGGAATCTTTAACATCTCACTCAATATTGGCGGTCCAAAATGCATGTCCTCATAAAACAAATTCCAGAATGTCCTTCTATGACATAAAGTTATGTCACCCGGTTGAAAACGTTTGTAAAACTGGGAGGGATAATGTCGGGCAGGCGTCGGCGTCGCTTTAATGACACAACTTTAGCGAACTATCGGCTAATACTAACGCCTCCTATAGTGGGCCTAACGACGATTCGATATCAACGCGATTAGTTCAATCATGACAATGATTACGACGTAATCGGACAATTTTGAGACCATTGTATGTACCATTTCATGTAAAAACAGCTTAATTCATTGACATTCGTATACAAAGCGACTCAACAGAATTCACAATAGCTTTGCTGTAACTAGTTATGACAAACTACAATATTAGTAAATTTTCGTTCACTCCTACCACTGATAATTATACATCCCTGTTCTATCTTGTCTCTCTAAAGCTAGCTTTAAATTTGTGTGATTTTATGAAGGAAACATAATACTACGGTGGATTGCGACAGATCTTATAACTAAGTTGCTAGTAGAAAGAGCAAAATCCAAAACATAAATCTACTACCGAAAAAAGTAATGTCAGCCACATACAAAATCATCCTTTTTAAAAACAAACGCGACAGTGACCAACACGGTAGCTCGAACAATCAGGTCAAACTTGATTGGGGTAACGATTTATGTGGTGTTACGCCGCTCTGCCGTGCTGCGCCGCGATACGTCACGTCTGTGCTGTGCTGGAGTGCAGCATGGCCATACATCATGTCGTGTTTTGTTTATGGAGTCGTGCGTTTTTGTCGAATTGCAAGTCAGATTGTTTGAACGGTGATGGCTATATGTTACAAGGATTGAACAGAGGGAGAATGTCTTCATATTTTTGGTACAGATTGGATGACGTAGGTGCGGATAAAATAAAAACGAACTTAAAATTATAGAGATAGTATTATAAACAAAGTAAATATTCTACTTTATTTCCTAATAATAGAGCTGTCAGTACAAAAACTTGTAATTACCTACAACGATGTTCTTTCTGATGTTTTAACTTACAATGTTTTCACTAGCACAATGAAATATCAAGATATAACAGTATTATTAAAAGTTCCAGCGAAGAGAACAAAGCAAAGGATTGGTGTACTATACATTTAAAAATTATTGAAATAAGTTCTTTCATAACAATGTTTTATACATAAACAAAACATGGTTTCACATAAAAGCAAGCATTGTTCAAAATCGAACAATGCATTATTCTAGCGTTACGTTGTTAATGAGAGGCCTACTGAACGTAAGATCTATTTCCGGGTTTGATACATGTGTCCGGGAAAGCATTTTAATTTTTTGTTTTATCATGTTAATTACTAACCTACTAAGTAGAATACAATCAAGTATTTCTAACTTAAGAGAGTTGTGTTGCTGAAGAGTTTGTTCCGAAACTTCTTCCTTTGCTAAAACACTAGGAAATGGTAAAGAGCGGTTTTGTCTTATACAATTACCTTTTATTTAGTTATTGAATAGCCATAAATAAGTTAGTACGCAAGCATTTGAAGCGATTAATAGTCTATGACATGAAACATACTTATACTAGCAAATTGTTGAATTGAAATCTCTGCCTTTCCTTTCTGTATACAGTCGTAATGATATCAATCTGTTGTTGCAGCCCGACCTCACGATCAAACTGCAGATGAGTCCTAACAACGACTACAACAGCGTCAACAAGACCTGGAACTGGAACTACAAGGAGTATCAGATCTGAACACGTTGGAGGCACTCTTCTAAGACAAGATTTTAAACTTATCATATCTTAATTAAAAACAAAAATATTCACATAATAACCTACCATGAAACGATGCCTTTTGCCACCTAACAAATTATATTTCAAAGAAACAATCAATATTGTACTTTTCCAGCAAAAGAAGTTGGTAAGGTCCGCAGTAACGTCGTAGCGGCGATCAGCGGCGGCGACCTCACTCGTCCGGCCCTGGTTCCATCCGTGGTCCGGAACGAGACGGAATGGGAAGCCGTCGCCTCCTTCTGGGAAGCAGTCATGCTAGCGAAGGAAGTGGCGGAACGTGAGAGAACCTCACGTCCCCGCCGCCGCGTGAAGGCCCTAGGCCACCGTATAGGCGCGGGCCTGTGGACGGTGAGTGTGGCTTGCTTGCCGTCCGTCCGTCTTATGACGATAGGCCGTGTTGAAGGCGCGTTCGTGTTCCACGCGCACCTCAAAAAGATGTCAGCAAAAAGGAATGGGTCCGCAAAAGCCGATGCCTTCCGGGGCTGCGAGACTGTTCGAAAGAAATACCGCGGCCCTGAAGAAATATAAATTGTTCTTAGTCAGTAAAAGTCTGAAAATCCCTTCCGCTCCACCCAGAGCAGGAGTGGTCATTAGATGATTTCCCATCCGAAAAAAAAAGGTCCGCAGAAAGTTATTCAGCCTCTAACATTAACATTGTGGCACCCTCTACAACGTCCCATACGAACTAAGCACCATACCTGAAGTCACGCAGAATTGCATATCGCACTAAGAGTAATGTAGATTACCCGACACAACACCCGTCTAGTCGAAGGGCACTCTCTCTACGTTGAGGGTTAAGGAACTTTCCATTCCGTTCCTCATGCCTCTCTAAAATAACTGAAAGAATTAATTTCTCTGTACCGTTTTTACAATACTTCAAAAATTCCAAGATATTATTTCATAATATTCATTATGAGTAGTTACCTACTATGTAAAGTATTAATTAATTACAAATCAGTTTCAATTTAAACTTCAACCAAGAATTTGCAAAGGAATATTTTATTAATTGGATTTAAATCTTAAAGGTCTATTTTCACAATATAACTTTGTCGTTATGAAATACGATCTAAGTTTTAATAGCGTTTTATACAATCGCAATCGTAAAAAAAATACTCAAATTTTGACCTTTAACAAACTATTTATACCTTTTCTTGTCATCGACTTATTATCAGTTAGAAAAAAAAGTTTAAGAACATAATTTATTATTTATTTTATGTCATTAACTATTCATACTTAATTGAATTAATCGTATCACTCTATCTTCGTACAGAACCGCTAACATTTCAACATCAAGGGAAGACGATTTCTTCCATTCAGGGTTCGAAGTGAAAATTATTGTCGATAAATTTATTATAACTCATTCAATAATTATCTTGATAATTATTAAAGAAGATTGATAATTTCGAACCCTACTTCCATTCATCAGCATACAAATCTAATCCAGGGTTGGTTTCTCCAATCGCTTTGAGGATCGTCAGCATACGGGGTATAATAGGTTGAATTGAGCCAAAGAGCGACAAAATGGGACATTCAATTATTTATGCTTTCTAGAGCGATTATAGTTGTTTAATTTCAAAGCAACAAAAGATAAAAAAACGTCATTCACCTGCTTGAGTCTGACTATCTGCTTCTATTTCATGTAAAGTGTCTTTCTGGCTGGCTCGAGCCAATTCCACGTAACTTAGGTCACTCCTTTAATCCATTCAATTAATTCGCCATCAAAACTCCTTGAACTCCGGTTCACGGTAATAAAGTTCGGAAGTCCTCGAGAACGTAACGTTATATTGTCAAATAAGAAGCCGTCGGAATGCTCGATAAGAACTTACAAAGGGAAGAGTCAGCACTTAAGTGCTCTTAACAGGTTTAACTTAGAGTGCTGACGCTCTTAGCTCAGGATGGTAGTACTTTTATGGATGTTTCGGTGAAATTAAAGCTTTGATTTTGAAAGTGATTTAAATGGATTGTTTGCTCAACACTTTTGTTAAGAAAGTTATATCAATATTTTTGTCCGATACCTAGTATCGATCCCATTCCGTCTTTTACGAATTTTAACTTTGGTCCGAGCCTTTTGAGTCAGTTTTTGTATTTTGAACTTAAACTTTTGTCAGGAGATCGAAATTCAAAAATAACTTGTGACGAAATGAGACTTTTGTGATGCTATTTTGTTTAGTTGTCGAAATGGGAAAGGTACGAGATGGGCCGGAGCCGTTTTAACGTAGATCTAAAACCAAACCTTTTTTCGTCATAGATATTTGCTAAGATGTATAATAATTTTGATCTCTCTTATTTAACTCAACGATTATCCCAAAATTCTTGACATAGTATTACAAGCCAAATCAACCACTTCCTCTGGAATACTCTAAGCGTTTATCAGATCTTCCCAACAGTATTACCAAACTAATTTAATAAATTCTCAATAACTTATTCCCTTTACAATTCTCGTTCATCTCATAATGATTACGAGTAAAACATTTTAATAATAAACCTCTCGTTGCCAAGCCATGCTCAAATTTTATTAATTAAGTAAGAAATATTTAATAATGTTCAAATATAACTCAAATTCTACGAATCGTGTTAAACTTGTAATAATTATATATTAATATTAAATGCTTCTGTTGTGTACGATGCCAAATACATAATACAATTATGTGAAGTACAATGTAAAATAAAATATATAAATTACTTTATTCAATTGTTTTATTAATCGAGATTAGAACAAACATGGACAGCTCTGTGCTCTATAATATATTCTACGGAGTCTGCCACTAAACCTTATGACTGAATCAGGACTGGTTGACTTTACTATGTACAGTCAGTCGGATCATTTGACATGAGTCGAATATACATATCCTTTGATTTTCATCCCAAAATCCTATATTGACCATGTGCAAAGCTGTTCAAGTTTTTGAAATATCTGAATTTGATCCCTTTTTCAATACCAGATATTAAAGTAAACCCCAGTACTTAGGTACTGGGGTTTACTTTAATATCTGGTATTGTGTGCCATATTGTGTTTACTTTAATGTCTGGTATTGTCTTTATGTGACATTTATTAAACGAGCAGTGCTTGCTCGTTTAATAAATGTCACATAAAGACAACGGGGGTAGTCTGCATTGGATTATATCGCGATTCGGCGCACAAAAGCTAAATCTATTGCATTTCGGAGCTCGCCTCCCGGATCAAGTATATTAGGGATGACTTGTATTTCTGCGGATGAAATTCAGAGAAGAAGAAAAAACGTAAGTGTTAGGGACCTAACTAAGGACTGAACTCAAAAGCAGTGGACTGTAATTTTAAATAGTATAATCCAAAATAGGTGTCTACAATAATACTGTTGGTAAACTAAGAAATGTGCGCGCGCGTCGTCTTCAGAGATCGGTAGCGAAGTGGGCTGGTGGCCCGCGTCCCGCACGTCGCACGCCGCACCTCTCGCCGCCGCCCGCCGTCGCCCGCCGTCATCCGACAGCAGCCGAAGATTGCCGAGTGGTCGGCGGCGCCCGAACATCCTCCCCGGGTTGAAGTATTCAAGTGAGAGGAAGTGGGCAGACGTTGTTGTAAGCCCGCACCACCGTTCCTCTCTTCGTCTTCAACTCCACTACCCGTGTGGTCCCGTCGCTGCCAGGGAAGACCTTGATGACACGCCCCAGTGGCCACACCAAGGGCGGTTGGCCTTTCTCTTTGATGAGGACCAGTGCTCCCATTGAAAGTTGGCCTGTTGACGCTGTCCATTTAGTTTTTTGCTGGAGCAGAGAAACATATTCTAATTGAAAACGATTCCAAAAATGTTGTTTAATGTGTTCCACTCTTTGGTAGCGCTCCAGTCGCCCGATGTTGTGATCAGTAACCTGTGGATGCGGAACGGATATTAGTGGTCGCCCAATTATGAAGTGTCCAGGAGTGAGTACGGAAAAATCTAGAGGATCAGTGGAAAGAGGGGTGAGAGGACGGGAATTAAGGACGGCCTCTATTTGAGTCAAACACGTGACCATCTCCTCGTATGTGAAGTGTGTTAAGCCTAAAAGTCTCTTGAGGTGATGTTTGGTGGATTTGACAGCGGCTTCAGCAATGCCGTTGAAGTGGGGAGAGTATGGAGGCGCAAAAGAAAATTTGATGCCTTGTTGAGCAACTTCAGACACGAGATTCGAGTCTTGTAAAAACTTACGCAGCTCATTGCAAGTACCTACAAAGTTTGTCCCATTATCGGACAAGATGCTTTCGGTTTTGCCACGACGAGCCACGAACCGGTTCAAAGCAGCCATGTAGGCTTCTTTCGTGAGGTCTGTAACAAGCTCGATGTGAACAGCCTTAATGGCAAGGCAAACAAAAATACACAGGTACGCCTTTATAAGCCTACACCCTCGCCCTTTGCGATCAGCTATCAGCACTGGCCCAGCATAATCCACACTACAATTTAAAAATGGGTGTTCTAAATGTGTCCTTGAAGAGGGCAGCTGACCCATTGTAGGTTGCACAGTTTGACACTTGTGTTTAAAACATTTGATGCATTTTTTAACAATACATTTAGAAAGATTCCTACCACCAAGAGGCCAATACATTTGGCGTATAATTGCCAAGAGCAGCTGATGGCCGGCGTGTAAGCAGTCGAGATGATATTTATGAAATATTATTTTAGTTATATGGTGCTTACCACATAATAATACCGGGTGCTTGACATTATAATCATAAGGTGAGTTGTCAAGTCTTCCTCCTACGCGTATGAGACCATTTGAATCTGCAAAGGGACTCAAAGAAATAAGCCTATTTTTCCTTGGTAAGGACTTTCCTGATTCCAGTAAATTATACTCAGTAGGAAACATATCTATTTGAGCGTGACGTAAAATAAAATTTGTAGAATTTGTAAGTTCTTCACAGGAAAGGAGACCACGAAATTTATTATGTTTATGTTTTAAATTGTAAATAAATCTTAATATGTAAGCGACGACTCTCTGTAAGCGATTATAATTGGAATATTTGTGAATGAGTGACTTGATGAGTGAATGATTATTATTGTTATGTGACAAATGATTTACAGTTAAATTGTTGCATGATTGATGATGGGATGAGTGATCAGACAAGTGTGATGACACAACTTCAGGTAGATCTTGTTTCAAGTTTTCATTGGGCATTTTTGGCCAATATTCTGCATCATTTAACAAAAATTGAGGACCTGACCACCATAAGGAACACTCGCTGATAAGGTCAGCCTTCAGCCCGCGAGAAACAAGATCCGCCGGATTTTCCTTCGACGGCACGTAGCTCCACGTGTGCCCTGTAGTGCGTTCTTGTATTTCATTGATGCGATTTCGAACAAAGGGTTTTAATAAATTAGGTGTCATGGAAAGCCAACTCAACACTATTGTCGAATCGCACCAAAAATAACATTTACTAACGGGTTTGGTGAAGGAATTCCGTACATTAGCACACAGTCTTGCTCCTAATAAAGCCCCACATAACTCAAGTCTAGGGATGGTTGTTGGCTTGATTGGTGCAACACGATTTTTAGAGACCAACAGCTGTACTTTTACCAACCCATCCTTAGTACTAGACTTTATATAAATACATGCACCGTAGGCCTTTTCGGATGCATCTGTAAACACATGAATCTCATTTGTAGTTGAATTGTCACATGAAATCCACCGGGGTATTTTAATAGTGTTTAAACATGGTAGACTGTTCACGAACATTAACCAAGAGGTATGTATATTATCAGGTACTTGCTCGTCCCAGTCACACTTAGCCGTCCATAGACTTTGGATGATAATTTTTGCCTCGATAATGCAAGGACCTACCAGACCTAATGGGTCAAATATTTGACTAATCACAGATAAAATGTGGCGCTTTGTGATTGGTTTGGTAGTGTCGACCGATATTGAAAACTCAAGAAAATCAGATTTACATAGCCAATATAGGCCTAATGTTTTAGATGACACGTTTCTATCCTCAGACAAGTTCAACCTATCAGAATGCCCTGAAACACCGGCTATTTCTGTTAAAATATTAAAACTATTAGATTGCCACTTTCTCAAATGAAAGTTAGCTGACGCTAAAATGGATGCAACTTCTTTACCCATCTGGACCACCTCGGAAACCGAGTCGCCACCACTAAGATAATCGTCGACGTAAAAATCCCGTTCAATGGACGTCTTTACAACGTCATTAGAGGCGGTTGTTGCTAGACTGACTAAGCTCTTAGTAGCTAAGTAAGGGGCGGAAGCTGTGCCATAAGTAACAGTATTAAGACTGTACGTTTGAAGTGGTAGCTTGGGGTCAGCACGAAAGATAATTTGCTGTAATTGACGTTGCGATGGGGTTACTTGAATGGCCCTATACATCTTCTCGATGTCACCAGATATAACAAACTTATGCTGACGGAAACGCAACAATATCGAGAATAAATCATCTTGGACAGTGGGCCCCACCATTTGGATATCATTAAACGACACTCCAGAAGTAGTCGCTGCTGATGCATCGAAGACTACTCTGAGCTTAGTTGTGGTACTGGATTCTCGGATGACTCCATGATGTGGCAAAAAGTACTCAATTTTGTTACCTGAATGAGGTTTCCTTGATGAATTATTCACACTCATGTGCCCCAAGCTCACGTACTCCTCGATGAACGCAACATATCTTTCCTTAAAGGCAGGATCACGTTGGAAACGACGTTCCAAAGATAAAAATCGACGTTTAGCCATTTCATATGACTCGCCTAACTCACTGGGATCATTTTTAAGAGGCATTGTAACTATGAATTGCCCGTCTTGATCACGCACAGTGTTAACACGAAAACTTTCTTCGCAAGCTCGTTCTTCTTGTGACAAGGAATGCTCAGAAGAAACGGAATCGAGCTCCCAAAACCTATTTAGGCTATTATGCAACTCGTTCATGGAGATATTACAAAAATGTGAATATATATTTTTGGATGGTTGTTTTAGAAGAGCCACAGAGCCTGATACTATCCATCCAAGCTTTGTCTCATGTAACTTGGGCTGATTTTTGCCTAAATTTATTGATGCACTACCTAAAATATTCCAAAATACTTCAGCACCAACTAATATGTCAATCTCTGATGGAACATTGAATGACGGATCGGCCAGATTTAAATCTAATGGTATTGGAATGCTACTTATGTCGACCAAAGTAGACGGCAGCAATTTGGTAATTGTTGGTAATATAAAACAATTTAAGTCTGTCTTATAACTGCCGCTGCATGATTCAATGGTTAGGTTGCAAGACTGTGTACTTAATGTAGTGTGACTGTTTATACCTGTCACCGTGGAGCTCGCGCTACGTCGAGGAAGTCCTAGCCGATCGCATAGTTTCTGCGTAATAAAATTAGCTGTGCTACCATTATCAAGCAGGATCCTGGCGTCGCTCTTGATGCCTCGGTGGTTCACCACTCTCACCAACGCTGTGGACAGTAAAATATGAGAGGTAGTATGCTGGGACCGAGCGTCACTCGACAAGGAGATATTTTCTGAGGTGCCATTGTGTGGAGCAGCACCTCCAGAAATATCAGTGGGTAATGCTACACTATTGGGCATAGGATCTTGGAATTCAGTAGACTGTTCCACGTGTAAAAGGGTATTATGTCTACCTCTACAATATTTACAAGGAGCTAATCTACATCGCTTTGTTAAATGACCACTACGTAAACAGTTGAAACAAACTTTAAACTCCTTGACCTTTAGTATACGTTGTTCTACGTTTAATTTTCGGAACTCTTCACAAGTGTACAATAGATGATTTTGTTTGCACAAGGGGCACTTTGCCTCATACCTTTGTTTTGAACTATTGTCAGGTTGATTAGCTGCCACTACCAATGACTTATGTTTGCTTCCAACTTGATTGCCATGAGTGTTAGTACTATTTTCTACGTTAAATGTGGCCCGGCTATGTTCCAAGGTTTCTAACAAATCAGCTTTCTTACTAATGAAGGAACAAAATTGTGACACCTTTGGTTTTGTTGGTATGGTGTTACGATGAGCTTCCCATTCCCTGCTAGTGATAGGATCTAGTTTACTTGCCATATTATAAATAATCAATGTATCCCAGCTTTCCGTGGGCTCGTCCATTAAATTCAAGGCTCTGAGATTTTTATTAATTAAATCATTTAAACGACGTAAAGAAGTGGATGATTCTTGTTTAATACAGTCTACACTATGTAAAGCCTTTAGATGGGTATCTACTAGAAGCCTACTATTATCAAAGCGGTCGCATAGTAACTTCCACGCCATTTGATAATTATCACCTTTAAAATCAATATTTTTAATTATTTCCAAAGCGTCGCCCTTAAGCGACGCACGGAGGTAATGGAACTTACTAATGGCATCTATGCAACTACTGTTATGGATTAGTGACAAATATGTATCTCTATACTCAAGCCAGTACTGATAACCACCATTAAAATTAGGCAAATCTATTTTAGGTAAGCGTATAAAGTTACGTTGTTGGAACGATTCACCTGAGTGTTTGTTCACCGAACCTGTTACAGACCCGTAGTCACCGCTGTCATCGTTAGCAAGCAGGCCGTTCACCTGCGCCACGAGTGCGTGATAACGGTCCTCGAACTTAGCTCTCTCTGCGTACGCCTCGTCGGGATCATCCGAAAGCACCTCGATGTCCATCTGTAAATTGTTGAATTCGTCGTATGTAGCTTCAAATTTTTTAAAACGGCTCTCCAACTCTAAGCGTTGAATATCGGAAATAACCTTGCAACTAATAAGCACATTCATGTAATTGGTGAAATTTGTAAGCTTTGCCTTAATGGCACTTCGCTTTCTCAACAATACGTCTAAAGAGGCCATAGCTTAATCCAGGAAGAAAATCAATTGGTAATATTAACACTAATTGATTATGCGTAGCAAAGTTTCGTAAAGAAGTTGGCAGTTAAGTTTAAACTAAACACTTAAAAAAGTGAATGAATAGCCGCGTGACCTTGATGAATGTCACCGGTCAATGACCGCTCAGCTGTTGCGCACACAGTCGATCATGCACACAAGTAACGGTACCTAGCCTGATAGTTTAGCAGTGAACAGGCGCGTAAGCGTAAGCAGTGCACAAGAATGAAAGAGATAGCTAATGTTAACACGTATTGACTCAAATATGAACGTGAAATCGGAAAATAATTTGAATTTAACGGAATAAAAACACAAAATGTTTGTTTGAAGAGGCAGAAAAGGATATAGAAGGATAAAAATTGGAACAAACTCACACAATACCGAATCCTTATCCACAAGAAACCTGTCCTGAAATTCTTCCAAGCGATGACTCGGCGTAAATCGTCCAATCCAGTCGATGTAATAAGCGCCGGCGTCGTTATCAAGACTTGGTGAAGTATAGTTTCAGTTCCTGTTCTTCCTTTGTTTTATTGACTTCGGTAGAAAAAACCGTTGCTCCGGTGACGCAGCGAATTCAAGTTTTTCGAGTCCAAAGTTCACCAACGTCGTAATGCCAGTTGCCGCCGAAATTGGTTCCACCAAAACGCGACTATAAAGAGGCTCGAAGGACCAATTGTTAGGGACCTAACTAAGGACTGAACTCAAAAGCAGTGGACTGTAATTTTAAATAGTATAATCCAAAATAGGTGTCTACAATAATACTGTTGGTAAACTAAGAAATGTGCGCGCGCGTCGTCTTCAGAGATCGGTAGCGAAGTGGGCTGGTGGCCCGCGTCCCGCACGTCGCACGCCGCACCTCTCGCCGCCGCCCGCCGTCGCCCGCCGTCATCCGACAGCAGCCGAAGATTGCCGAGTGGTCGGCGGCGCCCGAACATAAGAATAATCAATAATTTGAAAAAAGTAACTTTTGGCTAAATGAATGACACCAATGTCTATAACCTCTGAAGAGTTTCACCAGCTGTGTTTAAATCCCATGTAATAAGAGCGAGGTGATGAGAATATTGTCCTTATAAACGGTGAAAATCCAGGCTCCAGGTTGCTTCTGAACAATTAATGGACGTGATGGAATGACTTAATAACACTTTAGCCGACATGGGAATCGAAACCAAGATAATTATCGTGCTAAGATGCAACGCTTGTCACTTGACCTACTAGTCCAAGTTAAGACGTTAGCTAAAGAGTACCATAATTTATGTGTTTTTTCGTATAATTTTGTATAATCGGTTTACGAATACTATTTCAACGTTTAATAGTAGTTATAACCGAAAACAATAGAACCTATTTCAGATTAACTATAACCATTTCAGTTCCAATCGGTTTAATTTAACTGCTACTATGAAACATAATTTGCATATTAGAATCATTGCGATAACGTAGATAATAGTTTAAATTAATTACGTTGAACGGTACTAAAGTTAACTGTAATTTATTATCACAATGCATATTAAATTTTATGTGGCATTTGACTAACATATTACAATATTTGACGAGGCCAAACTACAGCTATTTTATGAAATAAATTAACATTTTGTGTTTGACATTTTGCTTGACAAACGAAACAAATGAATGAACTCTATTGAATTCTATATCGTGTCAATTTTCGTATTAAATGTCGGTTCGTTTGAGTTGGTTATTAATTGTCAAACATTTTATGCTGACTATTAATAACTCTGTGCTTACCTTAATTAATAAAACACTATTCGATTATCGAAATTGTATATTGAAAATAAGTAAAAAAACAGCAAACATTTGCGATATCACTCTAGTATTAAAATATCTACTTACTGGCAGCAGACCATGAAAGGGTGGCTGGAGTAGACTGTATTGAAGACGGAGGTCCAAGTGTTCTGGTGGAGCTTGGGAGATGTATATTATATCTTGTATTATTGAATATTTCAGATTCAACAGATACAAAATAAGAGATCAAAAAATGCTTTCACCAAGTGTCGGTAGCCCTAGAGCATTCCTAGGGATTGCATAACGTCAACAGATGCAAGTCAAATGCACGCCGTATTGAGTCGCGCTCGTTTCGTTCGGGACTCGTCTCGCAGGATCTCCGCCGGTATTGAGCAGGGGAGACCAACCTTTACACGTTTACCTATGCGATGTGGCATTTATGAAACCTTTTTAAAGTTATTAGGTATTTTTTGTAAACAGGGGCGGATCTATATAAGAGCTTTATATCCACGGGGCCCTGGGCTGCAACCCATGCAGCCCAGGGCCTTGTGGATATAAAGGGCCCCCGGTCACCTTTTGCAGAAAATGGAGCATGTGGATATTTTAATATCAAGATCTGTCTCTTTTGAGGAAAGACGTAAAATTTTCAAGCTCGCTTCATTCGCTCTTGCAGCCTAGTTTCTCTTGAATTTTAACTTTATCCATAAGTCACCCAAGTAACACCGGTAGTTTGAAATAATTCAAACCTGTCCAAAGTAGGTAAACTGTTGAATTTTCGAACTGACTTCGCTCGCTTTTCAGACTACTTTCTTTAGACTTTGTCTAAAAGTCGGCCAAGTAATTCCTGTATGAAGGATCGAAACAATTCAAACCTGTCCAAAGCAAGGTGTCAAAAATTTCGAGCGAGCGCAGCGAGCTCGAAATTTTGACTTAATTTTTTAAGTCAACCAAGTAAACCAAACCAACCTGTATGAAGTGGCAAAACAATTCTAATCTGTCCAAGGTAGGGTGTAGTTTAGTAACATCTCTTTAAGAATCAAATTTTCATTTAGTTCCTAACCTTTTCAAATAACTCTTCAAAACCTAAACTAGCCAATCCGAGGTCACGGAGGTGCCAACATTTTTGAAGTGGCTATTGTATTTTAGATTCTTAGATGCATTTCAGATGCATTCGTAAATAGTAAACTTACAAATCGGTTTTTACTCGCACCATTCTGCCCCCCCCCCCCCTGGCCCAAAAGCTGGCGACGCCCTTGGGCAGGCCCCCAAGTAGTATTAGCCCAGGGCCCAACCAACTCACGGTCCGCCCTGTGTGTAAAGGCCGTTTAAGTAAAAGTGATTGAGGCTCCCGCATACCATGGAAGAATGGAAGAATAAGGCTACCAATGATGATGATGATGATATACAAAGTGCGAAGCAAACGAATTCAAATTCAGTCGATCTAAAGATGATGCGACTTGAATAACCATAAAGTAGGCAGTCGACGATGCAGTCGATGTGTCTATATAATATGTATTACTAATTATTACAATATTATACTGTGAATTTTTTTTAGGTGAAAATATGACAAGCCAACGTTAAAATTAATCTCCGTGTTGTAAACATAATTTAATTTGATAACGCGCCACAAAGTATTCATATTGTACCGACGAAGTTAATTCAAAATTCGAAGTCAAACTCTGAATTTTGCATGAAAATCGAATCGTTTGGTATTTTGTATGTAATTTAACCTCAATATCTGGTCACTTACCTTAAGTTCACAACCCCTGACATAAAAGGAATATTTTTGCCCGTTTCGAAATATAAGCTGAGTGAGGAAAATTCTGTTGTCAGCTGAAATGATTTTATTGCTACAGAGCGTTTGATTTGAATATCTTCTCGACTAAAACGATATGGAAGTCAAAGTGAAATCGTTTCGACTTTGGCCTTGACTCTTTTGCACGCTAATGCTAGATTATGAGCCGAGAGTTTGATGAAAGTGAACCACGCTACTAACTTTTGAGGGAGTTGTGGGCTCAGTAGTACCGGCTCCGACAGACAGGCTCTTAACTTCGTGTAATTTATCTGACATGACCTTGAACCGAAAACAACTAGACAACATAGTAAAATTATCTTTTCAAGGCGGTTTTTTTTTAATTTTGTAGCCCACAGTAGCACGATCATTAAAATCGTGCTACTGTGGATTTTAGGGTTATTCACAAATGTCAGGCAACACCTACCAATTTTGAAACTTCCAAAAAGGTAGACATTCTGGTAATTTGGGCTTCGTAAATAAAACTAAAGTCAGAATTTTCTTACAATTGCGGTCTCAGTATTTCAATGTACTACTTGAAGTTTTATCTTAACTGCAGTGGTTTAACCGTAAATCAACATGAAATATATCAGTCGCAGCAGAACCACGTTTGGCTGTACGCTATAACTTACTGAGATGTACTGCTTTATTAGATACTTGAAGATATTTATATAAAATCTACATGTCTAAATTTTCGCATTCCTGTTGGCTTCTATTATAGTGTGGTAAGTTTTTTCATCATCATCTGTCTCTCACGTTACTTGAGGTCGACGCAACACATTTATTGTTATTCTATTCTAATACATCACACTATCATTTACTCCTTTTTCTTTAATAACATTCCCCACACAATCCATTCATCTCTTCTTCGGCCTTATTCCCCATCCATCTACATTCATATTCATCTCTCTTCGTCACATGTGTTTCAAACATATTCGTACCAAGGATGATAGTCCTTTGTGTTTGAAATTAATCGCATTTATAAATCAAATCGTCCTCAATAGACAATAATCAACTTTAAATCGCCAGAGACAAGCGGTTTATAAACCAAGACCTTAATTTTAACGTTAACTGCTGTAAATCAGTGCCCGTTTAAATTGATGGGCGAACTAAATCATCAATACGTCAGCAAATTGCCTATAGCCCGGATGGCCCGTAGCCGCGTGGCATTGCTACGTCGTAGCGCTACGAGCGCTCGTAGCGGGCCGTAGCAGCGAATTCGGCGCGATCCATCAGAGAAGAGATTGCGGTGGAACATCGATCAGTGTCGCTACTCGCCGCACGGGGACATGGATGTTGGAATTCAGGAATATTATTTGGATACTCCATATTATGTTATTGTCACAATAATAATAGTAGACAAGATAGAAGCAAACATCGATAAAAACAGGAAAGTATTATTTTCTGTCTGCATAAAGCAATATACTGTTGGTCCTGGCTTCGATTCCCGGGTCGGGCAAAAAGTATTATTACGTTTCCCCATTAAGAATTTCTCAGTAGCAGCCCAGAGTTTGGAAGTTTGCGGTAGAAACACCCGGGCTCGGAAAGCACGTCAAGCCGTTGGTCCTGCGCCTGATCTATCTACGGATGGCCGTCCCATCGCATCGGTCCATGAGAGTGACAGGTGCACTCATACCTTCCGCAACGATGATTAACCTCACTGAGGTTGGCTGCCGTGACCGAAAGCAATCAGGAGGACCTTTTATATAAGAATATAAAAATGCTAGTAAAACCAAACTTATTGCCATATCAAATGAGCGCACTTACATTCCCAGCTCCTCGCCAGGCCAACTGCCCACCTCAAGTGGTAGTTCAATCACGGCTACTTTTTATATAAACCTGCTATCTACTATCTACGAGCCGTATACAGAGTGTGGAAAAATCCGAATCTAATGGATGTAAAAAAACCCTTAACGAGGCCGAAAGGCACTTGTTCTTTCCTTCATTGCGTTTTTTTTTCTCGGGAGGTCAAAATTCCATTATTTTCACCAGTGTTTTTAAGTACAGGTTTTTAATGTTATTTAACTACTCAATTGATGCATCTATTATCACAATGTTCTTTGAGTTCCACCATAAACTGTGATTTATCATCACAAATAAAAATAAAATTTGGTCAAGTCTATTTATTTCTTCCAATACAATGAAATTTAATTATCCTTACCTAAATTTGGGTCAAACAACATAACAAAATAGCAAGTTTTACCCATTTTTATAAACGACTCACATTTGAACAAAAAAAATATTCACCAAAAATGTTTCATGAAAAAAGAGTTAATGTTTCCCGAGAAAGATTCCTTGTATCTCATATAATTTCAGATTTAGATTTGGAAATCTGAAACTACATGAGATACAAGGAATCAGATACAGTGGGATTTTTAAACTGGGACAATGTACATACTCTGTCCCAGTTTAAAAATCCCACTGTATAGCTACTATCTATCTACGGGGTGTATATGCTGGAGCGATTGAAAGAAGCTATCTGTTCCGAAGGAAAAGAGGGATGGATTCATTTAAGTGATACTGATGTATCGAGCGTTTGTTGAAAATATAGTGGGTATGGTCAGTATGTCAGTGGTCAGTATGAGATAGCCTGGTGTTAAATTGATGCTGATCGGCATGACACCATTAGAGGAGCACGAGAGGAGCGCTTGGCTAAGTTGTATCAGCCGGTTGTTCGATCTTTAGGTTAGCTCACGCTTGCCTAGGTTGGTCTGTCGATTAGTAACCACTCACTACATACCAAGTTTCCTCCGTGCCTCGGAAAGTACGTCAAGCCGTTGATCCCGGCTGTCTTTTGAAGATCTTTGACAGTCGTTACAAGTACATAGTGGTCCGAAAGCCTGACCACCTGTCACCAAAAGGTATCGTGTTACCCAGTACTAACGTGGTTGTGGAGGTCGAATAGGCAGTAGCTCGATGTAAAGTTCTGGTATTCACCTGCATCCGATTAGACTGGAAGCCGACCCCAACAAAATTGGGAAAAGGCTAGGCAGATAATGGGCGTAACACCACGCCTTTTTCTCCAAAGTATTAAGAGCCATTTCACATTTTCGCGCAAATTTCTAAGACTTTAGTCGCCTAATTTACTATCTTAGATAACACCCTGTCATTTTTGAATGCATGTTAAAAATAGACTAGTCTTTCTTATTGACACTTCATGTAACACATTTACAAAAACTTATTTGTTTAGTAAGTAGTGATTAATCTCCCACAACTAGTTTACTGAAAAATCATCGCAGAGTCAATTTCAGACTCCTATATCTATTATAAATATTTATAAATTTCACTGAAAAAAATAGATAAACATCAGACTTATACTTTTGTCGACACATAATCAACTAGAATATCGATAATTAATAACATTAATTAGTAAAAAAACAAAGTCTTAGGTCAATTTTTACGTTTCATATCGCTATTTTATCGTGATTTTTTGGTTTGAATAAAGCGTAATTACATTAAACAAATCATGTAAAAATAAACTATGATTTTTTACTAAACTAATTCCAAAGTTTTATTAAAATCAATTCATTTAATCAGACATAATATAATTTTTAACATCACTCTAAATTACAATAAATTACGACGCATAAGCGAGCACCGATTAGTACGGTCCGAGCGCCCATCGACGAAGGACCTGTGCCATTTTTTTCCGCGTCCCGATTTTCGAGGGGATATCTATCGTAAACGCATTGTTATACTACGACTACAACATTTTGAAAAGCTTTGTATTTTTTTTCTTTGGGTTAGAATTTCGTTTCTTATCAAGTAAAGTATTATTTTAGTAGTTTGTAGAATATTTGTTATATTTCTGTTTTATTAGTTTTAGCAATAGGGCGTAAGGGTTGTATTATCATTGTGTCAATAAAAGGAAAGAATAAAAATTCTGCAAAAGCTGAAACCAACAGAAACGAGATGGATATTATTTTTATTTGCAATTCATTTACACAGTTATCGATCACGTTAGTTGAATGCTCCAAAAATGACTTTTTCAAGGTCAAAGTAATTCCTGCACCTTTATGAACTTGGAGGGTTGTATTGATAATTTTGATGATTATAATTCTGTAACTACATACGTCTTACAGCCGCTAATAATATTCTAATCAACATACAACCTAGCACTGGCCTGCAAATTGCAAAAAACGTAAGAAAATTTAAAGGTTTCGCTTGGGTTTTCCTTTAAAACGATTCCCGGGTGTAGCAAGCGAATTTTCGAAAATCTGTGACTGCAGAATTGTTTCTTTTAAAAATAAAGGAATGTTTCCTTTGAGTAAAATTTGCTATCTCCAGTATTTCGAGTACTTTCCCTCCAGGTGGCATTGAAAAATTCCACACTGTATAATAATATATGTAATAGAAACATACACATAAAATACATATTTACATAACATATATTTGTGTTTTATTAGTCTAGAAGGCTTTAATAGAATGAAGACTGAATAAATAAATTATCTTTTTGCATAAATCTCAAACCAAGGTGCATTACGATTATAACGGCCTAAGATTGTTTAGTTCGTCTCGACACTCGCGCTGGACTGTTTGCGTTGTGTATGTGTGGATTGCTACGCACACATACACAAAGCTGCGGTCTTTTACCATAACTCGAGCGTTGTAATTTTGTGAAATGGCTCTTAAGCAGAGGACGTACTTGGTAGTACACCCAAACGAGGACGGAGGAGGAGGTGAGGTTAAAGAAAAACAATAAAAATTTAAATGTTCTTCGTGTAGTATATCTCCATAGCCCGCGGTCCATTCGCTTTGTGCCATGTATACTTCCATACCATGTATTTGTCAACATCATTCATTTTCTTTTCTTTTTGAGAACTTAAATAACGTTCTCAAGAACAATGTTTTCTTTCATCAACATCTTAATTGACTGTTCTTAAATTAGTTTTATAATCCAACCTCTTGGGTAAAATCTTATTACGTTTCATACTGAGTTATAATTAAAAAGTTAAGATGACTCTTAACAGAAAGTCTATCTTAAGTAATCTATCTCTCTCAATGGGATAAGACTGAGATGAGTCTAGATTGTTATCTGGAGACGAGCTTCGTGTTCTAACCAAAGAGATATTTTGCGCGAATCTTCAAATATGTATGTCTCTTATTTGTTTGGAAAACCGAAAGGGTGCGGTATTGGTTCGCCTCAAAAACTTACGTGGCGGTCGCTTTGTTTAGGACACTGTGGATCTTCTTCATTTCGATCTTGAATATAATATGAGTACAACCTTGTACGTAGTAAGTACAATGCGAACGAACTGCAAACAATGGGTTTAATATTAAAATCCAGATCATTTGTATTCGAAAATAATAGACATCTTATTTTAGAAACATATTTATTCAGAAATTATTTAAAGTAAACAGGGTTCTTGTTTACGATAATATAAGAGAAAATCTGAAATATAATATTCTGTTCTGCGTATCGGCGTCCTGTGTAGAATAAGAATTGCAAAGCTCATTCAACTTATAGTATGTTTAAAATGTGGGTTTTATGAAAATGGAATAAAAATAGCTCTTGATGAAAATAATAACACCCACACATGTCGATCCAAGGTTAAGCAGTGATTGTCGAGGTTAGTCCGTGGATGGGTATCATATCTATATTAAACACGAAGACCGAGAGGTCATAGTGCCAGCCCAGACCGCGTGCTTGTCCCGCGGTCTGGGCTGACATTCGTAGACCTTTGACACAGGTTACAGGTAGTCGGAAGCCCAAAAGTCTTTTAGCAGTCTTGCACTTGCTTCATGTAAACTAGCACTATATTGACCTGCGTTTGATAAAGCAATAATTGGTTATTTTGGAATTGTGCACCGTGTTCTCTTTATATTTTATAAAGGCTGTAAAAAACCTCATAACGAAGCCGAAGGGCACTTGTTCTCCCCGTCAATTATTGCGATCTTTTTTTTGTTCTACACCATACCTGGGAACCTTATATTTACGGAAACATTGGGGGTCAAAGTTCCATCTTTTTCACAAGTATTTTTTTATATGCAAGTTTTTAATGTTAGATTTTTACACTTTTCTTCTTTAAACACCTCCACGACCCCCGTACTATTCAATCCATCCATCAGCACAATGTTTTGAGTGCGTTACATTGAGTTCTACCACAAAACATGATATTTCACCCCAAAAAAAAAAGTTGTTTCCCAGCAATATTTTTTGCGTAAAGTTACCTAATTTGATATACAGAATGCTTGGTTGACGGCTTCGTGATGAGGTTGTTAACAACCTGTATACCCACAATGTGAACAGAACAATCACGTCATATTGTCAAAAAGCGGAAGATCCATTGTTTTTATCTAGCTTCGAACTTTATCCCTCGTTAACTCAGTTAACATTGAATACAACAACATGAGACACATCAGCTGTAAGCTGTAGTAAAAAACAAAGAAAATTACTGTGGACATATAGACTAAATCCTGTATTAAAAAATAAAACTAACTTTATAAAATACTCTTCACAATATAGGAAAATTATAAGACTCACACAAAAAGCTCAAAATGATTACTTTATAAAAACCTCGAAGAATAGGTCGAAAGCTACATGGCAAATTGTCAATAGACCTAAAAATAATTCTCCTAAAGAACAAATAATAACAATTAATAAATGTAACCACACCTTTTCAAAACCTATTGACATTGCAAATGCATTTAATAATTATTTTATAGATGACATTGAGAATAATATTAAAACTGACATAGAATTCGACAATAAATTAGTTAATCTGACAAGCCAATCAATGTTTATGCAGCCGGTTCTAACAAACGACATGATTTCGGCTATAAGATCACTTAAAAATACAAGTACTGTAGGATTTGACGGTATGTCAACAAAGGTGATAAAATTTGTAAATGAACTTATAGCACCCGTATTAGCGCATATTATGAACCTTTGCATTGTTGACGGGGTTTATCCAGAAGACTTGAAGAAAGTTATTATTAAACCACTTCATAAAAAAGATAGTAAAACTGATATGAAGAACTATAGGCCAATAGCTAAAATTTCTGTAATTTCCAAGATTTTCGAAAAAATTATTTATA
Organism: Xestia sexstrigata; assembly: GCA_941918905.2. NCBI lineage: Eukaryota > Metazoa > Arthropoda > Insecta > Lepidoptera > Noctuidae > Xestia > Xestia sexstrigata. The sequence goes on along the minus strand of OW799221.2, from coordinate 19,072,429 downwards.
AGTCTCTATATAACTATCTCAACAAATTTAACTTATTATGCAAGGAACAATATGGCTTTAGAAAGAATACCACGATCAACATGGCTATTTTTGATTTTTTACGTAGCACTATGTTGGCAGTAGACCAAAAAGCTCCTATTTGTGCCATCTACACAGATATGACCAAAGCCTTCGATTACGTACAGCACGACATCTTGTTGGAGAAACTGCGTAGCTACGGTATCAGAGGTAACATTTTAAAACTACTCGAATCCTATCTCTCCAACAGAATGCAATATACAGAGATTGCAAGAATATGTGAAAAAAACAAAATTTGAAAAGAGTTTTTTATCTCATTCTAGATTAATAAAGTTTGGTATCCCACAGGGTAGCGTCCTTGGGCCACCTCTTTTCTTGATCTATATAAACGATCTGCCAAAGGTGACTCAACATCAAATGGTTATGTTTGCAGACGACAGTACTGCCATAGTGAAATGTATTGATCGCAATATTTATCAAGTTGACATAAATAATACACTATCTGACATAATTAATTGGCTAAGTAAAAATAATTTAGTTATTAACTTAAAGATAACAAAAATAATGCACTTTCACCAAAGAACTGATGTACCAAAAGTAAATATTAGACATAGTAACTGTGACATTGAAGAAGTTAAAGTAGCAAAATTCTTAGGTTTGTTGCTTGATAATCAGTTTAACTGGAAGGCCCACATAGATGACCTAAGTAAGAAAATAAATAAATCAGCATACGCACTTTTCCAAATTGCTAGAAATATAAATATGGATGCGCTACTAGTTGCATATCACGGCCTAGTAGCCTCAATTTTGCGATATGGTATTGTTTTTTGGGGTAATTCTACAGATAAAGATGTCGTTTTTAAGGCACAAAAAAGATGCATAAGATCGATGTGTGGTCTGAAAATTGATGATAGCTGTGTACCATTCTTTAAATCGCTGAAAATACTTACCTTACCATCATTATATATTTTTGAAATAAGTCTTTTCGTCAAAACCAACATGAGGTTGTTCGAAAAAGTGTCGACTTTACGAGATGTTGCGATTCGTAGCCAATACGCAAACTCTATAAGCAATCAGCGCTGTAAGACGGCCTTAGTGAGAAAGAGTGTTTTAGGCATGGCACCGCGCATTTACAATAAATTGCCAGATGTAATAAAAAATTTGAATGTTACACAATTCAAAAAAAAATTAAAACTGTTGTTAATTGAAAAATGTTATTATACGATTGATGAATTTCTGAATGATAAACTAATGTAGACTTTTTTTTTTTTTTTTGACTGGAGAATACACGCAATCGACAATTTCTGGTAGAATATTGAGAGCAATGGTAATTTATGATAATTATGATTATTTAACTAAACATTGACTGAAGTAATTCCTTTATATTGTGACATTTTATCATTTTTGTTTTTTTATCATTATGCTATTAATTTTGACATATATATATATAATAATTTGTGTTTACCTCTCGCATGATTTATATTTTTTATTTCGCATGCAACCATATATTTGTACGCCTCTTGGCATAGCATAGCGACCTATTTTAATTTAAGAACTGTATTTATTACCTATGTTACACAAATAAAATTGATTTTGATTTTGATTTTGATCAAAAACCTCCGGAAATCAATTGTAAGTCAACACAAAACACTCGCAGTCCGGGGTCAGATCGAAAAGACACGAAAAAAAGGTTTCCCTTTGACAAATACTCATGATTTCGTGACCTTTAAGAAATTCATTTGTACTCAAAACCGCCTCAAGCTGACCTCAAGATTCTTTTTTTACATTAATTAAATTGTCCAACATTTTCCGGTTGATTAATTTTGGAGATTTAATTGAATATTCTAATTGGATTAACTAATTGCATGATTTAAGAGTTACGTTTCCTCTAATCGTGTTGTTAATTAAAGCTTAAATTTAACTATATATTTATAATTGGAAGCAAATTACTCAAATGAACTGTGTTGTTTTAAACAAGGTTATTTTGAGTTATTTCCATGTAGGTAATGTTATCTTCTACTTTACAAAATTAAAAGGTAACATACCTACATGACGGAATTGTAATTCCATAAGGTGAATGTTTTCTGGTTAGATTTATTTCTTCCTTGTTGATTCAAGCGAGAATACATTTCATTGCAGGTGATAGCGTCTGGATAGCCCGCGCAATTCAAAATTTATTTTTTCATGAAAAACTCATTCAATAGGATTAAATGAGGTTGTATTGGTGATTTTAATTATTATAACTCTATAAAGCCATATTGTTTGAGGTCCTGAATCATATTTTGTTTAACATGCAGCCTGACACTGAGCGGCAAAAAACGTCAGGAAAAGTTTTACGGGCTGCTGGCACTTCTACCTTAAGCATCGTAATGCGCACGTTGAGCGAGATGACGTCCACCTGGAGTAGTCCTTATAAAAAGCCCGCCACCCTATTCGCAACCACTGCAACGCCTGAAACTCAGAATCAACAGTAACGACCAGTAGAAAAGCAATGAAGCTCAACAACTCCTGAAGACAATATTCAACTAATAGTAGCATCCCATGAGCTGTATTCCCTACTCCTCTGATTCCATTTTCCCCACAAATCAATATAGGTAACCCTCCACCGTCAACACTGCTTACCCCAGTATCGAGAAGCCTCTCATGCATATTCACGCCCGACTAATTTATGTGTTAGCTACCCGCGTGTATTGAAACAACAGCAAACACTGGCTCTATTGAATCATATGTTTAATTGTTCAATATTATGTGTGTGCTCATTGATATAGAAACTACAAAATTATTGTTGTTGTTGATGTTGGAACTTTGATTGTAGCTTTTGGGGTTTAATTGGGGGGTTGAAGGCAAATAATAGATGTTTCAGAACACGTGGTAGGATAGCTACTCAGGTGAAGAAATAAAAATTCTGCGAGGGAGAGGAAGACCAGAGAAAAGATTGATGGATTGTGTGAAGAGTGATATGAAAGGAAAATAATTCTATGAAACAAGTGAAGTGAAGTGGAAATTGAAAGAAAAAAACGTGTTCCGTCACCCCAAGAATAATATGGGACAAGAACAAGAACATGATGATATTTTGTGTGAATAAATCTGAGGGATAGTACTGATCCAGATTTGATATAATAAGTATGTAAACAGAATGACTGCTACATCCACTCTTGTCTATTAAGATAAAGCTAAGAAGCTAGTTTTATTTTTTTTGTATTTTAAGGGCGACGAATCAGAACAGATTTCTACGAAAACTACAGGAACACATGTCTGTCAAGATGATTGAGGGCTAAATAAATTGAATTCCAAAAATTGGGTAGCCACTTGAAAATTCAGCGAGACAAAAACAAATCTTATAATATTTTTTACCTTTTTTGCCATTAGTGAATTTAGACTAACGAAACCTCTAGCAAATCCATTGGGAATAACTCATGTATGAAGTAATATAAAATTTGGGCAACCACTGAAATTAAAGAAAAAAGAAACAGCCTGTTCTGCTACGTCAAAACTTACCAAAAACATTTCAAATCAGAACCGAAATTAAAAACTTAATACAAGGTATATTTTCATATTTATAAACATATTTTTCAAAATTCGGCTTCGTCTAGAAACTTTACCGTCTCATAACACCGCAAAGTGACCTTGGAACGACGTCCTCATCTCAATAACAACACGCCTGCACAAGGACACTAAGATATTTTCAACTTAATAGACACTTAACCGTCCTACATCGTTGACAAGCAATTAAGAATGTGTCAGCTACGAAAAATTACCACAGACAAGTTTTTCAAAGAAAATGTGAAGATTAGTTCGCTTAAAAGTTCTAAACTTAGATGAATGAGGCTTTACACCTCGAATATAAGATGTTATTTTCAAGTTTTCTAGAATAATCTAGGCTTAAAGTTCTGAAGCAATATTTAAACCTTAAAAGCTCTCTTCTGCTTACGACTAGATTAATTTTGGATATCAAATTAATAGGCTCTTTCTTAAGAAATGCATTGTAATAGGTACAAGTGAAAGCATTAAGTAATAGAGTGTAAGAATTTCGTGGATTCTAGCCACTGCTTTAATGTGCTATTAGTCTTATCTTAGTTACTGGCTCTATCTTCCTGACTGGTCATCTCTTAGTTGCCATGGCTTATTTGAATGAATTATTTTGAATTGTATTTTTTTGGTTTGTGTGTATTTGCTGTGGACACTTTTAACGTGCACATCTTGCTATATTGTTCTCACATAATATACCATCTCAACATGAATGATGTAACCAAGATTTTGTAACAATATTCTGATTTAAAAGAGTGTCCATGGAGTTTCTTCTCCATAGAGATCTACGCTAGGGAATGGGCAACTACAGTACTTTCACAGTTTTTATGTCTTGTGACTGGGACTGTAGCTACATTTAATTTTCATCTTTGTTTCGACAATTCAAAAGTGCCTGTAACTGGCTTACTTGAAATAAATGCTTTGATTTTGATTTTGATACCTATCATATGGGTGAAAGTGTGATGTATGAGCGTAACTAACAAATCTTCACGCCTGCAAACCTCGAAGGATGTGATAGGTGTACATAAATCCTACACCCAGATTTTGCCAGTTATGTTTAAGTCCTATGTAATAGGGGACGAGTTACGAATACACTTTCGGCCAAACTAGTAGCTCAGTTCTGGGCCGACTCAATTTAGATTGCCATCGACACGCTAAGAAGAAGACTTTCGGTTTACTGTGAACTTGTGCCTTTACATCACGCCTGTAATCTCCGAAAGGTAAGGCAGAGGTATACTACACTACTACACTACTACTACATCAGCCCATAACGTCCACTGCTGGACATAAGCCTCTCCCATGATGGGAGGAATTTGCCGTAATCTCCACGCTTGGCAGGCGGATTGGAGATCGCAGTTATGAAAGACTAACAGAAAACGCTGCTGCCCATTCTCTGGTCTACGGAGGCGTTCTGCCTCAGACATTAGTCGCCTTATACGACACCCGTGAGTGTTATGGGTTGGTTCTATTCTACTCTACCGGATACCACACGGCTAGGCAGAGGTATAATACCATGTAATATCATCGCTCTTCTAAAGGTCACAAGTTATAGTAGTATGTAGTTACAGATTCGGTGGTACACCTCTGCCTAAAGACTGTACTGTCAGGAAGCTTATGAATACTAATCAAACAGCTAACATAAATGTTACTACTAACTAAGTATATATATCCCTAGCATCAATCATTCACAAAGATATTGTTGTCGAACAATGAATCTATTTGTGTACTCATCAATAGTTATTGACGACTAACTTCTCTGAGCGCATAATGTTGGCTTTGAGACTGTGCTGCAGTAACAGCTAGCAATGCTGACCCACATAGTTTGATTGTGGAATTAAGGAAATGCACTGGAAAATATCTGAGTTCCTGCCGTACCGCATGCAGCTTTTAATACCAGAATTTAAAGAGCAATGACTGCATATCTGATCTCCTCAACATAGTAACTGAGTATGTTTTATACTCATCACAAATCACTATCCGCCTGTCCTTATTAACTTGTTAATAGTTTTTTTTTATTTTTTTTTTATTACATTGACTGTCCTAGTTAATTTGTGCTATGTAAAGTGATGGCCTGAAACACAGGTTTAAATAAACCTAGATCGGGCAGGTCGCTAACAAAAATTTGAATTCAACATTATCGTTTGTTGCAATTGTTAAATATATTTTAGTTATAGTTTACTTTTATGCACTAATTATATGTTTCAGAAATAACACTTTGCACCTAAATGTACATTTTTGTAATACTTTTTTAAATTAATTATTTTTATTCTTATTCTTATCCCAATTTATTTGTGGTCGGCGCAGCACAACTTCTTTCATGCTTCTCTATTACTCGTCATCTCATGACTCATCCTTATAAACAATTAATTAAATTCTAGCTATACAATTCCATCCTTCGTTTCTCTAGTATTCCCTTACTCATATAGCCATCCACATTTGTAATCAAAACTTTCTTCACAACCTTTTACTCATTCCTCCGTGTCACGTGCCCATACTATGAACACCGATTACCACACAATGTTCTATACCTACCAATCACCTTACAGCTCTTGTCCCGTGTTACTTGGGGTCAGCGCAACACGTTTTTTTCTTTCTCCTCTGTCAACCGTCACAATACCATTTACTCCTTTTTATTTCAATATAATTCCTCACACAACACACACACAATTCCTACTAAGGTAATAATATATTTCCAATTCCAATTAACAAATTTTAGGTACGTACATGTTACCGTACGTTTCAGTAGCCAGTTCCCATGGAACTGTATCCATATTATTGCTGTCAGCCACAAACCGCGGAGTAATCATTACTTCCCTACTTAATTAATGTTGTCAATTTGTGATATTTGCGAATTTGCGAAGCGCGAACAATGCGTGTTTGTAGCGGTTTATACGATTGGCGCTGGTGTACGAAACATGGGTGGTAGCGAGCGCGATCTGCGCATAGCTTATCAATAAGACTGTAGCATACCCTAACTAAGATTAATTCTTGTAACATTATATTTGCTGGGGTTTGGTCCACGTCATATTTAATTTTGTAGCTGATGTTCACACAGCCTCTCCGTCGCAAATTCAACTTCAATCGCTAGGCTATCAACGCTTCCTAACTGTTTTCCACCACCTGATATTTAGTGTAAATTTGGCCCAAAACTTTACAATTTTTGACTCAACCGCCGCCGCTACCGCTTGTCAATTAAACCCAACACTTATGCCTCGACTACACAGGCTGTCTGGCGGGTACATTTGAGAGCTCAATAATCACGACAATGTTTTGTTTCGCCACAATTACGACCAACGGCTTCATTTGAGCAGCTTTCATTAAATTATCTGTTGTTAATATCGTGTTAAAGGCGGATTGAATTTTACTGGTAAGCATAAAATCCTGGGTTTAATTCTCAGGTCAGGCAAAGTATTACTGGGGTTTTCCATCAAAAATTTCTCTGTAGCAGCCACGGAGTCTAGATTTATGGCCGACAATATACTCGCCCCCCTTTTTCATGGGACTTAAATATCTTAACGCGGGTGTACTGTTAGGAACACCTCTGTCTAACCCTTTGGGGATTACATGTATGATTTATGTTACGTAATTTTGTAACGAGTTTTTGCATCACAAAATCTCTGACCATTACTTAAAAAAAAAACATAAAAAACCCGACTGCGTAAAAAATAACTAACTACAAAGTTACAACTGCATGTCTTCTTCTCCCATACTTTTCTATTACTCTTCATCATCATCAGTCACCTTGAACGATGGATGGACTTTAGTCGATAGCATGCTTAGTATCTCCAGCTACGCTTCCACTACACAGCCACCTCTCTGGCCTCCAGGAATAGGTATCGAGTATCATCGACTTCATTACAACAAGTTAGCTCCTGAGCTCCAACTTATAACTTACTAAGTTAGTACTGTATCAACTACCTACTACTTGTTTAGTCTTAGACAGAAACTAGGCCAAGTTTAGAGGCATGTGTTTATTTTTGGAAGCATTATATTATTTAGGACCTGGATTCAGTTACCAGGTCGTTTAGTGTTATTTGGGTTTTTCTACCAGATGCTTGCCAACCGCAGCCACGGAGTCCAGATTCGTGCCTGGCAATAGGCCCATCTCACTATTGCTTAGAAATAACTGTATTTATAATTCGAGAAGCACAGGCTCGGTCGATGTGGTAACGATTGAGTAAGCCCTTTGTCCAGCAGTGGATTTTTTCGGCTGATAATATTATGATGATAGACTACTGTTACTTACCGTTAGTCCCAGCTGTCATTTACAGAATTCACCTGCTACAATCCTTTAAGACTCCTTCCTACTTTGTCTACGTTTATACATCAGTACACGCACGCCGGTTGCGAGTACTACACACCTGACCTTTCTGAAAAACATCAGTATTATGGTAAAAACGGTGTGTCCTTCTAGGGTGGGGTTGTTGGTGTTCAACTGCTTTGTCAGCATTTCCTTTCAAAGCTTCGATAAAGAAGTAACATAATACCTTCAGTCAAAGAAACATTTCTTAGACTTCCATAAAAAGTAGGTTGAATAATAAATAGCTGCGATAGCTGGCCATTTTATTGTGATCAAAGGCATGCCAGAGAGCTGGTACTATAAAGGAGGGTTTACAATGTACATCGTCTGTTGGGATAAATAGTTTTAGTTTCAATCATCATCACGCGTTAAATTAGGTATGTGTGTTTGTAATATATCAAAATCTTGGGGTTCTTAGTGGTTAAATGAATTTGAGACATTTAGTTCCTTTTAATAAATTCTATCATCATCATCGCCTTCATTCACAGCATGAATTCACCCTCTACTTTAGGCCTCTCTTATTTTGTGCCTATCTCTAAGTTCCTGTGTCAGCCTCATCCATGTTTTACTCGCGACGGCAACAATGTCGTCTAACCATCTACTCGCCACTTGGTCACAGCTTTACTTGTTACACTGTTTTTACCGCGTGTTGATACGTGTCCTGCCCAACATTTGAGTTCCATAACGCAATTTCGAATATCGAAGACGTTGTTACATCTACTTCTTCTTCCCATATAAGTAAGTCGTCACAAACAACAGAACTGCTACAACGAATATGAAATCCGTGAATGGTTTGTACATGTAGCTTAGTTCCACAACTTCGGTCAGAAGAGTCGTCAATAACTTTGTACAAAGTAAAGCTGCTCGAGTTTGTTGAATGCAAATACAATAATCTTTTTTTAAATAATCGCAGCGGAACAGTCAATAGACCGATGCTTTCATGAATATATTGCGTTTCTTATTGGATTCGCGAAATATAATGCGCAATATCGGGGTATTGAACCGTTTTTGCGTCGTTTCCTGTTATGGATATGAACACATTTAGGAATAAGATGGCAATTTTTTTTTGCTGGTTTTACGCTGGCTAACAATGATTTAAGTATACAATCGCTTTGTTATTCATATCCTTAAATTACTGCTACGTTTCCAAAGTTTTTGACAGTTTCTCAAAATACCTTGGACATTTTTGTTGTTCAGGTCAGCATGCTATGCAGTAGCTTCTTTAAACTAGATATTGGTCTTCAGCTACATCCAGCTAGACTAGAAACCGACTCCAACATAGGTTACAAGGCTGGGTAGGTGATGATATACGACGTATACGAGTAGGTACTTGCATCAACAGTGAGATAAATATTTTATTTAATATAATAATATCACTTCTCTTTCATCTTTAATCCAATTCTTCACGATCGGGGATTGAATATATCTTCGGTAATCGAATCGAGACGGACATTTATTAAATTAGGACGGTGGCCCAGAAATGAGATATATTACACGCTTATCGCGGGATGAAAGAGTCGAACTGGGAAATTAAATTATGGCGGTTACCGTGTTAAAAGCATTGGCTGTATTAGGTAAAAGTTTTTTCCAACTAAAAAAATGTTATTTTATAAAAATATTGCGGTCAGAGATAATTCTTGCTAGGCTATGAGTCATCACTTAACATCACTCCTGTAAGCTCTATAGGGTTGGGCAGACATTGCGCCTATTACCATCAATCGGGCCCACATCCAGGCCACTACTGAGACACTATTGATTGAAACACCCAATAACACTTTGCCTGACCTGGGAACCTAAACCAGGACCTCATGCCTACTAGTGGCACTTGCAACAACTGTCCGCGTAGCATGACACTGTTTCTTCGAAGAAAGAATCGACAAATCTTTTGTTCATCTGTCATTGAATCGACAAAACGACAGATGAACAAAATTTGCCAATCCTTTCTTCGAAAAAACCCGTTTCTACGGTGGTCATGCTACACGGGCTGGACCAACGAGCCATTCAATCTTCTCTTCCAGTAATTAGCTCTCAGAAAGATAAGTACCTAGATGTTATATTTCAGTCAGAAACAATCTTACTACTAATTTTGCGAATAAATCCCGTTCTTTCAAATTAGGAAACGAGATGTTAAATACTTATTACTCGTCATAGGAAAGCATTACACATCCTCGCAACGGTTCGTTTCACAACGTCGCTACGAATCCTCGCACCGCTCAGCAGCCTAGCATATCTCTGGTGAAAACGCTCACAACGTTCCACAGCCTCGCTACGCATCCTCGCACTGCTCAGCAGCCTAGCATATCTCTGGTGAAAACGCTCACAACGTTCCACAGCTTCGCTACGCATCCTCGCACTGCTCAGTGGCCTAGCATATCTCTGGTGAAAACGCTCACACCGTTCCACAGCCTCGCTACGCATTATCGCACCGCCCAGCCACAGTATAATTAAAAGCAGTAGTGTGACTCGGACTCGGACGAGTCCTTTAATTCAATGCCTACTGGCGATCAGAGGACTAGGGTTGCTACTATCGGGTATACTGTGTGGTTTATCGTTAAGAAAAAGACGCGGTGCGTGTAGTCAGTCTATTCGCACCTTGAAATATCCATACGGGACAAGGAACGGGCGCTCGTTTTATTTTTGGATCAGCGTTACTCTTCGCCCAATATTTGCTAGGCATATACGATTATTTACCGAACGAATAAAAAAACGACGAGTACAATGTCAGACAGAATTAAAGAACAAAGAGTACAGGCACGCACAAAATTAAATGTCTCGTATATACACGCACAAGGGTGTTATGAGTACATTCACACCCAAACGTTTACGAATCTAATGTGGGCCCTTATATTGGAATTCTTTTTATTAAAATATTCTTGACTGGCACATTTTGGTTAGGGTTCTGCAGAGTAAATATTTGTTTGTACTTATTCATTTAATTTCATTAAGGCTGATGAGGGTTGTTATTTAGAAACCTTTTATAATCGGCTAACATGAAAATAATTTGAATTATGCTTTACATAATATTTTTTGACACGTGTATTATTTTCGCTTTCTTTGTTACTATTTTTTGCGGTGTTCTCGTAATCCCAATATAATAAAATAACTGACTGACTAGGATTTTATAAGTATGTTTTTTAATTAATGTTTGACAAGGGTACATCTGTTTTAAACATCTTCAAATCATTTTTAACCGACTTCAAAAAGGAGGAGCTTCTCAATTAGATTGGTATTTTTTTTATGTATGTACACCGATCACGCTGAGATTTATGATCCGATTTACGTGATTCTTCTTTAGTTTGATGCGGAATAGTTGCCATTTGGTCCCATAAAAATTTAACATAGTTTGGCCCAGTAGCTTTTATTTTTACTTCATTCGTGTGGTCTAAACATAGAGTATACATAACCAAGAAAAGGACTTCAAATCAACGCAGTATAATTAAAGAAATCAACGCAGTATAACTTTTTGTGTCATTTTATTACTTCAGTCGTGTGGTCTAATTTTATGTAAGTTCACCGATTTCTCCCCCATTTGTGGAGCGATTCTCAAAATTTTTTTTTATTTGAAAGAGTATACTCCTGAGGTGGTCCCATTTAAATTTGGTGAAGAGCTGATGCTGATCTTCGGAGACACACAATATAACTCTTCAAAACTAGACGTTTAAGTTTAAGTTCCATTTATTGGGGATAAGCCTATTACCATGACATGTATTGTTAATCATGCAAATTAAATTCATATCAAATATTTGTCTGATAATACACATACACACACATACATATTTTAATAACTAAAAATGGAAAAATAAAAACACTTTTTTGCAAAAAATAAAACCGACTTAAAAAAAAAATGCAAATAGAAAAAAACTAAAAAGTGAGAAATAACTTTGGCTTTAGAAGTCACCGGCTTGTTCACCATATTAAAAAAAGAACTTTTTTGCAAAAAAATAAAACCGACTTCAAAAAAAAACTAAAAAAAGTGAAAAATAACTGTGCCGGTGACAAAAACACTAAATTAATCAGACAAAGGTCAAGCTTCGAAGTCGGTTTTTATAAATATGGTGAACAAGAAAATAATCAAACCGTTTACGCTACCGTTTACGAACGATTTGACGCGTCAATTTTTGTGTAAATATGTTGATAGAAAACTACATCCATGAGGTACTAAATCGGACCCTGGGCGCGGCAGTATCCTTCTCCGGGGAATGAGAGTATTCTGACATGGGTGGGGTCCTACCAGGACCACCGGTGCGTTCCTCTGCGTGACCCTCTGTAAAGCAGAGGGCTTAGCAGAGGAGTGAGGGCGGGCTCGGAGTGCACTCACCCTGCCTCCGAGCAGACAGAGAGGGATGCGTCCTTCTCTGTCACCGTCAGTCTCGTAATCCCATTATCGAAGTGCTGTGGATCACGTCTCGCGGCTTCGATAGGGACCGAGGGTCTTGGCTTAATCGCCCGGACCGCGAGGTAAAAAACCTCTATAAAAAGTTACCCCGAATCCCAAGCGGCGACGCACCGCGAGGGTATGTATGGCTGACGGGTGTTCCATAGAACTAATCAGTCGTTAGTGCGCTCCTCGCCAGGGTACCTGCAGACCCCCTGGCGAGTAATAAATATTCAAATCTGCCCTTCTAGGTACAGGGGTTCAATTATGGAAAATTATTTAAAAAAAAACCAAACAACCAACGCCGGTAACGGCACAGAAGAGGAGAGAAGGGATGCGGGGTCGGAGTCCGACGTCGCATCCAGCGATGTGAGCGCGGGAGGCTCAGAGAGCTCCCGCCGCGTGAGGGCCGGGACTGCTGCGGAGCACGGCAAGTTCTTCCGCAAGCGGCCCAGGCGGGATAGCGACCGGGGGTCGTCATCCGGAGAGGAGGAGGCCTCGGCCCGTAAGATCCCCACCAACAAGCGTGGTGGGATCCGGGGCAAGGGGAGGGGGCTCTCTGCCTCCGTGAGGTCAGAATGGTCAGCAAAGCTGGCCGAGGAGGGGCGCCACCCGGGCAACATTGCTCCCGGGTCAGGCGACGAGGCGGGCGCACCTGGCGGCTCCGAGGCGAAGCGTAAGACCAGGTTTGCAAAGGCGGTGAAAGCCGCGATAAGGGGCGTGGCCTTGAAGGTGAAGACATCTTCAAAACTCAAGGCCATACCCGCGGCTTCCGCCTCCATCTTGGCGGCAGCAGAGGCCAACTTTGCAGGGCCTTCACCCCTTCCTCCTCCTCCTCCGATAGGTGGAGAGGAGTTGGCCAAGCTGCGGGCGGAGGTGGCCCGCCTGACGGCCGCTACGGAGGATCTCCGAAAGGAGAACGCCAAGCTCCACGCAGACCTGGCCAGTCTGCGTGAGGCTGGCTCCCGCGCGGCGCCTCCAAATAGGGGCCACCAGCAGCAGCGGCAGCAGCAACAGCGACAAGCCCAGCCCGTGCCGTTTCCAGGCGCGGTTTTCCGTCCTGGAGGGAATTGTTCTGGCAGGTGGTCGGGGAGAAGCGGAAGGGGCGAAAGGCGGCCAAAAAGGCCCGGAATGAGGAGCGGCAGCGCCAGCATAGGGCGCGCAAGATCGCGGCTAGGCTCCGCGCCCCGAAGACCGCGGCTGTAGTGATTACACTACAGCCGGAGGCGGAAAAGAGGGGCGTGTCATACCGCGATTTGCTGGCGAAGGCGAAAGAGACGGTGGATCTCGGAGAGCTCGGGATCACCGGGGGCCTCCGGCTTAAAGTCACCGCGACGGGGGCTCGTATGCTGGAGATCCCCGGAGAAACCAGTGGGTCGTCCGCTGACGCTCTCGTCGACGTCTCGAGTCCGGTGGGTGTCCTGCTGAGCAGGTCAGGGCAGGCGCCCTACGTCCGGACTTCACGGGTATGCTTACCGTTACGGTATGCTGCCCCGTGACGGCGGCCAAAACGATAGTGGAGGGCCGAAGGCTATTGGTGGGCTGGGTCTCAGCACAGGTGAAGCTGCTGGAGCCCAGACCTCTGAGGTGTTATCGCTGTCACGTGGGCCACCACGTGTCAGTACAGTGCGCCTCGAAGGTTGATCGCAGCGGCCTCTGTTTCCGCTGCAGTCAGCCCGGTCACGTGTCCGCGGCTTGCTGTGCCACGCCGCACTGCGGTGCCTGTGCGGCGGCTGGCAAGCCGGCCGATCACCGGGCTGGGAGCAAGGCCTGCGCTCCGCCCACCAAGGCCACCAGAGGCAAGGGAAGGCCCTCCGCCGCCACCGCCACCGTCGCCACCGCCGCAGCTGCAACTGCCGCCGCTGCCTCTGCCGCTGCCGTAGAAGAGCCCTCACAGGGGGCCAGGGAGGAGGAAGCGGTAATGGAGTGCCAATAACGGCCCCATTACGCTTCCTCCAAGCGAACATCAACCACTGCGCCTGCGCTCAGGATCTGTTGCTCCAGAGCATGGCGCAGTGGTCGATACACATCGCTGTGGTCGCTGAGCCGTATTTCGTCCAGCCCAGGGAAGACTGGGCGGTGACCATAGTATCGTCGGCCGCCGCCGGTACCCCGACTCTTGAAGGTGTCAGGAGGGGTCGGGGGTGCGTAGCAGCACGGTTCGGAGAGATCGTAGTGGTGGGAGTCTACTTCTCCCCAAGCCGAACTCTCGCCGAGTTTCACAACTCTCTCGCAGAGTTGAGTGTCGTCGTCGGGAACCATTCCCTCCCCGTGCTTGTCCTCGGGGACTTCAATGCCAAGAACTTGGCTTGGGGTTCCCGTTGCACAGATGTGCGGGGAAGGATGGTGGAGGACTGGGCTCTGGAGAAGGGCCTGGTCGTCCTAAATCGGGGTTCTATCCCCACGTGCGTGCGGATGCGGGGTGAGTCGGTGGTGGACATTTCGTTCGCTAGCCCCGCTCTGTCGCCACGTGTCGTTGACTGGCGTGTCATGGAGGGGGTGGAGACCTATTCCGACCACCGGTATATCCGGTTCGACGTCTCCACCTAGACCTCAAGCGCGCCGGTCCAACAGGCCCCGAGTGGTCCGCGCTGGGCGCTGAAGCAGCTGGACCGGGAGCTCCTCCTGGAAGCCTCGATCGTGCAGGCCTGGGTGACATCACCAGACAGGCCTGCCGACATTAACAATGAGGCAGGGTGGTTCCAGGAGGCCATGTCCGACATATGTAGCGTGGCAATGCCCCGAGTCCGGCCAGGAAGCGCCCGGCGTCAGGTGTACTGGTGGTCGCGAGAGCTGACGTCTCTGCGTGAGGCGTGCGTGGCTGCGCGGCACCTGTACGCCAGGCATCGCAGGCTCCGCATCCGCCCACCGGATGTGGCAGCCATTGAGGCGGAGCTATATGAGGGGTACAGAGCGGCGAAGACCACCCTCCGCGAAGCTGTCCTGCGGGCCAGGGATCAGGCCCGCGAGGAATTGCTGGGGACTCTCGACAGAGATCCGTGGGGGCGCCCTTACAATATGGTGCGGGATAAACTCCGCACCTGGGCCCCCCCACTGACGCAGAGTCTCCGGCCTGAGCTCGTGGAGGACGTAGTGAGCACTCTGTTCCCTACGCGGGGGGAACATCCCCCCCCCGCCTATGGCTCCGCCGCCTGCGGTGCTGGAACCGGATCACCAGGACGACGACGACGACACTCCGGTAGTGACTGGGGTAGACCTGAGAGTGGCGGTACGCAGGCTCAGTGCCAAAAATACCGCCCCGGGACCAGACGGCTTGCCTGGCAAAGCCTGGGTCCTGGCCTCGGAGGCTCTCGGGCCCCGACTGGAGGGGCTCCTAAGCGCATGCTTGGAGAGAGGCCAGTTCCCGCTTCGTTGGAAGACGGGGAAGCTGGTCTTCATTCGGAAGCCGGGGCGCCCTGCGGACTCTCCGTCCGCATACCGGCCCATAGTGTTGCTCGACGAGGTGGGCAAGCTCTTTGAAAGAGTCATTGCAAACCGCCTCGCCGAGCACCTTGCGGGGACGGGGCCGGATCTTGCGGAACACCAGTTTGGTTTCCGCAAGGGGCGCTCTACGGTGGACGCCATCATGCGCGTGAGAGCCCTCACGACGGGGGATGCAGTGTCCCGGGGGGGGTTGTCTTGGCGGTGTCTCTTGACATCGCCAACGCCTTCAACTCCATGCCCTGGAGCTGCATTAGGGAGGCACTACGGTATCACCGGGTGCCGACCTACCTTCGTCGTGTGGTCGGGGACTACCTAACGGATAGAGCCGTTATCTACCCCGGTCGCAGCGGAGAATGGAACCGGCGAGAGATGTCGTGCGGTGTTCCACAGGGATCGGTTCTAGGGCCTTCCTTGTGGAACATCGGTTACGACTGGGTGCTGCGCGCCAACCTCTCTAGCGGTGTCAGCGTAGTTTGCTACGCTGACGACACGCTGGTGCTGGTACAGGGGGGGTCGCACGAGGCGGCGGCCGAAGCTATGACACGCGGGGTTGCGATAGTTGTTGAGAGGATCCGGCAACTGGGTCTCGAGGTGGCATTGCACAAGTCCGAGGCCATGTGCTTTCATGGGCCTCGGAATGCGCCACCTCCGGGATCCTCACTGACGGTAGGAGGGGTATCCGTCGGCGTCGAGTCGACGCTGAAGTACCTGGGACTCGTCCTCGACAGCCGATGGAACTTCGTGGAGCATTTCCGACGTTTGGCCCCCAAACTGGAACGGACCGGGGCTGCCTTCAGGCGGCTCCTGCCCAACCTTGGGGGGCCAAACGCCTCCTGCCGGAGGCTCTACGTGGGAGTCGTGCGGTCCATGGCCCTTTACGGGGCCCCGGTGTGGGCGCGTTCCTTGAGGCTGCGTGCAGCCCACTACCTGAACGCGCCCCAAAAGGTGGTAGCCGTAAGGCTGGCCCGTGGGTACCGCAAGATCTCCCGTGAGGCGGCGTGCCTCCTTGCCGGATTGCCGCCATGGGATCTGGAGGCGATAGTCCTCGCGCGCCTACATGAATGGCGCGCGGAGGTGCTACGCCGGGGGGAAACTGTCGCGCAGCGGAAAGACTTCCGGCGTGATCTCATGGCGACATGGAGAGAGCGACTGTCGCAACCCCGTGCAGGGCACGCCACAATAGTGGCGGTAAGTCCCCTCTTTGGGGAGTGGCTTGAGAGACGCCACGGCGTCCTCACCTTCCGCCTGACGCAGGTCCTCACCGGACAAGGTGTTTTTGGGAGGTTCCTGCACCGAATCGGGCGGGAGGAAACGCCCGGGTGTTTCCACTGCGAGGATCGACCGGAGGACACGGTGGAGCACACGGTGGAAGTGTGCCCCGCGTGGGCGGAGCACCGCCGGGTCCTCGAAGCGGCGATTGGCGGCGGCGACCTCTCGCGTCCGGCCCTGGTGCAAGCCATGGTCCGGAGCGAGACGGAATGGGACGCCGTCACCTCCTTCTGCGAAGCAGTAATGCTAGAGAAGGAGGTGGCGGAACGTGAGAGGGAGAGAACCTCACAGCGTCCCGGCCGCCGCGGGAGACGCCCCGGGCGTCGGGGGCCACCACGTGGCCCCCGGCCACCGTAGGCGCGGGCCTGTGGACGGTGGGCTATGGGCTAGCTCGCCGTTCGTCCGTCTCATGACGACAGGCCGTGTCGACGGCGCGTTCGTGTTCCACGCGCGCCTCAAAGAGAGTCAGCAAAAAGGAAGGGGTCCGAAAGGACCGATGCCTGCCGGGGTTGCGGGACTATTCGAAAGAGATACCGTGGCCCCGGAACACAAAGGGCGATGAAGGAACATGGATGGGTTTTAGTCACTAAAAGTCTGACACTCCCTCCTGCTCCGCCCAGAGCGGGAGAAGTCATTTGATAATTTCCCATCCGAAAAAAAAAAAAAAAAAAAAAAAAGTACTAAATCGGTCAGAGGCCTTCAGAGGACAAAATATGAATGTACTTCAAAAGCAATCTCTGCATAATGGCTTAACAATCCCTTCAGTGTAATTTATTTGTCAAAAATGACAGCTGTACTCTAAGTAAACGTCATAACTCGTAACTGGCAGCCCAGCTTTAGATCAAATACTCATGTCATATTAAATGAAACGAAAATAAAAACAACAATTATTATTTTCATTATCTTCAATTACTGTGGTAACTACGGGTTTAAAACGGAATATTCATTTTGATTTTAACCACTTTCAATTTATTTAAATTAAATGAAATCTACACTTTACGTTTTATGTCAATGCAAGTGGTGTTTTTAATCCATTTACTCGAGTCTGCTATTTCGAAATTAAAATTGCGAACAATTTTATGTTTTATAAATTATTTTACCATTTTTGTTCGTTTCAGCACTTTTACAACTTATCTTAACTTACAATTTTACTCTGCGGGGTTCAAAGCTTTTTACGAACCAGAAAAATGAGACAATTGACTCATTCATTTGAAAAAGTCCTATGGGATCAGAAGAAGCGGTATGGCAAAACGGTGATCGCATGTGCAGTGATGTAAAAAGTGCGGTCCGATAATGATTGCGGACTTTGACAGTGCATTATCTGTCAAAGTCCGTAGTCAAGATGACATAACATTTTAAGTTTGACACGGTAGACATAAGTAACTGTAGCTACAACAGGTTATTGCGAGTAGATTACGGCTTTGTCACTTTTTCTCGTCCTTTCATTAGTTTTTACCTAAATGCCTTCGTTATATAGGTAATCGTCTTGTTATGACTGAAAAAAAAAAAAAAAGCAATTCAAAACACAAAAAGTAACATGAGATTTCGACAACAGATTCAATTCAATAATCTTCTAGAAACGTTAGATCTCCAAACCTATGTAGTAAATCTTAAAAAAACCGTTATTTATTTAAATTTTCAGCTAAGCAGGAAAGACTTGGATTTCAGTAATTTTTTCTTTCGCCGTATTTTTTCCGGAAGCAGCAAATAGCTCTGTGTCTTGTCCCGGCGGAGGACATCGCTCAATTATTTAGCGCTCACTCAGCTCATTGAGACTTTAATGAAATGAACTTTACTTTATTTAGAAAAATATTTATTTGGAAAAAGATTAAAATTATGATGTATGGATTCACAGAGAAGAGGTTCGTGTCTCAGCAGCTTTTAATTATTAAATAAGCTTATGTAATATGCTTATGTTATCATCTGCCTTTTCCCAACTTCCAGTCTAACCAGAGGCAGCTGAATAGAAGTATTTTACATAGAGCGACTGCCTATCTGACCCTCAAAACCGCGTAACTTGTTAATTAATAACCTTTCAGACAGCCGGGACCAAACGGCTTAACGTGCTTTCCGAGGCACAGAGAGAACTCGGTACGGAATTGGTACATACTGGGTATGTACTCGCAAGCGCTGCTTGACCCTCAACCTCTGCGGCTGTTATTATTTACCCACAAGACTCACTTGTGATTATGCGTATGAATAGAATGGAATATGTAAACCTTTCGATTCTTCTTCTTCTTCAACCTTTGGATATTGAATGCTGAGTTCTCGGTAGTCTTCCCACATTCCCCGATCCTGCCTGTGTTCTTTCGATTATAAAGCGTAAAATGATTACCATAATCAATGTTGCTACCAATCAATGCTAAAGAAATAAAAACACCATCCGATAAACAATTAAACAAAAAAAAAAACTGCTGATAATATTAAAACATGATGCTTTTCCTAACTCTGTTTGTATGGCCATGAAGTAAGATGGTATTTTGTAAAAGCGCAATTATTTAAACTAATCGAGAACTTAACACGGTTCAAGAGTACCTATTTGTTACTTTGAAAGTAGGTTTCATAACCCTCTGACATATTAATATTTTCTACTGATTGTTTTCAGTTAAAACAATTAAAAGTCATACATTTGATCTTTATTAATAGGCAACAGTTAAAATACAGTTTTTTTCCCGTGTGAAGATGGATGATGGGATATTATATAAAAACCTTTTTTCTACATAATTATATCAACAAGCATTACGTACATTTGATAGGGCTTTCGTCTTTTATCGAAAGTGTTTCCTGACAACAATTTTCTGAAACACAATGTATTAGTAATCTATCCACAACCCGCTCCAGCCTATCTTCTTTCCGCTACAACCTTATCGCTCCTCCTAAGGCCACACCCACACGCCGTGGAGCGGAAAGTATAAATTCACCGCCAAATAGGAGGCGACCTACGTTGCGCTATCGATACGAATATATTACTGTCGTACATACGACGACTACCAAGCTAAACACTGCCAGTATATACTGACCTCTTCCTAAACTGCCTTTTTTTGTTCATGTTTGCCTTTCATTCGGCATATATTTCACATTTTTGTCTTACCAAGAGGTTTCAGTCGCTCCACGTAAAATGCTGGTATTCAGCTTCATCCGGTAAGACTGGAAATAAGCAAACAAAGTCAGTCGAAGTCAAGCGTCTTAACACAAAATGAAAATTTCCCTGATGAATTCATTTTAAACGATGTTGGATTCCGGCACACGGCCATCTTTCACTCGCCTACCGAATGATCTGAAAACGAAATAAATGAGAAGATGAACTTTAATTTTTATGTAATTTTGTTGGTGACGTCTTATCATGAAATAAAATTTAACAGTCTCCCGAGTGAACTGTTCATTCAAGTGTACAGTCCTTTTTTATTATTATAATAACCACAGTAAACATTGTTTAATAAAATTAAAATAAGGTTGTAGGAGTCAGAGATTAAATAACTGAAAGAGCTGAAACGTCTGATAACAACTGGTGACGAGAGACCAAATTATACTGGAAATGTGTAACTTGATCTGGTCGAGCCTACACAGCTAAGTTTTTTCAGAGGATTGGGAATAATAGCGGAAGAAACTAGCTGACGTTTGCACTCGATTTGTGTAAGTAATATTGTTTAGTTAACTTACTGTTTTGTGTTGTTATTTATTAGAGTTTAGAAAGAAAAGAGGGGAGAAAGTTTTAGTGTTTATCAT
This sequence comes from Xestia sexstrigata, assembly GCA_941918905.2. Classification (NCBI taxonomy): domain Eukaryota; kingdom Metazoa; phylum Arthropoda; class Insecta; order Lepidoptera; family Noctuidae; genus Xestia; species Xestia sexstrigata. The sequence continues at coordinate 19,051,769 of OW799221.2, read as the reverse complement.
TTATAACTATACATTAATTCAGTGGTGGCCTAGTGGATACAGCAGTGGCTTACGAGTCGTAGGACTAAAGTTCGAACCTAGGAAAAGGCAAAAAAAACAAAACGTTGCCCCACGCTCGGAATTTATCCTGTGCTAACCTATCGATGGTACATTTACAAACATTTAAACTCAGATGTAAGCAGCCATACCTGAAACAACTACCTGTCGGCCATTTACAAATACTACTGATTTAGTGCATGGAATCAAACCCGCGACAAACAGCGCAGCAGACACCCACTGCGCCAATCGTGACGTCAAACTTCACCCACGCTGGACTCGCGTGGTAGAGCCAGGCCCACCCCTCATAGAGAGGTACGTGGCCCACCAGTGGGAACTCTTTCTGAATCGAATACCAGTACTTAATAAGTACGACACTAACAATATGTTCGCTGTCGCGACCTGTCGTGCTCACAAACCGTTAGCACCAAATGATATAAACAGACGAGTCTTATGGAATATGGAACTCTCCACTTTACTGTAGGTGCCATTACTTCGCTCATAAAGTTTCTTAGGTGGTGTGGTCACGACATGCCATGGGATTTGCCAGGGTATTGTGTGTCATGGTTCTTATGACTTTGTCATGAGGACACTGTTGGTAAACAATTTGTGTTTTCCGTGAAAACTGTATAAAAGATAAAGAAAATAATGACCTTAGAAGAACTGTGATCAATATTACATAATTGCCAAGTTTGTCACGCTACACATCCTGTTTCGACAGCTACTATAATAGCTGGTTAATACAAGTAAATTACTAAGTTGTCTTTATTTCGTGAAAATGTATTTAGTACAAGAAAAAAGCAACCGTTAACAAAAGGACCTTTTTTGAATAAAATTCCCTTTATTCTAGACCTAAACAATCACTGACAGGATGAAATACAACCAGGCAGCTATTCTTCAAACTACATTATTATTCAAAAAAAAACAAACAAAGAATACACGAGCCCCGACATCTGCGCTTCCGTACAAAATGACAAGTTGACACTATAACGGTACAAGAAAACCCTCCCAGGCGCTATTTTACTTCAAAGTGTCATTCGGTATGGAAATGAAGAAAGAAATATGTCACAGTCAGTTATCCTTACCCGGCCGCGGTGAGGTGTGGCCCGACCCTAATCTTGGCGTTATTTAAGACTCTGTGTTGGAGCCAATGTTGGCTATCGGATACTACATTGGTCGTAAATTGAATTGATATTCATAGTGTGAAACCTAGACTAAGTTTGTCATTGTGAGGAGAATTAAAGAACTATTATTATATTATTATTAAAGTCACGACTGCCTCGTCGGTCCAGTGGTCGGAAGCCCGACTGCTGAGCATAAGCCCCGGGTTCTATACCCGGGTCGGGCAAACGGCTTAACGTGCTTCCTGAGGCACGTAGGGAACTCGGTACATGTAATAGGTGGTCACCCATCCACAGACCGACCTAGGCAAGCGCAGCTTAACTTAAAGATCGACTCGAACGGCTGTTATTATTTAGCCACTAGCTCCACATGCTCCAGGTGAAGTGTATTAAGAGAATTACAATTCAAAACGAATGCAGCCGGCATATAGGACACAGAATACACGCCAACCTACCAACATGGCCGTATCAACCCCAAGTCCGTAAGTCCGTCCGTCCCAAGTCAGTATAAGTGATACATTTTATATGACCGCGTCCGCCCCGTTATGTGCCATTTACCCGATTGTGCTCGTAAAAGAGGGTACGTTTTTAACAATGCTGAATGTCGGTCGTATCTGCGACGGTCTGAAAGATGTATGTTTGCCGCTGATATGAATAAACGTTAGAGGTGTAGATTTTTTTGTGTGTCATTTGACTGTCGGGGTTTCTTGTTTGTGAATTTAAATGTATGATGTTCTAGCGAAATGAAATTAGTTTTTCTTTCTCGCCACGAAATGAAAATGGGTGGGAATACGTCATGCTGTGTTCGTAGTCAAAATATAAGTCGCAGTAAGTGGGTAACATAAGTGAAGTAAAGAATTTTGACTTTTGAAGTAGTAGTACATAACTCTGTTCCTACAATAGGCTAGTTTCCACTATCAATAAATTGCAAATCTATTTAGTCAATCAGTTAGAGTATTAGAAAATAATGAACACGTATTTTTGTTTTTGTAAATCTATGAATATTGACAAAGATAAAACGCATCAAAACTCGAGGGGCTCGTGACGTCGTATTGAGAATTTTAAAAGCGTCGTATCTTCGTCAATTTCGGTGTACGTAACAAAAGTAAAAATACGTGTCAAATATTTTTTGTTAATCTAATTATTCCAGTATGTGCCAGTATTTAATTGCGACCTATAACGATCAAACAATAGGTTGTTTGATCGTTATAGGTCGCAATTAAATACTGGCACATACCACACACGAAAAAAACATAACATCAAGCCTGTAACCTCACAATAGTACACCCACATGTTGCCACTTATGTTTAAGTTCCAAGTGATAGGGGGCGAGCCTATTGCCATCAACTAGTCACAAATCCAGGACTGCTACTGAGAAATTCCTGATGGAAAAACCCAATAACACTTTGCCCGACCAGGGAATCGAACCCAGGACCTTATGCTTAGTAGACGCACTTGCGACCACTAGAACAACGACGAACAAAAAACATATTCATTCAAAATCAACATCCAAAAAGCCCCATAAAGATATTATCAAATACCACGCTTAATTTCCGTTGCTGTACAAAGTCCATAGAAAGTCCAAATTCATTAATCACCGAACTATCAATAAACCCCACAAACAAACAATACTCCACTAAAGCACGCTCCGTCAACCAAATCGACACAACTCGTAAAATAAGTGGCCCGGTACGTACAGTACCATAAACATGAACTATAACGTGCCACTAAGGTACCACAATAAACTAACCACCTCTATTATGTTCTGTAGCCGTTTCAGAGATTGATTGTGAACCTTTTAGTAAACGTTTGTAAAGACGCGCTTATTGATGACTGGGGAAAATATGATGGGCGCTTGTAAACTATTGTTGGTCTACGTACAAAATATTTATTCTAAAATAAGTTAATGTAAAGGCAATTTGAACCGGGATCTCATGGTGACATGGAGAGAGCGACTGTTGCAACCCCGTGCAGGGCACGCCACGATAGTGGCGATAAGTCCCCTCTTTGAGGAGTGGCTGGAGAGACGCCACGGTGTCCTCACCTTCCGCCTGACGCAGGTCCTCACCGGACACGGTGTTTTCGGGAGGTTCCTGCACCGAATCGGGAGGGAGGAAACGCCCGGGTGTTTCCACTGCGAGGATCGACCGGAGGACACGGTGGAGCACACGGTGGAGGTGTGCGGAGCACCGCCGTGTCCTCGAAGCGGCGATTGACGGCCCTGGTGCAAGCCATGGTCCGGAGCGAGACGGAATGGGACGCCGTCACCTCCTTCTGCGAAGCAGTAATGCTAGAGAAGGAGGTGGCGGAACGTGAGAGGGAGAGAACCTCACAGCGTCCTGGCCGCCGCGGGAGACGCCCCGGGCGTCGGGGGCCACCACGTGGCCCCCGGCCACCGTAGGCCTGTGGACGGTGGGCTATGGGCTAGCTCGCCGTCCGTCCGTCTCATGACGACAGGCCGTGTCGACGGCGCGTTCATGTTCCACGCGCGCCTCAAAGAGAGTCAGCAATAGGAAGGGGTCCGCAAGGACCGATGCCTGCCGGGGTTGCAGACTGTTCGAAAGAGATACCGTGGCCCCGGAACACAAAGGGCGATGAAGGAACATCGATGGGTTTTAGTCAGTAAAAGTCTGACACTCCCTCCTGCTACGCCCAGAGCGGGAGAAGTCATTTGATGATTTCCCATCCGAAAAAAAAAAAAAAAAGGCAATTTGAATTGTTTTGATACATTCAAGGTTCTTACTACCGACGCACGACAATGACTTTCTTGGACCCTCGGAGTAGTTAGGGGTTTTGTGTGGTCCTCAACAAGCACTGCATAACTAAGAGCCTACGTAGAATGAGCCTCTGATGAATCAGCCTATTACGTTAGCTGGGCCGCACGGTCTCCTCTCTATGAGAGTGAATGGGCTATAATCTACCACATGAAACTTGTGAAAGTTGTCACAAATCTAAGAATTTTTGGTTCCAGGGCATGCTGATTTCTGTCACAGTTTTCATTCAGTCAGTGTGATTCAGTGCTAATGAAATAAATAACACAAACTAAAGTGTCTGCCGAGTTCGAACTCACAACAACACGTAGGTCAGGGCCGTAACCACTGGGCCAGAACTGCTCCCTTCTGCTTACCACCCACGCTCGTCCGACGATTACTCAGATTCTCACACTAAATAACTTTAATGGTCTTTGATTTTTTTTTATAGTTTATTCTAATTAGCCCTAATTCATTCTAATTCATTCATTATTTATACCTACGTACTCATTCTTCTGCCCTTTTTTTAATTTAACCTGTCCTTTCTCACTGCTGGGCTAAGGCCTCCCCCGTTCCTTTCCAACTCACCCGGTGTTTTGCCTTCTCTGACCAATCAGTCAGGAATGAGTCCAAACCATCGCGCCTAGTGTTTCTTGGGCCTGCCTCGTGCCCTGTCCGAATTTATTCAGAGACGGCGCAGCGCAGCCCTTTTATCCATACTTCTTGAGACACCAGCTTTCTATCCATATCACCTTTAGCTACCTACTTCTTTCAAGACACAATGTTGAATGTGCGAAGTTCTATAAGCTAGGTAACTTATACTTAGTGGTATCTGCGCAGGAACTATCCAACATTATTTGAGAACTACTTAAACTCATCCCAAGTGTCGGAAAACTCCGTAATTTTTATACCAAGTAGTTAGTACTTCCGACCGTACGGTTTTAAAGTATTTTAAAACAAGTTCTTTTAAAGTTATGACCACTTTTAAATGATGAAGGAAACCCATTAGTTGGCGTACCAGGCATAAATCCTAGTGGTTTATTTTCTCATCTTCTTCACTTGCTTCAGCAGAATATAAACGTAAGTGATGGCTGTCACGTTGGTCTAGTGGCTGTAAGAGCGACTGCTCTGCATGAGGTCCTGGGTTCGATTCCCAAGCCTGCAAAATGCTATTAGGTTTTTATTTCTCAGTAGCAGCCACACAGTCTGGATTTGTGCCCGGTTGCTCGCAATAGGCTCGCTCCCTATTACATGGGACTTTAAACATAACTGGGTTGTACCAGGTACTCCTCTCACTAACCCATGGTCGATAACAGGCGTGATGTTATGTATGTGCTGGCTGCTACCGCTATAGAAATATTATGCGGTCAGTGGACTTGGTAGCGTATCGGCAAGCGTAAGTTGGGACGCCCTCAGGCTCGGTGGAGCGACGTTCTTCGCAGGTTGGCTGGTGGAAACTGGACGAGAGTTACCGAGTGTAATAGTAGCGTGCGATTGTAGAGGCGTATGGTCCAGCAGTGGACTGTTGTAGGCTATGATGACGCTTGGTAGTGGCAGGTATACCTACATGTTTTGTGGTCGTATTATGCACCCCTGAATCACACAGCACTCATCTTCGTCATTATTTTAGTCGAGAGGTGTCGTCTGCTGATTAGAGATCTTACCAAATCACACAGCTACGATGAGCTGTTAAATAAGACATTTCAAGGTAAATGGCAAGAATGGCATTTTTGCAATTTGCAGAAGAATATGTTATGGTTTCCATTAAAAGAGAAATTCTCAAGTGGTATTTAACTTCACACAAGATGAACAAATCTTAAGGCGCCTCCCCGAGCAAAAGCCGTTTTTTGTGCAGTATTTGGAGCCAACTCTTCTTTATCCACAAGAAATTGCAACTAATACAAAATACATACAATTTCTACATATTCTTGACTATAAAATGGTAGTGTAGCATAATGTTTAATAAATCCCCTCACAACCAAACCACAGAAATGAGAAATAATTATTTATAACATGCTTCTCCTCGTAAAGTAACCATTATTTTGATTTGCTACTTATACTAATGGATAGGCAATTTAACAATAAACTTATAGGTATAGTTTTTTTTTCCAAAAGACGAAAATTTGATTTTATAAAGCAGCTAATTTCGCACTATTCGGCCAGCAGTGACTGACGTAACAACCACTTACTGATTAGAACTTTATTCCAACAGTATTTCAAACGAAGTTTAAATAGGGTTGTTAATTTTCCTCGGGGACCCACCCGCCTTAAGCAAATAAACCAACCTCGAAATAAATCTTATGACAGACATAAACTTATTTACTACCAAAACTACACGAAAATAAAAATTTGGCTGACAGCTAACGTTCACACAGACATCCATCTTTCGAGAAAAATCAGCAAAGAAAACCTGAAATAAAATAAATAGCCAGCCATTCTCGTAATGTCGAAAGTTTTAACCGACCAAAACGTATGGCAGTGCGCCGGAGTAATCGCCAAGTTCCTCCACTAACCTCTTTAATTTGTGCGAGCAATTCTACTGAGCGCCAAAGTTTATAGCACACCCTCTTGTAGTCAGCCCGTAAAACTAGCGACTGTTAAAACATTTCATGATAGTGTTTTATATTTTGAACTAGCCTACGGCTAAGGTTATTTGCGCAGTTTTACGACCTGATAATCATATTAAAATTTCTTTATTTTTGTCAGCGTAATCGACCTTTAGTGTTGCCAGTGCTGAAATACATGACTATTTTGTTTATTTTTTATATTATTAATTATGCAACTTTAGTAATATTACAAAATTTATTTCACACAAGGGGTATAATTAAATTCTCTGAACGATATTTAAACTGCGACAAAATTCATGGCGTAGTTTAGTAGAACCACATGGTCACACAGACAGACACAAAAAGCGATTGTATTTTGCAAAGTCGTATAGATTTAGATATAAAACGTATTTTATGCATGTCGTTTTGTTGGACACGAAGGTTTTGGTTTATGTGGACGTAAATAGGGGGGCAAATAAAACTGCTGTAAAATCCGGCCAAAGTACTGAATTATATTAGGGTGAAAGGTTTCTTTAAAGTATTAAACGTGGGGCGAAAATGTCGAGGTCGCACAAATATATTTGGTAATGTTAGATGAAACAGAATTTTGCTAGATAACAATCCATAAAAATACCGACGGATAAAGAGTTAACTCTCAATTACTTATTCTCAATTACATTCTGATTTTTGACATACAATTTTTTTTTTTTTTTGCAATTATGCCCTACATCATACTAGTAGGTTGAGTAAAGAGAGAATTCACTTGAAATGATGATTGCTGAATTTGCATTATATTTGTAGATATAACCTGCCTCGATGGCTGGAATCCGCTGCGATTGACCGCCACGGCTGAAAGCAGACTTATTATGTATTGTCTTAACTTACATACCGAATCTTTTCTTTACACACATTGAAGAACTTGTGCTAATTCGTCAAACAATCCCGTAAGTTCAACATTAAGACATATTATTAATTATCACTCATACTTTATGAGTTTCCGAAGCTCAAGTTGTCTTATCCACCCATAACGCGCTTCAGACCTAATCTCGCTGATCTCACAGCCCCAAACGAGCTAATGCATTCAAGTGCACCTCCTGCTCGCAAAAAGCGTGGAACATAAACTTTGCACTATACCATACTAACGGTTCCGTACCCGTATTCATACTTGGTTCATGTTGTCGCAGAAATCGTCAGTAACTTGTTTAGTTGAGTTACATCAAGCTTTGAGGCTGTTGACTTTTAGTTAAGTAAATTATTTAGAGTTTTTTGTTTCGGTTCGTGCAGTTAAATATTTGTTACTTTATGTTGTAGCGGTAATTCCTTTGAGTCAAGAGTTATTTTGTTTGAGATAAAATGAAAAATTCGATGAGCTAGATAGACCGAAACCAGTTGAAAACTCGTTAAAATGACATGTGAATTATTATGTACGGCAAAAAAATAAAATAAAAGCAAAGGCGTTACCCCAACACAAAGCTCTTTAACGCTACACTCAAAATAATTAAAAATCTCAACACGCGTTAAAATTATTAACAAAAAGCAAAGCACTCTCATAATAAACTCCCTTCCCCACATTCTGAACGCTTTCATACGTCGAGAACAAACTCTCATAAAAGCGACCATTCATACGGTTTTACGTTTCACTGACTCCTGGGAAGGCACCAAGGAGTGCTGAACAGGAATGCACTGTATTCTTAAGGGCTCCGGCCCATCTCGTAACTTTCCCATTTTGACAACTAAACAAAAGACGTGAAAAAGTGTGCCAACTCGTAACTATTTTAATCTTCATACATTGAATCCCAACGCCGCGTCGTTCAACCATATATTTCAACTGTTTTTTGTACAGTACAGTCAGCTCCCAAAGTTACAAGGAAACCATTTGTTGATGTTGCTATTTTATGTCTCTCTCTGGCACACTAAGGTTTTTTACGAGAGAACTCAATTTTGATTTTAAACAGAAAGTACTAGAAGAACAGAATAGTGAAGATGTTATTCCCGCCGTTTACAATACTACCAGTCTACTACTACCGACTACCAGACTTACAAAAGAGGATCGGGATATCATGTTACCCAGTTACTGCATTATTGTGGAGATCAGTTAAGCCGACTCTCCAAGTAAAAAACTGGTATTCTGTGGAATCTGGTTAGACAAAATGATGACGCTATGGTACCGTATGGTACGCTATGGTACTATCAAGTAAATTGGTTTACTAATGTTTGCCATAATTTTATATACCATACTCGTATTTTCCATAATTACATTAGAAATAACGCTTCAGTTGCCATAATCATGAAATCACATAAAATCGTTTTCACTAATTACATTGGTCATAGTCGATCCAGTATCATAATAATTTTAATCCATAAATTTATTTGCTATATTTTTCATTTTCAATAATGTCATTTTCCATAACATTTATTCACCATAATATTCATTTGCCCATACTAGCACAACAAAGCTAGTTCAGCACAAGCGCTATGAAAATTCACAGACCGAATCTTCTTTTGGCATACATTTCACATCGATAGTCATTAATAAGCAGAAAATGAATCAATCAAAATGTCAATCATTATAAAACAGTTGATTATGAACGTATGTGGTTGTTATTTCCCCGTAAGGGGCATGCAAACATGCAGCAAGCATGAAGCAAGCATGAAGCAAGCATGAAGCAAGCTTGCAGCAAGCATGCAGCAAGCATGCAGCAAGCATGAAGCAAGCATGCAGCAGGCATGGTTTCTGTCACTGTTACTGCAGCTTCGGCTTGCTAGCCGGCTTTGCCGGCCAGCCTCAACCGCGGCGACGAGTGTTACAACCACCTGCTAGTCAACTCGCGAGCTGTCTCGCCCCTCCGCGCCTACGCGATTCTAAATTACACTCTAGGGGTAGGGCAGACAAGACTACGTAGAGTCGGATTTACAGCGATTCGTATCTGTCACTAAAACCTAACTTATAGAAAATGTTTTAGGACTAACAATGTATAAATAAACGTTCGTCATAATAATTATGCTCCGTAATCTCCTCCTCATTTAGTACTTGTAGTTTGCACTTCTTGCTAACTCGCTATCACATTTTTTTAAAGATGAATCGATTTCATCAAACGAATATGTTATCTGTGGTCCGGTCTTGGCGCGTTGTCTGGACATCTGTGAACTCATTGTACTTTTTTGTGAAGCGCGCAGGTCACGTATCCGATAATAAAGTTCCGATAATTTTGTAATTACCAAACCGAGATGGGAAAACATCGAAGAAAACGAGACGAAAATATGAGAGAACTCAACAAACGTTTGCGAGAACTAGAAAATCGGTCGAACAAGCGAAAACGGAGTCGTCATCGAAAATCTGGTAAGCTTTTTTGTTTAAGTACCTACCGTCTCGTCTTTTTCCTAGAAGTACCTGGCACCCTGGCATAAGATGCACATGTCTCTAGAGTTTTCACGAGAGGTTAACCATGAGAACACCACTTTTGCCAACCTATTATTACGACATCATTAGAGCCCTCACGAGAGGTAAGCCGATGATCTTAGCCATCTAACAATAGAACGACATCACAAGAGCTTTCACGAGAGGTCAGCCGATGGTGTACACGTTCAGTTGTTCGCACATGTCTCTAGAGTTTTCACGAGAGGTTAACCATGAGAACACCAACTGTGCCAACAATAAGTAAGACATCGCTAGAGCTTTCACGAGAGGTTAGCCGATGATCTTAGCCATCTAACAATAGAACGACATCACAAGAGCTTTCACGAGAGGTCAGCCGATGGTGTACACGTTCAGTTGTTCGCACATGTCTCTAGAGTTTTCAAGAGAGGTTAGCCATGAGAACACTAATTGTGCCAACAATTAGTAAGACATCGCTAGAGCTTTCACGAGAGTTTAGCCGATGATCTAAGCCATCCTACAGTAGAACGATATCACAAGAGCTTTCACGAGAGGTCAGCCGATGGTGTACCTACACATTCAGTTGTTCATAAATGCGTCCCTACTGCATCCCTTGAACTATCACGAGAGGTTAGCCGTGGATTTAAACTCGACCAGTCAGAGGCCTAACTCTAACTATTCTTTCTAGACGAGTATGAAACCCGCTCCAGTCGAACACGCTCGAGAAGCCGTGGGTATCGCGACCGAAGTTGTGAGACACGTGATAAATTCCGTCGCAGTCTAACTCGCCGCGACAGCTGATCCCCATAACGCCACATACCATTGACTCCTTGCCATCAATTATCACCTATTCCGCCACTTCTGACTACAGACAGTTGTCCTGTATCACCTAATGAAGGAAATATTTAAAAACTAAATGAAGAAGTGGCAGCCGCACTGAGGATGGTGGAGTAAAAAGGGACTAACGAATCAGGGGGCAGCAGATCACCTCGGCTGCTGCCATTACATCAATAGGCAAAGTTTTTATTTTTTTTATTGTTAAACAATCTAATCACCAACTAAGAGAGTAGTGATCAAATTTTAACTCTTAAGTGATGCAGCCAGACTACTTTGTCACATTTATCATGCAAATGACGCTCCCTAATCCTGCCTGGCCTCAGTAACGAAAAGAAGGAGCTAATGAGGCAGACTCCAATATCAGAGTACCTGTTCAGGGTTAAGCTACAGGACAAGTTACACTCACCACAGAGGCGCCAGCCGCGACGTCGGGGGCAGGAATACGTCTAGCTCAGGTAGACTGGTACATTGCAGTATTTCACTGAAGTCTGGAATAATATTATCACCTATCCAACAATGCAACGATTGGACTCAGGGTTATAAACTACACTTTTATGAAATTCCAGTTCAAACTTGCATTCCTAAAAACAATAACTTCAGTCAGAAAGAAAGCAATCTTATTTTACGGAAATTAATAAACTCCTACAGTTATATGTAATGATGTTTATCAATCAATTTTTATCCAGCATAGTTTTGCATCCAAAATAAGATGGCACTTGGATTTATATTAAATTTCAAAAAACTTAATAAATATACTAATAGAAGACTTAAGGACAGCAACCAATTTCATAACCCCAGGTTGTTTTATAGCAACTATAGATTTGAAAAATGCTTAAATACTTCTTACCCATACAAAATATGATTATTTTTCTCCGGTTTCAGTTTCAAGATACATTGTTTGAGTTTACATTTGGGCTTAGCATAGCACCATTTGTATTCACAAAGATTATGAAGCCAGTTATGTGTCACCTGAGGTCAATGGGGTTGCTTTTCTATATTATGTCTGGGTGATATTTTGTGCCTTGGTGATTCATATGATGTGTTTGAAAAATGTGTCGACAACTCAAATTTTCCAAAAAAAAAAAAAAAAAAAACTATGTTTCGTTATCAATACCAAAAAGAGTGCCTTAGAACCCAGACAGCGCTGTCAATTTATATAGGTTTTCTGTTAGATACAGTTCAGTAGTATCTCGCTTCATCAGAAGAAGATAGATAAAATTTTATCCCTAACTTATTAAATAATTTTAAATCTAAAATATTTATGCAAAATACTAGAATTTGCTCAGTTGCTAGGTATACTTGTTGCTGCATGCCCAACAGTGGAATATGGTTGGCCTTACACCAAGGTTATGGAAAGTAACAAAACAACAATGAAAATTACAAGGCTCTGCTACCTATCACAAAAGGAATTTGGATAGGACTAGATTAGTGGTTGTCTCACATTCCAACAACCTACAACAGTATAAAACTATTTGACTTTGTTCTAGAAATATTTTCTGATGCTTGACAAACTGGCTGGGGTCTGGTATATAATGATGTCAGAAGCCATGGGCACTGGACAACTGATGATAAAAAGTTTCGTATAAATTATCTTGAACTATTTACCAGCATTTAACAGCATTTAGAGGGCTGAAAACATTTGCAAGCACACTCAGACACTGTGAAGTTTTACTTAGAATTAAATAGATAACACAACTGCCATAGCCTACATCAATAAAATGGGTGGCACTCGTCTTCCCCACCATAATAATTTAGCCAGAAAGTTGTGGCAACGGTGTGAGGAAAGACACATTTGGATCTAGGCATCCAAACACAGAAATTGAATGGAAGTTATGTGATGTAGCTTACAAGACTATTATTGTTAAACCTCAGATTGACTTGTTTGCAAACAAGTTTAACACTAATTGTCAGAATTATATATCATGCACTGTCAAATGGTAAGGTGATTTCTTTTATACATTCCCACCATTTGCACTTATTAGTAAGATGTTACAGATAATAAAAAAGAAAGGGGCAACAGGCATTGTTGTAGTACCTTGGTGGCCCTCACAACCATGGTTTCCCTTATTTGAACCCAAGGTTATTTCTGAAAGAATAATAATGGAACCCTAACATAAAAGTGATACGAATCTGCTCTGAATCAGGGATTTCTTATTGTCAGAACCAAGATATTGACCCTCTCCTAGACTCAGTTCCCACTGTGATATCTTTTCTGACAAAAATTTTAATGAGGGACTATCATAAATAGCTCACTCAACACCATTAAGTTAGCTATTTCTCTAGTTCTAGGGCCCCAAATTGGCCTATATGACCGACTGTCAAGGTTCTTCAGGGATATATTTAGGTTAAGACCAAAGAACCCCAAATATGATGTAGTATGGAATCTCAGTATAGTTTTCAATTATTTGTCTAAACTATTTCATATGAAACCCTTAGTTTAGAACTAATTACCAAAAATTAAGTTACCATAATAGCCCTTGTAACTGCACACAGAATTCGAACCTTGTCTCTCATAAGTATACTGATAACATTTCTTGTAATCAGGATAATAATTAACATAAAATTTCCAGAAATTATTAAACCTTTGAACCTGGTAGATATCAACCCAATTTGATACTACCATCTTTTATGGAGAATTTGTCTGTGTGTTCTGCTACCACCCTTTTGTATATTACATTACAATTTATATTACATTATTTATATTACAAAAAATACCTAGAAGACAAGATTGTAAATCACCAATTATAACTATAAGAAAACCATATCGTGCCGCCACTACTGCAACTTTTAGTAGGTGGATGAAACAAATTCTAACTAATAGTGGAATAAATACTCCCAAATTCACATCACACAGCACAAAACATGCTTCTGCATAATAAAAAAAAAAAAAAAAAAAAAAAAAACCTCTGAAGAAGGTTTTAATATTGAAGTTTTGAAGTTATAAGAAAAGCAGCTGGTTGGACCACAAATTCCTCAACTTTGCTTGCTTTTATTATGAGACCTAGATATATGAGATGAGATAGTTCATCATCATCATCATCAGCCTATTAATGTTCCCACTGCTGGGACACAGGCCTCCTCTCTATGAGGAGTAATTCTAAATTCTAGTGCTTTTGCACAAGCAGTGTGTTCTATAGTCTCTGTAATATAGAACACACTGCTTGTTATTGTTGGTTGATTAAATTTAATGTCAATGGTAACTGTCTGATTAAAGTAATTAAGCTAAGATTATCATGACACAGGTTGTTGAGTTAGAGAAGATTTATGTTACCTTTTATTAAAATAAATGTGTAATTAGTACCTAAGTAATGATAATCAGAATAGTATGTTCGGTTGCATTGTTCAATGATTATAAGATGTTGACTAGATTACCAACACAACTTTCTTATTTGAACATCTACAAGTACTAAATGAGGACGAGATTACGGAGCATAATGTATCGGGACTACGATAGATAACCGTATCGGTCATCTTGAAGTCTCGATCATATGCTTTGAAAGAATGAGTTGACAGATGTCCAGACAACGCGCCAAGACCGGACCACAGATAACATATTCGTTTTGATGAAATCGATTCATCTTTAAAAAAATGTGATAGCGAGTTAGCAAGAAGTGCAAACTACAAGTACTAAATGAGGACGAGATTACTTCACATAATTAAGGATCGGACGTCACTAGGTAAGTTAGTCCGATCTATATAATTATAATACAATACTTAGAACATATGACTTTGTGTCATATAAATTAGAAGATTCAATTATTATAGTACTAAAATCATCAAAAGTACTTAAGATTGTTTGCTGTAATAAATCATTTTATGACTGACCAAATGCTTTAATGGCATTACACAATAAACGTTTCAAAATTATATTAAATGTAAACTAATGATTATAACACGTGTTATTATGAAAACTCATTTTATGGCAATTAAAGTTATGACTAATGTTAAGTGTAAGTTAACATTAGTCATAACTTTAATGTAAAGTGTTGTAAGTTAGTATGAATCAGAATCAGAATCAGCGTTATTAGTATAAATATGATAATAGTGCAAGTAAATATTATGACGGGGGACGATTATGGAAAACAATAATAGTTCAAATCATTTTATGGAAAACAAGGTATTACCAAGTAAATTAGCTTTTAGCAATCTTCTTTACTGCAAGGAACAAAACTGTCACTACCAGTAATGTGTCACTACATGCTGATATACAATGTGTTTGGCTACCGGTAACCGTCGGGACCCATTAAATAATCTAATTCTAGACTAAAATTATTACATCCAATATGGGTCCCGGCTGATGCAGTCAATATGTCCTGTGTCCTGAACTTGTTTTATTCTTTTCAGTTTTTATTTAAAGTTATTAGTTATTTTTTACGCAGTCGGGTTTTTTTTAAATTAATTTTTGTGTTCATTGTTTTAATATTTAATGTTAGTATAATACTACCAAGTTTGTACAATTTGTTACTTTTATTTCAATGTTATTATTTTTTTAAAGTGTAGTTCTCTTAAGTATTATTGGAACTATTTGTTTTCTTAGTTATAAGTTTATTTACTTTTTTTTCTCATAGCAGGAAGGTATATTTTTGTATATATTTGCTTTAGTATTTACGATAAGTTAGAAAGAAAGAAATAATACCGAGCAGTAATTGTGATTTTTCTTAGTAGTTCTCCTGAGTGCTAACTGTACTTGCCGAACAAAAAGTTTACCATATGTGATTCAATGTATGAAGATCAAAATAGTTACGAGTTGGGACTTTTGTGATGCTATTTTGTTTAGTTGTCGAAATGGGAAAGTTACGAGATGGACCGGAGCCTTCTTAAGCACCTAATGTTGGTAAGTGGTGAGTTTTTTCTTTAAACTGCAAGTTCTTTGTAAGTACCTAAGGTTTTCTTGGACAAATCTCGGTCTTGTGGTATGTGTTGGGTGTTTCATTTTGATCCTTTCAGTTAAGCAAGTAATTTTATTTTCTTCTTTATGAAAGTATGTGGATGTCTTTCTGAAAATAGATATATGTTTCTGCTCATATATTATTACTAGCTGTGGGAGTAAAAGTAAATTATTAAACATAATCACTGCAGCGGAGGAGAAGGCCAATAACGGGTGAACATAAACTCAAAAAACGTCCTGACGAATCATTTGGTGACGATTAAATCGGAATTTATTTAAAGGCATGAGGAACAGAGTAGAGAACTTTCCATCCTCAGCAGAACAAGGGGATCCTCCGACCAACCAATGTTATGTCTGGTGGTTTCGGGCTACTGTTCGACAGAATGATGTGATAATATTTTCTGCATAAATATTGATGGCGCAGAAAACTGATATCGCGTTGTAGGAACTGTCATAGATGAAGCTAAATCTTTAAAGCTTAGCCTATAATTTTAACAGTTACAAATAAATCATGTAACAACATATCAAATAAGTCTTTATTAATTGTAACATATAATACATTATTGCTCGTATACTAGTCTATGTACATATATACAGGGTGCTGTCATCTCTTGCAGCGGCCGAGACGCTTCACGGCGCGCTTCAGACCCGCGAAGTAATGCATCACTTGCTCCTGGAACAAACGTTTTATTTCTTTGAGTTTTGAGTGTGAGTGTGGATATAAGACCAAAGAAAAGATGGATGGAGTTTATGAACGATGATATGGCTAGACATGAGGTGAATGATGAGATGACGAGTATTATAAAAGTATGGAAGTAGAGGAGGTAGTTTTTCACAAACCAACATGCAGGCACGTCGCGACTAAATTCCTTGAGTTCTAAAATTTGTGTGAAACTCTAACATTAATTGTCGTGACAACTGTGAGAGAACAACCTCTTGATGTTGAAAGGAAATTAATGTAATATTCGGTGTAGTGTTTAGGATTGCAGATGGCACTCGCGTGCTATGTGTCGTGCATTTCGTAATTCAATTATTATGATGAGAAAAGACAGTCTTGATGCGGAATGCGGAAAACCGAGTATTATTGCACGACTTCAGAGAAAACGAATACGAAGCGTGTGTAGCTTTAGTATTTTTCCAGCTGCGGAATGCAAAAGGCATGGCAAAATTCGTTGGTGATGAAAACTTCTTTGGGGATCAGAGGACCAAAAAGTGTAATTTCAAATGTTTCTTTTATTTATTTGAGAACTTAATTAAACAAGATCTTCCCTCAAGAGGTCCACAATACGTATAACACATCTAACACTATTAGACAACAACCACTGAGAGTCCCCACAATATAAACATTATCATTGAACCATAATAAATAGGCCCATTCTGTGAAATCAAAAGCGGGTTGCTGACTAAATTTATGTTGCACTACACACAAAACGCGACTTAGAGTAACGAGTAACCGGAATAATGATTAGAATGTGTGTAAACGCTATGCGTGTGTGTGAACCGATTCCAAACATATTCCTAGTAGAAATACTGCATGTCAATACTAATATGTTTACTGTTCCCCAGACTACCTGGAATAGGCAGTCAGTACCTAGTTATATCTAAAGGAATTGCCACAAACCTGCATGAGATTGAAGCACATGGCCACTAGCGCCATGCCCAGCATGAGATACATGGAGCACACGATGAAGGAGGTCTCTATCCGCGGCGTGTACACCCGCTCACCCGGCACGAAGTCGCCGAACCCGATACTGAAAGTATACAATACCAACATAAATAGGTACCTTAAACCTTAATGTCCTGGAAACAAATATGGCACAACTACCAAACCGCACCGGGTCTGTGTGGTGGATTATCGCACACCTCGCAGAGAGGAAGCCAAGCCAGTTCCAGCGGTAAGAACAGCGGAGATGAAAATGCTACGCTGGGTAGGCGGCATGACGCACGAGATTAGTGAGAAACGAACACATATGAGGATCTTTTGAAGTAGCGCTAGTTACTGACAATTTCAAGGAAAACAGTCTTAGATGGTATAGTTACATAATGAGCCGAGAAGAAAACAATGCTCTCTCAGCATCTATATATAGCATCAAACAAGGGGCACCCTCTTAATATTCCGCCATCGACGACGAAGAAGAACAAACAGCAAAGTAAAACTAAGCGGGATGTACGAGTACGTACCTGCTAAGTGATATAAAGCAGAAGTAAGCCCCGTCGAGCTGGTCCCACTTCTCCCACATCCCGAAGATCATTGAGCCGAACATTATGTACCTGATGGAACACAACAATACGTACAATGCAATTCATTACAGTTAAACATCACTAATCTTTTGTAAGTGAGAGGTGTCCCAGGTTTTGAATTTTAATCACAATTTTAAACAATCCCTTATAACTAAACTTAAAATGTCACTTCCGTAAGTCACCCGAATTTATAATGAAGTATAAAAATGTTGGTTGGAAAAAAAGCCGAGAAAACAAATAAAAACCCACTGATAGATTTTCAACGCTCGACTCAGAGCCGAGAATTATAATTCCAAATTGCTACAGTATTCAGGCATTCATTAAAGTGCCGCAATCACAGAGAGGAAAACCCTGTGTTCTAGCAGTGGAAGCTTTATAATTATTAGTGTCCGACCGAAATAGGATTTTCATTCAAAACCGAAACACTCACTCACAATCTTTGGCCCTGGTCCCAGTTTCGACCGAATACGAAACTTAACTGTCGAAACCCATGAAACAGGACATCGGTTGAAAAAAAAATTGGCTCTTTAAACTAATTGTGTCAGCCGATGTGGTTTAGGAAGTCCAGATGTTTTTTAATGTTGCCATTTTGATGGTCTGAATCTCAACCTAATAGGTATTGCGCTTGATCTGTATTAAAATATTATTTCGAATAACAAATTTTCCTGTTTTCACTGTCACTCACTATGGAATAATCAAGTAACTGAGTGACAGTGAAAACACGAAAATTTCGCTATCGTTTGGTATTTCAGATCAAAGAACTAATTAACAAGCTTCCAGCCATTAACATCACTAACACCTACATATTTACACTTTATTAAATACCAAACAGTTTAAATAAGGCTTATAATCTGTCAGGGTGAAGCCAAAATAGCCAATTAAATTGTATTTATGAAATCCCAAACGTCTCGCTTAAGGGAAAATAACAAAATCTATTTAGAGTCGTTTAATCTTAAGAAGAAACTTGCCCATCAAAACATTTCTAAGTAAATTCTTGAAATAGAAATACAATTGATATTTAATATCTGTCAGAAATCTTATACCGCTCTCGAAATATAGGTACTCAATATAAAAGCAATCAAAGTTCTATAAATTACGTTCTGATTTATTTACTGAACAATAATAATAAATTCTTGTGAAAAGTAATCTAAGTAAAATCACTGGAGGCCTGACATTTATTCAATAGGATTTACGACTTATTATCTCACTGATATTCGATAGAAGCTAGGTTAAAAGAAGCCGATGCCACAATGAAAAGAGCAAGTAAGGGCTAGCCTGGAACCGAGAACCCCTATATTTACAATGAAATACAAGACATATTATACAGACTACGTAGCGAGCAACACCTCGTATTTATGTTAGGAAAACCACCTTATGCACTCTGCTATGCCTTAATTCATTGACAGCCTTACCTGGGACACTTCTAGACCAAGAGTGTGGTTTTTATCAGTATTTTGCTAAAATAATTTTAATGTTCTCTTGTTTAGTCTTGAGTATCCGAGGGTCTAGACAAAGTGACTTCTATCGATCAGCGAATACTATGGTGAAAGAGTCAAAAATAACTGAACTAAACTGAAAAGTCAGAATGACTGATATAAGCTGTCGAAAGACCGAAAACCATAAATCAGTTTAGTGGAAAGTTGTTTTAGAAATGCGAGACGCGTTGATAGCGATTGACACCTTGTTTAGGCCCTCTATAACTTGTAACTTGTATAACATGTGATAAAGATATATTGACACCTTGTTTAGGCCCTCTATAACTTGTAACTTGTATAACTTGTGATAAAGATATATTGACACCTTGTTTAGGCCCTCTATAACTTGTAACTTGTATAACTTGTGATAAAGATATATTGAAACCTTGTTTAGGCCCTCTATAACTTGTAACTTGTATAACTTGTGATAAAGATATATTGACACCTTGTTTAGGCCCTCTATAACTTGTAACTTGTATAACTTGTGATAAAGATATATTGACACCTTGTTTAGGCCCTCTATAACTTGTATAACTTGTGATAAAGATATATTGACACCTTGTTTAGGCCCTCTATAACTTGTAACTTGTTTAACTTGTGATAAAGATATATTGACACCTTGTTTAGGCCCTCTATAACTTGTAACTTGTTTAACTTGTGATAAAGATATATTGACACCTTGTTTAGGCCCTCTATAACTTTTAACTTGTATAACTTGTGATAAAGATATATTAACACCTTGTTTAGGCCCTCTATAACTTGTGATAAAGATAGATTTAAGTTTAGAGTATAAATGTGAATGACTATAAGAATTGAGGAAGACCAAGGAGGCGAAGGATTGTGTGAAAGAACATATGGTTAGAAAGACGGACTCATGTTATAATAGAGAAGTATGGATACACACACATGCTGTGCTGCCCCCTAATAAATTGGTAAAAGGGCAAGAGAATGATGACGATGACAGATAAAAAGCTACATACCCAACCATAATAGTGACACAGACGCTGATCGGCACAGTGATAGTCTGCGCGTCGAAGGTGACGTAGCTGAACTCGCTGGAGGCCGCCGGGCTCTGCGCGGGCTCCGAGCAGCCGCGCCGGGCCGCGCGCGGGCGGGCCGGGTAGTCCGGCTGCGGCATCGATATGCTTCTTATGTATTCTGGGCGCCTGGTACAAAGATGTTTGATAATAATTTAGACTCTTCTTCTTTTTGTCGCGGCGGTTTCTAGGGATATGGGGATACCGTCTCTCTTAAAACTGGGCCCGACGACCAGTTTCCCATAAACTGGTTAAATGGTCGACTTGGTTTTATTATTCATGTGTAGTTCAGGTTGTCTTTACAATTATATCTTTAACGAGTCAGTGGTAATTCAGAAAAAGGTGGGAAATACCTATGTACATTTATACCTATGTAACTACCTAAAATCTAGTAAACATTGAATGAAATTAAATAGGCTGTAACTAAGCAAGAACGTCCTTAACTATTTACAAAATCTCTTTCACCGCCATTTAATTTCAACATTATGAAATAAATTTAATGAAAAAGCATCGTAAAGCGTGTAAAATTAAGTGTCTTTCACACAGCTGTACAACTTTATTAGGGACGTAATATAATTAATTAAAGATGTCTAATGACTATCTAATTAAACCGTCTAAAGAAATTCTTTGAGTAAAACGCCGCGGGCTTTTTGTAAATGAATTTTATTTGTCTGTTACGTAAACGTGAGTTCTGTGTGGTTTCACACCGAGCACCGTGTTAGGTAAATGGTGCCTTGATAATTATATTTTATGTTAAGAAGATAGGCTTCTAAATGTCTGATTTTCGTACTTTTGTATTCGATAGTCACCCTAAGATTTCCATTACTTTTTCTGAAGTCAAAGTCGAACCATTTAATTTAATTAGGCCATTATAAGACTGAAACGCCATGTAATCACAACAGTATATCCTACTGTATTGTATCCTGCTGTAGCATCAATTTCTAACCTCCTTTGTTAATTTGTGCTTAGTCAAACGAGATACTGCACAATATAATCAGATGCTAGACCGATAATTACCATTAGTCTGTGTTTACGTACGCAAGAATTAATTACCTAATGTAATTGCGATCTGAAATACACAGGATATTGCGCTTCCGGGGTTCTATTGAAGTGATCCGAGGTTCTACGGATCTCTAAATTACAAAGCCATTGAGAGTGGACTGATTCGAGAGTATTAATTGAATTGAACATGATGAGCATCAACACCGGCAGTTTGTAACCATGCACTACTGAGTACGGCCTCTTTACATTTGCTGCGTGCTTTCCAAATGGGGTGATCTATAGAAACAAATAAATAAAACTGCATGAAGTCTGTTTGTAATTTCAAAATAACAGCTTTTCACTGCGTCTTTTGAGTACGTATGAAAGTATATATAAGGTACTCATAACAAATTAGGTACTTATTTTTTATTTGTCTGACTTTCTGTTTGTTCCAGCTAATCTCCGAAACAGTTGGACCGATTTTTAGGGGACTTACTGGCAGATAGCTGATATTCCAAAGAGTAACTTAGAATATTATTTAAGAAAAATAATTAAGGTTCCTTAAAAAAAAAACTCTTGATATTGTTACCAAATCCGATTCAAATAGGGAAGTAACATTTTTATAATAGTTTCACGCGGACGAAGGTTGCGGGCAATAGCTAGCTTTATAATTACAGTGCCTACTGTACTGTGCAATTAGTGTACCTTAAATACATATGCATAGTTTATTTAATTCAGACGAGGAACTCTACTTCTATCTATAGCATATTCAGCTAATAATATTCCCACTGCTGGGACGTGCGTACTCTCTGTCAAAATGTGGGTGAAACCCACACACACATATTGGATCGGGTTAGTGGGTTCTTAGGAAATGCCGGTCACATCACTCAACGTTTAGCAGCGTCTGCTAGATCTCAAGGAACACTAATTACAACAATCCGACTTGCACTTTGCGACTACACAAGTTTAGTTTGATTTCCACAAAGTCATATTCCGAACAAACACAAACTCTTAAGAGAACTGGCCTTCCTAATCTAACTTTGCATAGTTTTGAGTGCTGCCAAACGGAGAGAAATAACATAGTTAGGAAGTCAGGAATTCCGTTCGTAATGAGCATGCAGATTGCTGAATCTCGGTGCAATCCCGTTCTAGATTCGGAATCTAATCGCGCTGTACAATTAGGACTTGTAAAGCAGTAGTATAGAACATTGTTCTTGAACATTGTAGATTGGGGTTCATTGACTTTAATTTGTATGTTTGCAAATCTTATTTACATGGTACGTCCCGTTTGGTAACTTTCCCATTTCAACAACTAAATAAAGCACGTGCAAAACTGTGGAAACTTTTTAGTTGAGACAACATTTTCAAATTGATATTCGAACATGTGTTTTTGATAATGACTTGTGTCATATACTTGCAATAAAAATCTTCTCTGTGCAAACAACGTTTTTGCTTCCATATCGTAATTATCTACCATATTTCATCAAAAGGTTATGGGCCCAGTCACTAAATTTGCCATCAAGAACCTCTGCGGCCTAGATGACTACTCTACGTGGAAATTCGCGATAAAAATGATTCTCACACGAGAAAAGTTGTTCATGTATACGTCAACGTACCCGGATTCCAAAGACTCCACCGCCATCGAGAAGGACCAAGACGCACTAGCTTTGATTTGCCTACACGTGGAACCTACACTTTATGCGTATGTACAAGATTCAAATAATGCTAAAGATGCTTGGGATAGCTTAGCGAAAGCGTTTGAGGACAAAGGCGTAAATCGCAGGATCACCCTCATGAACGCGTTGTTGGATGAGAAGCTAGAGAGACACTCGTCGATGCATGAATATGTTGCTGCAGTTATGTCTCTTTCTCAAAAGTTGAAGGATATTGCCACCGGATTTGACGATGATCTTGTAGCTGTCGTGTTACTGAGAGGACTACCTGAAGAGTACAGGCCTATGCGAATGGCGCTGGAACACTCTGGGATGAAGTTGACTTCAGAGAACGTACGGCAGAAGTTACTACAGGAGGATTCACGTCAAGGTTGTAGTACATTGTCTTCAGCGGACTCGGCATTGGCTGTGAGTAAGAGTAAGAAGCGGAATGGGAACAAAGATATTAATATGACCAAAATTAAATGTTTTAAATGTGGAAAGAGTGGACATAAGAAGCCGGACTGTCCTGAAGGAAGGAAAGTGGGTTCGATCTCCAAACTGAGTGACGTCGCGATCGTGAGCCTGTCTTCATTCAGTGCCGGGGACTCCTTCAATCTGACGGAGTGGTACATCGACAGCGGGGCATCTTCACATATGTCTTTCCAGAAACATTGGTTTAAAGATTTGGTTATGAATGTTGGTATGAGTAACGTGACATGTGCGAATAATGATAAGATTGAATGCAAGGGTAAGGGTGATATCATGGTGAGTTTGAAAGGACGAATGCTTGCTGTGAGGGATGTCATGTATGTACCCGGTTTGCGTGTTAATCTGTTATCAGTGTCTAAATTAGTAGAGAAAGGATGGAAGGTTAATTTTGACAGAGATGGATGCAAGCTAATTCACCATTTGGTTCCAGGCCATTTCAAGGGAAAGCTTCTGGCTACTGCAAGTGAAGTCTCAGGGATCTACAAGCTTGAAGGTTGTCAGGCGGTTGTAGATGGGACTGCGTTGGCGTCAGTGAAAGCAGGTAATCCTTTGATGTTGTGGCACCGGCGGCTTGGACACGTAAATGAGCGAGATTTACGTAAGCTTCCGGGTATGGATTTTGGAAAGAGTGTAATGGAGCCTTGTGTCGCCTGTATTAAGGGGAAGGCACATCGTTTACCTTTTCCAGTTGGTGAGGCTGAGAGGGCAGTCGAGAGACTGCAACTGGTTCACGCAGATATCTGTGGTCCAATGTCTGAACCCACGTATGGTGGATCTCGGTATATGCTAGTTATTTTAGATGATTTTACACGTAAATCTTTTGTATTTTTCCTTAAAACAAAAGATCAGGTTTTTGATCATTTTAAAGTTTTTGTAGCTAGTGTAGAGGTTGAAACCGGGTTGAAGGTAAAGTGCATACGCACGGACAATGGAACAGAATTTGTGAACAGGAAGTTTGATGGGTTTCTACAGCAAAAGGGTATAAACCATCAGTTAACTGTTCCCTACACTCCGGAGCAGAACGGCGTAGTGGAGCGAGCAAACCGCACTATCGTGGAGATGGCTCGTGCTATGTTGGCGGAAAACGGTCTGTGTGCGAGACTGTGGGGAGAGGCATGTAATACAGCTGTTTATACCAAGAACAGGCTGCCTCACAGTGGCAATAGTGGTAAGATTCCTGAGGAGTTGTGGACAGGGAAGGCTCAGTCGTTCGGTCATTTCAGAGTTTTTGGAACAAAAGCGTTTGTGCACGTACCCAAGGAAACTTGGAAGAAATGGAGCCCTAAAGCGGTAGAACTTATCTTTGTTGGTTACTGTGAAGAAACCAAGGGATATCGTTTCATAAATCCCAGTAATCCTCGCGTCATTGTTAGAGCAAGGGATGTAGTTTTCTTGGAGGACTCTACAGCAATAGTTTCAGAGGATCCTAGTCAGCTCGTAGTCAGCGGTGACAAAGGTGCTGAAGTAATCTGGGAATTTGCAAAGGTAGAAGGCCAGTCAGGCTCGTCACCTGGTAGTGCAGAAGCTTCTCAAGAACCTAGTTCCACAGATGGGGCTGAAGTATATGAAGACGCGGAGATGGAGGTAGGAAAAACGGGCGATAGCGGAGCAGAAAATGTCGTGGTGGAAAACGTTGAAGTTGAAGAGACCATTAACAGAGGAGAGTCAAACGAAGGTGAATGTCGTTATCCTCTACGTAGTAGAATCCGAAAAGGAAATCTTCATGGACTTGCATGCTATACAGAAGACCAGGAGCCTTTGCCAGTTAAGGAAGCCTTAAATCGGGAAGATAAGGATAACTGGAAGGAAGCCATGAAAAAAGAGTTGGATTCGATGTACGAGAACAAGGTCTGGAAGCTCGTTAAAAGGCCATCTGAAGCTAAAGTCGTGGGAAACAAGTGGATCTTCAAGTACAAGTTTGATGCAGATGGTAATAAGACCTATAAAGCTCGACTTGTGGCGAAGGGTTTCACTAAGTCCTACGGGGTCGACTACTTCGAAACTTATTCACCGGTCGTGAGAAGATCGACAGTTAGATTGCTGCTATCGTTGGCTATTGAAAAGGATTTCTTCATCAGTCACTTCGATGTGAACACCGCCTTTCTGAACGGTGATTTGCATGAAAGAGTTTATATGCAACAGCCGGAGGGTTGCATAGACGAAAACTCGAAGGAAAAAGTTTGCTTACTAGAAAAAGCGATATACGGCCTTAAACAAGCTTCACGGTCTTGGAATGAAAAAGTAAATGAAGTGTTATTGTCTTTGAATTTCAAACGCTGTGACTTTGATAGCTGTCTTTACAAAAATAATAATTTTTATATCGCTTTGTACGTTGACGATTTTTTATTATTTTACAAAGACAAACAGCAAAAGGAAGTTTTATTAGACAATCTTTCTAAACAGTTCAAGATAAAGGATTTAGGGGAAGCGAGACAAGTTTTGGGTATGCTTTTGTTTAAGACGGATACTGGAATATATTTGAATCAAGAGAGGCTTATTTTGAAGATCTTGGATGAATATGGTATGTCTGACTGCAAACCAGTGAAAACTCCGACGGAAATGGATTTCCATAAAGCCTTGGCGGAAGGGGAAGGAGGTAAGTTCTTATCCTGCCAAGACTCTCGTAGTTATCAGGCGCTTATAGGTTCGCTGAACTATTTGGCCTGTAACACACGCCCGGATATTGCGGCTGCGGTAAATTTTTTAGCACAGTATAACTCATGTTGTGAGGAACGTCATTGGAAAGCTGCTAAACATATCTTGAGATACCTTAAGGGTACAAGGGATCTATGTTTGACATTTCCCAAGTCGCCGGTGCAGGACATCACGGGATTCGTAGATGCTGACTGGGGAGGGAACATCAAAGATAGGAAATCATATTCTGGGTTTATTTTTAGATGCGGAAACTCGTTGATTAACTGGGAATGCCGGAAACAAGCTTGTGTGGCACTGTCGTCAACGGAAGCCGAGTATATTGCTCTTTCGGAGGCAACCAAGGAGGCAGTTCACTTGCGGCAGTTGAATGCATTTATAAGAGGTGAATATCTTGGGGCTATTTGCATTTTCGTAGATAATCAGAGTGCTATTAAACTTGCCTACAATCCTGTAGCGCATAGAAGGACGAAACATATAGACATAAGGGCGCACTATGTCAGAGATTGCATTGCTAAGAATGTTGTACGTCTGGACTATGTGTGTACGGAAGATAACCCAGCAGATGTGCTGACAAAACCATTGGGTCGTATGGCATTTAATAAATGTGTTCGCGATCTGAGTTTGAGTGTGTCTGGTGTGGTGTGATAGTATATCTGATGATGGATGTTGTTTGAGGGGAAATGTGGAAACTTTTTAGTTGAGACAACATTTTCAAATTGATATTCGAACATGTGTTTTTGATAATGACTTGTGTCATATACTTGCAATAAAAATCTTCTCAGTGCAAACAACGTTTTTGCTTCCATATCGTAATTATCTACCATATTTCATCAAAAAAAACAAGTGGAAAAAGTCCCAACTCGTAACTATTTTAATTTTCAAACATTGAAACCCGTTTCGTCAACGATAAATTTCGACTGTTTTTTGTACAGTACAGTCAGCTCCCAAAGTTACAAGGAAACTTCTAGTTGATGTTGCTATTTTCCCTCTCTGGCACACTTAGGATTGTGACGAGAGAACACGATTTAGAATTTGAACAGAAAGTACTAGGAGGACAGAATCAAGGAGACACCCGTACCCGTCATACATAAAGTCAGTAACTACAGAACCCCATCTGCTACGATCCTTACATAAGTACTCTTTTGGATACGTGTGCGTTCATAATTATGTACAACTCGCCGGTTGTGTCACAATTCAATCATTTTTAAATCTATGTTTTATACCCAAAAGCTTAGGTACATTACTCAGTAAAATGTGTAGGTACCTATTCATATTAATAGTACAAACCTTATATATCGATGGATCGCCTTTAAATAAATGAGTATTATATTCATCACACATCCATCTATCTGATGCTAATCTAAACCCCTAAAATAAGCCTCGTTCTGCGCATAGACGGTATGACCACGGTAATAAACTGATCAGTGATAATGAATGACTGATGAGTGATTAGTTATATCTACCTATTACTAACTGTCTATCAATACTCACTAATCTGTAAGGCAGCTTTCACGGAATAAACAGGTCTAGTCTCCTAGAAACTACAGCAATCACAGATCTTGACAGACATTTAGTAGTAGGTACAACAGCTAATCATCAAAACAACATTGGCACATTTCGTAAGTCTTCAACCACGAATGGTCAGTGACGGCTCTAAATACACCGCTATCGTAAACATGGCCGCCCGTACCGACGTGTGCATGTACTCCGCTAGTATTGCAGATAAAACGCATTTGCTGGATCAGGTCTCATGCCAATAGGAGATTGTGAAGCTATTGAATTCGTAGACATTAATGTGCTTTCGTACGCTGGATTGGCAACAGCTGAAATAGTCTAGCGAAAATACTAATTACTAATTAATGTTCATCGCATAGAATTTGGTTCTAAGAACATGCCAGTTTCCTACAGTGTTTTTCTACACCAGTTAAAGCAGTCATGATGAAATAAATGATTAGTCAAGAATAAAATCTGGTATAATTAGATAAAAGATAAGATTTGGACACAATACAGAATTGACTAGATAAGGAAGTTCTAAACTGCATTTTATCAATACAAACAATAAAATTTCACAATACATAAGTACAATAAATTGACACGCTA
Organism: Xestia sexstrigata; assembly: GCA_941918905.2. NCBI lineage: Eukaryota > Metazoa > Arthropoda > Insecta > Lepidoptera > Noctuidae > Xestia > Xestia sexstrigata. The sequence goes on along the minus strand of OW799221.2, from coordinate 19,023,582 downwards.
AGAAAATTTACGAAATTCCGAAAACAGTAATGATGAACGTATTGTAAAAATAAAAAGGAGATATGAGAAAAAGGGTAGACAGATTTGTCTGCACCTCATAATTTATTTACCATCCATCCGCATTCTTCAGTCATTCCGCAATAATGACGTTTGCAACAGCGTCAAAATATCGGGAGCTCATAATAGTTGAAAATCACTAAGATATCCCGTAAGTGGCAGTGTAAGTTTTAAAAGCCGATATTTAAAAAGAAAACTAGTACAAAACGTCTACGAACTATGTTGTACTTTAGTACAAAACGATTAAAGCTTACCTAGGATACCCTCGAGGCGGTGGATACCTCTCTACTGGAGGTATGACGAACTCTGGGGTGACGTCCGACTCTGGGTACCGGCCCCTCCACGCCTGAGGCCGCTCTATACTCTCCGCTTCACTCAAGTCATACTGGAAATAAAACAAAAGACGTGAGAATCCCACCACAAGTACAGCACAGATAGTGCATTTCTATTAAAACAAATAGAAGAGAATCATACAAAAAATAATCCATTAAAATTGACACCGATCTCAAATCTCATTTAGCTAATTAAAATTGGTTACCAGAAAGATCGTAATAGGTAATTAGACATGAGTAATATTTTATTGCATAAGTTTAACCCTGTTTTATAAACATAAAAGATCAAGAGAAACTGCAAAATGAAGAACCCAATTTGAAACAGTACGTAGTCACAACACTAGTCACTGATGACGTTTCCAATTACATACCTACGCCTTACTTTTTGTTCACAATCACCCTTCTTGGTGAACTTGCGAGTAATCCATTACCAGTCATTCAGTTATTTACTGTCTGGCTGTCTACAAGCCAATATTAAATCGACTGCTGTTCCAGTGCATATTAACATATGCATATAAAGTTGCACCGACAATTAATTACCAACATGTGTGGTTCCTTCAGCAGATCTATTGATAAATATTTACGTTCGTCCACACACGTCGGTCAACACTTTCGTTCACGCTGACTCGGGAGCGTGACGGAATATCTCTGTCCGTCGGAGGGTAGTCAAACATTGAGTTGAAGGCCCCGTTTACCGTTCGGACGGTAACGTACACATGACACGTGACGGCTGGAGACAAAACAAATGAAGGACGCGGCGGTATACACTTGAAGGTTACAATGCTCGATGTCAAAGCCTCTTGATAAAAGTCTTGTTCCAAGTCGGTTTTCTCGAGGTCGTGAACGAGGCTTCTCGGGTTCGGGCGACGCGTCGATGTTGCGTCCGTAATGACACATGGCTTGATTTTTACCACTTCTATCTTTTGCTTTCTCCGTTGTGACCAGGTGGCGAAGCCATGAGCCTGGCTTTAGGCCCGGACTCCAAGAACGCGAAGAGGAGACGTGCAGAAATGAACCAATCATATCCAATTAAAATCCCGTGTCTCTCCTGTGATTGTCATTTTTCCGTTTAGATGGAGTTCGGGTCTTAGACTCAATGTTTCATTTATTTTTCAAACTTGTTTCATTAATTTTCTGGCCAATCGCAGTCGCAAGACGTGTGTCGCTTGTGCGTGTAGTTTGTGGCCAAGAAGTAATTCATAGCAAATATCCCGCCCACTCGGCACGGAGTGATCAAGTCCGTGAGGTTTAACTGGTAATTGATGGTGTGCCATGACTGTTTGTTTAGGAGTACTGTGCTCGTGATTTGAGGGTCAGTTCATTGGCTAATTTAAATTGGTTTGCACGTGCAATTCGTAAGTTTGTATTCAACTTCTTCATCGTGTTAAAAATTGCATAGTTATTGTCTAATATTATTTATTTATTTAAACTTCATGTACAAGGGTGGTACATAGGCAGACTATTATGTCCATAACAGTTACAATTTTCTTCACCAAAAATCAGAAGTGACCAGATTACGAGTATGTAAGTGAACATAATAGCCATTTCATTTTTTACACAGTTTACCCATCGTAAAATAATGTGAGTAGGTGTAAGTAACAACGAAAAAACGATGATAAATGAATGATACTTGTGTTATTATCAAACAGTATTAATGTTTACCTGTAGTCGTAACCTGGCGGCTCTTCTCCTGGTGAACCCTGGACATCCCCTGCACAGACAGACGAGCGCGTAGATACACTTGAACCAGCGCGCCAGCAGCTCACCTGCAATTGTACTACTTTATTAACACAACATATTAATCAGCCTATAATTTCCCCCTGCTGCGAACATGGGTTGTACTCTTGCAGGCCTTGATACTCTATAAAATAAGAAGGTCAAATATCTGTCCATTTTTGGTTCTAAGACAGGCCAGTTTCTGCACGATTTAAAAGTGTAGGTACCTGTATTTTTTGTTTAATTTGGAAAAGTTTATTATGGTTTTCAATTCAGTCGGGAATACGCTAAACAAAGATTGGGCTTAATCAGGGCATCCAAACTTGATCCTAAACGAGTTTCCTTAGAAAAATAAAACCCTTTTTAAATGAAGGATGACCTGAAAAAGTTTGTATAAACAGACTAGCCTACAAAGGTCTCTACGGTTTAAAAACTAAAAATCCAATTACCTACAAGTACTCGTATCTGCTTCTTTGTTTTCTAGATTGAAAATCCTCAAAGTTAATTAGGTTATTTAGCTAGTCTAATTGTTTTTCGACTTTTGTGAACAAACGCCGAGTTAATTCCTAAGTGGTTTACCGATAAAAATACTAATTAATTGTTTTAACAACTAAGCAAATCAAGTTATCTGAACGATTCTTGGATTTTCAAATAAAGTACGCAAAAATGTTGTTAAGAAAAAAATATAATTCGGCGTAAAATTAAAATGTTATTAAGGGTTCTTAAAAGCGGTCAGACTGCCGAGTCTCGATTTCGAAGATAAGACCTCTGATTTTTCGAATTTATGTGCGTATTGTATAATTATCACTTGCTTCGGTGAAGGAAAACATGTTGTATCAACACTGTCCATGTTGATACAACTAAAACACAAGCTGAGACTGAATGTGTACGAAATAATATTTATAAGCTCAGTTATTTATAAACAGATCTATTCGTTGGATGTTTATAAAAATGACAACTTCCTTCCAAGCTAACAGTAAACAGAACACACCAATGTTCTGTGTTTACTTAAATAAACACACACATTATTTCTTAATTAAAACTTTATAGATTACGCTCTTAGTAACAGCTACTGAAGATTGGACCACTAGGTCTCCAAAATACTTTAGCGTAGCGAACCACATTTAAGAACTGTGAGGGCACCGGTTTTAGTGGCGTAAGGTCACGGATTCGAAACCAGGTAGACACTTCACTTTGTGTCATTGGTTTCATTACCAGTGTTAAGGAAAACATCGTGAGGAAACCGGGATGTCCTAGAACCAAAAGTTTGAAATCATGTAACATCCTTTTCTATTCAATACGCGTTAGGCCCCACGTGACATACACTCCACCTCATTGATAGGATGCCTGTGTCCCAGCAGTGGGAATGTGTTTATGTGTTATTACTACATTATATTATCATCATCACCTTCCTGCCGTGGTCCCATACTCGGGATCGGCGCAACACGCTTTTTTCTTCTATTCACCCTTTTCTGACGTCACGGCCTCATTTATTCCTTTCTCTTTCACATTACTACATTACATCTCATGTAAAAAACCTCTTTTAGTTTATATACACAGCTTTAATACTAAAACATGAAAACATGTTTTGGGGAGTCTGTAGCACATAATACTAGCTGGCGTGGCGGTGAAAGGTGGACTTATTCTGAAAGCCGTCGTGTTTAGTTTGAAGTTCGAATATTGCGCTCGTTTTGATTAAATAAATGAATATTTAAGTGCTAGGAATTTAATTCACTGTCAAGTGGGCTTGAAAGTGGTATTTCAAGTGAAACATTTGACCTATTTTTACCAGTGTGCACAGTAAGAAGGCCTTTGTCCCAGCAGTGGGAACTATACAGGCTGATGATGCAGTACACCATCTACAGATTTATCATCATCATCACCATCATTTGACAGCCCTTATCCCAATTTCTCTATAGGCTCATCTCATGACTGACTACGTCTACAGATATGAATGAAATCTTAGAGAATATTTTAAATGATTTAATTACTTATCGCTTACATCCAATCGATATTTTGCTAATCATTCTTACTTTTTATATTAATGAGCCGTCTTACTTTGCAGAAATCCATTTGAGCAAATTATAAATTTTATAATAGGGACCCTTTTTCTTTTAAATCCACCTCAATGATTAATCACAGTTGCACACTCCAGCTAATTCGATGAGGTTTTTTAAGGTCATCACTTTTTAATTTGACTGTGGTATGGATAAAAATCTTAGTCATCACTTGGTACAAATCTGTTTTGCACACCTACCGTAATATAAACACAACGCCTGTTTTTCTGATAGGTTATGCGAAGGTGTTCCTATAGTAACACTCACATTGCCCAGTTATTGTCCTCTGATTCCTTATGATTCAGAGCGATTATCTAGCTATTGTGTCTGCTGTCAGTGAGTTAAATTTCATGTGGTAGGAGGCTATAGCATATTGTCATCAACCAGAACACGGGACCCAAAACCAACCCAATAACACTTTGCCCGACCTAGGAATCGAACCCACCAGCTAAGCGTTTGCGCAGGGCCTTCGAGACTTTTCTAATCACTACATATTATAAAACAAAGCCCCCGCCCCGCGTCTGTCTGTCCCTATGTATGCTTAGATCTTTAAAACTACGCAACGGATTTTGATGCGGGTTTTTTTTTATAGGTATTTTTTTTTGATTGAATAAGAAGGTTTTAGTAAATAATTTGTGGGCGGGCGAAGCCGCGGGCATCAGCTAGTCTTTATTACAATAATATGTATAAATGAGAAAGGAATACAAGAATCGGATGATCAAATCTTACCAACATTAGTAAGATATAACAGGAACAGAGGCATCCCCAGCAGCGCGTACAGGATGGTGACCACCTTGCCCCAGTCAGTCTTCGGAGACAGGTGCCCGTAACCTGGTAAATACATTATTTGATAAGGGCCAGAAAAGAAAGAAGTAGTGAAAAGCAGCACATAATGTGGGACTCCAAGATAGTGCACCAGAGATCTTGAGTACCCATTTCATATGTGGTTTAAGTGGATCAACCCATTGCGTTTCTTCAAGTCTCAGTATCTTGCATTGGAAAACTTTTATCAAACCCTTAATGCTCAAAATCCCGCTATGGCTTTTCCAAAGTAAGCCAGAATTAAATGGGCATCTAATTAATAGTTTATCTATGAAAAGGCTAGTGTTACGACGTAATACGAGATCTAAAATAAAATAAATAAATAAATATCGCTGGACATTACACACAGCGCCATCTTGTGCCACACTAAGCAACGAGGCTTGTGTCGTGGACACCAGATAGTTGATATACTACATAGTACAATTAAGTAAAATTAATAAAAAATAAAGAAATTAAAGAAAAAAAAAATTATAACGCGGGTTGCGGGTTTTTTTTTATTATTATTTAAATTAATTAGTAAGTAATTAAGTATAATTGTTATTAGTATGTATTTTTAGGCTAAGGTATTTATCTATGGGTCTTTGTTACCAGAAGTAAATGGTTTATTATTATTATTATAGATACTTTTTATTTGTAAACACATACTTATTATACACATAAACATCCATGATTCGGAAATAAATGCCCATGCTCATCACACAAACATTTGTTTCTACCGGGATTCGAACTCGGGACCCTAAGAACATAAAGCAGCCTCACTACCGCTGCGCCATTCGGGTCGTCATTGAAACAACAAAGCTCTCAACATGCTCAATTTTTCATCACTCTTAGTGTCACTGTGCTCTTTCCTAACACAACCTGGTAATACTGATCTTCCTGGATCCTTACCTATAGTGGTGATGACAGTAAGGGAATACAGGAAGGCTGATGAGAAGCTCCACTGTCGTGAGGAGCGGCCGCCGTCCCAGCCCTTGTGCACCGCCCTCACTATCTTAGTCTGGTAGTTGTGCAGTTCAGCGCCAATCCTATGAGGAAACCATAAACATTACAAGATTTTATTAGGGTCTGCTATAGTCAGTGTTCTAATGGATGAAAACTAGATGTAAAATTATACTGGCCAGATTAGCAGAAAAGTGATCATTACAGTCATGAAAAGTGCCTAAGAGACACAATAATCAACCGTTAATAAATATGCAACGTTGGATTTTACAAAACGACTGCCATGCAACTATGAACAACAAGAGCAAAGGTATCTAAAGCCAAACTTTTTCTAAGAATCGATGGGTCTTGTTTAGTTACTGCCGCAAATACTGTTCTTCCAATGTTATCTGCGAATCTATATCTCTAAATACCGTAAGTTATAATATTATTATGAATTGTTTGGACGAGGACCATCAAAACTAGTCATTAAGTAGTAGTAGTATCATACTATCTGTTTAGGCATTTTTCTTATGAGATACTCATTGGGTTCTGGCCACGTGATACGCACCTCTCCCTCAGAGCCGTCTCGTTGAAGAGGTTTAAATCAAGAGTGACGTTCTGCCACAGGAACTGCGTCAGGTTCTCGCGCTCACGCGTCATTTGTTTGTCCATCTTCATCTCGCTCCCACCCTCTATCGCTTGGAACATAAATGCGCCTGTAGAAAGAGATCATTATTTTAATAGTCCTTCCTGCAACGTTGGTCCTTCGAGCCGGATAATATCTTATGTCATTCTTTTTCCATTTGGTCGGGTTTTAGTCTGACCTAATGCAAGTGAACATTAGTAACTTACATGGAGCGACTACCTATCCGACCTCTACAATCCAAAAAAAGGTAAGTAAGACTGATTGCCACTTTCAAGCTTTTGACTACCCATAACGATAGTACAAGATCAATGAAAGACATGACTGTTTGAAGCACGTTAAGCTATTCTTAACGTGCTTTCCGAGGTAGGTGAGGGGTTTCGATATATAGTAGTCACCCATCCACGGGCCAACCTCAGTAAGCGTAGCTTCATCTTCGATCGCTCTAGGCGTTAGAACATAGCCACGAGCTCTGAATAATATCTTGTGTACTAGTGTAATGCAAGTGTTGTCCCTGCCACTTTACTGGCCGATACGGGTAGCATACAAACAGAAAAAGATAATATTTATTTATACCTAATTCTTATTTGACCTCATCTAATAATATCCATCGTTACGAAATCTGTATCAAAAGCAAATTCCGTAAAACTTTGATGATCAATGATCATTCCATCAAATAGACATGAAAAGACTGTCATACTGAAAGTAATGATGTCTTTTTAATAGATGACATCTTCGTTTTTTGTTTGCTATGGCTACTTCATCACTTTTATCTCATGCCAAACATTGCCTTATTATTAATTTATCACAGGCATGAGCCACGAAGACGGACATAAATTACGGAGCATCATAATGTCGTCAAGAAAACACGAGTTTCACGTTGAAGAGTTTCTCTTTGAACTCGTGGGTAGCGTGTATACTGTCGGAGAGAATGCTTTGATGGGATTAGAAGCAGTTTCATAAGTTTATTTGATGGTTCTAGTTGATTGTTAGTATCTCTATTCATAATTTAACCATGGTATATTTCTTATCATTTCTATCATTATGCTCCAGCCCTTATCACAATTTATTTGGGATCCTAGCATCATATTATCTTCTCCCACACTTCTCAGTCGTCATCTCATGAGTCACTCCCTTCTAACTGAGGGAGGGTGAAGTGGAGGTTTATTTATTAACTTTCAAAGATTTTTTTTTATCGTAGTTGGAAACATTCTCAAGCATGATCCAATCATTATAAATGTTTTAACAAAAAAGTATGTTACAAAAATAAATCAACCTTCTTCAGAATTTTAGGTCTCATTACGTAACAAAATTATCCAGTAGTTCGCATAACAAGCACAACTAAACAACATTAGTAAAGATTTCCAGAAATCCCGTTCAGTTTACAGATTCTAGACATCTTTGTCTACATTTCTCTCATAATTAAGAATCTGTTCAAAGGATATCCGTGGGCGCATCGAACCTCCTTTCAGTGTAGAGCCTTTTGAATAGCACGGTAAATAGAAGTTATGATTAAATACCTAGCCGGTATTAAGTCTGATCAATAGTATCTTGTGCACAAAGGTTCCATTAACCACGGTGGGTAGAAACTAATTTAATATCTAGAATTTAACATTTGGCAATTTTTTAGGCCGACGTCGTCTTACTAGCGTTGCCTAGGTAAAACTCGGTAGACAAACATAATTATAACACAACGTAACAATACAGAAATTTCCGAAAGGTTCTGCAGATGTGTAATCATAGATCACCCAATGTTCGCCAGTTCGTTATGTTTAAGTCCCATGTTATAGGAAGCAAATCAATCTCCTGGCTGCAAATAATACATTCTTGATATATAAACACCATGGAGATACGAGTAACCACCAAGAAAATTAACCTACCAAAATGTAAACAAATCAATGACATTCCAAAAATCAAAAAAGAAAAATTCTAATCGCTGATTGCACAATGACCCTACGAATTTCATTTGCATCCATCTCTTTCCATAATCCTTGATCGTATGCCGTGTTCCGTGTGTCGTAGGGACCGTGTGTCGTGGGGACCGTGTGTCGTGGGGACCTAAAGCGATAACGGAGCCTCCCAACCCCTCATTCTTCATCAAAATGACAAAGGAAATACCCAGCGAGTTGTTGTAAAAGTTAAAAGTGCTCAGTCAAGTGTAAATTTCAGGCTTTCAAGCCGTCTAATGACGCGGAGCGACAAGCATAATTCTATTATTGTGGGACAATCAATACCCTTTGATTTGGAAGAAAAAGCGTTAAGGTTCGGGGAACGACAGTAATTATTGATATTTTGGCATGATCATTCCGCCGAAGATCATTCGAAAAGGCTGAATGCTGAGATGACGAGTTATAGAGATGTTAGGAAGCTGAAGACACACGTCATCTACCCTAGGACCCCGACATACCTGATAATTCGGCCGTTAGTTTTGGACTCCAAATTAAAATTAGTTAGGTATGAATTTGTCTTTTTATTTGTGGAAAAGCAAAGGGGACGCACTAGTAGAACATTACTTCCTCTCTACTCTCTTACCCCCATATACTTCTCGATTAAGGACCTACAAACTTAAGTAGATACTATAGTCCATCGACCACGCCAGTATAAGCGCATTGCATGAAGTTTAGCTTTTTGAGGGCTTCTGTTCAAATTAGTGCAGTGGTTGCAGTGTAACTTTGCAAATGCACCTAGTAAACTTGTAAGGTTTCCTACTTTGTCAAAAGTTGTTAACCAAAAATTTATATCAAAACTTCTGACTACCTGAATCTACCGCTCAGTAGGAGTTTAATCAAAAAACGCTATGACACGCCTATGTTGAGTCACAGACATTCAAAATCTCAGAGTAAAATGTATTTTTAATAAATTCGTGTAACAAATTAATAATTAAGTAATTTTCTAATCATGAATTCATGGCACAACACCACAAGGCACCATAATCCAAAAAACATCCCATAAAAATGTACCAGGCCGCCATAACAACATCAGAGGTACGCCTACCGTAACACAACTCCCGTCGATTCATCATGTTTTATTGCATTTGGCAACACCGCCGTACAATCGTTTGTGGTGTACTAAAAGGTGCCCACTGAACAATCGATTGGCAAACACTCTCTCACAACTGCTGCGGTTTTGATTCCATTCGTTGCCTTTGTGTGGTCGCCATATTATATTTATGGAGTTTTGAATCGGAATTAGGTGGCCTAAATGGCGATGGGGGTTTGTTAACTAGGAATATTGGGGTTGTTAGCGCTGATATCTAATTATTTGTTGGTAATCTGTTTTGTTGATTAGTTATTTGCAATAGAGTTAGTCAAACGGACGTTACGTAATATAGATATAGTTTAGTCGTTTGCTCCAGTAGTAATATTAAGTAGATCATTTAGATCGATGACGAGATAGATTCTTTCGTGACAAACAAACATACAGGATGAAATTAAAAGAGCTAACAAAACTCCATTATTTACTGTTACAAAAGAACTGCGATGCGTTTTAAGTCCAACCTAAAAAGCAATTCTTTGTATCGCAATCAATCTTCTTTTCATATTCATTTTATCAAGTTTCGATCAACATCAAGTCTTTGGTTGACTTATTGCTTCAACTACTCTGCCAAACGCTTCACAAAGAAACCGTTTCTCGTATACCATTGTAAAATTACATAAATACACAGGTATCAATAGACAACCCTCAGAGTGATTGCAGTTCTCTGTATACCTGATCCGTCTGAAACTGATTACTGCCTTTGATGTCCCTCCGTCCTATAGAACATGGATGCTTTGACTGCGACATTACCGCTTTGATTGCACGTTCACTGGGACCGGAACTGATGACGTAAGCTATCCTTTAAGACATTTACCGATCTTTTTAAAATGATTATCAAAGGAAAAAGTGAGAAGAAAAGAGTTAGGACTTCTAAATTATGACTAGCGATAGCTTTTGCTAACGGCTGCGCTCGCGTGGATGTTTAAATAATCCCTCGGTAATTTACAAAGAATTTATGTATTGTTAGTTTTTTAAACTCAAACTCAAAAAAAATATATTTCAATAAACTGTTTGATGTACTTTTAAAATGTCAAAAAGTCAGTGGTTAGCTAAAACTAACAATATGGAGCTGCATGTCCTTCACAACCCCACTCTACCGCGAAAACAGTGACCCCACAACAAGTTATTGTAACAACAACATAAGAGGTAACAATAATTGTGAAAGGGCTGTAGTGAACTGGATCAAAATATTTTGAGTTTAAGACCCCACTAAAAGACACATGCATATATACGTGAAGCCCTTCAATGAAGTGAGACTGATGCGCTAAGAATCAAAGAACAGCCAGCGCAACATAACCAATTATATTACAGGCATTAATTAGCCGTGTTCGCGATGATGCATTAAACGCGCCCTCATTCCTAAGCCTTCAGCTGTAATTAATACTGAAGCTGGTTGTTTAAGGCGATTCTTACACAACACCGCTCGTCCGCGCGGTTAGGCGATGAAACGGATAGCACGTCACGTTGGCTTGCATGAAATTCGTTGACCTCTAAAGTCTCTTCTACACGTGAACAGATGCATCTGGAGACGTCTTCTTCGAATGCGTCCGCCGACGTATAGAGTGGGTAATTTGCGCGTCTGTTGTAGGTATTTAACGTCCGCAGTTGCGTCCGCCTCTAACCCGATTGTTGCCGGTTTTTTAAATAAATCTAATAAATAAACAGCTGCGGCAACTACGGTCTCAATATCCATTTTTTAAATATTACGTGCGAGTTGCGTCTGTCGAGAATGAACATAGACTGATCGACCTAAAGACGTGTGGACGGCTCGTGGTGATCTATCTGCTGATGCATCTGTCAGCGTCCGCGGACGCATCTGTAGACGTTTAGAGGAGGCTTTGCACGTACACCGCCTCTCCGCGCGGCGCACCGTCAAAACTTTAGCTTCGCCCGCCTCCGCCGGCCCCGCGGACGAGCGGCTTTGTGTGAGAATGGCCTCAGATGACTTCTAGACGATGATCTTCTAAAGATGTCGTGATGGCCCAGAGGTTAGGCCTCGCCTCTCATGCATGAGGTTGTGGGTTCAAATCCGGGCAAGTACCAATGTAACTTTTTCAATCCATACGTACTTTCTAAGTTTATCTTGGACATCACAGATATCGGTTAAGGAAAACATCGTGAGAAAACCTGAACTTATAATTAAAATTAATAGAAGTCTGAAATCGCCAACCCGTCTTGAGCAAGCGTGGTGATCAATGCTCGTGCCTTCTCTGTTGAGAAGAGGCCTTTGCCCAGCAGTGGGACAGTAACGTAAACGCAGCTCTGGGCACCTCATCAAGGGTTGTCATAGTACAGGTAACTGATCACTCAGAGCATTACTTCGAAAACCGTGTCGAGCATTCGCAGAAAAGTTACACAACATGGTAATGCTCAAGAAAATATTCTAGCTAGTGTAAACAGCATTGTGAATTCATGGATTATTATTATCTAATCAGAAGCCAAGTAATTGGCTACAGTAATTCGATATGGACAACCAACTTTTGCAGCAAACGTTTGACCAACAGAATTTGGCGTGAAATTGAAATTTGTTGATACAAATGTGTTGTTTTTTTTGTGAAAACGGCTGGAATTTTTAATTTTTGGCGGAAAACGGTTTTAACTTATAGAATAACAAAACGAATGGTGTTTGTTGTTTACTCTATACCTAGTTGGGTCGTTGTCAGATACAACTTACTTGGGGTCGATGTCACCAAACATGACTTTACTCAAGAATATATTTACTCTTATATTTAACTCTCGGATAACTTCGTCCACGTTCCACCACTACACTGGAGTAAAATTACTCTCGGATAGTTATACTGTGACAGGGAGTGAATCCGAATGATTGAAATGAATGACTGTATAAGCCACCCAAATTCAATTGCTCGTTTCTCCTCTAATAAGTAAAGTGTATTGCATATTATTCTATTCGGTAGGGTTATACCTATGTCAAAAGTGACAAAACTAGGAATTCTAACCTCATCAATATTTCGTGGTTTTTGTTTTTGGTTTTGAGATTTACTTGTGTTTTTATACATTGCAATAAGTTGGGGCTTCGTTTTCGCTTCTCGATTTGTGACATAAATCGAGAAGCGAAAACGAAGCCCCAACTGGTTGGCTTCAGAAAAACATCTTTTGTAGAAAAGCACTAGAAAAGCATAATATAAAGAAAGCATAGTAGAAAAGCACTTCAGTGTAATAGAAAATAATGCTCATCTAAACTATTTTCACTTTTCACAAAAACAATACCTATTAATAGGTAGGTACTAATATTTTATGCCAGCGCGCCAGTTAGCGAATCAGCTGCTGTCAAAACAATGACACTCGGACGCCATATTGAACTTATCCTTAGTATAAGCTCGCTGTTCTTTGAAAATCGGCGGAGTAGAGATTTACTCCAGCATAAACGTTTACTCTTGGATTAAGTCTATGGCGAAACGTAAAAACATGTTATACTAGGGGTAACTGCTCGTATACTCACGAGTAAGATTTGCTCTTGTTTGGTGAAATCGGTCCTTACTTGACTAGTTATCTGGTTTTGTGAGACTATAATAGTTTTCAGGTTAACTATGCTTACTTTATATTGGAATCAGTATTTAAAAATGCGTCAAGTGATTCTTATCACGCGCAGTGCTCATAAAGTGTGCGTTGACCTTTCAGCTAAATCCGGTTAAATTTTAAGCCGATCCCAATGTAATTAAGAAAAGGTCAGGCATATATGTTAATTCCGTTTTCATTATGTTTCTTACCTGCAATAGTATAAGCGACGACCAGCACGATGACGCCCACATTGCTGAAGAGAAACGCGAGCAGCCCGCGCACGTAGTCGCGAATGCGGGACGCTAGCCTGCGCCGGCGCCGCGGCATGGCTCACCGTGCATCGCGAGGCCCCGCCCCCTCGCCTCTGTCGCAGCTCATTGGAGCGGCTTTATGGCATCTATGCGTCTGGAATAGAAAATAATCTTTAGATACAGTTACTTTCACATTTATAAAATTAGCATGGATAATAAAAGCAAACTTATTTATCGTCCTGCCAAATCTCACCCATAAAAATCACTAGTTACACACAAAACGAATACGAGTAACGCAACATTTGACAGGAAGCACACAAATCAGAATGGCCGCCGGTCACAAATCACACGGTTATTATAAAATGATATATAAATATGTCAGTTGTGCACTCGTATTTATTCATGGAGCTTGCTGACATTTGTTTCCGGACTAATCTAGGAACGATGGACTGAATCAGCTGTTTGAAATAAATCAGTGATGTTTAATAATACATCAATTTAAAATTGGTTGGATGGTTTTGATTTCATCTTTATAATATAAAATCGTATCATGTCAACAGATACAATACTAAAGAAAGAAGACCAAAATCGTTATAATTAAATGGACTAAGTGGTCGTCAAGTTGTAAAAACGGCTTTTAAGATGACCATATTATAATTAAACAGAACGGTTAGCATTTCAGCAATGTAGGCAAATGCATAGTCATCTCAATCAATTTAGCATTTATTTCACTGCAGGACTTAGACTTGTCCAAAGTCGAGCCACAACACTTGGTCCTGCGCCGTTCCGCATTCAGTCTGTCCCAGCCGCTTTTATGTTGTCGGTCAAACTTGCTCGAGGCGGGCGACCTACAACACATGCTTACTGATAGTGATACCCCGTCTCCGCTCCATTAAAGTGAATTATAAAAATCAGAGAGCAATATCAAACAAAATAAGGTTAGGTTAAAGCAGGTTAGGTGGGTTGTAGCGGCACTACAAAAAGTACTACGCTACATGGAACAAAAGGTACTACAGCGCCATCTATGACACAGGTGATGAACTAACTGCGAAACACGTCAGAAATCCTACAATGGGCAAGCAAATTACGAGAACCCGACAACAACGGCCGGGCAGTGGCCCACCAGACATAACACCCGTCTGGTCGGAGGATCCTCCCCTGCACACCCTGTTCTTCATACCCCCAAAAGGTCTTAACATTATTTGAATCAAAGGAGTACCTTATATATCATGCAACTGTTGTGACGAAACCAAAACATGAGCTTATTATATATATCCATCGTACACTAAATCGCTCAGTGGAAACTTCGCAAATCACCTTTACGGGTACGACATAGCTGTGCCAATGTCTTACCACCTGGTGTGAGTTCGACTGTATATCCCACCTATTTAGGATTAGCTATTCAGTCTTTACCTTAACACCGAGTCAATACTGTGTCAATACGATATGCCCGATATGCCGATATGATACACTACGGGTAAATGAGTAACCTCGATTAGGAATATAGGGATTGGCAGATTCCATCGATATTATAGATTATCGATACTCGTGTTTTGACCGAAAGAAGTATAATTTAGAAAGAATAGACGTTGTAATTTAAGTCGAGTGTGTGTGGCTTTAAATTCGAACAACGAATAGACACAAACATTATGAATAGTCATTATAAAAATAGGTTCGAACCCAGGTGGCACTTTAGGGTCCGTTTACACCAAAATCTTCGCGCACTTTTTCGATGTCACTGCGTAGAGAACTGTAATGGTGTTGAATTAAGGTATAAAATTCGACGTAGAAGCCCAAAGAGGGTGGAGGATGAGCGAGCACCCATTTTACTATGTAAGTTATTTCATCACCACTGCTTTCGTAATAGTGAAGGAAAGCATCCTGTGACGCGTCATGTTCTAGAACTAGAACCAAAAATTCCAAGACACACAGAGAAGTAATAGGCTGGTAACGCTGAAGACAAGAAGAAGATCATAAAAGATTGAAATAAATAAATTAGATTTTTAGTGAGTATTATGTGCAGAGGAATCAGTGAGGCAAACCACTGTATCCGAATCGAATTAAATTTCGAACCGTTCCCACTACATGTGTGAAAACTCTGCCAAGTAATGTTAACTACATTTTTATTGTAAAATAAATAACTTGCAAACTGATGAATAGTCGAGATGAACATCAGACCGCTTCTCCACAATGGCTGCGACACAATTCAGTTTGACCACACTTTTACAATTTAAAAGGCCATTGTGAAAAATAGCAGCACTATTTCATTCCGGCCAGTTAGTTTAACTCTTCGATGATAAATTGCTAGTATACCACATGTTCTCGTTTGCATATTGTCACAAAAACTATTTAGTAATAATTTAATTGGTACTGTCACGTTATTATAGGGTATTATTGAGCATGAAGTCTTCGGTTCGATGCCCAGGTCAGGCATGGTATTCTTAGGGTTTTTCCATCAGGAATTACTAATAGCCATGGAGTCTGGATTTAAGCCTGGTTGATCGCAATAGGCTCGCTCCCTATTACATGGGACTTATTTAAGGATTTCCAACAAAATATAATATATTTTGTATACACAAAGCATTATTAGTTATTGGAAGACACAAGGTATTAGGTAGGTGTACTCCTTCACTTATAGGAGACCACAGCATGCACAATAAAGTTAATAAATTAAGCCCCTACTAATTAAAATTAAAATAAATTATGTCAGTTTAAGAATGATAAAAAAATTACAAATAATTTAGGTAGAATTTGGAAACATAGAAGAATAATTATTAATATGATTAACATTGACATAAGTTGTGACGATACAAATAAAACTTAAAAATTAAAAAATAATCCTATTTAAAACATGGATATAAATTAAAAAATAAAATAAAATATATAAAACTTAAAACATAACTGGCAAAACGTAGGCCTACTTTTTAATGTACCTTTGTCTAATTCTTCAGAGATTACAGGCGTGGTGTTTTGTTTTATTTTATAAATGACTACGTAACTTTTTTGTTTTGTAAAAGACACTAAAATAAAGTGACTACAAGTTACAAAACAGAGAGCAGAGGCTTTCATATCCAATTAGCAGCGAGGAGGTATCAAGGACACAAAAAGCAAGGACAGGCCAGATACACGTGGCTTCTTTTATCTTGGTATAATGAGAAAGGACAAAGGACAACAAATAAGCGTTATTTCATATCATAAGCTGGTAGACAGACCACAAAATGGAAACTGTTTACCGCTGTCCGATACTGAACACTTTGATTGAAATTCAATGAGTTTTGAACTTTACAAATGATAAATTATTAATTTATATTATGAAAAATATGTTGTTACTATGACTACATAGGTCCATGTATCTGTGTGATCCTCATGTGACTTGACCAAGATTAAGTCTGGACTAAACGATACTGTGATCTTTGAGTTTGTTTCGGTGTTCCTACACAGAGTTGTCAGATAAGAGACACCAGGCTTATAGTTTATATATTTTTCTATTTTGACGTGTAAAAGTGTTTGTAAAAACCAATTTACAGAATAAACCATCCAGTTGTGTACTTCAATCTGCATTTTGCAGAAAGGCCGAAGGTAATTTCAGTGGTCACCACACCACAAAGCCCGTAGTGTGTTAAGAACATTTCATGAAAAGCCTGTTTATGAATATAAATTAACTCGGCTATGTTACGAACGTTCACGCTAATTAATTCAATTCAAAGTAATTTAATTTAATAATAATATTTTAATTTAATAATAATATTTTAATTTAATAATAATATTTTAATTTAATAATAATATTTTAATTTTAATTAATAATATTTAAAAATCTTTAAAATGTATAGTATATTATTGCATGTTGATTTTCTTTTACAAATTGATTAATTATATTATATTATTTGTATACAAAAACTAAATCTGTAAAAGATATTAATTAACTTAGGTGTGAAATAAAAGGCTTTTTTATTTTTATTTTATTTTATTTATTTATTATGTTACGAACAATTTTATTAAAGGTTTTAAAAGGAGACTTGTAAATTACAAGTCTTGTAATAACATGAACATAACATTTTATGTTTGCTAGCCTACATGTTGTCCCACTCCTGGACAAAGGCCTCCCCTTTCTCTTTCTGTACCTCTAATAACATTACGCCTCATAATTCCCGAGTGCTCGACATTTCGCTTGTAATATCTAAGTCCTGCAGGCCTAGCCAAGTTACAAACGTTTCGTATCGATTCTCTTTCTACAATCGTAAACGCCTCGGCGCGGCGTAAGCGATTGTAGAAAGCGCTAAATAGGTAGCCAAGTTGACACGACTGAATCGAGCGCTCGTTCTCTAATGTCTGTAGAAAAAACCTACACTTTAGTCTATGGTGAGCGTTCCTACCAAAGAGTTTAGCGATCAACATTGTAGAAACGATAACATTCTATTCTATTATTTTGAACGACGTAAACTTGTCTACGAATTTTCTATTCGTTTGTGTTGATCACGTGATTTAACGTTGAGATGATGTCATTCCCATTCATTTGAATAGTATTCTACTAGCGTTAACGATTGTAGATTGTCAACTTGGCTAGGGGTGCTGCGGGCTATTGCCGTCGACTGGTTACAAATCCAGACTCCGAGATGCTACCCTGATGCTATTCCTGATGGAAAAATACAATCAAACTTTTCACGATTTAGGAATCCTCGATCTCACGCTCAGAAGGTGGCAATTGCGTTCACTACACCAACGAAGACACCGCTAGAGATTAATTTAAACAGTTATCGATACTGGAAACTCCCATCCCTAATCACGCAACACATTCCCGCATCTCCGTTCACAATATTACTTCGATGATTAATATACTATTTCCTTAACATACACATAATATTAACATCACTATACTTCAACAGCGCATGAGTATCTCTGCTCTACAAACATTTATATAGTATTTTCATAACACTGAACTGTTACGACGGCGCGGATTAACGATGACACATCGCCAAATAGCTGAAGTTTGGGACAGGATCAAAAACAACATAAAACATACGCACAGATAATAATATGGAATGTCAATTTTATTGACACTTGTTACTAAGTATGGATACTACAGTCCTGACAGACGACAGTAATTTTGATTTCGAAAAACATCGTCTGATTTCATTTCTGAGTGAAGGTGCGGTCAAACCGCAGAGTACGGACTGCAGACCACTGCAACTGTCTGCCACATGTAGGTATATTCGGCTTTCTTGAAACTGAGTTTCATCTTATATTTGGTTTGTTGGTATACCCAGGTGTAAAAACCCTAACAAATAGCGTATTACTAACACTGATATTTACCAAGTTTACTGTAACAATAACAACATGGTAAATATCACGTTTTCACTGTTAATGATGTTAGTGACCAGATTGGTTATCAAATTTACTCCAAATTCGGCTTAAAAAAGCTTTTAAAAAAAAGTTTTTCCATTTAAGAAGATCGAGTAGCTAAGGTAAACAGAGCGCTATTTTCCTATCTAAAGCAATAACCCTGGTACTAAACCCAGACGTTTATTAAACACTTAATTCCAATTAAATGAATAGTTACCATTAAATACATCTTTAACGCACCTGGTTAACAGTAACGCGACGTAAAGCCATAAAACTGTTACCAAGATAATTAAAAAAATTGAATTGCACCACGATACATATATATAGATAGTTATATTGCCTTGTTTGTTTAAAACCCGTCTGGTCTATGTTTAAGTGTCTACATGCACTTTCTAAAAACTGTTTTACGTAGTCATTAATCTTGCTAACTGTTAATTTATCAATCTTTACAGTTTTATAATGTATTAGTCGAATTTTACGAAAAATAACTAAAATAGTGATGATGTAAAACAGGCGTATTTGAATTTATTACATTTACCGTGATAGTGATTATCATATAAAGTGATTTGGCACGTCGTAACGGTATTATTATGGAGGTTGACGAGTAGGGAGGTACCTGGGAGGATCGGGGGAGGGCGGAAGGGCTAAGACTTTGGATGGATGGCGTGCATGTAAAAAAGGGTCGGCTTAGTGTACAAAATTATTACAAATGTTCTTCATAATATATTATACGAAGGAGTTAACCGAGGTAAATAAAGCATACAATTATTTTTTTTGGAAATGTGAAACGTGATATTATACGTATTCTATACCAGTGTTCATAGTAAAACAAATGGGAACCTGAGTAAGAAGGTATCACAAAACATGATTAAAACGAGCTGCTGAAAACCTGTCCTGGTTTAAAATACCCTAAATAAATAAGTAAGTACTAATTTCAAACCAACATATAAATAAATGGTGTAGGTACTTACCTATTTTATTAATTTACTTCTGATGTATCCTCTTAATTTTCACTATATTACAAATCTATCACTGTTTGTATTGAGAAATAAAGAACTTTTATGACATATTCACAAGTTTTATTTTGAAACTAAAATATCTACAGTAACGATATTTAAAATGATAAATCTCACATAGCTATGACAAATGATCTGCAAATGCTTTCATTGATCTCTTTCATCTAATCTGGGATTAAAAGAAGAAATATGTCCAGAATTTATCATAGCTTCCTCGGAAAAGAAATAAGTAACTAATATTTATCGAGGTACAGGTAGAATTTCTATCTCTAGTGTCGCTTGTCGTGATCTTAAAGGTACTCTTCTGAAGTCGACAGACAACAGTCACTCTAATAGCAGACCGCAGCGACATGGCTGGTTCTTATGTGGCTCTATGAAAACCTTTCTGTAGATGACGACATTGCCGTCTGACGCTGCAGTCGAGCGGCCGTAGACCGCAGACCGCAAACCTGCAAACCTGTGACCGCACTGCTGTCACAGCTGTTTACGAACATTTATTGTTTTGACTGATAAATGACTCTAAAGAAGAGGAATGCCGCTGTCGTTGTAAGTAGTTGTCATAACGCGTAAATGAAACCGCAGCGGATATCTTCAACCGCAACGCCACCGGTGGCGCTCAAAGAATGCCGTCGAGTCGATCGGAAGTGGGCCTAAAATGTGGAGGTTGAGCTGCCTCCTCGTACAGATCGATAGACTAATTAGTATAAGAATGAAGTTAACATTTACTATTCCATCCTTCTTTCCAATAAGATTTGTCTTAAATATGTTCTAGAAGTAGCTACAGCTATGGATAGTGGAAAGAGAGAAGGGAGGCCTTTGCATATCAGCCTGACACAAACATTTCATAAGCACTTTACACCCCATCAACACATATATACGCACAGACACACGCACCCACACAGACACACACACTCACGAGACACACACACTCACACAGACACACACACTCACACAGACACACACTCACACAGACACACACACACTCTAACAACACACTATCATGCACTTCATGTTTTACAATGATTGTGATTATGAAAATGTAGCGAAAAAAGAAGAAAAGAAAATTAACGAAAAGTAATTTCCAGAATCGAAAAACAAACCAAAAATCCATTACAAAGATTTTTGGTTTGTTTTTCGATTCTGGAAATTACTTTTCGTTAATTTTCTTTTCTTCTTTTTTCGCAACATTTTTGGTTACTGAGGCTATGACATACATAATGATTTTTTAATGGAGAAACACTGTCTCCCAAGTCACAGGTGAAAACCTAGTTTGGGAGCCAGAGGACCTATCTGTGGGACATAATCTGTATGTTAAACAATGTTGTCAATGTATTGAAATAAAGAATTTTATTATTAGCATTGGGAAACAAACGGCTGATAACAATAATGTTCTTCACGAAAATAATACAACATTGGATTTGAAATCAAATAACTTCTACCAGTTAAAAAATGAACACTGGCTCGCTAAATAGTTTCCTGTTTAAAAGAAGTGTCTAGAAAGTTCTTCAGCACTAATTTACATGCGCTTAGTAACAATAGATAAATCGTCTAGTATACCTAGGAATATATCTTCAGTGTTGGACCATCTGCACGTGTGCACATCCCGCCAGTGTTTACATTAGCAGCACTAGATCATATCTGTGACGGATGTGGCCGGACATAACTGCGGGTAATAATAAACTCAGCAAGAATTATTGGCAAGCAGTAATACAGGTGAAATGCGGAGGAAAAACCAAAGAGGAATTGCGGGATTTTTTACTAACATAACATCGCGCCTGTAATCCCCGAAGCATGAAGCAGAAGCCGCAGAAGTGTACCTAACATAACACCCACATTTTGCCAGTGATGTTTAAATGCCATGTAATAGGAAGCAAGCCTTGTATTATCCGGACACAAATCCACACTTCGTGACTACTGAGAAATACTGAAGGACCCCAATAACACCGCCCGACCTGGAAATCAAACCGATGACCAACAAGCCAACTACAACACTAGGTATACTAGATCAGAAAAAAACCAACCAAATACATTTGACATCATTTCTTTCAATTCAATTTTATTTTCACTTTCTGTATAGAGTCCTGCACAATTTCACATTGCTGCCCTACGTAAAAGTGCCAATAAGACTGGCAGGATTACCACGTTGAATAATAATAATAATATCGCTGGACATGAACACACAGCGCCATCTAGTGCCACAGTACGCAACGAGGCTTGTGTCGTGGACACCCTGATAGTTGATATACTACATAGATACTTTTTGTTTGTAAATACATACTTATTATACATATAAACATCCATGACTCGGAATCAAATGTCCATGCTCATCACACAAACATGTTAATGCTAATGAATGACAATGCTAAATAATTACAATGTGTTTTTATATTTCCTTGAGATAAATGAGTACCTACTGGATTGTAAAATGGTTGACGAAACTTAATTTTAGTGGTCACGGCACTTCAGTCCTAAAAGATTATTACCAGCGTGCACCGACCTCGGTGGAAACTAGGATTAAGACGTTTGCAAACTGAAAATGAATTGTTTTGTAGAGAAAAGATGTTGAGTAATGTACGGATATTTATGCGAAAGAGTTTGCATTAGCTGATTCTTTTTCCGGGAGATGATTGATGGTTCTATCCGTTGTCTTACGAGTTCAGAGAAACATCATAATCAAGGTTATGGCATGAGCTTTGTTTGAAATTCCGAAGTCTGAAAAACGTGAGCTTGTTTTTATAAAAACAGGTTCTATGCAATTTAGGTTCAAAACACGAAATGAAAGGCTGTCTAAAACCTTTTATTGAGATTTTTTCCTCTAAATTCTTTTAATAACGAAAGAAGAAGAACTTCAGTTTTTTAGGTTCCTTCAGAGCACAGTTTACGAAGCTAAAAGTTAGCACTAACCGTTTACCACGACTAAATCTTTTAATACAATTTTTGCTGAAACGTCCACCCACAATAACGATCAATTAGTTTTTAAAAGCAACCTTAGCGGTCTAAAAATATTTTTATTAAATCTTCAGAAAGTTCTACACAGATTTTATTAGACCTTTAAATATTATAATCCTTAGACACTCGACCGACTAGAAAACATAATTTATTAGGTTACCTAACGCGCTAAATCTAAACAGACAGCCAAAATTAAACCATGGGTTGGTTTTTAGAAAATTATGAAAATATTTCCCAGAATCTAGATAAGTAATAATTTTAAGTTTCTGTTTTCAGGACACACATTGGGGGTTGGCAGAACCAGAAACTACAAAACGCCACCAGCTACAATCCGAGTACTACGCACCTGACCTTTCTGGAGAACTTCTCCAATAAGGTCAGTGTGTCCCACAAATCACCGAATGCGTTTAGGTAATGATTAACATAATAATTTAAAACCTCATTCTGTCTCTGTCATCTTCAAATGATTGACTGAAACAGAGCGATGGTTTTAATTTCGTTTAGCGTGATTTTTGTGGAGCAAGCGGCTTTTAGTTTTCTCTTACAGTAGCCGCCAAAATTATCAGCCTCGTCTAAGGTAAGATTGCGTTAAAAATTGGCGCGGATATTGCTAGTTAATCCTTATTTACAAAGGTCTACAGCCGGGCTTACTAGCCAAAGAGATTGTTATATAAGAATGTTAATTAAAAACAGAAATTCTTTATTATCTTGTTCATCTTGAAAAGCTTGTTATAATTTTGCTCATCTACGTAAAAAGTTTTTATATGATCAATGTTTTTTTTTCTTATAACAGTGAGAATGTGTGTTTTGCAGGAAGACAATCATAGGGTGATAAAAAGGTAGATGACAAAAAAAATTAATTAGTCCGTCAGATAGATTTTCAAAAATAATGGACACATATTTTTTATTTTTTACGTAAACAAAAAATGAAGACAATGATACAGTGCGTCGAAAACTCGTGTGACGTCACATTTAGGTACATTTTTTCTAAAATGTAAATGTGACGTCACAAGCCCCCACTCATGATCTTTGACACGTTTTATCTTCGTCAGTTTTTATTAATTAGATAATACAAAAAACACGTATCCAATATTTTTCGATTATCTAACTGACGGACTAAACAGAATCATTGTTTTTAGTCAGTCATCATCCCTAATATAGTATTTACCTATTTCTAATTGTAAATATTAGCTTATCATCAGACCTGTGTCATTCACATTCGCCGTTAGTTCAGATAAGTACCTATGTTTTAGTCCCAAGTATTAGGAAACCAGCCTATTGCCATTAACCGGACATAAATCCAAAGTCCAGGCTGCTACTGAAATTTCAGATGGAAAAGACAAAAGGTATAACCTTGCTCAGCCTATGAATCGAATCCGTGACGAAATAGGTACAGTGTTATACAAATTAATAATGGAGATTGTCAATCACTGTCAGCCTTTCAAAAATTGCGCCATAACCACTCCAGTACATTTTCCGTATAAGTGTAAAAATCCAACCAGAAGTGCGAACCCAGCAAAAAGTATTTTTAGTGTAAAAGAGAAATAAAATAGCAGGTAGCCCAAAAACCATTAGGCACCAATTTTGCTGGCGTATTCGCGGCACAGTGTAAAAAAATCGGTTTGCGCAACCACGCAGAGTATTGGAACGCTGCTCGTTACTATTCTGTGGTTCTATTTCTATGTTTTGGTTATTGAAGAATATTTCAGAATTCCTACAGAGCTTTAGTCAGCAACGTATTCGAAAATTTGTAAGTACGAGTATATTGAGAGTCAAACGCGGATTAATTGAAGGCACGTTCTCTCTGTTTGTTCTATATTCTCACGAAATTCTGCTTTAAAAGAGATTCTTTCAAATTTGACTGCCTCGCTGGTCTAGTAATCGCAAGTGCGACTGCTGAGCCTGAGGTCCTGGGGTCGATTCCCAGGTCGGGCAAACTGTAATTGGGTTTATCCTTCAAGAATTTCTAAGTAGCATAGCAACCATGGAGTCTGAATTTGTGCCCGGTTGATGGTAATAGGCTTGACCCCTATTACATGGGACTTAAATACATATAAATGCCGTAATGTAGTTGTACTATTGGTATCTACCCCTCTGCCTAAACCTTCCGGGATAACAAACGTGATGTTATGTTATGTTTTTCAAATTTTTGGAATAAAGACAAATTGAGTAGTCCATAAACTGCCGGTAAAATAAGTTAATGAGAAAAAATCGTAACACAACGGCAGTACCTAAGTAATGACGTCATTAATTTTAAACACGTCTCCGTGAAGTCAATTCATTTATCTTGCTCCCACGTATTTTATGAACACTCGTAAAAATTTAATGTAGGTATATCTTAACAATTTGTGTCTGAAAAGATACAATCTTTTTCGTTCTCGCCCTAAAGGACCAAATAGGCGCTTCGAAATACGAAGCGTTACGTTAAGCGTATCTATCATTAGAACCACGCAACTGGTGTCACATAAACGTTATGATTTAACTTTATATTGCTCATAAATTCGTATAATTACGAGTTTTGCCTCAAAATGTTTCTTGGTGACGGAATACTTGTAAGGATATTTCTTAGAAAATGGAATTTAAGACGTCGTTTTGTGTTGTAAATGGTACAGTCGTTTGTAACTTTTGTTTTTCTCATTATGTCGCTCAACTCGTGTTGGTGTATCATTAAGGTTCTAATTAAATTAATTATTTTGGTTGACACTACACACTCATTGAAGGTAATTTTGAGATCTTGCTTGACTCCAAAACATTCTGGGGAACAGTTTCCCTAATACAAATTAAATAGTAACTCTGTGGTTTAATATGTTTTCATTACAAAAAGACTGTCAGAAATGGCATGCATTACGATCCCCAAATACTTTCATGTAGTTGAACGCCGACAACGAAAAGACTGTCAATGAAGAAGCAGTTAGAAAAGCATAAAGCGATCTCAAACTGTAATTTAACTCGAAATTATAAAACGAATAAGTAGACTTTTTAGACCGATGACCTGGTGAAGGGCACAAGAACCCGTTGGATGTCAGAGAGAAACACTGGCCCGGTCGATGTGACGACTGTCTCTACACAAAGTGACCATCTATCGGCGACAACGATGATGAAAGAGACATAAATGTGGTGGATAGCTTTCTATCGAAAAGTCATTTCAGTTATGTCGTTAAAATATGAAACTTTTTGAAACTCGTCGAATTCCTGGTTGTAACGAATTTCAGAATATCCTCATGGTCATCATCTTCCTATCCTTGTCTCATATTCCTTGGGATCGATGCAACACGTTTTTTTCTTTCATTCTTCCCAAGTCAATCGCCACTGTATCATTTACTACTTTTTTGTTTATACTCGTATCACTCCTACATCTTTTCTTTGGCATTTAGTTAATGTTAGGTTAGCATAGCAGTAACCTAATTAAACAATCAAAAAGAAATAGGTAAGAATTCTAATAACGTACAATTAGTTAGGTACGATACAAAGACGCCAGCACATTAAGCTACCCGAAACTGTCAAATTTTCCCTATCAACCTTGACCCTAATACTTTGGCGATAATGTTGAAAATCTATTAAATAAATTTGACAGATTGTAGTAGGTAGCTTGCTGTTCTGGCATCTGTACGAATCAGATTGTAGAATATTACGACTTGGCATAGCAATATAAAATGAACAATAAAGCAATAATTAACCAGTCTGGTACTAACTTATTATTAACAAAGTAAAGAAATATTCGACACGCGCCATTTGGCCGGAGATGATTGTTCTGAGAATACATTATATTACTTGAACTACATTATTGTAAATGCCTAACATTATTGCTGGTAATTGGCTTTATGTTCTTTGTCTAGAACTCTAGCTAGACTGTAGACTGCCTCGTCAGTCGTGTGCTTACAAGTGCTACTGATCAGTGTGAGGTTCTAGGATCGATGCCTTGGTCGTGAAAAGTGTTATTGGAATGTATTAGTAGTAGATGGCAGGTCTTTCGACTGTAGGGAAATTATTAATTACGCCGAGAACTTTCAAGGTTGTCTAATGATTACCGAATGGCTTTCTTGAGATATACAACTTGGCTCAGAAACGCTCATAGCAATCACAAGCTTGTAGTTACTTTGACAAGTGAAAAACAATAATTATGAAAAGTTTCATTATATTTCCAAAACAAAAACAAATGGTTCGGCTTTATGGAAAAATTAAAACAATTTACATTTTAAATAGCACTGACAATAATTACAAGGATCCAGAAATATTTTCGGCCAGCAGCTGGGTTTAATTACAAAAGTAGCCCTGAAAGAATAATTAATGAAACTTTTAACGAGACCTCCTTCGTAACGACTTCGCCTTGTCAATCAAAGTGACAACTGCGGTTCCATTGTCTACAGACAATAAATCTAAACTTGGAGCTGTCAATGTCAAAAATGCTAGGATGAACTTTGACGTTTGAGAGGCAATGGTATAGTCAGTAAGCCTGTACAACTAAGTGCACTTATTAAATTGGTTAGTCTAGCGCTGAAACTGTATTACGAACTAGCTGGTAAGGTGGAACTGTTTAATTGCGTACACATGAGTTCTGCGGCTTTGGAATTATTGAAGTTAGACCAACATTGGCAAGGCGTATCCCACTGTTTCCCCTGTAGGGAATATGTAAGTTTATGGGTATGTATTAATACTCTTTGGTCCGTGAAATTAAATTACTAGTCAGTTTAATGAGTTACTTGTGTACGGGTGGCTGTTTTAATTGGATACCCTCTTTGAAAGCCTCTATATATTATTATGTTTGCAAATTGCATAATGTCCCTAATCAAAAATCAAGTAACATATATTACTGTTGATGATCGGTCACGCGAATATACAACCACCGCATTCATATTTATGTCATTGAATTGTTCGGAAAACCTGAAAATGGACCCGAGACCGGTTTGCCGAACAATACGAACGCGACGTTCGTGTGCCGACGGCTATGGTTAAAAGGCGGCCTTAATCAATCACCCACATTGACCCACAAGGCCGCCTCCCGAACCGTTCTTCTCGGACAATGCTTGAGTGAGACTGTAATAGATACGTCGTAACTACAGATATTACGTACATATTGTAAAATTAAATCATCGAGCTTTGATGTAACGTCACCAGCTGCGCCCACGCTTAACGCGAACGTTACATACGATTTTGACGTCAGCCCGCGAAATGTGCGATCAATAATGCGTGAATTTTTTGAGCTAAAGATTTCAAAAATGTCCGCCTGTCATTTTTCAATCTCTATAGATGAAAAGAAAGATGCTCATGTTTTTTTAGATGATTTTTCATTAATTTTCTTTGTTTGTGGAATGATGTAATTGTGTTTGGTTGCGTCTATCCGTTAAAGGAAAGCAAGTTTGTAATTAATATTTTCGTTAAATTGAAACCTGTAAAGAAGTTGATAAAAGAGTAGGGGAAAACCAAATAAACGATCGATGGACTGTGTGAAGTATGACATGGCTAGAAAAAAAAGGAAATGACTGCTGAGATGAGGAGTAGGTAATAGAGAAGTATATAAGAACACGTGCTGTGTCGACCCAAGTCATAGAGAAGTATATGAGAAAACATGCTGCGTCGACCCAAGTCATAGAGAAGTACATAAGAAGATGTGCTGATTCGACCCAAGTCATAGAGAAGTATATAAGAAGACGTGCTGCGTCGGCCCAAGTCATAGAGAAGTACATAAGAAGACGTGCTGCGTTGGCCCAAGTCATAGAGAAGTATATAAGAAGACGTGCTGCGTCGGCTCAAGTCATAGAGGAGTATATAAGAAGACGTGCTGCGTCGGCCCAAGTCATAGAGATGTATATAAGAAGACGTGCTGCGTCGGCTCAAGTCATAGAGAAATATATAAGAAGACGTGCTGCGTCGGCCCAAGTCATAGAGAAATATATAAGAAGACGTGCTGCGTCGGCTCAAGTCATAGAGGAGTATATAAGAAGACGTGCTGCGTCGGCCCAAGTCATAGAGAAGTATATAAGACGTGCTGCGTCGGCCCAAGTCATAGAGAAATATATAAGAAGACGTGCTGCGTCGGCTCAAGTCATAGAGGAGTATATAAGAAGACGTGCTGCGTCGGCCCAAGTCATAGAGAAGTATATAAGAAGACGGGCTGCGTCGGCTCAAGTCATAGAGGAGTATATAAGAAGACGTGCTGCGTCGGCCCAAGTCATAGAGAAGTATATAAGAAGACGTGCTGCGTCGGCTCAAGTCATAGAGGAGTATATAAGAAGACGTGCTGCGTCGGCCCAAGTCATAGAGAAGTATATAAGAAGACGTGCTCCGTCGACCCAAGTCTATTGTGATAAAGGCAGTAGAATGATGATGATGGAAACCTGTAAATATGTACAATGACGTGAATTGCAGGAAATAACCCTAAAAGCACACACAAGCATCCCGATTCCCAAATGAGTGCCTTCTAAATACATTATTGGAGACCGCGTAACACTGGTAAGTTTCCCTCACTCGTAATTTTATTTAATTCGACAGTTTCGTTGATTCGTCACTTTCGCTGATTGGACAGTTGTGTGAATTCGACAGTTGCGTCAACTCGACAGTTTCCATAATTTGCCAGTTTCCTAACTCCTATTTCCTACCTGAAAGAGATTCCCTTTTGACTCAACAAGACGCCAATTTATTTAGTTTGCAAAGTGAACCTTTTTACCAACATAACCACTTTCTCGAACAATCTTTTTCCCGTCGTTTTGGTGACAATTGACCTCTTCAATTTCCAAGCTCTTGGAACCAGCTTTGTGAAACTTCTTCAGGTCACAGCGCTTTGCTGGTCTTCGTAAACGAATTGTTGAGAATCGTTTCCTTAGTTTGTAATCATGTATTTAAATAGAACGTTGTAATATCAAATAAATTAAAAATAATTACTTTTGTGTTAATTACTTATATTAATTTGATGCAGTTACCTAAATTATAAAACTCGAAAATGGAATTTAACTTAAATTGGTACCTCCGTCTGTAAGGGGTGAAGAAATCAGCTGTTCCATACATTTTGACCGTGTGCACTTTTGTAGGTACCAACTGTTTTATTTATTACCGATGAAAACTTTCTATGTATGTAACTGGTTTGTAACATCTGTCGAAAAACATTAGAATCACGAGTATTTTAATCTGATTTTCCTGCAACTTAATTTGAGTTGACTTAGCGATATTCCTCAAGTACAAAGGATGGTCACCGCTTTCCTTGCGCCCCACACCCGAATGTATCCACACTAACAATGACGTATTCCTACGTTACACGGTATAATAAAACATTGTATACGTGGCGAAACCAAGGATTTATTCCTCAGCCATTATTTGTGGGACTTTTGGCATAAATGGCCGTGCCACTTAGGACCAACACCTAGTAATGTGAATAGAATGGAAAGAGGAAATTGTTAGGTAATTTTATGAGATTTCTTATTGGTATTGTGTAATGGAATCGTGGGCTTTCCTGTTGTAGTGAATAGTGTTTTGTTGGTTCCAGGTGTTGAGCTAAGTGCTACATGTTGGAGTTGATTAATAGAGGAAAGTGAGCTGTGTAGCTTTAAGTTCAAGTACACTACACCGGATTATGGGATACCCCTATTTTTTTTAGGCGATAACGTTACAAATACTACCTACGATGCTTGTGTTGCAGTATGAAGATTCATATAAAAGGTGAACAGCTCGAGTTGAAGGGATACTGATCCGGTGTAAAAGTTCTAATGCGTGTGCAAAATCAAAATCAAAGCATTTATTTCAAGTAAGCCAGTTACAGGCACTTTTGAATTGTCGAAACAAAGATGAAAATTAAATGTAGCTACAGTCCCAGTCACAAGACATAAAAACTGTGAAAGTACTGTAGTTGCCCATTCCCTAGCGTAGATCTCTATGGAGAAGAACGGGAAAGAAACTCCATGGACACTCTTTTAAATCAGATCAATATTGTTACAAAATCTTGGTTACATCATTCATGTTGAGATGGTATATTATGTGAGAACAATGTAGCAAGATGTGCATGTTAAAAGTGTCCACAGCAAAAACACAAACAAAAAAAATACAATTTAAAATAATTCATTCAAATAAGCCATGGCAACTAAGAGATGACCAGTCACAACTGACAGCGCCCGGATATGACGCATGGATCAGCACCATTCAAGTCAACCATTTTGAAGGGAACTAAATGATCCGACACATGCGCCACCATCAGCGAGACATTTGAGTGAGCATGACATACTCTAAACCGCCAGGGCACATTCAAGTCAAGAAAAGAGGTAGGTTTCCAGTGAATGATAGCTTTCTAGTACATAGTACTCACACAATATGGGCTATGCATTTATATAATACTAAAGAGATTGAATCTATACAATGCAAAGATAGTTGTACAATCTTCAGCAGCTCCAACAATACAATTTAATGCTATCAATTTATGCGCCCCTGTCCTTGTGGAGCAGGACCAGCATTGAGCCAAGCATTTTCATCGGCGATATAATCGCTCAACTTGTAATATGCTTGCTTACATAGTGTGCGTTTAATACATGTTTTAAATTTCGTCTCATTCAGTTCAAGAATACTTTGTGGAATTTTATTATAGCATCTCAAACAGTACCCCATGAAAGATGAGTCTACTTTAGCGAGTCTGAAACCTGGCTGAACTAGTTGGTCCCTATTTCTAGTGCGATTAGCTTTAGCCGTTAGATAGTTACTAGCCGTGAGAATGAGGCTATAGAATTCGCTTCCATTATGTATGTACGGAATTTACTCACGGAATAGATATAAATAACAGAGATGACCAGTAAAAGGAAAACTTTAGAACCACCAAGTAAATGAATTGTGAAGTAATGAATGTGGGGTCAGTTTAGACTGCAAGCGGACGACAACGGCGTAGAATTGTGTTCTGTCGCAGCTTGGGTAAGGCGTACGTGCAGCAAACTGTGATAAGCCGAGTTGGTTTGCTGAACATAGGACCACAATGTCCTGACATACAACGACAAAGTCGCCTCAAAATCAGAACTACTCTTAGGACCATCCAACAAGTATAATTATCAGCCTATAATAAATGTCTACTACTGGGACATAGGTACACAGCCGAGAGTACTTCAGTAGGAAGTGGGCTGGTTTTTACGCGTAGCGTGCCTGGAGCGGATTGGTAGATGTCACATGTCTTGGAATTTTTGATCCTTGGACATGCCCGTTTTCTCACTTTTTTTTTCTTGATAGTTTTGAGAGCAACGGTCATGATAAATTACACAAACTAACGTACCTAACATTCCTACCGGGGTTTGGCGCTGATCCCACGCCCTCTCGTTAGCCGGGGCCGTAACCACAAACAAACAACACCAATTTTAATTTGAGTCCATTCAAATTATTTTAGTGCTTGCCAGTGTTACTCTACCTAACAAGGCTCCAGGCTATCAGTAGCAGTCTAATTTTAATGTTAATTGATTTCTTGTCACGACTATTAATTATTATTTCCAATACTAATTACTCGCCACGTGCATTTTTGGGAAATGTGACGACAGTTATGTCATTTTTAATACTGAAGATTCACGTTTTACGCCAAAGTTTCGTCTGCCTAACCTAATCCCACAACTATTTTGGGTTCGACTTACAGTCTTACCGGAAGCATGTGAATACCAGTATTTTACATGGAGCGACGGCCCGTACTGGGTAATAAATACTAATAATACCCCTTGGTAAGACTAGTTGCCAGACTTTCGGGACACTGACTATCTGTAACGACTGTCAGATCTACATTCCGTAGCACGGAGGAAACTCGGTAGGTATGAAATGGGTGGTCACCCATCCACGGACCAACGCAGCCAAGCGCGGCATTACCTGATCGACCCGATCGGCTGTTATTATTTAGACGAGCCAAATTTACTTCTTTAAAATTAAGTAAATGGATATTCTTCGTTTTGAACAAGCCATATTATGCTGGATTGGATTTTCTATTGGCAAAATAGGTAATGAACTTCCATACAAGCTTTCATTCTCTATTTATCCATTCAGCTTCAGCATAAGTTTTCTAAACACTTTATGTATTGTGATTGCTCACGGTTGTTGCAAACTTGTAGACCCAGCGGTTAAGGCAGTGAGGTGTCTGTCAGTGAATGATTTTATGTTTTATTATCTGGTAAGTACCTACCCTCAATGCTTACTGAAAAAAATATTTTAATACCTAAATTTTTCATAGGTGACAGTAGGTACTGTCTTAGATTATATAAAATGGCCAATTTATCCCAGGGGTATTCGACCATAGATTCTCTTCTCCAAAGACGTTTCGACTTCAACGACGTAAAAGTAAATCACCACTTTCTCTTACACAATTTATGGCTTACAAAAATCATAATAATTTAAGAAAAATGTATCGGCGATACCCCCACTTAACATAAAAAACTCTAATAAATAATAAAAACTCCAGTAAAAAGCACTTCTGCCATTGCGACGCGCGCGTGGATTTTAGTCGTTTTGACATAATCAGTTATGATTTGTGTGACACGTTGATACTTCTGCGAAACGTGGACATCGTATGCGCATAGTATAAATTATTAAAAATCTTGTTAGAAGTTTTCATATTATTTTCATAATAAAAAGTTGATAGGTACATTGGATCAACGAGGCTTTACTGAATTTATGGAGATTGCGCAAAAAATAAGAATAAAAAGTACAGTAGGTATCTCTTACCTATTGTTGAATTTAAAACTCGGTAGGTATGTCACGACTAAAATTAAGTTTTAATTTTTAAATATACCTACTTAGCAATTCTATTTTCATTTACGCTATTTTAACAACAAGTTGGAAGAAGTAAAAGTTTAAGGTACTTACGTATTCTTTCCAATCTGTATCTATGGGATTTTTTTGTTTTTTTTTTCAAAATTACGTGTAAAACTGCAATTAAACATT
Source organism: Xestia sexstrigata (assembly GCA_941918905.2). Taxonomy (NCBI): domain Eukaryota; kingdom Metazoa; phylum Arthropoda; class Insecta; order Lepidoptera; family Noctuidae; genus Xestia; species Xestia sexstrigata. The sequence goes on along the minus strand of OW799221.2, from coordinate 18,990,045 downwards.
ATTGAAATGTACCTACATTCCTATTGAAAACTCCCTTGCCTGGAATCAAAGCAAATCAAACGCAAACAAAAAACAACCGTTAAATTTGTATGGCAATCGATTTAGGTAGCAAGAATTGTAATTGCTATAAATTACCTTTATAGTAACATTGTTCAACAGCTGTTTTTGATACATCAGTAATTAACTAATTATAGGTAGGTAGGTGTGTAGTAATGGGTATCTAATAATATTGAAAATTCGTCGTAAGAACAAAATATATTTCGATCGAATGCTCTAAAAAAAAATTCTAGGTTCGATATAGGTACCTGCATAGTTAAACATACACTACATAAGTACCTACCTATTACGACAACTGCGAGAAAAACCTATTCATTTCGTTGTTCGCCGTTAAAATAAAAATTAGCGTTTGGTTACCTTCTTGCCTCAGCTGCGGCTGCCGATGCCGTGCCGCCCTGCCGATGCTGGCCGAAAAGAAGTGAATGAACGCATGCATAGGCTCTCTACACCTCCATTCAAATTAAATTAAAGCATAATAAACTTACCTATTTTCGTAGCTTTATTGTTATTTTATTCACTTTTATTTTCTGATTCACCATGCAAGTTTCCATCACAAAGCAAAACTAATATTATTTTAGAGCCTATTTTGTTCCAATTTTAAAACTTTGTTTATATTTTGCACACCACTAAAATTTAGTCGATTTCACAACACACTTTATCTTTCCAAACATTATTTTAATCGATTATAATTCTGTTCTCTCAAATAAATGCCATTTTATTTACACTGTTGTAAAATTTATAGTCGCACTGCTAATATTTATGGGAATTTTAATTTCTCAAATAATATTTACGGTTTGTGTGTACGATTCGTGCCAGTAACAGGTAAAACGGTAGGAATGTTCTATTGATATGTAGCTCACGCGCCAACTAACCAATAAACCGCCTGTATCGGGGTTGGTTTATGCTTCGACAAAGATATTATGAGACTGGACTCAACTATATTAAAAACCGATTCACAATCTTATCGATGAAATGGTTAAATATCACTCACTACTGCTACTACTACTACATGGTACCTACTATTAGAGTTCTACAGACGAGCGGCACGTTGCCAACTGCAGATAAACTGCAGCCGTCGCCACCTGTCGACGGCTGCCGTCGACGCTTGCAGTTGTGGCGTCGGCGGCTGCCGCCGGCGCGTCGACGGCAGCCATCACACATTTACGCGGCATGCCACAACTGCAAGCGTTGCCACCTGTCGACGGCAGTCGTCGACGCTTCAGCGGCTGCCGCCCGGCGCGTCGACAGGTGGCGACGGCTGCACAGCAGTTCCCTGCCGTTGGCAACGTGCCGCTCGTCTGTAAGTACCCTAACTTGTACAGACGGCAGCACATCAAGCTACTACAATCTGTCAAATTTCTTTTATAGATTTTTGACTTTATCACTACAACATACAAGCTTTTTCTAGCACATGCCATGAAATGGATCAAACACTGCTATCCTATTTTTTTTGATTGTCCACCCCCTGTCAATGTTATTAAAATTTCAAAAGATCCTTGGATATCTGTAGCAAAAAATGTAAATGTGGTTGATTTATTAAAATGTTGTACATTTACTTTTTGTAATTGATCGGTTCATAACAACTATATTAATTTGCATTCAAGACTTTCAAATCATTTATGTTCTAAAGTTGCTTCTAAGCAACAAGTAAGCTGTAGGACTGGCTAAGCTTACACAGCTGTTCTAGTATTCTAGTGTTCTCAACGGAATCAATAGGTTACAATAAGCAACTGTCTAACATAGCTTTCACAATGGATATAACTTAACTTACGTATACCTACTAGGTACGTATACCACAGTAATGATTAATTAATAATTAATTGGAAAAACTTAGATAAACATTCCAGCTGTCCCCAAACTCTTCTTCTACAGATAAGGTAAGATAATAGATAGGTATGCTAAGCTTCAGGTATATAAGCTTCTTTTTTTTTACTTTTCTCGGGAAACGCTTTTTTTTTTTCGGATAGGAAATCATCAAATGACTTCTCCCGCTCTGGGCGGAGCAGGAGGGAGTGTCAGACTTTTACTGACTAAAACCCATCCATGTTCCTTCATCGCCCCTTGTGTTCCGGGGCCACGGTATCTCTTTCGAACAGTCCCGCAACCCCGGCAGGCTTGGGAAACGCTTGGATTTCGATTTCAATTTGTAAATACTTCAATCTACTAAGAAATAGTTCTTAGGCACAAAACTCAACTGCTTCCTAACATCCATAATCTTTGGCCTGTCTGGTCTAATATTAGGTGCGCGTGCGACGGCGGTCGTTGCGTATCAGTTTTAGTTTTTATTGTAAGCCGCGCTGCGCGCCGTCCGGTGTATTTCGGGACTACTCGGCTTTACGGTCGGGAGACCGCGCTGGCTATATGGACTGAGCTCTGAGCTCATACGAATTGTGATAGATTTGCTGATGTCATAGTGATGATCTAGGAGGTATCGATGCTCCTCGCTTGCGGTGGTCAGTCCACAGTTCGATGACCGTTCTTTTACTGTACAGGAGACCCCAACGTGACCAATAATCTCTTGTTATATTGAGTTGTAGTCAGAAGACTAAAATCTATATAAAAAATAACTCGGTCATTATATAATTATATTAAATCGGTATTCTCTAGAATTAAGAGCTGAAATCGATTACTGAGTTCTTACTTAATGAATGCGGTTGATGTTAGTAAGCGAGCACGACTCAAAGTAACTTATTGACTCGATTATTTAAAATTCCCCAATTCAAGAAATTGCAAAATAGTTTTTCGGTAAAGAGCTAAAAAATAATTTAATATCATTAACATCAGGCCATGGTTGATCGTCGCTGTTTTCAGACTTAGTAACTGAACTGAACCCATCCAATAATGTGTGGTTTCAGTTTAACAAAAGGATTTCCGCTCTTTTTAATAAAAGTCGTAAAATAACAAATAAAGGAAGTCCGGTGGGTCAGATGGTTGGTGGTTTACCTCTATTATTATTTATTAAAGCCTGTGAAAATTGGGCCATGCGTTCTTTTCGTGTTTGCCGCCTGAGGTGTCGCAAAAAGTTAACTTCAACGTCACGTTACCATTACGCCTCGTTCCCGCCCCCAGGTGATGCGCTTTGCGACTTGCATCTCGCTCATTGTAAGTCGTCTCATCGCAAGTCGCGTCACGGGAACTACAAGCATGCTCTTAAAATTTTCATTTATTGGTTTTCCCCTCACCGTATAATCGTAGTTCGTGATCAAACGGTGAATTTCTTCTTATATGTTCCTAAATACTCGCTTCTTTGTAATATATATATATATATATATACCACTATGTCATAACAACTATGCTTAGTTAAATAATTAACTCTATTAAAACCCAATTGCAATACAACAGAATACACTAAACAATTCCGAAGAGGAATATCATAGATTGCATCTAAATGAATGTTCACTACTACTTATTTCCTGAAACGGTTTCCATCGGGAAATTGTTATGATTAACGGTATTTATGTCGTGCAGATAAAACTTTCTTCATTGCCGGTAGAGTAGGTACAGTCATTACTCAGTTCTGTTGGAAATATAACATAATACTTAGCAACTATTCCATCAATGACATAGAAAATGGTGGAAATTCCATTTGAAAGTGCAACTCAATACAAATAGGATCTGGGTTATCTGTCATTGTTACTGATAGGTACTGCATTCTAATAATTATGTTACACTCTCGGAATAACACGTTATTTAATTTAGTGGCTGCTGTATATCAGTTATGTCTGTACTATGTATGATTGGCAGGTTTATCTAAGAGGGAGGACGGTTGGCAACAACGACGAGGCTATGCGATTGGCTTTTTTATTTACATGTTCGCTGTTGTTTCCTGTCTAGTCTACGATAGGTACATCGCTTTATAATTTCTAATCATACCCGTCGCGTCGGTCCAAGAGAAATTACGTAAGTATTATGAAACTAAAGTGAGAAGACTGTCTATTACTGTTGTTGATTTTAACAAGAAAAGGTCATTACTGCAGACTGTTTACGTGGTGCTATAGATGAGTGGATTCTGCAAGCGTTCGCCGACAGTCGTTTCGCCTTTGGACTGATCACCGACAGGACGCTTCGTTTTTGAGAGTTTCGTCGATATAACGTTTCACCTATGGATGTTTCGACGACAGAATGGTTCGCATTTGTTTGTTTCGACGACAAGACTTTTCAACTAAGGAATATTCGCCGTCAGATCGTTTTGTCTACGGTTGTTTGGACATAGCTTTTTCACTATCAAAGCCACCAAAAAGTTACTAAGTAACTTGCTACAAAGACATGAAGAAAGAAAATGTTTTAATGTAAGACCGCCTTTATTTTTAATGAATGGTGTTTCAACGGGGTCTATGGTGGTGAAACGTTATTTCGACGAATCTCTCAAAAACGAAACATCCTGTCGGTGATCAGTCCAAAGGAGAAACGACTGTCGGAGAACGCTTGCAGAATGAGATGAGTGATTGACTTCTATGCCAAGGATTGTGGGCTCAATGTATTGCTGTTCGAGAACAAATTATAGTTATGGTCCAGTTCTATTTTCTTCTCGGAGGTGAGTACAAGACACCAGACACCTCGAAAAGTTCAATGATTTTTTTATACAATAATGTATTCACTATGAAAAAATATACCGATCTGGACACACTTTTCTCGATAGTTTCCGAAACAGCACCTAAGTGATGAGTTGATACTTAACCTCGAGAAGGTACCTTTCATCAGTAACCATTTTCAGATTTTCAAAGAGGAATAAATTTGTTTGTACACTTAAAATAATTGTGAGGAAAATGGTGAAGTGTATCCATAAGGATAGGTGGCGGATGGAAACAACTGCTCGTTCCAAAGTTCCTTTTATTAATGCCCAACTATAACATACAGTTCTTATTGCTAACTTAAATTACTTAGTTAATAGAATATTAATGCTTTGCTGGCTTGCGTGGTTTGCGTGGTTTTTTTTTTTATTTACCGAGTAAAAAATTTCTAGGGGGTTCAGCAGGCCTATTACGTATCTTCCTGATATCCAGTAACTATCAAGCTTCGGTTGTACACCGAACTTTGATGACAACCAATAATGTCATACTATTGGTATTACGTATCACACTGAGTGGATATAACTTTACGGTGACTAACAGCCCGGATACGGTGCTCTTCGCCTCAGCAGTTGACCCCTCTATTTTTTATCGACTATTATGCGGCTGAGTTGAGTAGCGCCCTTTATTAAGCGTTACAATACTTGGTCTTAGGGAACATTTTCTAATAAGCGGTTTATCACTTGACATTACTGACATTGCTAATGTAAATGTGTTTACTTGTAAATAACTTCTATAATTATTCTAAGAACCGATAATGTATGACTTAGAATGTGTTAAATTGTTGTGCAAGCCTGGTTTATATTGTGATAACACTTTTTTTATTTTTGCTGGACAAATTGCGGACGCAAATTCAAGGACGAAAGCTCTTGCCTGCCCAGACTTATAACATTCACTACAAACCCTACTTCACACATGGTGTCTCTAATACCTATGCTCTAGTCTAAATATTATAACTAAACCACTTAGTTCATAATTATAGTACTTATTTAAACTTTGTTCCCACATAAAACTTGTGTTCCTAATAATCCTTGAATCTTAGCTATCAAAATATAATATTCTCTTACCAAAGGTACTCAACTGTTTCTTGTCACATTTCAGGTGTCGGTTAAGGTATTCAGACAATATGATGACCTGCGGAGCTACGTTCGTGACATGAGTGACAAACTGAAAGCAGCGCTGACGGAACTAGATTGATCTAGAAATGAGTGCAGCAAGCTACTGCGGGACAGGAAGGAAGTGAAGTTGAAATTGAGTCAATATAGTGAACAAAAACACTAAACTGAAGAGCCAGCTTGCAGAACTTCACACCCAGCACATAAATATACCTACTGGACCAGTGTCACCATCTCCATCAACTAGTGTCAGGTTTTTAGCGATGCTATGACACTAATGACTGAAATGAATATCTGAACTTGAAGCGGAATTGTGCAAGTCACACAACACCATTACCTCCATCAATTCTCTGAAAGCCAGCGAAGAGGTCACTAACACCAATAACCTGTTCAATGAGCTGATTGATGGTTTATCCGGACTGGAGTGCGAGCAGCCCACCATCACCATAGATCTAACTGGGGACGATACCATTAAGTACTAAATGTCCAATTTTAAGTAGCCATTATCAAATTAAGAAATATATTAAGTTGTTCCTGCAACCTTACCTTACCCATCTTAAATCATACTCTAGCAAATTTGAACCCCACCCAAAGTAATATCATAGTGTATTCTGATGGACTAGAACCGGTTTTATATCATCAACCGTTCTAAACATACAGTGTTGTAGTAGTATGTAATAATTAGTAGTAGTATGTAGTATAATTCAAATAAAGTTAGTACAGCATTATAATTTGTCTTTTTTTCAACATGATTCACAAAACAAATAAACAATATGTAGAAAAGTGAAGTTAGAGTAAAAGTATTAGGAGCGAATAATAAAACTATCTATCTTTAATAAATACATTAAACCTTTTCATTTTTAGCTGTTTTTTTAATCTTTTGGCGCGTGGCTGTAATCAGAACTAACAATACCATTCCATAACTTAAAATTAATAAAAAAAACTAATATTTATACATGAAAATAAATATTTGAGAACATCACAAGTTACATAAACAATAAAATAACAAAAGACTTAGGTAATGCACAGAAATCGGCTTCGGTATCTATCACAAAACCTTATAAAACACTACCTATGAGTAACGTCTATCACGATAGCAACTTCAAACTCAGTTGTCATTAATTTGATGTCCACTATGCTTACATAATCGCAATAATAAAAGTATCGATACGAAAGCGTCTGTCAAAATGAGTTACGGTGACTATTAGCCACGATGGTGTGGCTGACACTGGCAGAGCCACCATCAGGGATTTTAATTTTGATAACACAAAAATTTAATCGCTAATTAGTCGAAATTAGTCGCCAAATATCAGATTTGGTCGGTCACTGGTTCAAAAGATATAAGGGTTTATAGGTGGCCCCTCTGGAGAGAGCTTACCCCAGCAGAGCCACATTAATATCTAAAAAACTAGGGCACCTAGCGAGGATCTGTTTTCTCCCATATTTACTCGCTAATTTGTCGAAATTAGTCGCCAAGTGACAGATTCAGTCGGTGTGTTAAAAAGATATTAAAGAATTCAATTTTCCCATACAGTGGTACAACCAAGTACAAAATACTTACAAGTAGTTTTTAGACAGGTGTATCTACGACGTCTGGAGGAATTCTATAACTTCAACCCACCAAAGGAAAGCAGTATTCATTACCTAAAAACAAGATCTACAATAAAATATATGTAATTATTTAGGTATGGAACAAAATGTGTGCATTTAGTCGCTGGCAGATAGATCGCTGCGCTCCGTTACATTTACACGGTAAGTAAGAAAGAGATAGATGCGCGTGCCTTAGTTTTTGAGAAATTAATGTGGCTCTGCTGGGGTAGGCTCTCTCCAGAAGAGCCACCTATAAACCCTTCTCTTTTGAACCAGTGACCGACCAAATCTGATATTTGGCGACTAATTTCGACTAATTAGCGACTAAATTTTTGTGTTATCAAAATTAAAATCCCTGATGGTGGCTCTGCCAGTGTCAGTCACACGCCACGATGGGCACCAATGACGTCATAATTGATCGCGACATGTCATACATCCTTCTTCTTCTTCTCCTTCAGCCTTTTGACAGTTATTTGATTTTTGATGTGTCTTTTGACACTGAGCCCAGTTACTATCTTTATTTATTTATTTATTTCCCAACAAAATACATTTGTGTCGAAATATTTACACAGTATAGGTACACACAATAAGCACATAAACAATTATAATATAAGTAATCTCGTTCCTCACCCATCATCGAAGTTAGAACGTCTGTTAAATTAAAAATACTAACTTTACAAACATTAATATTCTTATTGACACAGAACAAAGTCTTTAGCAGAAAATGCTACAAAATACATACATTTAATGTCAAAATATTAAGAAGAATAAAAAAATAAAAAACAACAATTATAGAAATGTCAAAGAGCATTATGTACACATATTTAATTTAACTTTAATTGAATAATTAATTGGGTTTTTTAAGTTTTTCTGTCATTACAATATTCGTCAATGCTGTAATAGGCTTTATTGATTAACAAAGCCCTAAGTTTATTTTTAAACATGTTCACATTCTGAATATTCTTTAATTCTGCTGGTAATTTGTTAAACAGATTGACCGACTGCACGCGTGACGAGTGTTTGACAACATTAAGCTTTGCCTGCAGAAAAGTAGGAAGATCTTTTCTGCGAGTATCTACTCTATTTTTTCTTTCATCGTCTGTTTCAAACTCGCTTAAGTTTTTAATTAAATGAGTAAGGAGAACTAAAATATAAAGACATGGCACCGTTAAAATTCTAAGTTTAATAAAATGCTCCTTACATGATTCTGTCTGATTTAAACGAAGCATGGTTCTTAATGCTCGCTTCTGTATAGTAAAGGCTGCCTTAATATTGTATTTATAGCTGTTTCCCCAAAATTTAATGCTATATCTAAGTTTAGATTCAACTAGAGCAAAATAGACGGTACGAAGTTGGGCAATAGATAAAATATCCCTGAGAGATCTGATAGCATAACACGCACTACTTACTGTATTCGTAATTGAATCTAGTTCTGGCTTCCAGTTGAGTAAGCAATCAATTTGTACTCCCAAAAATTTTAAACTTTCTACTGTATCAATTTTCCTGCTTAAGGATTCTACATTTACTAAAGCTTTGTTCCTAACTGTAGATCTAAATATCATACATTTTGTCTTACTTACATTTAATTTAAGATTATTCATAGAAAACCAGCTTTCACAAGCGGCTATTAATACATTTAATTTACATTTTAAGGTCTCTATATTGTCATCAGCTATAACAGCACTTGTGTCGTCAGCAAATATTATCAAGTCAGCATCTGGTAATATGTTTTTAATGTATTCAGTTAAATCGTTAAGAAATATTATAAAGAAAATGGGGCCCAACACCGAACCCTGCGGAACACCTCTAGTTAGAGTATATGATTTCGATTTATGAATTTCTTCCACACCTTCGTGAAGTGATTTAATTTCGACGTACTGTTTCCTATTGGTCAAATAAGAACTTAAAGTTTTTAAAACATTTTCTCTTACACCGTAATGCTCTAACTTATCAGTTAGAATGCTATGTTCTACAGTATCAAACGCCGAACTTAAGTCTAGGAATAAGCCAGCAACTTTAAGTTTATTGTTCAGCTTATTTACTACGTTATTGACTAACGAGTCTATTGCATCTAGTGTCCCTTTACTTTTTTGGTATCCAAACTGGTTACTGTTAATTATTTTTAGACTAGTCAATTACAAGCCTAGATTTGATCACCTTTTCAAAAAGTTTGGATAGAACCGGCAACAATGAAATGGGCCTGTAATTGCCTGGATCTGTTTTAGCACCTTTCTTAAATAGTGGTAGAACTCTGGCTAACTTAAATTGGTCAGGAAAGACGCCTTCATTGACGCAGTTATTTATTATTTCAGATATCGGGTGTGCCAGTATATCTATATTATCTTTGATTACGCTCAGCGGTATTTCATCGTGTCCAAATGACTTTTTACTACCCATACCCTTTACCATTTTGTAAATCTCCATCGGCGTGACGGGATTAAAATCCATAGACTTATTAATTCTGTCAGTATTTTCAATTAAATGTTTCTTAGCCAGTTCTGGATTACCAGTGTTTACACCTTTACTGTTGTCAAACTTTTCCGCCAAAATGTTAGCAATGTCTAAAGGGTCACAAATTATGTTATTATTATGTTTAAGTATTATGCTATCGTTTTCGAAATTATTATCAATTTTTTTCCGAGTGTTATTGACTATTTTCCAAATTTCTTTGCTAGAGTTAGCTGCTTTATTTATTTGATTAGTTACTTCCTTCTTTTTAACGTTCCTAATCACCTTTTTATAAATTCTCTCATTATCATTTCGAAATGTCAACAGAGATACGTAATAGCCCTTTTTTTTCGGGTGGGAAATCATCAAATGACTCCTCCCGCTCTGGGCGGAGCAGGAGGTTTTAGTCAGCTTTTACTGACTAAAACCATCCATGTTCCTTCATCGCCCTTTGTGTTCCGAGGCCACGGTATCTCTTTCGAACAGTCCCGCAGCCCCGGCAGGCATACATAATAGCCCTGCATATGTATGTACTGATTAAGTGCAAAACGTTTTAGCACGGATGTCGGTTCCACCTTGTTTAAAAAAACCTCCCATATGTTTTGCAAGCCAAAGGATGTGCGAAAAAACAACAATTTTCCAGCACAAGATTTCGTAATAGAAATCTTTGTGAAACATTTTATTTAAGTAATTCAACGTGACTTACAGCGCCATCTTGCAGCTTGGGATTGAATTGCTGAGTTGTAAAAATATTTTGTGTGCAGCGTAGGTACCTACGTTAAAAATTTAAAATTAATCGTTTTTTTTTTAATAAATCCAATACAAATTTATTAAAAAAAGATGGGTAATGTGCATAACTATTTCTACGACTTCGTTTTTCATCAAAGTACTATTTGTGAGCATACACCTATTTTGTACCTTAAAGTAAAGATTAAACAATGGCAGTTTTATTGACGTTAACAGTTATAAAATTTGATATCTTTTCCATTATTTCGTTTTAGTAGATTAATCGAATCGATTAGATAATCACTTAATTGGCAACTCTAGTGACGTCTATGAACGAACTGTCAAGTCAAATACGTGACGCTCCGCCGCCCTCCAGTGTTGCCAACCGTACGATTGAAATCGTTTTTATACGACCTTTTTGGCTCTTGTACGATGTACGATCGAGCAATCACAATCGTACGCAAAATATACGATCTTTTCAAATCATATACCCATCATTATAACGAAGTGAAAATAGATGAAAAATTAAATTAATTTTTGAAATTATAAAAAAAACGAGTAGAAGACATGAACGAGCTAGCTAACTTTTTGTATTTTTAAGAATGCGTTGAAAATGTTTTAATCTATCTGTCAATAATTGTACATACATAATCGCAATAGTTACGATTTCAATCAACTGAAATCGAGAATTGTTGGCATCAGAGCTTACATAATCAAGGTAGGAACTTTTATCCGTAAACAAATTCGAGATTTTAAATTTGTATCTATGGAAATGACACCTAAGTAGGAGCTCGTGGCTATATAATAACAGCCGCTCGGGTCGATCGCTAGGTTAAACCGTGCTTGCCTAGGTTGGTCTGTGGATGGGTGACCGCCCATTACACACCGAGTTTCCTCCGTGCCTCGGAAAGCACGTTAAGCCGTTGATCACGGCTGTCATTTGTAGATCTTTGACAGCCGTTAGGTAGTCAGAGGCCCAAAAAGTCTGACAACCAGCCTTACCAAGGGGTATCGTATTATCCGGTACTAACTGGGTTGTGGAGGTCAGATAGGCAGTCTCTCCATGTAAAATACTGGTACTCAGCTGCATCCAGTTAGACTGGAAGCCAACCCCAACATAGTTGGGAAAAGGCTAGGCAGATGATGGAAATGACACTTAATCACGGTTTCATCTCAGTTTTAGAATATACTTAAGTAACTTTCCTGACTTTCTCATATATAAAAATTCAGTTATAAATCTTAATGATAAATATTGATTCAAAATTATAATTACATTCCATTTTTAAATCATTTACGTTGTTTTATTGAAATTTCATTACGTACTATTTTTTGCCTTGAAATGTTGGCAAAATACGGTCTTTTCTAGTCCATGGTACGATCTTCTAAAAAATATAGTTGTTGGCAACACTGCCGCCCTCTTTCCTCTTGACATTTTGTTCAGGACGAACGTTTATTTTTCGGCATCACACGTTTCGTGTCAAACGACTTAAAAGTAAGTGAAAATTCTAAAATATATCCGTGTTATTAATGTTTAGTGCTTATACAATGTGTGGTAAAACGATTATTACACGATGGTAGTGTATACTGTGAGATATAGTTGGATTATGATAGTGCCTTCCAGACTTGCACAATACAAGGCGGCAATACCTGTTTGCTAAGCTAATCACCAAGTATCGTGACCATTCTTCACAAAAAATGTATCTTTCGCAACCCGGCACAGGTATTTCATTAGTCCGAGCCTCCGAGGTGTCGGACCACCGATTTCATTTTGTTCAGGACCATGTGTGTTGATATCGTGTTTTTGTGAATATTCCGTGTGAATTTTCAATTATTTATGTGCATTTGTGTATCCTGCTCATAATTATCGACCTTGAATACAAGCCAAATCCGATTTCTGCACTAAAATGGTTTATTAGCCCTTAGTTTTCTACACCTGTGTAGTTATAACCTCAAAACACACATAATAACATTAGCTGCTGTGTGGCAGTCATAACTTAGTCATGATAAAAGTGAGTGAACGTGCATGTTGCGTTATTCACTGCTCGAAATATCTCCCAACTTGACAGCAAACCATATAAAGGTAAACATCCCAAACGTGGAAAGTTTGTTCTATGGAAACTAGGATATCTTACCTAGATATTCTATAGTTCTTATACTTGAGCATTTGCTCTAAAAATACTATGATCATAATACAATTCATAAGTTGTTGAAGTCTTCGTTGTTGTCCATCATCATTACCCTGCCGTTATAACGTTGATGCCAATTTTTACTAATATTGTATATTCAATTATTTCAGAATGCGTTACGTGGCCGCGTATTTACTGGCTGTGCTCGGCGGCAAGGTGTCCCCGGCAGCAGCGGACGTGGAGAAGATCCTCAGCTCTGTTGGTATTGAGGCTGACGGAGAGAAGCTGAAGAAGGTCATCTCCGAGCTCAATGGCAAGAGCGTTGAGGAGCTGATTGAGCAGGGTAAGCATCTCTTGGCTGTGTATTTTATTATACTTGTGAGCATGTGAATGATAGTGTGATGGTTAACAGGGGAGAATGGGAAAGAGAAATATTTTGCACTGACCCCAAGTAGCATAGGAGGCAGGTAGGTATGACTTGTGGGTGTGTGAAAAGTTATGTTAATCTGAAGTTAGATTGTTGTAAACTTGTGTAATTTTTTTTTTTCAATTAAGTACACAATTAATTCAACAAATTCTTAATACCTGAACTAATGTTAGATATTCTAACCTAACTCCACTATTGTTTGTGGTGACTTATTCTTTTGACCCAACAGTCATTTAGATTTAGAGTACCTACTGCATTTTACAGCAACTCTGAATGTTTATTCTTACTAGATTATGCCTCATCTTTTTTGAGAACTACCAACGAGTATAAATATTAATATTTATTTCGTCTGTTGTCCAGGTCGCGAGAAGCTGTCATCCATGCCAGCTGGAGGCGCCGCCCCGGCCGCCGCCGGAGGAGCCGCGCCCGCTGCTGCCGCCGCTGAAGAGAAGAAAGGTATGTCTCTGCTACTTATCTATACTTGTGGTAGACAGTACTCATAGTAAATATTAGTAATAAAGAAGTGTCTTCGAGTACATGAACTGTTACTGGATTGCTCTGCAGAATATCAGAAAACTATTTTGACTTGAAAAATGTAAAATATTCATTTCAGGTGTATGAAAAGAATAGATGAACAAATCACTAGCATCAAAAATCTTAAGTTTATGTGACTAATTTCATCACTTATGAAGATCAATTTCATTTATTACATTACCATCTACAAAATTCGTTTATTACCATGATGAATAACTACACACCATCTTTCGACTGAAAGCCTTTGCTGTTAACTTACCTTTACTGACATCCTCCACACTTCACTACCACCCCCTATCTTCCGTACCCTGCTAACTCTTACTTTCTCTATTGCAGAAGAGAAGGAGACCAAGAAGGAAGAAACTGAATCCGAGGATGAGGACATGGGCTTCGGTCTGTTTGACTAAATGCACTTCGCAGGTGAGTTTCAAATATTTTATTTGTATTTGTAGGTGTACAGTCGAACTATTTGGTTTACATTTTACAATGTAATTTGTTGGTTAAACTGTAAACCAAATAGCTGGTTCGGCCGTACATATTTATTAGTGTGTCTAATACTGTGGATGATAGGCTAAAATAATGTTTTCTAGTCATATTAGAACAAGAGATTTTTTCTTTAGACTGTTTTAAGCCACAAGCTACTTTTTGCACATTGTAAGTTCTGAAAGTGTTCAGTTGTGTAAAGTTCTTGTATAGGCATTCGCAAGTAAATTTTAAAACAATTGATATAAAGTTCAAAATACTAGGCTTAGAGATATTCGAGTTGGAATTCATTCTAGGATTCAATGGTTAAAAGTTATACAAACTAATGATTTTGCTGTAAAGACCTAGTAAATTGTAGCATAATGTAACTGTGCCTATATTCACTGAAGGGTACAAGTGTATTACACACGTCATGTCACTAGTTATGCAGTAGTCTCTTGCAAACCTATTGCCATCAACCGGACAATTTAGATTAGATTATGGTCAATGTAGTTGGATCTTGGGCTGTTGTCTAACTTAATTCATTTATTTATATGGACCATTTAGTCTTCCCAGTATTTTGTTTTCATGATGATTTCAAACAACACCATCTTTCGACTGAAAGCCTTTGATGCTAATTACCCTAACTGATGCATACCATAGGCAAACCATCCAACCTAGTTACAGCGGACATAGACAATAATGTTGCTTTTCTTCATTGTTTCAGTTTGCGCGGCGCTGGTCGTTATTCCATTTTCTATGGTGTAAGCGTAAAATGTCAGCATTTATGTTTCTATGAAATATATTGCTAATAAACGTTAATGAAATTTTATTTTGTTGTTAAATGTTACCCTGTTTCTGTAGTTCATAAGGTTTGTGGAAGCTGTAACTGATAAAATTAATCTAGAGATGACTTTACCTAAGTCCGTGTTTTTTCTGGTTTGGTCGCAGTTTTCAGTGGTTGGTGGTTATTGCACTGCTATTTTTAATGAGGAAGGCTGGTCAAAGCTGATTGTAGATGGCGCGTCCATAGCTTAGACCCAATCTGACCAATGAGGTCAAACTATTTTGAAATATAAAATGACATTGACAGAATTTCAACCAATGACGATGTTTGGTTCATGCGATGCTAGCGCCATTAGTTCCCTCAGTTGCCCACCCCATTGATCGGTAGACGCGTCTTTTGGGTGGTTATAATAAATTATAGTATAGTGATAGTTTTTAAATATAATATTTTTTATTTAAATAAATGGCTACTGGACGAAACAATCTTTTACAAATAAAAGCGCCACATAAAATAATATTGATTCTTTGCAGTTCTTGATGATCATGTTGCTCAAAAGATGGCTCTGATTTCAAAATAATCCCAAATAATAAACATTACGCTACTAATCAATTTCAAGTTTCTTGAAAGATCCTTCTACACTTCCGAAAATGTCTGAGATGGTCTTCGGCTTTCCTGGCCGCTTCGCTTCAATCACACGTTTCTTGTTCTCTTTCACGAAGAAATCTTTGTTAGCTCGCAATCTTGCCAGCATTTCATCTGAAAATGAAAAAATAATAATATTTCAGTTCAAAATCCATACTTTCAGGATATCAAAGAATTGATCATCTTGTATCTCTGGGATTCCATAAGTCTGTTCTTTGGTTATCATTTAGAAAAAGGTGAGCCGCCGACCGCCTATTCAAAATATCTAGATTAAATCTCTCCTTTCATAATTATAATTATGTGGGAAATAGGGTTGACGACAAAAAAATCTAATTAGTCCGTCAGATAGATTTCCCAAAAAATATTGGGACAAATTTTTTCTTTTTTCACGTAAACAAAAATTGAAGATTAGACAGTGTGTCGAAAACTCGTGTGAAGTCACATTTGAGTACATTTTTACCTGAAAGTGACGTCACAAGCCCCCACTCATGATCTTTGACGCGTTTTATTTTCGACAATTTAAATTAATTTGATAAAACAAAAAATACGTATCGCAATATTTTTCGATAATCTAACTGACGGACTAAACAATCATATTTTTTTCAGTCGGTCGTCATCCCTATTGCCAACCGGCTTAGAAATGAAAAGGTTCTCATTACCTCTGCATTGATCAAAAGTCTTGAACTCCCCGCCTGCCTCCTTTGGGAGTGCTGCCACCGGCACGAACTTATCCAAAGTCTTGGCTCCGATCTGATGGATGATCAATACTTCCAGGAGTTCCTTTTTCATGAACGGCTTGATCATCATCATGAGTCGGTCCATGAAGGATGGCGCGTTGAGGAAGTGCAGGCCTTTTACTTTTACCAACATGGCTTCCTGGACAACAGAATGGTCAAATGACGGATAAAAAAAAATGGTCAAATTACGTCGCGTCAGTCTGTCTTTGTGGTGTGCAGTTTGACGTGTTTTTATGAGTATATTACAATTTGGCTACTATGGAGAGCTTAGAAGAAGAAAAATGCAACAGGCACTTTTGAGTGCATTGGTTGCCGAACGTTCGACTACGCGCGCCGAACTTTCGGTCGCGTGATGTGTCGCTTCCGCTTGCTATCCAAAATACATTGAATTCGTTTTTGCTGAATTAGTCGCTTGAAGGAAGGTTCGAGGCTCCGCCGAACGCGACGTAATTTCGGCTGTTGTGTCATAGGGATCTTGAAAAACACTGCTAGCGTATTCGTCCCGTTCGGCGCCGTACGTTCCGCAGATGCGCCACGACACTAATGATAGAATCTCTCACCTGCAAATAGTATAAGAACTGCTGGATAGTCTGAACATCAAGCTTGGTGAGATGCCCTAGCTTGAGACCGTCTAGGTCGAAGATCAGCACGAACCCTGGCCACGTGCCTTCTTCGAACTGCCATAGATCCAGGATCATCAGCACTGACCTGCGATTAATTAATTTGTTACATCAAAAGTAAATTCGAGAATGCTGCGTAGGTGCTTCTTTCTTCAACGACAATGTGTTCTTGCCAGTCGTTTTAACCTATCACTGGGCCAGATCCCCAGTGATGGAGACCAGAAAGGTAGTTCGGAGTTCGTAGATGAGGCTTAATATGCTTCTTTAGTATAACTACATAGCCAGCCATACTTACATAAATGAGTAAATGTAGACTCACGAAACCTTCACACCTAGATACACTATTGAAGGCATCGTTATTTACATACCGGAGTGACTTCGCGAACTCAAAGTTCTTGGGCTCGTAGTCCAGCAGTCTGCAGTAGAACACGGCATCACCATTCTTAGAGCGAGTTGGTAATGGCTGGAGTAACCTGGAACAGACAATAATGATATTGATTTCTTGGAGTATGTAGGACTTTATAGGTAGCATCCCTGCAAGAGATTTTGTTAAATTTTTGGGCCACAGCTGGCGGTGCTTAGTGCCCATTGAAAAACCCGACTACGTAAAAAATAACTAATAACTTTAAATAAAATAACTGAAAAGCAGAAAACAAGTTCAGGAGACAGGACATATTGACTGCAAATAGTCGGGACCCATTAAATAATGTAGACTAAAATCAATACATCCAATATGGGTCCCGACTGTTGCAGTCAATATGTCCTGTTATTTTATTTAAAAATATTACTTACAAATTTTTAACGCAGTCAGGTTTTTTATTTTTTTTTTGTTATTTTATTTTACACTTTTTAGTTACTTAGATATTATACCATTTTAAAATCCTCATGATGAGCCTTTTATCGAGCCGTTCAGGCTGCAGAGCGTGCCAAATATTTGAATTTGGCGCTAAAATTCACCATTTTGTTTTTTTATTATTTTGATATAGGTACCCCAGTGTCACTCTGCTACTGCCACATCTGGGTAAGGCTGTGTTTCCACCAGAGATGAGCTAGGATGCGTAGCGCGGGATGTGTGTAGAACTAACCAATCACATAGCTAGATTAGCTCTAGCTGTGAAAAAGAAGTGACATTATTGGTTAGTTTAACACACATCCCTCGCTATGCATCCTCGCTCATCTCTGGTGGAAACGCAGCCTTAGCGTTAACGTTAATGGCAATGGTCAATAAAGTATGAAATTGCCGATTGGTACTGAAAAATTTAAACTTATTTTTTTCTAAGATATAACATTTTTATTTAATCAAAATATTTACCCTCATTATCTGTACATTGCTGCCATCTAAACGGAAGTTCATTTATGCCTTTACGATAAAACTCTGAGGATCTAGATTCGACAAACTGAAAGCATTTTGTATTGCCTCCTGGGAAGAAATTTTTTTATCACGTAGAAAATTGTCCAAATCACGAAACAATGGAACACACACACAAACATGTACGGAGGATGACGTATAGTTTCTAACTGCAGCTCCTGTAGAGTTACAACGGTATCTCGTGCAGTGTGAGGTCTTGCGTTATCATGGAGCAATAATGGTGAAGATCGATTCACGAGTCGGGGCTGTTTCACTGCCAGTTTCACCATCATTGTTCGAAGTTCGGCACAGTAAACATCTGCTGTTATTGCCTGACCGGACCTGAGAAAGGTATAGTGAATAACACCATGAAGAGACCACCAAACAGTTACCATTACCTTTTTATTGGTAAGCTTTGCTTTAGGGCACTGTTGCGGCGTTTGACCTGGGGTCAGCCATTGCATTTTTCGCTTACGATCATCGTAAAAAATCCACTTTTCGTCACAATTAGATCCAATATTCCTTCATTTCTATACCGATTCAACAAGGAAACACAAGTTTCAACACGCATTTCTTTCTGCAGATCAGTCAAATCATGGGGCACCCATTTTTCATATTTTTTTTATCTTATTGATTTGATGCAAATGAGTCAATATTGTAGGTAGTGTAACGCTAAACCATGCCGCTAATTCCTGGGTAGTTTGACTCGGATCGGCTTCTACGATCTCCTTCAATTCAGCGTTATTCACCTGTGTGGGCGGTCTACCACGTGGTTTGTTCTTCAAGTCGAAGTTTCCATTACGAAAGCGTTTAAACCAAAAACGGACGGTGTGTTCATTAGCAGTCTCCTTTCCAAACGCAACGTTGATATTGCGAGCCGTTTCTGCCGCGTTAGTTTCGCGTCTGAACTCGTATTCAAAAATAACTCGGATTTTCGAAGTAATGGATACTTCGAAAATCCGACTTTACGTCTAAGCTGAATAAAAAAAACAATCGAAAATCGAATGTTGCACATTTTTTAAAAGAAGTACCTCATAGGTGTCACGTGAACAACGTTTCACACAAAAATCTCGTACCATGAAGATTTTATGTCAATTCGAAGTGTCTATTACTATACAAGGGCAATTTCATTCTTTAACCGCTGAACCGGGCTATCGAATTTTCGGAAAAAAAAATTGTGTAAAACGCGTGACTTCTAGAAGAATTAACTCTTACGGCATTGTAACCAACTTACTTGTAGCCAACGCGCATTCTTAATGCCTTAATTAACCCCTTGGAGCTTGAAGCAGCTACACTAGTTGCAACAATGAGCGTCATAAATTATTTTATGCATTTATGCAATTTGATGACTCCATGGCTCCACGATTCCATGACTCGGAAACAAATCTTCCTACCGGGATTCGAACCCGGGACCCTAAAGACGTAAGGCAGCCTCACTACCGCTGCGCCATTCGGGTCGTCCAGATAATCAAACCTTGTCACGGTAGTTTTTATCCCTTTTTTCCGGATGGGAAATCATCAAATGACTCCTCCCCGCTCTGGGCGGAGCGGAAGGGAGTGTCTGTCTTTTACTGACTAAAACCCATCCATGTTCCTTTGTGTTCAGGGCCGCGGTATCTCTTTCGAACAGTCCCGCAGCTAGTATGTATCCCTTGTTTTTCAAAAGAAGTAATGATCATTCTCTTGCCCTTATCCCAATTAATTTGGGGTCGGCGCAGCATGTCTTCTTCCTCCACACTTCTCTATTTTTCGTCATCTCATCAGACACTTCTTTTCTTGCCATATCATTCTTAACACAGTCCATCCATCGTTTCTTTGGTCTTCCTCTACTCATATACCCATCCACATTCATACTCAAAACTTTCTTCACGACATTTTCCTCATTCCTCCGCATTACATGCCCATACCACGACAATCGGTTACCACACAGCTTTTCAGTCACCGGCGCCACTTTCAGACTTCCTCTTATATACTCATTTCTTGCTTTATCCATTCGCGTAACACCACACATCCCCCTTAGCATCCTCATCTCCGCGACATGCAAATGCCTTTCATGCATCCCTTTTGTGGCCCAACATTCTGATCCATACAAGACAGCAGGTCTAACCATTGTTTTATAAATCTTCCCCTTAAGTGTAAGGGGAATGCGGGAGTCGCAGATTGTTCCCGTGACCTGCCGCCATTTCATCCATCCCGTGTTAATTCTGTGCACTACGATCTATTTCGCCATCGCTTTGCACGAGTGAACCGAGATACCGAAAGTCGGAGCAGACAGGAAGAGGCGCACCATCTAACGCTATGGCTCCAGAACTGGAGAGACCGCCGAAATCGCAGAACATGTATTCAGTTTTACTTCTGCTGATTTTCAAGCCAACGTTCTCCAGTTTCTGTTGCCATTTCTCCAATCTGCTCTGGATCTCAGGATCTCAGGATCTCAAAAGAAGCAATGATGATGATGATTAATACTGTATTTTGGTTTGTTTGATTTTACACATTCTAAGTTAAAACAGCATACGGATTTAATACAGATTTTAGCAGTTTCTGCTACAGATAAAAGGTTCAAGGCATCTGGCGGATTGCTTAGCGCGCTAAACTACGCGCTGAAATGTGTCAAAAAACACCCACACCCGAGCTATCGCTTAACGTTTAATACCATTAGTAATGACGTTTGTAATTTAACACCTTAAAACGTTGGCCACATTTATGTAACGCCTAAATTTACGCGTTAAGACACAGGTGGAGCCGTAGCATACAAATCTAACGACACCTCTCAAGCTAAAATCCATCTAGCCGTTCAGGCTGCAGAGCGTGCCAAACATTTGAATTTTACTTTTATACTATTTGTCATTTCCAATTACATTCAAACATATAAGTGGCATATATTTTTGTAATCACCTTTTAAAGCCCTTCATTTTGATA
Source organism: Xestia sexstrigata (assembly GCA_941918905.2). Taxonomy (NCBI): domain Eukaryota; kingdom Metazoa; phylum Arthropoda; class Insecta; order Lepidoptera; family Noctuidae; genus Xestia; species Xestia sexstrigata. Next base: position 18,968,939 of record OW799221.2, on the reverse strand, counting down.
CCCCACTCGATGGTATCAGAAGAAAAAAAAAATCGAACTCCGCAATATGGCACCCCAAATCCACGATTTTTATTTGTTTTTTGATTATAATGTAGCCAGTGACACTCGCGCCATCAAGAATAATCTAACGAAATATAATCTATCAAAATCCCTCCATCCGTTGAGGAATTACGAGGGAACAAAGAAACGGACATACATACAAACACATACAGGTCAAACACATTACCTTCCTTTTGTGCTTCGCCGCAGACGGGTAATAAAGAACTAAACTAGGTAACTAATATGGAAGATGACATGATGCGCCTACCGCAAATAAATTGGGATAAGGTCAGGAGAATGTGATGAAGTGATCCCAAAATTATACAGCAAAATATCATGGCCGTACTGCTGTGGTGCTCATGCTACTTACACATTATGCAGATTATGTTCCGTCTTGTTACCCACGGCCCTGTCTTTAAAGAAATTGGTGAACAGTGTCCTGAGGGTGTAGTGGAGGTCCAAGACTTGCTTCGACACCTCCGCGCTATGGTCGCAGCAGTGGTAGATGAGGATCAGGTCCAGATCTGGAAAAGTGATACGGAGACGTGTTTAGTATGCATATGGACTGGGACTACAGCTTGTTTCTAATGGTTGCAAGCGCCGCTGAGCGTGAAGTTTTTTCCATCAGGAATGTTTCAGTAGCAGTCAGGATTTGTAGCCGGTTGATAGCAATATATAGGCCCGCCCCTTATTGCTTAAACATAGGTAACTAGTGAAATGTGGGTGTACTATTAAATAGACCCTAACGGAAGAGTTGGATCCTTGGTTGCAAATCTGATTTGGGTAAAATGTAGATACAAAATTAGGGTTTTCTATAAGAGTTTAACACATCCGGTAAAGTGTGTCACATTTTGGTCTGTATACCCCTTAATGTCTTCTATTATGTCAATATCTGCAACTGAGTACCTAATACCTACCTACTCATCCCTGTCCTTGGTCCTAGCCTAGGACCAAGGACAGGAATGAGTATTAGGTACCTACTCAACTACCTAGGACTCCTAGGCAGCTAACCAAGGCTTCGGTGGTTAACAATTGCAAAATTAAAATTAAAATTCAATTGCTCAAGCATTTAGGGTGGTTGAATGTGGTGATCGCGTCGCTAGTCATCGACAATGTAACTGCTAACTATACCTACCTACTGATTAACTGTACCTACTATAAATCTAACTAAACCATAGTTATAGGTACCTATCTAGATATGAATGGCATACTAAACGTTAAATCGTAACAGCAGCAATGTTTAAAGTAACGTCAGACACTAAATGGTTGTAAAGTTTTTGATGTCTACCCTACGTTTTGTCTGTCGTCTCTGATATTATACCTAATAATTGAATGAATAGATGCGACCGGTCTTGGGTGTCATAAAGTTGGTAACCGCCATTAATTAAATGGGTAGGTAGCGCCACGTAAATGGCAGTAACTGTTATTACTTAGTATCTTTGTTCTGTAATAGCAAAACATACTCGCCGACCAAGACTAAGCTAAGATAATATGGCTTCTCGGCCGCTTTGCACCTTGCACCTCGGTTTATGGAACCTATTCGTCATGGGCGCCGGGAGCAGGGTGCAAAGTGGTGCAGTTGCACCTTTTCCCGTGTCGGGAAAAAATACATTTATAATATTTAAATTCATTTGAGTAGGAAAGCAAAAAATTTCGAGTTCGCTCGCTCGCTCGTACTCGTATTCTGGTTTCTGTTTGTATGATCAAAAATAACCTTAATTATTGATCCGAGCACATCCTAAAATTTTCAAGTCCGCTTCGCTCAGAGAGAAAGAGATAGCTTATTCACGCAAAGGACAAAATATGTCTTCTTTTGTCCTCTGCGTGAATAAGCTTCTCTTTATAAATAGGCAGACTAATATTATTAGGCTATTTCTACAATAATGGACAAAAATAAACCTAAGTACCTACCATATTCGAAGTTTTTAGGTTTAATTTCATTTTATCTATTTACTAATGTTATTTTCATAAATTATTTAATTTTATATTACTTAAATCGATTTTGTCTTGTAGCGCGTAGGCAACATAATAAATAATACATCTCTCGTCTTAGGTCATGTATGACGTAGCTCGTAAGTTAACTCTAAGCCCTCAACCACTAATCTTTGCGTTAGTCGTTCAGTAAACCTTCAACTGAGAACACGCTTTTTACTTTGCCAAACCTTCTGACCGCACACACACATAAAATCACCTGATCGGCAAAGTCATAATTCTGTTTTTCACTATCTCAAGTTTAATTAATATAATAATAATAATATCGTTTATTTATAAAAAGGGGCACATTAACAATTAAGTATCTTAACAAATAAAATAGAGCACTGTTGCTTATTGCCTGAACTAGGTGGAACCTGTTTCAAGCTAGGAGGTACATAAATACCTACTTAAAATAAATAAATTAACATTAGAAGAAAAATAAATTACTAAAATTGCAACTTACATAGAAAATAAACAAACAAATGTCAGCAGTTTACTTGCAGACAACAAGTAAATCTTGTCTGTGCAAGGATATGGGTAAAAAAGTTATTCTATTTAGTCTAATAAAGGCCTAAAAATTAAAAGAATCTTTCCACAAAGACATGTTTGGAGGTTGCATTAGAAGAGCATACTATATCTTTCCGTCTCTTGTTAGTATTGTCAGCATTGTACGTGAGCATGGTGTGCTGTTTTAATACTAATTAATGAATAGCTGGCGCACAGTCAGCACATCGCAGGATTTATACAGCTGATCTGTGGGAAAGTAAAAGGGATGGAAATTTGCTACCTTTAAACTTGCTCTTTGAGCCCTTTCAAGGAAAAGCAGGATAGTTTTCGAATTTTTTATTTTTTTATTTTAATTTTTTTTAAATGAATTATAGATTAACATAGGGCGAAATAAACTTGTCTAATTAATTTGGAATCTGCAAAAGTTCGCATTTTTTTAAATACAAATATTAATTTGCGCACTCTTTTATCTTTCGCAGTACTGATTGGTTCAACGGCTTCCTCTTGGTGCTGCTTTGGTTGTTGAGGTGGTCTCGGTGTTGGAGTCGACGGAGGGCTATGTGGAAGTCATCCCACTCCGATTAAAGGGGCTGTGGCCATTTTCAGATTATAACAACTATTTATATTCCAGTCAGTCCATTATTCTGAGTCACAAACCATATCATCTTCATAGACTGGAAGTTTACGTTCTAACAGAATATTGGCTATCAAAGCTCCATGATAACCTCCCGGCAATACCAGGATACAACTTATTGTACATTAAAATTAATCACAACAAAATGATGGTGTCGTTGTCTTTGCTAAGGAATCATTAAAGGTCAAAGTCGAAGAACCTGATCTACAAGATTGTAATAGTAACTGCCAGAGGTTATCATCAAAATTGGTACAACAACAGCGATAATTGCTTTGTATAGATCTCCCTCCGCAAGAAACCTCTTTCCACAGTTCCCTAAACCAGATCTTTCAATCACTTAGCCCATTTAATAATGTAATACTAACAGGTGATATTAACATTAACATTGGCTCTGAAAACTGCGACGCAGGAACACAAGATTACCTTATCTCTGTTCCTACCATGGTTTCCTGCCTGCTCACACATTGCCTACTCATCAGAGTGGTTCTTGCCTCGACCAAACGATGATCAAAACCACTCATTAATTTATTACGCTTGTTACTAACTCAACAATAACCGACCACCATTCTGTCTTACTAGCCGTAATTTTAACGCTGCCTAAGCAAAATCGCCCCAAGACGAAATCTAAATTAAACATAAAAAAAAACTCGAATATGATTTACGCAACATTAATTAAAGCCTAGTTTACAACACTGCTGACGCTAATTCGGTTTTAATACGAAATATCCCGAATAATTTCTGGCCTTGAAGATGACTGTGCAGTTTGATGGGATAATATAAGCAACAAGATCCTTAAACTCTTTAAGCATGTATTGGCACCTCCCTTAACGCATATATTTCGAATCTGTCTTTCCAAAGGAATTTTCCCTAACTGTCTTAAAAAGGCTGTTGTTATCCCTATCTATAAATCTGGAGACAGGGACTTGGTTAATAACTATAGGCCAATATTATTACTCCCCTAAATCTCAAAAATACTTGAGAAAATTATAAACAGCAGACTAGTTAGCTTCCTAGAAAAAAACAACAATATGGCACTAGCGCAATTTGGCTTCAGAGCCAAATTATCCACAGCCGATGTGGTGCATAGCCTTACCGATTATGTGTATAAGAGCTAGGCAAAGGAAACCAGATCATGGGAGTCTTCCTTGATTTAGCGAAAGCCTTTGACACGGTCTCTGTTTCTGTGTTTCTAAGAAAATTAGAGGCCATAGGAATAAGGGGCATGCCGCTGACATTGCTTGCAGACTACTTAAACGACCGATACCAATGTGTTAGGATTGACAATTTTACGAGCGATAAGCACAAAAATACCTACTGGATTTGGTGTTCGTCAGGTGAGTATTTTGGGCCCTACCCTATTCCTGGTTTATATTAACGACTTGTTTAACCTAAATATCAAGCACGGCAAAATCATATCATAATTATGCTGACGACACGGCGCTAATATTTTCTGCTGAAAAAAAAAGCCAAGTTGAGCGTTTTCAAACAGAACGCTACTGGAACTGTTTGAAAACGCTCAACTTCGCTTTAATACTGTGACTAATTGGCTACAAAGCAATTTACTAACACTAAATGCTCATAAGACAAAATACATTCACTTCTTTATTCGAAAACTTCAACTGAACACTGCTAACTTCCATGTAATTAATTGAATATTGGCGCTTAGTACTTACTAAATTAGCTTATCTCCCAAGTTTACTGTTTTGTGCATGTGGTGTTTACCTATAAGTAATTGTTGCGCTGTAATTTAATTTTAAGAATGAATTATGTCGCTGTATCCTGTCACCAGTGTGAGCAATTGTTGGTAGACCTATAATAAATAGATAAAAGTCCCTCTCAGATTGAAATACAGTCAGTCCCATAAACTTTTTATTTTTTGTCTTAGTTCGCTGATCGAATCCCAAAATGTATAGGTATATCTAGGTACGGATTCTTCCGGGTACAAAGGGGGCAAGTTATTGTAGATTTCCAGTTTTCCTATGACTGCGTACCTATTATTAGATTAGCTGTCTACTTGATTAATAATATACCTAAATATAATGTATGAATGTATGTGTGTGTCGCGACTCGCAAAAAATGCTTGACACAAAAACTCAGCGTTGAATTAGGTACCTGTGTAATCAAACAAAAAGATTTTATTGATGAAAAAGCCATTATTACGAATGCGAATAATTTAGACGATTCTTTTGCTAAATAACATATTTTGCAAAGGTTATAAAACACCTATTCTAAACAGAATCAGTACCTTGGTATTGATAATCCTGCAGGTTTTGTGATTAACTTCCACATTTTCCAATCTACAAGTAGGTAACCATTCTTTGGTACCAAGCTTGGCGAACATATAAAAAATACATAGGTATTTTCTATTATCTTATATTTAATTTAGTCTCTGGTTGTGTTGAGTATGGATGAAGATATTTACCGGTTTAACGGTTCTACTACTTTTTTTTGTCAATCTAAAACTATAAATATAGGCGAGACTACGCATTTAAATATTTATTCGTTAAAAGTTGAATATGCAGCCGTGGTAAAGTGTTTGTCTGCCAACCACGGAATCGAACCAAGGTTCAAACGTTCAAGATTTATGCTGGCGATCACTGGGCAATTCCGGAAACACTTAAGAGGTGATAATAGTATTTAACAGGCTGTCGACTTCTAATGACAAACGTCACGAATGTATAATTACAGCACCTATTGTGTGTGATGTTGATTTATGCATAGAAGAAACTGTATTTTTTCTCGTGAACCTGTAATTAATAACAATAGATATAAATGTAATTGTGTCTCATTAGATGACTTGTACCTATCAATCTACTACTGTGACTGTGACAACTAACAGTATATTTTTTGTTTTTATAAGCCGTTCAAGTGTTCCACTGCTGGGTAAGGTAACTGAGATATCTTAGCCCATTTTAACCACTCACGACAGCGGTCTTGCGTTGGTGTCGGATGAGTAAGCAAATATTTGAACAGCATTGACTTTATCGTCAACCCGTGACCCCAGTATCCAATAATGCCGTTGAACAAGAGCAGTTCTGTGTGTCTCCGAGCTGTACAGTCTCGGTCGTTTCCGTTTCCCTTCTCGCAGACGTACCTAGGCACTGTGGTATAGTGGTATGTTAGCGCAATGTTATTTGAGAAGGAACACCGTCTCACAAATGCTACGTATTCAATACATCATTCTGAACCCCCAAATTTGTCATCGGTAATTAATTTAAAATTAATTTAATGACATTTTTCATCCAGAACAAAAAAATGATAGCAATGACCCTTGGCTTCGTTAAGGGTATTTTTACACCCATTATGGTATTGCTGTTTGTATTGTTTCGCGCCAATTATGGAACAATAGAAGATTTATGTGCGTACCATTTTAAGTGGGAACGTCACATGTTTGTCTATCACGTCTTGGTGTAAATGCATCATGTCATTGCACAACACCACGCATTTTTCCTTGGGTGAGCAGAAGTGTAGGTACCTAGGCACTCTATTTTTCCTACAGGAATTTCTCGCTTGATGACAATGGGCCGCCCCCTATTACGTGGGGCTTAAACATAACTGGTGAAATGTGGGTGTACTGTCCAGGGTACACCTCTACCTAACCCTTAAGTTATCAAAGGCGTGGAGTTATGTAAATATGTTATGTTAAAATTAGAAGGAAGTTAATTTAGCATGTTTTAAACTTGTTTTCCAATTGAATAACGTCAAAAGATTCGTTTGATACAGGTATGTACCTACTTATGTAAATTAATGTCACACAAACTAATGCGTTTTATTTAAATTGATTTTTAAAAACATAATGCAGCATTAAGTTTTCCGGTAAAGATTACCTTTGAGCTGTAAAAATTACTCAGTTGGTTCAGCATTTTCGGGCATTTAGATAAATTACTATTAATATAGCAGGAAGCCTGTACTGTCCCACTGATGGACAAAGGTCTACCTCCATGGTCCCGGTTCTATGTGACTAGGCTTGACTTCCTAAGTCTTCCCACCTCCCTCATGGTGTATCGCGGCCCTGTCTCGTGGATTCAAACTCAAACTCAAACTCAAAGCATTTATTTCAATTAGACCATTATGGCACTTTTGAAAGTCAAAAATACAAAAAAAAAAAACAAAGCTACAGTCCCAGACACAAGACATAATAACTTGAGAAAGTACTGTAGTTGCCCATTCCCTAGCGTAGATCTCTATGGAGAAGAACGGGCAAGAAACTCCATGGACACTCTTTTAAATCAAATATTGTTACAAAATCTTGGTTACATCATTCATGTTGAAATTATAGATATATGTGAGAAGGATGTAGAAAGACGTGCACATTATGAGCGTCCAGAGTAAAACATTAAATCAACAAATTAAAAAAAAAGTAATAAAAAAAAAAAAGTGATTAAGTACCTATATCACTACATATTATAAAACAAAGTCCCGCCGCGCCGCGTCTGTCTATCTGTCCCTATGTATGCTTAGATCTTTAAAACTACGCTACGGATTTTGATGCGGGTTTTTTTAATAGACCGAGTGATTAAAGAGGAAGGTTTTAGTATATAATTTGCGGGTAGGCGAAGCCGCGGGCATCAGCTAGTCTTAAATAAATAACATTTTTTTTGCCTGATCGGGGTTGCGCAGAAAAAGTAGTGCCTAGAGTATGAGGGAGGCCTTTGCCCAGCAGCGGGAAATCCGCAGTTCATAAAAAAAATAACATATTTAGGTAGGTATATTTTTTTGCAAACTGTTCAAGCAAATCAACTCGTGTACATACCTAAGTGCAGATCTGCCACTCATTAAATTCACATTAAATACTCAAAAAATGTTTTCCTTAATAAATAGGCTTAAGCACAGGCATTAGTATTACATTGTACCTTTGGCACCACTTATGCTACTTTATGCGATTACTTAAATGACATTATAATAACTTAACAAGACAGTTGATGTTGCACTTAATCGGTTGAACTTCACGTACCTAGGTACAGTCGACAACATAAATGTATGCAAGCAGTTAAATATAGCTACCTACATAGGGCGAATTTCATTAGAGGACTTTTTTATTAGCTCGTGGCTAAATAATAACAGCCGCTCGGGTCGATCGTTATGTTAAGCCGTGCTTGCCTAGGTTGGTCTGTGGATGGGTGACCGCCCATTACATACCGAGTTTCCTTCGTGCCTCGGAAAGCACGTTAAGCCGTTGGTCCCGGCTGCCATTTGTAGATCTTTGACAGTCGTTAGGTAGTCAGAGGCCCAAAAAGTGACAATCACTTTAGGCCAAAGGGTATCGTATTACCCGGTCCGGATAGACTGGAAGCCGTAGCGGCACGGTGCGGTGATCAAAAAAACAATATTAAGCTGGCCTTTTCTATCAACATTACCTACGTACCTACTACACTACGCAGCTCAAGGTCTAAGTGTTGCCACAGACATTGCAAGTTCCAAGTTACCGACTGTACCTCGCAAATTACAGTATAAACTTGTTTTTTTATGTTATGTACTTACTGTCTGAATAGTGCAAATGTTTACCTATGACTTCCTACCACCTATAGGTACACACCTAACAGTTTTGCTATGCGTACATACCCAATAATTAACTTAGTTAAATCAGAATATAAAAAAAAAAAACAAGTTTACTACAGATCAAGGTTGTACGTCATACCTACCATCTATTAAGTAAGTACTAGTTATTAGACACATTACAGCTACGTTACTTCCTGGTGGCGCAGCAGTAATTACTGAGTCTTCTCTGTCTCTCTAATCAGTGGTGTACTTAATCTTTATTGAAACGCGACGGTAAGTATCGGTTGCATTGTTAATTCAACACTGTTCTGTCATGTTTTCCTGTCGTTAATTTAAAGGCGCTTTCAAAGTCAAAGTTACCACAGAAGTGCAGTACTTACCTACGTTTAGTTTTGAACAAAAGGATTTATATTGCCAATTTTCACACACTAAACACCATTATTAATACTTAAATAAAACCAGTTGGATGTTCAACACGTGGAGAAGATAATTTGACATTCCAACAGTGCAGTGTAATAATGTTTAGGCATTGTTGAATATTATATCGTCTGCGCGCGGTTGTTGCGATGCAGTCCGTCTGTAGGTCGCCTTAGGGTTCTTACAGACGAGCGGCACGTTGCCAACTGCAGATAAACTACAGCCGTCGCTGCGTTATGTGCAGTTGGCAACGTGCCGCTCGTCTGTAAGAACCCTTAGTCGACTTCAGAAAATGTTTGTGTTACCAATTGTCAAATATTTAACAAGTTAATGACAAAAGAATGATATAACGTAGTATTAGGTATTAGCAAGGAGGTAAAAATACCACCTATTTTGTATTTACGATGCCACTGAAGTGCGAGAATTTATCCAAAAACAAAAAACAAATAACTTAAAACATCGTTCTGTTTCTAACAGTCGTTTGAAGAAGACTAAACACAGAATAATGTAAAAAAAACGTTTAGTGTTAAAAACCCGTTAAAAATTGAAGAACAAAGTGTTACGGGTTTTTAATAAATTTTATGTCCCTGCGGAGCTGAATGCTAAATACAGTGGCACTAGCATTACTATTATTGTGTAGACAGGTTTTTCATTTCAAGTGTTTTTTTATCAAGGCGCCTACCAACGGACATAACCACCAAAGTAGTGATGATGACAGACCACTTCATATAAGTACAAGATAACAAAAAAAACAATAGGTAGAAAAAAAAGGGTTAGTAAAAATGTCGAGGAAAGAAGATTCATAGTTTCTTACTGACATAACATACCTTGATGCCTTTTAATTGTGACATAATGCAGCCTTGGAACCGAAAACAGTGGACGCAAGCAATTAACCATTTCAAAATCAAAATATTTTAATTTACTTATGCATATAATGGGCATAAAACGTAGAAAAAAGGGCACGGTTTGGGTTGGTCGTTTCCATGGAGAAGAAGCAAGAAACTCCATGGTAAGGCATTCTTTTAAATCATTTGGTATTACAATATTTAACAGGACTAATCCAATATGTTTTGCCTATTTTATTTATTCATGTAAACAATTATATGTTTTCAATAACAATTATGATTTATGGATCTTCTTTTTTTTTGAGAAAATCTGTGGTCATGCTCTTTGAGGATTAAAATTGGTACCTATATTGATTTATTATGTAGCATTAGCATTTAAATATGTTTTAATTTATTACATAACATAACATAGCGCCTGTACTCCCCGAAGAGTTAGGCAGAGGTGTACATTATTAGGGATTGATGTACAGTTATATTTAAGTCCGAAGGCGTGCCCATTGCATGCAACCAACCGGGCACAAATCCTGTATTCTACTGAGATATACCTGATGGAAAAATCCAATAACATTGCGCGACCCGGGAAACAAACCTCAGGACCTCACGGTCATCAGTCGCGCTACTTACGAGGAAAAGGATGTATAAAACTTACACAATAACAACTAAACTATATACTTAGACTTAGCGCATGTTAGTATTTCTTTTGATCGTTTATTATGCAACACACACATTTGCTAATGAGGTAATATACGTGGATGTCTCGTGTCTTAACGGACTATACACGTTGGTAAAAGATATCATATAGGATTATAGGCTCTGTTAAATACCCATTGTATACAGTCACGAGAATTCGCGAGCACTAATATGTAATGCACATAGCAATTTTGCCGTGTTTAGGCGTGTGGTATCCGGCAGAGTAGAATAGAACCAACCCATTACACTCACGGGTGTCGTATAAGGCGACTAATGTCTGAGGCAGAACACCTTGCGCCTCCGTAGACCAGAGAATGGGCAGCAGCGTTTTCTGTTAGTCTTTCATCACTGCGATCTCCAATCCGCCTGCCAAGCGTGGAGATTACGGCAAATTCCTCCCATCATGGGAGAGGCTTATGTCCAGCAGTGGATGTTATGGGCTGTTGTTGTAGCAATTTTGAGCAACGCTTCTCGTAGGTACTGTATTTATTGCAAGTTTATGTGGTTACGAACATAGTGTTATAGCTTTAATTGTTACTCTACGAGAAAATCGTTTTTAATTTTTCCAAGTGTTTAAATACTAGTGCAAGTGCTCGTCGTGACTGTAATTTAAATTTCTTTAATAGATTTTCAACTTTATCGCTAAAGCATTAGGTTCAAGGTTGATTGGGAAAAGGAGAAGTTCCAAACTCCATAGAAAATTGGGCCCAGGCCCAAGTTTCTATGGACTTTGAAAATTTAAAATTATAGCTTTGTAACGCCAGCATTACAGTCATCGTTACGTTACAATTTTGCCATAAATTAGAGCAATTGGGAAGGTTTTACGACCCCGATTTTCTCTCCTGTCTCCCAGCAATGGCCAAATTGGTGAAATCAGACAAATGTTTACATTTTAGTTTATTTTAATGTCTTTCAGTTATTGTGATATAGTTTCTAATTAGCTTCTTTAAGAGTTACATAAAGTTAGTTTTATTATTAGAGTCACTACAAGAGACTGATTTATGTTAATTTAAAAAGAAAAATTTACTTAGAAAATGTATCTCATATAATTACGTAAGTAGTTTGAAAATTACATTTTCATTATTAGAGATATTTCTGTAATTAAAACGAATAAGTAGCACAAAAGGATTCACACAGATAACTTTATTCATTTAGAAAATAGAGTAAAAATTGTAAAGTGTTTCATCCAGATTAGATTTTTAAATATTATGTCCTAGTTTTCATTTCATTGGAATTTTTATTGGCTCCGAGGGTTGACAGACTTCTAGCTTTACCCAGTAGAGTAACTAAAGTAGTTTTAAAAGTTGCAGTAGTGGTACTGTTGACAATCGGTCATCTGATCTGAGTCCCCGGTCCACTTGGCCATTGTAATTGAGGCTAAGATTTAAATGGGTTAATTAAGCAAAATAGTAGATTAATTTGGTACATATCTGACTCGTGTAACGGCTAGGCCCATAATGGGGGATCTCTTTGACAGTTTCGGGTAGGTTAATGTGCTGGCGTCATATGCATCAAACTCCGATTTTTATGGCGCAAAAAAGCGCTGATTACGTACTAGAACTGCGCAAAACTGATGCTTTCGGGTACTAACTACTAGTACCTACTGTAATTTAATATTTGTTTTCGTAAAAAACTTTATCTTTAGTGTCTCCGTAGCCACTTAACGGCACAGTATCGTGGTATCGTCTAGCACAAAAAGAAACGGTACCTGTCATGTATTCTCCAGGCAGATGTGGTTGTGTGCTGAGCCAGTCTCGTAACTTCTTGATGTCGTCAGGAGTTGTGCCGGTGTTCTTCTTGTACTCGTCTTCTAACGATATCCCTTTTGTTGCCATTGCTCTGAAACGATGACGGTTTTATATTGTTATCGGATTTTAAATGTAAATTCATTGGCAAAAAAAATCACAATCAAAGGTAATTTATTCAAATTAGAGAGTCCTCTAAAACGCCCATTACAGGGGCAATTCGCGTATTTTTCATATTTGCATTCTAATCGCGGACTCGTCTGTCAAAAATACCTGTATTTTTATTCGATTTTTTACATAAATGGTTGCCGAGATGAGATTCCGACTAGATTTTGTTTTTGTTTAGTTCACGAGGTTTTAACCCTCTGGCTTAGGTAGAATGGTTTGCAAAAAAAAAAACGAGCACTGTTTCCTACAACCAACAATAAGTATGAGAGCAGTGAGTGCCAGTTTTAAACCAAGATGAATTAAGAAGAGACCTGGGTGGCTTTCTGATATAAGTAGTAATTAGGTAATTTAACCGACGCGACTTCGAGCCAAAGCAACGTACTTACTGCAAGTTCTACAAACCTAAAACATTTTCATCCTTGAATCCACAAGCCAAAAAATTGCAATTTCGCTGGCAGTTGATACTATCTAGCCGTTGCGTACGTTGGGTACATGTGGCTGGCTGGCCTTGGGTATCCATAACTGGATCCAAAACGCGAACTGGGGTCAATGGCAGGAGGACTCGAATTCAAACGATCGTGATAGAATGAAGTGTCAATATACTCAGAGAATTTGTATAAGAATCTTGATGTAAGTTTTTAGTTGATTGAAAAAAATGGTTAAGTTATTTTTTTAAGGACACTGAAATAAAAATGCATAAATAAGGACAGCGAATCGGTAAGTTTTCAAAAGTAAGCGGTTGGTTTTCAAAATGGTCGTAAAAATGTCTGTAAAAGTAATTGTATCATATTATGTACAGGGCTAAAGTACGGTACAAGATTACAGATAATTATAGATAATAAAATAATATTATAGCGTAAGGCCCCATTAGTACTGGATCTCATGGCGACATGGAGAGAGCGACTGTCGCAACCCCGTGCAGGGCACGCCACGATAGTGGCGATAAGTCCCCTCTTTGAGGAGTGGCTGGAGAGACGCCACGGCGTCCTCACCTTCCGCCTGACGCAGGTCCTCACCGGACACGGTGTTTTCGGGAGGTTCCTGCACCGAATCGGGCGGGAGGAAACGCCCGGGTGTTTCCACTGCGAGGATCGACCGGAGGACACGGTGGAGCACACGGTGGAGGTGTGCCCCGCGTGGGCGGAGCACCGCTGTGTCCTCGAAGCGGCGATTGGCGGCGGCGACCTCTCGCGTCCGGCCCTGGTGCAAGCCATGGTCCGGAGCGAGACGGAATGGGACGCCGTCACCTCCTTCTGCGAAGCAGTAATGCTAGAGAAGGAGGTGGCGGAACGTGAGAGGGAGAGAACCTCACAGCGTCCCGGCCGCCGCGGGAGACGCCCCGGGCGTCGGGGGCCACCACGTGGCCCCCGGCCACCGTAGGCGCGGCCTGTGGACGGTGGGCTATGGGCTAGCTCGCCGTCCGTCCGTCTCATGACGACAGGCCGTGTCGACGGCGCGTTCGTGTTCCACGCGCGCCTCAAAGAGAGTCAGCAAAAAGGAAGGGGTCCGCAAGGACCGATGCCTGCCGGGGTTGCGGGACTGTTCGAAAGAGATACCGTAACCCCGGAACACAAAGGGCGATGAAGGAACATGGATGGGTTTTAGTCAGTAAAAGTCTGACACTCCCTCCTGCTCCGCCCAGAGCGGGAGAAGTCATTTGATGATTTCCCATCCGAAAAAAAAAAAAAAAAAAAAAAGGCCCCATTAGTACTCCATAAGTAAATAAATATCACGACAAGTCATACGGTAGTAATTAGGTACCTGATTCTCTATAATGTTTGAACTGGGACATTTTTTTTTTTTTTCGGATGGGAAATCTTCAAATGACTTCTCCCGCTCTGGGCGTAGCAGGAGGGAGTGTCAGACTTTTACTGACAAACCCATCCATGTTCCTTCATCGCCCTTTGTGTATCGGGGCCACGGTATCTCTTTCGAACACTCCCGAAACCCCAGCAAACCTGGACATCTAAAAATAAAAAATATATATTGTGCCCTTTATTAGTGTGCTTCAATGGTTCATGCTTCATCTTCAACCATTCCCAAACATAGTGTCAGGTCAGTGATGCGTCATCTTCTTTCCTAACCATCATTTATAACCACCTGCACATCCAGGATTTGAACGAAGATACTGATAAAGCTGAACAGTTACTGGTCTAACAATATTGAGTGCTAACCAAGCGATAGGTAGGTACGAAAAGAAAAAATAAATAAATATAGAAAATATTGGTTTAAATGTTAATTGAGCATGTAAATATAGAGCATAATTAATAGAAACGGAAAAGATAAACTCACACTGAAACGGAATAAGTATTTGAAGGTCACGCCATCAACTATATACCAAAACATTTACTTATAGGCCAAAGGTCAAATTGAACCATACGCATAATGTTCTAAAACAAAACATAAACGATGATGAATTTACTACTGGTATAACACACCCACATGATCAAAATACCTCCTTACAAGTGACCTACTACCAACTCCTCTTCTAAATAACAATCCAACACCAAAAGATACACAATACTCACATAGAACTATGTATTTATTGATGGTTTAGCGTCCTAACACTATTTACTTTGATGAGTGACGTCACTACACGCGTCCTTTCAACGTGGTCTCACATACACTACTAAATCAGTTTAGATACTCCAAAAGATATGTACCGCTATAAAAGGCTTTGATAGGCTACGCACTGGGTAGCTGAAATGCGGAGGTTGCGTGACTGACATAACTTGTAATCAAATGTAAATTCGTTTGAATAGTGTTCGGACAAAATAGATAACAATATCAGTAACAAATGCTCATGGAATGAAAAAAAAAACATGCTTTTGGTGACTCTCGGCCCGGCTACCGTAGGCGCAGGACCTGTGGACGGTGAGTAATTAATATGTGAAATGATGACAGGTCGTGTCGACGGACGGTACGTTCGTATTCCACGCGCGCCTCAAAGAGATGTCAGCAAATTGGAAGGGGTCCGAAGGGCCGATGCCTGCCGGGGCTGCCGGACTGTTCGAAAGAGATACTGCAGCCCTGGAACACAAAGGGCTAAGAAGGAACATGTTTGGGTTTTAGTCAATACAAGTCTGACACTCCCTTCCGCTCCGCCCAGAGCGGGAAGGATCATTTGATATTTTCCATCCGGGAAAAAAAGGGTTCTGTCAAACCGGTACGAACAGATTTCGGAGCGGACTCCAGTCACCAGAGTCTAACAGATAACGTAGTTTTCCTATTGTCACTACTAAATTATCTTTTTAGCCCGATAAACACGCGGTCAACCCACCGGTTTGGGCTCCAGACTGCTTGGCCTGCGGACACCGAACTTTGACAGATATTTATTTCAGGTCGACTTGACACGCACTTTACGGGTTTTCTTTGTCTGCTCGAAAAAGACATCAACGCAGTGACACTTTTACTTTTCACCATTATACACATCATATTGTATTGTAATGATGTAAGAAAATATTACGTTGTTATTTGTTGTGTGTCGCCCATTCACGGAGCGTTTTACTAACCCAGTGCGTCACTTCTAAAGTTTGTACCAGTGATAACAAATCTGCACATCCGTGTATTTTTTCCGAAATATGATTTAATGACCGTGATACGCCGAACATACGGTATTACGGTTGAATTTGTTAAAGTAGGGGTGTTGTAAAAAGTAGTCACTGCGGCGGCATCGCTTCTTTTCGCACTTGAGTTGGAAACAATTTCTAATTATGAATGACATCACGCCTGTGTTAGCCAAAGGGCTAGGCAGGGGCTCTATAGTTATACACCCACATTTCGCCAGTTATGTAAACGTCATATGTAATGTCAAACGACACAGGTTGTTGCTGCATTTGCAGTCGATCCAAAACCGAGGCCTGAATAAATCTGCCAAAAACACAAAGCTGCCTTCAATGAAGACCTGGAAGAATCATCACACGCCTAAACGTTCAGAGATAGTTGGATTAAAGTCGTAAAGGAAAAAATACCGACAAAAACTATCTGGCACTAGCCCACCAAACCTAACACCCATCTGGTCGGAAGATCCTCCCTTTTCTACAGGGTATGAAAATATCTCATATCCCTATCCCAGCATGTCCTAGAACCTGTTCTTCATATCCCTATCTCAGGATGTTCTAGAACCTGTTCTTCAAATCCCTATCCCAGCATGTTCTAGAACCCGCAAGGTCGAAAGAAGAGAAAGGTCCAAGCAGTGGGTACGACATTTGTTTATGCTGACTGCTTATGCTGACGTTGGGTTCCGTACTAAAACCGACAAGATTCATGCATCTGCAACACCAAGTTGATTGATTGATAGCTAATAATTATTTTCCATCAAGGTTATCTTGAGCCAGGTACAGAGTATTAATTAGTTTTTACAGAGTGGAATTAGGAAACCAATTAGTGTCCTTCTAGTGCTAGACTTTTAAAAACGTGCCCAGAATCCTAGAGCAAAAAAATGCTGCAACTCAGCATGACAAGCAGTTGACCTACTGTTTTTTTTTTGTATATTATTTATGAGTCTGTGCCTTTATGATTCGGTGATTTTTTATAGTTTTTAGTTAGTCTCCTGACCTTTTAATTTTGGCATAACTTTAGCCAGTTTTTAGTTAGTTTGTTTTTAACAAGATGATGTCTTTCAGAATGGCTTATTCAATGAGTTTAATTTTGTTCCAATTTCCTGAGTAGAGGCCACGTTTCAGACATTATAGTGTATTTTCCAAGCACAGTATATTGTTAACATTTTTAGAAACTAAATGTTAACAACAAACACGTGAAAACGTGTTGCACCGATCCCAAATAGAATGAGACAAGGGCCGGAAGATGATGATTTTTGGAAACTAACGAACTAACGTAGGATAGTACCTACTATTCGCTATCGGGTTGTATTCATGAGGCAACCAGAACAATCGGTTAAACGTCGACAATAGTCAATGCTATAAGGATTAATAAGCCATACACCATGGACTTTGGCAAGAATCGCTATCGAAAACCGATATGATTTTTTCACTACACTTTGGACTAACGATTACCTCTTTTATTTAACACTGAATGAAAAATGATAGTCCAAAGATAAATATCTCCACATTTATAAAATCTAAAATTATTACCATATCGGTGCCTGGCAGCTCTTTATTAAGTTATTTTCGGTCAAAATCGATCGGTCGGTTATAATCTTGGGTCCACCATGTCACTAGCAATTTAAATTACAGACGAAATTTGGGTATCAAAATGGTTAAAATACCTTGTTTAAGACTTGTACAATTAATTTTATATTCTGGCTTCAAAAGAAAATTGATTTTTGGAATCCTTTAACAGAATTAACCTTCTCCTTTTTTTGAAAGCGGTTCATAATGAACTCAAGGAACACGCCTCATTTCTGGCATCGTTGCGGATTCGTAGTTGAGATTCTGATTTATCCGAAGCCAGTAAAGACGCCGTTGAAGTGGCAGCTAATTTAAACGAATCATCAGCACTACGAAGAAGAAAATGTTGAGATCCTCGGCTATCAAACTGAAGCAAGATGGAGGCAGCGGAGCTCAGAGGATTTTACAATCGAATAATAATGTGAAGGTTGCAGAAAACTACTGAAAGCTAACGTCATAAGGCGCTCTTCCACCGGAGAATCCAAGATTCGATTTTGAGCATAAGGTTACAAATAGACGCTACCGGTGCATTCGCCTGTAATGTAAAGGTCGCATACACGCTAGGTTATGCATGTACACGTTTGGACTGTTCAGGCAAAACTGAACGGGTGTAGGAAAAAACTGTACCTACAGTTGTCCTGGAAATGGAACTCGGTTTTGCATGATTGTTTTCGTGTACTTCTAAAACTGTCATGCATAACCTAGCGTGTATGGCTACCGGCTACCTTAACTATCCAAGATTCAATTTTGTGCAGAAGCAAGTGATTGCTACTAACTTTATTGAACGTTCTCGTTCGAACTGCCCGGTTCTCCTCACTCACACTCACTGATGTAGGTAATGCTCGAATATGATCTGTTATATAATAACTTACAGAAGTATGCTATGTGAGGAAGCGCCTTTAGAATTGTTTCTGAATTTGTGTGTAGGTATTTGATTTTTTGGTTCCTAACGATGTTTTAGTATTACCTACCGCATGCGATAAATTACTACCTTGACTGCCCGGGTGCGACCTACAGATGGTAAGTCAGGGCCACTTCCATCACTGCTCTATGTTACATGTACCATACACATTAGCTTCACAGCTGTCTGAGAGTGTGCCTACTGATAATATTTGAGAAAAGTTATATTACTGCGTGTGTTTTAAAGATTCGGTGCGAAATAATTAATAAAAAAACATATTTTCAATACACTTCCTCGAAAACTGGTCCATAGACCATAACGCACTACGATTAGGTACAATATGCAATGATTCACACGCGTGCGAAAGTGTCGATTTTCCAACACGTGTGCGGGAATGAAAATTGCCACAGATAACTATACTTAGTCCAAATTGGTTCAATGCCTATAGTCTGAGGTAAATGTTTTTTTTTTTAATTTCGGCAAAGCACTAAGCGTCTTTACGGCGTAATTATTGTGTTTATAAATAGAAAATCATAGATAAACATGATTATTAAAACTAATAGTTGTTTATAAAAACAAATTAATATTTTTTTGTGTTCTAAATTCGAAAATATTAAAAATAAACTATTTTTTATATTAGGCTGTTTAGCGGCTTCATACCTTTGCATCTCCTTCAACCTGGCGAAAGCAAAGCGCAGAAAAAAATGAAAATGAAAATCATAGTTTCATAGAATTCATGACAAAAAAAAACATTTTTCGTTCTTATAATTTATTTCTTCAAAAGTGTATCGAAAAACGTCGTTTGATACACGTGGAATTTTGTTATTGCAGTTCTCGGCTCAAAAACACCCTCGCCTACGGCTCGGGAGTTAATTCCGCCTCGGAAGCGATAACAAACTTTCTCCACTTGTATCAAAATGTACTATTCTGATATCACACCCCACTTACTTACTAATGTATTGTTGCTAGAATAGTAGGAATTCATCATCATCATTTCAGCCTATAATCACAAACATCGTAGTAATAAATACACACATCAAAAATGTCTAGGGATCAAGCATTTTTATGCGGATTTCTTGAGATTGAGATGTGGCTTTGTAATAAATTTATGATTTTATAAATTTATATGGATCCTTTTTGGTGCATTTCATAATTTGAATCAGGAACTCTCAATCAAATTCGAGTAAAAGATGAAAATAAGCTGTCAATATTTTCCCTATAAAAACATACAACGCATTGAAGACATTATTAGTGCTACTGTTTCCCTACTACTGATTAAAACCAACGTTATTATGGAGCGGCGACGTCATTTAAGCAGGGAAGAAATGCTCAGAGCCGTGGGAATGATAGAAGCTGGTTCCCGGCAACGTACTGTAGCTTTAGCTCTGAATACAAGTCAGAGTGTTATCAGTCGACTTTGGACACGTTACCGAAGCACTGGTACCGTGGCTGAGCGCCATGGAGGACGGTATCGCTGCACCACACGGAGACAAGACCGATACATTCAAATCTTAACTCGAAGAGCTCCAACAATAACCGCCATGATGTTAGCCGTGAGGCTTCATCACTCTTCAGGGAACTTAATTAGCGACCAAACAGTCAGAAACCGCTTGCATGAAGTGAACCTTCATTCCCGAAGACCGCTACGGGTACCACCTATAGCAATGCACAATCGTAGGATTCGATATCAATGGGCTCTTGAACACAGAAATTGGGCAGAAGAACAATGGCGTTTCGTGTGCTTTTCTGATGAGTCTCGTTTTGGTATGAGACCGGATACAAGACGTATACGACACTGGAGAACCCCTGGACGCCAACAGCGATTAAAATCCTGCCAGGAAGTCCATCCTTATAGTGGTGGAACCATCATGGTATGGGCGGGTATTTGGATCGGCGGAAGAACTGAGTTGATTTGGATCAGAGGCAACCTCAACGCTCAAATTTATGCTGAGACGATTGTATCAGACGTCATCGTTCCTCTACAAGTGCAAATCGGTCCCTTATTTCAGTTAATGCATGATAATGCACGACCGCACACCGCAAGAGTTGTAAGACAGACTCTCGCCGCAGCTAACATCAATGTCCTGCCCTGGCCTGCTCAGTCGCCAGACTTGAACCCGATTGAGCATGCATGGGATATGCTACAGAGAAGAGCTCTGCCGAATATGGAGGGTATCCAGTCGCAAGAAGACCTTTTTTTGTTGTTGCAACGAACATGGGCGGCCATTCCACAGCGTGATTTGGATGAACTCATTTTGAGTATGCCAAACCGATGTTCTTGTGTTGTTAGTGTTCGCGGTAGAAACACGGATTATTAATTGTTTAAGTTACCCAATAAAATTTTAAAGAAAACTGTTATTTCAGTCTTTTTTTCGAACTTTAATGTTAGTGGTTCAAATGTCAAAAATCCCTTTATTAGGAAAATGGCAAATTTCTTTATTAATGCAAAGGTGACTTGGTTTATCGTTACTGTGACAAACGAAAACACTTTATTTGATGAATCCTTAAAGAAAATTTTAATTAATATCAATCAGGAGAAAAGTTATTGCAAAAATATATGTTGATCCCTAGATACTTTTGATGTGTGTAGGTCCAGTATGTCCTTCTTTTCTTTCTGCTACATTTCCCGGTTCCAAAATAGCTAGACGCACGTCCAACTGTTAAAAAAACCTCAACAACATTTATCGTCTTTGATTAACCTAACAAACAAACATATCCTATTTATACAATTATTCTATCTTCTCAAATGCTCATGGTCTCTTCGTCAATCAATATTCAACTTCCTGAAGGATCCCTCGACGCCTCCGAAGATGTCAGTGATGGTCTTCGGCTTGCCAGGTCTCTTGGCTTCCACCACGGCTACGTTCTTCGGCTGTAGGTCGTGAAGTCCAAACATTAGGGCTATAATCATTCATACTGTCTACATTTTCTTCGAAATCGTATCAATGGTTAGCATAAAGAATAGGACTCTACTATGCTCCGTTTAAGGCGACTACAGGAGCTAAATTGGCAACTCTATTTGTGGTGGTTCAAACTTCGTTTGAAATCCTGAATAATAAGAATAAAGTTCTAATCAGCTTGCAATACAAAGTGGTTGTTACGTCAGTCACTGCGGGTCGAATAGTGCGAAATGAGTGTTTTTTTGCGATTTACAAAAAATCTATTGATTGGACTAAAAAAATAAAACACTATGATGCGAATATGTTGCTTGTAAAATTATTTGCCAAAAAATCAGAATGATCGTATGTATTTTAGTATGGTTTTTACTCGTTAAAAGAAATTTTTAGAGACAAGTTCGTGACTTTTTTTTATCGAGTAAAATTAGTTGTGTTATGTTTTCAAAATACTATCGTACTAGCATATATCATATCCTGAAGAATATCATATAAAGGGTGTAAAACACCTCTTAACGAAGCCGGAAGGTTCTCCTCGTCATTGCGATCATTTTTTTGTTTTACACCATATAATATGTTCCTTGCCTTCTAGGGAACCTTCTAGTTACGGAGATATTGGGGGTCAAAGTTCCAATTTTTTGACAATTTTTTTTTAAATACAAGTTTATAATGTAAGATTTTTACTTTAAATACCTCCAGAACCCCCGTACTATTCAATCCATCCATCGGTATCACAAAACATGATTTTTTTCACCCCAAAAAAAAGTCTTTTCCCAGCAATAAATTTTTGCGTAAAGTAACCTAGTTTGATGTACAGAATGCTTGGTTGACGGCTTCGTGATGAGGTCTTTTACACCCTGTTTCTGGTTTTGTTTTTTGCAGTGAATCATATGTTTTTTTGTATTACAAAACTCGCGTTTAGCTTCTACAGAAGCTAAGCGCTTTCTGAATTTGCGACTTTCATTGTTAGTGTTTTACAAATTCCTTATTAATGTTGACGTAGTCTTTTTTTCTTCTACGACACTGTGTCCGAGCAATCGAAACGGACACAATATTTTTTATTCAGATAAATGGCCACTGGGCGAAAACAATAGTTTACTAATTAAAGGGCCACAAATTAACAATTCTTGATTCTTTGCTGTTCTTAGTTATAAAGTCGCTCAATAAATGGCGCTGATTTCAAAAACGTTTATTTACAAAAACAAATTCCCAAATAATAAGCTACTAATCAATATTAAGTTTCTTGAAGGTCCCTTCTACACTTCCGAAAATGTCTGAAATGGTCTTCGGCTTTCCTGGCCGCTTCGCTTCAATCACACGTTTCTTGTTCTCTTTCACGAAGAAATCTTTGTTAGCTCGCAATTTTGCCAGCATTTCATCTGAAAAAGGAGAATAATAAAATTTCAGTTCAAAATACTTTATGTAGGCAAGTTAACAAAAAGTTATTGTTCAATTCTTGTAAAATTTAAATAAGCTCCCGATATTTCGACGCTGTTGCAAGCGCCATGATCACGGGTTAAACTTGCGATCATTTCAAATAATATAAATTATAATCTTGTGTCCTGGCATTGCATAGCTCCTGTGACTCTTTGATTATCTTTTAGAAAAAGGTAGGCCGCCGACCGCCTGATCAAAATGTTTAGATTTAATCACTTCGCGTCGCAAGAAAGGATGTCTCCTTGCATAAATATGGAAAAATGACAACAAACTAATAAATGAAAAGGTTCTTATTACCTCTGCATTGATCAAAGGTCTTGAACTCCCCGCCTGCCTCCTTTGGGAGACCCGCCACCGGCATGAACTTATCCAAGGTCTTAGCTCCAATCTGGTGGATGATCAACAACTCCATGAGTTGATTCTTCATGAACGGCTTGAACATCATCAGGAGTCTGTCCATAAAGGACGGCGCGTTGAGGAAATGCAGGCCTTTTAATTTTACCAACATGGCTTCCTGGAAAATAGGATGGTCAAATACAAATTTCTTAATATTATTGAAACTATTTTGTTTTTTGGCCTCACGCCTGTAATCCCTGATGGGCTAGGCAAATGTGTAAGCTAAGGTAGACTACTTAGTCACACACACACACACACACACACACACATATATACACACACACACACACACACACACACACACACATTGGCAAAAATTATAAACGGGGACTTTGAAATTTTAATGTAGGTACCTACTTCGGTACCTACATTAAAATTTCGAAATCATGAAATCTCTCACCTGCAAATAATACAGGAACTGCTGGATAGTCTGAACATCAAACTTGGTGAGATGCCCTAACTTGAGACCATCTAGGTCGAAGATCAGCATGAATCCTGGCCACGTGCCTTCTTCGAACTGCCATAGATCCAGGATCATCAGCACTGATCTGCGATTAATTATTTTTTTACATCGTAAGGGTAAACTCGAGAATGTTGCTTAGTGCTTCTTTCTTCAACGACA
Source organism: Xestia sexstrigata (assembly GCA_941918905.2). Classification (NCBI taxonomy): domain Eukaryota; kingdom Metazoa; phylum Arthropoda; class Insecta; order Lepidoptera; family Noctuidae; genus Xestia; species Xestia sexstrigata. Next base: position 18,945,042 of record OW799221.2, on the reverse strand, counting down.
ATGTGTTCTTGCCAATCGTTTTAGCTTATCACTGGGCCAGATCTCCAGAGAGGTGGAGACTAGATAGGTAGTTCGTTGGGAGTTGACGAGGCTTACGCTTCTTTGTAACAGTGAAATTAGCCAAAGAAACATGTTAGGCTCTTGTTGAAAAAAGCTAGATTGATCGGGCTGAGCCACAAGCAGTCCACAACATTTGGTTGCGTTTTTTGCCACCGTCATAAAAAAAACTGTACGTGCTTTAACTACATAGCCGGCTGGCTATACATAAATGAGTAAATGTAGACTCACGAAACCTTCACACCTAGGTACACTATTGTAGGCATCGTTATTCACCTACCTGAGTGACTTTGCGAACTCCAAGTTCTTGGGCTCGTAGTCCAGCAGTCTGCAGTAGATCGCGGCATCTCCATTCCTAGAGCGAGTTGGTAAAGGCTGGAGTAACCTGGAACAGACAATAATGATATTGATTTCTTGGAATATGTAGGACTATAAGTAGGCATAGTAGCATTTCTGCAAGGGATGTCGTCAGATTTTTGGACCCCAGCTGGCGGTGCTGCATAGTGCCCATTGAATAAAGAACTATATGGAAAATGACATGCTGCGCCTACCGCAAATAAATTGGGATAAGGGCAGGAGAATGTGATGAAGTGATCCCAAAATTATACAGCAAAATATCATGGCCGTACTGCTGTGGTGCTCATGCCACTTACACATTATGCAGATTATGTTCCGTCTTGTTATCCACGGCCCTGTCTTTAAAGAAATTGGTGAACAGTGTCCTGAGGGTGTAGTGGAGGTCCAAAACATGCTTCGACACCCCCGCGCTGTGATCGCAGCAGTGGTAGATGAGGATCAGGTCCAGATCTGAAAAGTGATGCGGAGACGTGTTTAGTATGCATATGGACTGGGACGGTTACCTATATGTTCGAAAAATATTTGACCGAATTTCAAAACTTTTCAACTCTTATCGTTTTGTTTTTTTTACTTCATCGAAGTCACGTCTGCCACCGTATCAGTTGACCAATACAATTTTTTTCGTTACTCTGACGTGTCATTTGTTTGAAGTATTAAGTTTTCGAACACTCATGCATGCAGCGTACAAACAAGCATGCAACATGCAAGCAGGTATGCAACATGCAGCAAGCATTGTTTCTGTCACGGCTCCGGCGCTGCGGGGTTTGGGTGGCCCCACGCGAGCCTATCGTCGCAGATAGTTTTAACGCTCACCACCTGCTTCTCAGCTCGTGAGCCGCTCCGATTTTTGAACAGTACAGGCAGCTCCCAAAGTTACATGGAAACCTCTTATTGATGTTGCTATTTTTTGTCTCTCTCTGGCACACTAAGGTTTGTTACGAGAGAACTCAATTTAGAATTTGAACAGAAAGTACAGGAGAACAGAATCAAGAAGAAAATGTTGGTGCCGCTGAAATCGTCTTTTAGTAGTAGTAGTAGTCGTCTTGTAGTAGTAGTTACCCAACAATAAGTTCTAGGAGAACAGAATCGTGAAAGGTACATAAGTCTCTCTGTCATACCAAGGTTTGTTACGAGAGAACTCATTTAGAATTTGAACAGTACTAGAACCGAATCAAGAAGATGTTAATGTCTTATTACTGAGAACTTGTGTGAACAGACGGAACTGTTAGAATAAATACCACCTTGAAGTGATGCAAGCCTAGTACTTTTGGTTAGGTATTCCCCAAAAAGACTGTTCCCATGAGGTAACGTGTACGTCTCGTGTCTTAACGGACTGTACACCTTGTTAAAATACATCTTATAGGCTCTGTTAAATAACCATTATGTACAGTTACGAGAATTCACGAGCACTAATATCTACACACATAGTAGCTTTTGTACAACTCTTGGCCTACTGTATTTATTGTAAGTTTATGTGGTTACGAATACTCGTATATAGTATGTTAGTAGCCCTACTGCAGAGAACATAAACCTTTGAGATAAGTATCATCATATAGGACTTACACCAAAGCTCCAATTGTAATTCTACTTAAGAGAAAATGCTGCTCGTGTCTACATCATAAATTTTGGCGCAAAAAGCTGATTACGTACTACTAGTGCGCAAAACATTATGCTTTGAGGTACCTACACGGACACGCAATGTAAAACTTGTATTCGTAAAAAAACTTTGATCTTCAGTGTGTCCGTAACCTTTTTGTGGCACAGTATGTTCTAGCACAAAATAATAAAACAATACCTGTTATGAATTCTCCAGGCAGATGTGGTTGTGTGCTGAGCCATTCTCGTAACTTCTTGATGTCGTCAGGAGTTGTGCCGGTGTTCTTCTTGTACTCGTCTTCTAACGATACCCCTTTTATTGCCATTGCTCTGAAACGATGACGGTTTTATATTTTCATCGGCTTTTAATTGTACCTTGACTGACATTAAAAATCACAACCAAAGGTAATTTATTCAAATTAGGCTGTTAATCAGCACTTTAAAAAAAACCGGCAATGAGCGAGTCGGACTCGCGCACCGAGGGTTCCGTATAAAGTTTTTAAAAGACAAACTTAACTTTGCTGTTCGATCCCTAGAAACGGCTTTATTAAAGGTTATAAAGGAATGTGTCTGGCTGCCTGGCTGAATTTAAATTTAAACACATTAACCTTATGATAGTCATTAAAGTTTTCCGGAAAATAAAAATTAAACTAACCGAAGATCTATGGGGAATGTCTATCAAACTTTGTACATCCATACTTGAGACTATAGCCCCTTACTTAGCTTTAATTTTTAATTTATGTGTAGACCAAGGAGTTTTCCCTGATTTAATGAAATACAGTAGAGTCTCTTTTCAAATCCGGGGACAGTAAAGATACTAATAATAAAGGATCTGTATTCGCGTTAGCATATTTTAGCAAGGTTTTTGAAAAAGTAATGCTTAATCAAATGCTGTATCATTTTAACACCAACAGAATTTTACATGATCAACAGTATGATTTCACCAAGGGACTTTGTACAACTGACGCCGGTGTAACCTTACTAAAGCACATATTTACGGCGTGGGAAGAGTCCCAAGACGCCATAGGAATTTTTGTGACCTCTCTAAAGCGTTTGATTGCGTAAATCACGACATATTACTTTTGAAACTTGAGCATTACGGACTGGGTAAACTTGCACTTAGTTTGATAAAATCTTATTTGACTGATAGACAACAACATGTTCAAATAAATGGTGTTAATTCACAGGGTTTAAAAATAAAAATGGGGGTTCCTCAAGGCTCAATATTGGGTCCTTTCCTCTTTCTAGTATGATGATCTACCCTATTTATTGAAAAACCAACCTCAAAATATGGTGTTATTTGCTGATGACACTTCTCTAATTTTTAAGATAAACAGACGGGACCAAAATCTAGATGACGTGAATAATGCCCTACTTCAGGTCCAAAATTGGTTCACAGCCAACAATTTGGTATTAAAAAAAAACCAAATGCATAAGATTTGCTTTACCGAATGTTAAAAGTAGTGATTGTGATATAATATTGAATAAAGTGAAACTTGAATTCGTAGATAAACGGTTTTTTAGCAGTTTATTAGGTATTAGTTTTGGTAGCGGGGATTACGCTTGATTCAAGGCTACAATGGGGTTCTCATTTAACATCTCTTGCGGGGTGGTTAAGTTCAGCAGCATATGCCATTACAAAAATTTACTGACTGGTCTATTTCAGTTACTTTCATAGTATAATGTCTTATGGCATTTTGCTATGGGGACGGGCTGCAGATATCGAGTCTATATTTATTCTGCAGAAAAGAGCCATCACAGCCATATATAATCTTCGTAGGCGCGATTCTCTAAGGAAACTGTTTAAGGATATTGGCATCATGACAATACATTGGCAATACAGCTACGAAAACATAATGTACGTCAGAAAAAATGTGCACCTTTTTGGTGAAAGAGGTGACAAACATAATTACAGTACTAGAAATAGGGACCAACTAGTTCAGCCAGGCTTTAGACTCGCTAAAGTAGACTCATCTTTCATAGGGTACTGTTTGTGATGCTATAATAAAATTCAACAAAGTATTCTTGAACTGAATGAGACGAAATTTAAAACATGCATTAAACGCACACTATGTAAGCAAGCATATTACAAGTTGAGCGATTATATCGCTGATAAAAATGCTTGGTTCAATGCTGGTCCTGCTCCACAAGGACAGCGCGCATAAATTGATAGTATTAAATGGTATTGTTGGAGCTGCTGAAGATTGTACAAGTATCGTAGTATAGATTCAATCTCTTTAGTATTATACAACCTGTTTTTTTTTATATCCCATAACTCTAGGGTATGATTGAGACCATATCAAAGAATCAACTGGCATATGAATTATGTTTCAATCATCCTTTTTATTTTATTTTTTCATACATAATAATTCGGCAAAGTCACGATTATTAACGTAAAGCACCCATAAGTGAAATGTGACAACGTCACATTTTCTTAGCTTTAATAATTATTAATGATTGGTTTGAATTAAAATGAATTACTTGTATTTATCAATGAAGCTTAGATACATATTTTATAATTATGATTGATGATATCTCCGAAACTATGCATTTTTGGACCACCTATTCTAGGAGTTTTAGTATTATTTTTACCTACAGATTATAACCCTAGAGTTATGGCATATAAAAAAAAACAGGTTGTATAATCGCACAGCCCATATTGTGTGAGTACTATGTACTAGAAAGCTATCATTCACTGGAAACCTACGTCTTTTCTTGACTTGAATGTGCCCTGGCGGTTGAGAGTATGCCATGCTCACTCTAATGTCTCGCTGATGGTGGCGCACGCATGTATTGGATCATTTAGTTCCCTCCAAAATGGTTGAGTTGACTGATCCATGCGTCATGTTCGTGAACGGGCGCTGTCAGTTGTGACTGGTCACCTCTTAGTTGCCATGGCTTATTTGAATGAATTATTTTGGTTTTAAAATTGTATTTTTTTGTTTTGTTTTTACTATGGACACTTTTAACGTCATCACATCTTGCTACATTGTTCTCACATAATATACCATCTCAACATGAATGATGTAACCAAGATTTTGTAACAATATTTTGATTTAAAAGAGTGTCCATGGAGTTTCTTGCCCGTTCTTCTCCATAGAGATCTACGCTAGGGAATGGGCAACTACAAGACTTTCACAGCTTTTATGTCTTGTGACTGGGACTAGTAGCTACATTTAATTTTTATCTTTGTTTCCACAATAGGGTATATGCATGATTTTTTTTATCACTCTAAACAAAGCGTATTAACGTCAGAAATAGCAAAGTTTTTTTTTTTTTTTTTCAAAATTCTAACTTACAAGTATTTGAAACTGCTGATTAGACAGAGAGATCCGATACCTTTCATGACGTCATTCGACATATCGCCGTACAAAATCCATACTAAATTTCGTTTATCTAGAAAGAGATATAAACTAAAGTTTTATTGGTTTTAACTTTTGGTTGTTTGGCCGATTTTGATCTTGTTTTCGCTTTTTGTCATTATTTATAGAGTACTTTTACATTCCATATGGAAATAAAAAAAAAAACAATTTATGCGAATTCCCTATTCAAAAGTGCCTGTAATGCTTTGATTATTGATATTGGCTATTGCATCAACCGCAAATAATAAGTTTGTAAAATCGTTTTTTTTTTGTTACTTAACTACATATTTACGGTTTTCAGATTTTTCCCTTAACTTGTGCTGTAAGAGCTTGCTTTTAACCAAAATTCAACCGGAAGTACCCTATAGGTTTTGGGTCGAAAACCTATATGGTAGTCCCCGTTGACCTAGAATCACGAAATTTGGCAATAAGCAAAGTCTTACAGCACAAGTAAAGGGAAAAATCTGAAAACCGTAAATATGTAGTTTAAAAGGAAAAGTCCGCAAACAAAAATAGTTGAAAATTATTATTAATTAAGGTAAATTTTACTCACAAGTTTTCGTGAAACTCTAAATTTACCCATATCTTTTTATCGTGTTGACTAGAGAGCAGCGGTGGCCCAGTAGTGGCGGCCCCGACTTACGAACACTTTGCGTAATTTATTTCATCACCGCTGCTCTCAAAACGGTGAAGGAAAACATCGTGAGGAATCCGGCACGTCTTAGAACCAAAAATTCGAAGACATGTGACATTTACCAATCCGCACTGGGCCCGCGTGGTGGATTATAGCCCATACGCAAAATACGCGCTTTGACGTGGAGTTGCGGACACCAGCCCCTTATACAATATACAATCGTGTTGACTAAGGACCTTGATTTTTATAAACCTAATAGGAACTAGACCTCGGTATCTGGTTTAATTAGTTTAGCAATTTGCTAGGTCCATCCGTTCTTGAGAAAATCGGTGGTGACAGACGAACAAGAAAGTGATCTTATAAGGGTTCATTTTTTACCTTTTGAGGTACGGAACCTTAAAAACGCCAATTACAGTGGCAATTCGCATTTTCGCGTAATTTGCATTCTAATCTCGGACTGGTCAAAAAATACCTGTTTTTTTTTTTTACATATTTATTTACTTGACGCTGAGATGAGATTTCGACAAGATTTTTTTTTTCACGAAGGCCAATGTTAGATAAACCAAGGTGATTTTTTTAAGAAAAATAATTTATTAAGAGAGCTGTTGGTTTACTGATATAGTAGGAATTTAACTGACTTCGAGTCCATACCACCTACTACCTATAAGTACAAACCTAATACATTTTCATTCTTGAATCCACAAGCCAAAAATTTGCAAATACGCTGGCGGTTGATACTACTTATCTAGCCGTTGTGTACGTTGGGTTGTAACAAATCTACTTGATCCTATCAAAATAAATGGATATAAGCAGACTTGTTCAATTAAAATTTAATAACGGAAAGATATAAATTACAGGTGAGATAAAAAATACAGAATTAATAAAATACTAATTATAAAAGACCTACCTAGTACGCACTCTAGGACAGTTTGAAGAAGGTAGTTTTATAGTTCACGCACTTAGTTGGCGACAAATCAGTTCAGCCACTGAGCGCGACAGGAACAGGCGTTAGGGTAGCACTGCAGGTCAGTTAACAGGACAACTTCAAGGATCGAGTTTGAGGAAACCTCTGCTGGAAGGGCGTCGTGCAGTTCTCAGTCACGCACCTGGTAGCTCTGGTAGGAAGGCACCAGTATAGTTCTTTGGGCCAGACGTCAGGGTAGCTCTGCGAGACAAGCGGTAGCCAGGCACGAAGATAGCTTCTTGTGTTCCGGGGCCACGGTATCTTTTTCGAACAGTCCCGCAGCCCCGGCAGGCATAGCCCTTGCGCGCGTGGAACACGAACCCGCCGTCATCATGAGACGGACGGACGGCGAGCTAGCCCATAGCTCTCCGTGCACAGGCCCGCGCCTACGTTGGCCGGGGGCCACCACGTGGCCCCCGAGGCCCGGTGCGTCTCTCGCGGCGGCCGGGACGTGAGGTGAGGTGACGGCGACCCATTCCGTCTCGCTCCGGACCCTGGATTGAACCAGGGCCGGACGCGAAAGGTCGCTGCCGCCGATCGCCGCTACGAGGATACGGCGGTGCTCCGCCCACGCGGGGCACACCTCCACCATGTCCTCCGGAATGTAACTGGCCTTGGTTATCCAAAACTGGATCGAGAATGCGAACTGGGGTCAAGGGCGGGATACATTGAATTAAAAAAAAAAAAACGATTGTGATAAAATGAAGTGTCAATAATATATATAAGTGTATAACTTGATGTAAGTTTGTAATTGATTGAAAAAATGGTTGAATTACTTTTTTTGTTATTGCTATTGTCAGCTGGTATTCCCAGGGGCACTTAAATAAATGCATAAATAAGCACAGCGCATCGTAGGTTTTCGTCAGTCGGTGATTGGTTTTCAAAATACGTCAGTCGTAAAAATGGCTGTAAACGCGCTGCCGCCGACTGTGAGTATCCAGTACAAAATTTACGAAAAATTACTGATAAATTATAGATGTAAATAAATATCACGACACGCCATACGGTAATAACTAGGTAGGTACCTGATCATTTGTCTCTCTATAACTTAAAACCATTAATTCATTCATTTATTCATTATTTAATCATTAATTTCATTTAATTAAAAATAAACTTTATTCCGAAAGTCACAATTCCGAATTTTAAAATTCCGATTTTCACTTATTTATTGGTTTACCAACAATTGTTTAATCGTCAATAAGGCGACGACGGCGCTTTTCCAGCGAAATCATTTTAATTATTTGAGCCGCTTGGTATATGAACGCATATTTTTCATAATTCCGAATAGTTCAAAATTCCGAATACAACAACTCCGATACATCATTAATCCTATTTTCATAATTCCTAAATTTCAATATTCCAAACGTTCATATTTTTTTTTTTGTACCTACCTACATGTTGAGAATTACGCGGCATTCGGCCATTAACGGGGTAAAATTTTCTTTTTTTTTGCGATAGGACGCACCGTTTTCGATATATAAGCAAAAGAACTTGCTACGACTCGATGACGCGCCGCTCGCTGTGCTCGCATTTTACATTACACACACACTTTCTGTCATAAATGTCGTCATCGCTCCGCCAGCCTTCGGCCTACGCTCCTCGTGCCAGCTAGCAAGACTTTTAGGACAATTTCAGCAGTTTATTCGAAGTATCGGAATATCGTTTTTCGGACAAACGATGCATCGAAAATTTGATTCTTCGGACATATGAAAATCGGACAACAAACAATTCGTATTTACGTTTTTCGGAATTATTAATTTCGGGAATTTAAATAAAAGACATTCTAATTCTTCCGAATTATGAAATTCGGACTTTTCATAGTCGGAATATCATAATTCGGTATTTGGTTTTTCGGAATTGTTGGGTGTTCCCCTTTTGCTTGTATAGGTATTGTGCGCTTCAATGCTTCCTGCTTCATCATCAACCCATCCCAAACATAGTGCTAGTGATGCGTCATCTCCTTTCCTAACCATCATCTATAGCCACTGCACATCCGGGATTCGGACAAAGTTACTGACAAAGCCAAACAGTTACTGGTCTAAAAAAATTGTGCTACCCAAGCGATAAGAAAACAAGAAGAATGCTTTGAATATTAAAAATATTGGTTTAAATGTTAGTCAAACATATGGTATGGTGCATCCGAATCCGAACTAATATTATAAATGCGAGAGTAAGTTTGTTTATCTTTCACGACTAAACCACTGAACCGATGAGTCCGCGTAACACTGGTCCGTTTCCCTCACTCGTCCGTTTATTTAATTTAACAGTTTCGTTGATTCATCATTTTCGCTGATTGGACAATCCTGAAATTTTACTTATACGTTGTACAGTAACGGACATAGGTGCTTAAGATACCTTTAATTCCAAAAAAGAGTACTGTTGCCGAGGAAAAAACAATACCGTTCTTATGATAATAGATGGTGCAACGTGTCTTTCGAATCATGATTGAATTACATAGTAACAAGCTGAGTAAAACCCAAATATTGATTGTCAAATTCTAAATTAACGCAAGCGAAGCCGCGGGCAAAAGCTAGTAATGAATAGATACGGAAGAGACTAAAACGGACTATTTGGAGGTCACGCCATCAACAACATACCAAAACATTTACATAGAGGCCAAACGACGTGGCTCAAAAGGCTGTCCAACTTAAATGGGACTGGGTAGGACATGACTGGCGCATGCCGAACTGTGGGCCCGTAAAGCTCAGGACTGGTGCCCTGAAACAGTGACACGGGGTCGTGGCAGACCACGAAGGAGATGGCAAGACGAACTGAATGTCTTCCTTGAGAATTGGAAAGAGGTGGGCCAGAATCCTGACCGTTGGAAGGAATGGAGGGAGGCCTTTGCCCAGCAGTGGAACAATATAGGCAAAAAAAAAAAGCCAAAGATCAAATTAAACCATATGTTTTTGTTCTAAAACAAAACACAAACGATGATGAATTTTCCACCGCTGTAACACCCAAATAATTAAAATATAGGTATTTCCCTTTACGTCCTTACAAATTAGTTACCTAATACTCCTCTTAAAAAATTACGTTCAAAGAGTTCCGTTACATAGATACATACCAAGCTAATAAAAGCACGTTAAAAATTAAACAACACACAATACTCACATAGAACTATGTATTTATTTATTGTTTAGGTACGTCCTAAAACTATTTACTTTGATGAGTGACGTCACTACACGTGTCCTTTCAACGTGGTCTCACATACACTACTAAATCAATTTAATTGCTCCAAAATATCTACCGCTATAAAAGACTTTGGTAGGCTACAAACTGGGTAGTTGAAATGTAACGCTTAAACTGACATGACTCATAATCAAATGTAAATTCGTTTGAATAGTGTTCGGCTCTAAAATAATAAAACACGTCGAATGAAAAAAAATATATATATGATTTTGATGACTCCAGGCCCGGCTACCGTAGGCTCAGGCCTGTGGACGGTAAGTAATCGGCTAGCTTGCTGTCCGTCACGCGTTCGTATTCCAAGCGCGCCTCAAAGATATGTCAGCAAATTGGATTGGTCCGCAAGGGCTGATGCCTGCCGGGGCTGCGGGATTGTTCGAAAGAACACTTGGAACACAAAGTTCTAAGAAGAAACATGACTGGGTTTTAGTCAGGACAAGTCTGACACTCCCTTCCGCTGCGCCCAGAGCGGGAAAGAGAAAGAACTATTTGTAATTATTTATTGTGTGTCGTCCATTCACGCAGCGTGAAGTCTAACCCAAAACATCAAACTCAGCAGTTTTGTGACCGCTAGACTAACGATGCAGTCACAAACTGTCTAGTCAAGCTCACAAAAATTGGTTTGGTTGTTGCTGCAATAGGGAATGTGCATTTATTTTTTTCTTCACTTTAATCAATAAAATACAGTACTATCAACCCAAGAAAAGTATTAAAGTTAAGTTCAACTACTGCTTGTCGCACAAAAATAATATTAAACTCCTGCAATTTTCTACGACAGTTCAAACGTCCGTAGCTGTCGCGGCCATGATGTGACACAATCTGCCTTAATTGTTTACAACTAATTTTTTTGGGCTTAATAAATAATTTTACTAATTGCTTTATTCAAGTAAAAATTGCAATAACAATAATAAAATACAATTTTAGTAAAACCTTAAACACTTTTTAAATAAAAGTGTTTTTTTGTCAGTATGAATGTTATCGAAGGCGAAGCGTTTTGAGAGCGCGTACCGTTTCACCAAAAACATGCTACATAAAACAGTAAATTGTAAAATAAGTAATATATTAGCAACACAAGTGTACCACAATGTTTTTATAGGCCAATACAAGACATTTTTAATAATTATAAAGAGTTTTGTATTTCATGCATGTTCCCTCAATAGAGGCCTGAACAAGTCTGTCAAACCAAACTACCTTCAATGAAGACCTGGAAAAATCATCCGCGACTTATGACCATATAGAAAAACCCGACAACTGTGGTAGTAGCCCACTAGACACAACGCCCGTCTGATCCTTCCAGCCTCCTTGTCTATGGGGGATGAAGAACTTTAGGTACACCCTGTTCTTCATATCCTACTAGCATGTCCTAGAACTTGATATTCGGAGACACCAGGGCCCGCATGGTCCATGGGCTCCTTCACATAGAGAAGACCCCTGTGTGCCAGCAATGGGTACGTCATTTGTTTATGCTGACTGCTTGTGTTGACATTAGGTTCTGTGGTAAAAGGAAAAGATTCATGCAACTGAAAGACCGATTTGATTGATTTATAGCTTACATTATCCGTCAAGATCGTCTTGAGCTAGGTTCAGACTAATATAATTAGTTTTTACGCAGTAGAATTAGGAAACCAATTAGTCTCAGCCTTCTAGTGTTAGAAGTTGTAGTGCTAGGTAGACATTATGTGTGGGTATTATAGTGTATTTTCCAATCAAAAATGTTAACAATATAGTGTATATTGTTAACATTTTTGGAAACTAAATGTTAACAACAGACACGTGAAAACGTGTTGCACCGATCCCAAATAGAATGGGCCAAGGGCAGGAAGAAGATGATTTTTGGAAACTAACTAACTAACGTAGGATAGTACCTACTGTAGGTAGTGTTTGTATCTATGAAATAGATAACAATACATTGTCTCATGTACACGAGGGAGGGGATCGCTGTCAATCGGTTAGTCTATCGACAGACGCCGTGAGAGTAGGACGTGCGCTTGAGCCCTTGCCTGCGTGTAGTAGTGAACCAGTGATACAGTGATAAGTAGTGATAGTGAACACTACACCTACTATTCGCTATGGTGTTGTATTCGTGAGGCAACCGGAACGATCGGTTGAACGTCGACAATAGTCAATGCTATAAGGATTAATAAGCCATGCACCATGGACTTTGGCAAGAATCGCTTAATCTCAAAGATCCAACGAACCGACATGATCTTTTTTTACTACAAGCCCCTCTTTAGCGAAATGAGATGGTTGACCGTTTGGCAAACGAAGCATGGTCTGATGGAGAAATGTATCCTTGTTCTCCTTGGAATACTGAGCTCTTACCCTTGGCCAGAGACACAATGTACTCGAGCATGGTCAGAATACTTTGATGAAAGGTCTTTGACTAAGGGTATCTGGTACAGAACGATTCAGCCATCTCTTCCACGGGTCCTTTGGTTCAGCGAGGGCAGGATGAGCAGGGAAGAAGTCGTGACGGCTTTGAGACTCCGATCCGGTCACATACCGTTCAATAGCTTCGGATTCATGATGCGCAAAGTCGATTCACCAAATTGTGTTGTCTGTGGAGTCATAGATGTGCATCATGTCCTGACGGAGTGTGCTCGTGTGGGTGTCCAAAGGCGTCAAGCTTTTGTCAATCGTTTTAATGTTGGCTTCTATAAATATAATTATCGTTGGACATTACACACAGCGCCATCTAGTGCCACACTAAGCAACTATGCTTGTGTCGTGGAGTTGGTATACTACATTATATACTTTTTTTTCATCATTCATTGGTGGGTCATTGATCCGAAACGTATATATTAATATGGACATTCCTCCGGAATTGGTTGATTTTTAAAAAAAAAACGGAACTTAGGTAGGAATTGTATTAAAATGAGCAATATTATATTCTTCATATTTTTTTTAACGGCACACAGTCACGATTTGACACAATCCAACGACAAATCAGAACAAAGGATCATGGGTGGTGCACTAACCGGTTATCAAAACAATGCGTACGCCCGCCGACGACATGCCAGGTAGCTCACTCGTTTACTTCGGTTCGTAGAGTGCGCTTCTTTGTTTGTTTATTCAACAGATAAATAACAAATTAATTTAGTTTTGATACTTTCCTTTAAATTTTGAATTGAGTGATAATAATATCACTACCAACATTAATAATATTTAATTGAATCTGGAAATACCGGTATTACTTTCCGGAAAAATGGCTAATCCATGTTATTCTTTCTGTGTGCATTTATGAAACAAGTACCACAAATCAATCTACCTACTCCGATCTTTGCTTATTATACATTTATAAACATCCATGACTCGGAATAGCGTTCTGGCCTCACCATTGTCCGATGCGGGTAGACCACTTTAATTTATTATTTTTACGGTTATAAGGTTGCGGGTAGGCTAGTTTAGTATATACGTTACATATATTATTTAATTGTACGTAATCATCGGCGTGACTTATTCTTTACAGAAAAAAACCCCGTAAATAAATAAAGTTTTTTTTTAAAAGCCCCTCTTTGATTTTGATCTTTGGATTAACGATTACCTCTTTTATTTAACACTGAATGAAAAATGATAATCCGAAAATAAGTATCGCCACATTTATAAAATCTAAAAATATTACCATATCGGTACCTGGCAGCTCTTTTTTAAGTTATTTTCGTGTCATTAGCAATTTAAATTACAGACGAAATTTGGGTATCAAAATGGTTAAAATAACTTGTTTACAACTTGTACAATTAATTTTATATTCTGGCTTCAAAAGAAAATTGATTTTTGGAATCCTTTAACAGAATTAACCTTCTTCTTTTTTTGAAAGCGGTTCATAATGAACTCAAGGAACACGCCTCATTTCTGGCATCGTTGCGGTTGCGGATTCGTAGTTGAGATTCTGATTTATCCAAATCCAGTAATGACACCGTTGACGTGGCGCAGCTAATCTAAACGAATAATCAACACTACGAAGAAGAAAATTTTGAGATTGTCGGCTATCAAACTGAAGCAAGATAGAGGCAGCGGAGCTCAGAGGATCTTACAATCGAATAATAATGTGAAGGTTGCAGAAAACTACTGAAAGCAAGGTCTTAAGGTGCTCTCCCGCCTTAGTATCGTAAGATTCGATTTTGAGCATAAGGTTACAAATAGACGCTACCGGTGCATTCAGCCTAGAATGACAAACAGTGATAGGTCCTTCTTTTCTTTCTGCCACATATTTTCTCGGTTCCGCGCGTCCAGCTGTTCTTCAAAATAGGATCAGAAATAAACCTCAACAACATTTAACGTCTTTAATTAACCCAACAAACAATACACATATCCTATTTATACAATTATTCTACTTCTCAAATGCTCATGGTCTCTTTGTCAATCAATATCCAACTTCTTGAATGATCCCTCGATGCCTCCGAAGATATCAGTGATGGTCTTCGGCTTGCCAGGTCTCTTGGCTTCCACCACCCGTTTCTTGTTCTCCTCCTCGAAGAAATCTTTTGTACTCGCTATTTTGGCTACCACGTCATCTGTAAAAGAAAATATTATTTTGGCAAACAGTTAAAACAACAGAAATGAAAAAAAAAACAGTCGCAGTTTTTTTTCTTCCATACTTCTATTAGTCGTCCTCGCATTAGTTATTTATTATCTTTCACCCAGTCCATTATAGTTTCTTTGGTATTTTCCTGCTATACAACAATAATCTTATAGTATTCACCTTTACATTGCACCAAACTCTTGTACTGTCCACCAGCACCCTTCGGCAGTCCCTCCATCGGCAAGAATTTCTCTAAGGTTTTGGCTCCGACTTGGTGTATACTCAGCATGTCCAGGAGCTCCTTCTTCAAGAAGGGTCGAAGGATCATCATCAATTTGTCCATAAATGATGGTGCGTTGAGGAAGTGGAGACTTTTAATTTTTAACAGCATAGCTTCCTGAAAATGTGACATAGTGTTATGAAACTGGTGAAGTGAATTGAAATTTTATAATGTTGATAGAATATTAGCAGCTGATATACAAGGATAAAATAAATAGTGAATCTAACAGGTACCGATATCTTGATACGGTAAAACTTCAAAGAAAATGTTTTCATGGTTCCATAAACATACATCCAAACTGTCGAGTTTCGGTAGCTAATACAATTTTACCTAGATAAAATTAGACAGTCTTTCCCTGAAGATGATCATTAAAAACGAAAATGGACGGCTGCAATGAAATAATTCCTCATGAAAAAACACCAGTAATATAACCTGTAAGAAGTATAGGAACTGCTGCACAGATTGGAGATCGAGCCTGGCAATGTGTGACAACGTGCACTGATCCAGGTCGATGAGGATGATCAACCCTGGCCACGTGCCCTCCTCATATTGCCAGAGATCCACCAGCATCAGAACTGCCCTGGAAAAGTAGGAAGAATTTAATGGTTGCTTTGGAAATGTAGGACGAATAGGAACTGGAAAGAGACATTTTGTTCTAACGCAGTTTTCAGCAAATCCAGATAGTATTATATAAGATCCCACTAAAAGAAATTGAAAATTTTTAACACAGCGTTCAGTCAGTTCAGTCATTTTTAACCTACGTCGAACCAAAGATATCCATACAAAAAAAATAACAACTCAACTTTCAGTTACATCACCTTTTTAGGATAGTGTTGTTAGAATAAGTAGATGGTAGGTAATAACGCGCAGAATAAAATCACTTTAAACAGTGTTTTTTTTGCATGGATATCTTCGGTTAGGCGTACTGAACGCTGTGTTAAAATTTGTCCATTTTAATGGGACCTTATATTTACTATCGGAAACTAGTTTTTGTTTTCCCCATATTGTTACTATTACTACCTAAGATATGACAGCTCTGTACATATATCAGCAAAGAGGATCTTCTGTCTTCTTATCTTAGACGCATTTCTTAAAGGGATATTTTTAAATGCACATCTGTATAATTTTTCAGCAAACTAGGAAACTCCACTAATTAACTGAATGCATACCATAAAAATGAATGCTGTGCAAAAAAAAACAATTGATAAACTAAACAATTACTGCAAAAATAACACAAAACGAGATGACCTTTTTTATCGAATTCACACCAAAAATGTGGTTCGTATATCGGATTTATTTAGTGTGCATAATTTGAGTGCAAGTCAGTATTTTTGGTTTAACTTTGAAATATTTTGATCGAAAAAAGGGAATATACAGATATCGATTTAAATACATGCATTTCTTAAATATTCATTTTTAAAACAGGTGTGTCCATATTATGATCATACATTGCGAGTAACAAAAATCGGTCTACTACAATCCTTTGTGATCACCAATATATTCGATTGAACTAACTGACATTTCCGATAAATTATAGTTTCAAAAGGAGGCCTTGCCGAACTAGTTTTCTTGACTTCTGGCCACTGGGTACTGGGCAATTTTTAAACTCCCATCGATTTGTGGTCTTTTGTTTTTTTTTTTATATCCAAAGAAAAATATGTACCTCAGTGAATCAGCGAAGATGAAATTCTTAGGATCGGTGTCGAGCAGTCGACAGAACAAGATGGCGGAGTCATCATAACCTCGTACTTCAAGTGGCGTTAGTACACTGGAAAAAGAGAAAAACAAGTAAAGGAATTATAAAACGGAACTTAATTTTCAGGCAGGCTTCATAAAAGAGGCCCTTTTCTCAAATGAGCCCCAGGTCTCAAAAATGTTCAAAAGAACAATAGCAGAATTTCACGCTATTTTGTGTCGCATTTAGTCATCTCAGCCCAAAAGCAGCTGTAATTTCCAATAAACTTACTAAACAATAATTATGGTTTAAAGACAACACTTCCCTCTCATAGAGAGGAGGCCTGTGTCGCAGTGGGAACATTAATAGGCTGATGATGATGATGATGAAAGACAACAATTCTTCCGAACAAGTATTGTAGTATGCGATTGTTCGCCGCTACAGGATTTGACGTACGCTAGCGATAGCGCCAAATACTTACATACCATACATAGCTATAAGATCTCAACCGACCCTGAAGATCTCAACCGGCCGATTCAATATAGGTGGCCATCGACACGCTAAGAAAATAAGGTTAAAGATATGTACTCACTAATAATTCAAAGTCTTTAATATCTTGGCGTCCACTATCCTGTCTTTGAAGAAATTGGTGAAGAGTGTCTTGAGGGTGTAGTGGAGGTCCAACACTTGCTTGGACACCTCGGTGCTTCGGTTGCAGCAGTGGTACGTCAGGATCAGATCCAGGTCTGGAATGAAATTCAAACGGCATTTTAGTATTAGGACTTAAATTATCGATGAGCTTTTATTTTCCTCAAACGGCGTAAATATAGAAACCTTTGTGGTAACTATATTTTCGACCCGTTTGGGGTTGAAACTCTGGGGCCGTGGGGTCCGAGTGCCCATAGCCTGTTCAAAGAACTTTCAAAAGGCCTAGTTGACGCTTCCCGTGACCCAAGGGCTTGCTTTTACTTTGGTCAGAGGCTAAGTGTTGCAATACAACGTAGCAACGTCGCCCGCCAGTCTCTTGGGCACATTACCAGCTGACAGCGTTGAGGAGGAGTTTTTCGATGCCCTTTTATAGTTTGTTGTTAGTTTATTTAATAGTTTTTTATTAACTAAGAACTTAGTATATTAAATTAAGAGCTTTTTTGTTGGCGAAAAGGAACACCATCATCTATCAGTTTTCAGTCTAACTATGAGTACACATGGAGCGACTACTTTCTGACTCAGACTTTTAGCTTCTGACTACCCGTAACTACAAATAAATGGAAGCTGGAACCAACTGGTTAACATGCTTTTCGAGGCGAAGGCGTCATGGAATGCTTTCATTCTAAATCCAGATATTTTTAGGATCCTAGGTTTTTTTACCATGAATGCCTTATCTAACACGCTTAAGTTATTTGTAGCATATTTTCTTCAGTAAACAACGATGCTTAAAACCTAGTAATTTCGTTCAAGGTTAGACGGTTATCATTTTCACGGAAGTCAAGTACTGGACAAAAAACGATGGCTCAAAATTCAACTTTAATTATATTTTTTTAGGCAAGATTACTGGTTACTATTTTTTATAGGCCTGAACAGGTAACATTTCAAGGTTGTCATTGCTTAACTGGTTAATATGTAATTGATTACATTCCTACTAATCATGCTGGGTAAGATAAAAAGACATAATATTTTAATACATACTTAATTGATTATGAATTATCTTTGCCTAATGCTTACCTTAAGCAAATGTTATTTTTCAAAAACAAAATGTTCCTCCAGATAAAAAGGGTGCTTTCGTACTATGTTGCTACTACTACCGATGTCTATCCTCATTCGCTACTTGGAGGAGGTTTCCTGGGAGATATTTGACACCCACCAATAAATTCCATGCAATTTCATCATTACCTCTTAGAAGTGAATATCTCTCTCCCTCGGGATCTCCTGTTTATCTTTTGCATTCATTGACTGATCTTTTTGGAGTTGAATTTCAGAAGGACACTTTTCAATCTTAATAACATCTCGCCGGTAATATCCGAAGGGTTCATCAACATTTCGCCAGTTATGGTTAAGTCCCATGTAATAAGGGGCGAGCGTGTTGCTATCAATCGGGCACAAACCCAGCCTCCGTGGGTTCTCTGTTACTGAGAAATTATATTTTTCAATTTACCCAGAAGTAGACGAGCGTTTAACTACTTGTGAAGATTCTTTATCCTAATGAAGATCTCACTACTTACAGGCTAAAGGCCGCAACACTTAGCCCATCTTACGCGCCTGCATTCGTCTACTAACTATACAGAGCCTTGTTACAACGTCGCGGCGGCCATTATACACCGACTAATGACACAGTCATCATCGGTCTGTCCACTAATTGTCGTTTATCTACTGATCATACATGCGATCCATATTGAGATCTGGCCTGCATTGAATTGTAGTCAAGGATTTCTGCTATTTACGTCAATACATTCCGTCTACTTTATTTTTTATTTATAGGAGTAGTTTTGTGTTTATTATTGTGGTTGACTTTTATTAGAAGACTAGTTAATGCCCGATGAATTATGAAATTACTACTACACTACTACAACAGCCCATATCGTCCACTGCTGGACATAAGCCTCTCCCATAATGGGAGGAATTTACCGTAATCTCCACGCTTGGCAGGCGGATTGGAGATCGCAGTGATGAAAGACTAGCAGAAAACGCTGCTGCCCATTCTCTGGTCTACGGAGGCGCAAGGTGTTCTGCCTCAGACATTAGTCGCCTTATACGACACCCGTGAGTGTAATGGGTTGGTTCTATTCTACTCTGCCGGATACCACACGGCTAATTATGAAAACGGGAACACGGGAAACGGGAAACACGGGAATTCACGGAAATTATGAAATTAACAAAGTTGATTTGCTGATTCCACAGGAAAGTCTGTGGACTAAATTGCATCCAAATCCGTCCACTTATTGCAGCGTGAAACGGACACAATATGTACATACATACTACACATTTTTAAGACTAATATAATCCCAAATGTACAGGTGCACAGAGCACATGTAGATGCACCTGTAGACTCTTCCTTCACTCTCATATCAGTTCAGTCAGTTCGATGAGACGTCATTCCGACACTACTAAAATACACCTAAGGAATAATCCAATAACAACGGAGTTGGAAGCCTGAAAGTGGCAACCAGTCTTACCAACGTGTATCGTATTAATCTGTGATTGGGTTATGCAGGCCAGATAAACACTCGCTCTATGTAAAATACTGGTATTTAGCTGCATCTGGTTTTGACTAAAGGATAGTGATGATGATGACTATAAGGAATAAAGGCGAGATATTATGATTATTATTCTACAAAGTGGTTTAACCAGTTACCTCAGTTTACGTCTAACCACTGATAATATGTTTTGATTACGACAAAGCGACGTAATCTACGTAATTGAGGAAGCCACGAGTCACAACAGCGTCCATTGATTCACGATACACGTAGGTAATTAAATTGATTACTGAAAAAACTGGACAAGTGTCGTCCTTGATACGGTAATCAGATTTTTTATGGCTTGTTGCAAAACTACTGTAAAATGAACTTTGAAAGCAATCATTTGTGGACTTTGAAACCAGTAATTGACATATTTATGACTTAATAATAATTTTTCATTTCTCATACTCGGAAAGTAGTGTTTGTTTGATCAGAGCAGCGGGTCGAAAACGATGCTTCCCTCCCTTGGGCGGGAAAGACTCATAGTAATTGCTTCCCTCCCTAGGGCGGGAATGAATTTTAAAAATAGAACTATTGTATTGTATTGTATAAGGGGCTGGTGTCCGCAACTCCACGTCAAAGCGCGTATTTTGCGTATGGGCTATAAATCCACCACGCGGGCCCAGTGCGGATTGGTAGATGTCACATGTCTTCGAATTTTTGGTTCTAGGCCATGCCGGTTTCCTCACGATGTTTTCCTTCACCGTTTTGAGAGCAGTGGTGATGAAATAAATTACACAAAGTAATGCGCCTGTCTGGGTTCGAACCCACGACTTACTGTTCGTAAGTCGGGGCCGCCACCACTGGGCCACCGCTGCTCTTAAAAAAAAAAAATAGAACTAAAATTGGTTATTTAGTCGGCTATATTTTTTTTTTTTTTACATAATTAAGAAAAATATCGATTAAAAAAAAAAAAATGCTGCGGTCTTGTGAGTGTATACGGCCAATGTGAATTAAAAAAAATACCTATTAAAGTGGGATGGCCCGCGGCGGTGACGCGGGCGGTGTGTTCCATATTTGAAATTTAAATTAAAAAAGACTATTTATGTATAATTTGGCGGGATACTAACTCTGTACCGAAATTATTTGATTAAAAATGAGTTCAAGCGATTCTGAAATGTCGACCCCCAATTCCGTTAAAGACGAGGCCAATACAGTTATTGAAAATCTTTTGCCAGAAATTTCAAAGGAAAGATACTTAAATATTTACAATGATTTTATGAAGTGGCGAACAGACAAGAAAATAAAATCGTTTTCCGAAAGTGTATTTCTTACATACTTCAATGGACTATCTAGCAAAATACAGCCTTCTACGCTATGGAGCAGGTATTCAATGCTCAAGAGTACACTTAGTGTAAAACATAATGTGGATTTGAAAAAATTCCATAATCTCACAGCGTTTTTGAAAAGACAGTCTCAGGGGTTCAAGAGCAAAAAATCTAAGGTTTTCACCTCTTACGAAGTGGAATCATTTTTAAATGAAGCCCCTGACGAGATATATTTGGCAATGAAGGTAAGCTAAACGTTTATCTAAGTAAGGAGAAGTCTTTTACTCTAAAAATGAACATCGTTCCCAACGTCTTTACTCTGATAAGTATTATAGATAAGTTTGTACAAAAAGAGACAATGACACTGACCAGATTGCGTATATTGAGAGTAAAGACGTTGGAACGGCATGCATTTTTAGAGTAAACCTGTTTATTTTACCTACATACCTAAAAGATAAATACTAACAAAATTCTTTGTTTTCACAGGTGGTATTGATACTCGGTATAAGCGGCGCCTGCAGAAGCAGTGAGCTCACAAATCTAACAATTAAAGACGTTGAAAATCATGGTCAGTTATTAGTTGTAAAATTGACTAAAACAAAAACAAATATTGAGCGCACATTTGTAGTACGAGAAGAGTTTACACAAACAGTAAAAAAGTATCAAAAGCTTAGACCTACTGACATAAAAACGGATCGTTTTTTTCTTAACTACCAAAGGGGAAAATGCTATAAACAAGTGATCGGTAAAAATAAAATCTCAGTTATGCCAAAGCAGATAGCAACATATTTGAATTTACCAAACTGTGAGCAGTATACCGGGCATTGTTATAGAAGAACGTCAGCGACACTGTTAGCCGATTCTGGGGCGAACTTAACAATGTTAAAAAGACATGGAGGATGGAAATCCAGCACAGTCGCGGAAGGCTACATTGAGGATTCTATCCAAAATAAATCTAAAATTTCAAAGAAATTAACTGAGACTATAAATATACGCCCCAATTCGCCTCAACCAACCACTTCAAGAGAGTCTCCGCCATGGATTCCACCGTCTAATGAAATACCAGAGTCTTCTACTTTTACAGAGATCCAACACAGCCAAATTTGTCATAATATATCAAACAGTGTAAATATTCCAAACAAAAATTTAACTTTGAATTTCACAAATTGTTCTAACTTCTCAATTAATTTTAAATAGGTACTACTCATGTTATTACTATCAATAAATATTTTAGAAAAACTACTATTTTTTACTTTCCTTATATTTGAAATGAAAAGTAGAGTGTTTAACACGGGTGAAAGTCATCAATTCCCACTCGGACTATAGCCGCCCTCGCTTCGCTCGTGCGTCTAAATACCTCGTATGGGAATTGATTTCTTTCCACCCTTGTATAACAATCTACTATTCCTGCAATTGGCACGGTCCTTTCATTATTTTATCGATAGGTAGCTATTAAGTTGCAGTAAGATTGTTCTTAAAAAAATCTACACGGGAATCATTCAAAGCTCAGGTTAGCCAGGTAATTACTGTAGGTTAAAATAACTCTAGAACGACTACTTGGGGCCGTTTCAACACATTTTTAGGGTTCCGTCGCCAAATGGCATTGTATGCGAGTTCGACTTGCAGTTGGCCGGGTTTTTTTCTATGCTGTCCCTGCTTTGTCTTTCATATAATTCCTCACACAATCTGTGCACATTTTCTTTGTTCTTCCTCGACCTTTCATTCTCCATCCATCAACATTTATATTCATGTCTTATAATACATGTTTCATTCATTTCATTGCCCATGTATGTGTGATTTAGTGGCGAAATAATTATGAAAACATGAAGTCCTGATAATTGAATAATGTGAACAGGCGATCGAAAAATGTTAACTTTAATCAAGTACAAAGAAAAGGTATACTGTATTACGGAGAGGCACCCACCGGTTATATGTTCTGAAGGCAGATGTGGCTGCGTTTCGACCCAATCTCTGAACTTCTTGATGTCTTGTGGGGTAATCCTTGTCTTCTTCTTGTACTCCTCTTCTAATAGAATCTGCTGGACGGGACCCGACATTGTTCTGGAAAAGATATGGATACTAATTAAGTGAGTGGCTAAGCTTTTTTATTCTTGGGACTAACAGGGCAGATGTCCCTGGTTTTCTATCCATAGGGTGCTTACACATTATACAGATTCCCAGGACGAACAAATCGATTTAACAAACATACAGTAACTCTACATCAACCATCGGGCAGTGGCCCACCAGACACAATACCTAATACTGGTCTGGTCGGAGGATCTTCTCTTTCTTATGGAGGATGTTTTCTCAAATCTCTAAAAGCGAAAGACATTATTTGTTCAGCGTGCTGTGTCATCACTGACTCATACCCCTTGAATCTGATCAAACAAACAAACTCTGTCATTAAGGCATATGAATATATTATTTATGTCAATTAGCCTTCGCGGCTTATAAACAGATACGATTACTGTACTTCTAATGATTCCATCATACTTATTAGATATGATAGCTTTTATATCTTGATTGCATACCAGACGATATCACATCTCACTTGTGCATTACCAGTTCATAAAATTCCCACTGCTGGGACGAAGGAGAGCCTTCGTCCCAGCAGTGGGAATTTTATGAACTGGTAAGTTCCTGTAAGAGGGAATGGGACAAAAGCCCGGTGTGGGTTTGTTGGATGTCACGTGTCTTCGAATTTTTGATTCTAGGACATATTGGTGTAGCTAAATCTGTTTTTGCCATATTGTTTTTCGATTTACGTCTTTATTTTTTGTGGCGTCATGATCAGTGCGAAAATGAATTACGAAAAATCTGGTAAAAACTTTGATTGAGTACGGAGCAAGCTATTTGGTTTACATTTTACAATGTAATTTGTTGGTTAAACTGTAAACCAAATACCTTGTTCGACCGCACATAATCAACATCGACAGTATAGTAAAGTAACGTTCACATAACTATATGGTTTTTTTCTGTATAATCACCAGTGTGTTCGGCACTTACGAATGAGATTAGTGGTTTTCATTGAAAAGAAACTTGTTGTTTTTAGTAACAACCGGATTTCTTTTAATCAAAACTGGACCTTGAACACGATTGCATAATATTCATAAGATCGCTAATTTATGAGTTTAAAAAGGTATATATCTGTTTATTTAGTCTATATCTATCTAGACATATGTACTTTAAATCAATAACGATTTTTCTTGCCTGTCTGTGTTACCGTTTATTTATGAAGTCTTTATAAGATTCCTGCCCGATCTTGGTCCATTAAGGAAACCTGAACAGGTGTTCAGGTAGAAATTGATTGACGACTTTGCCCTGGAGTGTAGTGTAAATGTAGTGCGGTACCACAAACGATGGGGCAGTTAATATTGTGTCCTGTCTATCCTGTTGTTCGCACATTACAGGAGCTTATGGATGCTGCTGCAAGTGCCAAACTCGTCGCCTTGATTTGGACCATTTTCCTTTCGAATGTCTTCGACACGCCAAGAAGACCGCTTCGATTTTTTATATACGTGATCAATTTGAATGCAATTTAACCATAATATAGAGCATTTACTTAGGTATGTTTATGTGTGTATTACACCAATATAAAATGTAGAATTTGACATAGATTAAAAAAAAACTGTATTTAACGTTACATTACCCTACGTTATTTTTTTATTAAGTTTACGTTTGAATATTTAACTTGGATAAAGCACAGAAATCTCGATGTTTCGTCAGGCTACCACAATGAAGCTGTGTGAAGCAGGGGCGGGTCGCTAGTAAAATATTATAAAAATTGATACTTGAAATATTCACATTTCATATTCACCGTACATGCTTTTTGAAAACAAGATTCGGTGGTACTTGTGGGTACAAAGCATTATTTTAACCTTATGTCTGTTATTGTTATATTAACGTATTATATCAAAACTCCAACAACATATTGTGGTCTTGAAAACCAGGAAAAAATATTTATACCTAAAATACCAACTGCACCTATTTACATGGTCAGACAGTGGGGCAAAATGTTATTTAATTCTGATTGACAACCAAGCTCATTCAATTAGATACTTCACTGGAACTTTTGAACTGTGTACAGTGTACACAAGAAAACCTTCCCAATGATCGAAAAACTATTTTTCATTAATTATGATGTTTATTAAGCCGTGAAAGAAACCATTTTACGCGCGCTGCTTAATGTATTTCAATTGTTTCAGTGAACGGTTTCATCGTCATCTGTGTAGCTGAAAGTAGTCCTGTACTGGAAATACAACGCGAGATCACATTCACCAGGTCATCGCTAGTTGTTTCCAACTTTTTTATTCAAGTGTTTGTTTATTTGATTTTTACAAATTCATGTATATTTACACACACTCAAAATAAATCGACCGAGAATTTGTCTACAACTTCCACAAGTATGGCATCTGCAGTAGCTTTTATCAGTTCGCGCGTGCGTACTATACTCGTATTATGTCCGGGGGTAGTTACATCGTTTGGTGGGGATATCAGAATACTGTTACATTTGTTGGAATGAAAGATATCGTTGAGTAGGCTTGGTTTATTAAGACGACGACGAACATATTATATAACAGAGACAGTTTAGTAGAAGTATCACAGACGGGATCAGACCAGTCAGGTATCGACCGGAACCATAAATAACATCTAGTGGTGTCAAATACCAGCGATGTGATTATTTTTAAACGTCGCAGCACCATGCTGAGATCTCTCACCTCTTGGTCTCTTGGCCTCGTACTGGACCAATTTAGTTTAATTTATGTTTTTTTTTATTTACTTACATTTTTGTAATAATAAACGCGCAAGGTTTCAAGTTAACTTTAACGTTTGGCAGATGTACGGATGAAGTTTCGCGGATGGATGTTTGTTACTCTACAAAAACAAAAACTACGAAACACATTTAAGGCGGTTCCCCGAGCAAAATTAGCAACTCTATTTGTGGTGGTTAAAACTTCGTTTGAAATACTGTTAGAATAAAGTTCTAATCAGCTTGCACTACAAAGTGATTGTTACGTCAGTCACTGCAGGCCGAATAGTGCGAAATGAGTGGTTTTTATTCTTTATAAAATCAAATTTACGTCTTTTGGAAAAATAAAACGACAATTATGTTCATTATTAAATTATCTATCCATTAGTATAAGTAGCAAATCAAAATAATGGTTACTTTACGAGGAGTAGCATTTTATAAATCATTATTTCTTATTTCTGTGGTTTCGTTGTCAGGGGATTTATTAAACAAAAAACTACTTAAAAAAAATGAAACGACAATTTTGGAGTCAAGAATATGTAGTAATTTAATGTATTTTTTATTAGTTGGTATTTCTTTTGGATAAAGAGGAGTAGGCTCCAAAAAACTGCTCGTTCAAGGTCATTTGCTGTAACATAGGTTATTTAAATCAGAATAACCCATAAGCTATAATATAAAAATATGTTTTGAAGAAAGACGAAACCCTGCCCGTATTCTTTTAGTGTCTTTACTATAAAAAAATGCCATAAACATATCGCGACGTTTTGTCAAGTTGTAAAAACAAAGATTATATTACAATCAAAGCAGGAAAATTATTTCTAGGACAAGCAATCTTGGTTTATAGCG
This sequence comes from Xestia sexstrigata, assembly GCA_941918905.2. Classification (NCBI taxonomy): domain Eukaryota; kingdom Metazoa; phylum Arthropoda; class Insecta; order Lepidoptera; family Noctuidae; genus Xestia; species Xestia sexstrigata. The sequence continues at coordinate 18,918,309 of OW799221.2, read as the reverse complement.
TATTTAAAAAAATATCTGTTTGTACCTACCTACTTTAGGCGTGATTTTACATAATTATGCTTGTTACAACTTGAAACAGAGATGAGGAATTAATATCAAACCCCATGGTATATTACTATTGCTGTTTTTTTTTGGCCAAAATCATGACATCATTGCCATCGGTTTCAATTTCAACAACATGATTTCATGTCAAAAACTTCGTTATGTAATTAAGTGTTAAATTATGATTACGACTTTTCTGCTAGTGGGTAGAAAAGAAGCGTGATTAATATATATTTTTTTACGTTTTAACACGTTTGTCTGGTAGTCGGCCCCTTTGCGAAAGTAAAGAGTCTGAATGTAAAAAATACGTTTTATTTTTTAGCGCCCAACCATAGAATGATCACCCCATACGTTACCACTGCTGGGACACAAGCCTCCTCTCGTTGAGAGGGAATGGGCCGTAATCTACACAGGCCTAGTGTAGGCTCATGGGCTGGTGGAGGTCACATGTAACATCATGATATTTTCCTCCATCTTTTTGAGTGCCTGCTTGTTTTCGAACCCATGTCCCTATAATCGGTTGACCTTTGAATAAATTTAATCATCAACTCAGTTTGCTAGTTTCCACCATCAACCAATTGCAAATCTATTTAGTCCGTCAGTTAGAGTATTGGAAAATAACGGACACGTAATTTTTGTTTTTGTAAATCAATGAATATTGACAAAGATAAAACGCATCAAAACTCGAGAACGGGGCTCGTGACGTCACAACGCACTAAAAATTATAGCACGACGTGACGTGTTGAGAATTTTAAAAGCGTCGCATCAATTATGATGCTCTGACCCGCGTATTTGAAACCAGCCCTCTCCGTCTTATAGAGATGAGGCTTGCGAGGAAATATTATAGGCTAATTATGCCATAAAAAACATTGAATAGTATTAAAAGCATTTGCTACGTAGCGTAGTATACCGGTAACAGCCTGTGGGTCACCTTGCTGGCTTGTTTTTCCGGTAGCATTTAGGTTTTCACCTAACTTTTTTTTTTTCTTATTATTTCTTTCACACAAAATTAAAATAGGTACCTAAACACAAATTGAAATAATAAACAAAGTTTATGTACAACGACGAGCCTAACCCAGAATTAGGTTTTCTTAAAGTAAACCTTAAGTACTTCAATTTCGATATTTGCAAAAGGATAAAAAGTACATTAAATTAAACTAATCTGTGATTCATATTTAGGTAGGTACTTACTTTAAAATTAAATTTACTTTATTTACTATGTAAACTATTCCAGACCTAAAAAAATAATAAAAACGTGCATCTATCTAAAGCAGAAAATAATTAAAGGAGTTTCAAAAATTCGTCCGCTGCTGTCAACGGGGAAACTGCCCAGAAGGCTGACAGAATTGCGACATTGGATGGCAGTGCTGATTCGTTGACCAAGAAAAAGGCCAGCCCGCATATTTTATTAATATTCATATTTTCTCGATTCAATGGCAGACGAACGAAAGATTTGTCGATTCTCTTTGTTTCTACGGTGGTCATGGTAAGCGGGCAGGCCTCTAGTCACGAGAAGAGTCGACCAACCGCTTAGCGATGTCCCGAAATACTAGGTGGGCTCGGACCCCATGGCACCAGTGTTTCAATCCCAAACGGCTCGCGGCCGCGCAAAAAATAATAAATCAATGGTTTTGAATATTTTGTAATGTATTTTTTCACCAAATATTTAATAATACTGGTTGGCAGTAGTCGTTTGTTGGTGTCCCTGCATGCCACCCTGTATAATTATTATTCTATGATAAAGCCAATAAAGAAAAAAAAAACATGATAGTACTTACAAAATATTATTCCAAATCAATCACAGCACTCCACTCAATAAAACCAAAATTATATATTAATATATAAAAATATAGATAATATATTAATAAAGACACGTCCGCATCCCACGGTGTCACGTCACTACTACGCGATATATTTCCATATACTTACAGTTGTATGTAGCCTACTCTAAAGGATGCGTGACATTGCACCGGTCGCGAGACCTCGTAAACAAATATAATTGTGGTAAACTTGCTTTTAATATTAGGTAGGTATAATGTGCCGAAAATATTTTTGGAGCTGCATTTATGCTTGTTATTGTCAGTTTTAAATGAATTTGAGTGGCATACAATGACATGACATGCATGCAAAATGCAGTAAGTACCGACTCATAAACATTTGCTTTAACTACTCAATTTTTTTTTTTTTTTTTTTAATCTTCATAGTAGAAAGGAACATTAAGAAAAAATGTAACTTACAATAAAATGTAGAGTTATGTGAACCTCCAAGCCGCACCAAAAAGTTTCATTTTCGTTTCTAGACAGATGCTATCTGATGCTGATTTTCATAATTGACCTTTACCTACAACAGCCTATCGCATTCCACAGCTGTTTGTGTTTGTCAGGTGCGCCACAACAATCGGTCTTTGCGATCTGGTCTGCTGCCTGTTCCAGTCACCTTCCTACACAATCATGTCCTCATCTTTCTTAAGTCCCTAAAAATGTTTTGCCACAACATGTAATTTATTCACATAGGTTCCGGGGGCTGAAGGGCTTGTGCACCCATGACTCAAACATCAATCAAAACATTACTATTTTACAAAATATCCTTCAATTTTCGACCAAGTTTAAAATTTGTGAAATACAACGATACAGTGTAAAACATTCTTTACATCATTAATGATGGAAATCTGACCAGTTTTCCTTTTAGTCACCAATTACACAAAATGGCCGGAATACAGATACACCACAACATAATATGAAATTCTACTTCCAAAACATGTTTTATAACGGTGAGCAACGGTAAGAAAGGATGTCATCATGTTTGAGATGGTCAGATGTACATACGAATTCGCGATTTGGGTCAAAGCTCTCGTTGAAATCATAATTTGAATACTAGGCCCGCCACGTATTTATGGCTGAATAAAGGCATATTTGTAAAGGCTTTAAAACCAACGATTATGTGCGTTCTCAAGACAGTGACAGAAATTATTCTGTGGGGCATCTATACCAATATTTTAACGAGGTTTGTAAATTTGTATGAGGGGGTAATCCCCGGAACGAATAATCCAATTCTAAAAGTTTTTTTCACTGATAGAAAGATACATTCTTGGGTGCTAAAAATGATATTTATGCATACGCTGTAAATTATATATAGATCATGCTTATTTATTTATTTATTAAAACTTTATGCACATAATGTACAAAGGGGGACTTAATGCCTTGGGCATTTTCTACCAGTCGACCTTAGGGTGATGCAGAGACATAACAGTAGCTGTGCAAGTACAGAAAATTTCCAAGAAAAAAAAAACAATAAATGCATATACACATACATACAAACAAAATATAAAAAGTCAAGAGTGATTAAAATACATAGATGATGAAAAACAACAAATTAACTATGGGACAAGTCTGCCAACTTCTATGCAAGTGTTCGCGAGCTTTTATTTTAAATGTGAGCCGACTGGTTGCCATCCTGATATTCAGAGGAAGCGCATTCTAAAAGGAAAACCATATATTATCCTTATATAAAACATATATTAACTGAGCTGTTACAACTTTTGCGGACAAAGTCGCGGGCGAAATGATACCTAGCACCCTATAAGCGACTTGTGAAATACACCAACCTGCACTGGATCCCCGTAGTGGGATACGAATACAATACGGCCCTCTCACCTTTTCAGCCTAAGTCCCAGCAGTTGGACCACTATAGTCTAATTGAGCTTACAATGCAGGACAATGTTTTCTGGAATGGCCTTAACTAATGACAGTCAGACAGATTCATTCATTAGTTTTAAAGTCAAATTGGGTTGCGTTCTAAATATTATAGGTACTTGATAGGTATCTTAGTTTACGATATATTTGAAGAAGCTTTACTGATCAAGATATTTTCATAAGGGCCCCACGAGATGTTTCATCCTTTCGGGGAATACAGGCATTAAGTTTTAAGTTATTTTATCATTATAATATATTAAACTAGCGGACGTCACGCGGTTTTACCCACGTAGTTCCCGTTCCCGTGGGAGTACGGGGATAAAATATACGTATATGCCTATATTACTCAGGGTGAATGTAGCTTTCTAATGGTGAAAGAATTTTTGAAATCGGCGCATCAGTTTTTGAGTTTATTCATTACAAACACCAGTAAAACATACACACACACACACACAAAAATACAAATTTTTAAATAATTTAGGAATAAGTGTAGAATATAATTTAATTACTAATTCAAAAAACGGACGAGCTGAGTGTCCCTAAAGCTCAGGATTGGTGCCCTGAAACAGTGACACGAGAGTCGCGGCAGACCACGAAGGAGATGGCGAGACGAACTGAATGTCTTACTTGAGCATTAGAAAGAAATAGCGCAGAACCGTGACCGTTGAAAGGAATGGAGGGAGGCCTTTGCCCAGCTGTGGGACAGTAATAGAAAACTAAAAAACATTGTTTTCTTCGAATAAACACAATTCAAAAACGATCTTTATTCTCAAAGTCGACCAAAAGACTTGACATACAAAAATAATTATTTCAATTATATTTAAATTTTCTCTGCCATTATTATTATATTAACTATTATTATGTTACACATGCCGTGCATTTTGGGTCAACCTCGAAGTGCAATTTATGTGAATTATAATAACAATAGTTATAATAGCACGATCGTATACAGTACTCACCTACTTACATCACTACATACTCGTATTATAAAACAAAGTCGCCCGCCGCGTCTGTCCCTATGTATGCTTAGATCTTTAAAGCTACACAACGGATTTTGATGCGGGTTCTTTAATAGATAGAGTGATTCAAGAGGAAGGTTTTAGTATATAATTTGCGGGCGGGCAAAGCCGCAGGCATCAGCTAGTAATATATATTTTACTAGCGATCCGCCCCTAGTTCACACGATTGTTACGTCAATACAAAACATAGAATTTTCTTTTTTTTACATTCATGAATCTTTAATAAAACATACACTTTCCGGAATCATCATCATCATTATTGATACATCCATTGACCCCCGGGTGTCTCACATAGCTATAGGTAGGCAGCTCCATGAATCCCCGGGTGTCTCACATAGCTATAGGTAGGCAGCTCCATTGACCCCCGGGTGTCTCACATAGCTATAAGTAGGCAGCTCTGTTGACCCCGGGTGTCTCACATAGCTATAGGTAGACAGCTCCATTGACCCCGGGTGTCTCACATAGCTATAGGTAGGCAGCTCCATGAATCCCCGGGTGTCTCACATAGCTATAGGTAGGCAGCTCCATTGACCCCCGGGTGTCTCACATAGCTATAAGTAGGCAGCTCTGTTGACCCCGGGTGTCTCACATAGCTATAGGTAGACAGCTCCATTGACCCCGGGTGTCTCACATAGCTATAGGTAGGCAGCTCCAAGAACTCCCGGGTGTATCACATAGCTATAGGTAGGCAGCTCCATGTACCCCCGGGTGTCCCACATAGCTGTAGGTAGGCAGCTCCATGAACCCCCGGGTGTCTCACATAGCTATAGGTAGGCAGCTCCATTGACCCTGGGTGTCTCACATAGCTATAGGTAGGCAGCTCCATTGACCCTGGGTGTCTCACATAGCTATAGGTAGGCAACTCCATTGACCCCGGGTGTCTCACATAGCTATAGGTAGGCAGCTCCATGGACCCCCGGGTGTCTCACATAGCTATAGGTAGGCAGCTCCATGGACCCCCGGGTGTCTCACATAGCTATAGGTAGGCAGCTCCATGAACCCCCGGATGTCTCACATAGCTATAGGTAGGCAGCTCCATGTACCCCCGGGTGTCTCACATAGCTATAGGTAGGCAGCTCCAAGAACTCCCGGGTGTCTCACATAGCTATAGGTAGGCAGCTCCATGTACCCCCGGGTGTCTCACATAGCTATAAGTAGGCAGCTCTGTTGACCCCGGGTGTCTCACATAGCTATAGGTAGGCAGCTCCATGAATCCCCGGGTGTCTCACATAGCTATAGGTAGGCAGCTCCATTGACCCCCGGGTGTCTCACATAGCTATAAGTAGGCAGCTCTGTTGACCCCGGGTGTCTCACATAGCTATAGGTAGACAGCTCCATTGACCCCGGGTGTCTCACATAGCTATAGGTAGGCAGCTCCATGTACCCCCGGGTGTCTCACATAGCTATAAGTAGGCAGCTCTGTTGACCCCGGGTGTCTCACATAGCTATAGGTAGGCAGCTCCATGTACCCCCGGGTGTCCCACATAGCTGTAGGTAGGCAGCTCCATGAACCCCCGGGTGTCTCACATAGCTATAGGTAGGCAGCTCCATTGACCCTGGGTGTCTCACATAGCTATAGGTAGGCAGCTCCATTGACCCTGGGTGTCTCACATAGCTATAGGTAGGCAACTCCATTGACCCCGGGTGTCTCACATAGCTATAGGTAGGCAGCTCCATGGACCCCCGGGTGTCTCACATAGCTATAGGTAGGCAGCTCCATGGACCCCCGGGTGTCTCACATAGCTATAGGTAGGCAGCTCCATGAACCCCCGGATGTCTCACATAGCTATAGGTAGGCAGCTCCATGTACCCCCGGGTGTCTCACATAGCTATAGGTAGGCAGCTCCAAGAACTCCCGGGTGTCTCACATAGCTATAGGTAGGCAGCTCCATGTACCCCCGGGTGTCTCACATAGCTATAGGTAGGCAGCTCCATGAACCCCCGGGTGTCTCACATAGCTATAGGTAGGCAGCTCCATTTACCCCGGGTGTCTCACATAGCTATAGGTAGGCAGCTCCATTGACCCCGGGTGTCTCACATAGCTATAGGTAGGCAGCTCCATTGACCCCGGGTGTCTCACATAGCTATAGGTAGGCAGCTCCATTGACCCCGGGTGTCTCACATAGCTATAGGTAGGCAGCTCCATTGACCCCGGGTGTCTCACATAGCATAGGTAGGCAGCTCCATTATCTATAAGTTATTATAATCATTCGCAATTTATTTCTAATGTCGTCATCACACACAGTATATTCATCATTTCTTCGGTCTTAGTAGGGCCTAGAGTCCTACTCTATATCCGATTTATAAAGTCACCACTAAGGCTCAATTTACACCGCCGCGGAATGGAATGGGGGTTCACTTGTATAACATAAGGTACAAACTAAACACGAGCCCAAATAAAGGTCGCGCGTCATCCGGGGATCTTCGCGCATTCTCGAGAATTCCCTTAGCTACTGTCGGTTTGTAGTTTGTATGTTATACAATTGACATAAAGTTCATTATGCTATGTAGAATTTCGTTGTAAAAAGTCGCTTCGATTCCATTTCACGGCGGTGTAAATTGAGCCTAAGATGACGACTCCATACTTTCCTTGCAATATACTTGTCTCATTTAAAATGTCAAAAAAAAAACAGAAGTAAACATAGTTTTATTACAAACTCCATACTTAGCTACGTCGTATTTGTAAATTCATTGAATCCTATTTGATTTCGGCTAGCCTGTTTCATATAGACCGGTTACTCCGCTTCTTAGAAGAAGAAAAAGCATTCGCGTCATTGACCATGATAGGTACTTTACCGGACTTAAATGGGCACAGTGGCTTAGATATGGAGTGATGTTATGGGGGAACAGCGTAAACGCAAGCGAAGTATTTATAATCCAAAAAAAATGTGTTAGAATACTGGCCCATGTTGACAATACCGAAAGCTGTAAGCCATATTTAGTTAAATTAAAACTCCTAACCCTCCTAACTTTATATACATACATGACCTTTGCATATTTGTATTAACAATAGCAACATTTTCCCTAAAACAAAAGACATGCATAACGTAAACACAAGCCATAAAAATAGATTATATCTTCCACAATCTCGGATCAAAATGCTTTACCATAGCCCATACTACATGGCAGTCAAAATCTTTAACTAATTACCGGATCAAATTAAAGAGGAACCCAAATTCAATGCATTTAACAGAAAATGAAAAGAATATTTAACACAGAAATGCTTTTAATCGGACACAGAATACTTAGAATAAAATATTTTGTGAATATGATAGATAGATAATTACATAGAACCACTGAAATAGTACTTACACAAAAAAGCACACATACATACACTTACACATAACATAACAAAACAAATTAATAAAATACAAATTTAATAGAGAATAATATATAAATTAATAAAATATAATAATTCGTACAAATTAATGAAATTATAATAACTGATACAAAATAATAAAATATAATAATTACTTACTTAAAATAACTGCATTAACCTAATACCTACTATAGTAATATTATCAATAATAATTATATTTATTGAACAAACTTGCAATCCAGTATACGTACTAACTGGATGCTTGTTTTGTTTGTTATTGTGTTGCCGTGCCCTAACCGGGTTTCGTGTTGGAACTTACTTACATTAATGAAACAACTAAATGTACACATGAATGCAATAAAGAGTTTGAGTTTGATTTTTCACCCCAAAAAAAAGTCGTTTCCCAGCAATTATTTTTGCGTAAAGTTACTTAGTTTAATGTACAGAATGCTTGTAAATCATTTTTTTGTTTTTCAAGACAATATCTCCATTCGCCCTATTGGACTCGCAATTAATATTTTAATTGGGTCTCGTCTGTTGAGCATGTCTTAGTTATTGAGTTCTTGCGTGTCGAATATCATTTATTTTAATTGGTTTGAACCTTTAATTCGATAAAAAAATCGCCTAATATTATACCATGCGGCCGCTAGTGTTTCATACAGAAGCAATAAAAGTTAAAACTAAATGTAATTCAATCAAAATAGACTGAAAGCAAGCAAGGATGGATGGATTGTGTGAGGAATTATATGAAAGAGAAAGGAGTAAATGATGCCGTAACGTGTGACAGGGGGGAATGGACGAAGATAACATGTTGCGCCGACCTTAAATATAATAACGTACGTAACGTACAAGAGCAGGAATAAGCCCTTTTGGAATGTCAACATTACACAAGACAGTCCCCTAGAACGCCGACCGTTCGCTACAAACTCCCCAGCAACACATCTCTCTGTTAGGTACAACATTTATATAATCTTGTTGTACCACTATTGAAGCTAACATTTTTGTATACTAGCTTTGCCCGCGACCTTCGCCGGCGTGTAATTATTATGAATATATTATTTATTATGATTTTTGAATCAGAGTTTGTTAACAATATCAAAGGTTTTAATGTTTTTTTGCACGAAACTCTAATTCTTTTTCTAAAAAAATATCCTATGTTACTCCTTAAAACATCAGCAGCCATTTCGAATCTTAGCGACAGACAAACATAATAAAAAATAAAAAAAATATTTGTCATAAATACCGTAGGTATATTTATGCATATAGAAATAAAAGCAGACACTTCGGTTTTCTTTATTTGTATAGATTTTAACATTCTACTAAGAATGTAAAATATTTTATGGCATACCTAACAGAATGAAATACAAACCAGTTGAAAATACATTAATAACATTATTTTACGATATATAATTTACATATTATACGTACATAATGTAATTGTAATAGGTACCACGACACGCATAGATTGACATCAAGACAATAATAATATCCCATGACATAGGTATAACAATTTTATATCAATTTGTGTACGGTCGAACAAGCTATTTGGTTTACAGTTTAATCCACAAATTACATTGTAAAATGTAAACCAAATAGCTTGTTCGACCGTACGTATTTAATATAACATTATAGAAAATTGTCATAATTATATGAATTCTATCGTGAGCTTTGTGCAATCAAAATGACACAATTGTTTTGATTTTGGGTTTGAAAAATATTGTAACCTCGTGATCTTTGTATTTTCAAAGGTTACATGAAATATTTTTGATGAAAATGATAATGTTGTTTTTTTTTTGTTTTTAATTGTTTTATTTTTTTTGTATTATTGATTTTTGATGATTTTTGTTTAGTGTCCGACCGAAGTTTGACCAAAACGACCGAAACTGAAGGTTTCTACCAAAGGCCGAAATTGAACAAACTGTCACGAAGGACATGGGTCACAGATTTTGTGGTATTATTATCTCATCTCGTTAAATCTACAGGCACTAATATTTTAAGATGAAAGATTTATATTTTTGTATGTTTGTAACGAATAAACTTAAAAAACTACTGGGCTGATTTAAAAATATTCTTTCACAATTAGAATGCCACATTATCCCTGAGTAACATAAACTATATTTATTACTAGATAAAAAATATCCATCCGTGCGAAGCCGGGACGCGCCGTTAGTATAAGTCAACATAACATTTTTCACTAAAAGTTTAAATAAGTAATAATTATTCACTTATAATAAATCTTGAACTGAATATCTTAGGTTATAAGGCACTTTTCGGTTTTGAGAATCTGTGGTTAATTTGCATATTATATTAGGTTCCGTAATTGGCTGGGCAAAACTACAACGGCCAGTGAAATAATTTGCCGTCTGGTTTTCACAACCAGAACTCTATACAGGGTGTAAACAGACTCTTCACGAAGCCGTCAACCAAGCATTATGTACATTAAACTAAGTAACCCTACGCATTTTTTTTTCTGTGGAATGACTATTTTTTTGGGTGGAAAGTCACGTTTTTCGGTAGGACTCAATGTGTGCTGATAGATAGATTGAATAGTATGGGCGTCGTGAAGGTGTTTAAAGTAAAATACTTACATTAAAAACGTGTATTTAAAAAAAGAAACTTGTGGAAAAGGTATTGGGGGTCAAATTTCCAAAACTTTGTCCCCAATATCTCCGTAACTAGAAGGTCCCCGGGTATGGTCTAGACTATAGAACAAAAAACTGATCGTAATGACGGGAAGAACACGTGCCTTTCGGCTTCGTTAAGAGTCTTTTTACACCCTTTATTTATTTGGCACTACTTACATGTATGACTGTTACAGACATCGCACCTGCACGTTGAGCAGTCTAAAATATGTACTTAACATATACCTATGTTAAGTACATATTTTAGACTGCTCAACGTGCAGATGCACAACTCCTGAAACATTGGGGAGCGGTGTATCTACCCTGTAGAACACCCACTTTTCGCCAGTGTCATAATAGGCAAGCCTGTTACCATCAACAGGGCACAAGTCCTGATTCCAGGCTGATACTGAGAAATGCCTGACAAAAATACCCAATAACACTTTGGTATTTGTCCAACCGAGGATCAAACCCAACACCCGACGCTCAGCAGTAGCGGTTGTGACCTCTACACTAACGAGCCAGTTAGTTTCTATTATAGAATAATTTATGATTAACTTGATACTAGCGATTGACCTGTGATTACCGCGGCAGTCATGATTGTATTTAGCACTTTTTAAATAGAGTACAGCCATTAGGTGTTCATAAATTATATGCAATTAAATGAGATCATAAGGAATTCTAAGAAGTGGAACTATTAACTTTAACGGATTGCATTTCTAACACGAACTTAATTTTATATTATTAAAATTCCCAAAATAAAGCGCTCATTTTTAAAAATGTGTGACGTTCAGATTTTGTTGCAATAAATAGTTTAAATAAGGAAAAAACCTACATATTGTGCAAATAATTTAATGAAAATCGAAATTACAGTTTTCATTTAAATTAAGCCCTAAATACAGGTTCGTCCAAATAGTGACGTCATAAAAATGATTCGTTAATCGACCTTCAAAAGAGGCCTTTTAAAAATCATTTGTTTTATTTATTGTTCAAATGATCTAATTTAGCTTATTTTTGTTACTTTTGATGCTAGTGAGATTCTGCTTCTAATAGTTAACGTTAAAGAATGCGAAAAAGTCGTGTTAAACGAAAGATAGTTTTTTTTAAAGTAACATTTTCAAATCCTTCGAATTTTTGGTTCTAACTTCTAGGACATACCGGCTTCCTCATGATGATTTCCATCACCGTTTCCATAGTCACCTAAGTGCCACAGGATGTGATTGTATGATCAATTTACTAGTCCGTGTAATAATGGGAACTTCGATAATACTGTTGTTTAAAAACGAGTTAAATAATTAATCTTAAGCATAATTAAAACTTTCAACAATAGAGTTAATCATCTCATAGATCATTGTTATCCTTTGTGTATTGACACTGGCGCCATCTCACGGAACTTAGAGAGATTTATTGCTAACGCTGTAAGCTCAGTTAGATAGAGTAATGAATGACTTTACTTGCTCGTTATATTTTGTTTAAGCATTGATATAATTTTCCAATAGAGGTCTCGTTTCTATGTATGTAGGATTGTAAGCAATTATTGGCAACCAAGTATTTTTTTCGTCTAGTCAGACCACAGAAAGTTCTAGGTCTAGGAACACCCCACAATACTTTGCCCGATCAAGGGACCAGGGAGGAATCGAACTCAGGACCTCATGCTTGTAGCATTTGCGCTTGTGACCACTAGACCATGACATGGAACAAGTTATGGCACATAACATTTATTTTGAAAAAGCATTTCGTAACTTCACCGCTAATTTTACTACCAAAAAAAACCTTCAATTCTAAATCCAAATAATTGAAAACCTTTTAAAAGATTAGATCACACCACATTCATCCATTCCCCGTATCGTACATCAAATCAACAAAGATCAGACCCTGAACTTTACGCGGCGTGCACTACAGGAAGTTTCGAGCGCTTCTCCAAAGTCACATGGAGTAATTACGGTCGTGGTGATGCAACGAGCATCACATAATGGGGGAACGCGGTCGGTGGCAAGGTCGGCCAATGTACGTCAGAGTGACGTAGGACGTGGGTACTATTGGTCGTAATGTCACTTGTTTGTCACTTCACTTCCAGGTGGGTATCACTTAAAGTGACTTTAGAGAGAAACTTTAGCGGATAAAGTCTATGTCGTAAGTAGTGTGTAATTCTTTCTGTGAATATAGGTATCACATTTTGATTCATAGTAACCATTAGATTTTTTGTCCTTTTTAATGATATTCTGACAATGGGGTGGCTAAGGCAAAGTAAATCTCAGATGGCGCCACCAGAGTTGGTCTCAATCTGACCAATGAGGTTAAGCTATTTTGAAATATAAAATGACATTACCACATTTTCAACCAATGACGATATTTTGGTACCAACTATGCTAGCGCCATTACATTAGCCTACCCATTCAATTGTACCTGTAACTGGTTTATTTGAAATACATGGTTTGAGACTTTTCATAGTGATTGTCGCAGGTTAAAATATTTAAAGCGTGAATATTAAGAGTTTACTATACTCAAGCTCAGAACAATAAGCATGTTAAAGCTTAGCATGGCATGATTGTTAAGTTTTACAAAGATGTTTCTTTTTTATATCATTTAATGCGAAAATGAATCAGTGTTGTAAGAATGAAGTTTAAGTTGGCTCAATAGATCTCCACCTCAGACTCTCATGACTTTGTGTTAGTGTGACAACTCACGGTTGAGTTGAGCATTACAATGTCTCTTGTTACTAACCCTTTTTACCAGGTATTGAAGAAGATAAGTGCTTACCAATAACAGCCGCACGGCTCGATCTTCAATGTAGAGTAAGTAATGTTTGCCAAGATCGTACCGTGGATGGGTGAACATCCATAACACACTAAATTCCCTCTGTGCCTCAGAAAGCCCGTTTAGCCGTCAGTCATTTGTAGATTTTAGACTGTCTTTAAAACTCTATTTTAGAATCCCTAAAGTGAAACAACCGGTCTTACCAAGGCTATTACTTAGTTATTGGATTGCCAAGGTCAGATAGGCAGTCGCTTCATATAAAATACTGGTATCCAGCTGCATCCGGTTGGAACAAAGCCGACCACACAGTTGGGAAAAAACTAGGTCGATGACGAGAGAAGCTTAACGCAGGGTATAGTATCAATTTGATAAATTGTAACCAAATAGCTGGTGCTGTTTTAAAGACAACATTAAAATTGACGTGTTTTATCCGCCGCATGTCGGTTGTATTAAATAGGAGCCCTAGAAGACACAAACTTGTCAAGTTTCTCATCCGATACAGACTTAAATGAATTCTGGACAGCATTCATCTGCTGTCAACCCACACCGGATTTATCGGTATCTAGATCGGCAAACAGACTACATTATTGTTCTGTAGTGAGCCTGGTTTATTCCCGAAACTCACTTCAATCTCACAAAATTTTACGTGAGATTTTTACCCGTAGTACACCACCAATTTAGACGCTAACACCTTCAGCACTCTACTGCATTTACTTAAAGTCCAAATTGCTTCACCGTAGCTACAGACCTAACTTGATTACTACAATGTTCTCGAATAGAACCCGTTCTTTCGTTCAAAGTGAATGGTGTGGGATCTGCTCAGTCCGTCAGTCAGTATCGTGCATTCACGCGAACGGACCTGTGTGGTTACGGTCACAGAAATTAAAAAAGTGAGTGATATTTCGATATACATATTTCAATCATTTATTGTTTTTCTTACGAATTTTCCTGTTTTTCTTTAATTAGCAGGTTTATTTTATAAATATTTGTGTTGTTCGGGATTTTTTTTTGTTGTGATTTTACATTTTCGAAATGTTGTTTGTGGTTTGACATGTGTCAAATGTCAAACAGGGTTGTGTTTGCAGCGTTTGGCTTTAAGTTTATGGCAGAAAACTTAGACACTATATTAATGTCTTTGCTTCTTTTGATATTAAAAACTTGTTTTGAGAGTATTAAATAAGTAAGACTGCCTATATTTATTATACTCAAAACGAGTTATATTTTATTAGCCTATGTTTTATTATTTTTCCTAATTTGCATTTCTTTATATGGTTTGCCATTTTAAGTCAAAACAAAAGTGGTTTCCCTGGTCGCTCATTTATAAAAAACTAGTTTATTTTCAGAGAGATAAAAAATAAAACTTATTAAAATAAATTGTAATAAAACAAAAACGGTTGGATTTGAAACCCGTCTAATTTCTCATTCAATTGAATTTATAAGTTTCCTTTAATTTAATGTATCATGTTTTTTAGAGACATTTGATCCATAAGAATTATGATGGTTGTTATTTTTTGGAATTTTTGTTGGTTCGATTCCCTAGTGTGTGAAGCGAATTTTCAAAATCTGTGAATGCAGATTCGTTTCTTTTTAAAAATACCTTACCTTTGAGTAAAATTTGCTATCTCTAGTATTTAGAGATAGCGTACTGTGGCATTGAAAAATTCCAAAAATTTCCTTGAAATACACAATTATTCTGATAGACATAACATAACATCAAGAACATCCCCGAACGGCTATAAAGAAGTGTAACTAAATGAACGTTCACATTTGACCAGTTATGTACATATGAGTACCATGTAATAGGGGGCTAGGGGACATGGTGGTAGGGACTGATGGAGATATCCATTGAACCCAAACACATATTATATGAATAGATATTGTGAACTTTTGTGCTTCTATGTGCAACAAAGGTCGGTTACATAAAACGGGTAACATCAATGCTATTGCAACAACACTGCAATTAGCGTTTTGAACACAGCTAACTACGAAGCAATGCAATTTAATAAAATGTCAAATTGATTGGTTGGCCACTTTAGCAATAGTTTTTATACAAGGTGTTTAAAGTTGTCAAGAAAATTATTTTTAGCGTCTAAGAATTGTCATTCCCACATCAAGTAAGTTATAAGTTTAGTAGAACGAATATGTAGGTTCTCTTAAATCGTCAATTTTTTTTTATATTTTCTGTTTTTATTAATTCAACCTGTATTAGTAATCTAGTTAATACGGCTTATTATTTGTTACACTAAACATCAAAGTAATAAGACTAAATAACATCTCAATTAACTTAAATAAATGACTTACATCAACTGAAAACCACAATCTCTTAACCAAAACCACTTTAAATCATATCAATTAAAACTAATAAATAAATTGGTTTCTTTTAATTATTTTAATTGAAACAGATAAAACGTTCGACTCTTGCGCACATTCGACTAATGTGCGAACGAGTGCACATTGGCCGAATGTCATACATTTGTATGGCCTTATTCAGTTACTTAATATTTCAAGGATTGTATGGGCCTCTAATAAACTTGCGGTCACTATCACTATGTCAGGTGTTGGCACTTTCCACTGGGAGGATCGACCGGAGGACACGGTGGAGCACTCGGTCCGGTGGAGGTGTGCCCCGCGTGGGCGGAGCACCGCCGTGTCCTCGAAGCGGCGATCGGCGGCGGCGGCGACCTCTCGCGTCCGGCCATGGTTCAATCCATGGTCCGGAGCGAGACGGAATGGGACGTCGTCACCTCCTTCTCCGAAGCAGTAATGCTAGAGAAGAAGGTGGCAGAACGTGAGAGGGAGAGAACCTCACGTCCCGGCCGCCGCGGGAGACGCCCCGGGCGTCTGGGGCCACGTGGTGGCCCCCGGCCACCGTAGGCGCGGGCCTGTGGACAGAGAGCTATGGGCTAGCTTGCCGTCCGTCCGTCTCATGACGACAGGACGTGTCGACGGCGCGTTCGTGTTCCACACGCGCCTCAAAGAGAGTCAGCAAAAAGGAAGGGGTCCCATGCCTACGGGACTGTTCGAAAGAGATACCGTGGCCCCGGAAGACAAAAGGCGATGAAGGAACATGGATGGGTTTTAGTCAGTAAAAGTCTGACACTCCTTCCTGCTCCGAGCAGGAGTGTCAGACTTCAGTCGTCATTTGATGATTTCCCATAAGAAAAAAATAAATAAAATGCTCTCGCTATTTTAATCCCCACTGTTAATGTGAATGCAGTTGTTAAAAAACTTAGTTAATCGACATTTTGAGGAGCTCGTGGCTAAATAATAACAGCCGCTCGGGTCAATCTTCAGGTTAAGCCGCGCTCTCCTGGGTTGATCCGTGGATGGGTGACCATCCATTACATACCGAATTTTCTTCCGTGCCTCGGAAAGCACGTTAAGCCGTTAGTCCAGGCTGTCAATTGTGGACCTTTGACAGTCGCTAAGGTAGTCAGTGGCCCGAAAGTCTGACAACCAGTCTTACCAAGGGGTATCGTATTACTCAGTACTAACTGGGGTGTGGAGGTTAGATAGGCAGTCGCTCCATGTAACATACACATACAACAACATATACACACTGGCATTCAGCTGCATCCGGTTAGACTGGAAGCCGACCCCGACATAGTTGGGAAAAGGCTAGGCAGATGATGATCTACCGCTTCGCATTTTTTAGTTAAACATAAAAGTGATCAGTTGTCGCCAGACACATAAGACTTTTCAACATCGCAATAACAAGTAGACCTCAAGTAGTACTCAAGTAGTCATAGAGTTGACCAAACGATATTCGATGACATGACCTACGAGGTTGTTCTTTTGTTCAAGAGTTATCAGGTCTTTCCTTGACACTAGCAGTCACACATGCTTTCCACGACCACATGTAGAAATGAAATTAAAATGACATTGTAGATAGATGTACACAGGGTGAAAGGAAAAATTAAAAAAAAAACATAATTGAAAGGGCTTGGAATAGTTTTGTATGAAATGTGGCCGGATTTTTTTCCGCCATTTTGATTTTATTTTCAAAGTAGCGGCCACGTATAAGACCTATATTAAACGATAGCTGGTAACAACACAAACAAGTTTTGTAAAACATAAAATGTTCTAAAGTGTCACGTTTCAGAGATATGAGCTATCCAAGTTTAAGTCCGTTCACTGATGGCATCTTCAGCACAACTTTGATTTGATCAGACACGCATTAAACGTGTATCAATCGATAGCTGGCATCAATACAAACAAGTTTTGTCTCAGACAAACTAAAGTGTCAGTGACATTCTAAAGTGTCAAGTTTCCGAAATAAGTATATGGCGTTGTGATGATCGCTTTGATAGCTTAAATATCGGAAACGTGACGCTTTAGAAGTATTTAATTTGTCTCAGAAAAAAAATTGTTTGTATTGATGCCAGCTATCAATTGATAAAAGTTTTATGCGGCCACGCACTTTGAAAAAAAATCAAAATAGCGGAAAAAAAATCCGCCAAAAAATTCAAACACCATCTTATGTGGGGGGTTTGAAATGATGTACTAAATACGTGGTAAGCGTGCATCGGTGTTTCCATCTTGTATAACGCATTACCGAAAATCTACAATAGAAATGGCACTATGTCTTCGTACATATGTAAGTGCATGATAAATGATACATGTTCTAATGAGCCGTTTTACAGTACCGACACTTGGAAAACCAATAAAATTAATTAAGACATTAAGATTGCAATCTCTAACAGGTTAAGTTGATAAGCCACTAACTGCTTACAAATTGGCACATTAGAAACCCTTTCCCTTACTCTAGTTCTGCGACTTGCGCAAGAGTGCGCTACTTCATTTTCGTCCTATGAAATTCTCTCATATAATCGCATAGTGAAAAATGATGTACAGTGGTAGTCGATACAGTAGCCCACCGGCAGGTCAGACCTTATTTCTGATGCTGGTTATGAAAACTGCTATATACTCGTATCTATGTTCACCTCTCGACTAAAGAATATGTGCCGTATCCAGAAGTACGGCTTTCTATCAAACCTTTGATCCATCCTCGCAATGAGAACATTCAGAAGTCCTGTGATTTAGTTTCAGTTCTTCTCCTGAGTTTAGTCAGATAGGAAACTCCGACCTCGTGTAGTTTATAAAAAAAGATTCTTTAATTCTTTCCCTAAACTCCTGTATCCAAACACTCTGTGTAACTTCTGCTCTATTTAATAACATAAGTGGTATCTAATTGTGATTATAATCTAGTAAATACCAGGTCAATTAGTAATTAACTAACGAAAAGCAATACATAACTTATTTAATGTAGTTATTGCAAAATGGCATCCGTTTGTAAAGGTTCTTTAAATATATGTTTACCAATTTATGAATAACGTTGCATCATGCAGGACAGGTTTCCATGAGCTTAGGTGAATTCCCCTGGTCAGGTAGACTGACATTATCTTAGGTCAACATTTGCCTTAATGTTAACGGCCTTTTCAAGGTTGTGGTACAGGTTGACGAGGATCTTTAAGGTATAGGTTTAGTACAGCTGTCATATGCCGTTTTGTGAGAGGATTCGGGACATAATCCACCACGCGGGGTCAGTGCCGGTTGTAGACGGGGTATTTTCTTGAATTGTTGGTTGTAGGACTGTTGGTAGTATGCCGGTTTCCTGGCTATGTTAAATTTGCTGTGTCAAGAGCAGTGCTAATGAAATAAATTGTACTAAAGTAAACTGTATGTCTGAATTCAGGTAAAACTGACGTGTCTTAGGTAGAGCTCGAACCCAGACGGGTGGTTTACTTACGACTGAGCCAAAAGTACTAACCAAACACGAAATCAATTCAACACAATCCAACATTTACAAAGAATGTGTCTGATGAAGAAAAAAAGCGATAATATCGTTCATTAGTCAAGGTCGGGCACTCGTGCGCAAGTGAACCGTTTACGTAAAGTCGCATCCGGCTCCTTGCGACACGACACCACACCAGCGCTGCTCAAACTTAGCACATGTTGCCGCCGCTATGTTTGCACTAACCATTTAGACATTTTAAAGTTTTTCATCGCAAGTGGTCGGATTTGAAGCTGACCCTTTTTTACGTGTGGAAATCCCTCATAGATGACCTTCACCTTGGGTCTGTTGAACTCTTTCTGACGAAATAACACGGTTTCCCTCCTCGTCAGTTCTGTCTGGGGTACGGGGACATATTTGCAATCTCCACAATCTCCCCAGCGGTGACGGTTTGCCAGTGCTAGCCCCGTCTCAGATAAAGAGTAAGTTTGAGCTGCTCCTCGCCCTGTCATTCTAAGTATATAAGAGGCCCGACGGCTGAGTTCCTAATGAAACTGCAAAGAGTTTTTAATAGCTAATATTCGTATAATCTATAATATTCATTGTTATTATTTAAAAGCTTGTTTACCTACAACTTAACATGACTAACTAGTGCGTCATTTTTTAATGATAATAATAAACAAATTAACTTGTATGAGGAAGCGACATATAATATCTTGAATAAAAACACACCATACATAGCTAAAACACACGATTAGCAATAACATTGGCTAATCATAGTCTATATCATTTTAGTTTTCCAAATAGAGCCATAACTTCGGATACTGCTTTACCTTTTCTATTCGTTTCACTACAGGCACCTTCTTCAGGTCTAATTTCGGATATTCAAGTGCTTATAAAGAGAGAGAGGCTCTTTGTAAGCACTTGATATCCACCAGAGAACCTACCATCTTACAATTTATGCAGTAGGTACATAAGTATCATTGGTATCTGTTGTGTTGTTTATCAGTAAAAACAAAGCTTCTGTAATTATCAGAAGTGCTACCAGCCTTGGAGTTTAGTTTTCTTTAAATTAAGTTGAATTCTCAGATAAGATTTCTATAATGACTTCAATCCTATGGTTATACCTGACAAACTTTTACTGTAAATCACAAAGTGAGTTTCATTCACCCAGACTGCACTTGCCTCCAACAAATCATCCTTCCCCATGATCGAGGCACAGACAGGCAAGACAATAACTGTTTGCCAACCGCAGAACTGAATTATGTAGAAACATTGCACGAGTAACCAGTTTGTATGATTGTCACCTTTCTCGTATTACATTTATAACAGGCTACATTCTTTGCTATTTTTACCTAGAAGGTTGTCACTTGGTTGAGGGATACTCTATAGGATTCAGGATAGAATCAGCTTACCATTGTCCATTCTTAGATACACATGTTATGCCTTTACATCGCACTCCATTAATCTCGATCGTCGACGGCTCTCTACCAGCCACCCTGCCAAGACCGTCAGTATATCTGCTCCATTTTTCTCTATTTACATTCTTGGGAATAAACAGAAACGATGAACGGGACAAACATAATAATTTGGTAAATTGCATCTTTTTTGTTCATCAAGTTCCGTAAACAAGTACCTACATAATTACATTTATGGTTTAAAATATGCATCATGTACGAATCCCTATTCCTATTAGTTTCTTAACAGTTTATTCCTATAGGATATTCGATTGGCTGATTCCAAATACCCTTGCCTCGTTGTTAAACCTTGTAGGTGTACACTTTCTTCAGAATAACCAGTTATATTAGTGCGTAACAAATTCTTGAATTTATTTGTCCTCTGTAAGACTGATTGCTGGCATCCGCCGTATAATTTGCAATAGCGAGAGTTTCTACATCGACTGAGACTAAACTACATTACAGATGACAAGAGGAACATTTTTTATGCTCTATTTATTTTATTAGAAGATCCCAATTACATGGGTCTTGGACATAACTGGTGAAATGTGGCTGTACTAATAGATCATCTCTGCCTAGTCCTTAGGAGATTCCAGGCGTAATGTTATGTTATTTAATTAGAAGCTCCTCTCGCTATAAACAGGAATTAGGAAAGTATCTCTTTGAAGAAGATTCTTTGTTTAGTAAATTAATAGAGAGAGAACATCCATACATACATACACTCACGTCTTTTTCCCAGGACTGTAGGCAAAAACTACAGAACGTCACCTGCTACAATCCTTAAATACTCCTTTCACGTCGTCCACGTTCAAGTGGCAATACATCACTATTCACGAATTTTTTCTATTAGGTATTTCGCCTTATCTGATAAATTTACTGTACTTACCTATACACAATATCATGGCCAAACACTAAGACCAAAAGCGAACTTCATTAACCAGAATACTGTGAAAGTGGAAATTACGGTTTTTTCCTACTCCTCCACTATACTTTTCTGATTAATTTCGTTGCGGGATCCAAGACAGTTAAATTCATTCTCTGGGACTTCGTCGAGCTTCATTGTCTCGGCGCTTTTCTGGTGGTCGCCACTGTTGATTCTGGCTTTCAGGAGTTACAGTGGGCAGGGAACAGTGTGGCGGACTTGTCCCCATAAAAAACCAGAATACTTATACTCTGTTAAATAAAAAAATAAACAATTCTTGGAATCGCAACTCCAATCATCAACTTATGACAAAAAAATAAAAAGAGAACTGAATTAGATCATCGTCTTAAAATACAAAAAAAATATATGTTTCTCGATATTATTTATAGAGATCAGGTAAAACCCCAAGCTTAGACCAGCGAGGCCTCAAAGGACTAATATTTGACCTTCTAATATATCCTAAGGTTATTGACAACATTATAAATGTCACCTTAAGGATTATTTGTGTCAATTTGATAATGGTCGATATTTGATATCGTTAAATTTAAAAATGGTGAATATTAAGTGATGACTCCTTCAAAGATATCTGTTTTTAATTCTGAAAAATAACATGTTTATGTTTATGCACTAAATTGCATATCAACGGTCTTCTCTTTTAATATTTTTATTTATTTTGTTCGCTCATCGAAACTTGCATTACTTACACACAACCGTGCTAACAAACCTCACCGAATGATTTCCGTAAATAAACTATTTGTGAAGAAAAACTTCTGATGACAGGAGTTCTAATAAAATGATGAGGAATTGTAATAATATCTTTGTAATTGTAATTATTCTTATATTCCCAACAGTTGGAAGCAAAAAATTAAAAACAAAAGATAAGATTCTTGAAATTTACTTGTTGTACCTTAGCAGATACGATACACCCAAGAAAAGTGTGTATCTATAATATTATTTTTTTTTTCTTTGGTTGATACTAATGTTCGACATAAACTGCTGGGACTAGAAACCGTTTAGGCGCAGAATGTCCAATTCGCAAAATGTCACCAAAGCACGGTATTCTTAACTTGAGTTCCAAATGAAACATAATCTTTCAAAAAAACACCCATATTCCAATTGATTTGGGGTCCATGCAGCATGTCTTCTTCCATACTTCTATTTCGGCATCTTAGTAGTCCCCTCCGTCTTAGACGTATGTCCATCCATCGTTTGTTTGGTCTGCCCCTCCTCATATAACCAATAAAACACGATGAAGCAAGCAAAAACAAACACACATCATGTGCATCAGTCAAACAGCCGTGGGAATCGCTTACGAGCTTATTGATGTAAAATCAAATAAAGTTACATTATGACCGAGTGCGGCAATTTGCTCTACTCGCATAACGAACGGTTCTCGATCAGTCTCACACAGGGCTGTCCAGAACTATGAATAATATAAAATACAATAATAAACTTACATAATTTTAAATTATAAGTCGTTTTTCGTGTCTGTCTGTGTGATCGCGTTGTTCTTCTAAAGTCTAAACTATGCAATATTCACCATAATTTACAGCAATTATTCCGAATGATATGTTTGAACTGAAATACTGAATAATAAATAATTATTATTATTATATACTAACATGGACTAATTCAGTTGATGGTAAATATGGTTATTTCGTTTTTGAAATATTGTAAATAATATAATATTGAGTTAATTAAGTGTCTGTGTCTGATGTGTGTGTGTAGTTAGTGGTTATTAGTTTTGTAACATGAGTTGGTATTTAATATATTGATTCTAATATCATCGATGACGCTATAAGATTAATGCAATTTGCATTTTGGTGTTAGCCAGCCCCTGAACGAAAAAAAATGTAATCTACAAAAAAACTATAATAAGTACTTACCGAAAAATCCTTGAAAACCAACTCATCATTGTGTACTAATTATACAATTTAAAACATTCTGGGGCGTACGCATGCCTTGAATATTTTTGCATCATCCCGAGCCCAGCCTACAATCATCATCTTGATGATCAGAACTATAATTATATGCTTTGCACTTCGCAGTCATCGTGAAACACGCTTCTTTTTCTACCCACGTTTAGTTCGTGATCGTGACAGGTGGCGCTATCTGGCGTCATTATCAGTGAACACACATGTTGAATTATTATTGTAACACGTGTGGGTTAGCTCACGATTCTCTTCGTATAGTCAGGTCTTCTTGTAAAGGGCTCTGTAGAATATATCCTGTTTAGTTTTCATAAGCCTGAAGTTACATAAATACATAGTCTCACACCTATTTCCCTATCATGAAATGCAATCAAAGAATGCAATCTGGTGTCCTCACATGCCCCTTTTGCTTGTTCCACTTGTATTCACCATAGTCAAACACGCACGCTGGTGCCGTTGGCAAGTACTACGAACCTGGCCTTTCTAAAGACCTATCTATGAGGTCAATGTCCTTCTACTAGAGAGTCTCCTACCGGCAGCGGGCGGCGGTTTCCACTCAATTCTGCCTAGCAAATGTAGTTTGCTAGTCCCCTGAGCTTTGAGATCTTACACACTGTTATACATCAAAGACTTGTCTGCGGCATGACATCTGAAAGCGAACGGAAGTTGCCGACATGTTCAGCGGCTTTTGTGTGTAGAGTCTAAAGCTGCTTAAACTTTTTTTAATATTTCTATCAGCCCTACACTTCGGATGCGCGAAAATGGCCGCCAGTGCGGATCGTTGCCCAACGCAGTGAGGCAAGCGCGCGATAACATCTAATACGGGTGTTGTAACTATTGTGAGCAGATTTTTTTGCACTACACTGCACGGATCCACGGACGGCCGGAACGGAATTAACATTCTTGAGGGTTAAGTTAGATATTATCGTTATGTTATCAGTAATTAATAGTTTAATTCTGGCCTTTGGTTACTTTTCCCTCTGTAGAACAAAAGCTTTTTCTCATAGAGTAGCTAGTTCTATTTCATTCTAGCGACCGTGACGCAGAAAATCTTTCTTCTACTTCGTGTTTTTTGAATGATTCATGTTAGTACAATTTGATACAGCAAAATGCCTTTTCTCAGCTTCTTTGTTCAGCTTGTGGTCCTTCGATCATTCTCAGCATTAATGCCAAGCATAAGTCCCTACATAGTGGACCTTGTTTTGTGTCGCAGTTGAAAACAATAACGACATTGTCTTTCCAAAGATTTCGTGACATCTATATTTTTCTCTTATCGTTTCATTTGCCTCGAAGAATTAATTCATAAAGATGTTCTTCAAAATCTATTCAACAATTTATGCAATAAAACAGATCTTTCAGCCGCTTCAAATTCAACTCAAGCTATTATTACTTGTAACTGGTAGTGTAATTGTTAATTAACCTGTCAATATTTTTGTACCGAGTATCGTAATTTTAGGCCCTAAGGCTCTTACATACAGCTCGCTCCACGGTACAATATACCATCTAATACTCGTTTTGCAACTTGTATCTGAGTTATATTGTGCTGTGTTGGTTTTTCTGCACCGCACTGCTCGTTTCCGCCGACACTTGTGCTGGGTCCGTTTTCTTGCACCGCACTGTATGTTTTCGCGGTCGCTTACAGTCTTTTCCCAGTTATTTGACCCCTGAGCCCTGAAGTAGTAAAGTAGCATCACTGCCAACATCACAGTAATCTTTATTGTCTTTACAATAAGGCTACGTTTGAGTTGAGGCCAGGGCCAGTGTCCAATCCAGTCGGTTTGCCCTCACTATATCATTCTAGCCGACCTGTACATCAAATCTTACGGCCACAAGCTCAACAGTTACGCTTACGATAATTAGGCCACCGCGCCCATAAATACTGGTCGGAACGAAAATTGGTCATTTAAAATTTTATCTTCGAATCTTTTGAGACATCTTTGTGTACGCCAAATGTTAAAGAAACTTCCGGAATTCCGGACTGATCACTAATATAATTTATTTAAATAAGCAATATCTATGTCTAAACTTTATATTTCACCTTGCAATACCTACCAACAGTATGCAAATCTGTTAATGACTACTCAAACATCTGCTATTACATCGTATGACGAATCCTGCGCATCCTACTGTTCTGAAGGTGTACCAACATTTACATACAAGTGAGCCGGTGACAGACGTACAGACAGGTGGGCGAGCCCACTTTCTATGAGTAATTATTTGTTTTGATTTATTTCGTCTCGCTCCTTTGTAGATGTAATAAGTTATGTAGGCGAGGTTATATTTTATTTATGTGAAGTGTGAGGTTTTGGCAGCATTGTGTGGGGTGTTGAAATGAAAGAGTGAGGTTCATGGATTTTTTTTTACAAGAGGTTTTAGATTATGATTTCGACGACTATAAACTGTTAACTATGAAGGGCACAAAGCTTTTTTTTCGTATTTCTGTTTAGAATGTGTAAACAAAAAAAAAACTTGATTTTGTCACGTAGAAACTGCAAGCAACCTGAATATACGGGGGTTTGTAGTTGCAACAAACCCCCGGGTGTAAGTAAGAAAGAGAATAAAACAAAAATAATAATTTTAACATTGTTTAGTTTTAAGTAGGGACTACGTACTATTTTACGTAATTAGAAAAAAAGATATAAACATATATTAGGAAGGAAAAGGAGATAGGGATACTAATAAGTAGACATTAGACATTTTTTTGAAAAAAAAAGAAGATACTATGTTTAATGTTTCAGTGATTAATATGTATTAACTCATAATTAAAGTTATGCATTTTATACATCCTGGAAATTGAATAAACGCACATACATTTAAATCTACATAATTACCATAATACACCTCATGTTATCAGCTTCTGCATATTTATTAAATTAAATAAGGAAAACAATTTGATTGCCAACAGCTCCTAGAAACGGCTACAAAGTGTGGATTCAACTTTAACCCCGGATTGTCCTTTCAATATCCTTGAAGATTCCTACTAGACGCAGAAACATGAAAGTCTGCTGGTTTTGATAATTCGAAGAGTCATATTAACTAGATTTGACGCTTTGAGTTTTTTTTGAGTCTGTTATGAATATAACAGACTAAAAAAAAACAAAGCGTTTGTTTCAATTAGACCGTTAGGTACAGGGACTTGAAAGTCACAAACTAAAGGATGAGGCTACAGTCCCAGTCACAAGGCAAAACAACTTGTGAAAGTACTGTAGTGGCCTATTCCAAAGCGTAGATCTCTATGGAGAAGGATGGGCAAGAGACTCCATGGACACTCTTTCAAAATATTTTTACAAGATCTTGGTTAACTCATTCAAACATAACATCACGCCTGAAATCCTCGAAGGGTTAGACAGAGGTACTGTACACACTGGGACTTACAGCTTAGTACGGCCGTTATTCCAAGTGCGTACGATGTGACCACGGTTGAGACAATTGAGCCTGGATCAGTACCTAAAGCCCAATTGTAACAATGGTATGTTCATGGTTGAACAGGTACCTAGTAGTACACCCACATTTCGCCAGTTATGTTAAAGTAATGGGGACAGTCAAGATATTTTAATAATTTAATATTTATTTATTTGTATTTATTAAAACTTTATGCACATAATGTACAAAGGGCATTTTCTACCACGCTACCTTATTCTACCAGTCTACCTTATAACATCTCTTGTCTGTGGACGTAGATTTCTTACTCAAAAACAAATCAAAACTACAATCATTTTTATGAAATAAAAGAGGGAAGAATCTGTTAATAAACATACAGACATGCAACTGAAAAAGAAATAAAAGATACAGATATAATCGCGGATATAAACTATTATAACCAACATGTAAACGAAAAACGAGGAAACACAATCATCGAGCTGGTAAATCCCTCTTCAATCGTTTACGAAGCGCATCCACGCGTGCGTATACGTAAACGATAGAGTTACGATATTCTGCCAATTAAGTTCAGAAAAAAAATGGCTTGGGTCGGACTCAATAAACGGCTGTCGAAATAATGAAGTAATGATTTAGTTAATGTATGGATTAGTTGGAGGAAAAGTAGTTGTTTTTTAGACACATTAATTACCGTAAACATCAATTTATTATCAGCAAGCATGCTATTTTCTAATTCAGTTGATTCAGAAGTATCAATTATTTCTATCAAACTTGCTGAAGAATTGTGCCAAGCCACCATTATCCAGACAACGGTCGCTGTACACACATGTACGGATTTTTGACCGAAGATTTTAATCTTTTCAACCCAAAATTTTAATCATTTCCCCTTGTCCCATGTTACTTGGGGTCGGCGCAACACGTTTTTTTCTTCAACAGTTTCAAAGCTTTAAAATTGTAATCTTAAGGGTAACCCTTCAGAAGCCCTTGGGAGATTATTGCATTCAATTCTCACGA
Source organism: Xestia sexstrigata (assembly GCA_941918905.2). Classification (NCBI taxonomy): domain Eukaryota; kingdom Metazoa; phylum Arthropoda; class Insecta; order Lepidoptera; family Noctuidae; genus Xestia; species Xestia sexstrigata. Next base: position 18,890,423 of record OW799221.2, on the reverse strand, counting down.
TTCAAATATTCCAGAAAAGGTTTTTAAGTTTTAATTTCTTTAGGATTTCCGGCGCCAAACTGTTACACAGTCACTAGTGTGTCAATTTGACACTGTGAAGGTAAATCAATGCCAAATTGATAATTAACATACATACTTTGGTTTTACAATTTGCAATACAAGACCAATCAGCTGATGAGGGAAGGATATAGTGGCAGTGCAGCTATGGGCTTTTCATTTACCATTTTACTTATATGTCATGTCTTGTTCTTTTCCTTATTTGTCTTTAATAAATCTTTGTCTTTAATGTTAGTTTTAATTTCCCATCTGCATGCCTATCTTTTTCCAACTTATTTGTAGTCGGTTTCCAGTCTTACCTGATGCAGTTGACAACTTGTATCTTACATGGAGCTCAGTTTTCAAATAATCACCATCATGGTTGGTAGCCTTGTTCCACTCACTGCTAGGTATACTTCTCCTATCTTTTGTTGCAGTTTTATAAGCCTATATTTCGAGTCCGATGTACTCCCTCTTTTTTTTTCGGATGGGAAATAATCAAATGACTCTTCCCGCTCTGGGCGGAGCGGAAGGGGTCATTTGATGTTCGCGGTATCTCTTTCGAACAGTCCTGCAGCCCCGGCAGGCATCGGCCCTTGCCCTTCCTTTTGCTGACATCTCTTTGAGGCGCGCGTGGAACACGAACGCGCCGTCGACACGGCATGTCGTCATAAGATCGAACGGACGGCGAGTTAGCCCATAGCTCACCGTCCACAGCGATGTACTCCCCTCCCTCCGTCAATTCCTGTTTTTTTTTTAAATAATGTTGCTAGTTTATCTCTGTAAACAACTGTAACCACCAATGGTAACATAAAATTCATGGTTTCTTTACCGTCTAGCAATCGTACGCATACCGTCTTACAAAAGCTCCACCCAATCCAAGAGCAGCCTATCAGAGTATCAGCTGGTCCCAATCGATCCGCTAACAATTTCAATCACAAATGAATGTCGGTCGTCTCTCGCAACTCTGTAGTTCGTACTACACAGCTGTTCCGGATACAAGCGGGCTATTGTTGCATACAACCTGTGGATTGATAGATCCGATATCACTGATTGTGTTCATTGCTGTCTTAGTTAGATAGATCGTTTTGGCGTTGATAGGAAATTAGTTATGGCCACGCCGTGTACCCAAAGCGATATGCCATGGGCAGAAATAACGACCATCCATATAAACATTTATCCTTTATTCTCTGGATCTCTTGAGCAAAATTTCAAGCTGACTCAGCGGTTTAGGCTGTCCCTTGTCTTTCAGTGTATTCATGAATATAAGAGGAGTTATTATTCGAGTTCGAGACGTAATGGATAAATGATGAAACGATGCTTGTTCCAATTTATTGATGCAATCATAAATAACAGTTCATCAATGACCGGTCAATTTGAGATTTGTAAAGAAAACTGCGCAATGTATTGTTGGCATTGCAGAGATGTCAATAATACTCGTATTGTCAAAGTGTGATCTTTGTAACATTGTGTGGTACTGGTATTACATAGATTGCTTCAGGCCTAATTTTAACACCTCCAAATGTGGAACGCGAAAGTTATTTGTCTCTAGTTCTGTTATCTACAATCAGTAACTATTTCATAATTGGAGATCTTATCATCATAATAACTTGTGATATTATAAAATATTACTTCTTATATTTGAGTATTAGAAGATATGGGCCAATTGCAAATGTTGTAACTATAATTAACAAATCCTTCTAGAACTAGTATATATCTCTCTGTGTCTGCATAGATTGTAAGATAAAATGTTCCTGTACGTCTTTTGCAATATCCGTCTTTTATAAACATATATCAGAATCGTAGACGTATAAACTTTTCTTGTAATCATATATTGTCATATATCATATATTGTTTTGAGCTCCCGATATTTCGACGCTGTTGCAAGCGCCATGATCGCGGGTTGACTGGAGAATGCGGGTAGATGGAAAATAAACTGTTAAGAGCAGACAAATCTGTCTACCCTCTTTCTTTGTCTTTTGCTACGCGCACTATTGGCAGCACTGCATTGCGTGCACTTTGGAGTTGTAAACCGTGAAAGCTTAAAACAGTGTTTGTTCTTGTAACGTTAGATGCACAGCGTGATGTGAAGCTAGTTGTAATTTAACTTGGAAGACAGGAACTATATCTTTGAAGTAAAGGTCTATTCATCATCATTTCAGGACTGAATCACCTTCTGGTTGATAAAGGCTTCCTTCCTCTTCCATCTACCATTCTTCCTGGTTCATTGCGTCCTTTGTGCCCGCATTTTGACAATGCATGATGTCGGCAGCCCAACGCATTTTGGGTCTGTGGACTAACCTAGACCATCATTCAAGACTTGGTGAAGGTGTGTTAGTTGACAGTAAAACAAAAGAAAGCTAAACAGATGTTGTTCGATGAGTATATATGATGAAGGCAGTTTAAAGACCTTTAAAATAATTAGAAACTTAGAACAAACCGCATTGCCAAAGATCAATGACCAAACACACGTAGACATTACTGCTGAAACAATACTACACTGCTGATTTTCACTAACACTAAGAAATACTGCCTAAATTTAAATGCACTGTTGAATTTCCAACCCTCAGCATTGAGTCCAGGCGTTTTATTACTTATGCACTCATTTAAGTGTCAACGAGGCATGACTTTATCACATTACATGTTACAACACCTGCTCAAATTCCAACCGCACTTCGGCCAGTAGACGCCGAATAAAAAAAAACTTGTTAAATATTTCAAAGTTATTTCTGTACTGGCTCGAAGAAAAGTAAGCGCTTCGGTCAAGGCCGTCGGCCAAGTGATCTCGATACGGTGCCCAATTGTGGACGAGATGGACTGGATGTTGCCAAACTGGGGTACAGCAATGATTAGAAAGGGTTGATAAGGTGAAGTCTTTTTGTTCTTTAGCACACGGTCATCTCTAGGGCGAGTAGTTTAAAAAACAAATAAGTGATTGTGAAAGGAGAATGTAAGGAATTCTTTGGAGTGTATCAGAGGAGTCGGAGATGAAACATCGACTTTATCTAGTTTTAAACATAACTTATTGTTCCTTGTAAAAGTTTTTACAACCACAGAAATAATACTTATTACTCCTGAATGATGCACTCTTGGTAATCAAATCCTGTAACTCAAATCGTTTCTTCTATACGATCTTTGGACATTCTTAATTAATTGATTGGCGCCAACCAATCGTGTTCGACTACAATCAATTTATTAAAAGTTACAATATGACAAGATCCTAGAGTGGTCCTTTTTGCAGTGCAAATTGCTGCTTGACTTCGATATTCAGTTGCGGCACTTATTGTTCCTTTTTACCCCATTAAAAGCAATGAGACTGGTTGAAAAAAATACTTGATCAGAATTTCTTTGGGAGCACGTTCAAGAATGAAGGAAATCCGCGTGGTAAGGTCACTTGTCGAACGTTCGCGTTCGTTCACATGTTATCGAAGGCTGTCTACTATCAATTGTGTCTTTTTTTTGGAGTAGTGATAACGATTTCCATTTTTTACTGATTAACTTTGTAAACTGGCTACTGTCTATCCCGCGGAGTATTTTAATGTATTGTAATTAAATCTTCCCTTGACATAGCATCTTTATGTTAAAGGTTTAACATACTCATATCATAAACGCGAAAGTAAAGCACACATTCGTTGTTTTGTGTTTTGGAACCATACTACTTAATTGTATGAAATCGATATATTATGCTTCTAACGCAACACGCCTCAGTAGTGTGTTTACGTTTTAACTCTGTCTATGGCTGGCTATTACCTTTAAACGCTTTGTCGGTTAATCGGATTTGGATGAAAGTTGACACACGGATAGAATACGAGTATAACCATCATATATGCTAAAAACATATTCATACTGACGTGGTAACGTCTTATACATAAATCGATGAGCACCGGTTGCACAAAGTGTCACACTGTTCCGCGCGTCAATCGATCAACGCCCAGCCCAAACCCTTGGACCTAGAAAACTGAAATTTTGCATAATGGAATGGAATAAAATTTATAATGTAGACAAGGAATAAGGAAGGATTTTTCGAAATTCAACCCCTAAAAGAGTTAAATAGGGGATGAAAGTTTGGATGAAAGTCTCAGTTTTAAAGTTAATATTTTGTGTTTAGGCTGACGATGGAAAATTAATTTCTATGTCTCAGCGTTTTTGATAATTCCACCCCCAAAGAGTTAAACAAGGGGATGAACTTGTGTATCAAAAGTCCTTAATTTTCGAAGTAAAAAATTTATTATCTGGGCGTATGGTTGGAAGCTAACGCAGCGGTGTTGTTAGAATTTCAATAACGGGAATGAAATTTTGTTTTTTAAATTAAAATTACTAATATCATAAAAATGACGTTATCACATAAAATTATCGTCCGTAAACCGACTTTACAGAAAACCATTTTTTTTAAAACGAGTATACTCATACATACATACAACTAAGTAACTTTACGCAAGAATTATTGCTGGGAAACGACTTTTTTTTTGGGGTGAAAATTCATGTTTTGTGGTAGAACTCAATGTAACGGACTCAAAACATTCTGCTGATGGATGGATTGACAATAACAAATCTCCCTTCATCATTACTCACAACAAGCAACAGATACATGTTTACGACAATAAACCAGCCATCGAAGACGTCACTGACAAACAGGTTTATTGGACTCTAAAGCTGATGATGACTACATATTCCACAGTTCCTAGAAAATTACCATAACGAGAAGACATTAAAATGATGCGCAAATTACTTGTGCTTATTGAAAAACAATTGGATATTAAAGCTCCAATCTTATACATAAACAGATGCTCATAAAACTGCAAACGATAGAAAATTATTCACAGGTTTCCTTATGATGCTGTGATGTTCAACATACAGTTGAAATAACTGAAAACACAATCATAATATTGAGAACAATTTTTACTAGTAAACTGCTCCATACCAGTCCAGTTATGCAAACTTGTCCTCTAAACAACTGTCATAACACAAAAAGTTTACGGGTTCTAGATAATACCCCACTCAACTTCCAAAATTATCCTTGCTCTATAATTGAAAAAATCGCCATACTACGAAAACAAGTCACCGAATGTAAGCACACAAAATAAGTTTAAATGCGTGTGTCTCAAAACTGCGATTTCTGTGTTACAACAATTTTTTTTAGGACGTGCTTTAAATGGACTATTTGATTTCAGCTTTGGTCCCTTAAATAGAAGTTGTTCAAAATGGTATTTCAATAATACCTTGCAGATACAGATACCTAGTGTTATCTCCATCTAATGTCTTTTACATTGAACCTCGTCTTGTCTGCCTCGTTGTCTTGGGTATTTGCCAACATTATACAATATTGTTAAGAAAATTTTACTTAATAACGGTTAGCTGTTAGTCAGTTTACTAACAAAGCATGAAAAATATGAGTAGTTGGTCCATATTGTGATAATAATAATGTGGTCCTTTGATCATAGGCATTGCAGAACATTTTATTTTTTCCAAAAAGTATGTAAATTTACACTTATTTATATCGTGAGACCTATGTCTATGTCTAGCAGTGGACGTGATGATGATAATGACGATATCGTGCATCGACTTGAAATCATCATTAATTTTCTAAACAAACTAAACAGTCCGTAGCCGGACCCAAAGGTGCCCATAAACATTTTAACCATAATCCCTATCCTAGACATAATGGTTAATGAACTGCCGAACTTGTAAATTCCAAAAGATCAAAACTAGCAAATAACATCACAAAATGCAGATTTTTCGCGCCTCTGTCGAGCGTGCACCGGCGACGCTATGCAAAGGTCAGGGGAACTGGTTGTAACTAACGTGAACAGGAATCCTCTTGCGTTGCTTACCTCATGTAGGTATTGAGCATTAGATTAATTAAGATTCCTTCGATTTAACAAGTTTCTCGTTCTAAATCTAAACAGAGCGTTAATTATGCGGCCATCGTGTGGAAATCTCTTCTTCTTCTGGTGCCTCTTCATTAACTGAAGGTTGGTTATCAACTCCGATTATTTATCCTTATCCTTTGCGAGGTGCAACAGCTCAGCAGAACTCGTGGTTCCTGTCCTCTGTGTGCCCTATTCTCTGACAGCGTTCATGTTCCCTTTCAACTATAACCCTAACGCCTTCAAAGCAAGAGTATCCAGGCTTCTTCTGGGCACGCTCGATCCGTCATCGACCTCATTTATCGCTTCCGATCAAGCGCGATCGTGGACAAGATCAAGCCCATCAGACAATATAGTTTAGCATAATAGTATTTTAATTTTACCTTAGGTTGAGTCAAAACTAATTCTCACCTACAATTTAGTCACGGATTTCCAAAAATGCACTAAGCATTTTTGGAAATCCGTGACTAAAACGAATCGAAATAAATTGGTGACCTGAAAAAAATAAGGATTAAAATGTTTTACAAAAAACAAAAATGCTGTCAATGATCTAGACAAAATCTAGAAAAAAACAGAACTGCTTCGACAAAAAATAGGTAACCTGTCTAAGATTACCTATTTTTTGTCGAAGCAGTTCTATTTTTTTATCCAATAAATAGCAAATTGATCAGACGTGTTCAGAATAATCAATCTTCTCTATCCTATTCGAATACTTTGAGAAGAAATACCGAAACAAATTTAGATGCCAGGCAATACAGTCTCTTTTAAAATCCAGACATAATCTCGTTCAATTCAAATGAAGATCTTTTGAGGAAAGAACCACTCGGATTTAAGTGGAGCTGTCCAGTCAATCATATTAAGACGAGTCTTCTAAATGTTCCAGATGCTGTGTCCCACGCTGATCCTTGTATCGCTGGCTCTGGTCAGCGGCGACGTGTCCCACCTGCTGGAGAGCACCACAACCCCGGAGCCGCCACCCAAGCCCTACCTGTTCTCCTACACGGCTGGAAGGTACCCTGGACATGCTGACAGGACACACACCGAAGTCAGCGATGGCAGTGGTGTTGTTAAAGGTGACTTTGATTCTTTAAGTGGACTTTAGAATCTCCATAAAACTTATTACGTGGACAAAATTCAATATTGTCGTCTATAACTGTAATCGTTGGACGGTTTATAATTATGTTTGTCAATATTGTCATGGTATGATAAAACACACACAAACCTACTCACGCAATTCTAATATACTAAAAGAAAGGAAACAATATTGAAATAACCACTAATAGATAATAAATGATCCCAAATAAATTAAAATGAGGGCAGGAGAATGATAAATATAATGATTTCACTTGGTTTGGCCTGGTAGTGACTCAACTCAGCGATGATTCGAGAAGTTAGTCTAGTCTGTCATGGTCGAATTTCGAGTCTACCACAACACACAGCGCTACCCAATTCTGTTCCATATAAATAAAAATTGTCTCAAATTTTGATATTGATACAAAAAATCTTGCATACATTAAGAGTGTTTTCAAACTAATTTTATTGTTGCTTGACCTTTGGTGATTAAAATGTCATAAACTAGTTTTATAAGCGCTTCTAATCGGAGATGAGTAACCGAGATTATATAGATATACAAAAATGTTAATAAGCGTGTCAAATGCCGTAGTCACAATAATAACTTGTAAGATATCATTATAGGATAGAATTATTAGTTTGTCGGAAACGTCAAGAAAGGCTTGATTTGGTCATGGATGTTAACTACCATTTTCCAAGTAAAATATTTTACCTTTTGTAATTTTCATGGTAATCTATAAAACACAATGGGCATTTTGTTTGTCTTGTTTGGAGGATTAAGGTGTCAAGTTAACTACATAGTAATCCATGCCAAATAGTCGTTAAAGTGACCAGCACACAACAACATAACATACAAGTATAGTTTGCGCCCTCAAGTTCAAACTTCATGGGTATAGGCATGAAGTGTATATATCCAGACAGTGTAATGGCTGACAGCAATGTTCAGATTTTTTAGGTTTAGGAAGTTCAATCAGGTAGTTGGACAACCTCGTATCACCCACTACTGAGTATAGCCCTCCTTTTGGACCAGTCTTCCCTGGTCTGCGCAAATCTTAACTCTGTTATCAAGTCATGACTGTTACCCAGCCTGCTGCCAACACTTCTTCTACTACCGTCTCTCGGTAATCATTCTGTGAGAACTCTACTCCACTCCGTCTATTAAATCATAATTTAAAAAAAACACCACTGTTTATCAGTACACAATATCCCTTCGTCATACATTACAACACTAGTTAGATAATCCATCTCTCCAACTGCAAGACCAAATGAAGTAACATTCACAACAATTAGACTTTCTAATGCCGCGATATTAACAAGGAATTTGCGTAAATTCCCTTGCTCTAGATGTACGACTTTGATACGTATACCTCGGAACGCCCATAAGGAAGAGAAATCTAAGGTAAATTTAGTTTTATTACCAGATTTTCCAAACAAAATTCGGATCACGTATCTAAAGACTTAACTAAAGACCTGTTAGGACCTGTGGACCTATTAGGAGGATTTGTGGCTTTATTACTGATTCTCAGCATGTTTTTGTAGTGAAATACGTAGTAGGCATTGATTTTTTTCTGAACAATACTAATTTACTGTTCGAAACTTCAGAACTAAAATCTCTGATTCTCTAAAAAATTAAATAATTAATTATTTTAAAATGTCTAGATACATCAACTTGGGCAAAAGCCTTCAGCAAAACTGTCCTTCTCGAAGGACCATTTTTTGAACCCAAAAAGTTTTGGTCCTTAGCCAAAATTATTTTATTTTAAACTTTTTCGTACTACTAGTTAGTCATTTCATCTAATATAATAAAGACATGAAAAGGTTGTACATTTGATATTACCGAGACTTGGCAGCGGCTACAAAATAGAACGGCCCTTCACTGTATTTGTTTCAAAGCTTTCCACCTTGAGCATTTACCTTGGCATCAAAGTACGAATTAAACTCTTTAATTAACTTACTAATTACCGTCACGCCTTCACATATGCATCAAGGGGTAGGTAGAAGTATGTACCTACTCCGATAATAAAGACATTTGTATAATTTGGTCAATGTAAATTGCATCGAATTCCGAGATGATGTTTTTTGAACCTTCTACGCAAACATTTAGCTCAAAAGCGTGTTTGATATTTAACAGAGTGATTAACAAGTGTTCAAAAAGTCCTAATAGGTGTGCCCTAATGGCCTTTGTCTTGCCCATTAGGGCACACCATATATAACAATATTCCTTTAGCCAAAAAAATACAGTCTGCGCGCGAGCACCGAGAGCTCCGAGGAATCAGTGGCTTGTTTAAAACATCGGCGGTTCCACCTCCAGCACATAACACCCTCACAGAATTATTTCATCATTTAGTTCGCGCGGAGTACTTAATCATGAAACCATTCTATGAGGGCACTATGGACCCGCATTGTAACCACCGATGATTTTAACAAGTCACCGATTCCTCGGAGCTCGCGCGCGGACTATACAAGGCAACTCCAGTAACACTTTTTGAACACTTGTCAATCACTCGGTTAAATATCAAAGATGTTTTTGAGTTCTACCCATACCTTGAGTAACTAGCTGTTTATCTAAGGTTTTTCCCTTTTACACATTCAAATCCAATAAAAGATCGTTATCATTTATTTTTATAAAGGAGCACATTTACAATTATATAATATCTTAACGATTAGAATATAACACAGTTGCTTATTTGCCTGAACTGTTGAAGATTTTGTCAATGAGTAAAAAAACACATTTTTTTAAGCATTTTCTAAGTCACCCTTTTCCAAACATTGCAGGATCATTCTCGTACGTGGACCCCCTTCAGAAGGTCCGCACAGTGGACTACGTGGCGGACAGGCAGGGCTTCCACCCCATCCTGAGCGACGTGCCGCCGGCGCACCCCTCGGACTCCGAGTCGGTGGCGCAGGCCAAGAACCGTCACTACCAGCTGTACGCCAAGATCGCTGAGGACCACGCCACGCATCCTCATCCTGAACGTGAGTTGTTTTGGTCTTTTGATAGTAGGTTTTACATGGCCATGTGATGGATGGATTTCTGCATTCAGAAACCTAGGAGAAGTAGGGACCTAAATATTGTATTTTTTAAGACTCAGTTGCCCACAACATCCACTTGGTCATTTTAAAAACAATTTGGAATTAAGCCGTAGGATTATGTCCTTTTTGAAGCCTAAAGATGTGACCACGAAACAAAGAGGATCGACTATGGACACCAGGCACTAATACACACATCAACACGGTCTAGGGATATTTCATACTTAATTAAATAACTCGAAAAGTACTGGCCGCATTGGAATCTTTTATACACCGATTTGTTTGTAATTTATCTCAGACTAATTCCAAATTCAAATTTTTGAAAATTCTTTTGTTTCGGTGGCATAAAAATGTCTTGATGTATAGGAGAGGGAATTTTCATTTGTGCGAAATTTAGAAAACAATACGAATTACGTTTAGTTACAGTTTTTTTTCATTTTTAAACGAAAGATAAAGTTAAAATTGAGGTATTGTAGCCATGCAACGCCGACATTTGACGAGGGCGGAGATGTTACGAGCTGTGGGAATGCTGGAAGCTGGATCTGTTCAGCGTAATGTTGCTGAGGCCATAGGGACCCATCAAAATGTAATTTCAAGATTGTGGACACGCTATCGTGCCACAGGTGAAGTAGCGGAGAGGCACCGGGGGCCAAGTCGCATCACTATCCCCAGACAAGACCGATTTTTGCAAATTACTGCGCGAGCACAACCAAATGCAACGGCGACTCAATTGGTCCAAAGGCTGCGAGTGGAACACCAAGTGCTTGTGAGTGACCAAACTGTAAGAAGACGACTGCATGAAAGCAATCTACGCTCTCGTAGACCACTCCGGGTCCCACCTTTACGGAGAGGCAATCGTGGACGACGATTAGAATGGGTTCGGAACCACGTGGACTGGGGCCGTGACCAATGGTCCAATGTGCTGTTCACGGATGAATCCAGGTTTGGCTTCCATCCAGATTCACGAAGGACGCGTGTTTGGCGAGTTCCTGGACGATGGAGCCGTCTCCAGAACCCTCAGGAAGTTCACCCATACAAAGGAGGAACAATTATGGTTTGGGCAGGAATTCGTCTTGGACGACGGACGGATCTCGTTTGGGTGCGGGGCAATACGACGGCAGAACGATACGTCCAACAGGTGCTGGGGCCCGTAATCTTGCCCCACAGAACACAAATGGGGCAAGATTTCCTGCTCATGCACGACAATGCCCGGGCACACACGGCGAGAACGGTAGTAGCTTGGTTACATACACATAATGTTAGGGCCTTAGATTGGCCTGCTCAATCGCCAGATCTAAATCCCATTGAGCATGCGTGGGATATGCTGCAAAGAAGAGCTCTGAAGGAAGTTCCTGAAAATCTGGCTACAGAAGATCAACTTTTTGCGCACCTCAGAAGGACATGGGACAATATTCCGCAGCAAGACATTGACAACCTTGTTCTGAGCATGCCGAATCGTTGCCGATGTGTTATGAACATCATGGGCGCTTTCTCAGACTACTAACTTCAAGTTTATAAACACAAATTAAATGATTTTTCTATTTTTTTCAGTTTTTACTCACAAATTAAAAGTTCATTCATATACGGTTTCCGTCTATGCTTCATTTTTTTTCCATAAAATCCTGAAATTTTAATCTATACCTTAACCATTATTAAAAAATGGTAGAATATTAAATAACGTATCTTTTAAATATATACATGTCATATAAATAATTAACACATTGATAGTAATTCGCTTTTTTAAAAATATCCCTAGACCGTGTTGATGTGTGTAGATACTTCTGTACAGACTAAGAAGTAGCTTGTTCGCGGTTTTACAAAGGTCAGACGTGATTGCGACTGAAGTAGCACCATGGGAAATACAGCCACACCTGGTTAGGTAATAGATAGACAGAAAATGACAATATATTTTGACAGCAGAGTCTTGAGTTTGAGAGTTTTTCAAACTATGCTTCTCAACTGATATATTATAATCTCTCGTAATTCCAATAAAATAAAACTGTTAACTTTGTTAGTATTCTTGATTGCCAAATTAAATTGTAAGCAGTATTTATGCTACGTTCGAAAACTCTTGAGCACGACTTATCAATAATTAGCATCCACCTCAGTTTCAGTACTCAACGCGCCTGCAGAAACGCAAGCGGTAGCCCAAGCCCGTGCGAAGCATGCCGAACTATTCCGAGTGATAGCCGAACAGCACGCGCGCATCGCCGCCGAGAGGGAACTGCTGCTCCAGGAGGAAGAAGAGAAGCAACACCTGCAAGAACTTGGCCTGTAGACTTGACCCCTAACACTTGTTGATCATCAAATATGGAATAGCAGATGGGTAGAGCTTTAATGACTATTTTGTACTTAAATAAGGATCTGTACCGGATTCTTTGATCTTGTTTTGCAATTGTAAACTCAATGTGGTACAAGACAAAGTAGAAATTCCAGTGCAACTATGTTTTTTAAAACCATTTTATTACTAGTTACAAAAAAATCGACTTAGACAACATGATGCTAAAGTAGATTGTCGAATGTGAATCTATAGTTCTGAATTCAAGTGCAGGATAGTACAATCGGCAAAAAAGAATAGTGTGCTGGTAATCATACTGAGTACTGACATGTTTGTTGCTAGCATAATGTTTCTTTTATTATTGGACACAGAAATGACGTATGCAATGTGCCAGACTGATAATGAAAGGGTTTATAGTAGAAATGCCGAAAATCCGCATTTATTGTGATGTGTATAAGGCTTAATGTTGCCAATAGACAAGCTAGGAGTGGCGTTTACATTTATTTTGAAAAACTGTTATTTTTGGTTTCCTGCTATCCATATTTGGGAATTAAAACGACTGCAGTAATACTACCTAAAATTGATGCAAAATTGTTACATATTTTTAACTATTTATGTAAGTACATTTTTCTAATACTTTTACACTTTTCCAACGACTTATTTGGTTTTGATACTAACCTTTTTTAAATTTTTAGACAATCCAATGACTTGTCATTCATAAGGATATTTCTTTAAGATTTTGAGCATCATTAACTTTTCTTATCATCCATTTTTTTTGTTGTAAACAAAAACTAATGAACTGTATAGTTACCTTAAACTGTGAATAATATCTAAGATTATAATAAAATAAAAATATGTAAGATTGTATATAAAATATTAAATCTAAGTATTTTAATAATACTCTCTCGAATTGCCATATTAAAACCAATTTGACATTATTTCTAGTACTTTTATGTATTAAGAGGAAATTTTGTATTTTTTGTAATGTTTTATTATATGAAAACATCTCAATATTAAAATAAAGTAAATAAATAGAAATAATTTAATCAGCGTTTTTTTTTAAACAAGTGGCGAGTTGATACACTTTTTGTTAAATAATTGCCAGACAGATGTAATTTTGGTCATTGGTAATTTATTCATGAACAACAAATTGTATCTGAAATTACATAGTATACAAGAAAATTAAATTATATAAACAAAAAAAAACACGCCAAAATATTACAACAATGCATTATACAACATATTAACATAATAATATGTACCTTCTTACTCAATATATTGTTTCCAGTTACCTACATAAGTACTACACACTAGTTTCAGTTCCTGTAACACTCAGTAATAGTGTAGCGTTCCATCAATAAAATACTTTTAGAAATCCTACGAGTTTAAGTCCTATCCAGGATAGAATCGTTGTCGTGTAGGTACCAACTAAGAACTAGGTAGAATTACTAAGGATGGCTTAATTTTGGGTTCTCTAGCCGTATGAAGCTTTAAGTGATAAAAATGAAACAAAAAGGCATTAACTGGTGCAACTGTTTATTAGTGAGTAATGTTATAATGTTAGCCGAAGTTCAAGATATTGTGTCAGCCGTCTTGTAGCTTATCTGGTGGAGTCTGAAAAGAAAATGTAAAGCTATAATACCTACTTGTGTCATCGGATCGGAACACCTACAAAAATGTAAAGCTATAATACCTACTTGTGTCACCGGATCGGAACACCTACACAAATGTAAAGCTATAATACCTACTTGTGTCACCGGATCGGAACACCTACACAAATGTAAAGCTATAATACCTACTTGTGTCACCGGATCGGAACACCTACACAAATGTAAAGCTATAATACCTACTTGTGTCACCGGATCGGAACACCTACAAAAATGTAAAGCTATAATACCTACTTGTGTCACCGGATCGGAACACCTACACAAATGTAAAGCTATAATACCTACTTGTGTCACTGGATCGGAACACCTACACAAATGTAAAGCTATAATACCTACTTGTGTCACCGGATCGGAACACCTACACAAATGTAAAGCTATAATACCTACTTGTGTCACCGGATCGGAACACCTACACAAATGTAAAGCTATAATGCCTAATTGTGTCACCGGATCGGAACACCTACACAAATGTAAAGCTATAATACCTACTTGTGTCACCGGATCGGAACACCTACAAAAATGTAAAGCTATAATACCTACTTGTGTCACCGGATCGGAACACCTACACAAATGTAAAGCTATAATACCTACTTGTGTCACCGGATCGGAACACCTACACAAATGTAAAGCTATAATACCTACTTGTGTCACCGGATCGGAACACCTACACAAATGTAAAGCTATAATACCTACTTGTGTCACCGGATCGAAACACCTACACAAATGTAAAACTATAATACCTACTTGTGTCACCGGATCGGAACACCTACACAAATGTAAAACTATAATACCTACTTGTGTCACCGGATCGGAACACCTACACAAATGTAAAGCTATAATACCTACTTGTGTCACCGGATCGGAACACCTACACAAATGTAAAGCTATAATACCTACTTGTGTCACCGGATCGGAACACCTACACAAATGTAAAGCTATAATACCTACTTTTGTCACCGAATCGGAACACCTACACAAATGTAAAGCTATAATACCTACTTGTGTCACCGGATCGGAACACCTACACAAATGTAAAGCTATAATACCTACTTGTGTCACCGGATCGGAATACCTACACAAATGTAAAGCTATAATACCTACTTGTGTCACCGGATCGGAACACCTACACAAATGTAAAGCTATAATACCTACTTGTGTCACCGGATCGGAACACCTACACAAATGTAAAGCTATAATACCTACTTGTGTCACCGGATCGGAACACCTACACAAATGTAAAGCTATAATACCTACTTGTGTCACCGGATCGGAACACCTACACAAATGTAAAGCTATAATACCTACTTGTGTCACCGGATCGGAACACCTACACAGCAACCTACATACTAAATTAAAAATGGAAAAGTTTCTATGTTTGGGATATAGGAGATAATATTCGGAATTTCTGATCCGATCGCGAATATTCTTTCACAAATGGGAAGCTAATAAAATTATGTTAAGCTATTTCCGAGTGTCATAGTCTATACTTAAAACGATTCTGTGGTATAACTTTGAACCATAACGCGAGCGTAACCACGGGCAAAAGGCAGTTAAGTAATAATTACAGCGTGAGAATTTTAGATCTGGAATAATAAAGTAAGATCATTTGGAAACATTGCCAGCAATATAACAAAATATATGCCTAAACTGTCCACAATCCAAGCCAGATCTTTCCGAGTTAAGGAGCGGGCCATGTTCCAAAAAACGTGCCCTATGTCTTAGAATTTTAGTTTCTAGGACTAAAGCGATCTAAAAAGCATAATTAAGACTTTACCTATGCTAAACATTAGCATGTCAAACGAATATGATCCTTATTTTTTTTGATATAAAATAGGTACTCTTTTAAGCGAATGTAATAAAGCAATTCACACGAATATAAACATTAATCTAACAGAAGTAAGGTTCATATTGTAAAGTGCGTCACAATGGTATTGGAACTCACTGCTGGGTGGCGGTCCGGGTGGGTTGCCGTCGGGCGGTGGGCCGGGGGGAGGGTTGCCGTCGCCGTTACAGCCGGCCGCCTTCGGAACTGTGCTCATGCCGCTCTGAGAAGCATAACCATATGTCAGCTCATACATGAACAGCTTCTAATAATTTCCACTGGCTCACTAACGGGGGTCTGGATGTTTCGGCCTGCTTTCCCAACCTCCATTTCTTCCCTTATTTGCAGCCACGGTTATTACTTATTTTCATTAATAGCTGGCATCAATACAAACAAGTGTATTGTTTTCTAACATTTTATTCTAAAGCGTCAGATTTCCGAGATATAAGTAAGCTATCAAAGTTAGAATCTATTTAATTAATAAAGGCATAATTAGTAAAACATAAAAATACGTGGAGGTGTTTAAAGTAAAAATCTTACATTAAAAACTTGTATTAAAAAAAAAACTTGTCAAAAAGTTGGAACTTTGACCCCCAATATCTCCGTAACTAGAAGATTCCCAGGTATGGTGTAGAACAAAAAAATGATCGCCATGACGGCGGTTAAGAGGTGTTTTACACCCTTTATGTAAGTAGATATGCTACAATGATAATTATTATAAACAAATAAAATGCGTATGGAATCCTAAAGTTAGAAGTCTACAAGAAAATGTTTACGTTAACTTAAAATCTTAAGTTGTACTTACCACCGCAGCGACAACTACAGCCACGATGGCAAAGAGTACTCCAAAAATCTTCATGTTTCAGCGACTGATCACCAACTGACGAACTAGCATGTACCCTCAGTTTATATACCAGAGGAAAGCTATGAAATTGACCACTTGTTACAATTGCGCATCCGGTGAGCGATAAAATAACAATTATTATAAAAATATAACCTTGCATTAAGTGTTTTATGCATTGCGATTTGTACGCGACGATGCGACAAAATTAACATTTTCATAGGAATGCGAAAGATTGGATCTATTGTTAAGTGTTTAAATGAGTTTCCTAGGGACTTCTTCATGACGGATATAATGTCCAAAGGGTTAGGCAGAAGTCTACGTACACACACATTTTGCCAGTTATGTTTAAGCTCCATGTAATAGGGGGTGAGACATTGTCATCAACCGAGCACAAATTAAGCCCGGTGGTTGCTACTGAGAATTTCCTATAAGTAATGGAAAATTTTAATAACACTTTGCCCGACCTGGAAATCGAACCTAGGTCCTCATGCTCGGGTGACCTCTAAGTAGAACGGGGCATACATTGAACTTCTAAATTTTTCAGAAATCCCTTGCTGGACTGAAACCTTGATCATCGGCCTTACTACCAGCCATCCCGCTCTCTGAAGCTAATTCATTAGCTAGTTCCTGCTCACCTTTTCCTGCCTACACCATTCTTCTGGAGGTTCTCGTTTCGCTGAGGTAATGACTTTCACAGACAAAGTCAATTTTATTCGAACGATATGGTTGCATACAAAGTTATTAGATACGTATCCTAATTATAAAAGTTTTAACATCTGCCGCTGGAAGTGGCATACCAATATTAACAGTAGGTACAAAACAGATGAGTGTTGAAACGCCGCTGCCGGGAAGGAACGTTCTACGAGTACTAGTAGGACATACACTGTTCGTAATAGGAATGTTCTTCGGAAAGGTCAGGTGCGTAGTACTCGTAACCGGCGGCGTACGAATGAACATGGACGTAGACGTAGTAGGTACTCGTAACCGGCCGCGTGCGTGATGCGGCGTACGAATGAACGTGCCTTTCCGCCTATCCATGGGAAAAAAGGCATGAATTGACGTGACGTTATCCCCGAGGGGTTAAGCAGAGGTACCCATTGGTATTGATACGTCGTACCCGTACTTACCTACAGTTACGGTAGTAGGTACCTAATAGTAGGTGGGTAGGTAATAGTAGGTAGGTAGGTAAAACGAGTCCCGAATAATGTAGGTACAAATTCGCAAACTACCTACAAAAGAACATCATTGTAATTTCGACCGTACGCCGAGGGCATAAAGTACCTACTTCTTTCCTCTGTACAAGTTGTGGAATTGTCTAGAAGATTCTAGGAAGTCGTGGATATTTCTCGAACGTTCGATCGCCATATAAATAGTCGACGTGTTTGCGGGAGCAGTCAGTCTTATTTTGGCTACAGTACGAAGCGAATCGAAGTGAACTAGTAAGTGCGATATCTAAGTGAATAGTGATCAGTAGTGTACTTGTGATTAAGTTTTAAGTGTTTTGTGATTATTAAAGTTATTTGTTGTTTCTTCGGTAGTTATTAATTTATCCCATACCCAGCTCGTAACAATTTGGTGTCAGAAGTGGGATAAATTATGCCAATTCTACCTAAGGACGACACGGACGGTATCCGTACCAGGAGTCAGCGACAGCAGGACATGGACCAAAGGCGGTTTGGAGATTCTCCGACACAGACACCGGGTGGTGTCCAGCCTACGTCAGTGCCAGTCGCTGGCCCATCCGGAGTTTCTCCAGCATCAGTGGCGCCAGACTTGTCAGCTTTAATGGCGCTGCTGCAGGAGCAGGCTCGCCGTCAAGAGGAGCAGGCTCGCCGTCAAGAGGACCAGGCTCGCCAGTTACAGGAGCAGTTGCAACGAGATAAAGAGGAGCAGGCTCGCCGTCAAAAGGACCAGGCTCGCCAGTTACAGGAGCAGTTGCAACGAGATAAGGAGGAGCAGGCTCGCCGTCAAGAGGAGCAGGCTCGCCGTCAAGAGGAGCAGGCTCGCCGGTCTGAAGAGCAGTTGCAGCAAGATAAAGAGGAGCAGGCCCGCCGCCAGGATGAACAGATGCTCCTCATAAAGGATCTTCATGCAACTTTTGGCAAAGATCTGAAAGTGATGAAGGATCAGGTTCACCAGCACGAGAACCGTATCTCAGAGGCCGAAGTTCAGATAGGGTTCAGATGGGGGATGAAAAAGGCTTTGGGAGAACTGAAGACTGGGAGACGTGACTGTGGCTTCAGTAGTTGCTGCACCTTCAGCGCGGGGCTTTAAGGTACCTCCATTCGATGGAACATCTTCGTTGTCGGCTTATAAAATTCAATTTGAGGCCGTTATGAAGGCGAATGGATGGACAAAACCGCAAGCCATGACCGCGCTCACCTTGGGCCTTCGAGACCAGGCCTTAAACATTCTTGAGGTGCTCGGCAAAGATGTAACCTACGAGCAGCTGCTGGAGGCGTTAGAGTCCAGATACGGCGACGCGCACCTGGAGCACGTATTTCGTGCTAAGTTGAAGGATCGTGCTCAACGTAGTGCCGAGAACCTGCAGCAGTGGGCCCTGGAAGTTGAAAAGCTGGTTTGAAAAGCATACCAGTCTGCCCCTGCACTTGTCGATGGGAATCTGGTACAAGCGTTCGTTGATGGAATACGCGACTTGGAAGTTAGAGCCGCTGTGCGACTTGGGCATCATGAGACACTGAAAGAGGCGTTGGCCCATGCCTTAGAAGTAGAGGCAGCGAGGCAAGACCATCGAACACACCACGTCAGGGAGGTTGTGGCATCACCTGCACGCGACCGTGCGCAAGGGTACAGCCCTAGCTGCTACACTGGTAGAGAAAGGGATCGTCTTCGGTCAA
The DNA here is from genome assembly GCA_941918905.2 of Xestia sexstrigata. Lineage (NCBI taxonomy): Eukaryota > Metazoa > Arthropoda > Insecta > Lepidoptera > Noctuidae > Xestia > Xestia sexstrigata. The sequence continues at coordinate 18,870,950 of OW799221.2, read as the reverse complement.
GCTCTCCAAAGCAAGTTGTGGCATCACCTGTACGCCAGCGTTCGCAAGGTTATAGCCCTAGGTGTTATACTTGTGGAGAAAGGGGTCACCTTCGGTCAAACTGTAAAAAGCGAAGCATACCGAGAGAAGATCAATCCCTGCAAGGAAAAGCGGCTGGAATGACTGCCAAGCAACAATGGAGAAACCACAGCAACACAATTGATCTGTCAAGAAGACCTTTGCCTGAAGATCGTAAGCACAGTTCCAGACAGGAGTTTAAGGAAGTGGTGCCCGTGAGGACGCTAAGAACGGATCTCAGCGATGAATGGAAGGTAACCATACAGCAGGCTCAGCACAATGACTCGGACATCAAACCGATCTTCGAGTGGATCAAAGCTGGTGCTCCTAAACCCAAGTGGAGTGATGTGGCTGCAATGAGTTCCATCACGAAGAGTTATTGGGCACAATGGAACAGCTTGGTGATCCAGGATGGAGTCTTGTGCCGTAAATGGGAAAACGCTCGAGGGGACAGCTGTCATCTACACATGGTTGTCCCTAAAGCTAAGGTACCGGATGTTTTACGCCTCTACCATGATGGATGTTCAGGAGGACATATGGGGGTAAAAAGGACTCTACTAAAAATTCGAGAACGCTTTTACTGGATCCACTGTCGAGATGATGTGGAGGACTGGTGTCGCAAATGTACCAGTTGTGCGGCCGTGAAAGGACCCCCACACACGCAGTAGAGGTGCATTAAAAGTGTACAACGTTGGAGCCCCTTGGGAACGGATAGCACTAGACGTTGCGGGACCATTTCCATAAAGTGAGAGTGGAAACAAGTACTTCCTGGTGGTCATGGATTACTTCACAAAGTGGCCAGAAGTCTTCGCTATTCCTAACCAAGAAGCTACAACTGTCACAGATAAATTAATTCAGGAAGTCTTCTGTCGTTTTGGAGTACCCTTAGAAATACACAGCGATCAAGGAAGGAATTTTGAATCGCAAGTATTTCAGGAGACTTGTCGATTAATGGGTACCCACAAAACCAGAACCACCTCTTACCACCCCCAATCTGATGGAATGGTGGAACGATTCAACCAAACGTTGGAAAGATATCTGGCAAAAGTCGTGGAAAGCAGACAAAGGGATTGGGACAAGCATATACAGCCATTTCTTCTGTCCTACCGTAGCGCCGTCCACGAAAGTACGACTGTGACGCCAGCCTTCGCGAACTTTGGAAGGGAATTACGGTTGCCTGCTGATTTAATCACTGGAACTCCCCCTGATGCTCCACGTAGTGTAACAGATTATGCGATTGACTTGCGTAACAAGTTGAATGATGTTTATGAGCATATCAGACAATCCGGCCAACAGATGTCTGAGAAGATGAAGACCCGTTATGACCGGAAGGCAAATAGTAGGGGTTTCGACGAAAGTTCACTGATGTGGTTGCATAACCCAGTACGGAGTAAGGGGAAGTCTCCGAAATTGCAAGCAAAATGGGATGGACCATACCGAGATGTGTCTAGGATCAACGATGTCACCTACCGAATACAGAAGGGTCCACGAGGTGCGCCTAAGATTGTCCATGTAGACAGATTGGCGCGATACTACGGGGCTAATGATGCTCGGGACGAGCATGTCTAAGGAGGGGGCAGTGATACGTCGTACCCGTACTTACCTACAGTTACGGTAGTAGGTACCTAATAGTAGGTAGGTAGGTAATAGTAGGTAGGTAGGTAAAACGAGTCCCGAATAATGTAGGTACAAATTCGCAAACTACCTACAAAAGAACATCATTGTAATTTCGACCGTACGCCGAGGGCATAAAGTACCTACTTCTTTCCTCTGTACAAGTTGTGGAATTGTCTAGAAGATTCTAGGAAGTCGTGGATATTTCTCGAACGTTCGATCGCCATATAAATAGTCGACGTGTTTGCGGGAGCAGTCAGTCTTATTTTGGCTACAGTACGAAGCGAATCAAAGTGAACTAGTAAGTGCGATATCTAAGTGAATAGTGATCAGTAGTGTACTTGTGATTAAGTTTTAAGTGTTTTGTGATTATTAAAGTTATTTGTTGTTTCTTCGGTAGTTATTAATTTATCCCATACCCAGCTCGTAACAGTATCTTTACCCACATTACGCCAGGTACATTTAATTCCCATGTAATAGGGAGCGAGCTTATTTCCATCAATCGGGCACAAAAAACTCCTGGCTGCTACTTAGAAATTCCCGATGGAAAAACCCAATAACATTTTGCTCGACCAGATTCAGATTTTTATGGGTAAAAATTACATACCTACCTAAATTCATGCCTCTAGTGGTCGCAGAATTTATATATTTTTTACTAAGTACTTAATAAAAATCCCTAACCACATTAAATACAAACTGGCCCACTGTAGGGCGAAGGGCTCTCATCATACAGAGAACGCAATCACATTGATCTCCAAGCTTGTACATACAAGGCAGATTAGTGGTCTCCGTAGAACGGACGAACTAAAATTAAATAGTGGAAGCAGCATCATCATCATCATCATCAGCCTATAATGTTCCCACTGCTGGGACACGGCCTCCTCTCAATGAGAGGGAATGGGCTATAATCCACCACGCGGGCCCAGTGCGGATTGGTAAATGTCACATGTCTTCGAATTTTTGGTTCTAGGACATGCCGGTTTCCTCACGATGTTTTTCTTCACCGTTTTTGAGAGCAGTGGTGATGAAATAAATTACACAAAGTAATGCGCCTGTCTGGGTTCGAACCCACGACTTACTGTTCGTAAGTCGGGGCCGCCACCGCTGCTCTAGCTGCTCTAGCTGCTCTGTGGAAGCAGCAGTTCATGCAATTGTTTTAACTTATTTGATACATTTACACAATATAAAAACCCCAAGATACACACTCAGCATTTCAAAAGCAAATCAAAATCAAAGCATTTATTTCAAGTAGTTACAGTTACAGGCACTTTTGAATTGTCGAAACAAAGATGAAAATTAAATGTAGCTACAGTCCCAGTCACAAGACATAAAAAAGTGAAAGTACTGTAGTTACCCATTCCCTAGCGTAGATCTCTATGGAGAAGAACGGGCAAGATACTCTTTTAAATCAGAATATTTCTACAAAACCTTGGTTACATCATTCATGTTGAGATGGTACATTATGTGAGAACAATGTAGCAAGATGTGCATGTTAAAAGTATCCATAGTAAAAACATTAAAAAAAATAAAATAAAAAAACAAATAAGTCGTGGCAACCAAGAGTCCCAACTGACAGCGCTCGTTCACGAACATGACGCATGTATCAGTACCATTCAACTCAACCATTTTGAAGGGAACTAAATGATCCGACACACGCGCCACCATCAGCGAGACATTTGAGTGAGCATGACATACTCTTAACCGCCATGGCACATTTAAGTGTCATCGGCAAATAACACCACATTTTGAGGTTGGCTTTTTTAGTAAATAGGGTTGATCATTTATATATACTAAAAAGAGGAAAGGACCCAATATTGAGCCTTCCGGAACCCCCGTTTTTACTTTTAAACCCTGTTAATTAACACCATTTATTTGAACATATTGTTATCTATCACTCAAATAAGATTTTAACAAACTAAGTGCAAAGCGTTTCTAAAGCAATGTGTCGTGATTTACACAATCAAATGCTTTGGAGAGGTCACAAAATATTCCTATGGCGTCTATGTGCTTTAATAAGGTTACACCGGCGTCAGTTGTACAACGTCCCTTGGTGAAACCATACTGTTGGTCGTGTAAGATTCTGTTGGTGTTAAAATGATTGAGCATTTGATTAAGCATAACATTTTCGAACACCTTGCTAAAAACTGGCAACATGGATACAGGCCTATAATTATTAGTATATTTTTTGTCTACGCACAAATTAAAAATTAAAGCTAAGTATGGAGCTATAGTCTCAAGTATGGATGTACAAACTTTGATAGACAATCCCAATAGATCTTCGGTCAGTTTGATTTTTATTTGCCGGAAAGGTTTAATAACTATCATCAGGTTTATGTGTTTAAATTTAAATTCAGCCTTGCATCCAGACACATTCGCCTTTACTAAACCCATTGAGACTTCAGGAGAGGAATTTAGAGCCTCTGTAGTTTTTAACGGTATATCGGTAAAAAAATTCACAAATTCTTGAGCTACTTCCTGATTAAAGCTTTTAGGACCACATGCTGTATCTAATGTGTAACTAGTATTACGTATATTCTTCCTGTTAGTCTCGCTATTTATGACTTTCCAAACTGTCTTTGTTTTATTTTCTGCTGGTTTGACCTCGTTGCTAATGTGCAGGGCTTTAGCAACCTTGCATGTATCTCTAAAAATTTTTGAATACTTAGCAACATATTTGTTAAAAGTTTCAGTGTTTATATAAGGCTTAAGGCCATAAAGCTCAGGGCACGCCACAATAGTGGCAGTAAGTCCCCTCTTTGAGGAGTGGCTTGAGAGACGCTACGGCGTCCTCACCTTCCGCCTGACGCAGGTCCTCACCGGACACGGTTGGTTCGGGAGGTTCCTGCACCGAATCGGGCGGGAGGAAACGCCCGGGTGTTTTCATTGCGAGGATCAACCGGAGGACACGGTGGAGCACACGGTGGAGGTGTGCCCCGCGTGGGCGGAGCACCGCCGTGTCCTCGAAGCGGCTCTCGCGTCCGGCCCTGGTGCAAGCCATGGTCCGGAGCGAGACGGAATGGGACGCCGTCACCTCCTTCTGCGAAGCAGTAATGCTAGAGAAGGAGGTGGCGGAACGTGAGAGGGAGAGAACCTCACAGCGTCCCGGCCGCCGCGGGAGACGCCTCGGGCGTCGGGGGCCAACACGTGGCCCCCGGCCACCGTAGGCGCGGGCCTGTGGACGGTGGGCTATGGGCTAGCTCGCCGTCCGTCCGTCTCATGACGATAGGCCGTGTCGACGGCACGTTCGTGTTCCACGCGCGCCTCAAAGAGAGTCAGCAAAAAGAAAGGGGTCCGCAAGGACCGATGCCTGCCGGGGTTGCGGGACTGTTCGAAAGAGATACCGTGGCCCCGGAACACAAAGGGCGATGAAGGAACATGGATGGGTTTTAGTCAGTAAAAGTTTGACACTCCCTCCTGCTCCGCCCAGAGCGGGAGGAGTCATTTGATGATTTCCCATCCGAAAAAAAAAAAAAAGGCCTTAAAGCTCAAATAGTGTTTCCCTACTTTTTCTGATACCTCTAGTTGCCTAATCACTAAATATAAATTTAGGGCAAATACTTTTTGTCTTCTTTTCAAAAGTTTTGTTGAATTCAGTGTGATATTAATATCGTCATGGCATTACACTTAACTTGTTCTGTAAATATTAAACCTATTTAATTTATTAGAAGTTATGGGTCTAAATTTAATCTGAAATTTTTGCAATGGTGTATTACACCTAAAAGTTACAGTTTGTCCGCTTTGATCAGACGGCAGACAATTAACTATGGCTTTATCTATGTAATCACACTCGCAGAAAACATTATATATACAAGTAGCAGAAGATGGAGTGACTCTAGTAGGTTCTATAAAAGGGTTGGTCAAGTCAAATGACTTAAAAAGATTTAATAACCGACTGCTATTTGAACTTTCTTTTAAAATATTGATATTAAAATCACCACAAATAATTGTAGATTTATTACTGGCTGCAAGTTTTGCCAGGACATCTTCCATTATTGATTCAAATATGGAAAAGTTTTGATAGTTTGGGGGTCTGTACACACACACAATTACATGCTTATCTAGCTCAACACAGGACAGTTCGACGCAATGTTCAGCCGAGAGACCTACTAAGTCGATACGTTGCTTATATTTTAAACATTTTTTACAAAAATTAAGGAACCTCTACGAAGCATAGTTTTACGGTTCAAACATCACCATCATCATCATTTCAGCCGAAAGACTGCTGGACATAGGCGCCCTGGCGGTTGAGACTTTGAGAGTATGTCATGCACACTCTAATGTCTCGCTGATGGTGGCGCATGTGTCTGATCATTTAATTCCCTTCAAAATGGTTGAGTTGAACGGTGCTGATCCATGCGTCATGTTTGTGAACGGGCGCTGTCAGTTGTGACTGGTCATCTCTTAGCTGCCATGGCTTATTTGAATGGATTATTTTCTTTTTTGTTTTGTTTTTACTGTGGACACTTATAACGTGCACTTCTTGCTACATTGTTCTCACATAATATACCATCTCAACATGAATGATGTAACCAAGACTTTGTAACAATATTTTGATTTAAAAGAGTGTCCATGGAGTTTCTTGCCCGTTCTTCTCCATAGAGATCTACGCTAGGGAATGGGCAACTACAGTACTTTCACAGTTTTTATATCTTGTAACTGGGACTGTAGCTACATTTAATTTTCATCTTTGTTTCGACAATTCAAAAGTGCCTCTAACTGGCCTACTTGAAATAAATGCTTTGATTTTGATTTTGACGCCTCCTCCCAAGTGTCGTCACATTGACCGGTCCCGTGCGACTCGCATCCAACTGATTCCCGCAACCTTCACCAGGTCATCGGTCCACCTAGTAGGAGGTCTTCCAACGCATCGTCTTCCGGTTCGCGGTCGCCACTCCAGAACTTTTCGGCCCCATCGGTTTCAAAAACGTGCGCAGAAAATTACATACAATTTTGAATTTTGCGACCATTCAAATTCGCGCTAAACCGACCACATAAAGTTGTTCTTTAAACACAAGCCACACACGTTGTGTCACGTTTCTGTTTCAATTCCCGAAAAAACAACTCTATAAGGTTGGTATAAGTTCAAATTTATGTTTAGTCAATGAGAACTTGTTAGTTTTGGTTTTATTTTTGTTTGATTTATCGACTATAAACCTTATTGTGATATACTAATAAACGTTCCGTCATTTGTTTATTCTAAACCTAACAATAGTGTTTCTGTGAACACCACATTGGCGACGAGTAAAAGCGCAGTAAAGTAAGTGACAGAAACAAAAAAAAAAAAAAAGTGTTCTGAAATATAGCGACTGTGATCTCAGTGAAAATTAGTAACAAGCCTCATCATAACATCACGCCTGTTATCCTGACGGTGATCTAAGTGAAATTAAGTGTCAAACATCACCATAAAAATAATCACGCCTGTAATCACCGTAGGATTAGACAGAAGTGTACCTATGAATAGATACTCCAACATTTCGCTGGTTATGGTTAAGTCCCACGTAGGTACATAATAGGGGCGAACCAATGACTATTGCGAAATTCAGTGTTAATCGTGACTTGTTTCCGTAATTATGTTTATTTTGTATATATCTAACTAAATAATTACCTAGGTCTTAAAAAGATCGCTTTTAGCGATAAGACCGCCCATTTTATCACCGTGTGTGAAATGTTTTCTTGTATGAGTGTTACTTGTATGGTGTACATAATTATGAATATTCTATTCTGTGTTACGAAACATTAAATTGTTCTAAAATATATTATTATGTACAATACAATATATAATACAAATGTATTTAATGAATAACAACAATCAACAATTTGTTATTAGGTCAATTGTCAGTCAATATTGTTACTTACACATAATATAATATCCTATGCGCAATCTGCGTCGGCGATAAGCTGGGAGATGTGCAGCATGGATCGATGAACTGAGTAATTACGTCACATAATACTCGTAAACAGAACTGAATGTCGGAATGTAGTTAAGTACGAAATTTTGAATGGTCTCTGTATTTCGACATAAATAAGATGGCTTAAATCATAAAAAATATGAAATACCTTGTACCTACATATTGTTGACCAAATCCGTTTGCAAACAAAATTATCGAAATAATAAATTCGATTAAAAAATACCCCATCAACCAACTTCTCATAAATATATACTTAATCAGAATTTATTTTCGATCAAAATTGATGTAAGTATCAAAAGAGAAAGAGAGATTTCAATTAAAAAACTAAGTACCTACGAGAATATTTTCTCGTCAATTCTAGTTTTAACCAAGGACTCCTTCGATAATTTCGAAGTAATGGAAGTACCTAATTATTACTTCACCTAGATATTGTTATAACTGAACAAGTGTCATGAAATCTGTTAAGGCTAAGGATTTTTGACTAAATGTATTTTGTGCTGTCATCAAAAACTAAATATGGAATAAATACGATGCAATTCAGTGCGATGCAATAAGAGTTGTATTGTGAATCGGATCGAAGTCATTCAATACGGTCCTAGATCGTATCGCGTGGTCACGATTCGGATATTCCAAAGTGTCGATGCATTCCCTAGATCCGACGTGTATTATTCCAAGTGGCCGCTTTGCTTAGTTAACACTTAACAGGGACTTATAATATAAAGGAACCCTTGGTGAAACTTTCAAACTACAGCTTTTATTTTAAGTGCTATGTTATCAGCACGCACAGAACTCTTTGTTATTGGCCGGATACGACCAATAAAAATTACAAGGTTAAAAACTTTGTACTGACCTATTTATTCTTTTGAAGTCAAAATAATAAGTTAAGGGAGTTTGATTACTTTAAATTCAAAACTTTATTGTTATTTTATTTTAGTCTTGGTGAAAATACTTTAAAATAATACGAATTTGTCGAGATTATTTTACTATAAGTAATAGTATCTCGATTTGGTTAGGAAAACCTATTTTGATTCTCGTTGTTGTATCACACAACAAGAATCTAAAATCATAATAGAAGTAATCTCTCCAAAACTGTAGAAAGGCCGTTAAACAAGTTCCACGATGGTCAGAATACAAATGCAACAAATCCGCCTTAATAAAATTGACATGAAACCAAATATCTCACTAAAGAGAGGTTAATCTTTGGTGCAGGTATGACAGTAAAGATCAAAAAAGGATAGTCAGTGGCAAAAGCCCTGCAAATAACACAAATCGCATAAAATATGGTAAAAGGCCATAAACAGAACCTATGCAAAACAGAAAAGTTCAAAACACAAACATGAGGTTAACATAATTATCTTTCGTCAAATGACTAGAGTAGAAATAATAATGCCAAAACAGAAAAGTCCAAAACACAAACATGAGGTTAACATAATTATTTCTCGTCAAATGACTAGAGTAGAAATAATAATGCCAAAACAGAAAAGTCCAAAACACAAACATGAGCTTAACATAATTATCTCTCGTCAAATGACTAGAGTAGAAATAATAATGCCAAAACAGAAAAGTCCAAAACACAAACATGAGGTTAACATAATTATTTCTCGTCAAATGACTAGAGTAGAAATAATAATGCAAAAACAGAAAAGTCCAAAACACAAACATGAGGTTAACATAATTATCTTTCGTCAAATGACTAGAGTAGAAATAATAATGCCAAAACAGAAAAGTCCAAAACACAAACATGAGTTTAACATAATTATCTCTCGTCAAATGACTAGAGTAGAAATAATAATGCCAAAACAGAAAAGTCCAAAACACAAACATGAGGTTAACATAATTATCTCTCGTCAAATGACTAGAGCAGAAATAATAATGCCAAAACAGAAAAGTCCAAAACACAAACATGAGGTTAACATAATTATCTCTCGTCAAATGACTAGAGTAGAAATAATAATGCCAAAACAGAAAAGTCCAAAACACAAACATGAGGTTAACATAATTATCTCTCGTCAAATGACTAGAGCAGAAATAATAATGCCAAAACAGAAAAGTCCAAAACACAAACATGAGGTTAACATAATTATCTCTCGTCAAATGACTAGAGCAGAAATAATAATGCCAAAACAGAAAAGTCCAAAACACAAACATAAGGTTAACATAATTATCTCTCGTCAAATGACTAGAGTAGAAATAATAATGCCAAAACAGAAAAGTCCAAAACACAAACATGAGGTTAACATAATTATCTCTCGTCAAATGACTAGAGCAGAAATAATAATGCCAAAACAGAAAAGTCCAAAACACAAACATGAGGTTAACATAATTATCTATCGTCAAATGACTAGAGTAGAAATAATAATGCCAAAACAGAAAAGTCCAAAACACAAACATGAGGTTAACATAATTATCTCTCGTCAAATGACTAGAGTAGAAATAATAATGCCAAAACAGAAAAGTCCAAAACACAAACATGAGGTTAACATAATTATCTCTCGTCAAATGACTAGAGTAGAAATAATAATGCCAAAACACAAACATGAGGTTAACATAAAACGCTCATTAATTGTGACTGCACACTTAGAATGATAAAATTCAAGTCAAGAATTTTGGTCATGAAGAAAACTTACCTATAGTCTGCAATCAACAAACGACCCCAGACCCAAATTTCATGGGTTACCAAACAACCGCAATACGGGTAATTTTATTTAATTCTCGGGTAAAAGTAGTTCTAAAGTATTGACTTGAGAACTACTTTTACCCGAGTTTTTTTTTAATTTATTTATTTACTCTAAACATACAAATATCCTTACAGGCTAGACCCAATGCGATATTGTAGCACACTTATAATTTAAATAATTTAACTGTTTTTGTCATAGCAAATTCTATAAGTAGCTGTTCTTGTAAATTCACCCAAAGCGCAAAAGAATATGTCTAAGCTAGCGGCGCCTCTCGCAGCAAGTTAGTTCGCGCGCGTGGTTCTAACAGCAACTGTGGCTGACGACGACGACCCACATACCCGTCTGGCACAGCTAGCTCCACTCTTTGCAATATATCCGCATTGTGTATCTTCCTCCTTAATTAAATACAATTGGTATTGACCAAAATTCAAAGATATTAAAATTAAAAGCACTATTTAATTTTATGAAAAAAAAAAACCTCCAGTTGTCAGTTTTATAGATAAGTTCCAATTCATTGGGGATCAAAAAAATAAAAAATAAACGACGAACTGGTAAAATGGACATTATAAAACCTGGAAATAAACCATAGTGTTGGGTTTATCTGGTGATACCAATTTTAAAGCCAATGATTTTATACATATATGCGTGCGAACGAAGCCATCATTATAAAAATTCATGAAGCAAAACTTCAAAATTGCAACGCATTTTATCACGTTGAAAATAATACAAAAATCTCAACGTTAGTTAAAAGCAAGAGCTTTACCGGTATGTAAACTTATATGAAGCGAATCTGAATCTTAAAAATATATATATTTTATATTAGAAAAACAAATCTAATAATATATTATGTACCTACATGGACAAAATGTTATCATCATGTGAACAAGTGTTACCTATATAAACGACATAGTTGTCATTGAATAATACCAAATAGTGTTTTCAAAGAGGAAAACTTTTACTATACAAAAACAAATTTTGTCAATTCCGAAACTATTTGGTTTCTGAGATTTTGCTATCAGGTATTCAACCACTTGAGAAATACATTCGACGATCGAAACAAACCACTCGAGAAGTTCAAAATTCACCATAGAAGCAACATTTGTACAATAATGGCAATTATGGCAAATAAACAACAAAATAAAATAAAAAAAAGTCAAATATTATAAAACCAACTGATTGAGTTGGCTACACAAGCACACTGTGCTTATTCAAAGTGCAACAAAAGTGAACAATTACAATAAAAAGTAAAATTAACCACAGACAAACACAAATTGTTGCTAGTAAGTTTATTGAAATGTTCAAGCACATGGGTCTACGTCTGACAGCAAACCAACAACAACCATAACGCAATCAGAATAAAGATCAATGTCACCGAACAGAATTGCCAGCGGCTGTAACCAAACAGCAACCTTACAGTAACGGGCTAGCGGCAATAATAATCATTGGCATTTTAAAACTAATGCCCGATCATAAGTAAACGTATAAACGTACTATGAAAGAACAGTAGTTGGTACTGAACATTGTTGCGCAAGCAACAACTGATACCTCCCGAGTTAAATTCATACTTTTGGCTACCAAAATATCTAAGCCAAGTAAATACACCTTCTGCTAGTTGAAGGACTGTATTAATTCAGTAGAACAACAAATATCATATTTCCTTTCGGAAACAAGAGTCTGAAAGACGTTAAAAAAAAAAAAAACATTAAAACATTACTGACATACCAAAAAACAATATTTTACTTGGGCATGAATATATGAATTTTTCATGGATCATAAATAAGCCTCAGCCTAACTCTGGCACAAAATGTGGCAAAATATGGCAAGAAAAAGGACAAGAAAATAAACCTGATCCATATTATCTTCAAAATGATTATCGCAGCATCGAATACTAAGTATAGATTAATCGAAGCCGCTTCAATAAAAATGATTAAACATGATGTTTAAACTAATCGAAAGCGCTCCAACAAAAATTATTTAACATGAAGTTTAAATTAATCGAAGACGCTTCAATATAAATGATGATACATAAATCTAACATGAAACTCATGAAACCGTTTTATTAAGAGCAACCAAACTCTTAATCTCATTGATTTGAGAACAAAATAATGCCTGAGTGGAAAAGCATTGTTGACTAAGACATTGAAGGCTAGACTACAACAATGGCTTGGTGGCCGATATAGGCAACCAAAGACGCTGTACTTACATAGGTTTAGTCTCAGGACCAAATCCTCTAGATAGTAACTGTTGAAAGGCGTGAACTTGCTTCAGAATCTGGTAGGAGTAATACTTTGACTTTGGATTCACTGCCAAGTTGAGATTATCTTTTCGTGATTATCGGCTATAACAGTCGAAACAAAGAGATTGAAATGTAATTCATTCCTTCTCTCTACATATACAGGACACGGTAAAGGTATTGAATAATTTTTTCTTAACCGAAATCCTGCAAGTATAAAATCTGAGTTTGACAGACAATTTCGTAGTGTCAAGAGTTCGAGACATTCTATATCGAAAAGGAATAAACAAGGTACTTTACTAGCTAACTACTACTAAGAGTACTTACTCACCAAAGAGCTAACAAGTGAAGACACAACAGAGATATCCTTAAACAGTAGAGAATAAATCAATGCAAAATCAGCCTGAAACGGTGATTTGTTAAAGTACTTAATAATGTATAATAGTACACCTCAACAATACAGAAGAAAAAAACACCATCAGGGCTGTTTTATGGAAGACCGTTTAGAGATGAAGTAGAGATAAATAACCATAAGAGATCTCGTAGTTGATACAACCAACCAAAAGTTAGACAGATTTATTGAAAGAAAATAGCAGAAAAGCTACACATTGAGAATTGGGAGAAAAAGTACAATCATGTAGATAACATGATGAATGAAAATAAAATACCTCCGTAATTTAATCCACACCGCAGCGTACGGAAACGTAAGGTACGACGAAACTGGTCAAGACTACCGACACGTGACGAAAATCATGTAACAAACACCCAAAGATACTACAAAATATAATAGTAATGAAAACTGGTCGATTGAAACTTATTGATCACTAAACGTTAGATCAAAGTTACGTACCGTATTGTAAAATTAAGTGTAATGCAATAAAGTAAGTTTAATGCTATATAGTACCTATTCAAGAATAGTACAGGTACTACGAGTAAAAGTACCTAAAATGTAATAAAAAAGAAAATATTGTGATTGTACTTAATGAATGAATGACTGAATTTCTAAATGCGAAATATTGTAACTACTGTACTTAAAACTAATTTTATTATAAAATTAAAGAAGAAATTTATATACCTACAATATTTGCAACTGAATTATGTCTATTAGCATAATTAATATAACTGTCATTGTATAGATTTTAATATTGTGTACCTATGTACTGTAGTATATGGTATTAAAGTAATTGTATTCCAGATATATAAACTTAATAAGTATTATAACTATTACCAATTAATATAAGTACCTACACATGTTTGTAAAACATTTTAAAAGAGTAAGTATGGAGTTTCTTCCCCATTCTTCTCCATACAAACTACTTTAGCGAATGGGAAAAGAAGATGAACTCATTTCCTAAAGTGCCATATTATGGCCTAATTGAAATAAATATTTTCATGTAAAAAGGAAGAGATGTGATATACTAATAAACGTAGCGTGAGCTTTAAGGTTCCGTCATTTGGTAGTCCACACTTATCCCGGGCAGCGAGCACACGTACCCTTAGAGTTCATCTACTTACTGATAATTTGGTGGTTTTATTCTAAACCCTAACAATAGTGTTTCTGTGGACACCACACATAATAAAAAGTAATCTATTTAAATTAGGCTGATAATGGTGTCGATTCTGTTGTGCATAAAGTAAACTTAATTTAGGCTATTGCTATCCTTTTCTCTCTAATAAAACGAGAAAGAGACGGATGTAATTTAGAGCTGTCAAATTTAGTTGGAACTAATATTTCTATACAAATGAAGGGTGCACGTAAAACATGTCGACTAAAAACACGGTGAAGCGCAAGGCCTAAACTAGTTTGACATCTCTAACTTAGTTCATAGCTATAGCCGTCCTTTTCTCGCAATGACTTTTAGTAAAAGATAGCAGTAGCCTAAATTAAGTTTAGTTTGTGCACAACAGAATCGACACCAATGTCAAAAATAAATTTTAAAAACTGTGTCGCTGTTTGAACGCCAAAATTTACAAGATACAAGTGTCGATTCTGTTGTGCACAAACTAAACTTAATTTAGGCTATTGCTATCTTTTTCTCTCTTATAAAACGGGAAAGAGACTGACGTAATTTAGAGCTGTCAAATTTAGTTGGAACTATTTTTTTCCATTGCAACTTGTACGACCCGTGTCAAATATTAATTACTAATTACAATATAATTAGATTACACAAGATCGAACTCAAAAAGGAACTCGATCTCTTCAAAAATAGTTTAATCAGAAGTGGGATCAGTTGTACTCACTTGCTAGAGTACAACTTGACTTGGTTTAGGAACGCCGGGTTCTTATGTATGCGGCGAGGTAACGAAACCATAGCGAGATCCAATTCGACGTCAACGCCATCTATCGTGCGAGCAGTACAACTCTGACCTGCGACGGAACTTTCATAGCAATAGATTTAATTGTACAAAGAAGTTAACACTATAATAATTATGGTCTATGTTATTAATTTATTATTAACTTTACTTGTTTTGTTAATGACATCTTTCATCTAAAAAAAAAATCTTTTCGTGTTTTATTTGTCTAAACAAGAAAGAGGTAGGTAAGTACCTACTTACTATTCTTATAGGTATTCAATACCTTGCTGATAATTACTTTATGCTTTGTAATACACGTTTAAAATCAACAGCCGTGAATATTTCCTCACGAATAAACTAAGAACTATATTTCCGACTAAAACTTGACACCGTCACTATAGTTTATTACTAACTAGCCGATGCACGCGGCTTCGCCCGCTTGGCAAATTATGTACTAAAACCTTCCTCTTGAATTACTTTATCTATTAAAAAAACTCGCATCAAATCCATTGTGTAGTTTAAAGATCTAAGCATACATAGGGACAGACAGCTGCGGTAGGGGACTTTGTTTTATAATAATGTAGTGACGACTAGCAGACGTCACGTGGTTTCACCCGCGTAGTTCCCGTTCCCGTGAGAGTATGGGGATAAAATATAGCGTATGTTACTCGCTGATAATGTAGCTATCCATTGTTGAAAGAATTTTTCAAATCGGTCTAGTAGTTTTTAAGTTTATAATATACATACAAAAATACAAATCTTTCCTCTTTATACTTAATATAACATAAGTATAGATACTTAAAGACTACAAAAATTACCATCATTTTTGTTTTCGCACGACTAAAACAAACTTAACATTATCTTCCTCGTTGGAGCAGTAGCGCTACTGCTGAGCTTCGGGACCTAGCTTTGATTCTCATCTCGTGATATTGGGTTTTATCATCAGGAATTTCTCAGTAGTAGCCACGGAGTCTAGATTCCAGTCTACGGGGATAGGCGCGCCCCCTATTTCACTTTACCGGATTACAAATTGGGTGACAGTTTTTTTAATGATAGAAGAAAAGGTGGCGCGTGTATTTTAGTAAGAAATATTCATGAATTCAAAGTCCTTAAAGAAATGAAAAAGCTATCTAAAGCTAATATTATTGAATGCTGTGCCATAGAACTCACGCAACATAATGTAACTGTCGTCTGTATGTATAGGGTTCCGAAAAATACCAATATAAAGATTCATCTTTCTCTTTTTTTCGAAGTGCTAGAAAATTTACTTTCCCTTATTACACTTGGGAAAAATAGTAAAACTATAATAATTTGCGGGGATTACAATATAAATATTCTAAAAAATGATCATGTTGCCAAGACATTTATGAATATAGTTTACGGATTTAACCTCAAAATACTTGCTAAACAACCTACTCGTTTATCTAGCGGTACCTGTATAGATAATATATTGCATAATGCTCGTGGTAACATTGGAGAAGTAATTGAGACTGCATTATCAGACCACACAGTGCAAATATTAAAATGCAATGTAAAAAAAACCTGTGCAATTCAATCGTGGAAAATTGAAATAAGATACTTCTCTTCTGAATATATAGAAAAGTTTATTGAGTGTATTGCAAGCTTAAGCTTTAGTGAGGTTATTGCCGCACTACACCAACTTACTAAAAGAACCACTCTAGTCGACCGCTGCAATTGGCTGCGCTGCGATCACGCGACGGCCGGAGAGCCAATCAAGGGACAGCACCGCGACCAACGTGAGAACCCCGGGCGCCATCGCCATCTTTTTCTTAGTATCGCTAACCACCACTATGTTTGACCATCGTTGCACATGCTTGTAAAAGTTAAAAGTTTAATATACCAATTCCTCTACTGCAGTCTTCGTGTTATTTAACCGACCTCAGTCACCCTAAGTAGCAGACACGCGCAGCTACAGAGGTTTATAAACTGAATGACCCAAATTTAGCATACGAAAACTTCATAAACATATTTAAAGTTTTTTACGACCTATGTTTTCCGGTAAAAATTGTAACAAAGACAATTAATAAAAGGCAAAAATGGGTATCGAATGGCATAAAAACGTGCAGTAAAATAAACTTGCAGTAAACTACTGTGGCAACACCGTAAAACAAAAACTGAGAACAATAAAACAAAATACACTTCATACGCAGCTCGATAAAAAAAAAATTGTAAGACTAACAAAGTATGTACAAAATAATCATTACATTAAGACATCTAATAATAAAAGCAAGGCAACTTGGAAAATCATTAATGACAACAAAGTTGATTTCCCTCATGAACCAATAACGAAAATTATTCACGATAATAAAGAAATGGTTAAAACTAAAGACATCTGTCTGATGATGATGATCTCACAGAGTGAATGATTCGATTTTTTTAGATCCAACTACACCAGAAGAGGTATCAAGAACGATTCAATCTCTCAAAAATACTAAAAGTACAGGGTACGATACCATTATCAAAAAAGTCCATCATATTATTTGTCATCCACTATCACATATATTATAAATATCATATTATTATAAACCTATGTTTTGAAAAAGGAGTCTTCCCAGATAAACTTAAAATATCAATTATTAAGCCGTTGTACAAGAAAGGGGAGAAGACTTTAATTACAAATTATCGACCAGTGGCATTAATACCGATATTCTCGAAAGTCATAGAAAAAATAATAACACCGAATGTACAATTTTCTCGAAAGTAAGAATGTACTGGTTGATGAACAAAACGGTTTTAGAAAAAATAAGTCAATTAATGTAGCAATTTATGATTTTTTCAAGAAAATTATGTCAAGTGTAGATAACAGACTACCCGTCTGTGCCCTGTATATGGACATGACGAAAGCCTTCGATCATGTTGATCATTCTGTACTTATCGACAAACTAGAAAGATATGGAATACGCGGCAATGGTCTTGATCTTATCGCGTCATATTTACGCAACCAATACACCGAAATAACAAATATAAATATTAAAACCAAGCGTGAAGTCAAATATCGGTCTAAACCTAGAACGGTGAGGTACGGTGTAGCTCAGTGAAGCGTATTGGGTCCCCCACTATTCCTGGTGTACATAAATGATCTTCCAAAGAGTATCAATCACCCAACAGTATTATTTGCTGATGATTGTAAAATAATGATAAAAAAAGAAGAGTCCTACAATTATGAACCAGAAATCAATGACACGCTAAAGCAAACTATAGATTGGCTGCAGTCGGATAATTTAAAAATTAATTTAGAAAAGACGTGTTTAATGCATTTTAGTCAGCGACAACGACAACTATCGGTTAATATTAGTCACAATGGACAGTCAGTTACATAAACGGATACAACAAAGTTTTTGGGGTTAGTGATAGACAGTCAACTTACGTGGAAACGGCACGTTGAAGAAATTTGTAAGAAGCTTAAAAGTTTTGCTTTTGCTCTTTATAAGCTGTCTAAATTTGTGAACCATGACTATCATAGCTACGTGAAATCAGAACTCATTTTCTGGGGTAACTCGATAGACAAGAATTACGTTTTCATCGCACAAAAAAAAATGCGTACGCGCTATATGTAACCTACACTCAAGAGACAGTTGTAAGCCATATTTTAAATCCTTGAAGCTTCTAACATTGCCTTCATTATACATCTTTGAGGTAGCAGTGTTTGTTAAGACAGACCCACAGCTCTTCAAAATAAGAGCCCCAGCTGATCCACGGTTAAGGAAAAGGGACTCGAACATTCTTTGTATTGATCGTAGTAAAACAGCCCTTCTACGTAAAAGTATTTATCGAATGGCTCCAGTTATTTTCAATAAAATTCCACAACAGATAAAGAATCTTAATAATAATATGTTTAAAAAGAAACTAAAACAATTTTTAATTTATAAATGTTACTACTCCACAATTGAGTTTATGTAGGACACCACTGACATTTAGCCTATCACAATATTAAATTTAGATTATTATTATTTCTGAAATTGGTAAATTGGGTGTTAGTACGTAAGGAATTGGGTGTTAGCATGTAAATAATTGAGTTATTTCATTTTATATGTGTGTCTGTTATTTCGACATCACTAAGTTTATTATTATTTGTATGCTCTCGGGTAAAATGTAGCGAACTGACCATCTTATTATAACATCTGTATTTTATAACCTACATTTACGAATAAATTTGATTTGATTTGATTTAAGGCATTGATGTAGGTAACAATTTTCGCAGAATAGTATTTCGAACTCATATATGGAACCCATTGCATTGCCTTTTAAGATAACTGGCGAACGGTGCGTGTACTCCTAGGTACACCTCTGGTTAACCCTTCGCAGATTACGAATTAAAGGTTGCAGTACTTAGATTTGAGAATAAAAGACGAAAGTAATGACTGGTGCATTTATTTATTGGTGAGTTTTGTTAGCCGAAGTCGTCGATATATTTGCCGAGTTGAGGTTTAGCCGGTTGAGTCTGGAAAAGAAAAGAATAATGAAAATGTAGCAGTTTTATTGGAACCACTAGGTATCAGTCGAATTCAAAACCTATTATCATAATGGACATGTACAAACAAAAACAGTGGTACAGGGATAATTTTTAAATACAGTTTGATAAACACTGTTTTAAGCTTTCACGGCTTAAAATTAAACTTATATTGTATATCCTATGGGATATCATCCGTGATAATTATTTGATTTGAGCTCCTGATATTTCGACGTTGTTGCAAGCACCATGATCGCGGGTTGACGTTGAAATATCGGGAGCTCTAAACAAATAATAATCACGGAAGATATTCCGTAAGCAGGGCCGGATTAACCCTATCAATGCAATTTTCGGGGCCCCTTTCCTTACCTCTTATGTCGAGTCGATCACATCAACTCCTTTGGTATCCTGTTACTTCAATCTCTTAAGTGATATTGCAACAACATGGTTACCTTGACTTGATGCTACAGCGACACCACACATGCCTGACTCATTGCTTTTAGCTTTCATTGAAATAATCTTAATGAATAGGTTATGGTTATAGATAAGTGATGAGCCAGGTCTCATGGTGGAGCAGGAAAGAGAAATGACACGCGACGCAGTTATTTGAAATTTAATCTTGTTAAATGCATTAAAATACAATAAACGAAAGAAAATAGTTTTGTGAAGTACAATAAGTTTAAATAGCAACTTTTCTAACTTTTTTAGACACAAAATAGTTTAAAACATCTTTGGAAGTTGACATTTTCCAATACATCATTTTCAACCGCCATTAACGGCAATGAATTTATACGGTTCTGTGTTATTGTTGAACGAAGACATTTTTTTATTAATTTTAGTTTTGAAAAATTTCGTTCACCTGTGGCGTTTGATATCAAGACTTCTATACATTTGCAATGCTATCATTACATTCGAGAAAGTCAATTGTATCATATTTAAGAAAATGAATTTAAACGATTTCTCGGCAGGTACAATGCCAATGTTTCCTGTCCCCGCATCCTCTAATTGTAAGATGAAGTTTTTGATATGCTCCATCTCGTTTATAAACTTGGGCTTATTAATGTCCTCGGAATAATGCTCACAAGATTTTTTACAAGTCTCTTTAAGAGGACGCATTGGAAATTTTGGTATCAATGATCTCAATTTTTGTCAGCAATTACAAAACGAATGAAAATATATGTTGGTGACCTGATATTCATGACAAAAACCTTATTTGTTAGTTTTCAATACATGATTATGTAACTTTTGTAACAGAGAAAAAAACATCAAACACCTCTTTTTAAAAAGAGATTTACATGTTATGGGCAAACGGGACCGATTTAAGCCTCTTAACTTTCTCTGTAGATGAGTATATACATACTCTTTAAAATTGTAGAAGGAATTTCTCAAATTATCGTTTCCAACTAAATTAAATAACAAATACCATTTTGTCGTTTACGTCATTTAGTTATAAGCTAGCAATCCTCGGACCGCTCAGACACTCGGTCCCGGGGTGCGCGTGCCCGGTTTAAGAACAATGCGTCGCCTTAATTTCATAGTTGGACTTTGTCAAGTAATCTGTTAGAAATCCAAACAGTTCCTGTACAAATCTGAAAAATGCGATTGCTCCAACGCAGCTCTCCGCAGCACGTACTCCAACCAAATTCAGTGAGAGTGCTGCACATGGGACGTAGTGTACGAGGCGATTTATTTTCTTAATATGCGCCTGTATACCATTGTAAAAGCCTGACATATTTAAAGCATTATCGTAGGACTGACCTCTTGCATTTTTATATATTGATTTAAAACATTTAAAATTGTGGCAGCTAGTTCTTCATTGTGACTTAAGATAGAAATAAATTTGAGAAAACGTTCTGCTACTTCTCCATTTGACAAAACGTATCTCATTATCTCAGCACTACAATCAACTGATCGTTAAGAGATATGTCTGGTGATTCTGGATCTGGATTTCATTAACAATAAGTATTAAAACCTTACTTCCCAATATTTCAATAAGTTCCTCGCAAATCGTTAAAGACAAATATGACTGTCTTTTCCAACACTACCATATTTGGCCAAATGCGAACTAAGGAACGGATCGTACTCCGCGAGTAGTTTTAAAATTCCCTACTTGCCATTATGTTGAGAACCAACAATTTCATCATCGCCACAAAATGGTAATCCACGGTGTCATACCAATTTAATTACTGAGACCAGTCTTTGTAAAACTTTTATCTAATATTCTCATTCTTTGTTGAATGCGATTTCCAAAGAGGGGTCAATTCGTCCGTGAATACGCCGTCTACTAATCAGTGTCTGTACACATTCTCGTTGCGTTGCACTTTTTTCATGGGATTGAATTCTATACGATACATTTTTTTAATCAGAAAATCCTGTTTGTAAATGCGATTGGTTTATAACTCTACCAAAAAGAACACATGGAAAACAGTATAGGCACTTTTCCAGTAGATGGCGAATACATGAACCACTCTCGTTTAACTTTATTTATGAAGTATTTCATCAACTGACAACAAGCGTGCGCGAAAAAAAGGAATAATATTGAGGAAGTATACAAATTTTCAACAATGAAAATCGTCCGATTAAACATAGCCTAGTCAAAGCGGGGCCCCTAGGAAGTTGCCTAATCCGCCTTATGGATAATCCGGCCCTGTTCGTAAGTAACAACGTAAGTTTACAGTTTGCTAATAAACTGGAAGTACTTAATTCAGTTACGGTGATTAGCCATTAAAACCAGTAAATGCAAATTTGAAGAATTACGAGAAAAAGTAACGAATAAGTGTAAAAGTACGATAGACATAATATAACCATCATAATTATAACCTTCTAATGCCAGACAGGTTCTCATGCACGAAAGGCTCTATAAAACCAGTACGGACTCATCGTATTCTGATAGATAATGTACCTACTGAGTCTCTGTCAGAGTTCAGTGTCCGATGCCGTTCCGGAAACTGTCCGTACTGGATTGACATTGCTTTAATAGCATGCTAGTATAAAAAGCAAAAGATAAACAGACAATGGGATTTTTATCCTCTTATAGAGATGAAAACAAGTGATTTAAAGTTCATTTAGAAAGTACTCAACCACATAATTTTAATATTCAACGGATCATAAAAAAACCATCTCACACGAAGCTCTCACCCGATCACGGCTAGAATGCAGATCGCAGATTAATGGAGAATACAAAAAGTACTTACTGGTTGGTGGTGGAGGAGGCGGGCCGTATCCGCCGTTGCCGTTGCAGCCAGCCTTGGGAACGGTGGTCATCCCGCTCTGAAACACAACACCATTGTAGTATATGTAGTAGGTATATCAACTATCTGGTGTCCGCGACACAAGCCTCGTTGCTTAGTGTGGCACTAGATGGCGCTGTGTGCAATGTCCAGCGATATTTTATTTATTATTATAAGTCAGTATGCTGTTACTATACATAAGAGGAGGTTTGGAAGTGGAGACTGTTGCAGAAAAGTTGAAAGGTGGCCTGTCCGTGTGTATAGACATGTGATGCTCCCCGGTGACGGTGACGCTCTCGATTTGATTGTACTTTGATGAAATTCAGATTGAATATGCTATTCGCAACATTCGATATTTCGATCTGGCGTACCACTCGTATTTAGCACAAACGCATGTGATTATTAGAGTAATGAATACAAATGTTAATGAACGAAGACAGATGTACCTAAGAACACGTAATTTTCATGTAAAAAACTGAAACTTGAATAAATCACAATTTGTTGTTTTTTTTAGAGTTTCACTGATTGAATAATAATAATAACACCCTATAGGCCTTGATGCCTGACAATAAAATATTTTTATTTATTTATTTATAATGCTCTTGTTTTAGATAATTACTGACTAAATACATTTCAAAAGATGTCATCTTATGATTATTTTACAGTTTACCCACTTCTAAATAATTCAAGTTGGTAAGTACTTACCACCGCAGCGAAGGCAATACCCATAATGGCCAAGAGTACTCCAAAAAACTTCATGTTTCAGCGACTGATCACCAACTGAAGAACTAAAATGTACTCTCAGTTTATATACCAGAGAAGAGCTATAGGAAATGGTCCACTTGCTACAATTGTACATCCGGTGAGCAACTTAATAACAATAATTATAAATATAAGTGTTACTCTGTGATTTGCACGCGACGATGCGACAAAATTATGATTATCTAATTATTTGGATAGTTATGGCGTAGTTTCGGTGTATGTATGTCTGGATAGGTAGGAGCAGCACTTAAGACAGCACCAGAAAGATGGTCAGACGCGTTCAATAAGGCCGTTGGAGGCAGCATGGTCAGACGCGTTCAATAAGGCCGTTGGAGGCAGCCTAGGGCCCTACGGCCCTCCTCTAACGTTTCGTCCGTTTATTCGGATCCATTCGTCTCTGTCGCGCACGTCTGCAGATGAGTGCGAGTGAGAGAAACGGATAGATCCGAATATACGGACGAAACGTTAGAGAGTAGGGCCTCTGTACCGAGCGGTCCACACGACGACGAATAAAAAGAAGATGTCTGTTAAGGATATCATCATTTGCCTAGCCTTTAAATATGTTGGGGTTGGGTCTAAGTTTTCCAACAGTGAAATCATCAAGTGGTGTTTTACCCTTATCATCCAATACGTATACAGAGAGCTCGCAGTGCTTCGTCAAACATGTAGGTACCGGCTTTAATTTGTAGACCTTCAGTCGTTGCTAATCAGAAACCTTAAATCTGGCATCTAATTATAATGGGATCTTGTTATATAATATAACTATAGATAGTAGAATGAAAGGAAAAGCATTTATTAGCCCGCACAGGCAAAGCACACAAAAATAAAATAAATAATAAATAATAAATATCGGTGGACATTACACACAGCGCCATCTAGTGCCACACTAAGCAACGAGGCTTGTGTCGTGGACACCAGATAGTTGATATACTACATAGATACTTTTTGTTTGTAAATACATACTTATTAGACATATAAACATCCATGACTCGAAAACAAATGCCCATGCTCATCACACAAACATTTGCTCCGACCGGGATTCGAACCCGGGACCCTAAGAACGTAAGGCAGCCTCACTACCGCTGCGCTATTCGGGTCGTCAAAATGGTTAAATTATCAGTAAAACTAATAAAAAGTAAACAGAGAGAAAAGAAATGAAATTGGTCCTGTACGCGGCCAAAAGGCCCTATCTCAGCATGGTGCTGTAACATTACCAACATGTAACATTAGTGTAGTGGTCAGATAGGCTTTCGTTCCATCATCTCTGGGCTGAAAACGTGGTCAGTATTTTAATCTCGCATATTTTCATTATTGCAGTTACCTATTCATTTATTACCTACTGGCCGAGGTAGGCACTCCTAATTACTTTTAACAGTGTTGAGTATTTTACCTATGTGATCTCTAAAAGATAATATACGAAAAACGTAATAAAATGTAAGGAGGAAGTGCGAACTTGGACTAGTTCGAACTCCGCACAATTTTGAAATGGAAATTATGCAAAAAAATAAAAATGACGCATATTAAATAGTTTCTACCGTGATGACCAATGCCGTGCGTTACCGTGTAAATGACCAATTCATCAACGATTAAGTTCGCTCACCACCGCAGCTTAGACCTCAGCTACGGCGCCGAGCGTTAAAACCCTCCGCGCCTACGTGGATTTAAATTACACTCTAGGGGTAGGGCAGACTGCCTGCCGGGGTTGCGGGACTGTTCGGAAGAGATACCTCGGCCCCGGAGCACAAAGGGCGATGAAGGAACATGGATGGGTTTTAGTCATTAAAAGTCTGACACTCCCTCCTGCTCCGCCCAGAGCGGGAGAAGTCATTTGATGATATCCAATCCGAAAAAAAAAGGGTTAGGTTAGGTTAGGTTAGGCAGACAAGGCTACGTGGAGTTGGTTTTGGAGCGATTCGTTTCTGGGTTGGAGTGTAGTATTAGGGGCGCTACGGCGCGAGCACTTGGAAAACTTTTGCCAAAAAAGTGTTATTTTCGCAAATCGTTTATTTTTCGATTCTATCGTATAAAACACCTAAATATAAGGCTAAAAGTGTCTTGGTGTTTTTTGTCGTAAAAACGATGTCGAAGGGATCCATAGGTTAGGTTAGGTTAGAACTGTGAGCAACTACTCGCGAGCCGAGCGAGCGAAGCGAGTGGTGCCGCGGCAGCGGCCGGCGAGCGCTACCTCGGAATTGGTCGCGAAATTTTTCCAAGTATTTTTTTCATAGTGCCCCTAAGACGACACTCTGACCCGTTTCTGTCACTAACTTTTTTAGCGCAACATATTGTCTTTTAAAGACAAAATTTAAATCTAATTTAAGGTTAAAAATGCTATTTTATACAAGTGGAAATAATGCCAAAAAAAATTATTCCAAATGAAATTCTGCCATCTTCCTAATATGCCAAGATAGAGCGAATCGTCGCTCTAAATAAAATAAAAAAAATAAAAATTGTTTATTTCTTAACCAAATCAGAAACAACAAGTTGATGATTGGAGCCTCCTTTTAAGCAAAGAAAAAGCCTGTATTAGGAGACTCCGCTCTTTCTTATCTAGACATTTTTTTTTTTTTTTTAACGTAACAGAATCATTACTTAACATTTATATAATTTTTATATTATAGGTACACGTGTAAGTGTATGGGGATGGAGGGGTTGTGTGTACTTAGTGCGTGTGTATTTCATGTGCGTGTGGTGCTTAGAGCGTGTGTGTGTGTATGTGTGTGTAGGTGAGTGTGTGTGTAGAGAGAAATAGGTGAATTTGGACATACAAACATTCGGGCAAAAATAACTATATTAAATATTCTTTATGCCTTAAAAATATTCGTATAAAGAAGATTATGCCAAGTGTGTTATGCCAAATAAATTTCGGAGCATCAAGATTCTGCCAGATAGAAGGAACCCTTTAGTTACCTATTCAGTTTTTAGTTGTGTATGTGGCCGTAAAATTGTAAATATCGCTAAACTCAGACCAAATAAAAAAGTTAAACGGAACTCTGTGAACAAAGAAGTGAGGCCGGTTTCGTAAACATATTGTGTGCATTTATTTAGGCGTAGTTTCATTGTAAATGTGTGCGTGTGAACGTGTACTTCAGTCTGCGCCCCTAAAATCTATCTCGCGAGATTTCTCTCGCAAGATTGTTCCTAATTGGTCGGTCATACTGCCGGGCGCTGTACACGTGCGCCCTGTGGGTCAGTTATACACAGGGCTCGTACAGTGCTAACGCGTTCCGGGTATTGCTGGGGTTGCCGCGCTTCTGTAGCGCGTCTGGGATGTTCGCGGACGCACGCGTTCCGGATTTCGGCTCGCTACTGCGTCAGCGAATCGCATCAGTGATGCGTCGGGTGCGCGACAGCCCCAACAGCCTGGTGGCTACTGTAGCCGGCAGGATGGATGGCCAGATGTGTCGCTGGGTGTCGGCACACAGACCGTCATCCAGATGTGTTTTAGTTGTTTTAGTTAGTAAGTGCCAAGTTTGTTTTATTTTTGTTTTGTGTTTTTATTATGGATCTATGGTCTGAAAATAAAGATTTTATTTAACGTAGGCTGTTGTTTGTTTCTTTGGTTACTTACTTTGTTTACTTCCACCACAATTTACACACAATTTACACCACAATATTTATTTAATTCTAAAGCTGTGAGTTGTTTTCAACACGAAATCAATTTATAATCACCAAAACACTACACTGTTCATTTACATTCGACAACAAACGAATTAACAAACAAATATGGCAGCGCGGGGCACATGACTTCAACCAATCAGCGCGCGAGGTGCGTTCTGTGTTCACAATCTTTCGAGAGTTTACAATCTCGCGAGAAAGAATAAAATCTAACGGTATTTACAATTTTACGGTGACATGTATATTGTGCTAAAGTGGGGCTCGTAGTTCGTAGTTACATACTTAATAACAGTCTCAGAGGTCAATTATGGTCAAAGTCAGTTCGTAGATGGGCGGTTGTCCTTCGATCACATATCGAGACCCCTCTATGTTTCTTAGTTTCGATGTAATTTGTACATCTTTGACAGTGTGGTTTTTACGGGTAGTTAAAAGCAGAATTCAACAAGTGCGCTGTGGAGGTCAAATTAGCAGTCGCTCCATGTAAAATACTAGTATTCAGCTGCAGCCGATTAGACTCATGAATATAATTTATGAATATTATAATACACCATTATAATACAAGACTCATGAAGAGAATAACATCATAACACATCGGTAACCAATTCTGTGGTAAGCAGTGGTGATGGTGAGTGGAGTAGTAAATCACTTACAATTGCTCATTGTTAGGATTCTTTTTATTCCGGTAGTACTCGTTTGTAATTATGTATGATCCCGCGTATAACTTAATATTTTTCAATAATTAATCATATTTACCGTGACATACAATAATTAATCAGATTATGCAAGATCAAACCCAAAAAGAAGCTCGATTTCTACAAAAATTGCTTTATCGAACAGGGTCAGTTGTACTATTTCTCTAGTCAACTTAAATTGGCTTTGGTACTCCGGGTCCTAATGTATGCGGCGCGGTAACGTAACCATAGCGAGATCTAATTCGACGTCCACGCCATCTATCGAGCGAGCAGTACAACTCTGTCATGCGATGGACTTTCATAACAATAGATTTAATGGTGTTTTCAGGGCCAGGTTCTAACAAAAAATGATAGATGGCGCTGAGCAAGAAGCGGTGTATTTTTTTTAGTTATAAGGAGCTGGCATTCATTCCCTTTAAAATACAAAATACTGGCTAAATGTCTGTGGGTGCTTTATTTGTTCTTTTCTTGCTTGCTCGACAGTAATCTGAATAAAACGCAAGTGGAGTATATAGTCGGGGTGGGTCAGTTCTCAACGAAAAGGGCTTTGTTATTGGCATACACTTTAATAAAACTCAAAAAGAATACACTGTACATCACACAAGTTAAAAACGTCCGCCATCATACTCTCTGTACCACACAATTCTACCAACAAAAAAATACTACTAAAACTACTAAGGCCAATCAGCGGCCGAGTAGCGCGCGACGACAAATCCGCGATTTTTCGGCGCGAGGCGCGGGAGCAAGCATCCTAGCGCGTTGGTGAATATCGATCGGGCGCTTTACCTCTATTGGACCTCTTACGTCCAGGGAAATGGGAACGTTCGGAAACGTCTTCCGCTATAAGTATTATTATTTTCCTTGTTTTATTATGGGTATTCTGGGTATTTGTATTGTGCGTGGGTGTAAACACGTCGGGCGTCACAGAATACTACAAGACAAGAATCGACGATCTGTTCGGATGAAAGTAATGAAGTTAGATGAGCGGTTTCCGATGAGAAAACATCCCAGTGTATTATAGTATCTATGCTATACTTACACTTTATATTCATCATTCTTAATACTATTTATCATCCTTTTTATTTGTTTATAATAATATGTTTACACTCAGCAAATTGATCTAAATACGATTCTTATCATAACATAGCTGAAGTAAAAAAAAATACTCATAATTTTCATGTTGTGACACGTCAAATTGTCAAACTGTCAGTAACTTTTTATTTCTTTCTGGCTCTATGATATTTACTTTTTGGTTTATAAAATATAAATTATTTTTATCAAAATGTTTAGCTATTGTATTTAAAAGATTATTACGATTGTTTACTAAATAGCTTAATTTTAAATTATATTTATAAAATTCTTTACGCACTCATGGACATGTCCTGGCCGACTACACTTGTCACATGAGATGATGGCCACAAGAAAACTAATATTTGAAAATTGAAAAAGGAAGACTACTTTGAAAACGAGCTTACGAACCGCTGGGAGCAGTCTACTATTGGATCTCATATGAGAAGCATCAGAAAACAGCTTGGTTTTTGCTGTCACATACTTAAACTACCCAGGGGATCCAGCTAAAGATTCACCTGGGACTTCTACTCCCGATCTTTGGAAGCTATCTACGTGACCTGGGACCATCTTCGGAAGTGGTCTTCGTGCGTGACTTAGCCCCGGTTTCCAACAAAGAGGAGACGAGCGGAGCGGAGAGGAGAAGTGTGAAAACCGAAAAATCACATTGGTTGAAATCTACATCGCGTTTCTCGTCTCTCCTGTGATTGGTCGAATCTTGCACATCTCCTCTCCGCTCCGCTCGTCTCCGCTTTGGTAGAAACCGGGCCTTACTGCTTGTCTCGCAGAGCTATCCTGACGTCTGGTCCTAAGAACTACACTGGTGCCTTCCTACAGAGCTAACCTGGTGCGTGACTGAGAACTGCACGAACGGAGAACTCTTCTCAAACGGAGATTTGGTGTCAAATCCACCAGCCGTCTCCACTTCAAATCTGTACACACCATGCACACACACAAGCACACGTAAATAGTTTACTTTCTGAACCGCTTGATGGCGATCTCATCAAAAACGTTTAATTATCAATATTTTGTGGTTAAAATGTAAAAAAAAAAACATACAAGAAGGGCCACTGCAACGTTTTTATTTTAGTTAATGTGAATTTTTAACAATAATTACCAATCAAAAGTACCAATCTTGAAACGGAACGTGTTTTAATCAACCAATCAGCATCTAGTACTCGAATCTACCGAAAGTTAGTGTAGTGTTGACATGGTTGTACGGACTAAACTTCTAGAAGTAAACATCAGTTTTCATACCGTACCTAGGTTAGCCTAGCAGTTCTTTCAACAAGGGAATCTTACGGTGACAACGCAATCGGCTATGTCCAAAAGTTGAGTTAGGTACTCTGGAGCATAAAGATTACGTAAAGAAATGTTTATGTCTGATGACTATAGCACGATTTAATTTTGTTCCACCACCAAACGTCAAAGTGATTCCTCATTCTGTACATAACAAATTCTAAATTAATTGTGATATAGATTAACTAACTTCTAAATTAGTTGTGTTATATGTGTTGCGTGCCATTGATAAAAGTACTGCATCTGTTTTCAATGCCGCAATGAAGTTCTGTTCTAACAAAATATGAATGTGGTTTTGTTGTTTTACACTAATTATATAATTAACTATTGTAAGTAATGCTTTTTATTCAAGTAGTATTAGTATTCATTTACCCAAAATAAAGAGCCTGTCAGGGTTTGAACATACAACCTACACATCACTGCCCACCCTTCAACTACATTATACAATAAATTGTTAAAGGCAAAAAAATACAATTGATACAAACTCAAAGCATTTATTTATAGTGTATTCACGGAGACGAGTTAGTATAGCGCCTTCTCTATCACACATTATCATACAAATGACAAAGACAAAAAAAACTTTTTTAGGGTCAGTAGGCGTTAACAATACCTTAGAAATGTAAATGCGTGTTCACACTGCGTTTCTTAAAAGTTCCCTTAGTTTATACCTGCTGCTTCATCTGTCGTATTTGAGAGCCATTTATTTGGTAAGATTTTTTTTTTAGGTATTTTTTTAATATATTTGAAGGATATGAAGGAAAGCAATAAAACTGAGAGTTAATTATTAAGTTTAGGTAATTTATTATATTATAATATACTAGTTCATGGCATATCATCACTCTCTCTGAAAAGTCCGTTTCACAAGCCGCCAAATCCTCAGGAAAGCAATCAATCATATAATCCAATAAACAAACCAGTTCACGAGTTGAGCATACAGTCACAAGTAAGAGCACGTCTGCGCAGTACGGGAAGTATGAGTAGACTAAAAAGTACTCGTACTGTGTACACCGCCTTAGCGTTTATCACTGACCAATCGCAGTTAAAAAATTGTGTGAGTGAGATAGCGCTCTACTAACTCGTCTCCGTGAATACACTATAAATACCATTTACAGTCACTATTGAATTGTCAAGGACTCAGTCTCTAGTTACACATGGACACTCTTTTTAAAAACAAGTTGTTACAAAATCCTGGTCCAAAATCCAAAATACAAACATGTGAGAACAATGTATAACAATTCAATACCTACAAAGATTAACAATGTGACCTGGCAGCTAAGAGATGACCAGTCTCGAATAACGGCGGCCATTCACGAGTATGACATGTGGATCAGCACCACTCTGCTCAAACATTTTGAAGGAAACTATGATCCAACACATGCGCCAACATCAGCGAAACAGCATGTCAAATTCTCAACTGCCATGCTCGTTCATGTCACAAAAGTACATAAAATATACTAAATGGCCACATGGTGCTCACATTTATAATGAAATTAGTGTACCACAATAGGTAAAAAGAAAAAATAGAGCAATGACATAAATTAATTATGACTGTGATAGATAGGTACATGGTGCTCACATATTTACAAACTGTTGGGGATTTCAAGTAAAAGCTCCTACTGGCTTGAAAGCTTATTTAGTTCTTATCTTCACTTTATACAATATACAAAGCCTTGGAACACTTATTAGTACATAGTTGACCCGGCTCAGCTGACAGGTACATAAGGTAGGGGTTGATGACCTGGTTACACATGGGTACATGGGTGGAGGTTCAGAGGTTGGTGACCATGGACCAGCTGGTTCGTACTAAGATCAGGGGTCATGACCTGGTCAGCTGATGAGTACTAGGGTCAGGGGGTCAACGATCTAGGTCAGTTGATAGGTATATGGGTCAGACGTCATGACCTGGTCAGCTGAGGGGCTCTCTGGCTGAAGCTCTCTGTCTAGTTCTCTGTCCGAATCTCGGTGAATAATGTTGAAATCAACAGCTGGAAGCCGATGTAGAAGCAAGAGTTTGCGCTAGAACAGATAAATTTACACGGTTTTGTTAGACTTTCGTATACTGAACTCAAAACCTCAGAGACTCAAGAAAAAGGCAGTCATCCACTAGGACTAGACTAACCAAGTATTGTAATGTATTTGATATCAAGTTATTATGTAAGTAAACAAGAAAGTTTTATTCTTATTACCTTCTAATTCCTTGATGTCAATACATTTAGCATTCTTCCGGACTCTTCTCAAAACAATTTCAGGTAGTACACATGTTTTGAAAAATGTTTTTGCATCATAGTACTGATAAATTCCTCATCACGGTCGACTTCTATGACAGTCAAAGGTTGAGTGACAGATATGAAGCAAATGAAGTAACATTTACTCATTTTGGTGATTCGCAATTGACCCTGGGCCTAGAATCAAAATAATAATAGCAAATAAACACAAATAGAAACATATTTTATAAATAAAAAAAAACTATTTATAATATTTTTTGTAACTTACTTGATAGTAATAATTATGCTTTTTATTCATAACCAAAACATTATTTTCCAAATGCAAGGGAAAATTTATATTTTCTGATGCTGCAATTATATTTAGAGATTTCCGTGCTAAGGAAGGAAAACATTTTATCTCTAAAACCACATTTTCCTCACTTTATTACCTGTAATAAAGAAAAAGTTTTCAACAAACATTTGATTACAAGTGAAGAGGCATGAAACTTCGTTTTTACATGTAGAATTATTAGTTTACACATACTACATTGATACGATTTTTTGTTCGTCTTTGACGCAAACATATTTTTGTACCTGAAAAATAAAGAGAAAATGTATCCAGTGTATCCTATTCTAAATTGTATTAGTTGAATTGAAAACCAGTAAAAAGCAAATTTTGTAAGTATTGAGTTGCGCAATGGAGCGTTTTGTTCGTGTCGACAAGTCCAAGTCCGACGCCTATAATATATATAAAAAGTACTCTGTGGTCAAACGTCAGAGTTGTCAGCCTAAAGTAACGTAGACAGAGAATAGAGTAAGGTTGGTAGTTGTCAGTTTGACTGATAGTGACCACAGACTGCAGTGTGACCAGATTTAATTAGAACATTATGCCAGATGCTTGCCCAGATTCTGCTAGTCTAATAATGTTTTTAAATCACAAAAATAAGTGTTTGCAGCATACATAGGTAAAATCACTTACCGATGACTGTCCAGAACATGTAATATTTTTTTTTATGTTTTATTACTTTGAAATCTTTTAGAACAGAAAGTCGTGAAAAACTAATTTCAGGAAGCACTGTACAATAGCGCCCATCGATTTTGTGATTTTGATTCTGTTAGGATGTGGAGGAGGCGGAGCGCGCATCGAGGTCCACAGATATTTTAGTCTAATTATACCCAAGTGAAGCACAGGTAATTTGTCAATATTTAATTCTGCAAATTTTTGGTTTTCTAAGATTCTGCCAAAATCTACAATTCTTTCAAAAAATCCCTAAATTTAGGGAAAATACCCTAACGTGGCAACACAAACAATAACACAAATAGCTCTAGTTCGCGTAACTTCGCCACTTCGCCTTTGTTACAGTCCGCTCAACCGATTTTGACTTCTATTCCGTAGGCATAAGAATGGCATTAAAAGCAAAAACGTGGTTACAATACCAACTGCGCAGCTACCTATTTGTAGAGCAACGCAATAGAAGTCAAAATCAATTGAACGGACTGTATGGTTTGTGTTTTTCATTGTGTTCATTATTATTAGGTATAGTTATGGCGTTTATTTTATAGATACCTACTTTCAAACTGGTTTGGGTGAACAACATGACTAGGTAATAAGATTTTTCCTCAAACATGCTTGGAAATTTGAGCATTATTTTTACAACCTTCTTCGAAATTTTTGTACTGGCGCGATACATGCGACCAGCGGCCGGCAAAAGTTATATGAAAAAATAAAACCGACTTCAAAAAACACAAAAAGCGAAAAATAACTAGCTTCAGAAGTCGGTGACCTTTGTTTGATTGATTTAGTTTTTTTTTCACCGACTTCTGAAGCTAAAGTAATTTTTCGCTTTTTGTATTTTTTTAAGTCGGTTTTATTTTTTCATAAAAGTTTTTAATTTTTCATTTTTAGTTGTTCCCAAACAAATATTTGCCATCTCTTTGAGGCGCGCGTGGAACACGAACGCTCCAACTTTACATACCTAACTGTCGAAATCTGGATGTATTGTACACATCTGCACCCCATATACCATATACCCCCTCAGGGCATACAGGCGTGATGTTACGTTATGATGTATAAACAATAAACATCCAAGCGATTCCAACAATCACGGCAGATTTGCCGTCTATTTTTGAAGAGTTACATTGTATATCTCCAAAGAACAGCATCACATGTTCACCAAATTAAAATGGGACCACATGGGAACCGGAACGAACAAACACAAAAAAAAATATAGTCGAATTGAGAACCTCCTCTTTTTGGAAGTCGGTTGAAAATACATATCTGTCGTGTTTAGCGGCCAAATAAATTACATAGTAAACTCATATCTGTCGTGTTATTTAAAAATGGAATGATCTTTTACTCTGAAACATGGCAAGGGCAACCAAGGAGGTAACATATCAAAGGTATTTTTTAAATTTCGAATTGGCTTGCAAATAGAAAGCGGTTTATTGAAAAAAAAAAAACAAATGAACTCGATTCGTTTTTCCACTTGTCCGTTGAAGTTTCACTTCTAGTATGTGGCCCAGCACACATTTCTTTTTTTTTTGCAGGTTTTCTGCAAACTATGATTTGGTTAGGTATAGGTAAGTTACTTTTAAATGAATGAATTTTTAATTAAAAAATATATTTTAATTTTGACCTAATTTTCAATATCAGCCCAAAAACCACGAAGACGACACCCATAAAGAAAAAACCGAAAATTTTCATCATTTTCATTTTTTACGTAATGTGTAGAATTATTTCTTGTAAGTCTACGTTGTTAGTGTCGCATGTATCACCGGGTCTACACATGCGTAGACCAATATTGAAATAAATTTACCGCCAGGGCTAGTTGCTAAGAATCCAAATTCTTCAAACGTGGTAACACACACAATAACACAAACAGCTCTAGTTCGCCTTTTTACAGTCCGGTCAACCGATTTTGACTTTTATTCCGTAGACATACGAATGGCATTAAAAGCAAAAACGTGGTTACAATACGTCGTGTTGTTCGTCGTGTTTACTGCATTTGTAAGGTAACGCAATAGAAGTCAAAATTGATTGAACGGACTGT
Source organism: Xestia sexstrigata (assembly GCA_941918905.2). Classification (NCBI taxonomy): domain Eukaryota; kingdom Metazoa; phylum Arthropoda; class Insecta; order Lepidoptera; family Noctuidae; genus Xestia; species Xestia sexstrigata. Next base: position 18,835,770 of record OW799221.2, on the reverse strand, counting down.
AAGGTTTGCGTTTTTCATTGGGGTTTTATTCATTACTATTTAGGTATAGTTACGGCACTTATTTTTCTCCCATCATGACCTTGACTGCGTCGCGTAAGTTTTAGTAAGTAAGCAGGTAGTAGGTACCTACCTTCTTATAAAACCTACCCTAAACTACCTTCATAAATAGTGTGATGAATGAATGTAATATTACTTATATAATCCGACCTTATTCGTTATCGGTATGGTCGGGTACAACAAACTCGAGACAAGGAGGGACCTAGCTATAACCACATATGTTTTAAAACTATTACGTGGTAAGACATATAATTCCGGTGTTTTGAAAGAGATACCTACGTCTAAATGTGCCTGACAATTATGTATTGCGGCGCCGCCGGCACCGGAAGCCACGGTTACTAGCGGTGCCTCACGCACGAACCAACTTGCTCAGCAAAGCGCCACTGACGCGCGCCTTGCACGCACTGAATGACACTGCTGACAAGATCGATTTATTTTCCTGCTCTCTGAATGAATTCACAAAAACAATGTTGTATTTATTATGTTATTTAAAATAGTTTAATTAATTACCACACTAACGCATTAGGAATTCCCTGTACCTACTTAATGTTAGTTGTGTTTGTGATCAATAAAATAAATAAATAAATAATGTAACTACATTATTAGTTTATTACATAAACCGCGAAAAGTCCACGTACAAAACTAAAGTTTATAGGTATGTCTGAATACCTACTTGTTAATAACTAATAAGTTCTAGCTATCACACAATAAAATTAGAACCAACTCCGAATTACCTACACATTTCATTCCTAATAGGTACTTTTAAACTTTGGTTTGGGTGAACAACATGACATAATAAGATTTTTTCTAACTTCAAATCATTCATAATAAAATGATAAATCTGATTCACCCAAACAAAACCGCTGCAGCAGTACCTACCTACCTACTTGTTAGACGAACGAAATGTGAATTATTATTATTCGCGAGTCAAAACTCCCGCACGCACTTACTTCGACTACCTTACAATGACAACGCCACGCCATCTAGTAATCAGCAGATAATTATTTCGAGTTTTGTTAAGCAAGAGGTTCGATTGTTCTTTGAAAATCCGATAGATGGCGTGACTCCAAGCACGCACACTTGCAAAGATTTTTCGTTTTTTTTCGGCCCTGGAAATCCTACAATCCTTGTTATTTCTTTATGTTTGAAGGGGTTTGCGACAACACTAATTCGTAATGATATCAAGTTGTTTCATTACTTCTACAAAAAGCATATAAGTATCGAGAATTTGTATCAAAAAGAATGTATGGGAAAGCGCGTTGAAGCAACCACCTTAATAGTTCTGAGTTATATTATCAATGTTAAAAGTGAAGTCGTGAAGTCGTGAGTGATGGATGTATCCGAATCCCGTATAATATCAATGGTATAATAAATGTAAAAATAAATAATTTTGTGCATCTTTTTTTTATTGTTACTGTTTTTTTTCCCGGGGCTTCACTAAATCTGGAATTTGACAATCAATTTGGGTTGTACTCTGCTTGTAATAATATAATTCAATCACGATTCGAAAGACGCGTGGTGCTATCTTTTACCATAAGAACGTTATTGTTGTTTTCAACAATAAGTACTATGCTTTAGCGTTTATTACCCTAAAGTTTGCTTGTCGTCGCCCCTGAGTTACGCTTCACCCACTCAACCTTCGTTACACTACGGTGATTTTACACTAAAGTGACAATAACGTGATTTTAAGGACTTATTGGCATTTTTTTTGTTTTTTGTTTAAAAGGGTTAAAACAAATATTAAGTTAAATAATACAAAAAACAAATAATCCTTAAAATCACTTTTACCACCGAGGCAGTATTTGGGAATAAATGTTAAACGCGTAAACGCTTCCAGTTATGCCTATTTACCACCCCGGGTGGTAAAATTGGGGGTGGTAGATGGGAATAAACGGCTACATACCAGTATTTCAAAAGGAGCGTCTGCCTCTATCTGACCGCCTCAACCCTGTTGTTGGAACTTTGAGCTAGTGGCTATACGTAATGAAAATCAAAGATCTTCAAATTACTGCCTGTCCTGGTCCTGGCATTAATTTGAAGATCTTTGATTTGATCTTTTTTTTTGGCTCAGACGGGTCTTAGTTTGAAAGGAGTGGTCATCCATCTATGGACTGACCTCAGCAAGCGTACCTTAACCTTCAAAATCAGCCTGTTTTTATTTACAGCTGTCGACCCGAATGGCGTAGCGGTGGTGAGGCTGCCTTACGTTCTTAGGGTCCCGGGTTCGAGTCCCGGTTGGAGCACATGTTTGTGTGATGAGCATGGACATTTGTTTCCGAGTCATGGATGTTTATATGTATAGTAAGTATGTATTTACAAACAAAAAGTATCTATGTAGTATATCCACTATCTGGTGTCCACGACACAAGCCTCGTTGCTTACTGTGGCACTAGATGGCGCTGTGTGTTTATGTCCAGCGATATTTATTATTATTATTATATTTAGCTAGTAGGGCCCCCCGTATATACGCACTGTACCTTAAACCAAGCTTATGATACTAAACAGCCCTATAGTTTTCTGTTAGAGTTTGAACACGACCCGCAGTCGTACGGACGTACCTACTTATCTCAATCGATTGCTATCGCAGGTAGTCTGCTACATCCCAATCTGGTGAATTGAAGAACCATCAACTCATCCCATACTCAGTGAGTGAGAACCTCTTAGGAGGCAAACATACGCAACAACACAGGAAAAAAAAATGAAATCAAGAGGTTCACTTTTTGTTCACTGGTTGTTATTAGGCATTTTTCACACAAAATAAGACGTCTGAACTTCGTGAACCAATCCAAAGATATTGGAAATCGACATTTCGTTCGCTCTCAGAACAATAATAAAATAAATGCAATGAGAAGACGAACATTCCTTCCTGTGTTTGTCGCTTTCGTGTGAACATGAAATAAAACTAAAATGAACAATCAATTGAGTGAAGCGTCAAATAGCAGCTTTATGGCTCTTGTTCATAACCGGCTTTTACCCGGGCAGCAGTACCAGGTTGGGCTTGTAGACGTAGGTAGGTACCCAGTTTCCAGCCGGTAAGAGATACGAGTTTGCATGCGCCGAGCGTACGTCGGGCCTCGGGTATACATTTCACCACGACTTTGACACAAGATGATGAAACATAAAAATAATGGGGTTAAGTCCTTAATTATGAATAATTTGTAATATTATGTTGTGTCAGTATATTTTGCTATCATTCGTCAGTTGAAGGGCTGCCAGTGTCCGTAGTATGATGATTTATCCGCTGCTCGTTGAATCTGTAGTAAATAAATGACAATATAAATATACACTGAATACTATCAGTGGTTTATACGTGAAGAATTTGATCATCTTTTTGACGACCGATTTCTAGGAATATTGGTAGTCCAGTCCATAGTTAGGGATAAGCTAGGCAGATGATATGAAAGGAAAGTTACTAGTAGCTGGTGCTGCGGTGGTGGGTGCTGTGGTGGCCGCAGTAGGTGGGGGTCGGGGCCCCCTGCCACCACCGCCGCCGCCGCGGCAGCCGGCTGATTGTTCATCTGTGCTCATGCCACTCTGCAAGTAATATAACATTATTGTATTGTATAGCGGGCTAGTGTCCGCAACTCCACGTCAAAGCGCGTATTTTGCGTACGGAATATAAATTAAAATATAACATTATCAGAAATGTTAAGTCACGGGGCACTAAATTGTTCTACTTTTACCCTATCCGCAGCGAGTATTGTTTGGAAATCGGTAACCCATACCCGATTTATGTTACTAGGATCCGTCAGTGGTGCCACCCTTTCTGACAAATATTCATCTAATTCTATTTGTGGATTTAATCATGGCGAAACTTCGTGACTTTTAAAATAAAATTTGTTTGAAACTTTAGTCCTCGTAATTACATGTTCTTGTTAGAAAACAGAAACTCTCACGATATTTTGCAAAAAGGAAAAAATGTTTCAACATGACTATTTCAAAGATCTTATGATTTCTTTACAAACCTTATTAAATGGAATAACTTACCACGAGAGCCAATGCAAAAGCCATGATAACCAGCAACATTCCGATGAACTTCATCTTGAAAGTTACTCCATGGACTGAACTGGCTCGGTCAACTCATTTTATAGTAAATAAAAAATAAATGATAGTCATACAAAGGTGATAATGTCTTCTTCCGGTGGATTGTGTGAATAACCACAATTACAGTACTTAATATGTAAAGCGAAAAATTCAATAAATAATGACTACCTTATATGTGTTTTTAATCGGATGTGTTTACGTCAATTTAAAGATGGCTGCCACTTTGCAGCAGGTCCATAAAGGACTTACATAGTGACATTAATTATAAATAGCAGTTTTAATAATTTGGAAAAACCTAACTTCTATTCCGCCATGTATCTTTTTTTACACGACTGCCCAAAAAAAGGAGTGTTATGTTTTAGGGTTCATGTATGTTTGTATATGTTTGTTTGTGAGTTTCTTTATTCCACCATAACTTCTAAACGCCTAAACCGATTTCGATGTACTTACGTTGTATCTTTAGAATCCTTGTGTTACTCCGGGTAACGCCAGTTTTAAAATAAAAAAAAATAAAAACATTTTTTTGGATACTGCATTATGGGTATCAAATTAAAGGGCTCATCATGAGGATTTTAAAATGGTATATTATCATGACCATATTTTAATATAAAAATGTGTTATTTATTTGATTATACAAGATGCGCGCGGATGACTAGATACGTTTGTGAACTTTAAAGTAATAAATGTACACCAAAATAAATAAAATGCGAAATTCTCCATCTTATTATAATCGTATCTAAAAAGTGTAAAATACTAAAATAATTGAAAACATTAAAAAACCCGACTGCGTAAAAAATAACAAATAACTTTAAATAAAAACTGAAAAGAAAAAAACAAGTTAAATAATAAATTCTAATACGGAACATATTGACTGCAACAGTCGGGAATAATCTAGATTAATCACTACATCCAATATGGGTCCCGACTGTTGCAGTCAATATGTTCCGTATTTGAATTTATTATTGAACTTGTTTTTTTCTTTTCAGTTTTGTATATAAAGTTATTAGTAATTTTTTAAGGCTTCCAGCCAGGAGTAAAACACGTATAAAATAAGCGACACCCTCTGTGGGATACGGTACGAGTCTCGGCTTGCGGCGTCGTTGCAGGGGAGGGTAGCAACGGGACAGGCTAGATCTGATTGAGATTATTTAGGGGCTGATTTAACACTACTGGTTCAACATCGCGGTCTGGCTCAAGCAAGGGTCAGGGGTGCCATGTATCCGCAGCCTGAGCTAGACTTGCGTCCACGTCGATCATACATTGGATGTTGATTTCACTTCTTCTCTCGGTAACCATTCAGTTAGAGGACTGCTCTACTTGCCATCTCCACGTTTTGATAAAGTACCTGCTTGCCTTTGTTTCACAACCACTAAGAGTATTTAGTCATCGCAGATTTGGCTCCTTGTCCAATATCTCTTGCATCCCGTGCTCATGATAGATATACCAGCTAATCAAAGGAACCTACTAGTTTAAAATCAATCAACAACGATTTAAATAAAATACATTTATTCGTACATCCATCCCTAAACCAATTAATCTAACTCTAACTTCTTGAAGCTGCCTTGAATGCCGAATTCCTTTTCTGCCGGGGAGGGCTTGCCTCCAGGTCGGAGGGACTCGTTCACTCGTCGCTTGTTCTCCTCTCGTACAAACACGTAGTTCGCTTGCATGCGCTTGAGTAGTTCATCTGGATATAATAAGGATGTAGAATCAGCGGGATAATTGCGTAACACACTTACAACGGCGATGTCGTTCGTTTTGACAATATACCTACACAATTATTACTAATTTTTCAAACAGGTGAAGCAATAGGTTAGTTAAACTAACCTATTGCTTCATCTGTTTGACTTCTGGGTTGATTGTGAAGAATAATTGTGTACCCGCACCCCAGCCAGAAGTGACGAGGTGGAACACCGTGTGGTTTTAGTCAGTAGGAGTCTGACAGACCCCTTCGCCGACCACACGGCGGAGGACATCCATGAGGATTTCCAAATGAAAAAGAAAGGTTAGTGAACTTCTTCAAAACTCTTTGTTTTGTGATGCAATAGGGAATATGCACGTAATTTTTTCGTCACTTAAAATAATAAAATACAGTAGTACTAACAACCCAAGAAAAGTATTAAAAGTTAAGTTCAACTACTGCTTGTCGCTTTAAATAATATTAAACTCCTGCAATTTTCTATGACAGTTCAAACGTCCGTATAGCTGTCGCGGCCATGATGTGACGTCATTTACCACAATCTGCCTTGTTTACATCAATTTTTTGTCCTTTATAAAATAATATTACTAATAGTATGTGCTCTAATCAAGTAAAAATTACAAAAACAATATTATATTAAAATCTTAGTGAAACTTTAAGCACTTTTAAAATAAGTGGTTTTTTGACACATAGACTTTGACGTCACTACATATATTATTATCGGGATATTCGAGGACGACGCGTTTTGAGAGTGCGTACCGTTTCACCAAAAACATGCTACTTATAACAGTAAATTGTAAAATAAGTGATGTATTAGCAACTTAAACAAGTGTTTCAACATTTATATTATTTGTTTTTGAAACTCCATCTTAATTTTAGAATGGAAAGTATTAATCCAACATGATTTATGAACTGAAATTACTAAATACAAACATAAAATCTCACACTATACTTCTACAACATTACTGAGTACAAAACGACAACGTGCATACTTTTTCTGCGTCGCGTTAAGTGTCACAGATTATAAATGGCTGTTTAAGGCTCCAAAAATATTTATTATGTATCATCAAATCTCATACCAAAAAGAGAGATAGATATATATTTGGAGCCTCCCTCCTATAACCATGTTATAATGGCTAAACTCTAATCTGTGTGTGTAATACTATGTTTTTTTTCGAAGCAGATTTATAGAGGATCTGACCTACTGTTTAGTAAGTAAATTACATACTTACTTACTGGACAGTAGGAGATTCCAAATTTAAAATCTCGCTTCTTACTGGACAGTTGTGAATAAGTCTCCGGTAGAGTTCACTTTCTGAATACTTTTTAGAGCGAGAGATGTTATGGCAACATTACATACCATTTTTGAGAAAACATAATTCTTAGCCCGAAGGCTAACATAGAAAATCCAGTATAACTCATAAATCTCTGCAAAACAAAAAAATTAAACCTATACAAACCTCTTAAAGTGATATGATCCTTATACCCTCCGCCCTCCTCTTTAGGCAGGGCTTTCTTCGAGATCATCTTGTAGACCGACTCGGCTCCGACCTGGTGCGTGTGCACCATGTCCATCAGCTGTTTCGAGAGGTAAGGCCTGATCAGCATCAGCAGCCGGTCCATGAAGTACGGCGCGCTCATGAAGTGCACGCCTTTTAGCTTGCAGAACATGCATTCCTGAAATTTTAAGGTATTATAGTTATGAATCATATCTTTTTGACTGTAAAGGCTATTCTTGAAGAGTGCGGAGAAAGGTCAACGTATTTCGTCATAGTATCGATGATAGACGTATTGTTACTTTTGCTACGTTGCCAGGAGCAGGTAAGCCGACTCTTTTGATCATCTATCTGACGTCATAGGTAGCATTGATAATTTCAACTTTTTTATCCTTTTTAGGGTCCCGGGAGATAGTCATAGGTACATTCGCGGGCAATCCCGATTGGTAACATCACAAAAGCTTTGAAAGTTTACTTGCTTCGAAGACAGATAAGGCTATACTTTTTTGCTTATGAAGATAAGTACTAACCTGCAAGAAATATAAGACTTTCTTCACGACCATGAGGTCCAGCCTCGTGACGTGGCTCAAGGATGCTGTGTCCATGTCAATGAGAATCACGAATCTAGCAACAACAAAGCATTATTTTAGCTACGGCTCAATAGGTATAATATCTATACCTACACAGTTTAAATCCTGATGGCTGTTTTCGTTCATTGTGATAGATCTGGTTTTGATAGATCTCACGTAATGGAAAGCCATGTTCTCGTCTGCGCTGGAACGAGCATGCGAAAAAGGTGCCTGGTTACTCTTGCTTTGAAGGCGGACGGGATAGTTGGACGGGAACATAGACGCTGGGGCTGAGGGGTTCACACTTGGGCCGTGCGCATAATAAATGTGGAAGAGAATTGTTGAATATGAATATCAACCAAGTTCAGGTGGTATCCTGCTGTCCTTCTTTTTCCTTTATTAAATATTTAAATGTTGATTCCAGGTGATCAAATGATGCAGTTTAGAAACCACATAAAAGTTCTTTATCTTGACTTCATCTTAAAGCATGTCTGTTGCCAGTGCAATAAACTTGTTTGTCTAAGAAATTACAGACATTCTGAAACCGGGTTAAAGATTGCAGTGATTGAAATTAATTACAGTCTTAAATAAGTTCTTTCCGCCTATTGTTATTGTTGATTTGTTTTACTTGGATTGACGACCTGGCCCTAGTTACACAATAGTGACCTTGAAACAGCTTTGGGGTTGCGCAGGGTACGTCACATCGCAACGCAAGACATCGGAGAACCCTTCTCAAAATGTACGAAAATTAAGAAAGAGGATTTTGGCAATGCATTGCCTTGCGGTTGCGGCACAGTCAAATTACTGGACTGGATACAGTTTAAATTCATAATCAGCATCGAACTGGCATGGTATGACGGGGCCCCTAATACAATTTGAAATGAACAATGAACATTGGAATAATAGAGCTCTATGTGAAACACTTTTCTCTAATTGCCCTTTTTGTGCTGCGAAGCAGCGTTGCTGAGTTCCAAAGGGGTGACCCTTCATCCAGTGTTTCCTTTGCCATCCAAGAACTTACCCAGGCCAAGACCCTTCCTCATACTGCCACAAATCGAAGACCATCATGAAAGCTCTGACGGTTTCCAGTAGGTTGAAGTTGCGAGGATCTGGGTCCAGCAGACGGAGGTATACCACCCGGTAGCCTTCCACCGTCGGGGTGGCTAGTGGAGCACATAATCTGGAAATATTAAACAAAGGTTTTGGAAGAAGACATTCTTTTGTAGAATAAGAGACAGCTTGGGGAAGCTAAAGATGTCCAGACATCTTCGTTTGGCTCAGTGGTATTACTTTGTGCAAGATTTAAGAGTACTTAAGTCCCAATGATATGACTGTTATCTACTTTCTTTATAAAGTTTAAGCCTTTGTTAATTAGTAAGTTGGTATGAAACTGTTCACTTAGTCTTTAAATATCAGGATACACCATGAATTGTAATAGCAGAGATACCGTATAACCACCCGCCTTTAACTGTGTGTGTTTTCAGTTTCTCAGTTATTATCATGACAGTAATTTCTGTGAAAATGATGTCAGTTCTTTTTATTTCTTGGTTTTACTTGTTTTCTGAAGCACAGAATATTGTATATTGTATAACGGGCTGGTGTCCGCAACTCCACGTCAAAGCGCGTATTTTGCGTATGGGCTATAATCCACCACACGGGCCCAGTACGGATTGGTAGATGTCACATGTCTTCGAATTTTTGGTTCTAGGACATGCCGGTTTCCTCACGATGTTTTTCTTCACCGTTTTGAGAGCAGTGGTGATGAAATAAATTACACAAAGTAATGCGCCTGTGAGGGTTCGAACCCACGACTTACTGTTCGTAAGTCGGGGCCGCCACCACTGGGCCACCGCTGCTCTCAAGCAAGAAGCACAGAAATATCACATCATCAATTTTGAAACACTTTACAATTGAGAAATTCCTAATAGAAAAACCTAGTAATCCAATCTGGAAATTGAAGCGCGAAAGAATCCAAAGTATCCCCAATAACCATTAACTAAACCTATACCAGAAGATTTAAAGGCTAAAATGTACTTACACTGTAGTTAAGGCGTACTCAGCTTTCTTGTCAAAGGCTCGATCCTTGAAAAAAGGCTGGAAGAGTGTCCTCAATGTGAAGTGTAGATCCAGCACTTGCTTCGACACCTCGATACTCTTCTGACAGCAGTGGTACACGATAACCAGGTCTACATCTGAAACATCATCGAATACCCATTATAGCATTACCAATTTTTCTCCGCCAATTCACATTGCCCTCGTGATAAATTACCGCGTACCTTAATACATCGTATCTAATCCTATCCTGCAGTGCGAACGTTATCGTGTACAGCAATAAGTAGGTGTTTGTAATGCATAGAAAAGTGAGTCTTCCGTAAGTAAGGAATTTAATTTACAAGTCGATGTGGATTTAGTTAAGAGTTTCTTGAGAGAGAGCTGCAACACTCTGGCTCTGACTTTTGGTTATTTGTGTTTATAACTGATCTCTGAGTATCGTGGTGGACTACAATCTGCATTTGCTCTCTTCATTACCACGATTATTTACCTACATAATTGTATACCTACTCTTTTACATTTGATTAAACTCAGTATACCCATATCAACACCGACATTGCTGTCGTTACACGTGTCCTCTTGGTCCAGCTCCATTAACTTCAAACAATACACTCACGCCCTAGATAACTATTTATTTCTATTACCTTTAATAATACAACATACGTTGGTGATCAGGCAGTCATCGTACTTAAACGCTTCTTTAGAATCGATGCAATGCAGGCAATCATTATGTCAGAAGTAGCGACGATAATTGCTCGTAGTTGCGTATTCTCAGCTTGTCAATAACAAATGCCCATCAATAATGCTTTTATTGACCATTGCTTGTACAAATGGCCGTATTTATATGAACGTATCACGCACATTCATTTTTATCATCATAATACCAACCTGTAATACCCGAAGATTAAGGCACAGGCGTACCGTGTACCCACATTTCACACACATTTTTTCCCAATCTGTTTTTAGAAGTGAGGACTTTTAATTGGCTGTCAGTCTCAAATGCATTTTTTATTCTGTTTATTCTAGCTGTAAGTCTTCCATAGTAAATAAATAAATAAATTTCGCTTGTATATATTTATTTATTTTAAATCCCATGTACTAAGTGGCGAGCCCATTGGCATCTACCGTGCACAAATCCAATCTCCGAGGCTACTATCTACTGAGAAATTCCGAATGGAAAATCCAGTAAGAGTGCTTCCGCACTACGTCCGATCCGTACCCGTGAAAATACACTACAATACAAAATCGGACGACGGAAGCCGGATCAAGTGCGTAAACTACCATAGTAATAGTTTTACGACTACTCCGGACCGGGTTCGGATCGAATTCGGATCGGACGTAGTGCGAAACCGCTCTAAAACTTTGCCTGAACTGGGAATCGACACCAGGACCTCAAGATCAGCAGTTGCTTGCAACCACTGGACCTTTGTTAAATTCTACAAGCTGTCGCTTTGCATCGTGGTCAAATTCAAGGAGGTAATGATTCTCGACCCGAATCAATAATAAAATGAGTAGGATTTTTTTTCTTATTTACGAAAATCGGTAAGTGTAAACCACCTGTATTAAAACGCAGCCCGTCTCTTACTAGCCCTATAACCGCGCCTGCACAAACACAAATAAACGCACACAGCGACATGTTGCGCGATAGGTGATTCTGTTTATTTCTTTCGTGTTATTCTGATATACTGTCAAAGTAAAACAATTTAAATTGCAGCTTTATTAATTATTGACCAGGAATCGTAATTTAAATTTATTATGTATGTTTTTTGTGACAAGATCCTGAATTTTGTCTAGGATGCAAAACTGCACCTTGTATTTTATGTCTCAAGAAAGGTTTTATTGCCTGTTCTCGTGCATGTTTAAAAGTTTATTAAGTGACGTCAGAACTGATAAAGTACCAAACCATGTTAAAAGATCCAAACTTTCTCTCTCATTTATAGCCTATAACGTTCTCCCTGCTGAGACACAGTCCTCCCTCCTCTCTACGGGAGGGAGTGGGCCAGTATCCACCACGCGGGCCCAGTGCGGGCTGGTGGACCTCACCACGATATCCGTTACTACAGTGAGATTGTTGCAGCACTTGTTGTTAAGGCAAATGATTGTGCTACGACTGTACCCATTGACGACCTTTATCGACATTTCAAGTATTTATGTTAATTATACAGTAAGAAACGATTATTAGCATCATAAACAATAGAATAGGATGCTCCAAGAGCGATTGCTATCAGCAGTAAAAGGTTAACTCGTAAATTCTCACGTTTGAACTGAACGTGATGGTTAATATCCAAGACACAAACTATAAATATACTTGGTCATAAATTACAAAAAATGTGCAAAGAAAGGCACTGCAAAATACTAGCCAATTATTGTCCCACTGCTGGGTAAAGGCCTCTTCTCAACAGAGAAGGCACGAGCGTTGATCATCACGCTTGTTCAAGACGGATTGGCGATTTCAGATTTAAGTCCAGATTTCTTGACGATGTTTTCTTACACCTATGTTTGTGATGTCCAAGATAAACTTAGAAAGTACATATGAATTGAAAAAGTCACATTGGTAGTGCCCGGATTTGAACCCCGTGCATGAGAAGCGGCCTTCACCTCTTTGAAGCAAAGAAATGTATTACTTAGTTAAAAAGTTACTGAAAGTTTAATGCTGTCGATAACTTAACATCAAAATCAAAAAAATATTCCTTCACAATGCACGCACTGCGGTTAGTGTTTTCGCAGGGGAGAAGAAGCGGCGGAAGAAATTCCCCAGCAACACATCAAAACTTGTTCTATACTTGGGAATAGAAAACATAGTCATGAAGTCAATCGGAGTTTACCACTAATTCCAAAGATAGGTTAAAGGTAGTAAAAACCAGACGCTTCCGAGCCAAGTTTTTTAAAACAGTCGTTTATTAAGTAACAGACTCTCCTTGTCAGTTGACATTAATTAACTAATTAGCTAAACATACATAATATCCTCCTAACTTTTGGTTGGATTATTTACATACGAGTACACTGAATATTTTATATTATATGCCACCTGACTTTTGAGCAATTCGTTATAACTTATTAAACTGGAACGATTCAATATAAATTTCCAACGATTAGCTAAAGGAAGAAGAATGAAGATTACGATGAAAAAACTCAATAACCCTTTGTGTCCAACCAGGAGAAAGTGTTATTCAGTCTTTCAAGCGTTCTTTAAACATATATTTTTAAACAGAAAACGCGTTTTAACTTTATTTTCACAGATTTAACCGTTTTAACTGTAACACACGTTGAAGCTGTGTATACCTGTGAGATGTGTCTCCGGCAGATGTGGTTGCGTCTTGAGCCAGTCGCGTAACTTCTTGATCTCGGCAGGTGAGATGTCTGGGTTTTTCTCATACTCCTGCTGTATCGTAATCGGCTTCACTACGCCTGCCATTTTGTTTCTGAAATGTAGTAGATTTGACATCAGTTAAATACTTTAATGACATCAGTTTAATCTATCAAACGATGAGGGGTATCGTGTTACCCAATAACTGGGTTGAGGAAGTCAGATAGGCAGTCACTCCATGTAAAACACTGGTATTCTTTAAATTTTATAATTTAGTGTAAATTTGCGATACAATGTAAAAATTGTTACTGAAATAAATGAAATGAAATGAAATTCAGCTGCATCTGGTAAGACTGGAAGCCGAGCCCAATATAGTTGGTATAGGCAGTAGCAGATGAAGACGATGTAAAATATTGGTTAAAAGAATGTGAGAGAGTCATGCATGGTCTAAAAATTTTATTAACCATCCTAGTTTCAAGGTACAAATTTCGATGTTACACTTTGAAAACGCTACTATAATTGGTGTCATTTTTTTCCTTACAGTTCCGACAGACTTGTTTTTTACGATTGCGATTCCCAGTTCACATAAAGTGTTTTCCCATTAGTAATTTCTAATTAACTAGCAATCGTGTTACCCAGAACTAGCTGGGTTGTGGAGGTCAGATAGGCTCCATGTAAACTACTGGTATTCAGCTGCATCCGGTTAGACTGGAAGTCGACCCCAAAATGGTTGGGAAAAGGCTAGGCCTCTTAAGGCCGTTTTATATAACTTACTTACGTATAACTGTCAGTTAATATAATAATAATACTCTCGTAGCTATCGGTATTTCTATAAACAAAGTTAGTTAGTCCTATCCGTTTCACCTACCTGTACCTGTGTCACAGAAAAATCAAAGAAAGCTTTTCTGTGACGTTTTATTTCTATCGGTCGGTAAACAAAATGTCAAACAGACAGAGATAACAACCTACCGATACCTGTTGGTAGCTGGTTAATGAAAACAGCCGTTAGTTAATCTATTGAAATTCCGTAAATACTACTACGTTATTCAAGATGGCACTGGTTGTCAAGCAAAAATGCATTGATAAGACAAACTTGGTACACGTTTTTAATGGATTACGGTCATAATTCAGACAGACAAAATCAGAAACGAGTACATCAGAGGGAGTTTCAAAGTTGCCCCAATCGATGATAAGGTCAAAGAGAGAGACGCTTACAGTGGTACGGTCACGTTCAAAAACGCCAAGCGGAACATATGGTGAAGCTTGCCCTAGACTTGCCATCAATGAGACGCACTCGTGGAAGACCACCTGCACCTGGTTGACGACGATCGAAAAAGATCTGAAAGAAGCTAATTTAGATAAGGACGCAGCACAAAATCGTGCTAAATGGAAGATGCGGACAAGGAAGGCCGACCCCAAGTAAATGGGATAAGGTCTAGGAGGAAGAAGAAGAAGAAGAATTACGGTCATAATTCGTGACTTTCATACTGAACTTCGAAGTTTAAAATACCGATGCACGCTTTTAAACACTATGTATACAGTGCATCGGCATGACGGTCATGAATTATAATCCAAATTTTCCATTATAAACCGGATATAAATCAATCTATACAAGTGCTATCCTTGACATTTGGTTTGCGGTTTCGTTTATTGTCTAGAAATTAAAGTAAATTAAGAAAAAAATAGACTTGTCCGGCAGTGCATACAAAAAGGTGTTAGGTGAAGAATAACATCGTGTTCAAAATCAAAATATTTTATTCCACATAGGCCTACATGGGCACTTAAAACGTCGAAAAGGTGCACGGTTCGGGTTGTTCGTTTTCATGGAGAAGAACCGGCAAGAAATTCCATGGTTACTCTTTTCAAATCATTTGGTATTACAATATTAATGTGTTACAGCAATTAGTACTTAAGAGCGCACCGAGGAAACGATACGTAATTCCAAAATAATTGCATTCACTTGATCCCTTGCTGCATCGTTATTACTTATCCTTTAGTAATGCAATTAATATGTAAGATATTTAAGGATTCACTCTAAACATCGTACACTTTAGAAACACGATTACTTTTAGTTTCCTCGATAGAAAAAAAATCCAAAGTAATCTCTAAAAAACAAAATAAACTAACGTAAATACTTCACGGAAGATCATCAGATTTTGACTAATAACAAAACTACATGTTTTCTATAACGCATACATTTAACATTTTCGAAATGTGTATTTGTTTGAATAATATGAAGGAAATACCTAAATTAGCGTGAGTTCCGCCCATTCTAACCTGCACCCCTAGCCAAGTTGACAATCTACAATCGTTGACGCTAGTAGAAAACTATTCAAATGAATGGGAATGACATCATCTCAACGTTAAATCACGTGATCAACACAAACGAATTGAAAATTCGTAGACAAGTTTACATCGTTCAAAATGATAGAATAGAATGTTATCGTTTCTACAATGTTGATCGCTAAACTCTTTGGTAGGAACGCTCACAATAGACTAAAGTGTAGGTTTTTTCTACAGACATTAGAGAACGAGCGATCGACTCAGTCGTGTCAACTTGGCTACCAATTTAGCGCTTTCTACAATCGCTTACGCCGAGGCGTTTACGATTGTAGAAAGAGAATCGATACGAAACGTTTGTAACTTGGCTAGGCCTGCAGAGCCGCCACGCTTCCCCCCTTTATATCTTTATATCTTGCTAGTTCTTGTTAATCTGAATTTAGGTGTTACAATTTCATGTTTACTGCGTGTATTTTTATTATGGAAGTCGCTTCTAATTTTGAAAAGCCCTCGATTTTTTGACTGCCTATCTGACCTCTACAACCCAGCTAGTACTGGATAATACGATACCCTTTGGTAAAACCGGTTATCAGACTTTAAGGCCACTGATTTCATTTTCAAATGACAGCGTGCTTGCTGAGTCACGGAGGGAACTGGGCACGTAATGGGTGGTCTCCCATCCACGGGCCAACATATGCAATTGTCCCGAGCGACTGTTATTATTTATCTACGAGCTCCTAATGACATAATTTTATTGTCAAGCATAAATAAAACGGGATAAGTTCAATGAGTGTCAAATAAAGTAAACATTTAGTTCCAATTTTTTGCATCTTCACAAAAAATATTGTCGAGTTTGATATGATATATTATGATACCTGTAATTATGATAAACATAAATAAGGTATGGTATTATGCATAACTTATTGAAGTTTTGACATCTTGACCTGAGGTAGGTTATTTACCAGTAAATATTGCGATCGGTCAAGATCGATGTTGTTATTTAAGCGCAATGGAACAGTTATATTATATTACTTTATATGTATAAATACCTACAGCATCTTTCAAGCTTGAATGGCATTGACAGAGAGCCGTTGTCGGTAAATATTGAAGTTGTGAAAATGTCTCTAGTGAAACTGGTGAGTGAGTATTAGGTCCTGGGTTCAGTTTCGGGGTCGGAAAAGTGTTACTATTTTTCATTAGCAGCTGCCTGCATTTATGTCTGGTTGACGGGAATAGGCTCGCCCCATCCGCCATGTGGGTGCACTGTCAGTCACCTCTGCTGCCTAACCTCTCGGGGATAACAGGCGTGTTGTTGTTTGTATTTAAAAAATAACATAGCGGCGTTAATTCCTATTATAGGAGTACCTACATTATTTTATTTTAGTGACCTCACGGCAGGTTCTCCTTCAAATTCATAAGAAGTCATGTAGTTTCGAAAATTGATGTTTTATTTTGTGGTTTTTAAAATTGCGTTCCTAAGAATCTTGGCGTTTTGTCTACGTCTTCAGGTAGAGGAAAGCAATAACAATTTTTGAAATATATTTTCCTCATAGGATCCAAAAAAGTATTAATTTTATTATTGATCAAATGGTTTTCAACTTAGGTAAGATATTTTTTTCAAGTTAGGTCTGTCTTAATCATATTTTTTTTTTTAATTATATTTAACCTCTACTTATTTATATATTCATCCTATAATTCTTATTTTATTATAATTCGATCAGAAAATATATTCTAATAATGATAATCCACACCAATTTTAATTTAGTTTTTGTTTACTGTGTTTTAATCTGTGTGACAGGTTTTTCAGGTAAATTTATCAGATGTAGTGTGTTATCATATTTTTATGGCGCCTTTGTGGAAGAGTTAAATAAATGTTTATTTATTATTATTATACATATTAATTATAATGATAGGTTGCCTTTGCATTGTTATTAAAACTTTAAATAATCCAAATTTTTTATCATGTCAATGACATCAACGATTAAAGATACCTTATCTCGATAAATAATGAATATCCGGAACTTGTTTATGGGTACTGGACCGAAAATGACAAAATATAATAATACAACGATAAAAGAGCACAGGGACCTGTTACCTTGCCAAAATTTACTCGTTTTAATATTTGTTTTTTTTCTTTTGTTATCACATATTTTTTAACCGACTTAAAAAACGAGGAGCTTCTTAATTCGTCGGAACCCCGTTTCTTTTTTATGTATGTTCCCCGATTACTCAACGATTTGGATTTTTTTTTGTTTGAAAGGGTATACTTGCCAGGTGGTCTCATGGTCAGGATCTGATGATGGGATATTGGAGAAAAAGAGAGATCAGAGAAATCTTCAAACTTCAAGCAATTTGGGTAGTTTTTGGAAGAGTACTTTCTCGGAGTGGTCCCATTTCAATTTGGTGAAGATCTGATGAAGACCTTCGGAGATAGAATTAAAATTTTATGCAAATGGATAGGGAACCGCTGTGAAGGGGTAAGCACATGTGAACCACTAAAATATATATGAGTAGTAAAAATTTGTACACAATTAGTTATCAGCCTACCTACCTACACAAAACGAAAGAGTAGATTAATATTAAAATTGTTAACAAATATCTATAATAGCCCTCCTCCTAATTGTTATGTTGTTATGCCCGACAGGGCCCCACAATGCTCCAAAACGAATGTATGTCTTTATGTACCTACCACCTAAGTTCACATTGTGGAATGCAATAAACGTATTGAGTATTGAGTATTAAAAAGTGAAAAATAAAACCGACTTAAAAAAACATAAAAAAGTGAAAAATAACTAGCTTCAGAAGTCGGTAGCCTTTGTTTGTTTGATTTAGTATTTTTTGTCACCGACTTCTGAAGCTAAAGTTATTTTTCACTTTTTTGTGTTTTTTGAAGTCGGTTTTTATGAATGCTGGTTAACCTGTAACTGGCGACTGTCTAAGTCCGAGACTTATAATATGTATACCTAAATGTTGTACACAGAAGCTGTTGGGGAACCTATAAAGGATGTAAAAACGAAGCCGAAAGGTACTTGTTCTCGTCACTGCGATATTTTTTTTTTCTAGACCATTTATTTCTCAAATTCCATCTTTTTCACAAGCTTTTTTTTAAATAAGTAGGTACATGTTTTTAAAATGAGAACACAGCCCCCGTACTATTTAATCCATCCACCAGAACAATGTTTTGAGTTTTACCACAAAACGTGATTTTTCATCCCAAAAAAAAAAGTTATTTCCCAGCAATAATTTTTGCGTAGAGTTACTTAAATAGTTTGATGTACAGAATGCTTGGATAACGGCTTCGTGGAGAGTCTGTTTACACCCTGTATACTAGTAAATAAATAAATTGAAAATGCCAATGACACGATTTGACAGTAAGATTTTATTAGTATTATCTCGCTCACACTGCACTTGGTATCTCTCGTTTCATGCGGGATGTGCGCGTTATCAAATCAGATGACACATCGATGATTTTACATACTTACATATGCTTAGCATTGAGCATACCTCAGTATAATGAGACTGTCATGTTCAGAATACTCTGACTCAAACCTGTATTTGTTAAAAAATATTTCTTAAAAGAATTCTTAAAAAGCTTCTATGAAAAAAAAAAAAAAATCTTGATCGAACATTTATAATTGAAACAAAAGAAAAATGTAACTTATAAGTGCTTTTCAAATGACAGTGTTAGAAATTTTTTCGGTTTTTTTTATCAGGATAAATACTAGTAGATTTGAACCAACCTAAATCTACTTCCACAAGGTGAACGAGATCTACTGACTGAGTCGCAGTCGTTGGACGAGTATGGCTAAGCAAAACAGGTCTAAAAGACCAATAATAAGAGATAAATTAAATAAAAAAAAAACTGATTACCCAATATCGTTTCCACTATTAAGGCACAAGCCTCCCTGTAAGAGAGGCGTGGGCAGTAATCCACCCCCGGGCCGTGCGGGTCGGTTTCACATTGTCTTCTAGTTTCATCTTATATTACTTTACTATTATAAATACGACTAAATGCGAAAGTTTCTGAGGATGGGATTTCTGACGACGGATAGATGTTTGTTACTCTTTCACAAACACAAACAAGTTGCACAAACTATTGAACGGATTTGGATGTATAAAATGTACTATTTTGAATAACAATGCATATTGTAATAAAATTGAATCTAATATCTATTATTAGGTATAAAACAATATTATCGATATTTTTAAAAACGAAATTTTAACGTAGAAATAATGATGTATTCTCAAATATAGTTTTTGTAAGGCTCTTTTTGCTTTCAAACTACTTGACACTTGTCTTTAATCAGTCATAAAACGAAAAGCTCACAAAGTCCAGCTCAGGATGAATAAGAAAAAGCCCTGCTTCAATAACATTGAAGGTTCGAGCCCAGACAAATATAATTTCATCAAATCAGTCGATATAAGCCCACTATTGGAAATAGGCCTCTCATATAAGCAAAAAAAATTACAATACACACTTTATGTAAGTAACAGTAAATATACAGGGTGTAAACAACCTTATCACGAAGCCAAGCCTTCTGTATATCAAACTAAGTAACTTTAAAAAATTATTGCTGGGACACGACTTTTTTTTGGGGTGTAAAATCATGTTTTGTGGTAGAACTCAATGTAACGCACTCAACACATTGTTCTGAATGGATGGATTCAATAGTACGGGGGTCGTGGAGGTGTTTTAAGTAAAAATCTTACATTAAAATCTTGTATTTAAAAAAAAACTTGTGAACACGTTGGAACTTTGACCCCCAATACCTCCCGTAACTAGAAGGTTCCCAGGTATGGTGTAGAACAAGAAAATGATCGCAATGATGGGGACAAGAAGTGCCTTACGGCTTCGTTAAGAGGTGTTTTTCACCCTTTATAAATATTATGTAAGTACTTACTTAATAATTACCTACTTACTTATATTAATAATAAAATAAAGGAAAAGTAATCGTGAAAGACAAATCAAGTGTCTTGATTTGGCTTGCGAGAATGGGCTGGGCTACAATTTTATAGGTATTTTAAAATGTTTTTATAACTATTTGTTTTTTTTTTTTTTATAAAAAGAGTATTTTAAGATTTAACGAAATAAATAATAACAGAAAAGAGGTAATGTTGGTAAGCATAGATAATCTTCGGAAATAATGATCCGTTTCCGAAAATATCGGATGTGTTCGTATGTCATCAACTGAATTTTAAACGTTTCCGTGAATGAATTTCCGTAACACGTGCAAAACCTAGTTAATAATAGTAGCATAAAATGAGGAAAGGAAAAATAACGATGACATTGGAGCATCTAAAAGTTTTTAATAACAAAGATTCATTCATTTCAAGATCATTAATCAGAACAAGTATTTTCAATAGTAAATATTTTATCGTTTAAATGGCTATACCTACTGACGATCACAATGGGATTCTATAGACACTACAATTGTATCATTCCTAAAGGAAATAAATCGATTCAAATGGACAGTCAGAAAAATCGGTAGCTATAAAGTTAGGGCGAAGTAATCTTAGGGGAATATATAATGACCACCAAAAATAACTTTGTGACCACTAACATCTTTCACCTAAAATATCAATTGATCACCAAATTTAGTAAATTGAGCACCAAATTGGTTGATGACAAACTAGTTTTGCCTGGGCCGACTTCGACCGGGTCTTTCTCGACTCGGATGCAAGAGCATAACAGTTCAAATTCTGGTGGTCATTAACTAAAAAATAAATTTTTGGTTCTAATTTTACGAATAAATGGGGATTAATTTTGGTGATCATTTACTAATTTTGCCAATCAAAAGTGATTTTTTTGCCGTTACATTTTGCTAAATCTGGTGATTAGTTAATTGTATGTCGTAATCTTATATGGCTCAACAAACAAAGATTCATTTTAGAGAATATTTATCTGACCATATTTACTGCTATGTTGAACAATCTAGGAAAACTGTACTTGAGACGACATTAGAAAAAGGCGAAATGAAATACCCAACTCTAAATTACCAACAAAAGTACGTACTTACATAAGTACAGTATTCAGTTTAGTATATTTGCTGGTTTCCAAGTCAAGGTGAGGTTATAAGTACACTCCAGTTTAAACGCAGCTATTACAAGTAGGTACACCGGTACTTAACGACTTGCCCGCTCAGTTCACTTAGATTATTTTGTAAATAATCAATCTTGTTCAAGTCAACTTCTTATGCAAAACAGTCTGTGTGCAAAGCACTTGTGATCTAACAAGTTTTTGATATAAAACTTACGAATTTATTTACGTATGTTGGATTGAGAGGGATTTAAGGAAATCTTAAGAAGTATTTGATGTGCTCAACTCAACTCAAAGCATTTATTTCAATTAGACCATTATAGCACTTTTGAATGTCAAAAATCCAAAAAAAAAAAACAAATCTACAGTCCCAGTCACAAGGCATAATAACTTGAGAAAGTACTGTAGTTGCACATTCCCTAGCGTAGATTTCTATGGAGAAGAACGGGCAAGAAACTCCATGGACACTCTTTTAAATCAAAATATTGTTACAAAATCTTGGTTACATCATACCTATATGTTGAGATTATAGTGAGAACGATGTAGAAAGACGTGCACATTAAGAGCGTCCAGAGTAAAAGATTAAATGAACAATTTAAAAATAAAGTAATTAATCATCTCACTTTTCGCTCATCTTTTCAATGTAATCCAATTAATAATATTTAGTAATAATACGATAGCTCCTCTTTCTGTCCTATCTATTCCTTTTGTCGCATTCAACCATGACCTGGGCAGGACATTGGAAACTATTTATCCCGGAAGTAAGTTTCCCTGTGATAATTTTAAAACAACGCGCAATAAAAGCTTACGTAATGAAATGAAATAAAAACTATTACCTAGGTAATGAAAGCAAATCTATAATTAGACAAAGGTGACGGAAGTAGTACTAAAAATGGATTAGTATATCCAGAAGCTGCCTTAAAATACCAAAATATTATTAACTCGAGCCATTGCAAGGCAACCGCACTTGACTGGCTTTTCAATCGCATTAAATAACAAGAAGGGTGTTACAAGAACATTATATTATACAACCTACAAATCCACGTAAACAAATCTCCTTACATTAAATTGTTTACCTAGCACCTCAAAAATTGGAAATTTGGAAGAAAGCCGGGGAAGTGCAATGGTGCATTTCTGTGGTTCCACTAACTTCTTCATAAATCCGACAATATGTGGTTAAAGAAATTTCAATTTTCAACTAATTTGTATAATCATTAGCCTGTTACAGTCTTCTGCTAGGTATAGCGTCTTATGATCCTGAATCTTTTATACCTATATTAATCTCCCTATTGGTAACCACCTTGCAAAGACCGTTCCTTCTCCGACCCCAAGACCGTCCCATACTTCCTTCGCCGATTATTCCATTTGTAAGTAGGTACCTAAAGGTATTAACATCAATTTGTCAAGTTCCAGCACCTAGGAAATCCCTCATTTATGATAATAGCACGTTACGTTCATAAGATCAGCAGGTTTGTCAGTTGATCACACACTTGAGTGAATTATCACTGGATGTTAATGCCCTGTTTTCAATGCTGCTAATTTTAGTTTAGAAACCTAAGAAAAACAACGATTCATGTGGTCGTATCATGGTGATATATTGCTTAAATGGGTGTTATATCCTTATTGGAATCATCTCCTTTGCCAACACTATTAGGATCTGCTTGAAATACCAGTGGTTTGTGGAGCGGCTTCCCAAAATTTTGAACTCCACGTCCCGGCTACTGGACAACATTTTATCTTCCCCTTCTGCATGTCTCGTTTTTCCATGCCTATATATCGTACGTCTCTTTCAGTCTTCATCTTCATCATCATCATCATCACCATCACCCACAGCCCCACTTCACCCACTGCTGGGTATAGGCCTCTCTTTGCTTGTGCCAAGCTCCACGTTCTTGTGCCAGCCTCATCCAGGATATTTCCACGATGGCAACAATGTCGTCTGTCCATTTTGCCCCCGGACGACCAACACTTGTCTTTCCGGTCCATGGACGCCAATCGGTCACAGCTTTACTTATCATATTTGTATTCATTTATTTATGCCTGAGTTTGACTCGACAGCAGATACATATTTTATTCATGACAACTCTCGGTTATAAATGACTAGTTCAGATAAATAATACGATATCATGTTTAATTCATGGCATTGCGTCTACCATTGTTGATGCAATTCCATTAATTATCTTGTCATTCATAATTATATCGGAATTTATTATTGTCAAGTGTTTTATAAGTTTAGGAGAAGGTGTCTACAAAGGTAGACAGCTTCTGTTTACTTCTATTTAGCAACTTCCTAATGAAAGGGTTTACATAACTTGTGTATTTGTGGTGCGTGCAGTGGTGTTAGGCATATTAAACCTACCACCAGAAGGAAACATGCAATCTTATTAGATTACAACCTCAAATTAGATTTTATGTCTAACCGCAGTGTTATTTAACTCTTTTCTTATGTTGTAACAATTTCTTTCTCATTTACTTTACGACACTACTGAATACGAAGGAAAATTAACTAAGAGATTATTGGCTCTAAGCAGTAATCTTTAGAAATGCAGCCAGAGCATTCTTTAAATCTATCTACTCCACGATGATTCCGAGATCAAGTCAAACTGTTCCCAGGTAAAACAGATTTGCACTTTTCAAACTAGTATTCTCGGTAATACCTGGCTGTAAAAATCAGGTAGCTAGCCTTATGTAAAACTAGCAAGTTTAAGTTTGATGTTATTGAGGATATTACAAATATTATAACAGGACTTTACGTTCAAAGACACGTTAACGAAGCCTATTAGCCAGCCAGAAGCCAGCACAGCTAGTTTATAATACCTACAGGTATGCAATCGCACAGGCTGAAACTTGCACAAGCCTTTAAGGTGAATGCTCCAACCAGCCCGCGACATTAAAATTTCTTAAGTTTTTTGGCAATTTGTAGGCCAGTGCTTGGGTGTATGTTGATTAAAATATTGTACG
The DNA here is from genome assembly GCA_941918905.2 of Xestia sexstrigata. Lineage (NCBI taxonomy): Eukaryota > Metazoa > Arthropoda > Insecta > Lepidoptera > Noctuidae > Xestia > Xestia sexstrigata. The sequence goes on along the minus strand of OW799221.2, from coordinate 18,811,268 downwards.
CGACTGTAAGACGTATGTAAATATAGAATTGTAATCATCAATACAACCTACAAGTTCCTATAGATGTAGATTAGACTTTTTCTGTTTTTTTTTGGTCCCTACAGCTTTATGAACTTGGAACTACACCTTTATGAGCTTAAGGGAAAATATTACGTCAAAAATTTGAATTACTTTAGCCATCAGCTGCCTAGCCTTTTCCCAACACTGTTGTGATCGGTTTTCAGTTTGACCGGATGCAGTTGAATACCAGTATTTTACATAGAGCAACTGATGCCTATCTGACATCCACAACACATTTACTGGGAAACTCAATATTCTTTGGAATGACTGGTTGTCAGACTGTCGGGATTCTGACTACTTACGACTTTATTTTTGTCATTGACGTTGACATGAACAATCTTGTATCCAAGTTATGGCGAATTGGACCAACTGCGAATTGGTCATTTTTTTAAACATTGGAACAATCGCGCTTAAAGGATCTCACATAAATGGCTTCGGTTAGCCAAGAGGCAAATGTTATTATGAAAATTGTGAGGAGATTTTCCTGTAGATAATTTTATTTACGTAATAGTCGGCAAGAAACAATGTTTTATTGACTTCCTTGTGAATTTGAAGTTAACAAAGAAATGGAAAAACCTTTGTAATTCTGATATCTCTGTAGATAATTTTAAAAAGAGCAACGCTCGCTGCGTTTTGGCGCAATAATTTGGCATAATATATTCGACAAGTTTAACGGAACGTAAAATTCATAAAATATAGTACAGCACCGTATAAATCTCCAAAATAATCAAAACAAAAAACTCACCAAAGAAAAACAATCCAGGTAAAAACGAAACTAATAAAAATACTTTTAGTAAACCGCAAAAGAAATGTTCGTCATCCACATAAAAACATAATTAAAAAAAAAACTAAACTACAGAATCACAGCCACTAACTTAAATTCAAATTTCAAAAGCAAGGTCAGAGCGCGAATTTAAATAATATTTTAAACTTTAAATTGAGACAATTTATGATATTTTTTGGAATAAATCAACAAGTCTAGCTAGACGCGGTTGCTTGCGAGACGTTGCTTCGCGAATGAAACCTGCATGGTAGACGAACTACATTACCTGTGTGTATTATTGTTACTACGAGGTAAACAGGGATGTGAGTAGGGTTCGTATCATATCAAAAGTATCGATAAATATTTAAAACGACGAACAGTGGTAATCGGATAACGTGGTATGGACATGTGATGCAAAATGATGAAAATGTTGAGTATGAATGTAAATGGATTTAAGAGTAGAGGAAGAACAAGGAAACCATGAATAGACTGTATGAACGATGATATGGCCAGAAAGGAGGTTGCTGCTGAAATGACGAGTAGTAGAGAAGTATGGAAGAAGAAGACATGCTGCGGCGATATCAAATAAATTGGGATAATGGCAGAACACTGTGGGTGTGCTCTGCCCACCTCTTCATGAAATATGCTTTTATCCTTTTAGTACCTATAAGTAATTCAAAAACACAAAAACGTACGACATGGCGACCGCTTTTCTGGTGGTCGCCACTGTTGATTCTGGCTTTCAGGAGTTACAGTGGTTTGGGAACAGCGTGGCCGGCTTGTCCCATAAAAAAAAAAAAAATGTAATTTAGGATTCGAACTAAATGCGGGCGAAACCCCGAGCAAAAGCTAGTAGTAAAATAAGTGTTAGGTATCGATACTACTCCAGACTATCGTAGTTTATCCAATCCCTACCTGTACGTAACCACCGCTACTAGGTAAGTAGGGGTGTAAACGGTATAGGTACTTGATTTCACGCTTTAATTACTATGTAAGTGTCCATTGTAATGCATTCGCGGAATACAATCTGCACTATACGAAAAGTGCAAGCAAGCGTGTCGCTGAGCGACCAGAGATTTTACTGTTTTGATGAAAAATCGATAACTCTTTAGTCTGCATACAAACATTTATAAATTCACGTTGTTTTCCATAGGGATAGGCAGAAACTACGAAACTGTTATGATCGTTACATTTAAATTTCTCCTGTTTTAGCTACTCAGTGGCACGAAGGTCTGCCAACCAGTCTAAGTGACTGGGTTGTGGAGGTCAGATAGGCAGTCGCTTCATATAAAATACTAGTATTCAGCTGCATCCGTTTAGACTGGAAGCCCACCACAAAATCGTTGGGAAAAGGCTAAGTAGACAGATTATGAACATATCCTGTCTGCTATTTACATACAAATGTAACAACAGTATCACGAGACAGACTAAAAACTATTATTTTTCCCACGTAAGTAATAAAAAGCTGTGAAACATCGAGTGTAGGTATCTTAAAAACAGGATGGCTACATTTTAATTTAGAATACTTAATTAGGCAAATAAAAAAATGTTTGTCATACCTGTCGGTGAAAATTAATTTCCGCACCCGTGTCTTTAGATATGAGTGAGATCGTTTATCACGCCTTACCGGCTGCAAGGATTTCGATATTTGTCAAACAGATAGACTGTGACCTGGGTTAGAACATATGATACTTTTTATCCCGGTAGGACGTCCCCGTGAGATAATTTTCGTCCTCCACGCAAACGAAGCTGCCGGGAAAAGCTAGTATACAACAAGAGCTGGTGTTGATTTTGATAAAACCTTGAACTTATGAATTAATATGTTATAAATTATTGTTATTCAATTTAATTATAATTACGTTGAGAATGTTAAGGTGGATGTGTGTGGAATTATAAGATTGGATAAAGTAAAAAAAAACTAGCCAAGTGCGAGGGTTCCGTATAAACTTAGGAATAGGTATTTTGTAATTAAACTACATATTTTCGGTTTGATCGTGTTGACTCACCTACAACTTCGATTTTTTCACTGCTCCAAGAATAAGCAGACTTGAGAATTTGATATTAATTTGAACTTGACACCTCCACGCGTTCTTGAGAAAAAGGGTCTTGACAGACGGACTACAAAGTGATCCTATAAAGGTTCTGTTTTTGTCATTATCCATTGTCATTGCGAATTTGCGAAAATGAAAGTTAGGATATATACAGGGTTAGTTTTCAATGACCAGCCAAAATTTAAAATTAAGATCTAGATATCAAACCAAAAGTGCATTTTAAATATTATTGTGGCAAAAAAAATAATAAAATAATAGCATTCATTTGAAAATGTCCTAAAAATTTCCTAAATCATTTATTAACCACATAAACCTAGTGGGAATCAATGCACTTGTGTGCGTGCATGCACCGCCAAATTTATGTGTGTGTTAACTGCTACCTATCTAGGTTGTTGAACTGAATTGTGCTGTTGCAATATCCACACATTCGCTTTTTAGTGGTGGGCAGGAACGAAATTTTATTTTGATCATAATTTCAAAAATATTATCGATTCTAAACCATCTCTGAAAATTTGGCCGGTCATTGAAAACTAACCCTGTATAAATGAAAGAAAAAGGAGTAAACAATAGTGACGGTAGATAGGGGAGAATCGAAGAAAAAATCACCGAGCCGTTCAAGCTGCAGAGCGTTTTTATTTTGATATACTCAGTGTCACTCTCACAGTAAATACGAATCTAACGACACCTTTCAAGCTAAAATCTATCGAGACGTTCAGGCCACTAAGCGTGCCAAACAATTGTACATACATACATACTCTCGAAAAACATAACCCTCCTCCTGGCACAGACGGGTAAAAAAAACTTTCTTGTAAAACTACCAGTAGTAAATTAATGCTCACTTGTCATGGGCACTACTTCGAGCATTGTGTCGAGCATTCGCAGGAATGTTACATAACATGGGAAAGCTCGAGAAGATGCTCTAGCTAGTGTATACTCACTTTTAGATCCATTGGTTCAGGTTGGGCGTTACATGTCAGTAAGAGAATTTTATACCTAGTAGAATCCTCCTCCTCAGTCGTGCATTCTTGACAGAATGGTCGTGGTTGAAGATGATGCATGATGATGAACAATCTCATAGTTGCCAATCACATGGATGTCAGGTTTGTTTAGCTCGGCTCGGTCCACGATCATCACCTTGGTTTTATCTCTGTTGATTGCAAGTCCGAAGGAGAGGCTCGTTGCCTCTAGCAGTGTCAACAGGTGTTCCATATCTTCCTTTGTTTGAGCGAGAAGAGTAGTGTCGTCGGCGTATCTCAAGTTAGATGTCTTCCGGCCTCCCACCGAAATAAAAATAAATAAATAAATAAAATTCATTTATTTCAGGTCATTGTCAACCCATGTTAGATACAAAACATAAAATTTTATCAACACTTTTGTCAATTTTAGTCAACTGATCGAATAATAAAGAAATAAGTACAGTTAATTCAATGACAATAGCTATTTATTCACCAAGGGGAGTAAGGCACAGATTACTAATCGAGTGTGCATTTGAGGCCCGACGCGATGTGGAGGACCGTGAACCACACGAGTTTAGTAATCTGTACTTACCCTCGAGTGATATATACTGCTTTATATTACACTTAAGCACAAAGAAATAAAAGACAAAATAGCAAAAAAAGCATTTTATTAAAAGTTATATTGATATTTTTACAAATTGTTAAATGTTAATGTTATGTCAAGTGGAGTTTTTGTTAATAAATTGCTATCATTGTCACTTGAATCACTCATTTTAACTTGTGATTTACACCGCCAAACTTTAAACTTTACCAAGAAAATTGTTTTTACAAAATACGTCAACCAACAATAAGTCTTTTTCTTTTTTTAATTTTAGCGCGTCAAACAGTTTTCGCGCCAAAAGACGTTAGAAAAGGTAAAAGCGCCCCGTTTCGCAGGTAAATCTCTCGCTCTACCGCATAGAGGTTTGAAGTTTGCCGGCTATATCGGAATGTATGCTACCTGCTTTAAAAGTGCTAGTGGCGAGTACTTTTTATGGTAAAATTAAATCGTTTGATTGCCAACGTCATCAAGACTTTAAAAAAAAAGCAAAACGCGTTAGTAATTTAATGAACAGCGTTCAAGCCTTTTAGTGGGGTAGTATTGGTACACTTACTAAGCAAGTGTAGTATCAAAATAATTAAAATATTAGAAACAAATAAATGACAGATCAAATCAATTAATGTCAAAGGCACAAAACAAAATTAAACCAAATTAAATAACCCGTACGCAAAATACGCGCACTGACGTGGAGTTGCGGACACCAGCCCGCTATACAATACAATACAATAAATTAAATAAAAAATAATTATAACAATGAATTAAAATAATGAATTAAAATAACGAATATAGTTGATGTCAGAAGCAAAAAATAAAATTAATATATCCATAAGACATGAAAGCTGTATAAAATGACAAATTAAGCACCAGCAATATGCCTGCTACAACAATGCCCAACGTAGGGGCAATGCAGTCGCTGAGCAATCATCGCCAGGACCGTGTTGGAGCTAGCTCGCACCCTGCGCACCAAGGTCGCGCACCTCTTGCGCATGGTGACGTGGAAACAGTCGGTGCGCGCTTCCGCAAACATACCCGAGACGCTGCAGAAGCGGGGCAGCCCCAAATGCCTTTGTCCCATTGCGCTAAAACAATTCATTCATTTCAATTAATTCATAATGCACTCCATATACGTATTGAATAGGAGTGGAGAGAGTATGCATCCTTGTCGAACACCAGCATGTCTCTGAAAAGTTTTCGAGTCAACATCGTCTACCCGGCTTTGCTGGCGTGTGAAATTAAGGCAATGAGTCTATAGTTGCTGCATTTTTTCGTCGATCCCTTCTTATGTAGTGGTATGAACACGGAGTGTGCCCAGTCTTATGGATGGCATTAGCTCCTACAGCTTTGTTCCTTTTCAGGTGAACAATTTCGGCAAAAACTTCCCTTTTTAGAATGGATAGTTCCATAGCATTTATGTGATGGTGTGCTAGTGTTACATGATGATGTCATGCTGTTATTGGTGAAAAGTTTCTCGCAATATTCTTTACATACACCCACAATATCCTTAATTTCTGTTACGGTCGCTCCATTTGAATCCTCTATAGCCCAGGTTTTGGGTTTGAATTGACGGGTAGTACGAATCTTCTTAAATAAGTCTTTAGTTTCGTGGCGTTCTGCATTTTTTTTCCAACTCTAGATATATTTTCATTGTGATCTCTGCGAGAAGAAGTTTGAATCTGTGCACTCATCCAATTCAAGTCCTTGACAGATGCTCCTTTGGCCTTCATTTCACGACGGCCCTCTACTAGGCGCCAAGTGTCGTCTGACATCCAGTGTTGGTGTTTGCCTTTCATATGGGTAGACTGTGTCGTACGTAGTCTTTTTTATTTGCTCTTTTACGGATTGCCAGAGTTAGTCGGGGTCATAATTTAGTGCTATTGACTATGATGTGATATCGACCGACAGTTGGTTTATAAAAGTCGTTTGATCTACTATTTTGATTATGCTATCTTTTATGATTGAGAACATTCCAACTATTACTCACATCATCAATTAATCTCTGCAGACTGGTGTGTTTCCTGAAATGTAGCGTAAGGCTTACATTATCCCTCTCCCTAAAATTTCCAACCCTAGTTTAGCTAATCACTTCAGACCGATCTCCATTCACCCTTTCCTTTCCAAGATCCTAGAAGCAGTTGCCCTGAAACAAATACCCTCGTACGTGTTCAAGAATAATCTGTTGTCTAGTTTCCAATCCGGTTTTCGGCCTGGCCACAGCACAGCCACAGCTCTGCTTAAAGTTACTGAAGACATAAGGGATGATGTCCGAGTCATTGTGCTGAGCCTGCTGTATGGTTACCTTCCATTCATCGCTGAGATCCGTTCTTAGCGTCCTCACGGGTACCACTTCCATAGTCTCCTGTCTGGAACTGTGGTTACAATCTTCAGGCAAAGGTCTTCTTGACAGTTCATTTGTGTTGCTGTGGTTTCTCCATTCGATGTCGAGCTCATTATTAATCGATTTGAAGTACTATCGAGTTAACGTTTTCGAGCAAGTGTTATTCGATCTAACGTCATTCGATTTCAAGTTGGGAACCCGGCGAGCGCAACCCCGGGCAAATGCTAGAGGATTAAGTACCTACCTATTAAATATTTCTATAAATACACACGGAAATATGAGACAATCATTTCAAATCTAGAACTAAGCTTAATACGAACTGAATAAAGATAAAATTTACTTTAATGAATGTAAATAACATTTAGACAGCACACAATTATACCGGTAGTATTCAAAACGTCTAATCTCAATGTTACGTTTGATGAAATCTACATACAACCTTGAAGTGACGCAAATAACAGAACTATCATGTATTAAGTATTTTATGGTATTTAATAAAAAATAAAAAACAATAATCTTCTCGTATAAAACTTATTAATCCAAAAAAATAAAATTATTTTCGGCAGTCGGTGATTTTGTTTGTTTCACTGACTTTTTTGCCATCGACTTCCGATAATTAAGTTATTATTATTTACTTGTTATTTAGTGTATTGTTTTGGAAAACGTTTTTTTGTTTTTTTTTAATGTTTTGTTTTTATTTATGAATGAATTTGAATTTTAAAGATTGATCAAACTCTAAGCTTAAACATATTTTAAGGTAGAGCACTAGCAGGCAGAGTTGAATGATCAGAACGTACCTATTACGAGGACCAAAGTGCATAGTTTTATTTAATGATGTTTTTGTTCAATGTTTTTATTTGTTTTTCAATACCTAGGTACAAAATTTAGGCCGGTACCTACTTAGTATAAAGGTATAGGTAGGTATTGTATAGGTAATGATTAAGTAGGTACCTATAGTCACAAGAAACATAATGTCGATACCCGATGCCCACATGGTGCAGACTGAGGTTCTTGACTCTTACTTCTAAAGGGCGGTTAATAAGATAACTAGGTTGGGACTAGAGACCTTCTTGTTTAGTTAAACAGGTTACTAAGGTAGGTTGGTTAACCTAATAACCTTTATTTGCCGACCACTATGAGTCAATTTCACAAAAAAAACTGATTACACTTCAAAACCGCGTTCAAAACCTGTCAGTGTTATACCTAATTACCCAATGAATATTGACACTGATGGCTAGACATCGGATTACAAAGGATGTAAAAAAAATATTCTTATTAAAGTAAAAAAAATAAAAAAAGTAAAACAAATTGAATATTTTTATATTATTAATAATTTAAATTAGACCCTTAATTAACGAAGTTACAATAAAAGGCACTGGTTCTCCCCGTCAGTCATTGCGATTTTGTTTTTCTTCTGGACCATACCTGAGAACCTTCAAGTCACGGGAGATATTGGAGGTCAAAGTTAAAACTTTTTCACAAGTTTTTTATACAAATTTTTAGGAAGTTATTTTTAGAACTAAAAAAAAAACACTAATCATCGATACTGTACCGAACCGATTGGATGTAAGGATGTAAGTAAGTTGTAATTTTTTTTTTAATTTTTCATCCAAAGCCACAAAAACACACAAAGACAAAGCGATGAATTCAACAAAAATCAAATTAAATCGTAACCACGATCTTTTTTGTCCGGAATACGGCGCGCATGATTTTTTTCCGAGTCATTTACGCCGCTCATTTCCGTTCGTCACCGTTCAATGGGTGATCTTGTGTTCCGTAAGTCGTGGGTGAAAGGACCACTTCTAGTTATACTTAAAGTACCTACTTAGTCTCATTCCCCCAACCAGAGTTATGGGATATCAAAAAAACACCTTGTATTAAATCCGGGTCTTAAAGGAATTATAAACAAAATTAACGCATAGATATATCAACCAGCCAAACCCTGAGGATTCTGCACAATAATTATAAAAAAATAAATGATAATTCTAAAACATAAGATTTTGTTAGATCCGTGAAGCCTTTCAGACATACCTAATAGCATGAATCTACATAACGACTATTGGGTTCGAAGTTGGCAGAACACAAGTCAATTTTTATTCCGCAAGTTCCACTCAGGTTTTTTAGGCAATTTTTTTTTTAAATACTAGTTGACCAGTTTGTTTCCATTTATTTGTAAAAAAACTGCTCAACCAGTATTTTGGACGTCATAAAACGACTATAATTACCTATGTTGAAATGACGTCATCTAAACTGTGCATATCAAGGACATTACATCCATTATTTACTTATGATTTATCTTTTAGTTAATGTCAAAGTTAACCAAAACTTGTAAACATTTATTATAAAAAAGTCTAAACATAAATCAAAAGAAAAAACCGGCCAAGAGCGAGTCGGACTCGCACACCGAGGGTTCCGCACAAACTTTATTGAATGAAAGGTAAATTGCGGTTTACGATTTATGACATATTAAAAAAAACTACTTACTAGATATCGTTCAAACCAATTTTCAGTGAAAGTTTACATGGTTTTATATTAGTTTATCACAAATTTACATAATATATTTTTTTTAGTTTTATCCTTCTCTTATTTTAGAAGTTACAGGGGCGGGACACATATTACCACTTTGGAAGTGTCTCTCGCGCAAACTATTCAGTTTAGAAAAAAATGTTTTTAGAAACTTCAATATCATTTTTGATGACCTAACCATAGATACCCCACACGGAAAAAAATTTTTTGAGTTTCAGTTTTAAGTATCCCCAAAATTTATTGTTTTTTTTTTCTATTTTTGTTTGAAAATCTTAATGCGGTTCACAGAATACAACTACTTACCAAGTTTCAACAGCATAATTCTTATAGTTTCGGAAAAAGGTGGCTGTGACATACGGACGGACGGACAGACAGACAGACAGACATGACGAATCCATAAGGATTCCGTTTTTTGCCATTTGGCTACGGAACCCTAAAAATGAGACAACACACTGCTAAATAGTTACCTGGATAGATGTATTTACTATGTAGGTAGGTTCATACATACTTGGCCCTTTTTTGCAACTTCGGTTGTATGTCAGAGGAAATAACTTTCATTCGGTCAAACCTGTACGGACATAGGTATCTACCTGTTGTAGATGCGGTTCCGGACACCGGACAATTACTTCGGTAGGTACAGTATCTCTCAGTATCCGGACCAGTGTCCCTAATTTGTTCTTACGAACTGTGTGATCAGTACATGAGCAAGCATCATGATGTTTATTATACAGGGTGTAAACAGACTCCTCACGAAGCCTTCAACCAAGCATTCTGTACATCAAACTAAGTAACTCTATGCAAAAAATATTGCTGGGAAACGACTTTTTTTTTGGGGTGAAATATCACGTTTTTCGGTAGAACTCAATGTAACGCACTTAAAACATTGTGCTGATGGATGGATTGAATAGAACGGGGGTCGTGAAGGTGTTTAAGTAAAAAATTAAAAGCCCCCGACGGATATTCTTGGGTTTTATATTAAGTTGGGTTTTTTTAAATTATTTGACAACAGTTTTGGAGAACAATGGCAACACGTATTTGCAACATCCTCTCACCCCGAACGCATACACCGTCTCCGTTCCGTCGTAGGTAAAAATCATACATCAAAAACATGTAATTAAAAAAAACCTATGAAAAAGTTGGAACTTTGACCCCCAATATCTCCGTAACTAGAAGGTTCCCATGTATGGTAAAAAAAATCGTAATGACGGGGAGAACACGTGCCTTTCGGCTTCGTTGAAAGTCTTTTTACACCCTTTAGACTTGACGTATTGTACAGAATGATTTACCCAATGAGTTTTTTTTGTGTATTTTCAACTTTAAAATTGTAGCGGTTCCTCAAGAACGAATTTTACATATTTTACCTCCAATAGTTTCAGATTTTTGCAAATTTACCGACTTATATTTTACTCCACTAAAACCACCCTGTATACGATATGAACTGAGTCACTTTAAATTCATATAATAAAACCTGCACAACATGTAGGTATCTTCCAGAACAAAATGTCTCTAAACTCAAGAGAAAAAATGAAAATAAATACTTAACATGCATTTGCGCCTAGTATAATAAAGGAGAAAACAAACTATGCTTGTAATTACGCGTTGCATCTTGTTTCTAACAGGCGTTTTTAATTTACAACAATATTAAAACAATCAGCAAACTAACTTTGGCAAAAAAGGTAGGCAGCACTCCAAATTTAAGTATTTATAATTATATAAAGTTTGTAAAAAGCAAAAGACACTGTTTCCGCCCGGGATCGAACCGGGGGCCTTGTGCGTGTGAAGCACACGTGATAACCGCTACACTACGGAAACATGTTTCAAAACGTTGAAAATGTTGATCTGTATCTAAAACATCTCTTCTGCGTTGTTCCGTTATTATAATTTCTTGCCGTAGTTAATTTAAAACTTATATAAGTAACGAATAATTTAGTTTGGTCATTGAAAAGTTATCAGAAGGCCTCTAGTCTAGTTAGTAAATTAAAGTCGAATTCAATGAAACAGGTCCAAATGAGCGTGTCGCTGCCAATTTATTTTCTTGCAAGATTTGCGACGTAATAAATAGTAGTAATATTGTTTAATACCGCTCAATTTATTAGCCTGTTAGCAGTTGTTTTATAATTTATCAAAAAATGAATAACGACACAGTGCTGCCATCTTTTTACCATAACTGCAAAAGTTAATCAAAAATGTTGTCCTAACTCACTAAGAGATGACACTATTATTTATAAAGAACTACCTCCTGACAGCAGTAATATTACTGATACAGCTGAGTACTAGTACTTTACATGGAGCGGCTGCCTATCTGACCTCCACAACCCAGTTAGTACTTACTGGGTAATACCTACGATACCCCTTGGTAAGATTGGTTATTAACCATACCTTTGTGTTTCCGTATCAAATAATTGTTGTCCATAAAACAAGCTTACTCATTGTCTAGGTACTACAATAAGCAGGTTAAATTCGTACGACGCGACGTGCCTTTTCACAACGGGTGGGCCGGGCCGTATGTTCGTATTACCTACGTCGGATTATGGAAAGAACAAAGATTGGTTGACAGTCCAACAAAGTAACTCGGAGTCTCGGACAAGAATTTTATGTTCTGCAAATTAAACTAACAAAGTGATGATTGCCGTGTCATCTAAGGTAAGGAAGACGTATTTATTTACGTGTGAGTGGTGCCCTTCTACCCAATCCTTCAGGGGTACCTACAGGAACATTATAATTATAAGGGGTAGGTTGGCTTCCAAAAAACGACCGAATCCCTGACGTAATTCCCCGAGCGCCCCTTCCCCCGCCCTTAGGGATACTTCAAGGTGCCGTAAGGAGACTATGCGCCGCGCTGTGTTGCCCGATAGTAGCAACCCTAGCCTAGCTACTCGACAGTAGGCATTGAATTCAAGGCCACGTCCGAGTCACACTTATACTGCTTACCTTTTTACTGTGGTACAGACGTGATGTTATGCTGTCGTTAACTAGCTGAATTACATTATGTGATGTACTAATACTAAATAACCATTTGTGTACGTCCTAAACAATGTTGTGCTCATTGTCATACTATTATTCAATACAGATCATAGATACGAGAGCACGGTCACGTGTCTGTATTGAACCGCTCCCGGGCGTGTTTTAGCTGAAGGCGCGGGCGCCGCGCGCCGCGCCGGTCGCGCCGACGCCCCACCGCTCCCATATTATTATTATACTCTTTGCCCCACCGTTTGAACATGATGCTCCTGTCTGTCAGACACGCGGGGACCGCCTGATTGCAAATCGTGCATTTTGGAACCGCAAAATTGTGTTTAGTAATGGATTGTCAGTTTAAAAATGGATGGCGAAGAAATACTGTTTAGTCGGTTAAAAAGTTAAGAAACCGACGACGCATACATGGCCAGTTTGTAATGTGAAATCCCAAAATAGGAATGTTTTAGAATTTTATTTTGACAATTTAGAATGGAATAAAATCTTTTGATGAACTAATTGAATTGATCAGGGAACATAGGTATTTTGATCTCTGAAACACATATACCTATATATGAGGGCAAAAGTATCACCAGAAGAAAAACTCGTAGTAACTTGAGGCCAGATAAATATTTATTGTCCATTAAAATGATTATTATTATATTTTCCATTATAAGTAGTAGAAGACTGCGAGCCAGATCAGAACTTAATGGCTTTGGTGACGCTGGCGGTATGACAGCAGAATTTGATCCGAATGTAGTAAATGACTCTCGCGGGTTTGGATACTGTCCTGTTTACCAAAGATCATGCATAGGTACGTGGTGCTAGGCATAATCTTGCCCTTTTTGTATCACTTGTAGCAATTCAACTTTGGTAGCTAAACGCCGATTTTCTGGTACTTTTTTCAGTTCTTTGTATAACGACAAACAGAACAGTTTATCATCGTCTTGTTTGAAAATACTATTTTCTTGAATTTCATTCTGAAGACGTTTTCGTGACTGAATGTTTTTTTCTATTAGAACACTTATTCGTTCTTCTGGCATCATTTGATTCCTTTGTAAAAGGGAACTTATATCAGTGGCTTCATTTACTTCGGCGTTTACTTGACTTGTCTCATTATAATAATTATTGTCTTCACTTTGTGTTTCCTGACTTTCGTGTTGCTGTTCCTCCATATTATTAGTAGTTTCACTGTTGTCTGCACTCCTCTGCAGAAAAAAAAGCCTGGAAAAATACATATATTGGGATCCTTTATGGGTTGTTTTCCTCTTTTTGTATTCCTTATTATAACAATCCCGAATGTTCTTCCATTTTTTTTGCAGTATTATACCTGAAAATAATATCAATTATTATTTTTTCCATACACTTGATCGAAAACTGGTTCTTATTGCACTAACATTAGGTTCAGAATGCAGTATATTTCACACTCGTGGTTTTTTTTCAACACGTGTTAATTTGGCCACAGATAACTACAAAAATAAGTTCCACTTGGTTCTATTCCATTAGTTAGCGCCCAGCGGTGGCGCTATTGTTTTTTTTTAATGTCAGCTAAGAGGAACATCGAGACGGAATGGGACGCCGTCACCTCCTTCTGCGAAGCAGTAATGCTAGAGAAGGAGGTGGCGGAACGTGAGAGGGAGAGAACCCCACAGCGTCCGGGCCGCCGCGGGAGACGCCCCGGTCGTCCCGTAGGCGCGGGCCTGTGGATGGTGGGCTACGGGCTAGCTATAAAACCTTTATTTGACCTTCAAAGACATTATCTAGAGAAGGAATACGCTTAAGGTGGATGCTCCAGGGTAGCCCGCGAAATTCCAATTTTATTACGTTTTTTGCAATTTGCAGGCCAGTGCTAGGTTGTATGTTAATTAAAATATTGCTCGCGACTGTAAGACGTATGTAGTTATAGAATTATAATCATCAAAATCATCAATACAACCCTCCAAGCGCATAAAGGTGTAGGAATGACTTTGACCTTGAAAAAGTAATTCCTGCACCTTTATGAGCTTGGAGGGTTGTAGGTATTGATATTTTTGATTTTGAAATTTGAATTTTGCGGGCTACCCTGGAGCATCCACCTTAAGCTTGCGTTCAGAAAAGGATATGGCAAACGCGCGGCTCTCGTGTCTGAACGAGCCCTTTAGTATCCTACTGTCATTGAACGAGCAAAGGAATCTTTTCCAGTGGTGACGTCATCAAATCGCCATTGAATTTCAACAATATTAAAATCAGTTTCTTAAAATACTTACTACATTTAGACGAAAAAAAAATATGCAGATATTTTGGACAATGCCCATTCATAGACTGCAATGACAAAGTTTGCCCACTGGTATCAAAATGTACATACTGTTTAAGAAGAGGTTATCGAGAGCCCTACAGATAGAGTGCACTTTTGGTATTATTGCAAATTAGTGGCGTATGATTTTTCATAGGTCTGTCTTATATGTTAACAGATTTTGACGAAGATATAATAAACGCTCAATATTGCATTCTACATAACTTTGTGAGGACTAGATAATTATGGTTAAATTACAAAGGTAATCGTACTGTAAACATTAAATTAAATACCTGCGAAATTTATGAATAAAGTACGATTACCTACTACACCAATGAGTGGTCTAAATACATCGCATGCAGGAACTGCCAACGTCATCTTTGAATATTAAAGATAAATTGGCTTTACTTTGTGAACGACGAGCGTTATAGCTCAGTTACTGTTATACTGTTGGTAAATACCCACTTACCTAAAATAGTCTTTTTTTCCAAAGTGTCTTCACCATTTCCGAAAATCTCCACCAACTCCTGCCAAGCTCGGACTTTGGCATTTTTATTGCAATAATCCTCACACTGAAGATCCCATATTACTGGTCTTTTCTCGACTTCATCAATCAATAATTCAGTGTCAAAGCGATCCATAGCGAGCTGGCGCGCGTTCTTGTTGTGACTTATGGACTACGGATCGCGCGGTGCCCACAACGCAACTGAGCGCTCAGGCGGGGGACGCGCGACCGCGACGCTCGTAGTCATGGAACCGCGCGGGCGGGTGCCACACGTTTCTATTTTCTAGCGGCCGGCGCGCGCGGCGGCGGAGTGGTGGTAACCACGAGTGAAGTGTGTTTTACTAACATAGTTTTAAGTTTATACACTAACAAACTTTGTACTGTTATGATATATATTTGGCCGATGTATGTACCAAGAATGAATATTTCTATGAGATGATTAACTACGCGGATGCATGAAAACTATTGCGAAATTAGGGTGGCATGATTCAGTGACGTATTTGCTGAGTCGCGTCTCATGTCAGCGAAGGTTGCGGTGCGCGGAATGGAGGTCAGTTCCAGTCAGCGTTTCTGCTATTTCCTTCTATTACATCAATGCGTAATAATCGATCATCCTGTTACACCAATATGTAACACCTCCCCCCGAAGAACAGCAACTATTTGAACGAAGTCGAAAAGATTGCTGCTGGATGATTTGCGTCGATTCTGACTTCCTCTGGTCGGATATTTCTTCTAGGTTCAGCTTCAGCGTGGATTTGTCGGGCAGTTTCTAGTTGCGCAGAGCAAGCTTTCTGAACCCTTTTTCTCGCATATCGTCAATGCATTAACATACTTCCGAGTACACTTGCACCTAATAGTAGTGAGTGTATAGGTAGGTATGGTGGTGTGATAGATGCTCTCGAAGTTGGTATGAGTGAGCTTTACTAGAGGTTGTACTGGGTTTTTTTCCGGGGTCTGTTGTGAAGGTTTTCAAGTTTAATCGAGTTCAGTTTTATAAGGTTTCTTCATTCTTCGGTAAGTCGTTCTGGTTTAAAAGTGTTAGTTGTCGTAAATTCCGAAGTTTTGATAAAGCAGTTCTGGGGTATGGCTAGGTAGCTTCCTGTTCCTTGCATAGTTATAAGTTGTTCTTGTCCGCAAGTCGTCTAGATTTATGTTGGGATCGGGAAGCCGAAGGTGTAATGCAAGTCGTCCAGATTTCCATGGTTTCTTTGTTCAGGCTGACCGGTGTTAGTTTACATGAGCTGGTGTTCTGTTGCGTGATTAGCTGTTGAGTGCAATCCGGCTTATCTTGAATGTTGTAGTAGACCTTTTCCTCGCAGAGGTACCATGAATCAGTCTTCGGACATTCTGTCTCTATGTACATAGAATACGGTCCCTGGGTTGCTATGTAAGGTAGGGTAGGCATTTGGGCTAGGTTATATTTATTGGGTACTTTGGAAAGTTTATATAAGGTGTAGGTTCTAGGTAAGGCAATTGGAACTTCATGACTATGACTACATTTTTATAGCTATAATATGATCCAACTTTTATAATGTTATAATAGTCTCAAAGTTCGAGGTCTAAAATTTAATCTGTATCTGATTGGCTAATAATCCGGAATAATATTTTAACACTGTATGCTGATAAAACTAAATACATTTCATTTACAATGAGTAATACTAGCACACCGCATACTAACCTAATAATTTGCGCGCATACCTGTAGCGCGTATGCTGACACTGCATGTTCTTGCCTTACTTAGAACAGCTGACCATTTGACATTTCTTGGTGTCACTATTGACTCCAATCTAAATATCCGTAAACATATCGAGTTACTATGTACTGGAATGCGCATACGAATATATCTTTTAAGTATTTACTTAATGTGGCCGATATAAATTAATAAAACAAGTTTATTTAGAGTTGTGTCAGTCTATTCTAACTTCTGACTGTAATTTATCTTCGTTACCTTGTAAAACTCGGATGGCATTGTTATATTTTAACGCGTCTGTATAATCCAAATTACCTGAGATCCTCTTGATGTCTGAACCAAATCCGGCTATGAGACCACGTTTATTGCGACTTGGCTCAAAACTTCCTAGTTGAAGAGATATTTTTTCCCTAATTTATTTTGGAGATAGAGTATTATGAGATATGTTAGAGTAGTATGGAGGTAGTATCCTACAACAATTTGCCGGTGTTAAGTGTCCTTTTAAGACGTGATTTGGCGAGATTTGTGTATATATGTAGGTCGGGTAATACTGCGTCATGTGTATAACGCGGGGCAAGTTTTAGGCAGCTCACGATGGGGATTCTTAACAAATACCTGTTTTGGCTTGGTTTGGCTCGTATTTCTTTTCAGGCTCTCTATCCTTGTTTCTATTCTCAGTTAATTCAATACGATTATGCAGGGATGTTTCATTGATAACCTCATAAACCTTAGCCATTTTTGTTCTTGTGCTCTTGCACGTATTGCTGAAGCAAATGCACAGATAAATCTATATATCTAAAGGGGTCTCGAGGATCTGTATGACCCGTGATTATGTCAGTGGTCTGCATTTTGTGAAGCTATGTCTGCTGCTACTAAATGCTATTATAGCGTAGGACATAAGATTAACGATGGTTCAAGGCAATTTTCCGGTCTAAGTAATCTAAGATGTTCTAATAGGGTATCGCGTAAACGTTCTATCATTCCGTTATCATTGGGAGTATGGGCTAAAGTTGATGTAGTAGATGTTGAATTTTGTGGACTTGCGTAAATTCGTTAGTCTGTAACTAATAGTCGTTGGTCTGTAACTACGGATAACGACACACCGTGTTGAGAGCGAAACCTTAGAATGGCTTGTATGACACTAGCTGCTGTACCGTCTCTAAGATAATACGCCTGAGCATATTTAGAAAATGAATCAATAATTGTTGGACGGTGGTGGAACAATACAGAATCTTTGTTTAATGGGATTTCTATCACATTTAGCCTGGCCACATAAATGTTACATTCTTAAACATATATATTCTGCAATATGATCCATCATTTTAGGCCAATAGTATTTATCTGGTAAGGAAATATGGCACTCGCTAATGCCTCTGTGGTTAGTTTTGCCTTCGTGGTATTTTTGAATGGTCTCTTGCTGTCGAAGATATTCTTCGACATTTTCAGGTTCGGTTTTGATTAAAACAAGGTTCATTCCGGAGCTTTTGAATTTTTCTTGAATGATGGGAGTTATTTCATACATGGCCGATGTGGGATGAATTATTATGTTCTGACTCTGGGGTTTATGAATTATTTTACAGAGTTAATTGCGTCTTCTTCGAGATTTCTTTCCGATAATTGAATGGAAATACGAGTGCGGGTCTCAAATGGTTTGGAAACAGTTGGTCGTTAGGTTTTTTTTTTTTTTTATGTCGCCTATTAAAAGCAAAACTCTTTATTGAATTTATTTAAAGGCTCGTCTGGTATGGGTATTTCCAACATTGGATGTTCAGCGCTAACATGGGCTGTCAGCGTGGTTGATTTCGCTGAGGCGTTTGGCTTTATGGATACATTTATTGTTATAGAACTAGTTTCTTCTTCGTTTAAGTGGTCTGTCCGTAACCGGGACGATGGCGCTTTATCACTCGTGAACTCCATATTAAAACTTCCGCTTGAACGGGTTCGTCATAAGTTATTTGATGTTATGTTAAGAACTTCTAGGTAACCGCGGCTATTTTGAACGATAGTAATACAGTCGTTTACGTTACAGTTCGAAATACTTTGTGTGAGGATTAGTGCATCACCGTTTGCTAGATTAACTGGGACTCTTGCTAATTTAGAGGTTTTTGCCGAAATTATAACCTCATTTAAATTGTAGTTACGTGAATTTTACATAGCAATAGGGTCAGCCGCGTTTTTTTTTGTCATTAACTAGTCCATTATTTTTAAGATCAATATTAGATTCCCAGCTAAAAGATCAAAATTAAAAAGCTCATCAAAAAATCATGAAAGTTGCAATAAATGATAAATGTTAAATAATTTTGATCATTAAATTCCTGAAAGCATGGCAAGTTGATAGATTAATCGTTACGACTAGTAGCATGCACATTAGTGATGGAGTAATCATTACAACTAGTAGCATACACATTAGTGACTTCAAAGGGATCGTAATTCCAGGGCAAGTGTGGATAATATTTTTTTATAGTTTCGGGACTAATAAACAATTGATTGGCCCCAGTATAAGTAATTTTAAAGGTGTTTCTAAGATTTGAATATAAGGTAAGTAACGCTGTGTCTGCGAATAGACTTCTATTTTCGTTCGTCGTAGTCGAACTGTTTCGAGATTATCGTAAGGCTGATAAAGATAATCAGAGCATGCATCGAAATTCGTCTCCCTGGATTCGATGGGGTGGATTTCCTTGTGTGGACCAATCGTGGTTACGAGATGGCATTGGCCTCAACACGTAATTTATATTAGGTCTCCATGGCAGCGGCGGGCGCTGAGGGTGTATTACAAAACCTGGTCGAGAAGGACCACATTCAAATTAAACGGCCTAGATGTAGACATGGGTACGGGTTGCGACGGGGGAACGCCCCACGTGCGATAAACTACTGGTATTAGCACTGTGAATGCATTTTTTTTTCGGTATTGGATCATTACGTTGTTGTAGGTAAAGAGTGTTCATTTCTTCCTGAACAAACTCTAGAGCGTTTTTCATTGTTTCAAGATGAATAGATTTATATACGTAAAGCGAGTGGATTGCGAAGGCCCCTTGGATAAGACTGGAGGGTTAATTTTTGGGGTGCGTTTGGATTCTATTGTAGTTTGCACTGTTTGGTGCAAGCTTACAAAGGTCATAGTAGTTCCGAATAGATTTTGACAAGTTCCGTTCTCTTGGGGTGTATAGGACCCCTGAGTCAAAAGTGCCATGTCGTTATAAAGCGAGGTCTCATCGCGTTGGTCGGAAAAGTTATTAACTGGAGCCTTACGAATGCCTTCCCACTTTTAAGGTATACCGTTGGTGTTAATTAGCCTAGCGGCGGGACCCGTGACTTTATTAAGAATACCGTTTATTAAAGCCAAATTGGTAAATTCGTTTCCTGCCTCTTGCGATACGTGAGTTGCAACTAACTGATAGTTAATAGTTAAATGAATCAAGTGAGACGTTCGTATATTTATTGAATTCGGGCACCATGCGCAGGGCCTTATATTTCATCTATTCCTGACATATTTTATAAATGATCCGAACTTTCTAAGTCACTAAAACCTAGACTTCTAATCGAATCTAATAACTCTAACCTCGGCTATTTCTACTATCTATCTACTCTATCTAAATTAGGGTTCCGCGATTGCCTGGGATGGAAAATCTTGGAGGATTATAACATAAAATACAAAGGAAGCAACTCAAGAACGATTCTAGAATACTTACATAATTATGCATGACTGGTCTCTCTGCGGTATCGATGTCTGGATACACCTCTGGCTGCAACTCTTGTAGATTCGGATACTCGTTGATGGTCCTTGGAAGTCACCCGGATGACTCGTGAATCGCGTTTATAAAGACGTTATCTAGTCATCGCGCTCGCGAACCGGCCCGCGTTTATCCTACCGACTGCGCCAATTATGTAAGCTGGAGCCGGAGGATGCAGAGAAAGCCAATTTGCTTAAAATAATTTTAATTATAAAATAATTACATTATGAACTACATTCTAAAGAGGTGATAATTGGCCGATGTATGTACCAAGAATGAATATTTCTATGAGATGATTAACTACGCGGATGCATGAAAACTATTGCGAAATTAGGGTGGCATGATTCAGTGACGTATTTGCTGAGTCGCGTCTCGTGTCAGCGAAGGTTGCGGTGCGCGGAATGGAGGTCAGTTCCAGTCAGCGTTTCTGCTATTTCCTTCTATTACATCAATGCGTAATAATCGATCACCCTGTTACACCAATATGTAATAAGCCTGAAAATAAAGGATTTATTATTATTAACTCTTCAATTCCTAGTGTCACCTGTAGGTGACACAACTTAATGTTTTTTTTTTCTACCACACAATATTAAATTTTTGAATCTTACCATTGTTGAGTCCCTTGGTGGTGGTGTTGTGTGAGGTGTGTACAGGTCCTTGTTGCAGTGTAGCCTTGCGTGGGGAGGATAATTAAAAGTCAGTGCGTGGAAACTACAAGAATGTTTATTGTCCTGGTTCACATTAGCAGTCTAACATAGTACACAACGCGATTTACCGGATGTCTCAGTCTAAAGACATGTTTGCACCACCACTGCGTGTAAGGGACTGGCGCTTGCGCACACCGCAGTCCCGGTTGGCGACTACACATTTTGTCGCGTCAGCTTTTGTAGCGTAAGCCCATACAATATTCACCCTTTAAAAAAAAAAAATGATAATACAGAAAATGATCTATCCGAACCTACAAGTTTCATCAATTTTAATACATCATTCTCTACTATTTAAACAATGACTTACTTGTCGCCTAAGTGCTCAAGTAACGAACAAACAAGGCGTCAGCACATTTTGTTCGCTGGTCACTTGATCGATAACAAAGTGTTATGAACCGGTTATGAAACTGATTCTTAAAAAAATTTGCTTACAACCAGGTTTTCATAAATCGCACGGGTGGCTTAACTGCTCTGCCACTACGTGTGGTATAAGTAAGCCTGTACAGTGTACACCATGATTGTTGCAAAGCCAAGTAGTGACATTATT
This sequence comes from Xestia sexstrigata, assembly GCA_941918905.2. Lineage (NCBI taxonomy): Eukaryota > Metazoa > Arthropoda > Insecta > Lepidoptera > Noctuidae > Xestia > Xestia sexstrigata. The sequence continues at coordinate 18,789,569 of OW799221.2, read as the reverse complement.
CATAATTATTTTTTGGAAATATTATCTGTACATAGTTTTTCAAATTCATTCATTTGTTTCATGAGTAATTAAAGTAATCTGAGTTTCTGTGATCTCTTGCAATATAAAGTGAATTACAAATGCCTAAACCGCAAGTATTGTTGTTTTTTCTTATTACATATAATAAATGAATTCAATAAAGTATAGTGTAAACATAATTTACAATAAAAATATATTATAGTTTAACTACTTTTGCTCTGTCCCACTCCTGGGCAACACTCCTTCCACTTCTCGCGAGCCCGCGCGTCCTCCTTCCAGTTCGGACGGATCTTATCCAGTTCGTCCCGCCATCTCCTTCGTGGCCTGCCGCGACCCCGCCTCACTGTGTCAGGGAACCAGTTTCCTGTTATTTTGGCCAACAGTTGGTCGGCAGATTTTTATGCGGCAGACATGTCCTGCCCAGTCCCATTTGAGTTGGGCAGCCTTTTGAGCCACGTCAGCTATATTTGTTTTGGAGCGCAGTATTGTGTTTCGAACTCTATCCGTTAATTTAACACCTGGTATACTGGTTCCTTCATGGACTAGTAGCTCTTCTAGACGTTTTCTGTTCGTCTTGCGACTTATTTGTCTTGCTCGCCTGGAAAGAGACTACTTGGCCCAAGTAAAGGTATTCCTGGACGTGTTGTATTGTTACCCCGTCTACTTTTATTATTTTAGGTGTTTCATTGAACATCACTTTGGTCTTCGACATATTCATCTTCAGTCCAACCTCAAGGCTTGCATCGCTCAGACCTTGAAGCAAAAGCTGAAGTTCTGTGGCTGAAGATGCAAAGAGAACAATGTCGTCGGCGAAACGTAGATTTGACAGGCTCGTCTCGCCGAGGACAATGCCTCTTTCCCTTCAATCGACTGCCAACTTCCTGAAGATTTCTTCGAGGGTAATGGTGAATAGTTTAGGAGATAGCGGGTCACCCTGTTTGACTCCTTTCTCTATTTTAAATTTTGGACCTGTGGTTTATAATTTGATTGCGTAGTAGATGTATGTACACATCAAAAAAGTTTGTGATCACTAGCATAAGCAGATATTTTTTTTTAAATTGAACTCTATCAAGATAAAATCTTTGTTGTGGGTTTGCTTTAAATAGAAATACTCTGTTTGAAATTAAAAAATAAGCACAATAATAAAAAAATAACCAGAAGAAGAAATCATAATAAAATCTACCGTAGGAAAAAAGATTTCGATTTTTCAAAGTGATCGCAATTTTTATTTGATGTTGTATGTATGTGGAGTCAATGAGCGTTAAAAAAGGCGGAATGTGAAATGCTATCGAAGGCTTTGGAGTAGTCGACAAAAGCTAGGTTTAGTGGGAGTTTTTATTCTTGGTGTTTTTCTATTATTTGGTTGTCTGTATGTAGATGGTCTGTAGTAGAGAGGCCAGGGCGGAAAACTGCTTGTTCAGGAAGCTGATGTTTATCTAATTCGCCGGATATTCGATTTTCTATTTTTTTTAATGAACGTTTTATAGATGTGTGTAGAAAATATGTTTTTATAGACTAATGGGCCTGTAATTATTAATATCTGATTTATCACCCTTTTTGTGGAGTAGAATGATATTTGAGTGACAAAAGTCTTTAGGGAAGGTACCGGACTGTAAAATGCTGTTAAAAAGGTTGGTGATGTATGGGAGGAGGATAGGTTCGCCTATTTTCAATGATTCTGTGCTGATGCCATCTTCGCCATGACTTATTGTTTTTAATTTTGGCGAGTGCTATATTGACTTCGTATCCAGTTATGGGTGGTATACTATCAGGACAGCAATAGTCGGGGATTGAGGGTAGTTGAGTGTCGTCGGAGTAAAGGGATTTATAAAATTTCGTACAGAAATTTAATATTTTTGATCTATTCATTTGTTTCTTACCGTTGTCGTCTTTTAAATATGTGATCCAGGACTTATGATTTGAAATACCTTGTTTTGCTATATTCAGGGAGCAGTTATTTTCTAGAGCATCTTGGACCAGTCTACACCCAGAAAAATACGGATCAACAAAGCCACAATAAATGCTTTGTTGATAATTTCCTGTCGGAGCAACTAAATACTTGGTCACTATTACAGAAAGAGCTTAGTTGAGATTAGCAACTTTTTATTGCCCGAGATTGCCCGTCGTTTAATGTGCTAAGAACAATTTAGCTTTGTCCTTACATTAAAGTTAATAAGTTTCATCCTTTCATCCTTCGTAAACGCGCCTCAAAGTATAGTTTGAAGTTTACAGTTCTCTTACTTTGATAAATCGTTAAAATTATTTAAGTGTTCCAAAACTTACTTTGGTACTCATAAGTACACTATACTAACCCATATCTGCAGTTTCTACAAATAAACAGCTCTAAAAAGTGTTAAATAAACAATCTTATAACATTGAGTTAAAGTGCAAATCATTGAGTGGTTCTTCGTACATCGCGGCCAGTGCACGGGAATAACGCGGTTACGCGAGTCGCATAAGAGCCATAACAGCGCGCTACGCCGTCCGGTGACACTTCGTTATCGTGTTTGGAAGAAACTTGTTTTGACATCTACGAGTATCGACTCGTTTATGAAGCACGTCTAAGCACCGGAATTTGCATTCGTCGCATATTTGGATCAAAATATTATAAGCTAAGTGGTGATAAGTACATTATAATATATTTTAAATGAACATGTTACGCTCACCTGATACTAAAATCAAATGTTCTTCGGACACTGATTTGAATAGAACGTCTGGAACGAGTGACGAGCAATACCGTAAACGCAAACAACCTGAGTAAGAATTTTCTGAGGCGATTAGTACATTATCACTTGATTTGAAAAATACTTTGAGCGAGTGGATACTCGACATGGATGCCAGATTATCTATAATATCTGATAGAGTAGCTAATATAACATCAGAATTAGCCGCTCTAACGCAAGACACTACTGCAATAAAAAGCGATGTAATTTTTCTCCGCTCAGAACAGCTGTCTATCAAACAAAGCATTAAAAAACAAGACGAGAAACATAATGCACAGTCACAAGAACTAGTCGAAATACGTAAGTCGGTTCAGCATACCATGGACGAGCAAACTGACATCCAGGAACAAGTCGCCGATTTGACAAGACAATAAAAATATGGCGGACTTGCAAATGACTATGGCTGGGCTAGTTGCTAAAGTAGACTACATGGAACAAAGCGCTCGGAGTTGCAATATTGAGATTTGTAACATACCTGAAAGGCGAGGTGAAAATCTGGTCACCCTAATAGAAAACATCGGTTCTAAAATAAATTTTAAAATAACGCAGAAAGACATAGTAGCCGCACATCGCGTCCCCCATGCTCATGAACAAAACGATAGACCCAAAAACATTATTGTGAAGTTTACTTCCCGAATACTCAGAGACAACATGCTCAGCGCCTGCAGATTATTTAAGAACCTGAACGCGGATTTGCTAGGCTTCTCAAACACAAAATTACCCATTTAAGTTCATGAACATTTGACCCTGAAAAATAAACAGTTATTTCGGGAATGTCGTAATGCAGCCACCATTCATAACTTCAAGTTCGTGTGGGTCAAGAACGGCACCATTCTTGCTAGAGAAAAGGAAGGAGCGCGAGCATTCGCCATCAAATCTACGCAGGACGTTGGTAAAATTAAACCCGCCTCGCCGGCAGCTGGGTCTTCTGTTCCTAGTCATTGACACTGTCAACATTCAGAACTTCAAACCATAAAATCAAAATCAAAGCATTTATTTCAAATAAGCCAGTTACACGCACTTTTGAATTGTCGAAACAAAGATGAAAATTAAATGAGTCCCAGTCACAAGACATAAAAACTGTGAAAGTACTGTAGTTGCCCATTCCCTAGCGTAGATCTCTATGGAGAAGAACGGGCAAGAAACTCCATGGACACTCTTTTAAATCAGAATATTGTTACAAAATCTTGGTTACATCATTCATGTTGAGATGGTATATTATGTGAGAACAATGTAGCAAGATGTGCACGTTAAAAGTGTCCACAGTAAAAACACACAAAAAAAATACAATTAAAAATAATTCATTCAAATAAGCCATGGCCACTAAGAGATGACCAGTCACAACTGACAGCGCCCGTTCACGGACATGACGCATGGATCAGCACCATTCAACTCAACCATTTTGAAGGGAACTAAATGATCCGAAACATGCGCCACCATCAGCGAGACATTTGAGTGAGCATGACATACTCTCAACCGCCAGGGCACATTCAAGTCAAGAAAAGACGTAGGTTTTCAGTGAATGATAGCTTTCTAGTACATAGTACTCACACAATATGGGCTATGCAATTATATAATACTAAAGAGATTGAATCTATACAATGCAAAGATAGTTGTACAATCTTCAGCAGCTCCAACAATACAATTTAATGCTATCAATTTATGCGCCCCTGTCCTTGTGGAGCAGGACCAGCATTGAGCCAAGCATTTTATCAGCAATATAATCGCTCAACTTGTAATATGCTTGCTTACACAGTGTGCGTTTAATGCTTGTTTTAAATTTCGTCTCATTCAGTTCAAGAATACTTTGTGGAATTTTATTATAGCATCTCAAACAGTACCCCATGAAAGATGAGTCTACTTTAGCGAGTCTGAAGCCTGGCTGAACTAGTTGGTCCCTATTTCTAGTACTGTAATTATGTCTGTCACCCCTTTTACCAAAAAGGTGCAGATTTTTTCTGACGTACATTATGTTTTCGTAGATGTATTGACAATGTACCGTCATGATGCCAATATCTTTAAACAGTTCCCTTAGAGAATCGCGCCTACGAAGATTATATATGGCTCTGATGGCTCTTTTCTGCAGAATAAATATAGACTCAATATCTGCAGCCCGTCCCCACAGCAAAATGCCATAAGACATTATACTATGAAAGTAACTAAAATAAACCAGTCTAGCGGTATCTACATCAGTATATTGACGGATCTTTCTAATGGCATAGGCAGCTGAACTTAACCGCCCCGCAAGAGATGTTAAATGAGAACCCCATTGTAGCCTTGAATCAAGCGTAATCCCCAGGAAAACCGTTTTATCTACGAATTCAAGTTTCTCTTTATTCAATATTATATCACATTCACTACTTTTAACATTGGGTAAAGCAAATCTTATGCATTTGGTTTTTTTTTCATTTAGTACCAAATTGTTTGCTGTGAACCAATTTTGGACCTGAAGTAGGGCATTATTCACGTCATCTAGATTTTGGGCCCGCCTATTTATCTTGAAAATTAGGGAAGTGTCATCAGCAAATAACACCATATTTTGAGGTTGGTTTTTCAATAAATAGGGTAGATCATTTATATATACTAAAGTCTGTTTTTTAATCTCGTAGACTAAATTGACACATGCAAATGTCAAATTTACAAATAATGTTGCCAGCTCTTTTGTGCAGTGTTGTACCTATGATACCGGTTTGTTGAATCGTAACTTTTTATCTATAATAGACGAATCTAATTTTCATTCAGCTTTACATTTAAAATTCACGTACGTACACACGGCTGCACGACGTGCTACAAACTGCCAGGGAAATCTGACCACGCAACGCCATGCGTAATCCGACCATGGCCTGCAGTCTCGACATAAGATAGCGATTCGATCGCAAACTGACAGTTGCTAAATATTAATGAACAAAATTGCTTACCAAAACGTTGAAAACGACAAATGCAAGGCTTCATCTTATATTTTGTTATATTTAAAAAATTTATATTGTTCTTCAATGTTTATACGATCCCAAGTTAATGATTTTTGGTAGTCTCTACTGTCAAAGTTATCGAGTGTCATCGCAAACTTAACGATTATTTTCGCTAAGATGATATTTCCTTGCGACCGTTTTTGACAGCCCGCTAGGTCATCGCTACGATCGTTAGCATTGGTTTTATAGATTGTTTGAAATAAAAAATACAATAAATAAATTGGAATATTATTGCTGTAGCGAATTTAGCGTAGAATACGGACGTGATATGATATTGGTTTCGTGGATGATGGTCTATTAATATTCGAAAGCGAAAAAGGGACTAGATGATTACCACAAGGAGATGACTTCTGATATATACGAAAACTGGTTAAAAAATATTTTTCCGAAATTAAAAGAAAACGCAGTACTTGTAATAGATAATGCTCTATATCACACCAGGAAACTGGAATCGTTACCTACTTCTAGTTGGCGAAAAGGGCAAATCCAAGATTGGCTAAAATCAAAAAATATTTCATATGACGAGACAATGTTAAAGCCCGAATTAAATGAAATTGCCCGAAAGCACAAAAAAGCCCATGAAAGGTATGTCGTCGACGAGATGGCTGCTGAACGGGGTGTCACTATTTTGCGACTGCCCCCTTACCACTGCGAGCTAAACCCGATTGAGTTGGTCTGGGCTCAAGTAAAGGGGCATGTCGCTAAAAATAATAAAACATTCAAAATGAATGAAGTACGAAGCCTTTTTGAAGAAGGGCTTCGTCAAGTGACCCCGCAGCGGTGGAAAGACTGTGTAGTCCATGTAATTAAAATTGAAGATGCAATGTGTCATCTGGGCCATATAACCGACGACATTACTGATAGGTTTATCATAGAAGTAGGTGGCGATTCTGATGATTCAGAATATTCCTCAGACATGGAGTCATTATCTGAATCAGATTAACGCGAAAACCTGTAATTAAGTTATGTAATTAAAAATATATGTTTTACATTATTAATTTTGTATTATTACGTTTTAAATAAGTACCTACACATTATTTCAAGATAAACACATTATTTCAGGATAACTTATTGTAAAAAAACGATACTTGATTTTATTAACGCTAAGTTTCGGTTGTGCCACATCACTATTTAAGAATTGCAATAAACTGACAACACTCGTAATGTCAGTTTAGTCTACGAGATTAAAAAACAGACTTTAGAAAGAGGAAAGGACCCAATATTGAGCCTTGTGGAACCCCCATTTTTACTTTTAACCCCTGTGAATTAACACCATTTATTTGAACATGTTGTTGTCTATTATTCAAATACGATTTTACCAAACTAAGTGCAAGTTTACCCAGGCCGTAATGCTCAAGTTTCAAAAGTAATGTGTCGTGATTTACGCAATCAAACGCTTTGGAGAGGTCACAAAAAACTCGTATGGCGTCTTGAGACTCTTCCCACGCAGTAAATATGTGCTTTAATAAGGTTACACCGGCGTCAGTTGTACAACGTCCTTTGGTGAAACCATACTGTTGATCATGTAAGATTCTGTTGGTGTTAAAATGATAGAGCATTTGATTGAGCATTACTTTTTCAAAAACCTTGCTAAAAACTGGTAACACGGATACAGGTCTATAATTATTAGTATCTTTACTGTCCCCGGATTTGAAAAGAGGTATGACTTTACTGTATTTCATTAAATCAGGGAAAACTCCTTGGTCTACACATGAATTAAAAATTAAAGCTAAGTAAAGGGGCTATAGTCTCAAGTATGGATGTACAAACTTTGATAGACATTCCCCATAGATCTTCGGTTAGTTTGATTTTTATTTGCCGGAAAGCTTTAATAACTATCATAGGCTTAATGTGATTAAATTTAAATTCAGCCAGGCAGCCAGACACATTCGCCTTTAATAAACCAATTGAGAGTTCAGGCGAGGAAATAAGAGCCTCCGTAGTTTTTAGTGGTATTTCGGTAAAGAAATGTACAAATTCTTAAGCTACTTCCTGATTAGTACTTTTAGGACCACATGCTGTATCTAATGTGTAGCTAGTGTTGCGTATTTTCTTCCTGTTAGTCTCGTTATTTATAACTTTCCAAACTGTCTTTATTTTATTTTCTGCTGTTTTGATCTTGTTGCTAATATGCAGGGCTTTAGCAACCTTGCATGTATTTCTAAAAATATCATACCTACCGATTCTCTGTTTCTTTGTTTTGCCATTTCCAGATATTAATTATCGTATCATTGTATTGTGTCTATCTCATTGATTGCTTTGCTTACGCTTACTTTTTTCAATCAATGCTTATCAAACTGCAACTCTTCTTGGAGTTATTATTGGTTTATGTCTATATGCTAAAGCTTTTGTTTCATCTGCCACTATATTGCCTATATTATATCGCTTTCGTGTTGCACAATTCACTCGTAGTCAAAAACTCCGGAATCTGTCTATGATCTTTCAAATGTTGGATACCTACCTTGACGATACTGACGTTGAACGCTTTTACCTGATCGGTGATTTCAATTTACCTGCTCTTAATTGGGATACCAACATCAGTAACCACTCCACCTTTGGTCAGGTCAGCGGAAATAACACCCCTGTGGGTGGAGTTGTGAGTAATTTTCTGTACACACATAATGCTATCCAGTACAACACACATAAAAACACACGTAATAATATACTCGATCTCTTTATCAGTAATGGTGACTGCATAGTGTGCGAAACTAATGACCTTTTATAGCCTACTGATCAATATCATCCCCCGTTTTATGTATTGATTCCCTCCCGGACACGAAACAGTAATATGAGACGTAATACAATTAAAAGATTTAACTATTATAAAGCTAATTATGACAATATTAACCAAGATTTATCGGAAATAAACTGGGAGTTTTCTCTACGTAACTGCTCTGTAGAAGAATCGCTGGAGGTCTTCTACGATATCATTTTTAATGTTATCAAAACACATATTCCTTTAACATCAGTGAAGTCATCGAGGTTCCCAGTTTGGTTCTCACCGGCTCTCATACATATTTTTAGAAACAAGTGTAGAGCTTGGATTAAGTGGAAAAAATATAAAAATTGTCAGATCATGAACAGTTTTCGCTTTTCAGATCCCGATTTCACATTGAGTGCAAACATTGTTATGACCGGTACATGAATACTGTTGAGGACAGTATTAAATAAAATGTTAATTATTTTTGGAAATTCATCTCAAACCGTAAGTCATCCAAAGGAATTCCTTCTAGTGTGCGTTTCAAAAATCAATCTTCGAACAACCCTAATGAAATCTGCAATCTCTTCTCTGTGTATTTTAAATCTGTCTATGAACCTTCCACTTTGTCAAATGATTTTTGCTCAAGCTCAGATTGTTCTGAGGACTGTACTGCTGTGGATAATATTCAATTCTCAGTTCAGCAGGTATTGAGGCACCTGGAAACCTTAGATACCTCAAAAGGGCCTGGTCTCGATGCACTTCCTGCAAAATTTCTTAGAAATACTGCTAAGAACATATGTGTTCCTCTACAAATTATTTTTAATCAATCCCTGTCACAAAAAAAATTTCCTGATGCTTGGAAGCGAGCTAACGTAAAACCGGTGCACAAGTCTGGCCCTACAGATGACGTCGAGAACTATCGCCCAATCTCAATATTGTCGGCCTTATCGAAACTCTTTGAAAAGCTTGTATATAGTGTACTTTATCCGTTGCTACATAATGTTATTCTTCCACAACAACACGGATTTGTTTAAAGGAGATCTACTATTACAAATCTTGTAGCATATTCAGAATACCTTTTTAATGATATGGATGCTGGTATTCAAGTAGACTCAGTCTATACTGATTTCCAGAAAGCGTTTGATAAGGTCGACCACGAGCTGCTATTGCGCAAAATTGCGTTTTATGGCATACGTGGGAACCTGTTGAAGTGGTTTTCATCGTATGTTTCCAAAAGGACGCAGCACGTTGTGATTAATAGTTATCAATCATTTTCTATACCAGTGACATCAGGTGTTCCTCAAGGATCGATTTTAGGACCCTTTCTATTTATTTTGTTCATTAACGACATAGGCAAATGTTTCCAAAATTCAAAATTTCTTTTATATGCAGATGACTTAAAAATATTTAGACCAATTAGAAACACTAGCGATTGTCTTGCTTTGCAAAGTGACATAAATAGACTGTTTGAATACTGTGCGTGTAATAAACTAAAACTAAGCGAGCCTAAATGTTGTTATTTCAGCATCACCAAAAACAAAAATATCTACAGATACCAGTACTCTCTAAATGATGTCCCTTTAAATAGAGTTACCATGGTTCGCGATCTGGGTGTCATTTTTGATGACAAGCTTCATCTTGATGTACACATTAATACAATTGTTAACAAGGCTTGGCGCATGTACGGATTTGTTATGCGATCATCCACTCAATTCGTGCGCCCTTAGACCTACCTTTATCTATACAAGACCTTAATTAGATCTCAAATAGAGTATGCAGTTGCGGTGTGGAATCCCCTACATGTTAAATATTCTAACTGCCTGGAAATGGTACAAAAGAAATTTTTAAAAACTATGACTTACAGGTGCTTTCACTCTTCTGCGTCTTATGTCGATTTACTTGGAAAATATAATCTTCTAAGCCTTACTAGCCTGCGGTTGTTTTAGGAGACCGGTACGACCTCTGCAGAAACACGTACAACTGTTCTGATATTTGCAACAGAATTTGTTATTTAGTTCCCAGAAGAATACATTTGCGTGCAGTGCGTAAGCAACCGTTGTTTGCAGTGAGAGCGTGTCGAACAAAAGCTGGTGTTCGAGCACCGTTGCGACGTCTTATTGACAATTATAATTAACACTTTCTTGACATCGATTTATTCTGTGCAACACGTGTAAAATTCCGAAACTCGACTCACGAGGCAATCAAAGAATTAGACATCTTGCCTTTAACTCTTAGATTATTGTAGGTCAATATGTGTCATAATCAGTGCACTTACTTTTAATTATTCAAAAGTTTAAAATAACTGTTTTATTTTCATTTATATCTTTAGTACTTTACTTTTTACTTTTAACGTACTTTACTTGTTACTTTTAACTTCTCTTTGAAGCGTGTTATTAATATTTTACTTGTATTCTGTGAATAACGCTGCTGATTACATAATTGTTAATTTTAAGTTTTATGTCTCTGTGCTTTATTATGTAATTGTTTGTTGTTCCAAATAAAATAAAATAAAATAAAATAAAATCCCTCCACTTAAGGTTGCCTGATATAAATTATTATAACTGTTGTAAAGTATAATAAGAAAGTTGCTAATAAAATATCATCAAGTCAATGGGGCTTTAATTTCACCAACAGCAACCCTACATGGTTGTAGGGTTGCTGTTGGCAATAATTTTCCCTACAGTTATACATAGCTGCCGTATCCCTACCTATAGCGTCACTGTGTGGCGCTGGATGTAACTGGTATTACTGTACTAATAGCACGGCTGCGATGGGTGTTTTCATCATCATTTCAGCTGAAAGATATCCACTGCTGGACATAGGCCTTCACCAAGTGTATGGGTGTTATATCAAATTGTATTTTCAATATCACTGTGCAATAAAGAATTTCTTTTGTATGTACCTGTTACCGGAAATGTATGAAATCTAGGAATTGTACACAATTCCTAGGAAATGTATACAATTCCGAGCCTACTTAGGAAATATGTAAAATAATGTTTCAAAGATTCTTTAATACACACATTTTTTTTTCGGAATTACATACAATTCCTAGGAAATGCATACATTTCCTAGGAATTGTATGTAATTCCGAAATGATGGTAGGAAATGTATAAAAACGAAACTCTCTGTGAGTAAAATAAATAAAACACGTTTGAGAACTGAAATCAGAATTTTTATTAGGATGGTTTGCACTATAACTGTTTCGGAATTTGAATTTGAGTTGGTTTTTTGTTTGTTTGAGGTTGATGGATAGGTTTTCTGAATAGTTTAAAAAAAAATAACCACGAAGGGGTATAGCGGGCTTCCAACCTATAGCTGTCGGGGTGCCCCAACCCAAGACGGTTTAAATTTTTTTTAAAAGCTAAACATTCGTTATGAACATCAAGAATGTAACACATTTCCGATCGCTCTTTAGAAAATTTCATATAATAAAATATATCGTACATTTCCTATCTATTTTAGGAATTGTATACATTTCCTAGGAATTGTATACAATGTCGGAATTCATACATTTCCGGTGACATACCTACTGTTGCTTTTTCTTTTGTCTCAAATTTATACTATAAGAAGTGTGTGTGCCATGTTGCGTTAGGCTAATGAATTAAATAAATTCTCCAGTTTAAAATAAACACTTAAAATCAGTATTAAAACGTTTATTTATCACATAAAATTTGACTTATCTAATATCTATCATAAATTATACACTTGTTTCCAAAAATATTTGCACCCAGTGATAAGAATCATATTCAATTTAATAAATATCTCACTGATGCAATTATTTTGTCTTCAAGTGAAGACTTCAACAATGTGCAATGGACGGAATTAAAATACAAATAAATACTAATTTGTACAACAACGCAATGCGTTCACAAGTTACAATAAAACAGTATAACCTAAGTGATGCCACAGATCTACAGATGCCATTTCAGAAAAATGTTCACATTTTTTTTGAAGAAACCGATACAGACAAATTGCGGACGCGGTTCCGGACACCAGTTTCCAGTGTCCGCAGCCAGTCGGTATACTGACCGTTTATCGTCTGTCACTAATGTAAATGGAACGTGAAAAAAAACAATCTAAGAAAAAATCGACCTTAATTCGCAGGAAAGCCTCATCCCATGACATCATCTAAGACTTACAGCTAAATATGTACACTATGTAACTCTAGGGGCGAGTGCTCTGTGGCGGCTGACGTCACAGCCGCCGCTGCCACGTGGCGGCTGACGTCACAGCCACCGCTGCCACGTGGCGTGCTGCGAGGAGTCGCTCGCCTGGAGCACGTTGGACAGACCGCCGTGTGGGACTGGGTAGGGAGCCTGGAATGAAATAATAGTAGATTATACAACAATTGAAAAAAAAATGGGAATTTAATTCGAGGGACTAAGTTGGATCCCGAGTGCAGCAAAGGATTCTAGAGTAGAATCCTGAGCGGAGTGAGGAGGGTACAAGAACCGAGATGATTTTTTTTTCACGAGTTGTGTAGGTACTCTACTTTTTACCATTGACCGCGACAAAATATATCGAAGAATAGTAAATATATTTCTCATGGGGTAATAATAATAGCCACTCGGGGCGATCTTCAAGGTTAAGCCACACTTACCAAGGTCGGTCTGTGGATGGGTGACCACTAATTCATTACAGACTGAGTTTCCTCCGTGCGACGGAAAGTACGTAAAGCCCTTGATCCCGGCTGTCATTTGTAGTTCTTTGACAATCGTAACAGGAAGCCAGTGGCCCGAAAGTCTGACACTGGTTGTCAGACTTTCCAAGGGGTATCGTTTTACGCACCCAGTACTAACTAGGTTGTGAAGGTCAGATAGGCAGTCGCTCCATGTAAAATACTGATTGAAATTAGAACAATATTCGAATTCAGTGTTATATTCATGTCGGCACGTTTAATTTGTTCATAATTACTCCTTGTTCCTAATCCAAAATGTCTTTATTCATGCAGTGAGTAAAAAAGCGTTTTATTTACTGTTATCGATGAATAAAATGCCCTTTTTCGAGTAGCAATGGTAAAAATACCTAGTATTATCGCCTCAACATCCCTAGTTAATAAAACTTAGAGGCTTGACTCAGTCCAGCGAGGCACTGCAAACCAAGTTTTTCCCTGCCAAACAAATATGAACATTGTTGCTCTAAGTGCCCCGTGGTGGCAGAAGAATGGTGCGCAGAGTTGCATTTATCTTGTACAACTCCAGCACCCTCATGAGCCATGTATGTGGCACGAATCGAAGGTCTTCTTGTCATCTGTCCAACATGCCGATTGATCCTTGCCAGATCGACAAACCTGTTGCCTAATGGCCATGTCTATGAGGACTAGTTCCTTAGCACTCAGGACTCGTTTCTACGTTCATTTTGAGAGACAGACATGATGGAGTTATTGTCAATGTGTGAAAACTTTTTTTGGTTATAATAACATTAAAGTTTGCTTGTTAAAACCGCGTTCTGCAAATGTGCGCCCCAAGCTTTTCCAAATACAAACAAAGCACTCCAAACAAAGTTTTATAATATGGACTTACACTGACAGTCCCCAACCAGCGTCGCTTGATGAAGTCCACGGCGCGCTCCCCGATCATGACGACGGGCGCGTTCGTGTTCCCCGACGTCACCGCCGGCATCACGCTCGCGTCCGCCACTCGCAGACGGTCTATGCCCTGCACCTACACAGTAGACAGGAGATAAGGGAATATTGTTTAAAAACTACAAGACTTGACCTTGCAAATTATGTTTAGAGGATAAAAATTTAATCTGGCTAGGTTAGGCGTGGCCAGGTCGCTCGTTCTCAAATATGTACCCATCTAGGTACCTTGTAATCGCGCAGGTCACGATATCAAGTGTTCCATCGTTTGTAGAACAGCCTGCGTTAGGAGTCTGTTTAGAAAATCCCACGTTAGCAATAACCGGTTAAGATGAGTACCCATCCAGGAACGGCTTATATTTAATTGTGGTTTTACCACAGAGACTTGTTTACTCCATAGTCCAAATAAAAGCAAGAATAGCCTTTATGACCATGCTCGAAGCTGATCGCTTGCATGAAGAACCCCATTTTTAGCACAACCATTCTTAGTTGGTGTAGGGGCTAGGAAAGCTTACCTGCAACAAGTTATCAACAACAGCGCTATCGTCTCCTCTCGGCCCCATCTTACAGGATCCCGCCTGATGGTTCTCTGGAGCCGTCTGCATCCTCACGGCGCATTCCCAGTACGCGTCGCATCCGAACTTGATCTTCTCGCAGCCCTTCACCGGCGTCTTGTCCAGGTTCACTCCGTAACGCTTCAGGGCTTTGGTCTCAGCAAGCTTGAGAGCGAACTTGATGCCTTCCACTAAGGTTTTGACGTCGTCTGGGTGTGTTAGGTAGCTGAATATGTGGTAAAATTTTCTTTTAGTAAAATAAACTGTGTTTGATTGTGTATCCTATTTTTTCACTAGATAGTGCTGTTTTTATTAAAATAGATACTTAGGTACTCACTTGGCATATATCTTGGGATACGCAAATGGATCATTGGACGCGATTTCGAGGCGTCCCCTACTCTTGGGGTGCAGCACAGTAGGAATGATCTGGATGGTTCTGGAGCCGTTGTCCAACCTCTCCCCCACCATGCCGGTCTTCGCGCAGTCGGCCAGGAAGCCGCCGAAGAACAGCTGGATGTCAGGGTTGTCTTCCGCTGGGTTCGAGTACTTCGTGTTTATGAACGCTGTCACTTCGGATATACCTGGGGAAGTTTGATACTGTTATAATATCCTCTTGAGTATGAATGAATCTTAAGTTGAATGGTGCTGATCCATGCGTCATGTTCGTGAACGGGCGCTGTCAGTTGTGACTGGTCATCTTTTAGTTGCCATGGCTTATTTGAAAGCCATGGCAACTAACGCCATGCCACACTAAGCCATGGCACGAACCAACTTGCTCAGCAAAGCGCCACTGACGCGCGCCTTTCACGCACTGAATGACACTGCTGACAAGATCGATTTATTTTCCTGCTCTCTGAATGAATTCACAAAACAATGTTGTATGTATTATGTTATTTAAAATAGTTTATTAATTACCACACTAACGCATTAGGAATTCCCTGTAATGTTAGTTGTGTTTGTGAAAAATAAATAAATAATAAATGTTTATTTTTGAATTGTATTTTTTGTTTTTACTATGGACACTTTTAACGTGCACATATTGCTACATTGTTCTCACATAATATACCATCTCAACATGAATGATGTAACCAAGATTTTGTAACAATATTTTGATTTAAAAGAGTGTCCATGGAGTTTCTTGCCCGTTCTTCTCCATAGAGATCTACGCTTGAGAATGGGCAACTACAGTACTTTCACAGTTTTTATGTCTTGTGACTGGGACTGAAGCTACATTTAATTTTCATCTTTGTTTCGACAATTCAAAAGTGCCTGTAACTGGCCTACTTAAAATAAATGCTTTGATTTTGATTTTATGCAGGTTTTCTTCCGTTGCAAGGTGAGTTTTGTAAAAAACCTCTACCTCTTACTCTTAGGAAACTATTGGCATCAGCTTATGTGAATTTTTAAGGCAACCAACTGGGATATTTTATCATATTAGCGGAGGTGGCCACCTTTGATCCGGTTTCAAATTCGTCGATATCAAAAAATCAAATAAATAATTATTTTGAGCACTTACCAGTCCCGGACATGAGCCCATCTCTGAACAGCAGGTACTCCATAGCGGTGGCCCAGTTGAGCGGCGTGGTGTTGTTATCATTGACCTGGAAGTTCAAGAAGTGCGCCACGTGGTTGTGAAGGTTGCGCCCCACGGCGGGCAGGCTGTGCACCAGCTTGACGCCCGCGCGGGACAGGACCGCCGGGTCGCCCACGCCGCTCAGCTGCAGGAGCTGGGGCGACGCTACTGCGCCGGCGCTGTGGGGCAGAAGGATGGGGGTTAATCTACTTGCCTGACAGTTGTTTAGAGGTATGAGGAATAGGATGTAAAATTCGTCATCCTCCATTGAAAAGGGAGCTTCCTCCGAGCAGGCGTACTGGTTGTACCCGGTGAGCTACACTGCCCGTCAATTTCTGTATTTTGTTATAATATCACGATGTCGGATAATTAATGTCACTTTAGGACAGAAACTAAAAAAACTGCCAATTTCATGTAGTGCCGGATCCTGTCATACTCATCTGCAATTACTATAAAAAACCAAAGTGACAGTTAAGCTAACGTAATTGTACCACTCGTGGCGTAAAATGGCTTATATAGTTTTTACTGCACAAATAAATGGAGACTTATTGTTTATGTTAAAAATATAAAGTTTCTATAAAAATAAAATACCTCAAAACAATCTCATTATTAGCGAAAATAACTTCAGTGCCTCCGAAGCTGTTCCTAACTTCCACCGCATACGCCTGCCTGGTGGTCTGGTTGATGAGCACCCTGGTGACGGTGGCGTTCAGCATCACGTGCAGGTTGGGCCGGTTCTTGGCGGGGCGCAGGAAGGCGCGTGCCACCGACAGCCGGGAACCGTTCCGGTTCGTCGTCTGCGCTATCGAGAAGCCGGTGTGTACGGCGCCGTTGAGGTCTCGCTGTTTGTAGCCTAAAATGTGCGGGAGTTTTGTTAGTGGTTTCATGGTTTTAGATAGACAGGGTACATAAGGGACTGCCCTCCGTAGAGTGATAGTGTGAATTCAGTATATCATACTAAGATGACCGGTATACGAAATTATTTTAGGAACGTTATGGGAATCCAATAAATTTGATTTGTTTTATTTCCTCATAATGCAATGTATCGTTACCGTGGCGATACGCACGTAGCGCTCGGCAAGCGCGGCGACTAGTTTGATGAGCTATGTAGCTAGGCAGTAACTAAACAGCTGATTTCATGTGTCAGTCGTTATTTCAACATCCATTGTTGGTTTTTTTTTAATTTCAACCGTATTATTTACATAAATAGAGTGCTGCATACAGAGAATGTAATTGTACATTAAAAACTAGAGGATAAGCAACTGAAAATACGAAAAAAAATGAAAGATTCCCGGCGAAAAATTCCGGTGGAATATGAATCAAAATAAGGAGCTGCATGCATCCTGTCAGTTTGCGGAGGTCTGTTCCTTACACCCTGTGTATATGTATAGTATATCATTAATTGGGTGTGAATAACAATTTATACAATTTGTAGGTACCGACAAAAATTATTACAATTGTTTTTATTTATGGTGGTTATATCATCTCGTAACTTTCCCATTTCGACAACTAAACAAAAGACGTGCGAAACAAGTGAACAAGTGTGCCAACTCGTAACTATTTTAATCTTCATACATTGAATCCCATTTCGTCAACCATACATTTCAACTGTTTTTTGTACAGTACAGTCAGCTCCCAAAGTTACAAGGAAACCATTTGTTGATGTTGCTATTTTTGTCTCTCTCTGGCACACTAAGGTTTATTACGAGAGAACTCAATTTTCGAGGTTCACAAAGTTTTGACCCTACCTGTTAAACTAGACGGGAACCAGTATATATATGAATGCACCATTACGAATCGCACATTAACTAGTGACTATCCCAGAGTACGTAACTCAAAGCATGTTCAAAACCTCACCCAGTTCCTCTCCAGCCTTAACCAAGCTGTAGCTGAGCGGCGGATGGTACGGGAACTGCGCCACAGTCAGCGGGCCGCCGGTCGCGTGGTAGCCCTGGTCCATCTCCTTCAGCTGCTTATTGTCCTCCGACTTGAGAAAGTACGGGAGCACCTCCTCATACGACCAGCCCTCGTTTCCGGCGGCGGCCCAGCTGTCGTAGTCCTTTCGGGAGCCACGAATGTACATCATGCCGTTCATCACTGACGTTCCGCCGAGCACCTGGAGATAAGGTAGTTGTGGTGGTTTTATGATCGTGACTAAAATGAAAACCGGAACAGGAATTAGCACTTTAAACTAGTTTTCAAAATGAAACAGCGTCTCACTTTTATCCTTTTTTACGCAATTTGTTGAAGCAGCTGAAAAACCTAAAAAAAAATCAGTGGCTTCAATGTCTGCGGGATGGAAACTGTGGGCTCAAGTCCATGGCTAGTTGAATGCGTGGAAGACCGTAGAGGAGACTAAACGATTACTGTGGTTTTCGCCAATTCTGGGAGAATTGGCGAAAAACACAATATCGTTGAAATATCGGTAGTTTGTCCCGTTAGCTTACCTTCCCTCTAGGCCAGTAGCACTTCCGGTCGGTCTCGCCGAGACAGGCAGCCGGCTCGGACTCGGTCTGATAGCCCCAGTCGATGCTGGAGCCAATAAAGTTCAGGAACATGGAGGGCACTTGAGCACCCGTCGGCTCATCGAAACCTGGAACATGTAATCATCTTCATCAGCTCTATAGTCGTCCCGGCCATCTTCGGTACTGGCAGCCCGTCTCAGTGGACACTGCTGCCAGCTGTGTATGCAGGAAATAGTTATTTTACCTTAGGAGATTCTTACACGACATCGATCGTCCGCGCGGACGAGCGGCGCTCACTGTCTCTCCGCGCGTCGCATCCTATAGTGTCGTGTTTGCAGAATTTGGGTTTTCGCTCGCATTGTGGCAATAGCTTCTCTTTCTATTACTTAAGAGACTTAAAATGTGATGATGAGCAATGTAAGGCACCTCACCTGCTTCTAACAGTAGCACCCTCCAATCCGCCACCTCAGACAGGCGCGCGGCCACCACGGACCCTCCCGACCCACCTCCCACCACGATGAAGTCGTACACCGAGTCCATGTGCCGACGGTACTGCGGAACAAGATTAAAATAATAATTATGTTAGGTGTTAGTTCATGGAAAGTTCAACAGATCTTCAAAAACAGTGATAGGTAAGTTCGTAGGTCAAGTTGCCCGTAAGAAATATCGAGGATTTTATAAGTCCATGTTTTGTTGAAAAGAATAACTAACAATGAAAATAGCTGTTGTCCAAATTGGTTTTTAACAGAATTTCGCACAAACATGTTCCGTTTGAGCTTGTGGGTCAATGATAACAGCTAGGTTGGTTTGTGGATGAGTGACCACCATAGATATAATAAACAAGGAGATATGTTTTTTTACATTTCTGTGGTGACCACCCATTACATACCAAGTTTCCACCGCCGTCGTCGTTTAGGGTATTTTGGCCGACCACCCGCTTGCGGCTGGGTTTTTTTTATTGGCATCACGCAATTCAACCTATGAGGCTGGTTTCTGCTCCGGACTACTATCCTGTGGGTGCCTTGAGTGTTAGGCCTCCACGCCACAAAACCGATGACACAACCGCCGGAAATAAATCAATTATCACTTCCACGTCTACATTAAAATACCACTAGTTTTACATAAAACTCAAAATTTTCTCTTTTGCCACCATCTCATTCTAAATATGTTATGAATTCGCAAGCTGCGCATAATAGCGGGTTCTATTCCCGCGGCACGATTCCCACCGGGCCAGTGAGATAACACCTGTCCTACGCTTCCATTGTTAAATACAGAACTGAACTCTTTTCAAGGTGGTTAAAATTGTATTACATGCCGTTACGTTATTTGTGGTCAAGCGTGATCCGTTATTTTAGAGACGTTAAACTAGACCAGAAAAACTCTGTGATAGTTCAGAATAAGTGACGAATATTTTTGAACGTTATTTGAAGATGTTACAACGGTCCCGGCTGTCATTTGTAGATCTTTGACAGTCGTTACAGGTAGTCAGTGGTCCGAAACTCTGTCAACCAGTCTTACCAAGGGGTATCGTATTACCCAGTACTATCTGGGTTGTAAAGGGCCAACAGCTACATCCAGTTAGAGTGGAAGCTGACCCCAACATAGTTGGGAAAAGGCTAGGCAGATGATGATAATATCCTATTTGTGCTAAATTAAGTAGGCGACGCTTAAAGTAATACGGTCTTGCGGCTAATTAAGGGTATAATAGTTTTCCGGACTTGTTCAAAGAATACAATAATAAGCACCAAACTAATATAAAGTTTTTTTTGATTGACATAAATGCACTTTTATGGACAAAACTGTGTAATAATAACTTTTATTATAACAAAATTGGAGCAAGACCACATTGCTCTACTAGCATCCGATTCATGTTCTAGCTGTTGGTTCAATGGCAAACAAAAGTAAGTAACTTTATTTGATTTACCAATTCCTTAATTCAAAGCGTTTATTGGCTCCACAGACACTTCGCTATTTCTTTCACTCCTTATCAATCGTTATACTCGTATACCTACATCAATACGTCACTCACAAGTCTTTTACTTCTCGTCTTGAGAAACGGACATACACATACACTCACTCATATACACACACATACAGAAACACTCACCAGTGCACTTTCGTGCACGCACAAGCACAAACATTCGACATTAAGTAATTAAGTGGCTTAATGTTAATTAATTTTAATTTATAGTATTCATTATTTTCTCTTTTTTGTTATTTTATTTTTAAATTACTTTATATTAAAACTGGTATAGGACCATTTAAATATCTTTAGTACCTACTAGACTAGTTCACTTTGTACGTTCGATTTTTCTTTTTTATGTAACCTATTCTGGAAGGCGCTGGTGTCTGTGATACAATGATTTTAATCATTAGTACAGGCACCACCGATTCACTTTTGTTGGAAATGCTCATTTTTATTTTTATTTTTAAATTGTTTTTGTAAAACTTTTAAATGTGTCTTTCTGATAATAAATTGTTATTATTATTATTACTACAGTGCCGATTAGTTCCACAATTGTTATTGCAAATGCTCTGATTAGGTAACGCGGCCCGATGCCGAAACTGACCGCAAATCTGACGGAGAAGTGATTTCCTTTCGTAGGCGACTTGCGGTTGTAATGAGTGCGGTGAAGAGACGCTCGGGGTTGTGGTAAATGAGCTGTTGCTGTGAGGAACTAGCAGTCAATTATGGACGGCTAACTAGCGTCTAGAGATGTCTGATGAGATGAGCAATAGAATAACAACAACCTCCATTTATTTTCAGGCAACTTTGGCTCATAGATAGATATTAGCTTACAGACTAGCATTCATATACGTAGGTACTTATATGATAAAATACAAATTGTGTTAGCAAAATAGAACCTTAAAACTATGTTAGTAAACAAGAATAGAGAAGTATGGAAGAAGAAGACATGCTGCGCCGACTCCAAATGAGTTGGGATGGTGATGAACTAGCGTCAACTCTCGGCCGCAAGCGACGGCTAACTAGCGCATATTCCCTTGACCACGAGCGACGGCTAACTAGCGCATACCCCTTGGCCACAAGCTACACGATCAAGCGACAGTGACTGAAGAGAAGAAAAATGAAAGAAGCTGTTGAGAGAATGCCACAGGTCTCTGGGACGAGACCTCGGAGCGACGGATCACACCACACGAGACAAAGTAAGTAGTTTTGATATTTATCAAAATACACGAGCTTACACTTAGTCTAGATGAATCGACGAACTCAATAAGGTGACAAGTTATGTTT
Source organism: Xestia sexstrigata (assembly GCA_941918905.2). Lineage (NCBI taxonomy): Eukaryota > Metazoa > Arthropoda > Insecta > Lepidoptera > Noctuidae > Xestia > Xestia sexstrigata. The sequence continues at coordinate 18,767,732 of OW799221.2, read as the reverse complement.
TACAAGCCAAAGTGACATACTTTCACCCCCTAACTAACCCTTTACTGGATGAACCCTTCAAAAATCCTCCCTGAGTGCTTGCCTACTTTCGTTATAAAAGGATCAGACGCTCGCTACTCTATGCCTTATTTGATTGACTATGCATGCAAGAATATTAAGATCGAGAAACATAAAACAACAGAAAACTAAGTAAAGCGATTAGCCAGCGAGCAGGTTGTTCAAGGTACCGTCAAACCGTACAACTTTGCCCAAATTTCTTAAAATTTTTGATTAAACTTTAAATATTTTAAAAAATAATAATATTTTTAATGTGTGATTGTGCTACACGATATTTAAATGAACTGTTCTTTGCATAGGATTTATAAAAATATCAAGAAAATAAGCGTGTATGTGCTAAAAATTTGTACAGCGTGCCAAATTTTTTGTACTTTTTACAAGTTTGCCCATTCTGCAGAAACTTCTGTAATTTGGGTATTTTCTACCTTAAGAACATATGGTTTAGGGATCATTATAGAAAAATAATCAATCCATCATAGTGTAAAGACATAAAAATGTATTGCGTAACAGAGAGTTATTGTCAATCAATAAGGAACGTTGCGCTTGATCAGCGATTAGTTTTTAAGTTAGTATTAATTACATTATGAATTTGATGGTCAATATTAAATCAGTCACTCTAGAGACAACTCGTCGTTCATTCCTCTCAGGCAACGCTAATATTACAATAGGACCTTAATACTAAACATTTAAACGTTCATATTGCCTGTCACATTTGAGTGGGCAAAGTAGCAACGATTTTTTCGTCATTTTTCATTCAAATAATCGAAAAAACCAGGGTTGTCACTTTTAACCGACTTCTAAAAAAGGAGGAGGTTGTGTTTTCCACCAGTATCTTTTTTTTATTGTACATCAGCGGTGTACGCAGGTGCGTAACGATCAAATAGTTTGCTCTTAAACATTTATCTAAAAATGTCATGAATAATAATAAATAATATAAATATTTTAGAAAAACAATGCTATATTATGATTATTATCCAGTCATAATATTCTTTACTGGTATATTAAGACTTTTCTGTGATGCAATTTGACGTTGAGGTGACAACCCTAACGGTAATTAAATTTCGGTGGGCAAAGATGTAACAAATGCGTCTGAAAAACTAATATAACATTGCCCACCATCTTAATTTCGATGTTGAGAGAAATTTCGCTTTGTTTATTCGATCTTCCTTGTGTATTTATTACAAACTATCAGTGGTTTAAAATTCAATTTTCTGCTGTAATTAGAAATCGAGTTTTCATGAAAGTTTTTCACACAAGTTTTGGCCGTTACGTTATGTTGCCAGGGACATAATCAAAATTCGTCCTAAGATTAAATAATAAGCACAACAAAAAATGTTGCCGGTTTTTTAAATATTTGTGAAAAATACCGTGCTGGGCAAAGTTAGAGTGCTTGGGCAATCTTGTAAGGTTTGACGGTATAGTTTTATGAACAATTTCTTCAACCATATACAAAATGCCACTAATTGGCGGGAAAAGAGTCCTTGGATGGACTTTGGAGAGGACTTTGCCGCCTCAGCGCCAAAATAAATAAAAAACAGCAGTTATTGGTTCCAAATAAATAACCTTGACTGTTTGCTAAAACAGTTCAGAACTCACATTTAATTTGCGTGATAACCTCTGAACGCGTCAACGCGATGACCAACGCGGGGAAAACCAGACATAGGATAGCGCGCGGTCCCAATCCATAAACGCACAGAACAATAAAAATATTCACGCTCATACAAACAGTTCTGACGTAGGTACATACGATTACGGCGTGGTCCCAATGAGAGCTTGTAACCAGTAGCTTGTTTGCGCATTTGGTGGATAGTTAAAAGCTGTGGACACTACTTAAAGTGCCAAAATCGCCACCGACACTATTTGCTGTACGCCATAATTATATTATAGTTCAAACTCAAAGCATTTATTTCGAATAAAACCGTGATAGGAACGTCTGAATAGTCAAAAATTTGCTACCTACAGTCCAGCCACAGGCATCATATAATACCTGTGAATGGACTGTAGTTGTCCAAAGCGAAGATCTCATGAACCAGATTGGTCAAAGAACCTCATGAACACAGTAGCTCCCAGCGTGGAAACTAACTTGCTACTATACCAAACCTTGCAATATAACGTCGTACGTCGGTACTTCGGTACCATCAAATGACTTCTCCCGCTCTGGGCGGAGCAGTAGGGAGTGTCAGGCTTTTACTGACTAAAACCCATCCATGTTCCTTCATCGCCCTTTGTGTTCCGGGGCCACGGTATCTCTTTCGAACAGTCCCGCAACCCCGGCAGGCATCGGTCCTTGCGGACCCCCTTCCTTTTTGCTGACTCTCTTTGAGGCGCGCGTGGAACACGAACGCGCTGTCGACACGTTCTGTCGTCATGAGACGGATGGACGGCGAGCTAGCCCATAGCTCACCGTCCACAGGCCCGTATGAAAGGTACCTTAAGTCCGTTTCTGTACACCTGACAACGTTTATACAAATTTTCTAGATGATCGATTCAGTGATAAAAGCGTAAAAAAGGTAACAAGCAAACAAAAAACTTACTTCCGCATTTATAATATTAGTGAGGATAGGATAGTGTGAACGCCACACTATAGCTATAACATACATATAGCTAATGACGCCATAGCATAGGATGGCACAATTTGGTATAACTGCATACTATACAGCGAAATAGTATAGCGTTGTCTGTAGCTGTCACTGGGACCGGACCCTAACATTTATAGTTTAACTTAATCTGACCATTCAACGCGAAACTTGGGAAAGTGAGGGCGTGACCGCGTGACTTTGGGAATCAAAAATAATAATCTCTTTCGGTTATCTATCATGCACATATTACTGCAAGGCTAAGTCAAATGGAAGCCCAGAGGAGTTAGAGGTAAGCTTTGTTTTTTTTTTTTTTTTTTTTTTTTTTGTTGGAACTTTGTTTATTTATTATTTATTTATTTATTAACTATGGAAGACTTACAGCTAAGATAATCAGATAAAAAAATAGTATGTGAGACTGACAGCCAATTAAAAGTCCTCACTTCTAAAAACTGATTTGCCAATTAAAAGTCCTCACTTCTAAAAACTGTTTTTAAAGATAAAGTGTGAACAACATAATACTGCTACAAAAAAAATACAGGATAACATTCAAGCTTAAACTAAACTAAATTCACATCTCATATTATGATACATTTAATACAATACCAAATAAAAGCCTGAACAAATAAAATCTTAAAAATCTAAAAAAAATTAATCTAAATCTTAAAAAGCTAAGGCTCAGGCACTTCCTGGCTGAGGACACACTCGTTATGAAAGTATCAAAATCATGCTGTTTACACATGTACTCGTGTATCTGTTTACACTTGTTGAATCTTTGTTCTAATTGAAAGGGTAGATTTTTATGCAAATTTGTAATTGTTTTCTTTCGTACATTTAAGTTCCTGGTAAGTCTCAGGGGATATAAAACTAAGAAGACGAAGTGTCGTCTTCAAGGACCCACCAAGCAGACCTACCGGTGAGTCAGTGTTTTCTGGTGGGTCTCAGGGGATATAAAACTAAATAGTCACATAGGTCCTACTAGTCAGTAGGTCTTGGGAGACACATCAGTATTCGGAGACCCACCGGTGGGTCTGCTTGGTGGGTCCTTGAAGACGAAGTGATGCTATCGAGACTTACAAGAATATCTGGAATAGCGATAACTGACAAACAACTTAACGATAACGATGACATCATCCTATCTGTAGCATGAGTGTGTTAATATAGTTTTATAAAATGAGCTCGTGGCTAAATAATAACAGCCGCTCGGGTCGATCTTTGGGTTAAGCCGTGCTTGCCTAGGTTGGTCTGTGGATGGGTGACCACCCTTACATCCCGAGTTTCCTCCGTGCCTCGAAAAGCAAGTTATAAGCTGTTGGTCCCGGCTGTCATTTGTAGATCTTTGTCAGTCGTTACAGGTAGTCAGTGGCCCAAAAAGTCTGACAAAAAGTCTTACCAAGGGGTATCGTATTCGACGGCGCGTTCGTGTTCCACGCGCGCCTCAAAGAGAGTCAGCAAAAAGGAAGGGGTCCGCAAGGACCGATGCCTGCCGGGGTTGCGGGACTATTCGAAAGAGATACTGTGGCCCCGGAACACAAAGGGCGATGAAGGGACATGGATGGGTTTTAGTCAGTAAAAGTCTGACACGCCCTCCTGCTCCGCCCAGAGCGGGAGAAGTCAATTGATGATTTCCCATCCGAAAAAAAAAAAAAAAAAAGGGGTATCGTATTACCCAGTACTAACTGGGTTGTGGAGGTCCGATAGGCAGTCGCTCCATGTAAAATACTGGTATTCAGCTGCATCCGGTTAGACTGGAAGCCGACCCTAACATAGTTGGGAAAAGGCTAGGCAGATGATGATAAGTTTTATAAAATGAGCTGTCGGCTATAATTATAACTGATTTGATAGAATTAACGTAGGTACTCGTAACAAGGATTTTAATAATATTTCACATAATTATAGTGCACTGCTGTCGTGTTAAGATCAGAATATTGGGCCACAAAAAATATGAATGAAAGGCGTTTGCATTTGGCTAAGATGAGTATTTTCGCGAATGTATAAAATAAGAAATCGTACTAATATTATAAATATAAATAATATAATAAATGTGAAAGTTTGTTAAGATGTATGGATGTCTGGATGTATGGATGTTTGTAACTCTTTCACGCAAAAACTACTGAACGGATTTTGATGAAATTTTGCAGACAGATAGTTTATCATCATCAGCCTATTTATGTTCCCACTGCTGGGACACAGGCCTCCTCTTTATGAGAGGGAATGGGCTATAATCCACCACGCAAGCCCAGTGCGGTTTGGTAGATGCCAGTCTTCGAATTTTTTGGCTTTAGGACATGCCGGTTTCCTCACGATATTTTCCCTCATCGTTTTGAGAGCAGCGGTAATGAAATAAATTACACAAAGTAATGCACCTGCCTGGGTTCGACCCACGATTTACTGTTTGTAAGTCGGGACCGCCACCACTGGGCCACCACTAAGATACTCGTAGTTTATAACCTGGATTAAAACATAGGATACTTTTTATCCCGGTAGTAAGTAAGATCCCATGGAACAATTATTATCAAACTTCACGCGGGCCAAGCCGCTGGCAGAAGCTAGTGAGTACATAAGGGGAAGTCTAAAAGTGGCGCCGGTGAGTGAAAAATTGTGTGTTAATCGGTTCGCTTAGTATAGGCATGTGATGCGGAGGAGTGAGGAAAATGTCGTGAGGAATGTTTTGAGTATGAATGTAGATAGAGATATAAGAGTAGAGGAAGACCAAAGAAACGATGGATGGACTGTGTTAAGGATGGCAAGAAAGGAGGTGCCTGATGAACGACGAGTTATAGAGAAGTATAAAAAAAGACATGCTGCGACGATCCTAAATAAATTACAATTAGGACAGGAGAATGATGAATGTCGTCGTGCACTGTGCAGGTGTAAAAGTAGACCTATAATAATTTAACATTGTTTTGTTTTAGACCATAGTTCATCAGATTCAGCAGTATTAGAAGAAGAAATCTAGTCTAATGGTATAATGGACTTAGGTGCATCTTCATCGAAAGAAATGGCAACAGAAGTTGGAAAATTAACTGAAGAAAAAACAAATGAAGCCCAGAAAAATAATGATAAAGTTCAGAAGAAGTTTGTTGTACCTCCGGAATATGATGAACATGACTCACGATGGACAATAAAGTATCGTGAACCTGCTCCGGGACTTGTAGAACTAGTGAAACATTCCGGTGTGTATGTTAATGCTGACAAACTAGCTGAATACAAGAATTGGTCGAATGATTACAAAGCATTTGCTCGAATGTTACTAACCGAAATTTTTACCACAAGTGCTTTGAGTGTATGTTGGTGGACCAGTGAAACAACGAATGCTTCCGACATCCACCGTGGACAAGCAAGACCTGGACTAGACAAACACGCAAAAAAAATATTGTTAAAGTTTGTCGAAGAGTATGTACTTATCCATAACTGGAATATAAGAGATTGCCAATGGTTTCTGAACAGTATGCGACAAGTATTGCTAGAAATGAAACGTGATAGACAGGGTTCTTATAAACATTTGAAAATCCAGGAAGAAAATTATTTTGAAGATAATTATTTTGAAGAAAATGATTTTGAAAAACTACTTGAACAAAAATGTGTAACAAAATCCCGGCAAGTAATGCCCGTGACAAGATGCGTCCGACGGAAAGAAATTTATGATCAACTTCTAAAAGAATATCCTCGTACATATTTCCGCCAATTAATGATAAAGATGATACGCGATCTACAGAAAAAAGAAGAAGATTTTTATGATGGACTTCTAGGAAGGGTTTCTCATACACGCAAGAGGTGTCTTCCTCCCGAATACAATGAAAATGACTCACGATGGACATTAAAGTATCGTGAACCAGCTCCGGGACTTGTTGAACTAATGGAACATTCTGATGTGTATGTTAATGCTTACAATCTCGTTGAATGCAAGAAATTGGCACGTGAATGTATAACATTGATTCGAATGTTACTTAACGAAATATTTACCACAAGCGCATTACATACGTGTTCATGGACTGGTTCCACAGCCGAAGACCACGGTGGAACAGGTGTCAGACCTATTTTAAATGAAAACGCAATGAGCACATTGCTAAATTTTGTTGCAGTGTTTGCACTTAATAACGATTGGATGGTTAAAGATGACAAATACACAACAGTGTTGAAACCTGTTGAAAATAAAGAAAATACCATTACAACCATACCAAAAAGTTCTTTGGCATTAGAAGAAGAAATACACAGACTCACGCTTAAGCCGTCTAATGCTACAATGGACGTAACCGCAATTTCATCACAAGACATGACAGCAGAAGTTGCAAAATTAAATAAAGACAGACAGATAATGATGAAGTTCAGAATAAGTGTATTGTTACACAAGCTCGGATGTCACTAATTGGAAAGTTCGTGGAATGGAAGTCCCAAAGTTTTCGATCGCGATGGGAGACTATTCAAACCTGGATTAGACGAACATTCTGTTGTTGTAGGCCCTAAGTGATAACAAAACCCTTATTATATTGAAACTAAGCCGCTATCTAACTGTTTTGCGTTCGTTTGCAAAGTCAAATAGGTAAAACAGAGGTTTGGCTGACAGTACTAGCTACTCTGGCTTGTATCCGCCATAACGATGATAAGGAAATGTACCTAAATAGCATCATTGTCATTACTAATACAATTATTGTTGTACTATTTCTAGTTCGTTTCTTATGATTTTTTATTCTTATTTGTCTTTTACTCTACTTTGTCTAATAAATATTAATCACTGTGTCTCAACTTTAATGTTATTCCTCCTAAACGAAAGATTTGCCAAAAACAATAGCTGGACCTGCTGTCTTGTATGGATATTGGATGAGAATGCTAGGGTCGAAAAGTGACGTGAATGAGAGGTTTTCTTTTTGAGGGATTAAAAAAAAATAGTTTCCAAGAACTCTCTAGATGGCGTTGAACTGACTACGTTAGTTGGTGCCAAAGCCAAAACGCTTGGAAAAAAAATATTGCATCACGTCACATACGCTCGTTGACTGACACTTTCGTTTGCTTATGCTTCCGAATATAACCTAGTTTTCTCGCGCTTTGTTAAAATCAGTTTTTTACGTTCCGTTCCTTACATTAACGTACCAAGTTCAGCGCCGTCTATCCAGCGACTAGGGAAATGCTAAAGAGAAAATCCCTCATTGAGAGTATATGAAACGAGGCGGTATTCAATAAAAAGTCTAGAACTGGCACCGGTGACTGCAAAGTTTTATGGTAATTGGTTGTCATGGTATCGTTGTATTTTGGAATGGTTTTTTTTGTACTCTATCACAATGCTGTCCTGGCGTTCTCAGTCAGTCAGCCTTTGGGTAAAATAGACCCAAAGGTGGCAAAGGTTGACTGGTAAAGGTAAAGAATGCCTTGTGGCATTACGTCCACCTATATATCAATCACTATTGTCTATTGTACATAAATCTTAAATAAATACAACAATATTAATATACAAAGCTATTAGATAGAAAGCAATCGACGTGTCGTGAATTCGTGCCGAAACATCATCTATCGATCTTCCCAACTTGATGCAGATTATGACAAGAAAATTAGTTCCCACAGTTGGGAAAGTCATCGATTGATTTTGTAAGATATTAGATAAGATACAAAGTGAATTGAAATACGTGTGAATGTTTTGACGATTAGGGTCTACCTACAAGCTTAGTCATTCCATAAATGTTATGCAAAATATTTAGTTATAATTCCACAAAAAAATCCAAGCCTAGATACAGAATCCCGCCCACAAAATTATGCATATGTAGGACAAGCAATAATATTAGCAATATAATTATTATAATACTCAAAGTATAGAGTTATAATAGAGGAGTGAGTACTTATAGGTTTCTATATTTTGACTGCATTCAGGCCAGATCTGTGTGGTAAAATACTGGTATACAGCTGCATGCAGTTAGATAGAAGCCGACCCAACATGGTTGGGAAAAGGCTAAGCAGATGATCATGTGTGTGTGCAATGAAAAATGCAAAAAAAAAACACGTTATTCGGGACGGCCTCTTTAAACTCTCTGCTCAATGAAATAAGGGCGGCAAAATTGAATTTAAAATTGCGGGCTTCGCAGGACATGGAACTACGTTGGATCCCACTAGACTGCGGGATGCAACTTTACTGAGTCGCAATTCCGTATGTTGTTGTTGTAATGTTGCTAACATTGCTGATCGCAAAGAGGTGTTGTTCCGCTCCATTTCTTTACCCAAGATCAATGCTCGATAAAATTCATCAGTGTTTATCTTTGGATCGCAGAAAAAGTGATGGATAGATAATGTCGAGAACATGTCCAACATAGTGTAGTGTAGCCGGCCATGTGCCACTATGTGCCATTGTGCAGTCGATCATTTTTTGCTTCTTGCTTTGTATATATCTCTTGTAAGAGATGAGAAAAGCGTGGTTTTTGTCTTTAAACGCCTTATTTATGGGAACAGTTGGTAGCAATAAGAAGTGTTAAACCAATTAATTTCGTCTTAGGCGAATGAGAATAAACGTGAAATCTAAAATAAAAACGTAAAGTTTTTAAATCGTTTGCCATATTATTTATATTTTCTCATGTCTATCATGTTAATTTTCTCTCAGACTTTCGTATATGTACTTACTATTGTATAATACTATGTACCTTTGCTTCATTATAAATTGATCACGACAACAGTCTTGACTTAACAAAAACCACGACATGGCGTGACGAAGATTAGAAAAGAAAAGTAACAACAACAAAATGTAGATATAGTTACTAGAAATTTTATTATTGAAAAAAAGGGTACGAGGGTAGTCAAGCAAGAGAGAAAATGGACTCGGGTTTGGGGCTGGTTTCCAGTCTACCCAGATAAAGCCATTACTTCACATAGAGCAACTGCCAATCTGACCTCCACAATCCATTCACTGTGCGGGTGCAGGTTACCATTAAATTGTACTAAGTTACATATTTGAACTCAGCTGCTCTACTAACTAAAAACAAATACTCGTAAAAGGTAACTAAAAGAGAATCATGATTGTTTTTCACGATCATAATTAGTAATCTATCATTGCATAGATAGACTTAATACTAGGTACGATACCCGATTAGAATAAATTCGTTATTTCAGTCGTTCTCTACAATCTCTACACCGATTGACTATCAGGCTTGCAGGTGTGTCCATGACGTATGTGACACCAGGCCGAGGCGCGTCCTCTTTTGATTAGCAGCTTGGCAAGTAACTACGTATCTAAAGTTCCTAATAACTTCTTTATTTCTGATTGTTTTCTTAACATTTATTAGTTATTTTTAGATGCTTTGTTCAGTATGTTATCGCTATCATTATCTACAGGATTAGTGTTATCGAATTTCTTGTTATTTCGACTGTTGGTTTTCACTTTATGCTCAATTTTTCCAGATTTTTACACATTATCATTAACATTTGTAAAATTTTCTGTGGAATCGATATTAAATAAACAATAAACATCCAAGCGATTGCAGCAATCAAGAGCAATTTGCCGTCTATTATTGAAGAGTTCCCTTGTATATCTCCAAAAATCAAAATGATTTCTTCACCAAACTTAAACGGGACTACCGCGAAATAATATTGTTCCAAACAATAAAATAACAATCAAAATCGGTTCACAATTGGCGAAGATATCGCTACCATACCGTACCGTATCGAACATACATACAAAAAAAACAGACGAATTAATAATCTCCTCCTTTTGGAAGTCGGTTAAAAAACAAGATGACGGCGTTGTCCACACCTATGGCACTATCGCTAAATGATATAGCATTAAGTCCGCCTTTGTACATTAGGTATATGCATTAAGTTTTAATAAATAAATAAATAAATATAGAACTTAATATACCATATACCACGTTAAGGTACTTGTTCAATGACTAGCGCGAATGACATTGACGGGAACGCGCATTTGGAAAACACTTTTGCCACAAAGTTATCCGTCACATAGTTTGGTGAAATGAATAAAAAATTAAAGATGTAAGTGAAGTTCCGGTTGTGGCCATGTGCCAAAGTTCCGTGTTCAGCTATATAACAGTGGACGATGGACTTACCTGTGCCCTCCCGCACGGATCCTCCAGGTCGCACTGGCTCCTGAGGAACACCTCCAGAAGCCCCATGAAGAGCATAAAAGCGCCGCCTCCGCAGGTCGCAGCCAGGGTGGGGCCCGGCTGCGTCATCGGGCAGTCGCACGTTATCGCCATCTGGTGGGCAAGAAACGTAGCTTGTTAATATGACGATTGGGAGTACTGTAAGTTGTTGCACAGTAACATTTGCCTTAAAATAATCTGGTGAGACAAGGTATTTACATCCTTGGTGATTGGTATCAAGATACATATTTGATTGGTTGGCAGCAAGCTTTTGGCATCCAGCGGAATATATGGTCTAACTAGCTTATTCCCGCGGCTTCGCCCACATGGAGTTCGATAATGGTCCCACGGGATAATACTACCGGGACGAGAGCAGCGGTGGCCCAGTGGTGGCGGCTCCGACTTACGAACAGTAAGTCGTGGGTTCAAACCCAGGCAGGCGGCATTACTTTGTGTAATTTATTTCATCACCATTGCTCTCAAAACGGTGAAGGAAAACATCGTGAAGAAACCGGCATGTCCTAAAACCAAAAATTCGAAGACATGTGACATCCACCAATCTGCACTGGGCCCGCGTGGTGGATTATAGCCCATACGCAAAATACGCGCTTTGACGTGAAGTTGTGGACACCAGCAAGTTATACAGTACAATACTACCGGGACAAAAAGTACCCTGTGTGTTAATCCTAGTTATAAACTATCTGTGTGCTAAATCTCATCCAAATCTGTTCCGCAGTTTTTGCGTGAAAGAGTAACAAATAAGAAGTAAGATAACTCGACATAGTGTAAGAAACAGCTGATTTTCTTTTCGCGATTTTATGGTTACTCTATAGTAAAAGTGGTTAGTAGTAATGAGTACAATTTCCCCTTATGAGGCTCTCAGCTGTTTCAAATACATATATTTTCAGTAATCTAATTTCTGTTTAGTATTTCCACATTGAAAAAAGAAAGTTTAGGATGAACTATCGGTAAATACAAAGTTTTCTATAGGCTAGGCAATGGGAAGAAACTTTCAAAAGAAAATTACACAAAAACAGTGTTGTTATTAGGAAATGCGGAAACCTCAGTGCTTACTGATTCAATAAGGAAATTATTTCATTCTTTATTTCTGCCTGCGCATGATTGGACAAGTAAATCTCGATGCGCTTGGATTACGATACAACTTTAGTGTTTCTATTATGATTACTTTACTAGTTACCGAGTCTAATTAGAGTATTTATTTATAAGCCATAACATCACGCATAGAATCCCCGAAGGGTTGGGCAAAGGTGTACCTAATAATAGTACGCCCACATTTCGTACCTGCCCGGAATCCGGAACACACAAACCTATGTTCCCTAAAATGTCCGCATTATGTATCTTCCCTATAAGTACCTTGAGTATGTACGAGGTGAGTGTGAGATCCCTCCTGACCCTCAGTTCGCTATACCCAACCATACCCAAAATAAATAAAGTTGGCTTTTATTGGCTGCTACTGAGGAATTGTTAGTGGAAAAACCCAATAACACTTTGGACCCAATAACTGGGAATTAACGTTTCAGTTGCGCTATCGACCACTCAAACTCAAAGCATTTATTTCAATTAGACCATTACGGCACTTTTGAATGTCAAAATTACAAATAAAAAACAAAGCTACAGACCCAGTCACAAGGCATAATAACTTGAGAAAGTACTGTAGTTGCCCATTCCCTAGCGTAGATCTCTATGGAGAAGAACGGGCAAGAAACTCCATGGACACTCTTTTGAATCAAAATCTTGGTTACATCATTAATTTTGAAATTATACATATATGTGAGAACGATGTAGAAAGACGTGCACATTAAGAGCGTCCAGAGTAGAAAAAGACAACAATTTAACAACAAACGAATTAAAATTAATCCTGGCAGCCAAGAGATGACCAGTCCCAGCTGACAGCGCCCGCTCACGAACATGACGCGCGCATCGGCGCCATTCAACTCAATCATATTGAAGGGAATTAAATGACCCGACACACCCGCCACCATCAGCGAGACATTTGAGTGAGCATGACATTCTCTCAGCCACCAAGGCATATTCAAGTCAATGAAAGATAACTAAATGTAAATGGTGGCTGAACAATACAAAGTACTCACACATGTGCTATGCAATTATATAATACTAAAAACTGGAATCTACACAATGCAAGTATATTTTTACAATCTTCTGCCGCTTCCACAATACATCAACATGGGAATCAATTCTTCTTCTTCTTCTTTGCGTGTCGATAGACTCAAATAATGCCCGACCAGTACAATCAATTTAGTTTGCCCCTATAGTTGTGGAGCAGGACCAGCATTTAGCCAAGCATTTTTATCATCAATGTAATCCCCCAACTTATAATATGCTTGCCTACATAGTGTGCGTTTTATACAGGATTAAAATCATAATCATCACTTATAGCATTCATGTAGTTTACAAGTTGTTACAAAGTATATAGGCATAGTTTAAAGTATGGAAGAAGAAGACCTGCTGCGCTGATCCCAAATAAATTGGGATAAGGGCAGGAAAATGATGTTGCAAATAAATGAAAACAGAGCAATATTTGTCAGTTTTATGCGACGTTGTCTACTTTCAGAATGCACCCTCTCAACTAGGATTTTATAGTGCAATCCGCATTGCTCTCACACTTACAGCGACTCGTCGCCCGTTCCTTTGACAGGACAGGACCTGAGGAAACGTATTTTTACACCTCACCCTAAAAAAAGAACTCTTTTTAAATCCCTATTCGAGTAACCTTTTCTTTCCCTGGTACAGACATCGGTCAGATAAGCACTTCAGAATAATGTTTGTCAGTTTCCATCTAGTGTCCGGAGCCTCTATTAAACTCACACACACGCACAACACAGTTCATTGCTCTCACTCGCCACCTCATTAAGGCAATCACACACTGCTTGACATTGAACCATCAATTATCATAACAATATGATTGATAAGATAACATCATTCTGTCTCGTGTCGTTGCGTTTGTGGGTCGGTGTGTCGCGACCTTATCGTTGAGTACTTATTATTGTGAGACTTGCATAATTAGCGGTTCAGAGTTAAGACAAGACATATTGTGTCGTGTTGAAATTAACGAAAAATATGAGAAATTAACTCTGTAATGCCTGACTGATCTGTTTTAATTGTAATGTTTTCATTCAATTGCATATGGCGTATTTGAGAGAAGCGTTCTTGGCAGAAACTTCGCTGTAGGAAAGCACTGAGTGTTTGTCTCTTATTATTGTTAAAGTCATCCAAGCACCAGTGCTGAGCATAAGACAGGGTTCGAGTCCCAGATCGGTTAATTAAAGTGTCATAAGCTTTTGCATCAGAAATTTCTCAGTAGCAGCCCAGAGTCTGCATTCGTGCCAGTTTGGTGGCAATAGGCTCGCCTTTATCACATGGCGAAATGTGGGTGTACCTACTATAGGTCTGTAGGTACTCCTCCGCCTAGCCCTTTGGAAATTACAGAAGTAATGTTATACTTACAGCTTACTTATAGAAATAATTAAATAAATGGGATGTCATAAGTTATTTACTAATTCTTTAGTGTAACCGAAATATCCAATGAAACATGTAACACATCAAGCACTTCCGCTGCGTGGCAGGTAAATCAATGTAATTAGTCAACTAATCAATTAAAGCACATAAATTAGTCAAATGTTATGTATTGCTCAGGATGTAGGCGATTTATACACTTTGGACTTACCGCAAAACTGCATCGAATTAATTAGGGAGATTAAAGGATTAAAAAGTGCCTCGTTCGTCGAGTGATCGCCAAGCGGTTCTGCTCAGATAGATAGATAGAATATACTTCATTGTAAGCCAACATTTAAACGTAAAAGTTTTTTTTTTATCGCGACTGCTGAGCACGAAGTCCTGGGTTCGATTCCCGATCGGTCAGGCAAATTGTTATTGCAGGGTTTTACCACCAGGAATTTCTCAGTAGCAGCGACGGAGTCTAGATTCGTGTTCGATTGATGGCAATAGGCTCGCCCCGATACTATACCGCTTCGATACTATTAGGTAGGTACACCTCTACCTAACCCTTCGGGGATTACAGGCGTGATGTTATATTATTATTTAATATTTCTGTGGGTCTATTCAGACAGCCTTTACATGGACTTAACGAACTTAAATAAAAAGCATGGGGTCTTAAGTTCATTTTTTCTATAGGAATAAGTAAGTAGGTATACTTAAGTAGCAATTTGGAGTCTAGTTGCTTTAACTGCAAAAGTCTCGCCCCTTAATACCTACTTCGCGAACTTCTTAAGTATTTAAATTTCTGGTACGACTCATTTTAATTTCTTCGTCTAGTATGTAGCCACGATAACGGCGTCGTCTGTGAACTAAGGACCGACAGAAGGTTCGGTTTCGGCTAGTTTCGGCCAAAAAATCTAGTTTCGGCCACAGTTCCCGCCGAAACTAGGTGGTCGTGAATTGTCGCGCATCATTCGGCTAACTTCGCTAGCCGGCGCGATCGTGATGATTTGAGGTTATGTGGTTTTTCTCGCACAAACATTATTAGGTATTCGTTTTTACTTATGTTTAATGATAATGTATTTTTATGGCATTCATTAGAGTCTTATTCTACAGTGGAAAATAAATAGGTTGTAAGTTGTAATATAATAGAATTCATTAAATATTTTACTTGGTTCTGTTGAGTTATTCCCTAGAACTTATACAATACCTAGATATTATCTTGCTAGACTCCAACATACATAAAAAAATGAGTCTGTGGGATACTCATGATAATACTCCTAATGAAATAGAAGAAACAACTGGATCTGCTGAAGATCAAAAACATGTTTTGAAAGAAAGAATTCTGTCTTATTTGTCGGAGCTATTATTGCAACGCAACGCCGACAAATATAGTTATTGGAACAGCAGCCCATATCCTTGAGAAAAGCTGTCTTAAAGTATCTTTTCGTGCCGCCTACCAGTGTTCCAAGCGAACAGCTGTTTAGTGCCGCTGGACAAATATACGCAGATCGTCGGAGTAACCTGCTTAGTGAAAATTTTGAAAAACTACTGTTATTAGCTTACAATATAAGACTTTTTAATTGCAATTACTAAAAGATATGAGGCTCTTTTTTTTAATTTTACATAACACAAAAATTATATTAGTGTAAAAGTACTTGATTGTCGTACAAAATATACTCATCTTTAATGAGACTGATAAATATTAATTATCACTGATAATTAATTATAATGGTAAGATAATTCTTTATATACTAAGTTAAATACTAGATCTCATTAGAAAAGAATTAACAACATAAGTTATCTAATCATTAATACTATTGTAAACATAAGTAGTTAATGTTGATTTTTGAAATAGTTTGACAAATATGTTGATTGTGTTTTTTATTTATTTATTTAAATAGTTAATTTTACAAATAAAGAACTATTTCTGTTACATACTTTAATTGTTGCATTTTATACTAACTGTTTATATATGCATAAAAATTCAATAGATTTAACATGCTATAAAAATTCAAATAAGTTTCGGTTTCGGCCGAAACTAGGACCAAGACCGAAGGTTCGGGTTCAGTTTCGGTTTCGGCCGAAAGTCCTGTTTCGGTCGGACACACTGTGAACACGGTCATCTAAAGTGCAGGTGTAGGGACACCTTGGACACTCCAGCAAGTGGGACATCGTAGGGACGCGGACGGGAGCACCGCATTCACATTCGCGAACTGTGTGTTACTGCATTTCTGCCTGAATCACAAGAATGGGGAAGGCTGGTCAAAGCTGATTGTAGATGGCGCGTCCATAGCTTAGACCCAATCTGACCAATGAGGTCAATCTATTTTGAAATATAAAATGACAGTGACAGATTTTCAACCAATGACGATGTTTGGTTCATGCGCTGCTAGCGCCATTAGTTCCACCAGTCGCCCACCCCATTATAAGCGTAAAGTAATGTTGCAAGTTTATGTTATAAAAAGTAGGTACTACTTTCCTCCATTTTGTTGTATCTAATCTTCTACATGCATACTTGCATATACCCCTACAAGCATTTAGAATAATAAGCCCATCCAAAGGTTCAGTTAGAATCAATTCGATCAGATTATAAACCAGATAAAATACTGTAATATCATGTTACAGCTAAGTGCACAAATGCAGTTACTGGATTAGTCTCGGTCACGCAAACGTTCGGTCAGTGTGTAATGGCCTAATAGAATAGTCATATTTCTCAGATTTGATCTTACGTAAAACGTAGTGTGTAGTGAGTTAACCCAATCATTTTGACTTAAAATAATTATCTAGATTATATATCCCTACTGACATATCCCCGCTGGTACCTACTTAGTTTTTTTTTACAATTATCGCTACGGGTTGGGATATAGGTGTGGAACTTTCTACTCCATAAATATATATATAGATAGTTGGATTTTTTTTGCCGCCTGCTCAGAGTTGGTTGAAGTGCACAAAAGTTTATTAGAAACGAAGGTAAAACGAGGGAACGAAAAAGTAGAATCTGTCAAATGTAGACTAAACGGTAAAAAAGGGCGGCATAGACACTAACCACACGATAACAATATTTTGATTTTAAAAGAGTGTCCATGGAGTTTCTTGCCCGTTCTTCTCCATAGAGATCTACGCTAGGGAATGGGCAACTACAGTACTTTCCCAAGTTATTATGCCTTGTGACTGGGACTGTAGCTTTGATTTTCTTTTTTGTATTTTTGACATTCAAAAGTGCCGTAATGGTCTAATTGAAATAAATGCTTTGAGTTTGAGTTTGAGTTTGATAAATTAATAAGAAAGAAAGAAGCGAATGTCGCGATGGATTTTATTTACAACCTACTCACCTGACTGTATTTTGTACTTTGAGCAAAATACAAAATACAAATACAAATAAAAATATTTGTATTTTGCCTAGCTCTGAGTGCAATGGTCAATGGTTTTCTCTAACGGCAACGAGTGACTATTATAGGCATGCGCATGACGTAGGTTTAAATAGATAAGTACTATGTGTTGCTTCAAATGATTTCTGTTATCGTAACGTTATGAAGAGGACAGAGCTGTCAACTAAACATTGCTATCTTTTTTACACCCACAGTGTGCAATATTTACATGATAGATGTATGTGTGATGTATGATGTATGTTGTACCTACGTGTGTGAGCAGCGGTGGCCCAGTGGTGGCGGCCCCGACTTACGAACAGTAAGTCGTGGGTTCGAACCCAGACAGGCGCATTACTTTGTGTAATTTATTTCATCTCCACTGCTCTCAAAACAGTGAAGGAAAACATCGTGAGGAAACCGGCATGTCCTAGAACCAAAAAATTCGAAGTCATGTGACATCTACCAATCCGCACTGGGCTGAGGAGGCCTGTGTCCCAGCAGTGGGAACATTAATAGGCTGATGATGATGATGATGATGATGATGAGATGTATGCCAATTTTTGGAATCATTCTGCACTTCGCTGCATCGATTGTGGGGACGTGTGTGTGCAGAAACATACGTAGTTTTTTATTTAATGGGTGGAGCCATTCATGGTTCCTGATACATAATCGAAAACAAGAGTAAAGAAATAGTTAGAATACATTACTTAAAGTGACAAAGTGACATTGTACAGATGTGTGAAAACAAAGTAAGTTTTTTTTCTAAACATTTTGTTTGTCATTGATTTAAACACAATATTATCCGTTGTGGTTCCATAAAAACCCATCTGTGAGTATAATGAAGTCTGAAACATGTATTTGAAGGGTTTTTAAAACTGTTTTTCTATTCAAAATAATATCCCAGGGACAACAGTAACAATATCAATCGATATGTCCCAACGTCTATCAAAGGGGCCTTGACCGACAGAGCTCAAGTTCACTACCTAAAGTCATAACGTTTGAGTAAACAACCAGTAAGCTTAATCAGTGGTTTAGAATTTGCCCTCTTCACTACAATTTTTTCATATTAGATGTCAGATCATATTATATCATATTATCTTTATTAAGATTAAACATCTAGCCTCAATATGTTTGTTTCCTAAGTTTGCGCGATGGGTCGCTCAGTGTGCTGGATTAGTGGACTTCGGGCTTGATACCAGTCACAGTGAAGATTGGCGGCGGTTGACAATAGTGGAAGTACTTAAATAGAAATACTGTATTTGTGACTGCTGATAAGGATATTGGCAGAAAGATCGCGTAATAAATGATAAACGACTCAACTTCCTGTGCTAAGTATTTAATTGATACTTATTGATAGAAATGATAAAGTGCAGTGATACATAATGCTACAGTTACAATATAAATTCTATGAAAATGTGCTGACGCTCGCCGCGGCGCAAATTCTATTATATAAAGCTCGATTGCCACTGACTGACTCACTGACCTATTTTTTCTCCCAGATGGTGGATTTTATTCAGATTCATTGCTTTAGTCAAAACAATGTTTAAAAACTCCTTCCTCCCCCCGTTCAACCCCCTATTCACACCTTTTTTTACTACTGCAAAATCTTTTGATTCTTACTTAAACCTATTGAGGGACGTTCAAATTTGTATACCCGGGCCTCTCCTCCCCTCCCCAACCTCCCCTAAAATTGACGAGACGGGGACGAGCTGCAGGTGGGGCAATTTGGAGTTGGACGTCGGAATCGCCGGGGCCACCAACTGGCTAGTTTTATGAAGGGCTGTAACTTCATAACGGTTAGAGATAGCCAATGGGTGTTTGAACAAATATTATAGTAGGCGTCGAAACCTGTCCGGTGGGGATAGGTCCTAAGTAGAGCGAACCTGCGAGAGCGAGAGGAGCGTAGCGTAACGAAGGTTGAGTGGGTGAAGCGTAACTCAGAGGCGACGACAAGCAAACTTTTGGGTAACGTTTTTTTTAATGGGAAAAGGTCTGAGTTTTTAAATATTTCTTTTAGGTATTTTTTTTTAATATATAAAATGTTTTAGGGGTTCTTAGGGGTTTTCAAAAAAAATTAAAAAGTTCTATAATTTACAAAATCTTAGGTATAAGGACTCTAATGGATTTTCCAATTCATTTAAGGATTCTTATGGATCCTCGACATTTTATAAGGGTAAGGAATACTTCTCAAAAACACGAAGATACCGTTGTGCACAACGCAAATACTAGTTATGTATATAAAACTAAATTAAACCTGTACAGTTGTCTGTACAGTATTCCATTCCAGTGTCATAGGTAGCGAGTCCAGAGTACTTCCTGAACCCTATTCAGCCTATCTTGTACCAGATCTATATCTGAACTGCAGTGCAAGTACGTAGCACTCGATTCGATACGATTCGATAAATCTGACAGTTATTCTCGATAAAATGAGTTTTTAACCAATCGAAAAGTCGGATTTATCGAATCGTATCGATTCGATCGTTATCGATTGCTACGTACTTGCAGTGCTGCTTCGGCCGAACTCTAAAGCAGTGTCTCGGCCGAACTTTAAATCGGAAGTCTGCCTGTTAGGACAAACCACAGTTTTGTGTGACCTAGTGGCGTCAGCTTCACCACTATTTCCCACACTTTGGGTCTGAACAACCGTCCTCGCTATCGCTACGTTATTGTTTATTTGAAACCATAAAAACTTTTTTGCAAAAATCTTGACCTTTGTTTGATTGATTTGGTGTTTTTGTCACCGGCTTCTAAAGCTAAAGTTATTTTTCACTATTTTGTGTTTTTCTTTTTGTGTTGTTTTGAAGTCGGTTTCATTTTTTGCAAAAATGTTTTTTAGTTTTAGTTGTAATATACTATACAAATATTTGCTATGCAAACTTCAATCTAAATTAGGTATTATTTTTGTATAAACTGAACGCTTTGGAATATTGAACCGTATGAAGTAAGCCAAGCAAAAGGTAACTGCTGTAAATCGTTGAGGAATTCCCTCGACTGTCTATGGTCTCCATCATCAGACCTGTAATGGCACTAATAACCCATATGGGTGCAAAGTTCTCATCAATAGAAATGAATTAAGTCCAAACACAAGCTAGCTACTGTAAAACGTTGAGGAGTTCCCTTGACTATCTTCGTATTCTTTGTCAGACCCCCAAATGACAGTCACAACCCATCTAGGTGTAAAGTTCTCATGAATACAATTTACAAAACGATACAATACGATCAGATCCTGGTTTCCTTATCATGGTACCATCCTTGGGATATCTCCTTTCCAACAAAAAAAGAATCATCAAAATCGGCGCATAAACGACACTCATAAAAATATATATATATAGACGGCCGAATTGAGAAACCTCCTCCTTTTTGAAGTCGGTTAAAGTTTTTAAACTGCTAAATATTATTTAACACTAGAAACGGTATAAGTATTAACCATGTACTGTTTGTAGTGAGTTCCCGATATTTCGGCGCTGTTGCAAGCAGGATTTTAGACCCTGTATATTTATATATTCAACGAACATGATGGGTCGGTGTATTCCAATAAAAACATCGTTGTAATAGTTTTTAATATTATTTTATTCAATAACTTAAATCCAGTCCCTGTAAAAATTTCAAACGATCGTAACTTTTTACTTGTTAAAGCTACAAGAGATACCGTGGCACCGGAACACAAAGCATGGATGGGTTTTAGTCAGTAAAAGTCTGACACTCCCTCCTGCTCCGCCCAGAGCGGGAGAAGTCATTTGATGATTTCTCATGCGAAAAAAAAAAGGTGGTCATTGAAAGACGTGAGGGTGGCAATCAGGTTGCAATTACTCAAGTTAAAATAATATCAAGAATTTGAATAGTTTACACAAACGGAGAATTGACCAGCCATCCTGATATCAGGAAGTTTTGAATTCCCTTTATTTTGTTTCCAAGTTATGTAGCAATTAATTGACTATAGGTAGCAAATAGGTAGCAATATTTGGTCACCAGTCGGACGCAGACCTATAGTCCGATACAGACAACCAGCCATCCTGGCGCACACCAAACCATTTTGCTGACACGAAATGACCAGGCGCTTTCTATAAAAATTTTAGTATAGGTAAAATAAATAAAACCACTCTAATTATGATATTTTTCAACACGTAAGCAATAAACACTATTCGTACAACAGTTTTCATGAA
Source organism: Xestia sexstrigata (assembly GCA_941918905.2). Taxonomy (NCBI): domain Eukaryota; kingdom Metazoa; phylum Arthropoda; class Insecta; order Lepidoptera; family Noctuidae; genus Xestia; species Xestia sexstrigata. Next base: position 18,746,013 of record OW799221.2, on the reverse strand, counting down.
AAAACAGTAAGTACCTAGCGTTTGTCTTTCCTGAGCACATGTACAAGGTGGCTCCGCTAGAGAGTATGCTCTCCAGCAGAGCCACAATCAATGTCTATTTTATCATTACCCAATGCACGTACAGCGATAACGATATACGTACATGATGTACGTTTGACGTACATCATTTTAAGATATAATTGATCGATCTCTAAGATAGTGGCTCCGCGGCAGAGCATGACACTTTTCGGCACTTTTTCGGTTTATACACAGGTAAAAGGGTAGACCGATTTGTCTGCTCATAAACACACTCCTGCAATAACTTCAGTTTCTGTTAACTTAACGGATCGAGTTCGAAACACAAAACTGCGCTCTAGGTACAACAAATATAGCTGACGTGGCTCAAAAAGCTGCCCAACTCAAATGCGACTGGGCAAGTCATGTCTGCCGCATGCCGGACCAACTGTAGGACAAAATAACAGGAAACTGGTGCCCTGACAGTGAGGCGGGGTCGCGGCAGGCCACGAAGGAGATGGTGGGACGAACTGGACAGGTTCCGTCCGAACTGGAAGGAGGACGCGCGGGATCGCGAGAAGTGGAAGGAGGGGAGGGAGGCCTTTGCCCAGGAGTGGGCAGAGCAGGCTAAGAAAAAAAAATGAAACACTGTATTTTACGACCCTCAGTAATGAACAAGAACAAAAATTCCCAAATGCCAAAGAGTTTCTAATATCTGGCTAAAATTCCAACAACCGATATTATTTAAATGCATGTACAATTATTTATTATTACGATGCATACACTAGTTCTTCCCTAAAGATAAATATAACACGTGCCTGAAACTTAGTAATATGTAACGAACTGTTATCACTACGAGTATCAATTGTTCTTGTCCCGCACACTAAGCAAAGATAATAAATGAAAACACGCAATAAAATCATGACTAATTGAATTGTTATGCTTTTAGTTTGTTGACTGCCTCGTTGCGTTGGTGTAGTGGGTTCGACTCCTAGGTCGGCCTGTGTTAATGGAGTTTTCTATCAGGCAATTCGGTTGATGGCGATCAGCTCATCCCCTATTACATGGGGCTGAACTGGTGAAATGTCGGTGTACTGGTAACTCTACCTAATCCTTCGAGGAAAACCGGTGTGATGTTTACGTTTGTTTTATTTCCAGATGAATAGAATTGGCGAGTATAAATACCATGTCGTGAAATTCTTGGAAAATCCTTTCAAAGATACAGGAAGAGTCAACAGTGAAGACGTCTGCGTGCCGAAGTCCTGGGTCACATGGTGCAGTCCTGAAGATAACATAGTCAGGGTTTGGTACCTCACTCAAGATCCATCGAACACAGAAAAACAAGTTAGGAAAAGGGAAAAAGAAGTCGGAGTAGTGGGAGTCCTTCCTCTCTGTTCTGAAATATAGCACGGGTAAGATGTTCCGCATCATTTTGTGTCTGGTACAGAGGAAATCGTTCAAATAAACAGGCCGAATGCGTCTACCGTGAATTTTACAATTTTAATGAAGTAATGTTGAATAAAACACATTTTTATCGATTTTTTTATTTATGTTTATAATTATTTAGTTATTTATTAAACCTTTGCTTTTCTTTAGGTGGCAGAACATGTCACCAACGAATAATTTACTTTTCCTATGAACTTATATCAACTCTCTAATCAGTTCTTAATATCAGGTTGCAGAAATCAAATACTTTGATAATAATAGTCTTAATTACTCACTAAACACATAATTAGTATCACTACTTTGCAAAATTCTTGAAAACAAAACCTCCATAAATCCATGGAATCCACGTAGATGACATCCATGGAAGTGACATTTTAAACGTAAATATGCCTTTTTTCATAAACTCAATTTCTGATTATAAAATACGATGAAATACTTTGTTAACGGTTACACTAACTCATTATTTTATTATATCTGACAGACATTATTTAAATAAATACTCTCTCATCCCTAACCTACAAAAGTGACCAAAAAGGCTTGCATTTTTTTTTAAAAGAGGTCCGTGCTTCAAATCTATAATATGTCAATTATATGTCAAACTCAAAAACTTTCAAGATAGCGTTGTGCTGGTTGTCTGTATTCGTTCAGAAATTGTATTCACTAATTTAATGAATTGTAGCTGCGTTCAATAAGTTTATCCATGGAGGGGACTAAAAATGTTTTAAAAACTCATATACTTAATTTTTTTTTTATCTTGTATTTTTTTGCGTTTTTTTGGAACTTCATTATTTTCATGTGTAATTGTGACATATTATCAATTATTTTATTTATTTGAGAAAATGTATTTAATTTTTGGTCTTACAAAATCGTCTTTGCACACGACATGGAGGTGACGTATTCGTCTTTTTTGATAATGATTTAATTAAAATAATTTATGAATTGATGCAATAGTAAATTTAAAATTAATTCAATATTTCGTTTTTTAACACCAATGCACATTTTATTTTTGCTGAGTTGAGAAAGGTCCATTTATTAGAAGAACAGCTATGACCAATTCAATCCATTGAGCTATTACTACTACGTAATTAAATAGCTTCAATGATTTTATCAAATAATTATATGAACAAAATATTCCACGCTCAAACCTACAATGTGTAGTCTAATATAAATAGACTAACTACGTCACAGGGAAAACCCAAATACAATAAAAAGCTCGGACTGTTTATTATTTCAGCGAAGATTATCGTCAATTCGCCAGGCGATAGCGAAGAACTGACGACAATTTTATTTAGCTGTATTTAAAATTATGTGTCTGCTTGCATAATACTGTGCATACATACTATAGGTAGTATTTATTTGAAGATATTTATGAAGAAGCCAAAATGTATATCCGAAATAAATACTCGGAGAAAAAGAATAACGAAGGTAATATTAAAAATTCCCAGGTCAGGCAAAGTGTTATTAGGGTTTTTCATCAGGAATTTCTCAGCAGCCACGGAGTCTGGAACCGTGCTCGGTTGATGGCAATAGCCTCTCCCCATTACCCAGAACTTAAACGTAACTGGTGAAATTTAAGTGTACTAATAGGTACACCTCTGCTAAGCCCTTCGGGGTTTACAGCCGTGATGTTATGTTATGTAAATATTAAACATCTGAAGTCCCCTACAAAGTGTAGTTGTAATATTTAAACAATAAGGGACGAATATTTCAACAACATACATACATACGTATAGCAACTGATTTTAACTCTCGTCATTTCAAGGTTGGCCCCCTACATATTTTAGCAAAAATCTTTGCAGTAGAGCATCCGGAAGAGTGGGTCTTAAAATGAACATGGACAAAACCAAGATCATGTTGAATGCCCATGTCACACCCACTCCTATCAAGATCAGCGACTCTACACTTGAAGTTGTAGACGATTATGTGTACCTGGGATAAACGGTCCAGGTCTAACTTTGAGAAAGAGGTCAATCGTCGAATTCGACTCAGCTGGGCAGCGTTCGGGAAGTTGCACGGTATCTTCTCGTCCAACTTACCGCAGTGTCTCAAGACGAAAGTCTACGACCAGTATGTGTTACCAGCGATTACATACGGGACCGAAACGTGGTCGCTCACAATGAGCCTCATCAGAAGGCTTAAAGTCACCCAAAGGGCAATGGAGAGGGCTATGCTCGGAGTTTCCTTGCGTGATCGAATCAGGAATGAAGTCATCGGCAAGAGAACCAAGGTTACCGACATAGCCCGAAGAATTGCCAAACTTAAGTGGCTGTGGGCAGGGCATATTGCTCGCAGAACGGATGGCCGATGGGGCCGAAAAGTTCTGGAGTGGCGACCGCGAACCGGAAGACGTTGCGTTGGAAGGCCTCCCACTAGGTGGACCGAAGACCTGGTGAAGGCTGCGGGAATCCGCTGGATGCGAGTCGCACGGTACTGGTCAATGTGGCGACACTTGGGGGAGGCCTATGTCCAGCAGTGGACGTCTTTCGACTGAAATGATGATGATGATGACGCGTTTCAATGGGTAGTCAAAGTGTAATTAATGAATGTGTAATGATGAGTGCAACGCCCTCTTAAAGGTTTTTAGTTATTTCAGTAACACCTTGTCCATCTATGGGCCTTAAGATACCTAATAATAAAATTATTGATTGATTGATAAGTAAACCTGATAGAGGATGAACCTGTAGTGTGTATAATTATTTAAATAAAACTACTTTTTATTTTAGATCATACACCGTTATCTGCAAAGGTGGAGGGAAGACCAGGCGAAACCACTTCGTCAGTCATTCAAAATGAAGCCACTGTCGAGAATATGCTAGACGCCATAGGATGGAGCATATCCTCAAAATCTGCAAATACTATTACAATTAAGCGAAAGGCACCAGTAGATTCTGATAAAACCGTTCATATAAACGATCTAGAGTGAATGAGCCAGGTGATTCTGTTGACGAGGTTGCAGGACCATCTAATGTTGTAAAATCTAATAATATAAATAATACAGAGAAGAAACAAATTGTAAACCAAAATGCTTCAAACGCAAACCATTCCTTAGGTCCAAAATCAGTCGTCCAGTTACCAATATTTGCCGAATGTTGTAAGTTGTTACTAGAACTGCAAAAGTGTTTAGGTAATTCATTGCCCAAAGAAATAATTAATAAACTCATGAATACAGATAACAGCCAAAGTGCTCTAACAAATGATACTATTGCATCTGGGTCAAGTGACGCGACAGTGCAATCTCCAAAATTAAACGAAGAGAAAAGAAATGAGGTGCAGACAGTGGAGAATGATTCTGATGAAGATGATGATTGTGGTGATGATGATGATATTAATACAGATAACAGTCGAAGCTCTCTAAGTAATGACACTATTGTATCTGCGTCAAGTGAGACGACAGTGCAAATTCCAAAAAGAAATGAGGAACAGATAAAAGAGAATGATTCTGATGATGATAATTGTGATCATAATGATTGTGATGATGGTAATAATATTGATGAACCAAGAACGGATCAAAAATGCACTAGACCACTAAAAACGTTTGTTCTTCCTTCGGAATACGATGCAAATGACTCACGATGGACACTAAAGTATCGTAAACCTGCTCCGCGACTTGTTGAACTAGTGGAAGATTCCGGTGTGTATGTACATGCTACTCGTCTTGAAAATTGCATGAGATTGGCGAGAGGCCGCCATGATTTGTGTCGAAGGTTACCAAGTTTAATTTTTACTGCAAGTGCATTGCGTACGTGTTCCTGGACTGGCCAAAAAGCTCCAGGCTCGCACGGGACAAATGTGAGGCCTGGATTAGATGCACATGCACGAGAGGTATTACTGGATTTTGCCATTAGTTGTATACAAGAGATGGAAGGATTAATATTTGATAATTTGGATTACACTCGGCGATTAGTTAAAACCAATATGTACTCTACTTTAATAAGTATGAGACCAAAGACATTTAGGTAATCTTAGAAAATAGCAAGAAAAGAAATACACAGAGATGTACTGTTTTCATGGTTCACGGTTTTTCACTACACTTAAAATCACGGATAATGGTGTCGATTCTGTTGTGCACAAAGTAAACTAATTTAGGCTATTGCTTTATTTTTCTCTCTAATAAAACGAGAACGAGACGGACGTAATTTATAGCTGTCAAATTTAATTGGAACTAATATTTCCATAGAAATGAAGGGTGCACGTAAAAACATGTGGACTTAAAAACATTGTGAAGCGCAAGGCATAAACTAGTTTAACATCTCTAACTTAGTTCATAGCTATAGCCGTCCTTTTCTCGCACTGCTTTTAGTAAAAGATAGCAATAGCCTAAATTAAGTTTAGTTTGTGCACAACAGAATCGACACCATTATCCCGTAAGTACTTTACGCTTTTTCTTTTGTCTATCGACTGTTTTGTTTGAAATTTAAGTTTTTTATTTTATTTATTAATTAATTGTATTGAATACAACAATGTTTCCTATATTCTGCCGTTTTCCTGTAAGGTCAGAATTCTTGGTTATTGAAATACATATAATAGAAAAAATACTCTGATTAGTTTTGGCACAAATGGTGACCTTCCGCAAACTGACATGACAGGTCACCGGATAAATGAATGAAAAAAATGAATGAATTATTTAGTAGATAATTATTATTTTATCAGTATAAAATTGTGTTTTTATATTGATAGAATATTTTCCACGAAATAATGTTTTTTAATTGATACACATAACTCTAATGAGTCGTTTCGGTTTTTCCCCAAAAAATTAACTTCGTTTGTAGTCAACTAAACACAATAATCGGAGGAAACCCGAAATTCTATCTCGCGCAATTTTTGTTTGTTTTTGTCATCATCTGCCTAACCTTTCCCCAACTATGTTGGGGTCGGCCTCCAGTCTAACCGGTTGCAGCTGAATACCCGTATTTTACATGGAGCGACTGCCTATCTGACCTCCACAACCCAGTTAGTACTGGGTAACACGATACCACTTGGTAAGACTGGTTGTCAGACTTTTTGGACCATTGACTACCTGTAACGACTGTCAAAGATCTACAAATGACAGCCGCGACCAACTGCTTATCGTGCTTCCCAAAGCACGAAGGAAACTAGGTACGTAATGAGTGGTCACCCATCCACAGACCAACCTAGGCAAGCACGGCTTAAGCTAAAGATCGACCTGAGCGTCTGTTATTATTTAGCCATGAGCTCCTCGTCCGTTTGTTTTTTGTAACATCTTCAAAAAACGTTCAAAAATATTCGTCACTTATTCAGAACTATCACAGAGATTTTCTGGTCTAGTTTAACGTCTCTAAAATAACGGATCACGCTTGACCACAAATAACGTAACGGCATGTAATACAATTTTAACCACCTTGAAAAGAGTTCAGTTCTGTATTTAACAATGGAAGCGTAGGACAGGTGTTATCTCACTGGCCCGGTGGGAATCGTGCCGCGGGAATAGAACCCGCTATTATGCGCAGCCTACGAATTCATAACATATTTAGAGTGAGATGGTGGCAAAAGAGAAAATTTGGAGTTTTACGTAAAACTTTAATGTAGACGTGGAAGTGATGGTTGATTTATTTCCGGCGGTTGTGTCATCGGTTTTGTGGCGTGGAGGCCTTACACTCAAGGCACCCACAGGATAGTCCGGTTAAGCAGAAACCAGCCTCATTGGTTGAATTGCGTGATGCCAATAAAAAAACATGTAGGGCAGTCTGGGGACTGCCGATAGAAGTGAAAACTAAGTAACTTGTGAATTGTATCGTCGAGCTATGTGTATTAGTGTGCGTGTGGGTTTATGTGAAATGTATAATAAGTGTTGTTACTAAAACATCATCATCATCTGTTTAGCCTTTCCCCAACTATGTTGGGGTCGGCCTCCAGTCTAACCGGTTGCAGCTGAATACCCGTATTTTACATGGAGCGACTGCCTATCTGACCTCCACAACCCAGTTAGTACTGGGTAACACGATACCACTTGGTAAGACTGGTTGTCAGACATTTTGGACCATTGACTACCTGTAACGACTTTTAAAGATCTACAAATGACAGCCGGGACCAACTGCTTATCGTGCTTTCCGAGGGGTCTGGCAAATTTGTTCTAAGAACAAGATGTAGGTGGGCTAGAAAACAAGAAAGAGACAACATCAGAGTAAAAGAGATGAATTACATCATGTTGCCACCAAAAATACTATTTCATACTCTCCAAAATAGTCAATAATGAGCATTAATTGATTTTAAAGTAAACTTCCCTTAAAATTACCCTTTGCTATTATTCTGATGCCAGAAAATGTTTGTTAGGAATTATATCATATTTAATTGATTAATACACAAAACAAAAACAGAAGGGGAAAATATATGACAACATTAACGTCCGCACGGCGTATTATTTATAATTTTGACGTTGACATTTGATGTCACAAGAGAAATGTCTGCCGTCGCTTGCGCACCATTTTATCATAATAACACCCAACAAAGTGTTTGTTTTTTGTATATGTTCCTAAGTAAAAGAGTTACGTTTATATTATTATTGTTAATAATATTATTATATTATAATTATCGGCGCTATTTTGGATTTTTATTTTGACTTCATTTTCATTATCAGCGACCCCAAAAACCACGAAAACGATACCCATGAAGAAAAAACTGAAAATTTTCGTCGGCGCCATCTTGGATTTTCATTTTCATAATCAGCGACCCCAAAGACCACGAAAACGACACACATGAAGTAAAAACCGAATATTTTCGATGGCGCCATCTTGGATTTTCATTTTGACCCCCTTTTCATTATCAGCGACTATACGACCTATCCCTCTCCCTACCCCTCAAGTCTACCCATTTCCCTCACCCCTCCCCCTTCCCCACGCCCTTACCCCATTCCCTCCCCTCTTCAACCCCGCCCCAGTCTTAGCACTGGTTGCCCGCGCATGCCTATGTGGTGCTATGAGTTACGAGTGCTACGAAGCGTGACCCCACGTTACGTGACGATGAATTCAATGCTTTTCCTTCACTCAAAAAATGCTCAACGCGCCTAAAGAAGTTTTCACTTAAAAAAAATCCCAGCCGCAAGCGGGTGGTTGGCCCGCCGCGCCGCACAGTAAGTTCGGTGAAGCTGATGTCTAGCCGCAAGCGCGGCATCCACGCGGCGATGCTGAGCCCATACGGTTACGTGCTTACGTTGGGTGGACGCGTGCTGGACGACGCGACGCGACGAAATGCCGAAAAGCCGGGCGAGTCTGCTCCCGTGCACTGCTATCTTTACAAGTCTGCATTTGTAATGTTTGCATCGTATTGAATTATTCATATCGTAATCGTAAAATATGAATAATTAAACGTAGATTAGATTTTTTGTAGATATTGCTATTTCATATCAGATAACAAATCTACATATAATATATATTTTCACCAAATAAATAACGATCATTCAACGTGGATGTGCGAGCGTAGGACGTGCGTGCGTGAATTTTATTTCGGTTAAATAAGCTCTAGGAGGTAAGTAAACAATTTTTTTTTGTTTTTTGTTAAACGCTTGGTGTGTGTAAAACCGGGTGTTTTAAATATTCTCTAAGGAGATGTATTAAAATAAATGTTTCTTTTTTCGCAATCCATGTAGTTATTGATTTCTGTGGTAATTGGATATTTAGAAAAATGTTTAACTGTTTGAACATACTCATTACACTACGACGTCATGTATTTTAGTTTTATTTATAATATGGGACAGTATATAGGACAATAAATAGCTACTTTATAAAATGTTTACTTATAGGTTTATCAACAGTATTACCAATATTGCCGCCCACCATTCGCGAGGTAACAAAATTACATATATATAATTATAATTGGTGTTTTTCCTCATAAGAAATATACTAGCTTAACTAAATTAGCACTGATATAGTAACCAAATCAGAAAGACTTGCCTCTTTAAACAATAATGAGCGATATTGTGCTTAGATTATGTTGGTACTTGAGTTGATAAGTTTATAATATTATGTTCGTATCGCAAAATGATAATTTTATAAATATGTATATACCTACAGTATTTTTTTTTGAACTTTTGTAAATTGTTTCATGAAAATAATCATAATTTTTGGTGTAGTGAGAGGTGTTCATAATTTTTTTTTTAAGTTTTTTTTAATTGCCGTCTGTCGGTGATTCATGTTAGAAGTAGTTATTGTATATTAGTAGTTTCCCGATCTCAGATTCGGATTTCCGCATAAATTGTCAAATGGAACAATATGGGGAAAAAGAATCACACTGTATGAATCACACCGTACTTTAAAACAAAATCCTGTCCTGTAAGGGCCAATTCACACCGAGAGGCGACGCGACGCGCGCTACGCTGCGCGCACATTTTCATAGAGCGACTCAAAATGTAACTTTATTTAGGTACTACACGAAAAGATACACATTTCATTGCGATGCGTCTCGGGGAGGCGCCGCGCGGCGTAGCGCGAAATCACTGGCCTCTGCCAGTACCGTCTCGGTGTGAACTGACGCTTACATACTCGTAGGTACATTAGGTATTAAAATGTAACAACTAATTATTAGCTAAGTTGCGGATGACTCAACACATTCTCATCATCACCACATCACTCATCATCATTTCTCTTCATTTTCTTTTTTTTTTCGTTATTTATGTAGTATATATCAACTATCTGGTGTCCACGACACAAGCCTCGTTGCTTAGTGTGGCACTAGATGGCGCTGTGTGCAATGTCCAGCGATATTTATTTTATTTATATTCAGGTTTATATTTTTTTTGTTATATTTTTTTGCCATCACGGAAAATACTTGGATGCAAAGAGAGGCCTATAGGGACTGGGTAGGCCCAGCAGTGGGCGAAGTAGTCTGTGTGTGATGGCGATGATGATGATGATGATGACGTATTTAAATCACTCGACTGCTGAGCATGAGGCCCTGGGTTTGATTCCCAGGTAAGGCAAAGTGTTATTGGGTTTTTCCATCTGAAATTTCTCAGTAGCAGCCACGGTGTCTGGTTGATGGCAATAGTCTCGCCCCCTATAACAGGGGTGGACTATGAGGTAGACATCTGCTTCCAGGATTACAGGCGTGATGTTATATTATGTGATTTAAATCACAACCGCACATAACTTTACTTTTATTTAATTGAGCTCATGAGGTATAATTATTTTAAAAACTAGTAGTAGTTGTATAGTTTCAAAGACATTTAAATATTTACGGTATAGTTTAGTGTTTGTTTTTTCGAACATCCATCTACACAAACTCATTATAAAAACGCAGAAACCACATAAAATGATCATAATATTTTTATTTATTTATAGATCATTCACCATCTCTGCAGGAAAGCACCATAATAAGATGGACGGTCCTCCATCTTCATCAAAACACACCACAGCAGTAGTCCCTAAATTAAATGAAGAACAGACAAATAAAGATAAAGTTCCGAAGAAGTTTGTTCTTCCTCCGGAATACGACGCAAATGACTCACGATGGACACTAAACTATCGTGAACCTGCTCCGGGAGTTGTTGAACTAATGGAACATTCCGGTGTGTATGTTGATGCTGACAAACTCGCTGAATGCGAGAAAAGGTCGAATGATCGTAAAGCATTTGCTCGAATGTTACTAACCGAAATATTTACTACAAGTGCTTTGAGTATATGTTCGTGGACTAGTGAAACAACGAATGCTTCCGAAATCCACCGTGGACAAGCAAGGCCTGGATTAGACGAACACGCAAAAGAAATATTGTTGATGTATGTTAAACAGTTTGGAGTTTTCCAGAATTGGAATATAACAGACTATCAATGTTGTGTGAACGGTATGCGCCAAATAATGTTAGAGATGAGACGTGATAGACAGAAAGAAGAAAATTATTTTGATGAACTTATGGCAAAATTTTCTCTTACACATTTCCGACAAACAATGCTGGAGATGATTCGCGGTCTACAGAAAGAAGAAGAAGATGTTCGTGACAAACTTTTAGAAGAAGGTTCTCAGACACGCAACTGGTATCTTCCTCCAGAATACTATGAAAATGATTCACGATGGACACTAAAGTATCTTGAACCTGCTCCGGGACTTGTGGAACTAATGCCTCAATCAGGTGTGTTTGTTAATACTGACAAACTCACTTTAAGCGTGTTATTTTCGAAAGATTGTATAACGTTGGCTCGAAAGTTGCTAGATGAAATATTTACCACAAGTGCATTGCAAACGTGTTCATGGACTGGTCCCATAGCCGAAGATTCTGACCACGGTGGTACAAAAGCCAGACCTGGATTAAACGAAAACGCAATGCAAACATTGTTGAATTTTGTTGCAGAGTTTGAATTGGAGAACGACTTAATAATTAAAACAGAAAACAAATATACTGAAAACATTTTGCGACAACTAGACGTGCTGAAACCTGTTGAAAAAAAAGAACATACTAGTAGCTCACTAGCAAACTTAAAAGAAGAAAGCGAGCTGAAGAAGTCATATGCTATAACGGACGGAAGCACATCTTTATCAAAATATTTCGTAACAGAATTTCAAAAATTTAATGACGATTTCACAGAACAGAAAGATAAACAGAATGATAAACGCAAATATGTTCTTCCAACGGAATATGGTAAAAACGACTCACGATGGACATTAAAGTATCGTGAACCTGCTCCTGGACTTGTTGAACTAGTAGAAGATTCCAGTGTGTATGTTAATGCTGATAAACTCGTTGAATGCAAGATACTTTCGACAGATTGCCACAATTTGACTCAAATGTTACTATTCGAAGTTTTTACTAGACATGCATTAAGTACATGTGCGTTACCTGCTGCATTATGTAAAACTATTGGTGCTATAAAGGAACATGGTATACCTGAATTAAATTTACATGCAACAGAAACATTGCTAAAGTTTATTGCAGAGTATGGACTAGAGAAAGATTGGAAAGTAGGTGATTGCGGCTTCATTATAAAAGAAATTGATAGAAACAATGTAATGATGAGGTGGTACGGTCATCAACTTGCGTTGAAGTTGATTTTACCTCCGGAATACGACGCAAATGACTCACGATGGACACTAAAGTATCGTGAACCTGCTCCGGGACTTGTTGAACTAGTGGAACATTCCGGTGTGTATGTTGATGCTGACAAACTCGCTGAATGCGAGACATTGTCTAAAGATTGTGTTACATTAGCTCGAAGGTTAGTAAATGAAATATTTACTACTAGTGCTTTGAGTGCATGTTCAGTGACTAATGTTATAGCCAGCGATCTTGAGAGCGACAATACAAATCTTAGACCTAGATTAGATGAACATGCAATGAGAATATTGCTCGAGTTTGTTTGCGAGCATGGACTTGAGAAGTATTGGAAGATAACGGATCACCAATTTATTCAAAATTGTATCCGACAGAAAATGGAAGTGACGAGATATGTGGAATGGAATGAAAAAAATGCTAGATATGCTCGTAAAAATGAACTTTATACAAGATGGACCATGAGAGATTCTATATGGACACTTCTGCATCGTTTGCCTTACGATAGGCAAGTTGAACTAATGGAACATTCAGGTGTGTATGTTGATCCTGACAAGCTCACTGCATGCAAGAAATTGTCGAATGATTGTATAACATTAGCTCTAAGGTTACTAACCGAAGTGTTTAAAATGAGCGCATTGCGTGAATGTTCTCTGTCCGAGAATAATCGCAGAATTTATGAGTCTTTGCCTGCTCCTTACACATGTCCACATCTACAGGAGTCATGTGAATTAGATGCACATGCAGAAATTATATTACTTCACTTTGTTGATGAGTATGGGGTAAAGATGGGATGGCCATTATTGGATTTTCGGTTTATTAGAGAGAGTATGCTACAAAAAATACAAGAAATACAGCGAGAGGCAAGAGTCCATTTTCATTTCCTGAGAAATATAACAGAAAGATGGACACTTCAATATCATGAACCTGCTCCGGGACTTATTGAACTAATGGAACATTCAGACGTGTATGTTGATGCTGACAAACTCTCTAGATACAAGAATACGAATAATATTGAAATAATTGTTCCGAGGTTACTTGATGAAGTTTTTACTATGTATGCATTGGGTACATGTACATTACCGGCTTTATATAACGATATCGGGATTTGTATGGAACCGGATAGACCTGAATTAGATTTACATGCAACAACAACATTGCTAGAGTTTGTTGAAGAGTGTAGAGACAAGCAGGGTCGGAAAAGACTGGACAAACGCTACGTTATTGCACTTATTCACTGTAGACTGGAAAAAGAGAGAAGAAGGAGATAAGAATATAGTAAGAAGTTAAAACAAACCAGAAAATACAAAGTTTTATACCATTTAATAAATAATCAACCAGTATGTTCTATCTTTTTCTTGTATATTCTGGTCTATTTCGTAAAGTAAATAACATCAGTACTAATAACAAGTTTTATAGCATTTTGGACTTACTCGAAACCCTATAGGAGGTCTTCACAAAGACAGAAATGAGCATTGCCACATGCTTGTATTGGTTCTTTAGCCAGCTGCTTACGGGAGCTGCACCCGCACTGCTGCTTACTAGCTGATCCCGAGCAGAAGTCTGAACGGCTAGCAATAGCAAAGCAATAAGCATTGCCTCAACTTAAGTCGTCCAGGATTTTTCTTTGCAGTACAGTGCTTATAACTGTGCATTGAGCTTTGACGGAAAAAGTAAGTTGACACACTGTTTTAAGCTTTCACGGTTTTAAACTAAACTTGTATTGTCACTTACGGGATATGTTCCGTGATTATAATATCGGGAGCACAAAACAATAAACAATCACGGAAGATATCCAGTAAGTGACAATTTAAGTTTAAAAGTAAGTTGGTAGTTTAAGTTAAGTACCTATTTGTTACATTATCCTGACCAAATTAACACATTTCCTTTGATGATCTTAGGTAGCAGAATTACATTCTATAAGCATTAGAGAGATCACGGAAAAACCAGCTATCAAAAACTAAAATAAACAAATAAATAAGTACCTACATCCATGATGCGATGTAGCTTATCGGGTAGATAAAACCAATAAAATGGATAACAATTTCCTTTGTGTTTTTGAAAATAATGATGTTGTGTGTTGTGTTGTGTGTTATAAATTGTAATGGCTTTGGTTAACCATTTAAATATCACTGGATAACCAGAATGGAAGAGACAAATCACCGAGCGCCGGCTAACTCCGACACTTTCTTGCATATTTATTGTTGTTGATGTTCAAAAATAAAGTTAGTACGGGGGTAACCTTTACGGTCTCTATGCTATATGTAAATAAATAAATAAACCGAACAAAAAAGCCCACGAATTCAAAACAGTAAGTTTAAGGTTGACGAGAATTTCAAAGCTTGTTAACTGTCCAGCTAAGACATAACTGCTATGTTAAAGGTCAGTTTAAACACTTTAAAAACGGTTACTGGCCAGCTACTGTAAACCGAGATTTTGTTGTAAACAGGTTTATTTAGTTTTTTTGTAATAAGACTGATTTAAGTTTATTATAACGGCAGAATCATCAAGCTCAGTCCAATATGATGTCAAACCAATGACTACGAGAGTGATTACGTTTTAAGGATATGAAGAACAGACTGTAAAGTTCTTCATTCCCCATAAAAAAAAACCAGCCAAGTGCGAGTCGGATTGCGGATCCGTCATCGGTAACCCTACTGCAATGAATAAATGAATGTATAAATGTTAAAAAAATTAAAGAGGGCTCCCCAGCCCAAATATTTATAGATTTATAATTTGTTGATATAGTGGCAACAGAAATACACGTTCTATGAAAATTTAATTTGTCTACCTATTACGGATCATGAGATACAGCCCACTGACAGACAGACGGACGAAAAGCGGAGGCTTAATAATGGTCCCGTTGGTTACCTTTCGAGTACGGAACCTTAATAAGGTCCCGCCAGATGGTGGGAGGGTGTTGCTTCTGGTGAGCTATAACTACTGCCCGGCAATATTTGTGGTCCTAACTCGCGGATAACTACGAGCGTATACCGCGATTGACGATTTTGATGCTAGTTCATTTGCATCATAAATGGCGCTGTAGTACTTTTTGTACTATGCCGTACTACGTAGCAGCCGATTGTTGAATAGATTGTATTATTAAGAGTCAGGCGTTCGTACCAATCTGAGGCTATTAATAGTTATTACACGAACTCCGAGTTATTGCTCCGGGCAAGAATGCACCTTTTGTTGCTTTGGCTGATATTTTTAAACGGTACCTATATTTTAAGATTAAAAAACAACCTCTTCACGAAGCCGTCAACCAAGCATTCTGTACATCAAACTGAGTAACTACACGCAAAAATTATTGCTGGGAACGACTTTTTTTTTTGGGGTTAATAATCATGTTTTGTGTTAGAACTCAATGTAACGGACTCAAAACATTGTGCTGCTGGATGGATTGAACAGTACGGGGGTCGTGGAGGTGTTAAAAATTATACAAAAATAACTTTTATTTAAAAAAACTTGTCAAAAAGTTGGAACTTTGACCCCCAATATCTCCGTAACTAGAAAGTTCTGAGAACTTTATGGTGTAGAACAAAAAAATGATCGCAATGACGGGGAGAACAAGTGTCTTTCGGCTTCGTTAAGAGGTGTTTTACACTCTTTATATTTAGCAGCAGATTATTTTGCCGTAAACAGTTTTCGATTCCCGGACCGGGCAAACTGTTTTTGGGTTTTTCCATCAGGATTGTTCTCAGTAGCAACCACGGAGTCTAGGTCCAGGCCCGGTTGATGGCAATAGACTCGCGCCCTATTACAAGGGACTTAAACATAACTGGCGAAATGGGGCCGTATAATTGGTGACACCTCCGCGTAACCCTTCGTGGTTTATAGGCGTTATGTTATGTGTATGTGAGTCACAGTTCTTTAGTTTTTTCTTGGTTCTGTGTTGGTTTCTTGGTTCTGGTTTGTAACTAACTTACCTTCTCTAACTATACAGGGTGCAAGGGGCGCAAGGCTCGCCAACTGTTGCCATGGTTCCAGTAACACGCCAACTGTTGCCATGGTTCCAGTAACTCACCAACTGTTACCATGGTTCCAGTAACTCGCCAACTGTTGCCATGGTTCCAGTAACTCGCCAACTGTTGCCATGGTTCCAGTAACACGCCAACTGTTGCCATGGTTCCAGTAACTCGCCAACTGTTACCATGGTTCCAGTAACTCGCCAACTGTTGCCATGGTTCCAGTAACTCGCCAACTGTTGCCATGGTTCCAGTAACACGCCAACTGTTGCCATGGTTCCAGTAACACGCCAACTGTTGCCATGGTTCCAGTAACTCGCCAACTGTTACCATGGTTCCAGTATCTACGTGATTCTAGACCATTGCATTTTGTGTGAGTTATTAAAAAAATCATCTATGCGATGCATTTTGAAAAAAAAATAGGTACAGAAGTGGTTTTCATGTGCCCTTAGACTGTTTCTACTTTACATGACTTTCCATCACCTCGCATCCACAATTTATTTAAATTCTCCTACTAAAGTATTAGTTCCTTGACATATTCGAAGATGCCTTCCTGCCATGCCGTACCAAGCCGTTCACTCGCTCGTGAGAGCCGAGACCTGCAGAAAGGGAACGCGTCTTATTAGCCTTTGTTCGTGCGCCAGAGCAAGGACAAGCCTTGTCAACGAATAATATAGTTTTAGTCATTTAAACTAGTTTTTGCGAAAGGCTTCGTCTGTGTGGAATTCGGAAATTATTCATATTATTATCAAATTCAAATGATTTTCTTTACATAAACCTACATGACACTAATGAACGTTCAGAAGACACCCGCACGGTTCGGATTGGTCGTTTCATATGTAGAAAAACCGGCAAGAAACTCCACGGTTACTTTTATTTTAATTGTACATAGTTTGTAAGTACTACTAACAACAATTATGAATCACTTGTGTTCGATATAAATAAATAATATCTCACGATAACATACAGCTGGAGTAAATAAGTAGTCTATCATAGGATACTTTTATTCCAGCAGTATGTGCCTAATATCATAGAAATCGGTTTAACCGTTTAGTCGTAAAAGGTAACAAACAGGCAGAGCATTTTTTTGCATTTGTATTGTATACAAATTCAAATTATGAATGATTTTACTTTGACAATATTGAAAGTTTGTTATATTTGTAATTGAGTTTGGCGTAGCTGTAATTATTAAAAATTAGTTGAGGTTGTGTGTAGTGATAAAGTTTTAAGTACTTAGTTAGTCAAAGTTGTGGTTAAGGCTATGCTGCTTAATCCGTTTAACATATTTCTGTTAAACTAGGTTTATTACCGGTTTTAGCAGTTCCGGTTCTTGTTTATTTTTGAGCCCATATCAGGACTAAAACTAGGTACCTTTGTAACTCCACTGGCAACTTAAAATAGGTTACACTATCTATTATAAATATTTTTTTCTAAAACAGACAATTAGTAATTCTTATTACCTACTGATGTCCAAACCATTTCTATTAGACAACCTATTTTATTCTATTGCCATCCACAATAGTTCATTTATACAACAATTCAAATCAGTCACACATACATCATCCATCAAACGATTGCTTAAACTGTCAAAGTGACAGATGTCAGATATAACAGACAATCATCCGTGTTGCGACGTATGGTCAATGTCGGTCAGTGTCTCAACGACCACAGGGTAGCGGGTCAAGGTGACCGTCGCAGTATGTCCACGGGTTAACGGCTTTGTGTGTGGTGAAATTCTGAAATATAGCTATGATTTATGGCTGCCATTAATCAGAACGGATTTGTCATATTAATCAGGTTATTTATGATTAACTAGCAACCCAAGTGATGATTTTTTTCATAGAATCAACTGAGCTTTTACTGTTTCAGTACATTTGTAAAACTATCGAAGATTGAAACTTGCTATAGGTAGGTACACATATCACGTTAACGATAAACGAATTTGGAACAGCATTCTTCTATTTAAAATGACTGACATTTTAAAGATAACAAAGATAGAATGATGAAAATGTATGATGAGTGATTATTTTGTTGTTATTTGAGGTCTGTGTTTGAGGTTCCGTCTCCCCCATCAGTACCCATGAGAATTAGGATTGGTTTCAACATTTGAGAAACTGTGCGAAATAAGTTTCGACATTTAGAAAAGTAAGTAATTGCGATGCTGTCTGTACGCAACAGTTAAAATAAAAAAAAATCGCTAGACATTACACACAGCGCCATCCAGTGCCACACTAAGCAACGAGGCTTGTGTCGTGGACACCAGAAAGTTGATATACTACATAGATACTTTTTGTTTGTAAATACATACTTATTATACATATAAACATGCATGACTCGGAAACAAATGCCCATGCTCATCATCACACAAACATTTGTTCCGACCGGGAATTGAACCCGGGACCCTAAGAACGTAAGGCAGCCTCAATACCGCTGTGCCATTCGGGTCGTCAAAAACAAGTTCAATAAAGACGGTAGCTTGACATTAATGAGATGTGCCCCCAGCTAAGTATTGGTATATGCATCAAATGTGTACGAAACAACTTCACATACAATTTGGCTCACATGCAAATTATTAGGATATAGATTTTATTATGCATTCAAGCATGTCTCTAGAATTGATTAATTCGTTGACATTTTTGATGATGAAATAAGAGGTTTGCGGAAAATTATTTTTTTTCAATTACAAAATAATTACTAATAACAATGTTTAAACGACGCTCATAGCTAAATAATAACTGCCGAAACACAGTAATATTATAATTTTAACAAAATTAGAAAACCTGTAAGAGGTCTTAGCATTATGCTTCGGTGTCGTAATCTTCGTCACAATATGATTTATTGTGTTTAGTAACTGTATAACGTTTGCACACTACATTTAGGTGTCGCCTATAGTGCTAGTACTTAGTATAAACTATTAGGGCACAGCAAGGAAACCTAAGGAGCACAGAGCAAGTTACAAACGTTATATAAAAAGCACTGCGAGTACTTCTAGAGGTAGGTCTTTAACGCACGTCGGTGTCGTATAAAATTCTTAAATAGAATCATTTCCGCGTAAGGCTGGTGACAACTTGATTTTCTGGTTGACATAAGGAAGGCACTTGTAACACCTTATTCCACATCCTATAGATTTTAAAGACTTGGTAAGAAAGTTTTGAATAGCTTGGATTTTGAAGAAAAAATTATCACAAAATATTATACACATCTTCAATGAGGCCCGTTTATATCCAAAACACTGTGTAATTTAACACATCAATGACAAAATTAATCAATGACAGGTTAAGTAAATCAGAATCTTATTTTATTTCCTTTGCAAAAATCATTAGTTAATACCCTCTTTTTGGGCTTCGCCACACCCGGCTTCAGAGGGCTGCAATATTTTTTTGCCACAGGGTCCTATTTTGAGCAGCTTCGCCACTGCTCCAGTAACAAATGATACCTACATACCAGTCGTACTACTACATATCATTATATTCTCTATAGTTCATCAAAATTCATATAATAGAAATCTTTCTTACACCAAACTGTGTTTGACAGCTAAAGTTCACATGACAGCAAAAAGCAGATCCATACAAACATACTAGGCGAGACGACAAAAAAAAACTAATTAGTCCGTCAGTTAGACTATCAAATAATATTAGAAGCGTGTTTTTTCTTTTGGTACGTAAACCAAAATTGACGAAGATATGACGCTTTTAAAATTCTCAATACGTCAGGCCAAGGTATAATTTTTAGCTAGTTCTGACGTCACGACCCCCACTCCCGAGTTTTGATGCGTTATATATTTGTCAGTTTTCATTGATTCACAAAAACAAAAAATACGTGTCCATTAATTTCCAATACTCTAACTGACGGACTAAATAGATTTGCAATTTTTTGATACTGTCGTCATGCCTATTAAGATTGCTACCACATTTTATCGTAATGTTAAAAGCTCTTAGAACAATCTGACATTCTTCCATCTGACATTAAGACTCGATTCGATGTATCATTCCCAAACGTGGGGTAATCTTATAGCACAGTAAATATCACGGCCCATATTACATTCTGTCGCAACGTTTAATAATATACGCCATAGTGATATTATGGTGTTTTTGGGTATGTTGCTTATGATAGGAAACATTATATTGTCGTTAGATTTTGTAATAGAAACGTGGGCTTAAGGATTTTTTGAATAGATGTTAATGGTAGAGATTTTGTTACAACTTTGTTTGAAAACAAAGGCATATTACTTATACTAATAGCTGGTATGAACGTGCAGAGGATTAAGGCAAATCATGGAAAATGTTGGTGCTCTTACAGAAAATTGTGGAAAGAAAGAAAATAAGTCATACACACACACTTGTACACACAAAACGAATAGAAAAAAAAACAGTTACTTACTTACATTAAAAAACTAATGTGTGTATCACGGCTGCACCTTCACAAGATTTTTTTAAATTAATGACGTACTTAATCGAAACGCTTAAAGGATGTTAATTGGAATCACGTTTGATATTTGACTTTGTAGTGATGTTACCCTAAGTATCTAGGGTAGGTATATCGATACGTTTCTGACTCAAGGCCGACCATTCCCATAGAGTTATGTGTAACAGTCAAATACTAAAGTAATTACAGTTTTGCAACGGTTTTAAAACTTTACTACGTTAGTAAATCGTTCTGGTAAATATTAAATGTAGGTATATAATCTGAAGTTATTTCTGGCAAAGTAAAATAATTATGACCTAAATTATTTCATTAGTCAGCAGGAATATAAACATAAATATTTGTACGAATCAATACATTAGTACCAGAATTTCTTTAATCCAACAGAACGCGGCTAATATCACAATTCTACAGTTGGCATAGTTTTTAAGCCAAACGATCAGCATTGCCAACCAGCGTGGTAATGCTGCCAGCCTCCTGGGCACTTTTCCTATTGAAAGCGATGTGGACGAATTTTTTGACGCCCTGTAATTCTTTTCACCTTTTGATATTTGTATATGTTTATTATTATTTTAGATCTATTTGTATTTTATAAATTTGACATAATAAATATAACCACGATTCATAAAAGAAACGAATACCAAATACATAAGTAACACCAGTTCACCATTAAATGACCTGACCCAATTCAAACAAATTTATCTAACCGCAACAATTAATGACATCTCTGGAAATATCGACAATATCATCGACAAAAGAGGTTACATCACTAACTTTCTAGCCGTGTAATGACAATAGTGATGTTCGTTCCTAACGATTGTCACGTTATTGTTACACGGAAGATGGTAATGATAGGAAAGTGGTACAATTATTTGTTTTGTGAGAATAACAATACTTGAGATGAATGCATGTTATTATTTTCCAGTTTTGTACCAATAACTTATTTACTTATTTGGTTCAGAACAGTTAGTTCAGTTGGACAGAACATTCGTTTGTCATGGCGTTTTTAGAGGTAGTTTTAGACAACATCGCCGTTAAAAAATTGGTAAATCTCAACCAAAGAATAAATGATTCCAATCTTCACAGTATTTATATTTGAACGCATGCTGTATGTCGTGATGTTACAATTTAGATCCGTGCTCTGATGCTCTCCGAGCCTTGACCACATCAACATTGCTTAACCTAATAGAAAGATCAATTGATCTTCGATGCACAAAGCCGTTCTAAATTATAACCCCAAAGAGTATTAATTGCAAGTTTCTTCAAAGTATCGATAACATGATTAATGGATGTTGTTACATCACTTTCTGGTGTCGTTATTAGGTGACAGGGGTGCTGATCTTATCGACTTACTGTCATGTTATGGTGGCGTGTATGTTGCATTTTAATATAATAGATTACTACCTGATGCAAATTATATACTAAAACCTTCCTCTTGAATCACTCTATCTATTAAAAAAAATCGCATTAAAATCCGTTTAGTAGTTTTAAAGATTTAAGCATACATAGGGACAGACAGACGCGGGGGACTTTGTTTTGTATACAGGGTGTAAAAGACCTCATCACAAAGCCGTCAACCAAGCATTCTGTACATCAAACTAAGTAACTTTACGCAAAAATTATTGCTGGGAAACGACTTTTTTTTTTGGGGTGAAAAATCACGTTTTGTTGTAGAACTCAATGTAACGCACTCAAAACATTATGCTGATGGATGGATTGAATAGTACGGGGGTCGTGGAGGTGTTTAAAGTAAAAATCTTACATTGAAAACTTGTATTAAAAAAAAAACTTGTGAAAAAGTTGGAACTTTGACCCCCAATATCTCCGTAACTAGAAGGTTCCCAGGTATGGTGTAGAACAAAAAAATTATCGCAATGACAAGGAGAACAAGTGCCTTTCGGCTTCGTTAAGAGGTGTTTTACACCCTTTATGTAGTGATAGTGACGTGTAGAGCATTTGTGTTGTACCTAAAGGTGCGTTCAAACCGAGCGGACTGGACTCCAGACTGGGTTGTGGACATAGAAATAGAGAGAAAGTATTTCTTTGTCTCGCACAGGACAAAACAAAATGATTAAAATCCTTACTTCCATAACCTTACTGTAAGTTTGTTTGTATGCTTGTTACCTTTTCACGCCTAAACTACTTTACCGATCATCCAGAAATTTTGCACATGCGTTGTCAGATGTACAGAAACAGACATTGAGTACCTTTCATCTCGAAAAAATGTTTCCCGCGGAAAACAACAATAACGTTCTTATAATAGATAGCCCCGTGTCTTGCGAATTATGTATGATTGAATTACCTATATTATTACAAGCAGAGTACAACCCAAACCCGATGGTTTGTGTGGTATGTTTACGTTGTGTAAAATATTTGTAAACAGTGTTTATTGATTAATAAAAGTAAAAAAATAATTGATTGTCAAATTCTAAATTAACGCGAGCGACGCTGCGGGCAAAAGCTAGTTAACAATAAAAGCAAAAATATAAAAGTAAACATAAGAAAAGCTTGAAAATACGACTAAAATAGGGCCCATAGTGATGCCACAGGACAACATAACAAAATAGGTATCTGTCAAAGTTCGATGACCGCAAGTTCTAAAGCACAGCTCGCAGGTGAAGTTTCAAAGCGCAGATTCAAGGATATTCCTCCAAATCCGTGGTTTTGTTTTTTTAATGGCAGTAACACCCCTCTATACGTCCGTCGGAGCTTAGCATTATACATGTTATCTGTTTGGAGTTGAACAACAAACCTTTTGCTATTACCTCATTCTGCTATGAAAAGTTATCAAAACAATATGCTGTAAGTTTACTTGTTGACAAACCTCCAATAAAAATTACAAATCAAACAAAGCCTTCAACAATCCAATTTGTAATTTACAATCGTCACTCTATGAAGTATTTTATCGAATCCATTGAGAATATTGATTTCATTAAGATTGAGTGAGATTTGTTAATGTAATCGTGATAATTGATCACGGCTTTATTTTGCAGTGACAACCCTATAGGCCTATCGTAGTGATATTATCTTTTTGGCAGGTTCTCGATTGAGCTGGAGAGGTAAGATACGGGCGGTTATTGAGCAAATAACAATTTTACTTGCCGGATCTAATTTCTGTTACTACTCTGTATCGGATTTTCTAGCTGAAACATTTTAATTGTGTCAATGTTTGTGTTTGATGATGAACTGCATCAATGTTTGCATGCCAAAATATTAGAATGTACAAGGATTCTTTAATATTATTGTAACCACCTTATTGTAAATAACTAAATATCTACATTCTGAGCAAATAAATGTTTTATTAATGGTTCATTTAATTTATAGTAAACTTGAATAAGTACTTGCCGGATATGAATACGTAACGACTAGTAGGTACCTACTTACTTTCATTTATTTTTATCGTTATGTCAAGGAACACTCCGGGATGGGCTGCAGACTAGTGTTTATTCGAATCTCTGGTTCTAATTCATTGACAGTTTTTGCCAGCCACCCATTACCGAAATAAAAAGTGTAATTTGCTCTAATCAAGATCTTAGTCTACTATGAGCCAAAACTGTGAAAATGATATCGAACAGATAATATTACTAAGGATGGATTGTGTTCGGAACAAATAAATGTTATACGTTGGATTAATTCTAGTGCATTAGTTACCATAAGTACTGCAGGCATTAGTTAGGCAGTCGCTCCATGTAAAATACTGGGTATTTAGCTCGGTTAGACTGGAAGCCGACCACAACGTTATTGGGAACAGACAGGGAGTCCAAATAAATTGGGATTAGGGCAAGAGAATGATGATAGTACGGTTTGGAACAAAATATAATTATTCTAATCATGTTCCATATTTGAATCGATACTACCCTATACCACAGATAATATAATACGGTCAATGACCATAACCTAAGTTAAATGTCGGCCGGAACTAACAACTGATTGTCGTAGATTGCTGGGCATATTTCTATTAACTTTTAAGAGCACGTACTGTCAAGTCATAATCTAGTTTCTATCATGAAGGACATTACATTATTTCTCTCTTCCTGTTTCAAGCGTGATTTTTTTGTTGTTCATAATGCATGTAACCTTATTACAAGTGCATTACTTATAATAATAATAGTGTCGTGTATATGTATATACAATATAAAACATTACCTTCCTTTGCGTCGCGCAGTCGGGTAAAAATAAATGGTGTTGTAAAAAATCATTCATTTCGTATTTAACCAACTTTAAACCGTTATAAATCCTAAATGGGTATTAGAAATTAAAAAATGAAATGAGAAACCTAAAGTTGTTTTTTAAATACCTATTAAATGATACCCCACTTGATAAAGTAGGTAAGTCAACTTTATTTTTTTATTTTTCAGAATATGGCATCTGGTTGTCGCCACATTGATTAAGGCGACTACAGGAGCTATATTAGCAACTCTATTTGTGGTGGTTCAAACTTCGTTTGAAATCCAGTTAGAATAAAGTTCTAATCAGCTTGCAATACAAAGTGGTTGTTACATCAGTCACTGCGGGCCGAATAGTGCGAAATGAGTGGTTTTTTGAGATTTACAAAAAATCCATAGATTGAACTAAAAAAATAAAACACTATGATGCTAATATGTTGCTTGTAGAATTATTTGCCAAAAAATCAGAATGATCGCATGTATTTTAGTAAGGTTTTTACTCCTTAAAAGAATTTTGTAGAGATAATTTCGTGATTTTTTTACCTAGTAAAATTAGTTGTATTATGTTTTCAAAACACTATCGTACTAGCATATATCCTAAAGAATATTGCAGTGAATCATAAATGCTTTTTTGCATTGCAAAACTCGCGTTTCTTAGCTCCTGTAGTCCCCTTAAGTACTGTCATGTCTTTAGTAACACTCGCAAGATAATTAATCGATTGACACAAGAATCATAAAAATCGGCCCACGCGTTTTGTGTCTAGAGTTGTTGTTTTATTATTTATTGTTTCTTGAAATTACACTTTAACACAACACGAGGCACAATGAATCGTGTACATAGTTTCAAGACGTCTTAACTCCACTGCGATTCGACCCTGAATGTCGTCCTCGCCGCGAGCTAGTAACATCAGGACTGTAGAAGCACGCCATGGTGGGGTAGGACTGGTAAGTAGGTCGCGTGAAGTCACCACTGGCGCGCTTTCGATCCATTCCCCGTCCGTATTTATGACCGGATCCGACACATACATTAGGCTAATAAACACATTACCATCCCGACTTTGAATCAGTGGGGTAAACTTTTTCATCTTCCTGGGCCAGGAGAAAGTTCTATACCTATTATTAATTTATAAATAAAAAATGAAAAACTAATTAAATACTTCTTAAAAAAAGGGAACAAAAACATAAAGGAATAGTAGGAACGCGGTTAGTTAATAATAATTATAACAGAATAAGAACATTGTTGACATTGTGCTAAGATAATTAATTCAATAAATGTTAATGACTGATAAATTAATTTAGGCGACATTTCTGGGTGTGGCAGTAAACTAGTAAACCAAAAATACAAATTCCACTGCATTTCGAATAGATACAAACGAAGAAGTAGAACCAGAGTAAAATAATCCCATCTAATATTATAAATGCGAAAGTAAGTCTGTTTGTTCGTTTGTAACATTTTCATGCCCAAACCACTGAACCGATCATCCTGAAATTTTGAACATAAACGTTGCCAGGTGTACAGAAACGAACATAGGAACTTTCATCCCCAAAAAAGTACTGTTGCCGGGGAAAACCTCGAAAACGTTCTAATGGTAATAGATGGAGCCACGTGTCTTTTGAATCATGATTGAATTATATTATTACAAGCAGAGTACAACCCGAAATTATTGTCAAATTATAAATTAACGCGAGCGAATCCGCGGGCAAAATCTAGTAATAATATGTACTTAACACGAAAAAACGTTTAAGTTTTAACAATAATATTTTGAACTGCATAACCTTGCTGGGAATCGTGAGTGCTTCTCGTAACCTCTCTAAAGATTATTACAACTAGCCTGAAATGGCAGACGAGCACTAAACGACGAGTACTTTCGATAACTATTAGCGTTATGTCAAGGAAAACTCCTGGATCAACTAACTGTTCTCTGCTAAATTATTAGACTTTAATATCTAGCCAGAGCGTGAGCCAGACAACCAAAGTAAGCATGAAGTTTTGATACCTAGTGTCTTGTATTAAATAAGAAATAATAACAAACTTCGTTACATAATCGAGGATAATATTAGACCTATGGCGAAAGGGAGATAATCATAATTGTGTTAACGTATTACCCAGTACTATCTGGGTTGTGGAGGTCAGATAGGCAGTCACTCCGTGTAAAATACTGGTATTCTGCTGCATCCGAATAGACTTCGACTAGAAGAGACCAGACAGATGATGAGTGATGGTATCAGTTAATTAATTGCCATAATATTAATTGCAATTAAGTAAGAGGCCAAACTAAAATGTCAAAATTGTACTTATTCTAGATCTCAAGTAAGTTATTCCCAATAAACACAAAACTAAGTACCTACCAAGATATAAGATTAGAAGATTTTTTAAGGTTTGATCATGTTGTAATTGTGTGTAATTCTCTAATCTGTAAGTCATGCATTTCCCATGTAAATGCATGTTTTCACAGAAAGCAGACGTATAGTTTAGAACACTTGGTATGTGTGAATGTTACTTCAAAAGATAATGAACTGCCAACAATGCGACATTCGCGTAATTAGCTTAATTAGGGAAACCACTGACACTAGGAAATAAAGCATTAATTGTAAACAAGCCTTTATAACTGCACCATTTAGATACCTAAGGAATTCAGAGATATCATCAGGTATTTTATGAAACGAAAGACGGCATGTACTGAAACGAAAAATTCGAAGTCATGTGTTTTCACCGACACACGACAAGCACTGCGCGTGGTGGAGAACAGCCATCTCTCTTTCCGATTCCTTTGGTGCTTCATAGAACGAAAACCATGATGATAAGAAAAATAAAATATAATGAAAAAGTAAATAGAGCAGAAACCGTTGCTTAGTACACAGACATCCGAAAGAAGAAGAAGAAGATAGACAGAAAACATTGGTCAAATATCTAACCATACTGGAAACATAGTTTGATGATTGCATTTAGATAGATCTAGAGGAAAAAGCATCACTAAATCACATAAATTGCTTATACGAATACCACTCGAACGGTTGAAGAATGAAAAATATGCAGATCTTTATGCTGATCCAGTTATTTTAATCAGAGAACGTGATCCAAAGGTGGCTATGCACATAATTACCTTCTACGACAAATCAACAGTTTCTTATTAGAAAATAAACCTTCTAATGCTCTCATTATCCAACCCTGATTAACTATCAAGTTGCAATCAACTTAAACGAGGGGTCAACCACTACATCATATCTAATCGCACATAATATATTGAAGTTTGATCATAATACTCATGGTCAAGGTAGAAGCTACTAACTGTCATTTAAAGTTTACTTGTTCAGTATTGATTGACGGCAAAAGTCACGTCGGTCTAACCAAATAATGTCAATCAATTAAGGAACCAATTACGAACGACAGTGAAGGTTGAAATAGTCAATATTTAAGTTAAGATATAAAAGGCAAATTAGGCTTGTATTACTTGCAATTTATTTAAAAAACTAAAGAATATAATGAACTTTGCAAGCGACTTGCTTAATAGAAGGTACAGGTACGAAACTAGGGGCCTTGACAATCAACACTAAATGTGTAAGCAATAAAAAATGACTCGCTTCAGTAGTTTACATACGTGCTCTGTGTACTAACTTACGTTCAGTGTTTACCTGTAGTTTAGGGATATTTTATTTAGTACTCGTGTTCAATCTTCATTGACACCTTCAAAACTTTGAAGTTTGGTTCTTTGCATTTTCCGGTCAATTTATTTGTTTATCTGGCAGACTTCACACCACTACAAACCAATTGCACCAGCACACTACTACAAACCAATTGCTTAATATTCTACAGTTATATACTACTCTGTCAAGAAAGTACCGGGAAAAGATCAATAAAACACAAAATATTAGTTATTTATCCAAATTTATTTTATCACCTTCAAAGTATGCTCCTTCAGAACCGACACACTTACGCCAACTAATAATCCAATCATAAAAATATTTTTTAAATGCTTATTCCAGAATTGAGTTCAGTTCTCGCCGCGAATTCTCCTTTATGTCTTCTACTGAATGAAAACGGGTGCCACGATGTGGTAATTTGAGTTTAGGAAAAATAAAGAAGTCGGCTGGAGCCATATCTGGTGAATAAGGTGGTTGCTCGATGGTATTTGTTGAGTTTTGACCTTGACTGCTTTTGAACGCTTTGTACCACTCATAAGCGCGTGTTTTTGATAAAGTCGATTCACTGTAAGCCTTCTGTAACATTTTCAGACACTCCGAACTCGAAATTCCATTGGCGATGCAAAATTAAAGACAAACTTTTTGTCCGATATTTTTGTCCATTAAGAAATTCGCAATACACACTAGATATGATATAACTAAAATCAGTACTGTATTTAATCTAATTAACAGATGTAACTCAAACTCTGCGCCAAAATAGAAAACAGTTGTGCTAATCTAACAACAACAAAAAAAAAACAAAAAAAAATTTGGAACCATAAACAAATCATCCATTCCCGATACTTTTTTGACTGAATGTATCTGTCTAGTTAGGTATATGTTTATGACTGCCTTTGTGTTTCATTACATTTTTGCACCAACTGCACAATTGTCGAGCTGTCTGACTGCAACAACTAGCAATCCTACAGTAGGTACTATATCTGTCAAATTATTACAAGTCTGTTATGAACTGTGTGATGTTTTGTTTTTTCATTAATACCTACTTTTTCATGCAAAAATGCAGTTCCTGCTTTGATTTAAGAGTGTTTCCTTTCCGTAGGTCGTGATAGGTCTCTCGACATTCTACGTAGATCGGTTTCGTCATATCCCTTCGGCATTCTTTCGACACGTTCAAAGCAAGCCAATGCCTTTTAGAGCAAAAAATTGCCGTCCGGAAACCAACATCGAATAAAAACATTGCTGGTAAGTTTGTGGAGTTGCAGTTCAGAATAACCGTCCATTACAATTTTTGATGTTTTTTTTTCATTAACTAGAAGTCCTCAAACTTTGCTTGCCTGTTCTCGAATTCCATCTACACTAATACCCGCACTATGAAAGACCTTTTTTTTTTTTCTTTTTTTTTCGGATGGGAAAGCATCAAATGACTCCTCCCGCTCTGGGCGGAGCAGGAGGGAGTGTCAGACTTTTACTGACTAAAACCCATCCATGTTCCTTCATCGCCCTTTGTGTTCCGGGGCCACGGTATCTCTTTCGAACAGTCCCGCAACCCACTATGAAAGACCTTGCGTTAGCATTAGGCTAGCGCCCTATAGAATTTGGAATGTTCCATACGAGGAAGTAGCAAAAGGACTGATGACCTAATTCATGACAGAATGAGAGACAACGTCTTACTAAACAAGACGCAGCTTTCTTTAGAGCATATTCAAATTTTTTCGTGTAGGTACCTAAGATGTAATAAGATCACTCTTACTAAGGCATCTCTTACGTCTAATGGTTAAAATGGCTAAACGGTTTATCGTCGTTCTTCACCAAGTTTTTGGCGTCTCAGATTAACTCTGCCAGGTTTCAAACCACGTAACACATGACAAATCTCGTCCAAGTCAGTGACCCAACATCATCTCTTAAAACACTTAGCTCTGGGTTGAGAAATAAGGACAAACTCTAACCGGATTAGTTTTTGTCGTAGTCGCGCGTGTGCGCAGTCGCACCGCTTTTTGTCGCCCGTGTGAATGCTGCTTGTCGCAATAAAGATTGCCATCGGAATGAGGGAAAGGTTTGGCAATGCGTGCTTAATATTATGGATGCGTGGGGCTGAGAGAGTGATGGATTTTTAAGTCGTGAGGTTGTGAGTTAAGTGAGATTGTGATCTACGTTGCTTGATTTTCTATGTGAATCAGTGATGATCTGTGGTAGATCACAGTACAGACGTAAGTATAGGATTGAGGATCTGACTTGGAAACTTTCTTCTTTTCTTTTTTAAAGTTAGTAAAGAAACTAAACTATAAGTATATATTTACAAACAAAAAAAGTATCTATGTAGTATATCAACTATCTAGTGTCCACGACACAAGCCTCGTTGCTTAGTGTGGTACTAGATTGCGCTGTGTGTAATGTCCAGCGATATTTATTTATTTATTATATTACACTAACTGCTGTCTAGTTTTTGTGCCCAGAAAATCACAGAGATGCTTGGTAATTCACTGTCTTTGAGAAATAATAAATAAATAATAATAAATAAATATAAATATATAATAATACGAGAGATTAAAAAAGAGAAAAGATTTTTTTGTTTGTTTGTTTGTAGGTACCGAGAAAACTCCGAAACTGGACCAATTTCAACCATTTTTTCACCAACAGAAAGCTAAATTATTAAAAAGTAACATAATTACAACACATAATTTATAAAAAAAAATAGAGATCGAAACTAACGCGAGTGAAACCGCGGGCCGCAGCTGGTTATTTACAAGACGAAGTTTTCAACCTAGAACAAAGGCAGTACATCTCAAAATATGTCCTAAAACTTCAGTTTCGTCACAAATTAGTGAACGTGCGTATAATTTACGTTACTTAATCAAAAGCTATTCTAATTAGATCTAAGACAAAGCGTCCCACGCCTGTGAGAATGTTTGTTATAACATTTTAGGACAGCCATTGTAGATTGGATCGGTGTTATGATTCTGAAGTAAGGTGGTGGCGTGCAAAATGGTTAATTAAATGTAATTGAGTGGTCTTAAAGCTGGGCTTTGTTGTGTGGTCTTTATTAGTAATTATGATTTTGCCCGCGAGCGAAATGGTCTGCGTTTAGGTATTTTGTCATTTATGAGCTTACTTCAAATGCAAAAGTTTGAGAGGATGTATGGATATTTGTTCCTCTTTCATGCTAAAACGGATTTAAGTGAAATTTGGCACACAGATATTTTATAACCTGGATTAAATTAAAAACTCTTTTGCAAAAAAAACGGGCACTTTAGATTTTTTTCGCTACTTCAATGAAGAAGAACAAGAAAGAGGTTTTATTAATTTACGATGTATTGGCATGTTATTTGAAGCATCCTGGCATGATTCTTAACCTTCCAAACTTGAATTTTGAAATTAACAAAAGAGAATTAATGAGTATTGTGGATTATTGTAAAATTGCTTTACTAATGGCGCGAATTGCTCAAACAATTTTTTTACTGATTACTAAAATTCTAGAACTTTTTGGATATTTTATGCAATTTAAACAATTTAATCTTTCTTTTTACATTAAATACCACTTTTTGATATGAGTGATAAAGCTATAAGGGCCGGTAAAATTATAGCCCTACTTGAAGAAGGTTGTTCTCAGACTTACGTGTCTCAGCGGCTAAATGTGAGTCGTTCTACTGTCCAGAGGACTTGGCAACGGTATCGAGAGACCGGTTCGGTCAAAAAAAGGCCCGGTTTGGGAAGAAAACAATGCACAGAACCAAGAGATGACTGCTTTTTGGTGAGTCGTAAGGCTTCAAGTGTGGACCTGAAGAAGAGCCTTGAAGAAGTAAGAGGAGTAGAAGTTAGCTTGTGGACGGTCAGGAGGAGGCTTTTGGCTGCCAATATCAGGAGTTACCGCCCGGCTCGGGGCCCTAAATTACTCCGTGAGCACAGTGTTGCTCGACTTCAGTTTGCTCGAAACTGTGCTACATGGACTCTGGAGAACTGGAATAAAATATTGTTTTCTGATGAAGCTAGAATATCTTTGTGTGGAGAGGACCAACGCTGGCGAGTGCTGCAAAGACCACGGGAACGCTATGCAGAAGTGTGTTTCGAAAAAAAAACGAAAAATCACTCCTTATGGCGGAGGCTCCGTTACGTTTTGGGCAGCAATGAATTCGACGGAGCGTACGGAGTTAGTTTTCATAGAAAATGGAACATTAAATGCACACCGGTACATAATACGAGTCCTAATTCCATATGAACAACCCGCATTGACTGCACTTGGGGAAGATTCCATTTATATGGATGACAATGCTCGCCCGCACCCTTCTGGCGACGTGGAAGCGTATGTAGCGCGTAGGCAAATTACTTATACATCTTTAGTCTTAGGTCATGTATGACGTAGCTCGTAAGTTAACTTTAAGCCCTCAACCACTGCACTGTATATTGTAATCTTTGTGTTAGTCGTTCAGTAAACCTTCAACTGAGAACACGCTTTTTACTTTGCCAAACCTTCTAACCGCAAACATCCTAGTCAGCACAGCGGTAACCCTATCTATACTCTACGTGGGGTGGTGCTATTGCAAGCGCCGCATCGAAGCCTTCGTCGAGACAAAATCAACCACGCGATCACACAACGTGCTATCGGCGCACCGCCAGGGATGCCCAACCTACAAGCAAATCGCGAGTGCAAACGTCAAAGTTAAAGTGTAGTGTAAACAACATGTGACGAAAATAATACTCTCTCTAGTATAAGTAGCATAGTGTGAACGCTCTAGCATAAGTAAAACCATTGTTCACAACTCAATTTGTTTATTGTTATGTTATCGTCTGTAGTTTTAATTAGTTCATAGATAATTTTGTATTCTTTTGGGTTGCCACAAATTAAAATTTTATCGTTAAATCTAAGGGGGGAGGATTGTAGCGCGTAGGCAAATTACTTATACATCTTTAGTCTTAGGTCATGTATGACGTAGCTCGTAAGTTAACTTTAAGCCCTCAACCACTGCACTGTATATTGTAATCTTTGTGTTAGTCGTTCAGTAAACCTTCAATTGAGAACACGCTTTTTACTTTGCCAAACCTTCTGACCGCACACACACATAAAATCACCTTGTCGGCAAACGTACATGCAAGAAGTTGGGATCCGTCGTTTAGACTGGCCAGCTTAAAGTCCTGACCTTAATCCAATTGAGCATGTCTGGGATGTTCTAAAGAGACGGGTAAGATCAGTGCAACCTGCTCCACAAAACATCAGGGAGCTAAAAAGAGTCATTGCAGAAGAGTGGGAACATATTTTTCAAAACGTTATTTAAAACATCGTGGCAATCATGCCCAGAAGTATTCAAGCTGAAATTTTGGCAAGAGGAGGTCACACTCGCTATTAGGTTTTTACATTTGTAACTTTATTTAATTAAAAAAAGTAAAAAAATCTTCTTGTCTTTATTGCCTTACTTCTCATTGTTTGGCCGTGTACATCGGTTTTAAAGAATTCATCGAAAATTTTAAAAATAATAGCCAGAATTCACTTCACGCGTATTAATTTACACGGTTACAAGCATACAGACTACGGCAAACAATTAAATTTCATTTAATTAACTCAAATCGACCTTATAACGTAAATTTCCTTAGGTGCCCGTTTTTTTTGCAAAAGAGTGTAAATAGGATACTTTTATTCCGGTAGTAAAATGCCGTGAGATTTATTATTAATTACCGAACTCAGCGCGGCTAAAGCCACGGGAATAAGCTAGTTTTTAACAAAACTATCCACGATGAATAGTAGGTATGTCTTTCTCCAGGTCCTTCCTAGGTAACTCAGGTAGAGAGCTTGGGTCCTAGAAACCTATAACAATCGGTTCAGAGGTTTTGGCGTGAAAAGGTTACAGACAGATAAACAGAATTCATTTCGCTTGTTTTAGCATGGATATGCATAAGTAACGCATATCTTATGACAACACTTCCACAACAATTTCATAACCTAACATTACGTTTTGACAGTTAGTCGATAATAAATAAATACATTTTCGTTCCAAATAGCGGATTTAGACCAGACAGAAAAAGTAGGCATCAAAAATGAGTATAACATGATATAACATATAACTGCTTTTAGTAATTGCTCCACAGGCTTATTTAGCGTTAGTTTTATGTATTTCGAAATATTCAAGTAATAGTAACATGTAGTGTGTCAGTCTATTTCTACTCGCATACTTTTGCAATGCGTGTAAACGGCGTACACTCGTATGTTACGAGTATTTAGCTTCGAGCGACGCGACGTGAGCATTTCTAGAGCCTACAGCTAATGAAATTAAATGTAGGTGTTTCGTAAGAAAAGTTGTTTGCAAAATTGTAGTCTGTTATCCCCAAGGGCCACACGTCATGTTGGTTTTCCGCAAGCAAGCAAGCCATCAAACGGGCATCGGAAAAAGAACCAATACCACTTTACCTGATCTAGAAATGGTGGCCAAAGACATCATGTTCAGCAGTAACGCCTACGGTACGGCAATTATAAACAAGGCAGTGTGAGTCAGTTCATTCCATTAAAATGTAATTTTTTACCTGTGGATTTTGACCAACATGTCCAACGCCGTAATACAGATGACACCATAAAACAATAATTCCAAGACACCAATTTAAAAACAGAACACTTTATTTTGGGCCTGAAAATCCGATTTATTTTCAATTAATTGCCAAATTCGATTTTAAGTTGCTTTGAAATCAATAAATAGTTGAGTCATTAAGTTGTTAAAACAGTGACGTCACAATTGGCTATTGCCATACGAAATCTATGAGAGAACCGCGTTTTGACAGCTCTTAAAAAGTATCTCAATTGATTGGAGTGTCATCTACCGTATTGTCTACAAATTACTTAAGTCAGCAACAGCAGTCCTCTCTATTAAACATATCATCACGCTTGTAGGACGAAGGGTAAGACTGATG
Organism: Xestia sexstrigata; assembly: GCA_941918905.2. NCBI lineage: Eukaryota > Metazoa > Arthropoda > Insecta > Lepidoptera > Noctuidae > Xestia > Xestia sexstrigata. The sequence goes on along the minus strand of OW799221.2, from coordinate 18,710,494 downwards.
TGTATATAATAGTACACCGACATTTTGCCAGGTATTAGGGGGCAAGTCTATTGCCAACGACCGGGCACAAACCAATACTCCGTGGCTGCGTTCCTAATGGAGAAAACCCAAAAAAACTGCCCGCCCTGGGAATCGTACAATCCATTCAAGAATTATCTAGAACATCTTCACCAAGAAAAACAAATTTTCCAATCCGATTCAATAGTTACAATTCTACGCTCGAGTAACCACCATTGTAAAGTGATTAAATACAGTCAATAAGAATTAGCATCAACCCGCGAGCGGTCACGGTGGTTGCGCCAACCACAAGCACGCAGCAACCACGTAACCGGTGCGAAAGGGTTACGAACAACCGTGGTATTGTGACCTTAGCGCAGTGTTCCAATTGGTGCATTTTTTATGTTGGTTTGTAAGTTTGTGTGGGAGTCTTGCGATGAGTTTTGTCATCATTTTGATGGAAGAACATATATAAATGAAATCAAATTAAAGCACTCTTTGAAATGTTGAGTTTCTGTATTTAATTGGCTGTTAGAGGTTGCGAACTGCTATCATAATCTTCATGGATTAGTAATAGTTCTCATCTTACTTATTGAAATGGATGCTAAAGTTTTTAATTTTACAAAAACATTTCAGTCCAACAATATTATTTTTTTTTTTTTTTTTGGAATGGTTTTCACAAACACTTTTACACTTTTTTAAACTGGCTAACTAACTACCTACTACTACTAACTATGGCTGGCTAACTTTAACGTTAACTTGATTGTGGTTTGGTCGATGTTACCTGACTACTCGGAGAAGAAACATCCAAGAGAAACTCAGAAGTTATAGTCTCTTTTATGGTCCCCAGGCATAATCTTGTTCAACTCATGTGAGGATTGTTCAATTTGTTTCATGTCTGAGATGGTCTTTTGAGGAAAGAACCACACAGATTTGAGTGGACCAGTCCAGTGCAAGCATTTGTCAGTTATCGTGTACCTATATCAACCATCGATTATCTATGATATAATAAAAGTCAAAAATGTATTGTACTCGTATAGTATAGACATGTGCTACCAAAATGCTTAAGTGTCAATTCAAATTCCATTGGATTTTTGTTCCTTTATCAAACAAAACTACTGTACAGATTCGGATGAAATTTTATAAACTCATAGTTTATAGCGTGGATAAACACATGGGATAGTTTTTGTCCCGGTAGTACGATCTCGTGGGACAATCACCAAACGCCACATGCACGGCATCAATTTTAGGAGGTTCAATAATTTATTGCTTTCAAGTATTTCGGGAAGTTAGTTTCGGGTGATCTGAATATTAAGATGATAGTAGATTTAGTGTCAATTAAAATTGTAGTAATGATTAATGTCGTCATTGAAATTCATAACAAATCGTAATAACTTGGTGGTAAAAGTAGACTATGTCCAATCAAAACGGAAATTCATGGTTTCTCAAAATATTTAGAATTATTGCATTCATAGTCTACAATAAGAAGCAATGGGATGATACATTTTGGACTTGAATCTACATGAAAATAAAGTTGATAATGCCGTGGCAAACAAGTGCTACCTGGATGGTGTAACATATTATAAAAGCAATTTATGTTGTAGCTGCCATAATATTCAGATGGATTTATGACAGAACTGTGTGGTCATGCATGGTGTGATGTCAGGAGAACAGATAGTGGTAGATGTTTGTCGATTAAAGATGATGATTCGATATCATCTGCCTAGCATTTAGCACTGTGTTGGGGTCGGCTTCCGGTCAACCGGACCAGTATTTTACATGGAGCGACTGCCTATCTTGACGACCCGAATGGCGCAGCGGTAGTCAGTCTGCCTTACGTTCTTAGGGTCCCGGGTTCGAATCCTGTTAGGAGCAAATGTTTGTGTGATGAGCATGGACATTTGTTTCCGAGTCATGGATGTTTATATGTAACATAAGTATGTATTTACAAACAAAAAAGTATAATTTATTTATTTATTTATGTAGTATATCAACTATTTGGTGTCCACGACACAAGCATCGTTGCTTAGTGTGGCACTAGCTGGCGCTGTGTGTAATGTCCAGGGATATTTATTTATTTATCTGACCTCCACAGCCCATTTAGTACTGCTACTGGGTAATACGGAACCTCTTAGTGAGGCTGGTTATCAGACTTTCTGGCCACTGACTGCAAATGTCATTGTATCAGCAGTAGTAAAAGTCCTACCATGCAGCTTATCTACCTTTCTGGGCAATAAAATACCCGTATTACCCAGTAACTGGGTTTGATAAATCAGATGGCAATTGCTCCAGATGTCAGGTCAAACTGAAAGCTAGCCCCAACATAAAAAAAATGTATGTATTATTATAAAAATATAAAATATATATACATAATATATTATAATTATATATATATTAAAGGCTGCCTGATGACGATGCTGTGGTGACTATCAAGTCAACACCGCCTCGATCTAGGTTGAAGTAGAATTTCCGATAGCATCGTAAAATAATTCCTGAAGACAATTTGCATTAGACCTAAAAGTTCCATTCATTTCCAGCATTGTGAAGCTAAATAAACAAAAAACCATCCAACGCTTGAACATCTATCATTGAACGAATATAAAGATGTCAGATAAGTTTAATTTGGTTTTTATTCGCGTTCAGTGTAGTATTATTTGCGCCAGCGCAGCATTTTTATTGAAGTAAATGAATGGGTTGAAGATAGTTTATGTTTGTGAAAGTTTAAGGGCTGTTTAGTTTTGTTAGGTAACAATGATCATGCAGATCTTGGTAGTTAAACTTATTTCCCGGTTTTGTTAGTTGGTTTTTTGATATTAGATAACACAATATTGCGATCAATCCGAAGTCTGATCAAACTAAATGACACCGAAGTGAAATTAGTAACTTAACATCTTGTTTATTAATGTTTCATGCCATTTTCATGGCAAAATTTGTCATTGCACTACATATCATTTTATCATCTTTTGAACCACATTTACCTTAAACAAATCATTTTGACTTTATGACTTCACCGATACACCATACATCAACACGCACGCCAGTTACTAAGGCCACGAATTCGGAGGAGCAGTTCTAGTAGCGTGGAGCGGGGCTTTATTTGGGCAGTTCCATTAATCGCCCTGCTGCATGCCCGAATTCATCATCTGACCTTTATAGGAACCGAGCATTAGAAGCACATCACCAATAACGTAAGTGTATGTCCTTCCAGCTAGAATGCAAGTGTCCCCTCCGTTCGGCGTACAAAGGAAACTGTATGTTGTAACCACAGTTTTAAGTATATTTTCTAATCTCAACTCAATGGATATTTCTCATCAATAACCTCTAAGAGTTCAGATAGAGTCTCTTGCCCAATTACGCAGATTTACCCACACGATATTCATTAATGATTACATTATGCCAAAACAATGGAGCTCGCTAACTTGGTGCGCAATGAAACGGTGAATATTGCGTTGATGGAAATAAGCAATATTTGCTAACACTTGCTTGTTATTAAATTAGGAACTATTTTAAAAGTCAAAGCATTTATTTCTGACTGACATCCGCCAACCAGCATTGGGCCCCCATGGTGGATGAGCGGCCCACTCCATTTCACGGAGAGGAGTGGCTTGCTTCTGAGCACTGGGACCGTTACACACACAGAACGTTAAACAGCCTATCTGTTAATGCTACGGATCGTATTTCGTCACTCAGCAATGCAGTTTTCAGTGGTAGGTAATAAGAGTTCGTAAACCATCATAGACCATCTTACAAAGTGTGCATCATAAGTTCGTAGCCATCCATGTTAACCGATACAAAAGAGTTTGTTGTTGTTTATCTTAAGAACAATGATGACTGTTACACTTTATAGTTTTAATGTACATTAAAACTATAAAGTGTATCTTGTTGCCTTGAACCAACACCATAGACAAATGTACATTAGGCATAACATAAGTAGAAATCTCGCATTAAACCGGATTTCTGGCTTAACAGTTTAACAAACAAAAGACGGATCTACCACATCGAGATGAAGATAATGTAGATGGTATAGATATGGAGGTGCCGAGGTGGTGGTTTGAAGAACGTTTGCCGTGAGCTATCATCAATGGGGAATCCTTCACGGTACTCTTACGGTTGGTACTTGGGCAGAATTAGATGTGGTGTAAATGCAAGAAGAACGAAGGTGTAATTTATAAAGGGTGTAAAACACCTCTCAACGAAGCCGAAAGGCACTTGTTCTCCTCGTCATTGCGATCATTTTTTTGTTCTACACCATACCTCGGAACCTTCTAGTTACGGAGATATTGGGGGTCAAAGTTATAAATAAATAAATATCGCTGGACAATACACACAGCGCCATCTAAGCAACGAGGCTTGTGTTGTGGACACCAGATAGTTGATATACTACATAGATACTTTTTCTTTGTAAATACATACTTATTACACATATAAACATCCATGACTCGGAAACAAATGTCCATGTCCAAAGTTCCAACTTTTTGACAAGTTTTTTTTTAAATACAAGTTCTTAATGTATGATTTTTACTTTAAACAGCTCCACGAGTGCGTTACATTGAGTTCTACCACAAAACATGATTTTTCACCCCAAAAAAAAAAGTCGTTTCCCAGCAATATTTTTTGCGTAAAGTTACTTAGTTTGATGTACAGAATGCTTGGTTGACGGCTTCGTGATGAGGTCTTTTACACCCTGTTTTTGAAAGTTTTAAATTGTTTCAAAAAACCTTTGCGTACCTAATACTTGCCTTGTATTTTTGTAAATTTTGTCTACTCATCTATTCTAAATCTGAAAAAAAAACTGTCTGTTTCTAAATCTACAATAAAATTATTTAATTCATTCATTCGCTCTTCTTCTTTATCAACCTTTGGTTAATCTCTCCAGTTTTGGCGGTTTTGTGTCATGGCTATTCAGCTTCTTCAGGTTGTCTAAAAAGTATTTTTGATTTTTAGGGTAAGCAAGTTTAAGTTTAACTTCGTCATAATTAATCCCATCAAATACACGGTTCAAATCCGCCTTTTAATACATCAATGGTTCCAAATATCATTTGCTACGACACTGCAACGCACAAAGTTACCTAACTATCTTAGTCCATTTTATTTAGGAAATTGCAGAACTCATTATTTAAGGTCGATACCAAATAAGTTATCATTCTAAGTTGTTCAAGTTTAAATTGACCAATTATCACGGTACTAACACTAAACAGGTCGGTTAAGAAGTTCAATTAAGAATAATGGCCGAAAATTTGAACAACATAAAATAAAAACAACATGAAATACGACCAAAAAATTGTGATTGAAGGCGTTTTAAATTATACCTGCTCACAGTCTCAAAAGACTAGACAGATGATGATGAACGGGTGAGGAATGACACGTTCATCATCTATCTAGTCTTTTTCTAACGACCGACGTTGAAAAGGCTCGACAGATGATGTTGGGGTTGGCTTCTGGTCTTACCGGTTATCTGACCTCAACAACGCAGTTACGGGAAAACACGATACCCCTTACCCTCAGATCTTCGGTCTTTCGACTTTAATTAAAATGATCACCCATTCTCAGCCTCACAGCATAACTTGACCAGATCGATCAACCGATGCGACTCTTAAATGAGCTACTGTTCACCCTATATGGTATTAAATCTCTCGACTCTCTATATTTCCTTAAAAACTGGTCCTTCTGCAGTTCATTGCATTTGTTATAGACCTCAGAACTTGGTCCTCCATTCATACGCCACAGAAAAACGAAAGGTTCACCCAACGAACTGCAAGGTCACTCCATACTGACTGTGCTCTTCCTAATGGCTTGGAACGAATTGTTTTTATTAATATTATAATGTTTTACGTTTAAAGGCTGTTTGACTCTTTTAGAAGGTTCGGTTATGATTTCCGTAGTAATATTGTTAACGAAAGTATTCAAGTTGTAGTTCAGTATGGTAGGTAATTTTTTTGTGCACAAAAAATTCAGAATCTTGACAATTTTGTTTTGTAGAGACAAATAATGAACTAGAATAACTTCTAGAGCCTAAAATGTATAGGTAAATATGTCGATTATTATGTAAATAGCTGCAAAAACATTTAAGGTATTGTTGCATATTTTTTTTAGAAATTGTTACACAGATAAGATTTCACGCAATTTAAGCATTTCCTTCCTTCCTCTTACGACAGTTACGACGCGATAAAAGCAGACGCATTTCCAACATTGTTTATGACACACGCGTCAGTATAGCTAACATTCGCTATATGTTAGAGATAGAGCAGATATAAAAAGGATTTAAAAGTTCTAAATTTCCGGAAGTAAATCCAGTGCTCATACGCAGTGCATATTTAATTTTGTCAGTAAAGATTTTATTTATAGATAGTTAGAACTAGGAAGTCCTTGCATGTCCAACCTGTACATTAATGAAAAGTCGTACTTAATCATAGGTAAACTAAATACCTAGCCGATGAAAAAACAACGTTTGCCTAAAACCTATTTAGAAATCTTACTCTAAATGTCAGGACTCAGGCTAGAAGACAGTCCTTTGGTAACATTTAGAATAACGAGGCGCATGAACCATTTTCGTGAATAGTTATTATATGCGGACAAAATCGATTCAATATTTTGTAAAACACAAACATTCCAAGCTTACAAAGTAAAGTAAGATTTGGTATTTATTACTTTCATTTAATTCAAGGAAATAAGTGAGAATTCAATAAAACACGCAGACAACCTATTAAAATAAGTTGAATGAACTCATGCATTAACTCATTTTTTAAACAGAAAAAAATATCAAAACAAAATACATATAAACAGTTATTGCAAATGCAAATGGTAATAAAATAAGTCTGCATATAAAAAAAATAAGTTTGTATTAAAATAATTGCTTAATAATAAACTATATTTAACAAAAAGTTTTGTGAAAATATTCCTGCGATTATTTCTTTAAAAATGTTTTTCACCATAAGTGCAGCTTACCTCGCAAAAAAAAAAAAAAAAACTTACCTTTACAATTCCGCTACTCACACCAACACCACAAGATTCAATTAAACGAAAACCAAAAAATAAATAAAAATTACGAGTCTAAATTCGCGTTGCAGCCTGCAACAGTCACTGCACACCCGTCGATACCGCTCGTCTATACTTCGCGCCGGTTGCGTGCTTACTGCGTATCTTTGTGTAGTCCGTGCTTACTGCGCCTGCGCGAGATCAGATGCGCTTGCGACTGACTGCAAGAAGTTAAGATATTGATGCTGTTCTATAAATAATGAGCTGTGATATAAGACTGTTTGGCGTTTAATTGGTGTGGCTAATAATAGTATATATTTTTGTTGAAGGTTGTATACAGCGTGGGTTTGCCCTTTGTACAGTAAAAAAGCTACTAAAAGTGCTGAATCTAATCTAATAATTGCATTTAATAGAATTGCCTATTTAATAGAATTTTTGAATAGGTACGTGTTCAAGAAACTACAGAAGTTCAAATGACCGAATCGGATGGACCGTTACATTATGTACTTACTATGGACACCTTATTCTTAAAGAAAGACCTTGCAGAGGAGCTTTAGTTCAATTTCACTACTACAACCGTCTTTCTATTCTACCAATAGAATTTCGCAATTTGTTTTGTGGGTTTACCAAAGAGTAGGAAATAATTTAACAAAAAATTTACCGCTAGAGTAAACATGTCCATCAATCAGCTCGACTCGACTGAAGGCGAAGGTGAAACCCTTTGCCTTCAACCTGAAGATCAGTATTAAGACTTTTTATTGTTGCTCGCAATTAAAACGCATACTGATAAAAAACTTTAGATTGTTTTGCATTCTACAGCGTATCGAATATTACGCTTCTCGTTTTTCTTAAGGTCTCAACTAGCGATGCATCCGATACGGATACATCGGCGATATCGCGAGTTTTCTGATTTAACGGAATCGGCGAAGGCGATATTAAATTTGCTGAATCTCATATCTGTGATTTTTTTATTTTAAAGTTTTGTCTTCTGATCTGATAGCAATAATCATTTCTAAATAAATATTATTATAAGTATTACTGATCTTGTCTGTTTCTACAGCCACAGCTTTTTATAGCTTTCTTTGAATCCTAAATACCAATCCGTATCGGTATTGGTAACAGCGATACTTTTTTATAATTTATATCTGTATCGGTATCATATCTGCTGAAGTGCGTATCGATGCATCCGCTCTCAACCTTAAGGGGCTCCCCCATGGCACACTAGCGCCACTTTAGTAAAAAAATCAGAACTCGTTAAATACACAATATATAGGTATAAAAGGTGATTGACAAAATCGCCAAATTATTTTGCCGAAAAACCAATATGTAATTTCGGTCTTTCAGAACGCAATAGTATTTACGAATGTTACCTGTTTGTACGCACTAAGAATATTACGAAGGTATCTTGAAGACACCCCCTCCCTTCTTGGTACTTGATGTACTTAAATCTAGAAAAAAACAATTCACTTTTTCGTTTTCAATTTTGTCACGCTCGCCATACTTCATTAATTAATAACTGCTCTGCTAACATTTAATAAACTGTAACCACCTTGAACGCACGAATTGTTTTTGTTGGAACTCCCAATATAGAAGTTCAATTTAGAATAAGTAAAAGGTACCTGACAATCTTTCTGCCTGTCTTAAACGGCATAAAAGGCGTGACGTTCGTGTCTGCAATCATTCTTGAAACGTGAGACATTACTGAGATGTAAAGGTAAAAATGCTTATGAACGCACAATATTATCTGGCTTAAGCCTAAGAAAATAATGTTAAACCATACCTAATTAATTCAAATTATCGTTAGTCTAGTGAATAGACTGCTGAGCTAGGGCCCTGGATTCGATTCCCAGGTTGTGTAAGTGTTATTGGGTTTTTCCACCAGGAATTTTATTCCCGGCTGATGGCAATAAGCTCGCCCCCTTTTTCATGGGACTTAAACATAACTGGCGGAATGTAGGTGTACTATTAGGAACACCTCTGCTTAACCCTTCGGGGATTACAAGCGTTATGTTGTGTTATAAAAGACGCTACATCGCCTCAAAGTTTTTGGTGGTGGCTGTTGGGTATATTTATTTTTGGCCCTAAATATAAATAAATAAATATCGCTGGAAAATGTATGTTAAACAACTGGATACATTTTTCTCATCATTGTGAATGACTTTTACTAGGGAAACAAATCAGATAAAGTGATAAAAAACTGTCCTCACGACAATGACATGACAACGTCAGTGATGTCCAAAATATACTAAGAAAGTGCAATATAAATTGAAAACGTCACACTGGGATTTGCCCGGTTTTGAACCTACAACTTCGAGCTTGAGAGGCGACGCCTTAACCTCTAGGCCATAAGCAGCAGACAGACTTTTTTTTCACAAGAATTACCCCTTAAGAGGTTTACAGTTTTTTTTTACACCTTGCACGAGTCACCGAAGACACAAATAATGGTGATACATTAATAAGGAAATCAATCAGATGAATATCAATTTAATGGATCCAATGTAGATAGCTACCGGTCTGTTTGATTGAGTGAATACAATTATCATTCATAGTGTATTATTTAATGCACTTTATGTATTAGAAATTATTTGTAAGTAGTATTCAGTCGACCATAGACACTACATCAGTGATTGTTACTAATAAAATTTATTGCACGGAAATAATAAATTTTAATACAGATATTTCAAGTCGACGATACTTGGCGCAATATCACGATACAGCTCTATTATGGAATCATTTCTCTTTTTTATAATGTTATTTTATGAAGGAACATTAAAAACATTCAGTTTTAAACGACTGCTGTTCTATGCAGTCTAATCCAATGTAATTTTTTTTTTAAAGTGATGTATTGTATGTAGTACTTACTTGGTTTTTTTTTTTATTTTCAAATGTGTTAGTTAAACAGGTGGAAAACTTCTTACGGAGTCATTATATGAAAATACATTATTATTTTATGCTGATCAACGCGATACAGAAAAGATGAATGGATTGTGTGAAGAATTGTATGAAAGAGAGAGGAGTAAATGATGCCGTGACGTCAGACATGGAGAATGGGAGAAGAAAACGTGTGGGGCCGACCCCAAGTAGAATGGGCCAAGGGCGGGAAAATATAACGCGTTAAAAAATGTTTTCTGTAAGTACCAGGACCGAAATTCAAATAACTGACTTCAATTTGCTTCAATGCCACTAAATGTATGTCGAAAATAAACATTTGCGAAAGTAAATACACACAGTGACATTTGTATTTACTTACTATGTCTACGGCATTTCGTAGTTAAGTAGGTTCAACTTAATCTGTCTGTCTCCGACTTACACGTGACTCGAGATAAGCGAATCGGTTATCATGACATTTACAACTTAACTGGTTTATGTAACTAGTCAATATCCGTAGAAAGTTTTTCTAAAGCATATTTAAAGTTTATCTTCTGACATTTTTGTTTCCTAATTATTTTATGTTTAAGATATAAACAATTAAGTAGGTAGGTACTTCTAGTTAATAAATGCATTACGCCATTTCTATCTTATGTCAGACCAGGTATAAATTTATGAAAATTACTTCTGCAAAAATTATGAAATAACTTATGACTAGCACAAGTTGTGGTTTTACCAGAGAAATTTACTTTTAAACTTTTTTTTTTTTTTTCGGATGGGAAATCATCAAATGACTTCTCCCGCTCTGGGCGGAGCGGGAGGGAGTGTCAGACTTTTACTGACTAAAACCCATCCATGTTCCTTCATCGCCCTTTGTGTTCCGGGGTCACGGTATCTCTTTCGAACAGTCCCGCAACCCCGGCAGGCATCGGTCCTTGCGGACCCCTTCCTTTTGCTGACTCTCTTTGAGGCGCGCGTGAAACACGAACGCGCCGTCGACACGGCCTGTCGTCATGAGACGGACGGACGGCGAGCTAGCCAATAGCCCACCGTCCACAGGCCCGCGCCTACGGTGGCCGGAGGCCACGTGGCGTCTCCCGCGGCGGCCGGGACGCTGTGAGGTTCTCTCCCTCTCACGTTCCGCCACCTCCTTCTCTAGCATTACTGCTTCGCAGAAGGAGGTGACGGCGTCCCATTCCGTCTCGCTCCGGACCATGGCTTGCACCAGGGCCGGACGCGAGAGGTCGCCGCCGCCAATCACCGCTTCGAGAACACGGCGGTGTTCCGCCCACGCGGGGCACACCTCCACCGTGTGCTCCACCGTGTCCTCCGGTCGATCCTCGCAATGGAAACACCCGGGCGTTTCCTCCCGCCCGATTCGGTGCAGGCAGGAACCTCCCGAAAACACCGTGTCCGGTGAGGACCTGCGTCAGGCGGAAGGTGAGGACGCCGTGGCGTCTCTCTAGCCACTCCTCAAAGAGGGGACTTATCGCCACTATCGTGGCGTGCCCTGCACGGGGTTGCGACAGTCGCTCTCTCCATGTCGCCATGAGATCCCGCCGGAAGTCTGTCCGCTGAGCGACAATTTGTCGCGGCAGCGGAGTTTCCCCCCGGCGAAGCGCCTCCGCGCGCCATTCATGCAGGCGCGCGAGGACTATCGCCTCCAGATCCCATGGCGGCAATCCGGCAAGGAGGCACGCCGCCTCGCGGGCGATCGTGCGGTACCCACGGGCCAGCCTTACGGCTACCACCTTTTGGGGCGCGTTCAGGTAGTGGGCTGCACGCAGCCTCAAGGAACGCGCCCACACCGGGGCACTTTTAAACTTCAAGTTCAGATTTGACCGGAACCAAATCACTTCCGAACCTATTTGGGTCACAACCCTGTATATGCTTGTTTTAAATAACTACCTAACGTATGTAATTGCCATTGCGAAAACAATTCAAAGTTACAGTACCTAAGTTCTAAGAAACACATACATACATACTCATAGGTACCTACCGACCTACCTACACACATTATACATATTGGGAGGAAATGAGTAAATGCCTAATTATCCTGTCAAGTCATACATACGAGTGTGTGTAACATAAAACATATTGGTTTTACGTCAACGACCTCGGTTGTGAAATTCATTATAATGTAGTTGCCATTTGTGAAACAATTTCCAAAAGTACTTTATTTACTGGGCTTTTTGAAATCTTAATCACTTTTTCAACCGACTTCCAAAAAGAGGAGGTTTTTATTTTTTTGAGTGTATGTTCAGCGTTTTTTTCGCCAATTGTGAACCGATTTCGATGATTCTTTTTTTGTTTGGAAGAAAATTACTTCGCGGTGGTCCCGTTTCAAATTTGGTGAAGATCTGATGGTGATCTTCGGAGAAATACAATGGAACTCTTCAATTATAGACAGCAAATCGGTCGTAATTGCTGCAATCGCTTGGATGTTTGTTGTTTTCACAACATTATAACATATCATCACGCCTGTATGCACTGCGGGTATGCTGATGTGTACAGTACACCCACATTTCGACAGTTAGGTATGTTAGGTTCCATTTTATTGGGGATAAGTCTATTACCATGACATGTTAAGAAATAAATAACTGCCTTGTTGGTCTAGTGGTGGCGACAACTCAGCATGAGGTCCTGGGTTCGATACCCTGGTCGGGCAAAGTGTTATTGGGTTTTTCCATCAGGAATTTCTCAGTAGCAGCCACAGAGTCTGGATTTGCGCCAGCGCTTGCCCATGGGACATGGGACTTAAACACACGGACACGGACACGCTTACATGGGACTTAAACATAACTGGCGAAATGTGGGTGTAGGTACTATTGGGTACACCTCAGCCCAACTCTTCGGGGATTACAGGCGTGATGTTATGTTATGTTAAAATAAATGTATAGCTAATATTTGAATAGGATTAACAACTAAAAATCGAGAAATAAAAAATTTTTTTGCAAAAAATAAAACCGACTTCAAAAACACAACAAAGTGAAAAATAACTTTAGCTTCAGAAGTCGGTGGCAAAGAAACTGAATCAAACACACAAGTCACCGAGTTCTGAAGCTAAAGTAATTTTTCACTTTGTTGTGTTTTTGAAGTCGGTTTTATTTTATTTTTGGATGTTGTAACAGAGGACCGAATTATATGTAATTAGGTATTAATTAAGTTGGTTCAGAATTAGCACAGCAGCGTAGTCATCAATCGTAGGATTGTGGCAGGCTGACTCACCACTGCTAAGACACAGGAGTCGCGCGTCGAGTCTCTCGTGCGTACTATTCAATCAATCCATCAGCACAATGTTTTGAGTGCGGTACATTGAGTTTTACCGAAAAACTTGATACTTCACCCCAAAAAAGAAGTCGTTTCCCAGCAATAATTTTAGCGTAAAGTTACTTACTATGATGTACAGAATGCTAGGTTGACGGCTTCGGGAAGAGTCTGTTTACACCCTGTAAGTGACACTAGGTGTAACATATTATGATATCACATTATCACCACTGGGTGACCGGCACTCCCTAGGGCCCATAGTCCAGTTCTGTCTCCATAAAGCGGCCCTTTCTATATAATTACTGCACGGCTGATAAGCTGCGTACGCGCAGACCGCAGGCGCAGGTGTGAGTCGATGCAACTTTCCACGTTGCGTCATATGTGACCCAAGTACAGACAGCACAGAGGAGTTTGGCTTCTGTAAGTTTAATTTGGCTATGTTGTATTATCTGCCTAGCTTTTTCCCAACTATGTTGGGGTCGGCTTCCAGTCTAACAGGATCCAGCTGAATACCAGTATTTTACATGGAGCGACTGCCTATCTGATCTCCACATCCCAGTTAGTAGCTCTGGGTAATAGGATACCCCTTGGTAAGACTGGTTGTCAGACTTTTTGGGCCACTATCTAAGTACCTATACCGACTGTAAAGATCTAAAAATGACAGCCGGGACCAAGCAACAGCTTAACGTACTCTCCGAGGTACAGAGGAAATCAACAAAAAGGAGGATTTAAAATTAAACTCTTTAAATCTTTTCCAACTGTACTAAATCCTAATACAGATAAACGGAATCGTATCGCGTATGTGCATTGATTAATATAGCTGTTGCACTTTTAACACAATCCACAACACTTCAAAGTACAATTTTCAACCGTATTCAGTTGTGATACAGGTTATCACACTGTTGAAAAGTAGGGAATAGAAATGCTCCAAGATTGGACGTTGAGTTACCTGGTTGTCAGCCGGTTTGGGTTTCTGAGAACGATATGATAAAAACTTAGAGATTATGTCAGAATTGGCTGCGCATTTTGTCAAACTGTTACAAAGATCGTACTATTTTGATCGTTTCGAAGATGGCGGGATGAGTAAGACCGACTTTAGAACGACTGGCAGCCACGAAAAGTGGAAATAATGGAGAGAGACCTTTGAGTGGGACATCATGAATTGATATAATAGGTAATATGATATATAACAAGATTCCTAATCAAATTAAAGAACTTCCAATGGTCCGCTTTGGAAGGGCATTCTTTACACAGATGGTTAACTGAGAATCCCTTATAAAGTTTATAAGAATTCCTTCAGTTTAAATTTTATAATCTAATTATACTTAACAAAAATTTGCATGTCATTTATTTTATGTTTGAATATGTTAAGCTACTATACCATTGTAAGAACTTCTGTAACCATATTTATCGGCAAATAAATCTTTGACTTTGAATAATAAGCTTTGCACTTTAGTACGAATCATTTGCCTTTACATCTGGTCTTGAATCATAAGGCTGGGCGTCAATGTCTTTTGTACCCTGCATTGAGAACTTGTTACAAATTATATATATACATTACAATATTGTATACTTTACATAATTATAATAATAATGTGGCGCCCAACTTAATGCCTGGTGGCGACTACGTGTTCCCTTTGAGTTATTCTCTATCTACTTACTTGAAGCTCACATTGCTTTGGTATGTAGGTAACATGCTGCCAAGATAAAACAGAACTGGGTTGATGAAGCATGTCTGATGGATGAGATGTGAGCGAAGATATCACACTGTTCCTACTTGCCACTCAAAACAGCAGCAAATGACCTTAAGTTAGATCCAAAAGGACAAGGCAGAATGAAGAAAATTTTTATAAAAAAAAAATATGGCCCCAATAAACGAGAGAAGTTTTTGAGTATCTATTATGTAAAGGCGTTTATAATATATTACTTATCTATATATATATAATGGTAAACTGACTGACTGACTGGGTGACATATCAACGCACAGCCCAAACCGCTGGTCCTAGAGATATGAAACTTGGAGGGTGTGGTCTATGTGAAGAGTAAATTAAGTATCCACTAAGAAAGGATTTTTGGGAATTCCACCCCTAAAGGGGTAAAATAGGGGATGGAAGTTTATATGAACGTCCGTCAGTTTTAAAGTTAGGATCTTCAAATTTTGTATTTAGGCTGACGATTGAAAATTAATTTATTCGTGTCTCGGCGTTTTTGATAATTCCACCCCGAAGGGTTACAAAGGGAAATGAAGTTGTGTATGGAAAGTCCTTGATTTTCGAAGTAATAATCACTAAATTTATTATCTATGCTTATGGTTGGAAGAATATCCTTTTAAAATAATAGCCTTTAATAACCTTTTCATAATTATTATTATATTAGTATTTTCAATTGTCAAGTATCAGATCGCTTCAGTCTTTGGAATAAATTTAAACAACACCAAGGCAGGCAACGGCAAGTAGAAGAAGGCAGGATAGAGAACTACTTGGATGAAATCTTCAATAAATGCCTATCGGAAATAGAAGGAGATTGTCTAGCTCTAGTCGTGCCTTAGAAGATTACGGTTTACCAAAACCATGTACATCTAGGATTGTAGAAAGTTCGTTATGAGTACATTTAAGTAAATGAAATTAACTACGATGTATCTACCTACCTTACAAGAATTCGTAAAAAATAACAAAAACACGTTATGAGAGGAACAAAAGTCTGTATACCACGAAATTATTTCAAGTATTGTTGCAAAGGAAACATTTCTTTTTGGATGCTCCAGGTGGGGCTGGTAAAACCCATCTCATTAATTTATTCTCAGCCACTACGTTATTAGAAAGAGGTAGGACAGCGCTCTCTGCCTTGAAATTGTCCCTTAATTTGACAAATGTAGAGATTCCAAGCAGTCCACTATCCTGTTGAGTTTTTTAATACATCCAGCAGGTGTCCCGTATCGTAAGCTCTCGCTGCCTGTGATGTTACTTCGGAATTGACTACCACCGAAACTATGTAATGAGAAACAGTGTTTGTGCCGCGTATACCGTTGACTCCCTATGATCTGCCGTTGAATTTAAGCGACTTCTGCTTCCTCTGAAAGTTTGCTTTGCCATGTCTATAAATAAGTCACAAGGCCAAACTCTGAAATTCGCGGGAATCGACTTGCGGCAGGAATGTTTTTCACATGGGCAGTTTTACATTGCGTCTTCTTGTGTGAGCTCACCTCGCACTCTGGGTATTTAAGCTCCATCCACTAAAATGGTTAAGAGTTGTTCATAAGTAGAGTGTGTGAGTGTGTGTGTGTGTGAGTAGAGTGTGTGAGTAGTTGTGTGAGTTGTTGGTAATATTGTCATTAACACTTTACGTTTGTGGAAAATTTCATTCTTCTAGACCCAGCAGTTTCAGCTGTGCGTTTATCAATTAGTCAGTGAATCAAACAATCAGCCATGATCTTGAGTGATTGGTTGTATCCTTTACGATGTCTGATTTACCTCTGTTAGCTACCACGCGGACGAAGTCGCGGGCAACAGCTAGTGTGTTATAAAACGTCCTACCTATCTCATTGATCAGCATAACCCAGTAATTAACTTGACTTTTATCCTTTTATTAGGGTTCCGTACCTCATAAGATCAAAAAGGAACCCATAAAAGATCACTTTCTTGTCCGTCTGTCCGTCCGCCTGTCACCACCGAGTTTTTCAGGAACGGTCCACCCGTTCTTAGCAAGTTGAAATTTATACCAGATACTGAGGTCTATAGTCCCTATTAGGTGTATAAAAATCAAGATCCTGAGTCGACACGATAAAAAGATATGGGCAAATTTAGATTTACGCGAAAACTTGTAAGTACCAAAATTTACCCTAATTTTCACCTATTTTATTTTTTGGAATTTTCCCTTTACCTACTTGTGCTGTAAGACCTTGCTTTTAACCAAAATTGACAATTCTAGGTCAACCGAAAGTACCCCACAAGTTTTAGGTCGAAAACCTAAATGGTATAAGTTCCCGTTGACCTAGAATCATGAAGTTTAGCGAGAAGCAATGTCTTACAGCACATGTAAAGGGAAAAATATGAAAGCCGTAAATATGTAGAAAAAACGATTGTACTATTACAAATTTCATATTTGCGGTTCGTGCAATGGCTGTTTCTGGGGATCGAACAGCAAAGTTAAGTTTGTCCTTTAAAAAGTTTGTACGGAACCCTCGGTGCGCGAGTCTTACTCGCTCTTGGCCGGTTTTCATTGATAATTAACTAAATGTATTAATGACCTCCCAAAGTGTACCAAATACACTAAAACTTGAATGCACCGTCGCGTTGTACAATTTGAAGAGATGCTATAAAATGCTCAAAGATCACCCTGACATTTGTGAATATGATCCTTTCGCCCACACATTGACATTTGTGTTGACAGTAGCATGGACGAGTTCTTGACAGTAGCAGGGACGAGTTATAAAGAGTACCGCAGTGTTTACATAAATAAATAATCGGCTTATTAAAACTGTCTCGAGAACATGAATAATATCTTTATAAGATACGAGTAGTTGAGGAACACAAATTGGTTCGCAGAAGGACCATTTCATTGAATACTCATAGCTAGACGATATGATTTTAGGTTATCAGACTCTTTATTCCTAAACACGAAGATTTTGATTCGGAGACTATCTCTATCTCGCTCGCTTTTGTTATGCCAAACAAAGATAAACGTAGACGTCATCATCATCATCAGCCTACAGCAGTCCACTGCTGGACATATGCCTCCTCAATCGCACGCCACTCAACTCGATTCTCAGCTACTCTCATCCAGTTGCTACCAGCCACCCTGCGAAGATCGTCACTAATCAGGAATAGCAAGGCCGCCGGAAACTTGGGGCCGCGGTTAATTGTGACTTGTCATTTAAGGGGTTTGCCCATAGTCATGCTAGAGAAGGAGGTGGCGGACCGTGAGAGGGAGAGAACCTCACGTTTCGGCCAGCGACCAGTGGCCCCCGGCCACCGTAGGCGCGGGCCTGTGAGCGGTGACGGTGACCTATGGGCTAGCTCGCCGTCCGTCCGTCTCATGATGACAGGCCGTGCCGACGGCGCGTTCGTGTTCCACGCGCGCCTCAAAGAGAGCCTGTCAGTGAGCCTGTCAGTCATGCCTGCCGGGGCTGCGGGAATGTTCGAAAGAGATACCGTGGCCCCGGAACACAAAGGGCGATGAAGGAACATGGATGGGTTTTAGTCAGTAAAAATCTGACACTCCCTCCTGCTCCGCCCAGAGAGGGAGGAGTCAAAAAAAAAAAAGGGGGGCCCATTCCATTTTCATAATTTTATATTCAAAGAACTGCCTGCTCCCGACTTCAGATTAATTTAAAAATGCCTATTTTTTGCTTTTAAATTTTTTTTAGTCGAGCTTTTTAGTTTTTTCATCAACTTACTTTTTTTAAATAACCGATAAAAAAATTGGATGGGTCTACATTCATTTATATTCATGGTAACCACCTGTGCGACAATGCCCCATGCAGCCTGTAGTAAGTGAGACAACTGAAGATCATGTAGACGTCAGCGTCGTGCAGATTCGTTCTTCCGCAGTCTAGTTATGTGATGCTGTTGTGACTCGTCACACACAATGTGGAGCGATGTAAAACTGGATAAATGTGACGTTTTACATAATGCGCGCTTCCGTTCACAGCGCAGCCGTGTACTTCGCGTTACACTGTATGATAGGTTACATAGGTGTATACTGTCTTTAAATTTCCTAGACAGTGTCTCAGTTTCAAATTAATGTAATGTAATGTTTCAATGTAATGTTACATTAACATTAAATATTGCACAGGTAACAACAATATTGTTACAAATTATCATTAACACACTGTAAACGGGAATAATTTACCATGATTATTACTATTTGTTTTGAGTTCCCGATATTTCGGCCATTTCGGCGCTGTTGCAACCACCATGAACACGGATGAACAGAAGTTATTGCGGGTGGGTGTATAAGAGCAGACAAATCGGTCTACCCTCGTTTTATACAAAAAAACCGAACATCACCCCGTGTGTTCTTTATCTTAGGCCTTTTGTTAGCACTAATCTGATCCTTAAGTAAACAAACTAAGTTACAAATAACAGATTGACAGGAATGAGGTCATTGAGAATAGGAAGAAGCACCTGGGAAGGAGGCCATCATAACCCACCACTTTAAAGATAATGATTTGATGGACCGCGGCGTTTGAAATCAATTTCTGCAACTGGGTCCATCTGTGCATCATAATTATTCTCAATTCATTGCAAGTTTACGACCCACCGCTTCGTACTATGTATAACTATAAAGTGTTCTTGCCCCTACAAGTAATATTACTATAGAAACAGTTAAGACTCGTCCGAGCGCCTCTCTGACCCTGTTCCCACGACGCATCACTTTCGGTTTCTGCCAGACGTTACATTCACGACCTCTAGTGCTGTAGGTGCGTGTTGTTCCTCTTTTTAAGTATCGATAGCATAACAAGTTCTAACACAGTATCGGTAATAACAGTTCGGCTGACCTGGGATTCGAATCTAGGTCCAGGACCTCCTGCTCAGCAGTCATGCTTGCGACGACTAGACGATTACGACGACTATAATATTTGAAACTATAAAGTTCCCAGGTATGGTCCATAACAAACACCCCTAGCTGGAAGCTTTACACTCAAGGCACCAACAGCATAGTCCGGTTAAGCAGAAGCCAGCCTCATAGCATGCACAAAGCCCCAAACTAGACATGCTTTTGCTAGTCGATTTTATGTGTTTTTAGGACCTTTTCTGTATAATAGACTCAACAAGAAACTTAACTTCTATAGTCTAAGTTATAGGAAATGTTTTATTGTAATATCGGATTATTTAGCGATACTTAATTACACGGACACAGAAAAACTTCTAGAAGTCCTGGTTTGATTATGTTATTCCCTCGTCTCTAATTGTACATATGTATTTATTTAATTTAGTTTTAATGTTTATCGTACCAATTTGATTATTCTTATAGTTGTTAATAAATTTTTTTTTTATAATATTGACTGTCCTAGTTTATTTGTGCTATGTAAAGTGATGGCCTGAAACACAGGTTTAAATAAACCTAGATCGGGTAGGTCGCTAACAAACATTTAAATTCCCCATTATCTTTTCTTGCAATTGTTAAATATATTTTAGTTATAGTTTACTTTTATGCACTAATTATATGTTTCAGAAATAACACTACTGCACCTAAATGTACATTTTTGTAATACTTTTTTTTAAATAAATTATTCTATTATAGGTTGACCTGCGCTATGCGATTACCAAAAAAAAACCATTATAAACAAATGATCGCAATGACAAGGCGAACAAGCGTCTTTTGTCTTTTTTACACCCATTATTCAAACTAAATAATACCAAGGCCGTAACTATATAATTTGAATCACAATAAAATATTATCAGCCTTCGCCGTTCGTACCGTACAAACGTACTTAACTATTGTAATGTTTATTTATTTACGTTTATTAATGACAATAAAAATAGGTAGATTGAATGTCGTTGAAAACAATGTCAAACAATTTCGATGCAGTAGCCACAACACTAGCGTCGTGATTCCATTGATAGATCACAGAGTTCACGACTGCCTTAGACATAGCATAAATCAGTTACTGATAGCTCCATCTTAAAAACTACACCTAGGACACTTTATTGCTAGGTAGATTATACCTAAATTGTGGGGGTCAGATAGGGAGTCGCTTCATGTAAAAAACTGGTAATCAGCTGTATCCGGTTATGAAGCCTACAAACCAAAGTCGTCAGTCGACAGTACGAATATGAATTTTTCAATACACTTCTTCGAAAACTGATTCTTATCGCACTACGATTAGGTTCAACATGCAATGTATTTTACACACGTGTGATTTTTTTCAATTTCCAACACGTGTGCAGGAATGAAAATTGCCACAGATAACTATACCTATACTTAGTCCAAATTGGTCCAATGCCTATAGTCGGAGGTGAATGTTTTTTTTTAATTCGGCAAAGCAATACTGCGTAAATGCGTGAGCGGATTTTTATAAACGTGTACATTGCATTTTTGCTAAGTCCCACAACTTTCGTTTTTTTTTTACGATAACTATCTTAGTAATCAATTTTTTTTTATGTCGTTAGTAAAAACATATATTTAACTATATTTTCACATCTTCATTTCCTTTATTTCTTAATTAATTCATAAAATTTTTGAGTGATACCGTTGCGTACAAGCCATTATTTACCCTGTCCTACCGTCTTTTTGTAACCAACAAATTAAAATTACGAGATAAATATAAATAAGTATATTGATTGCGAAATAACCATCACTCGATAGCTTAAAAATTATATTTATTCATATTAATAATATAATTAATGTAAAGCAACTGATTGAATTTTAATATTTTTTTAAATAAAAGTCTTAATTATTGACCTGGGTGGAATTTCCATTGAGAAACGCAATTTTACGCGGCTTTTTAAAAATCTACCGCAATAGTAGTTTTTTCATTAGTTTGCAACATTATTAAGCACTCTGTGGAACATATCCGTCATTAGCTACAGTGGATCAGTCTCGATAGAAATATCATTGAAAGTGAACGATTTGCCGAGAGGAAAAAAAAATTCCATTGATCAACGGTGATTTTTGGGTAAGTTAACAATATTTCAAGTATATTACACTTAATATATTATCGACCAATGTATATTTTACTAAGTTGTATCAATGTTTTGTTGTTTTTAATGTAAAAATACGTAAATAAACAAATAACTAGTGTAGTTGGTAAGGAATCGTTACATTCCGCTGACCAATTGTGGCAAAAACGTTAGTCAGCGGAATGAATAGTACCTCAGTGGAACGCTAAAGCTGCATGCACGGTGAATATTTCGTCCATCACGTGATTCTGTTATTTTTTAAACAATATTATGATTTTTTTACCAATTGAGGTAGGTAGGTGTAGTCGTATAATTATTATGAAAGCGGTGAAGCGTTTGTCAAGTATTTTAGTATTAAGGTACTTATGTATGCCAGATAATTTTAATCATAAGGATCACCTCAAACACAGTTACTTATCTAAGTAACTGTGTTTGAGGTGATCCTTATGATTAAAATTTGTAATAGGTAAGTATACAATACATAATACTATCAATATGTAACGTGTGCTGTCGGGGGGTATCATAATCCGGAAAAATCGTTCCACGACTAGGCAATTCTAGCTTTTTTTTTCGAACATTTTGAGGTTATGTTGATTTAAAAATTTAAAAGCTAATGATCTCTAACCCCAAGAAACATCTGATTTCCTAGTCAACATAACCTCGAAATTTGCGAAAAATTGCAGAACAAAATTTCTACGTCTTGGTGACGTCAAATATATCTGTTACAGTTCTACAGAATGTTGCCTAAAAATGTGTGCATTTTAATCAGAGCCTTACTTTTCCACTTAATAATTTTAGCATTCCACTGATGTGAGTGTCCATCACTTATAAAATAAGAAAATAAGGGTTAATTGCTTGTTTTTACGTTAATTTGGGATTATTATTATTTTATATCATAAAACATAATTTGTTGGTCATCATATGGTTTTGTAAAAGAACATTCAATGTTAATTTAAATAGTTGCATAGAAAAATAGGTAACTAATTTGTCCCATGTTAGTCAGATGAGACAATAATACGATTAGAGCAGTTATTAGTTCCTTTATATCATATTAATGCACGTTTTTCATTTATTTAGCTTACATATAACAAAATAAAATGTGATATTTCAGTAAATTATTTTATTTAAATTAATAGAGCGGGTTTTAAAATTGTTACTAAGCGGAACCAAAAAACGTCTACATGATTTTCAATCGTTTATTATTAATTAACTTTATGATATTATAGTAAACCTTCAATATTTTTATAAACTTAAAATATTATACAATAAAAATCTAAAAATAAAAATACAATAAATAGAAAATAAAATCAGACCACCAATTTTAAAATGTGTACACGTTTAAAAAAATCCGCCATGCGTAATGTCTTTACTGCGTTAATATTTTTTGATTATTCAAATTGTGTTTATAAATAGAATATCATAGATAAACATGATTATTTAAAACTAATATATACTTTTTTAAACAAATTAACATTTATTTGTGTTCTAAATTTAATATAATTTTTTTTTTTTTTTTCTAAGTTCTATTTTTGTATTAGGCTGTTTAGCGGCTTCATACCTTTGCTTCTCCTTCAGCCTGGCGAAAGCCAAGCGCGGAAAAAAAGAAAATCAAAATCATAGTTTCGTAATAATTCGTGACAAAAAAAATATTTTCGTTCTTATAGTTTATTTCTTCAAAAGTGTATTGAAAAACGTCGTTTGATGCACGTGGACATTTGTTATTGCAGTTCTCGGCTCAAAACACCCTCGCCTACGGCTCGGGAGTTAATTCCGCCTCGGCTGCGATAACAAACTTTCTCCACTTGTATCAAAATGTACCTACTAAGTATTCTAAATCAAAATTATTTCCCTCGCTGGAGGCCTTACATTTATGGCACCCACAGGATATTCCGGTTAAACAGAAGCCATAAAGTCCGCCTGTTTACCACTCTTGTAAGTACATGAAGGATAAAACGCTTACGAAAGTTGCCGACAAGCCTGCTACATGGCTTTGGTGTGTCGGCTCTATTCGATTGGAACCCCAGTCTAGTTTAGAAAAGGCAATATTATAATGATTTAGATGGTCATCAGGTTCATTATGATATCATTATATCATAAAAAATCAGTACGCAAGCATACCTCAGGAAATCTGAAGAGCAATATAGTCTTCCTGACTATTTCTTTCGGTTCTAAGGCCAATCAGCAACACTTCCCTCACTCTCATAGTCCGATGGGACGGCAACCCGACATGACAGTAGGGAGATCAGGACTAACGGCTTAACGTGCTTTGGGGATCATACCGCCAACTTCCAAACTCCGAGCTACTACGTAGGTACCGCGAATGCAGCCGAGGAGGTGGTCAAAGATCGTAACTTTGACGCCTGACGGAGGAAATCGCCGTCGAGGTAGACCGTTGCGAAGGGGGTGTGTGATCTTGTTGGCGAACATGGCCAGATATCGCACAAGATAAAGAAAGAAGAGAGAGAGAGAAGTTTTGGGGGAGAAAGGGGGGGCGTTACCCAGCAGTCCCACTGCTGGGTAACCCCCGCTGCACATGACACGCTAAGAAAAAAAATGTATATGGATGATACTGATTGCACATGTTGCAGCCAATTCAACTAAAATGCTATAGGATAATCGTATTTTCGATTAAAAATCGACGTATTTACATCATGGTTACACGCTCGTGTTAGGCCTGTATTGGGCTCGGCACTGTGTAACTTAAACGACCGTTATTCTTTTGTTATAGATTGCCTTGAAATAATAGTACATTACGATATTAGTGCGTTAAGATGGTTATAACATGCGAGGCGGAATTTCAGCCCGAGCCGAAGGCGAGGGCGTAATTGAGCCGAGCATGTTATAACCAATACGCACGTATATCGTACGACGTTTTTTAACACATTTGCGAGGAAACAGAAAAAGATATTCACAATACAAGTACAAAGAGAAGAAAATTTGAGAAAAATGGCGCGAGGATTATTTTCTGCCGTGGCTGCGTGAAAATGTTGGCAAAGACGCTAGAGCATGCAGCCAAGTTTTTAAATTACCGAATAAACTGTTTTATTTTTATTTTAAATAAACTCAATCTGTGAATGCACACTGTTGCTTTCCCGCCATTTTAACAGCGCGCTAGCGCTGCCTACTGACTGGCCGCGCGGCGATTAGTTCGAAATTTGAATAGCAACAGCGCGCTGCACGCTGCTCACTAGCTGGAGTCGTGCGGCGGCGATCAGTATTATTTGAAATGGCAAATAATACTGTTATGGAATTTGTATGGACTATAACTTAACTATTTGCTTTGGTAACACACGCGTTTTTTATGACCCGCTTTACATATTTAAAACCGGTGGAATTACATCAGCTTTACGAGCAAGGGTGTTAAAAATCAATCTTAAAAGTCTAGAAGTATGGTTACCCTCCTGACAATAGAACTAGTTCTAATGGTAAATTATAGTTATGGGCAATTTCGTAATGGGAGTATTGTACCAAAATGTGCAGCTTGATTACATAAAAAGTACACAGTTTTAAAGCCATCATAAGTGAGCTAAATTATATGACTTAGAAAATTGTTGTCTACTACTTATGAATTTTTATTTAAATATGTATGTTTGTGTTTTGGTTTATGTTGTAAATAGAAATGTAAACTTAGGTGTAGTTTCCAATTCTTTATGTAAAAGTATATTTATCAAATTTTAAAAAAAATGTTCGACCGTAGGTAATAAAAAAAATAAAATTGAACGGTTGTAAATAAAACCTCTTTTAAGTTATTGTAGTAGACACCTTAATTCCTCTTTTTCCTAGTCATTACAATGAGGAACGATGAAACGCATGAGAATAAAAGAGTGATGGACGGTAACCTTAGTTTGATAGTGTTTTTGTCACCGACTTCTGAAGCTTGACCTTTGTTTGGTTGATTTGGTAATTTGTCACAATAAGTCTCCGAAGAGTTCACTTTCTGGATAATTTTTAGAGATGTTATGGCAACATTACATACCATTTTTGAGAAATAATCATTTTTAAAAAGACGAAACATGATGTTATTTTTCTTGTACTAATGTCATAATCATCATTCTCCTGCCCTTATCCCAATTTATCTGGTTTCGGCGCAGCATGCATACATTTTTGTACTGTGTCCATTGATATATTAAAAAACCCTGTGTCACAAATAAAGTATTTTCGATTTGTTTTATTTTATTTGCTGCGGCATAAGTTAACAAATGGTTACCTTGCTCATTACCAAACGATACCAAGTAGCTAGGTAGATACCTGATAGGTCAGTGACAAAAGTCGATTAACACCAAAGACTTTCATTTATTACGAACTAATTAACACTAACGTTCACACATGTCATCATTTTCAAAGTACATACCAAACGTACTTTTAACTTTAAGGTCAAACGCAAAAAGATATATCAGTATCTTTATCAGTTAGCCTTATTTATACGTAAAAGATATATCAACATATTTATCAGTTACCCTTATACGTAAAAGGTTAATATGATGCTCAAGAGATTAGGCTGTCGTTCAATTTAATCGATTGTCAAATGTCTCAAGAGACTATTTTTTAATGAAATTGTATAAAAAACTTTGCCTTTAAATAAGACACGAATTATATTTTTTTTAATGATTTAAAAGTACTTTAACATTTTGTTAACTTTTTGCTACCTTTCTTGACCAATGACGAAAATAAAGGACCCTGGCGGCCAAAAGCATTTCTCATATAGGCCTATACTACCTCAAATGGCTTCGCATGATCCTCCGTTACGTCTGAAATACTGCACCATTAATTTTGAAATAAATATATGGTAAAGTTGAGGATTAATGCTAAGTACGTGTGACGAAAACACGATTCCATAAACTTTTCTCGATAGAAAAAAAATCCAAAGTTACCTCCAAATCGAACAATAAACCGCTGGTGTTCAAAAAGTACTTCAAATCAGATCATGAAACTTCGCTAACTAACTGAACTAACTATAAGCAGGTCTTGTTTAATTTTTTTTTTAACACCCTTGCTCGTAAAGCTGATGTAATTCCACCGGTTTTAAAAATGTAAAGCGGGTCATAAAAAACGCGTGTGTTACCAAAGCAAATAGTTAAGTTATAGTCCATACAAATTCCATAACAGTATTATTTGCCATTTCAAATATGGAACTGATCGCCGTCGCACGACTCCAGCTAGTGAGCAGCGTGCAGCGCGCTGTTGTTATTCAAATTTCGAACTAATCGCCGCGCGGCCAGTCAGTAGGCAGCGCTAGCGCGCTGATAAAATGGCGGGAAAGCAACAGTGTGCATGCACAGATTGAGTTTATTTAAAATAAAAATAAAACAGTTTATTCGGTAATTTAAAAACTTGGCTGCATGCTCTAGCGTCTTTGCCAACATTTTCACGCAGCCACGGCAGAAAATAATCCTCGCGCCATTTTTCTCAAATTTTCTTTTCTTTGTACTTGTATTGTGAATATCTTTTTCTGTTTCCTCGCAAATGTGTTAAAGAACGTCGTACGATATACGTGCGTATTGGTTATAACATGCTCGGCTCAATTACGCCCTCGCCTTCGGCTCGGGCTGAAATTCCGCCTTGTATGTTATAACCATCTTAACGCACTAATATCGTAATGTACTATAGTCCAATCAATAGATTTTTTGTAAAACGCAAAAAAACACTCATTTCGCACTATTCGGCCCGCAGTGACTGACGTAACAACCACTTTGTAGTGCAAGCTGATTAGAACTTTTTTCTAACAGTATTTCAAACGAAGTTTGAACCACCACAAATAGAGTTGCTAATTTAGCTGCTGTGTTCCCGTGGCCTGCCGCTGCAGCCATTATGTCCATCCAGTGTTAAAAATTCACAATACGTTTTTATTTAGGCATTTCTTAGGATTGCCAAGCTAAGCATGAGAATGTCTCACACTTTTTTTGTAAACTGCTGAACACAAAATAAAATACAACAATACATACAAAAGAAATTCTTTATTGCACAGGGATATTCAAAATACTTAATTGGATAACAATTTGATATAACACCCATCGCAGCCGTGCTATTGGTACAGTAATACCAGTTACATCCAGCGCCACACAATACAAGCGAGTGACGCTGTACGTACGGACACGGCAGCTACGTGTGACGGCGTTGTATGAACGTAAAGCTTGAGAAAGAAGAGTGCTTTGGTATAGAAGTGGGAAGCGAATCGATTGATGGCACGGTACACGCAACGCTACGGTGACAATACATATTATGTAAGTTTCCCTGCGTGCGCACCTACTGGGGTGCAAGTCAATCGGTACTACTATAATCACAGATACATCTTATGGCTATTCCGCCATAATATCATAAGAGCATATTCATGTATTTTGACATAACTGTGACCACAATACTACAAATTCACCAAAATAACGATTAATTTGGTGCACACGATCGAATAAATAAAAATATCGACTAAATCAGCGAGGACCACTACCAGCCCTCGACTGCAATAATGTTGAACTACCCTCAACGGTAGCTAACATCGCTAAATCATAATGTCGCGTTATAAAAGCTACTTTCATTAAATTATTTCAAATAAATTGGATAATAATAATATCCCCTAGATAACTAGGATCGTGCACACCGGCTCATAATATCAATAATAATATATTACTTAATCATATGTGTCTAATACTTATATATCGTATCTCACTAGAATTTATTAAGCATCACGAAATTGTGCCCTAAGCCGTACGATAATTATAATAATTATAAAAGATAATTATAGTGAGCTTTTTGGATGCTAAAGCTCGCGTTGGTCCTTGTCGTTCACACATGCACAAAGATACATGCATATGCCTTCCATATTGCAATACTTTAAAAGTAGTAAATTGCAATATTTGTGCATGTGTGAAGGACTATGGATACATCGGCCGTTTTTAGTTAATAACTAATCGCTGTTAACATAAAACGCCAATAATACGTTATATAACACTTAATAGTTTCCGCGCTAGAAGAATATATTATTTTATTATAACGTTTCTTGTGTTTTGTACCAACTTAACAGGGAATAGCAAGCTTAGAGAATGAAAATAATGAAAAACCGAATTTAGTTTTCGTATAAGATAAATATAGATAGATAAAGTATACGTTAAAAGATACAACGTCTTTACAATTCATAAAAAAACAGCAAAGTTTTTGTAAGTATTTTGTATTGAAAATATTTTAATCTCGAATATATGACCTTCATGTGTATGGACTCACTTAAAATTACTGAAATATTCAATGCGAACATTTTCGAAACTAGGAGCTCCTAGTTATCTGGTACAAAACACTAAGTAACGTAGACTATCTACAGTAATTAATAATTAAATACAAAATATTCCAATGAGTAAAATATAGCACATCACGTTTATATATTACATCACTTCAGTCTCCATATAACGCAATAGGCGACACCGACGCTCGCTTTGTTCGCCGGGTAGTGCGACATGGTTCTTGTGGAGCGGGACTCACGACACCATTTTATTTTTTAATACAAATTGTTTTGGTTATAGTAGGCGAAACGTAACATGAAATGTAACAGACGTAGAAACAAATACGGCTAGTAGTTGTGTTACATTTCATGTTGCATTACGTAAGTTTAGACGGCTGTTTTGTGTTACATGTAACATTTCAGCAAACTGTAACCGGCTTTTTAAAATAATGTTCCCCAGCAGAGGTATCCTAGCCAAGTTGTTCAATCACCAAAAGAACCAGGCCGCACTATACGTAGGTTACAACATAACTTGGGGCTTGGCAACGCGTTGCCATAGCAACCGGTGGAAATATCATCCCTATGATCTTGTATGAAGCTGAGAGGGATATGTAAACGTGACGTAAATGCAGCCGACCCTTAAGGACCAATATGGTCATGGGACATTCAAGGTACTAACCTACAGTCCCAATAGAATTATTTTACCTCTGACAGCAGCAAACCAATAGGAACCTT
Organism: Xestia sexstrigata; assembly: GCA_941918905.2. Lineage (NCBI taxonomy): Eukaryota > Metazoa > Arthropoda > Insecta > Lepidoptera > Noctuidae > Xestia > Xestia sexstrigata. The sequence goes on along the minus strand of OW799221.2, from coordinate 18,680,824 downwards.
ATTATAAAGACAATAAAAATCACTGTGTTTTGGACAGAACAAACCAAAGGCAGAGGTTAAAAAATAGGCTGTGTGTCTCTTCTAGGTCATTATGACGTCACAAAGAATTTCACATGGCGATCGTTGACTAACAAGTTCACAGTTTACTGTTCACACCAAGATCATTAAGGATCATATTTACAGTTACACGCTACAGTACACCAAAAAACACTTATTAGGCAAAGACACTAATAAAACTAATAAATTTTATATAACAGAAAACAATATCACACTTGCCCTGACTCACTGATTAAACACTAGATTCGTTCATGAAATGACAGCACTGGTATATCTCACCAACGAATAATATTTACAGAGGGAAACCTTTTTTTAATAATAAAAAGATAATATTTATAGGAAGGAGACTTATCAGCATTGATAGCTCAACTATCATAAGTCTAAAAGATTTCTCTCGGTTTCCGATACCTACCTTTGAATTTGCTAAGCCAATCACAGTATAGCTTTCATAAGATTTGACAGCTGATTCGCTTGCCTTTCCTCGAAGAGTAACACAAAGGTTTAACTATAACTACTGCTACCAATATATGAACTGACCACAAATCCAGACTCCGTGGCTGCTACTGAGAAATCACTGACGAAATAACCCAAAACACTTTGCCCGACCTAGGAATCGAACCCAGGACAGCGTACAGGCAGCAGCGTTTGCGATCACTTAACTAATGAGGTAACTGATTTACTTGATCAGACCTTTGAAACCTGAATACAAGCAAAAGAACTGACCTACGCAATCGTTTAATTATTTAGGACATCTATACTAACATTATAAAGAAGAAAGATTTGTATTTTTGTATGTTTGCAATGAATAAACTCAAAAACTGCTGGACCGATTCCAAAATTTCTTTCACCATTAAAATGCTACATTATCCCTGAGTAACATAGGCACCCGTGCGAAGCCGGGACGGGCCGCTAGTTTAAAATATAAAGTTATATTTCGTACGAATGCTGATCAGTCCCCCTCCACATTAGCTGTAAAGCTTCGAACCATGTGCAGACCCGCATGTTGTCTCGACGCACAAAATGAACCAACAATAGGAATGCATTACAACTACGCAATCAATAACTAACATAACACTGTAACATTACCCTGGAGCTGGGAACACAGATTATAAAATACAGATACTTTGCTCCCTACATGCTTTGAATGCTGCAATGCCACGTGATTTCTATTCGAAGACAAATAGATTTCGCGTCGTTAAAATAATCTGAGTAAACCAGCAATGCGTGTAAGTATAGAAAAGTTTATAATACTCACATTTTTAAGCAGTACCAGGCAATATTTGACCAAAACGCAATGCATCATACTGTGTATGAACTCTGTCGTATTGGCGTCTATCTTTGCGACATAAGTAATATACAAAAAGTAAAGACCCTAGGCAGCGAAAGTATACGTATATCTATAATCTGTCTTCCTGCAAAATTTCCTGCATTATCATGGCATCCACATATAAAATCAATATCACCATAATTTACATAAATTATTACAAAAAGAATTTGTTTCATTGTTCTCCTCTTACAAATTATTTTATTTGTGTACAGTTTTGGTGTTGGGTTATAGCCGTCTGTGATAAAATGTATAGATATGATTTGTAGATGGCACTTGAGATGTTCGCTCTCTTTCTAACGCTTTTACAGACATATCGCGCTATCTCTCCTTTATTACCTCATTTTCGAGTGCCATCGCTGTTAAAAAACAATAATAAAGAATATTTTTGAACAACCTTTTATAATTAGTATAATCAATTAAAAAATTATAAATGAATTATTCGTAAGTAATTATTATCAATCATAGATAATTAAGCGAAGAAATTAATAAAATTTGAGCGTATCTCTGTGGTCCCATCGCGGTTGTATTGTCTGCATTATTTTGAGACAGACCACATAATATTTCATTAGACATAATTGTAGTATATTCTTTATAGTAATATTTTACATTTCCAAAACTATACACCAAATCTTCAGGCCATAATATTCATAACGGCATATCTTTATAAGCCAGCTACTTACAATCGGCTCAGACTGGTGACGCGACGTGGTTTGACGAACAATAGATTGTAGACCCTAACTACTTTCGTAAAAATACATATTATTACTTTGAGCGAAAGCTCAAATAACGCAACAAAGTAGAATGTTCAAGCGCGCTTACATATTTTTGGGCTAAACACAAAACATACACGCTTTAAATGCAAGCTCATCAACACTGGACGTATTACAAAGATACACAGTCAACCGAACGTCGTTGGTAACAACATTAATTTAACATTTACTAACAGTAAGTGTGTACAAGAGTCTTTTGGCGCGTGACTGTAAGAGGAAGTCGGCGCTAAAGCCGCCAGCTTGTTTTTACGTTACTAACATTAAAAAAGAATACAAATGTTTACCAACGTCATTCAAGTGCCAAGAGACTCTCGCAGCGCTGCAGTTCAAGTGTTGTACATGTCCACCCTCGCGTCACGCTCAGAGCCGGCCGTCGCCAACACACAACTCGCCTCTCCGCCGCTGTCGGGTGAGACCTGTTGCCAGGCCGGTGTGAGCCTCCGCTAGATATCACAGTGTCCTACATGATAGTGCACATCTTCTTGAGGTCGTTCTCGTCTGGGTCTAAGACTTCCGCGTCTCGTATCACTGGCTCCTTGCCCGCTATGTCGGGGAGGTACCTGACAAGAGATACAATATTATTTTAAACTAATCTTGTAGCGACATCTATAACGACAAGATACTATTGTATTGTTGTATAACGGGCTGGTGTCCGCAACTCCACGTCAAAGCGTGTATTTTGCGTAAGGGCTATAATCCACCACGCGGGCCCAGTGCGGATTGGTAGATGTCACATGTCTTCGAATTTTTTGGTTCTAGGACATGCCGGTTTCCTCACGATGTTTTCCTTCACCGTTTTGAGAGCAGTGGTGATGAAATAAATTACACAAAGTAATGCGCCTGCCTGGGTTTGAACCCACGACTTACTGTTCGTAAGTCGGGGCCGCCACCACTGGGCCACCGCTGCTCTAAGACAATATACTAATTAAAATCCTGCATCATGCACGCCAAGTTATATATGATATTAGCATGTATCAGAGAGAGATTACCGTAGAGAAAGTTGTTCAGTTTGATGATCTACACCAGATCTTTAACACCGAACCTTTCTAGTACATCTACACTAATATTATAAAGAGGAAAGATTTGTATTTTTGTGTGTGTGTATGTATCTCAAAAACTACTGCGCTGATTTCAAAAATTCTTTCACCATTAGAAAGATACATTCACCCTGAGTATAAACTATATTTTATCCCCATACTCCCACGGGAACGGGAACTACGCGGGTGAAACCGCGTGACGTCCGCTAGTACTGTATACAACCACCCGATAACAAGCAAGAAGAAATTTTCCCTTTTTATCAGTGAAGTACCTATAACAAACTTTACACACTGGTCCTTATACCTCTAAACTTCACGATGGCAGAGGTTTCGTCGCATTTAGTTACTATGATACACAATATCGAAACGAGTTATTAAGCCCGCCGCATATGCTCACACTCATCACGATTTACGAGACGATGTTTCAAATCTATGACGTAGTACTGGTTTCTGCAACGTTTCAGTGACGTATCAACGCAGGCGCGTATGTGAGCGTGGTCGCGCGTGCCCTTCGTGTGGCTTTTGAGAAAGTAGCGGCGCTTGTGGCGCTGTGGTAGCAAACGTTGACGCACGGGTGTAGAGCGCCGTCAGTGCCATATCATAGATTCGTGAAAGAATAAGAATTTGAGCACACGCGGAGGGCGTTGTAGAACATTCCTTCAGTGTTCAAGATGTTTTGGGGGTGATGTTGTTGTGTTGTTGCCTCGGTTACTCAAGTCGAGCGTAGAGCGAGTCGTTGTAGCACAGCCACGCGCCCGACGGATTGCGGCAGTACGTTACCTCTCATAGTCGAGCCCCGGCACGAGCTGTCGTTGTAGCACAGCCACGCGCCCGACGGATTGCGGCAGTACGTTACCTCTCATAGTCGAGCCCCGGCACGAGCTGTCGTTGTAGCACAGCCACGCGCCCGACGGATTGCGGCAGTACGTTACCTCTCATAGTCGAGCCCCGGCACGAGCTGTCGTTGTAGCACAGCCACGCGCCCGACGGATTGCGGCAGTACGTTACCTCTCATAGTCGAGCCCCGGCACGAGCTGTCGTTGTAGCACAGCCACGCGCCCGACGGATTGCGGCAGTACGTTACCTCTCATAGTCGAGCCCCGGCACGAGCTGTCGTTGTAGCACAGCCACGCGCCCGACGGATTGCGGCAGTACGTTACCTCTCATAGTCGAGCCCCGGCACGAGCTGTCGTTGTAGCACAGCCACGCGCCCGACGGATTGCGGCAGTACGTTACCTCTCATAGTCGAGCCCCGGCACGAGCTGTCGTTGTAGCACAGCCACGCGCCCGACGGATTGCGGCAGTACGTTACCTCTCATAGTCGAGCCCCGGCACGAGCTGTCGTTGTAGCACAGCCACGCGCCCGACGGATTGCGGCAATACGTTACCTCTCATAGTCGAGCCCCTGCCGCTCGTAGAACAGCAGGTAGGCGGCGGCGGGGTCGATGGGCGGCGCGGGCCCGCTGAGCTCGCGGCACGAGCTGTCGTTGTAGCACAGCCACGCGCCCGACGGATTGCGGCAGTACGCCACGTAGTGCCCGCCCGACATCTGCCCCGAGTGAGACTGCCGACGGAAAACAATATTCACTGACTATTCAAACAAGTGGAAAGTGACACATCAAAAAAAAGCTTGCGATCACTGCGAAAAATCGAATTTTTTTTTCACGGTAGATTATATTATGATTTCTTCCTCTTTCTGGTTCTATATTTAAAGAACTTTTTATGTCATAATATTACTTTGCATAACAGCGGGTAGCATAAACTTCATTTCGCAGAAAATCGTTTGGCAGACACTCATATTTTATCATACATTCAAAATTCATAAGTCGGAATCATTTTTAGGCAAAAAAGAGAGTGGATAACAAATATGGTGGGTTCAGGGCCCACCCTTCAATAGTAACAATGGATATAGGTACCGTTGGATAGGGATTTTTAAGCAGAACATTAGTTACTAATAAAACTATGGTCAAATGTTAGTACTTTCGGAGATACGACGTCTTAAAGTCGTCAGTCTAATATATTCTATCTGGATATTTATAAGGTAGCATAGTAATTATATATGTATTGTACTTCACTATAAAACAAAAAACATTTATTATACGTCCTGGACATGAATGACAACTTGCCAGACCCGGAACAATTACTTCTCGTCCGATCACTGAAGTTAAGCAACATCGGGCACGGTCAGTACTTGGATGGGTTACCGCCTGGGAATACCACGTGACGTTGGCTTTTTGTTTTTTTTTTGTTACTAACTTCTAATAATGCATTTTGTTGTACAAGTCTTGCAAAACCAGACCAACTTTGCTTAGATTGGGATCACATAAGGCAGTATAATAGATAGTATAACTCCGAAAGTCATCGTCATCAGCCTATAATTTTCACACTGCTGGGACACGGCCTCCTCTCAATGAGAAGGAATAGGCTATAATCCACCACGCGGGCCCAGTGCGGATTGGTAGATGTCACATGTCTTCGAATTTTTGGTTCTAGGATATGCCGGTTTCCTCACGATGTTTTCCTTCACCGTTTTGAGAGCAGTGGTGATGAAATAAATTACACAAAGTAATGAGCCTGTCTGGGTTCAATCCCACGACTTACTGTTCGTAAGTCGGGGCCGCCACCACTGGGCCACCGCTGCTCTACTCCGAAAGTAATCACTTTTAACTTCAGTCGTGATACTAAGTTTTATTCTGCATAAAAATACCTATTCATTCATGAGTATCTTATTGCTATTGAGAGGTGGGCCCAACATTGCTCATTGTCCTTTCATATCCATAAGAATTAAGAACTATCAAATCGCAGAAAGTTCACAGTCAGAATCGTCTTTTGGCATACATTTCATATCCATAATAATTGAAAGACTCAACTATCACATTTCAAAAAATTCACAGTTCCTGTAAGAAGCATGCAAACAAGCATACACCATGCATGCAGCAAACATGCAGCATGCAAGCAAGCATACGACATGCAGGCAGCAAGCATGCAGCAGGCACGTTTTCTGTCACAGCTCCGGCGCTGCAGGGCTCCGGCACGGCAGCAGTCCCACGCGAGCTTATTATCGCAGAAATGTGTAACGCTCACGGGTCTACCCTTTATAGCAGAACTTTTTATGTCATAATATTATTTTGGATAACAGCGGATAGCATAAACTTCATTTCGCAGAAAATCATTTGGCAGACACTCATTTATCATACATTCAAACCTCATAATTTTGTAAGTCAGAATCATCTTTAGGCATAAATTTCATAGTCATAAGAATTAAATGTAGAACCATCTTATCGCAGACAGGTTAGTCAGAATCATCTTTTGGCATAAATTTCAAATCGATAGTCATTAAAAGGCAGAACTATCATATTTCAGAAAGTTAACAGTTAGAATTATATTTTGGCATCATAAAATTGATTGAACATAATTTTTTTCGCCACAAACATACGACGATAATGTTAATTGCTGCATATTTCTGATCAGGCAAGCATACATCATGCATGCAGGATGCAAACATGCAAACAAGCATGCAGTATGCAAACATGCAAACCAGCATACACCATGCATGCAAGCACGCATGCAACATGCAGCAGGCATGGTTTCTGTCACGGCTCCGGCGGTCCCACGCGAACTTATCGTCGCAGATTGTTTTACGCTCACCACCGCAGCTTCAGCTTGCTGCAGCCTCAGCCACGGCGACGAGCGTTAAAACCACCTGCTCCTCAGCTCGCGGGCCGCCTCGCGCCATGCCTGCTGCATGTTGCTTGCTCGCTTGCATGCTGCATGCTTGCTTGCATACTGTATGCGTGCTTGCATGCTGCATGCTTGCTGCATGGTTACTGCAAGCTTGTTGCATGCTTGCTGCATGCATGGTGTATGTTTGTTTGCATGTTTGCATAGTTATTACAGGGAAAAATAAAATTCACATAATTATGTTCATACTCAAACGTTTTATAATGATTGACGTTTTGATTGATTGATTTGTTGCCTTTTAGTGACTACTGATATATGAAATGAATGCCAAAAGAAGATTCTAACTGTGATCTTTCTGCGATACGATGGTTCTAGTTTTTAATTCTTACAAATTTCATAACAGCAATATTGTATAAAAATGTTTTGTGTTGAGAGAAGTTCATAGCATAGCAAAAGCTAAGTAATAAAATAAACTTTATTCTAAACGAAATTATGAGGAATTTGAACATTGCCAAAGGTAATTATGCCAAAGGTAATTATGCCAAATACTATTCTGCCATCTTAAAGTATGCCATTGTAAATTTGGGCATATAAATATTCGGCCAAGCAATAACTATATTAACTATTTTTTATGCCTTAAAAATATTCATATAAAGAAGATTATGCCAAGTGTGTTATGCTAAATAAATTTCGGAGTATCAAGATTCTGCCAGATAGAAGGAACCCCTGTGGAGCAACTTATAGTGCAGGGAAATGTTGAAGGCACAAGAACGCGTGGCAGGTCACCAATGCTTTGGACCGACCAAGTCAAAACTGCACTCATTGGTCCACTCCACGAATGCACAAGAAAACCACAGTACGGGAGGAATGGATTGGATTGATGAATTGTGAAGCTTGCATCCCTGATGTGACGACGAAGAAGTTTTACCCTTTTGGTACGGAACCTTAAAAATGCTATTTTAAATATAAAATATCGCTCCATATAAACGATATGCTAAATCAAATTATGCGAAACTTTAACTGTGCCAAATAAAATTCTGCTACCTGGAAAGTATGCCATTGTTAATTCGGACATAATATAAACATTCGGCCAAACAATAAGTATATTAAATAATTTGTATGCCTTAAAAATATTCGTTTAAAGAAGATTATGCCAAGTGTGTTATGCTTAATAAATTTCGAAACATGAACATTCTGCCAGATAGAGGGAACCGTAGGGCGCGTTATTTGTCCTCATTAATATTTAACTTAGATAAAATAAAGAAAGCATTATGTTTTGTGAAACCGTACGAAGCAAGGGCAGGTCGCAATAAACCTAAATAAAATAGTCGAAAAATGTAAATGACACTCACCACAACAGCATATAATCTGTACTTCAAATCGAAGGGATCCTGATCCTTCAGTAGATGATGCTGGTGATAGTCTATCAGATTGTCATCCGTCACCGGCGTCGTCACCAGGCTCGTCGACTCTAGCCTCTCTCTCCCTCGCATCTAAATAAAGGAAGAAAGGATCAATATTTTTAAATTAAAGCATAGCATTGAATAGGGATAGATACTAGTATCGGAGGTGGTCGAGCTGTTCCAGCTGCGCGGCGTGTGGCTGGACGTCACGACTCACGCGCGGCCAGCATGGCATGGTCTCAATTCATTTGTGGTCGGCGCAGCATGTCTTCTTCTTCCATACTTCTCTATTACTCGTCTTCTCATCCAACACTTTTTTCTTGCCATATCATCCTTAACACATTCTATCCGTCGTTTTTTTTGGTCTTCCTCTACTCATATACCCATCCAGTGTGTAGTCTTACCATTATAAAATAAATATAAAAAAGAACAAGATATACCAAACTAATAATTTTCTAGTTCACTACTTGCGGCTTGCAATCAGCTGTATTTTAATTTGCCTCTAAACCTTTATTGCCTTTTGACCCTGCTCTTGACTTCAATCTCACCAAATGAAAGTCTCATCACATGTATTCGAGAAAAGAAACAAGAATATACAAAAGACTCACCTCAGCCGAGCCTTTCCGTTTCCTCTCAACTTTCGGCCTCGTCTGAACTTTCGGCTGTACATTCTCGTCATCTTCGCTTTCCGACTCCGAGATGGTGTCGTCGACGAAGATGGACGACCTCGGCTTGAGGTTAAGGATCTCTGTGTGTCGCAGGATGGTCTCTTGCGGTACTGAAGCTAGGTAGGCCGTGGGGTCGAAGTCTTGGAACGGGAAATTCACTACTTTCTGGGACTTTATCCATTTGTTGTTCACGTATTGGAAACGTTTTAGGTGGACTATCTGCGAAAGAGAATGTATGATTGAGTATTCGTTGTTTTGTAACAAGACTTATATTTTGGGTTTAATACAGTCCTCGACGGCATGGTATGACCGGAGGTTATAGGAGCTGCCCCCCCCCCTGCGGCAACGAGCTGCGTCACACTAAATATGTTCAGGGAGAACACAAGTCCATGCTATACAGGATGGAAACAACCTCATCACGAAACCGTCAACCAAGCATTCTGTACATCAAATTAAGTAATTTTACGCTAAAAGTATTGCTGGGAAACGCTTTTTTTTTTTGGGGGTGAAAAATCATGTTCTGTGGTAGAACTCAATGTAACGCACTCAAACATTGTGCTGATGGATGGATTGAATAGTACGGGGGTCGTGAAGGTGTTTAGAGTAAAAATCTTCCAATTAAAACTTGCATTTCAAAAAAACTTATCAAGTTAAGGAACGTTGACCCGTAGTATCTCCGTAACTAGACGGTTCTCAGATATGGGAAAAATATCGCAATGACGAGGAAAACAAGGGCCTTCGGCTTCTTAAAGAGGTGTTTACACCCTTTAGAACTAATACCTGATCGGTGCGGTCCGTGAAAGATTAAGCGTTGAATACGGGCATAGTTAGAAGATATGTTGTACCCAGCAGATACACACATACCAGTATAGGCGGCAGGCGCCACATCTGCAGCTTCTTGGTGGCGGGCTGCGCGCTGCGGCAGTGCGCGCAGTGGTAGCGCTGCTCCAGGCGCTCGCAGCTCGTGAAGGTAGATATGTTGTACCCAGCAGATACACACATACCAGTATAGGCGGCAGGCGCCACATCTGCAGCTTCTTGGTGGCGGGCTGCGCGCTGCGGCAGTGCGCGCAGTGGTAGCGCTGCTCCAGGCGCTCGCAGCTCGTGAAGGTAGATATGTTGTACCCAGCAGATACACACATACCAGTATAGGCGGCAGGCGCCACATCTGCAGCTTCTTGGTGGCGGGCTGCGCGCTGCGGCAGTGCGCGCAGTGGTAGCGCTGCTCCAGGCGCTCGCAGCTCGTGAAGGTAGATATGTTGTACCCAGCAGATACACACATACCAGTATAGGCGGCAGGCGCCACATCTGCAGCTTCTTGGTGGCGGGCTGCGCGCTGCGGCAGTGCGCGCAGTGGTAGCGCTGCTCCAGGCGCTCGCAGCTCGTGAAGGTAGATATGTTGTACCCAGCAGATACACACATACCAGTATAGGCGGCAGGCGCCACATCTGCAGCTTCTTGGTGGCGGGCTGCGCGCTGCGGCAGTGCGCGCAGTGGTAGCGCTGCTCCAGGCGCTCGCAGCTCGTGAAGGTAGATATGTTGTACCCAGCAGATACACACATACCAGTATAGGCGGCAGGCGCCACATCTGCAGCTTCTTGGTGGCGGGCTGCGCGCTGCGGCAGTGCGCGCAGTGGTAGCGCTGCTCCAGGCGCTCGCAGCTCGTGAAGGCGCGCAGGCAGCTCGCCAGGTCGATGGCGCGGGCAGCTTCTTGTCGACAGGCTGCTACCGACCAGTGTTCTACCCACGCCTGCACATGAAAGAAATAATACAGTTCATAATGTGAATAACTGTGCAAGAAAGGAGTAGGAATTCTCCAAAATTTTGGCATAGGTGGATGACCAACGCTTAGTTTCAATCTTAGAGTCGAACAAGCTTCATCATTTCAGCCGAAAGACGTCCACTGCTGGACATAGGCCTCCCCTAAGTGTCGCCATATTGACCAGTCCCGTGCTACTCGCATCCAGCGGATTCCCGCAACCTTCACCAGGTCATCGGTCCACCTAGTGGGAGGCCTTCCAACGCAACGTCTTCCGGTTCGCGATCACCACTCCAGAACTTTTCGGCCCCATCGGCCATCCGTTCTGCGAGCAATGTGCCCTGCCCACTGCCACTTAAGTTTGGCAATTCTTCGGGCTACGTCAGTAACCTTGGTTCTCTTGCGGATGTCTTCATTTCTGATTCGATCGCGCAAGGAAACTCCAAGCATAGCCCTCTCCGTTGCCCTTTGGATGACTTTAAGCCTTCTGTTGAGGCCCATTGTGAGCGACCACGTTTCGGTCCCGTATGTAATCACTGGCAACACACACTGGTCATAGACTTTCGTCTTGAGACACTGTGGTAAGTTGTACGAGAAGATACCGCGCAACTTCCCTAACGCTGCCCAGCCGAGTCGGATTCGACGATTGACCTCTTTCTCGAAGTTAGACCTACCTAACTGGACCGTTTGTACACATAATCGTCTACAACTTCGAGTGTAGTCTCCGATCTTGATAGGAATGGGTGTGACATGGGCATTCGACATGACCTTGGTTTTGTCCATGTTCATTATAAGACCCACTCTTCCGGAAGCTCTACTGAGGTCATCGAGCATTGTACTGAGGTCCCCCATGGTCTCAGCCTTGACCACTATATCGTCGGCAAATCGAAGGTGAGTGATGTAGTCGCCATTGACGTTGATGCCTAGCCCTCTCCAGACCTTGAAGACATCCTCGAGTGCAACGGTGAACAGTTTCGGAGATATGACGTCTCCCTGTCTCAAACCTCGCTGCAGGAGGATAGGTTCCGAGGCTTGGTCCTGAAGTCGGACTGACATGGTAGCGTTTTTGTACAAACACTTCAACACCTCGATGTACCAATAGTCGATTTGGCACCGTTGGAGAGACTGTAGTACAGCCCAGATACGATACGACGATACGTCGAAGAAGTGCTCGAAGGACATGTGAGGCCGCTTGCGTGGCTTATGGGAGAAGATTTTCTCCTAATGCACGACAACGCGAGACCGCATGTCGCTAGAACAGTTTGCGACTACATGGAAGACGTTGGAATCACCGCGATGGAGTGGCCAGCTCGTACTCCTGACCTCAATCCGATTGAGCATGTCTGGAATGAGCTAAAAAGAAGAGTTCGAGCAAGAAGCCCTGCTCCTACGCGCCTCCGAGAGCTTCAACTTGCCATTGAAGAGGAGTGGAACGCTATACCACAAGATTTCATGGTAAAATTAATACGGTCCATGAAAAACCGATTAACCCCCGAATACTGAAACGTCACTCAAAATTTAAGGGCTGCTTAACATTTGAGCAGCTCCTAAACTTTAAATTTTGTATGGCCAAACGTCACTTGAGTATCTGTTAAATATAAGTGCAACTTAAATTTTGAGTGACTTTTCAGTATTCGGCCATTAGAGCTGTAATTAAGGCTAGGGGAGGGAATACACCTTATTATTAAACAATTTGATCAAGAATTTTGAGTTTGTTTTTCATTATTTCTTAAGCGAAATTGGGTAATTTTACCCGTTTGTTGGGTTTTGTGCCGTAAAACCTGTTATGGGTATTTTTTACACTGTATTTGATATCATTAGAAAGGTAATGAGGTAGACATTCAATTAGTGTGTGTGTTTTTTAAAATATTTATTCAGATTCATGAAAAAAAAACTGCCTTAACAAAAAAAAGTCAAGATGTGCGATTTTATTGCTCTCAAGTGTATATTATATATTTTTGTTGGATTAAAACAAAGTCAATTTCATACCTTAAGACTCAACCAAAAACAGGTCTATTGGAAGATCCTGGCCTGTTCCTCGTTAGAGGCTCATACAGACCAAAGCGAGTGTGTGCGAGCATGTGCGGCAGGCTTTAGTAGCCGTGTAGTTGTCTGTTGTCGTACTGACATCTTACGATGCCGATCATCATGATGATAACAGACGCACCTATCTGAAGGTATAAAATGGCTTCCCCGGTAGGTTGCGAAGTACCAAGTTACCGACCGACCCTTGCTCGACGAGCCAGCCCGCGCCGCTGAGCATGTAGCTTTAAATTCCCTAAATAATAATCCGACCCAGCCACCCTTGCTGCCCTCCCTCAATGACGCACTAAGCTGAGGCCCGAACCCCACAGGGGGTGCCCTTAGTGTCGCTCATTTAATGAACCATGAAACGTGAAATCACCACAGGATAGTCCGGTTAAGCAGTTTGACAACCTTAACGTGTTGTGTCTGCGAGTGGTCCCATCTAAAAAAAAAAAAAGTAGCAGTGATCGCTGGCATTAATACAAACAAGTACCTGTTTTATGACACGAAATATAAGCTATCAAAGTTGTCCTGATGGGGTAAATTGTAACTTGAATTACTTTAAAAGATTTTGTCTGATGCAATGCTTGTTTGTATTGATTTCAGTTGTTGATTCATCCAGTTTGTGACTAGTGTGGTAGTGGCTAACAAAATAAAAGTTGAACTGATGGCGGAGATTGTAATTTTGATGGCTTATATCTTGGAAACGTAACGCCGTAGAAGATTTTGTTTCATTTTATATTTGTTTGTATTGGTGCCAGCTATTTATTCATACACTGCAGAAATGCTATCGCACGAGGTAGCATTGACGGTGCGATCGGGAACGAGCAGTTTCTCGCTTTAGCAAGTGATAGTTCTAAACGACAGAAAAGGATAGATAGAGAATGGAGCTCTGTGCTACCAGATTCAACCAACAAAAACTGTGTTTGATAGGACATACAAACTTTGACAAAACAGTAATAGTTTTTATTCTAAGTTTCTTTTTAAAAACAGACTACGTCTGGCGCCGCCAACACGCAGACTTGCGTTCCATCAGAGATATGACAGCGCCGGACGACGCGCGCCCTGATGTCTCAATCCACTACGCAGTATTAGTGCGGATTGGTGTATATCACATATCTTTGAATATTTTTGATTCCAGGACATGCAGACTTTTTAACGATGTTTTACTTCACGTTTTGAACTCTCGAAACAGTCAGTCTTGTTTACTCATATGAGAGCTTATAGTGTGCAGTAGTGTGTACCTTCTCCCGTGTGGACTGGTACCGCAGATGCAGCGCCGTGGGGTCCCAGTCGATGGCCAGCATGACGCCGGCACGTCGCGGGCCCGCCAGCAGAGCGCCTAGTTCTGCCGCGCGTACTTCGCCGCACTCCGTCTCGCCCTGCACACAATTATTAATCAACATCGATTTTATTGAAATCCACTCATACCCATGCCAAACTTCCATTGAAACTACTACTTCTTGTAATCCTAAGTCAAAATAGTAGATTGTACATCAAGTGCATAAAACGCACCATTTTACGCGAGACGTTTCCGAGCGAGCTTACGAGCGAGGATGGATATAAAGTATACACGTGTGTTTCACTTCATAGCAAAGTACACAATAAAACTTCATGAAATAAACTTATATTTTTTATTTCGTCCATTTATTATTTTACATGTTGCTGTTTCATTTCCTCGCCATCGAAGTGTACAACTCGTCCATAAAACCCATTTTATACTCTACTTTATATCAATCGTTTTATGCTCTTGATGTACAATCTACTATTTCACTTCTCATGCTCTAAAGTTCGCTTTTATGTCGTGCGTACGCGACATAAAGTCGCTTTTTATGCTTTAGAGCATAAAGTAAAATCTTCGTCGAAGACCAAGGCAATCGGTCCAACAGCTACACGAACAACTTCAACTTCATAGAATAACCTCTTTATTTTAATTCGTTTCGTTAGTATTGTTAGTATTGTCTGTCTGTCTGTCTGTCTGTCCTTCTGCCTGTCCATCTGTCTGTTCGTCTGTCTGTTCGTCTGTCTGTCCGTCTGTCTGTCCGTCAGTGCGTCCGTCTGTCTGTCTGTGCGTCCGTCTGTCTGTCTGTCCGTCTGTCTGTCCGTCTGACTAAATTGTCACTCAAACACTCAAAGTGAAAAGTACAGTGTAACACACGGCATTAAAATCCCATTATAACTCGGTTCCTATTTCTACCGAGCTTTCCTCGTATGTATTGAGTAATTTTAGCCCCTTGTATTACAATGTACTATTATTCACCAAGGGGAGTAAGGCACAGATTACTAATCGAGTGTGCATTTGAGGCCCGACGCAAAGCGAAGGGGCCGTGAACCACACGAGTTTAGTAATCTGTACCTTCCCTCGAGTGATATAATTATACTGCCTTATACTACACTTAAGAACAAAGAAGTAAAAGACAAAATAGCAAAAAAAGCATTTTATTAAAAAGTTATATTGACATTGTTTTACAATTGTTAAATGTTAATGTTATGTTTTTTCTGGGTAGTTTGAGACATATTTAGATCGGAACTATTTACATCGACTGGTGCGATGGTTGAGGTGACATACGAGTGACTGAAGGTTGAGTTAAAAACGCCCCGTTTCGCAGGTTCCAACTTACGCGCGTGTTAAAGCGAGAGAGTGTTATAAATCTCTCGCTCTACTGCATAGAGGTTTGAAGTTTGCCGGCCATATCGGAATGTATGCTACCTGCTTTAAAAGTGCTAGTGGCGAGTACTTTTTATGGTAAAATTAAATTGTTTGATTGCCAACGTCATCAAGACTTAAGAAAAAAAAAAAAACGCGTTGGTAATGGATTACTACCCTGATTTTCAGGGCAGTAATGAAATTCCATACAATATAACTGCCTAGATTTTTGAGAAGGTTTAATGAACAGCTTTCAAGCCTTTTAGTGGGGTAGTATTGGTACACTAACTAAGCAAGTGTAGTATAAAAACATTTTTCAATACACTTCCTCGAAAACTGGTTCTTTTCGCACTACGATTAGGTTCAACATGCAATGTATTTCACACGTGTGCGTTTTTTCTCATTTTCCAACACGTGTGCGGGAATGAAAATTGCCACAGATATACCTATACTTAGTCTAATTGGTTCAATGCTGTAGTCGGCGTTGATTGTTTGATAATTAAGCGTCTTTACGGCGTTGATATTTTTTAAATATTTAAATAATGTTTATAAATAGAATATCATCGAAAACCATGATTATTAAAATAAAATAAAGGTATTATAATATATATTATTATATTATTTGTATTCTAAACTCAAAAATGGTATGTAATGTTGCCATAACATCTCTAAAAACTTATTAGACTTATTCACAACTGTCCAGTAAGAAGCGAGATTTTAAATTTGGAATCTCCTACTGTCCAGTAAGTAAGTATGTAATTTACTTACTGGACAGCAGGTCATCCTCTTTAGATCTGCTTAGGAAAAAAACATAGTACCAGACACAGATTAGAGTTTAGCCATTATGACATGGTTTTAGGAGGGAGGCGCCAAATATATTTCTATCTCTCTTTTTGTATGACATTTTATGAGATACATATATTTTTGGAGCCTTAAACAGCCATTTTATAGTCTGTGACACTTAACACGACGCAGAAAAAGTATGCACGTTGCGTTTTGTACTTAGTAATGTTGTAGAAGTATATTGTGGAATTTTATGTTTGTATTTAGTAATTTCAGTTTATAAATCATGTTGGCTGAAAACTTTCCATTCTAAAATTAACATAGAGTTTCAAAAACAATAATAAAGGGTGTAAAACACCTCTTAACGAAGCCGAAAGGCACTTGTTCTCCCCGTCATTGCACTATTTTTTGCATGCTTTATTTTTTTATTCTACACCATACCTAACCTTCTAGTTACGGAGATATTGGGGGTCTAAGTTCCAACTTTTTGACAAGTTTTTTTTTTATAAGTTTTTAATGTAAGATTTTTACTTTAAACACACCCACGACCGTACTATTCAATCCATCCATCAGCACAATGTTTTGAATGCGTTACATTGAGATCTACCACAAAACATGATTTTTCACCTCAAAACAAAAAGTCGTTTCCCAGCAATAATTTTTGTACACAATGCTTGGTTGAAGCCTTCGTGATGAGGTATTTTACACCCTGTATAAATGCCCCCGTTAAATCGATCATAATATCTATCAGTAATTGCCCTAATATGAATGTAACCTTCAATATTAATTAAACGAATTTGTTGTTAAACTTTCTTTCATTTTTGAGAAAAGCATTTTACAAACCTCAACCAGTAAGAAAGCCATCCTGGCCTCAAGAAAGCAAGCCAGGAAGGCTTACTGCAGATTTTGCAGTAATGTACTGTATTGGTTGAGTTGCTTTGTTCTTAAAAAAGTTTCGATACAAAAAGATCGTGTTCAATAGTACAAATAAATTAATGTACCTATTGCTTGCTCATTTTATGCAACTTCGTATTTAAATAGATAATTTCAACTTACGTTTTTAACAAATAAAACTTTCACTCAAATATAACTTTTTTTTCTCTCTGTAATAAAGAAAACTTTGATTACCCCATTTTGTACGTGGCTAAAACGCTATCCGCGAAAAGCCAAAAAAAGAAACCTCATTCTTTTAGTCTATGGCCGATCGCCATTGTTAGATGATTATTTTATCCCACCATTGCGAAAAATTTTTCACAACTCGTTTTCACTGCAGAAATTTTAGTTATTTATTAATTAAAATGTCTACAAGTACTAGTTATGAAGAAAATGATTGATGTTGTACACCGCCCGATGTAAGATGTGAAGCCCTTAACGTTATGGAAAGTTTACTACCTGAAAACTCCAAGGACAAAAATATATATTATCTTCTAAATAAAAAAACTTTTTTTGGTATTATTTCCTTCACAAGTGTGTTGAAAAACGTCGTATGATACACGCGTGTATTGATGATTACCGTCCTCGGCTCTCTTAAGACTCTCACCTAACGGCTCGGGTCTCAATGACGCCTCAGGGGTAATCACCAACATAACACACTTGTAACCATAATGTACTATTGAATTTGGGACAATAAAACGTACCGACAAGAATATAACAATGGAATTTCGAAAATTGCTTTATGAGATTGATCAAGGGCTTTACGTACTCTCCGACACACGGAGGAAACTCGATACGTAATGAATTAGTTGTCACCCATCCACAGACCGACCTTGGTAAGCGTGGCTTAACCTTGAAGATCGTCCCGATTGGCTGTTATTATTAACCAACGGAAAATATAAATACTATTAATTCTATTTATTTTCTCGCAGTCAATGGTAAAAAGTAGAGTAAACAACTCGTGAAAAAAAAAAACTACTGGGCAGTCTTTGGGTCTGCCGATAGAAGTGAAAACTAAGTAACGATAAATTCTATTCAAAATAAACTTAATCTAAATAGTATTGGTTGATTGTGAATGAACTAAGCGTTATTTTAGGTAAAAATATTGTAATATGTACGGAACAGAAAAAACAGTGGAGGTGCAATGCACCAAAATTACTATAGGAACCGCTGTCGCCAAACTCACACAAATAAACCGATAATCATAAATTTCACTATAAAGCAACAATTCGTTTGATTTGTAGTTTTAAGTTTAGTCGAAACTAGCCTACGTCACAGATTTGGAAATAAACCCTGATGTACAAATAAGATTTATTTTGCTTTAGCAGCAAAACGTATTTACGATCTATAGTCACACTAGATTAGATTGACGAGTCAATTCCACTACTTGACAATAGATGGCGGTATTCTCAGATGTCGCAATTATAAACTTAATTGAATTAGACATATGGTTGACATTTGCGTGATCGGTCGATTTCTGCCGGTACTCGACCAAGGCTGCACCACAGATTCACATTGAATTACTTTATCGATATTTTGTTCAATTCACAAAAATTAGACTTTTGGGAGTATATTTATTTACTTGGTACACAAACAGCTGTTAATTTTAAACCATTAATAAATAGACACACATACAGACAGACAGGTAAATATAAAATTAAATCAAAGTGTAGTATGTATGCATGCCTTTTACAAGTATGCACAAAGACTGCAACCCAAAAAGTGCTCAACGCGCCTAAAGAAGTTTTCACTTCAAAAATCTTCTCGGTTCTTGTATCCCTCGTTCCGCTCAGGATTCTACTCTAGAATCCCTTGTTACGCTCGAGATTCTGCTCTAGAATCCTTCGCTGCTCGGGATCCAACTTAGTCCATCGAATTAAAATCCCTTTTTTTCACTTGTTGTATAATCTACTATTATTTTGTTAACTACGGCGTAAGGCAAGCAGTTCATGACAGTAAACCTCAGAGAGCGCGTTAAACAGCCGATCCCAGCTGAAATTCGTAGATCTTTCACAATCTATAACGATTGCCAAAGATCTACGAATTTAATAATCAGAAGCCTAAACGTCTGAGTCGGTCTTGCCAAAAGGTACCATATTATTCATTAACTGGGTTATGAAAGCTAGAAAGGCAGCCACTCCATGTTAAATGCTAGTATCGACTGAACCAACACTAACAAAGTCGGAAAACGATGACTTCTTGGCTAAGCGGTGCAGAGAAAAACTAATCAATGATCTTCTTATTTCTCTCTTTTTAAGTTAATAAAATCATCAATGTTTGCACGTCAAAGTTGCATTTACACTGACACGATTATTTGTAGAAACATGAAAGAGGAAAATTTCGATTAAACAAGGGTAAAAACGGGACCCTATTACTAAGACTCCACTGTCCGTCTGTCTATCTGTCACCAGGCTTTATCTCATGAATCGTGATAACTAGACAGTTGAAATTTTCACAGATGATGTATTTCTGTTGCCTGCTCAAACAAATAAAATAAAAATTAAAGGGGCCTCCCCTATTACGATGGTACAGAACCCTTCATGCGCAAGTCCGACTCGCACTTGTCCGGTTTTTTTGTTTTCGCTATTCAGAAACCCCAGTGTGAGCCCGGTAAGAGTAATACTCACCGAAATATCAGCGGAGAGCCGAGCGGAGGCGTGGCGGTTGAGCTTGTTCTTAGCGATGGGCGAGTTGGTGTTGGGGATGTCGCCGTCCAGCGAGCGAGCTGCTGCGCTCGGCCGCAAGCTGCGCCGCCCACGGCCACCTTAAGTTGTTACGGAAAATAACGTTAATTGTACAGAAAATCATTTTCATTCCTCCGTCGCCCTCTTCGGCCAGCGACGGACGAAAAAGAGGATTGGGAAGGGAAAACGCAGAAACAGTGATACTTACTAGTATCAAAGAGTAGCGGCGTGTCATCCGAAGGTAGCGCACATCCCCTGCACAGAGACGGCCACGCACAGCGCGCGCACCAGGCTCCGCCCGCGCGCACCACGCGCACTCGGAACGGAAACTCGTAGCCTAAACTGTCGTCACTGGAACAAGTTATAGACAACTTGCAACTTTATCAGCTGTTTCAACAAAAAGGAAAATTAGACGTCGATTTAAAAAAATCCACCTAAATTCCTCATAAATTATTAAAATAAAAATAAAATTAGATAAAGCATAAACGTGGCTTTCAACATTGTCTTCGTTAATCAATCCTTTGAAGTATAGGTTTTTAGCGGCGGCGGCCGCGCACTCAGTAGCCGCGCCACCTTCTGCCACACGCGCGCGTACAGCTGCCGCCCGGACAAGGCGTCGCGTACGCCACTAGTACTCACCAGTCAGTAGCATGGTTGTGTTGGTCATGCTGCGGCGGCCGCGCACTCAGTAGCCGCGCCACCTGCTGCCACACGCGCGCGTACAGCTGCCGCCCGGACAAGGCGTCGCGTACGCCACTAGTACTCACCAGTCAGTAGCATGGTTGTGTTGGTCATGCTGCGGCGGCCGCGCACTCAGTAGCCGCGCCACCTGCTGCCACACGCGCGCGTACAGCTGCCGCCCGGACAAGGCGTCGCGTACGCCACTAGTACTCACCAGTCAGTAGCATGGTTGTGTTGGTCATGCTGCGGCGGCCGCGCACTCAGTAGCCGCGCCACCTGCTGCCACACGCGCGCGTACAGCTGCCGCCCGGACAAGGCGTCGCGTACGCCACTAGTACTCACCAGTCAGTAGCATGGTTGTGTTGGTCATGCTGCGGCGGCCGCGCACTCAGTAGCCGCGCCACCTGCTGCCACACGCGCGCGTACAGCTGCCGCCCGGACAAGGCGTCGCGTACGCCACTAGTACTCACCAGTCAGTAGCATGGTTGTGTTGGTCATGCTGCGGCGGCCGCGCACTCAGTAGCCGCGCCACCTGCTGCCACACGCGCGCGTACAGCTGCCGCCCGGACAAGGCGTCGCGTACGCCACTAGTACTCACCAGTCAGTAGCATGGTTGTGTTGGTCATGCTGCGGCGGCCGCGCACTCAGTAGCCGCGCCACCTGCTGCCACACGCGCGCGTACAGCTGCCGCCCGGACAAGGCGTCGCGTACGCCACTAGTACTCACCAGTCAGTAGCATGGTTGTGTTGGTCATGCTGCGGCGGCCGCGCACTCAGTAGCCGCGCCACCTGCTGCCACACGCGCGCGTACAGCTGCCGCCCGGACAAGGCGTCGCGTACGCCACTAGTACTCACCAGTCAGTAGCATGGTTGTGTTGGTCATGCTGCGGCGGCCGCGCACTCAGTAGCCGCGCCACCTGCTGCCACACGCGCGCGTACAGCTGCCGCCCGGACAAGGCGTCGCGTACGCCACTAGTACTCACCAGTCAGTAGCATGGTTGTGTTGGTCATGCTGCGGCGGCCGCGCACTCAGTAGCCGCGCCACCTGCTGCCACACGCGCGCGTACAGCTGCCGCCCGGACAAGGCGTCGCGTACGCCACTAGTACTCACCAGTCAGTAGCATGGTTGTGTTGGTCATGCTGCGGCGGCCGCGCACTCAGTAGCCGCGCCACCTGCTGCCACACGCGCGCGTACAGCTGCCGCCCGGACAAGGCGTCGCGTACGCCACTAGTACTCACCAGTCAGTAGCATGGTTGTGTTGGTCATGCTGCGGCGGCCGCGCACTCAGTAGCCGCGCCACCTGCTGCCACACGCGCGCGTACAGCTGCCGCCCGGACAAGGCGTCGCGTACGCCACTAGTACTCACCAGTCAGTAGCATGGTTGTGTTGGTCATGCTGCGGCGGCCGCGCACTCAGTAGCCGCGCCACCTGCTGCCACACGCGCGCGTACAGCTGCCGCCCGGACAAGGCGTCGCGTACGCCACTAGTACTCACCAGTCAGTAGCATGGTTGTGTTGGTCATGCTGCGGCGGCCGCGCACTCAGTAGCCGCGCCACCTGCTGCCACACGCGCGCGTACAGCTGCCGCCCGGACAAGGCGTCGCGTACGCCACTAGTACTCACCAGTCAGTAGCATGGTTGTGTTGGTCATGCTGCGGCGGCCGCGCACTCAGTAGCCGCGCCACCTGCTGCCACACGCGCGCGTACAGCTGCCGCCCGGACAAGGCGTCGCGTACGCCACTAGTACTCACCAGTCAGTAGCATGGTTGTGTTGGTCATGCTGCGGCGGCCGCGCACTCAGTAGCCGCGCCACCTGCTGCCACACGCGCGCGTACAGCTGCCGCCCGGACAAGGCGTCGCGTACGCCACTAGTACTCACCAGTCAGTAGCATGGTTGTGTTGGTCATGCTGCGGCGGCCGCGCACTCAGTAGCCGCGCCACCTGCTGCCACACGCGCGCGTACAGCTGCCGCCCGGACAAGGCGTCGCGTACGCCACTAGTACTCACCAGTCAGTAGCATGGTTGTGTTGGTCATGCTGCGGCGGCCGCGCACTCAGTAGCCGCGCCACCTGCTGCCACACGCGCGCGTACAGCTGCCGCCCGGACAAGGCGTCGCGTACGCCACTAGTACTCACCAGTCAGTAGCATGGTTGTGTTGGTCATGCTGCGGCGGCCGCGCACTCAGTAGCCGCGCCACCTGCTGCCACACGCGCGCGTACAGCTGCCGCCCGGACAAGGCGTCGCGTACGCCACTAGTACTCACCAGTCAGTAGCATGGTTGTGTTGGTCATGCTGCGGCGGCCGCGCACTCAGTAGCCGCGCCACCTGCTGCCACACGCGCGCGTACAGCTGCCGCCCGGACAAGGCGTCGCGTACGCCACTAGTACTCACCAGTCAGTAGCATGGTTGTGTTGGTCATGCTGCGGCGGCCGCGCACTCAGTAGCCGCGCCACCTGCTGCCACACGCGCGCGTACAGCTGCCGCCCGGACAAGGCGTCGCGTACGCCCACCAGTACGGGTACGCCGAACACTGACGATCTACTGCGCTGCCACGGGAGGAAGTATGCGTCGGAGCGACACTGCTTTCTGGGGACAAAGAATGTTGGTGTGTAAATACCGATGCATCCTGCTGAGTATTCGTTTCAGTTAAATATGTCTAAAAAAGAGCTCCGAGTGTGCTAACTTTCATTAACGGTGGTTCATAGTGTTGCATTCATAACTGCGACAGGGCTGCGAGTGGTAACCGGCCGTAAACAAGAGCTCTTTTTCTAGTTACCAGACCACAGTCGAACAACATCAGCAGTACGTCATACACCAATATGTCACAATACACAAAACAGTATAATCCAAACATATGCAGAAGCTCATGAACATCGGCTTCATCATCATGTTAATGTCGAGGCTGGATGCACTCCTCGATAACACGGACATAGTGAGAAGGCTCAAAAGGACTAAACCTTTGTGTAGTGTAATATAATTGTGACTTTACCGCGAGTGTAATGGACACAAGAACAAATTGTTAGAGCCGACGAGACTAAACCTAGTCTGATAAGACTCCCAGATGATATATATGTCATTAGCTTCGTTATTAATACGAATAATACGTACGAATAATTTTACGAAAATTGGTCTTTATCATATGAAAAAATGTTTTTTTTTTTTTTTTTAATAGCACCGCCCTGTTTTTTGCATTGCAGCAACGCCATTTCGTATTCCCCCATTAATAACAAAACTAACGATATATATATCAATATCATCTGGGAGTCTTATCAGACTAGGTTTAGTGTCATCGGCTCTATAACTAAAAGTGACTTCGCCTTAATAGACGCAAAGTAAACGCAATGGACGTGCTCTTACATATAATTTTACTTTTAGCAAATTAAATTAAAATTGCTTAATCTATAGTTGCATAATCTAGCCTAATAAGGCTACTTATTAGGCTAGATTGTAAAATAATAAACAAATAAAAAAAAAATATCACGATGTCGTCGATCGAACACGGTCATAGAGGAATAAGCTATGGACGCAGCAAGGAGTGAATCGCAAAACAAAATGTTCTGCCACTTAGCGGGAGGCGAGGTAAACACGTACAGCACACTACAAGAATTTGACAATACACATGTAATAATATAATAATACAATTTTCCTACGACAACAAATGTGCATGTACACATATAATAATACAATTTTCCTACGACAACAAACAAAGTTGTGGCACAAGAAATGAGTGGGATTTCATTTTTCATCCATGAATGAATGAATTCATATAAAACTTTAATTGTATTTTATTATGCTTGACTAATTTCCCAAATAAAATGTGGCTTGCGCTCAACGTGAGTACGTTACTTCTACGTTTACTTGTTTACTTTTTTTTTTTGCAACTTAACTTTTTTATTCTTCGTTGTTCAAACTTACACAAGAAAACTATTCAACCTAGTGAAAATACTAATAAGTAACTGATACCTGAATTATAAACATGATACGAAACAGCATGGTTTTGCAACTTTAAGTGACAGATCATTTTTTACGACTGAAAACAACACAATTACCCATTTTAGAGAGTACCTGTAAGCGACACAAAACGATACTCAATGGCTGCGATCGGCAAATGAACAATGACAATTGCGAATGGCAAAATGGCCAATGCCCTTTGGCAGAATGGTAAGCCCAGCTATCCCGTCTCTTGAGCTTGTTCCTCTATGACCACGGCTTAGCTTTTATTCTCCACTAACGTTTGATAAAAGACAACATATTTAAGAAATCATACACCATATAATTCAGAAAGACTTCCTGAGATCAATATAACGGGTCTCAAGCAGTATGTCATGTGACTCACCTATGAACAGCCACCAAGTACTGTATCTTGCCGCTGGGCACATGTTTGGCGTCGTTCATGTCGCACATGCTGGAGGGCGAGGAGCCGACCCTGACGTCGGGCAGGCGCGGCCGGCGCAGGCACTCGCCGTCCGGGAACACGCCGTGCTTGTACAACGTCGTGGGTGGACTCTGGGACATAAGAATTTCCGATCTCGAGCGCTGAAACCGTTGTTCGATTATAATGTAGACTTTTGGGTGTGTTTTCCTAACCTTGGGAGCGCCCGAACTAACCTTGCGAGGTGACTGGAAGTGATTTACCAATTTTTGGCTTGAAACTTTAAAAGCTATTTTGGCTTAACATTTATCAATATTTTTACTCAAAGGTTAAGGACCTTCTCCTAAGTCTCCTTAGAACAGTTTGCTGAACGATTAAGGTACACCTACCATTACTGAACACTTCACAGATTTCATTAAAACTGGTTAACCATTTTTAAATCCACCTTATTTATTCTGGACATCAAGATTTTTTTCGATCTGAAATGGTAAAATCTGCACTTTTTGGACTAAAAGCAAAGACTTTCGACAGAGGGTTTGCCAGCAACAACAATTTTTTTTTAATAAAAAAATTGGAAAATAAAATAGAAGCAAATTTGTACAAAAGTGACCACTACCAAACGTTTTATATACATATGGACAATCTACGAACACAGAGCGTTTAGCTGATGATGATTCCGTTGTGGGTGATTCTCATGTCTAATGATTTGGATTGGATGTGGTAACAATATAAAAATAACGGTACAATGAGTCACACCAACGTTTTTTTGCTATCAGCATGTCTAAAAAATAGGTAACTCGAGAAAATACAATGTTTTTTTGTCCAATCTTCAAAAATGACTGAAATATTAAACGTTAAAGTACGGCCTCCGCGGCAAAATCCGACTAAGCGACCGCGCTGACATGTGACGTCGTGTCGTGCGCTGCGAATAATTAATTAGTTTAATAACTGGTCCGAGGTGGCACCAGAGAAGAGTACCTGGAAGGATATGGGGGGATTTTGCCTAGCAGTGGGCTATTCAAGGCTACTGAACGGTTAATACCAATAATATTTAAACAAAAATAATAAGTGCAAACCACTTTACAAATCAAATTATATGAACGTAAGCACTCCGCATCACCCGCAATCGGACATGAAACCACGACGCGAAGTCATCGCAGTAGCTCGCGAAGAAACGCAAAGTTAAAAAAGCGGTGAAACTTTACAGCGCTGTAACTTTGGAAATCCTGGCCCAATTTCGATGAAACAAAAACTATTATTATTTGCACGTCGTTTTAGACGTTTATAGTAAATATTTTGAAGTGTTGGTGTGACTCATTAGCAAATATTTATGATCTTGATGGATGACGTTCCTAGTTTCATTTGTTTTAAAAAAGAAAGTTATAGCGGATCATAGTATAGTCAAAGTATGGTTAACGATGGTCAAATCCATTGTTCAACCATTTTTAAATCAAATGGTTACTGAATAGTTATTCGTAATATTATAAAATAGAATATGATAAATCGATAAATGTTTCACATACAATAAGCTAATTGACTTTGAAAAACTTTCATAAAAATTATGGTAGATCACACTACATTAAAACAAAAAAAAATGAGAAAATGACTAAAAATGGCGTTACAGTGCAGTATCTAGTGTCATCTGTTACCTGATCCGTCAACTCTCCGTCACGAGATGCTATCTCAACACAGATAAACGAACAACGGCCACATTCTATTGGGCACCAACTAAAGATAATTGATATCTCTTTTACACAGCTGAGGGATGAAAGAGACGGAAGTATATACGAGCTGTCAAATGAGGTTAAATTAAGACTTAGTACAAGATAAAGGAGCTGTTTCACTGAACCTAGGGCCCTACCAGGGCTCCTTCCCTCGGCCGTACCTACAGCGATAAATTCCTACACTTTCGCGTGGCCACTCCGCCACGCCAGTCGGTTGTCACCGCTCGCGCGCAGAGATTTTAGATTATCGTGTTGTTCACAAATAAAATTTGATACGTTTAACGTTTGTTCTGATAGTTTTTAAAAGAATTGTTACGCGTTTCGTTATGTTGGATAAATTACGAGAGCAACTTGAAAATGTTTTATTTTTGTTTGTTGAGATATCTTAACAATTTTGGTGTCAAATGAAAGGTCTATGACTAAAACCATTTTATCCGTTTTAATCATGTAAATCGGTCCCCGCGTTAAAGAGATAATTAAGAATTAGTGTAGTGAAAATGTAAACAACCAGAATTTTGGATGTTTTTGTTCTGCGAACTTTTTATTAATGCAAAATGTTAAAATATTATTGGAATAGGAGGAATGTGGAGGAATGTTAAACAAAGAGGTATCTAGGTAGCCTAAAGATTAGTTTGTTTTAATTTTTTTTTAATTAGGTGGGTACAAATGACGGTCTTGAATTCGTTGTCTATATATCTAATTGACCGTGTAATCATACGCATCAAACATAAGATAGATTACGTGATCAAGTAGGTAGATAAGCGATAAATATTATAGTAGCAGCGGCAAGCCGACAACTTTAGCGCCACAGCTAGCGCGTCACTCCGCGCCAGACAGCGACAGAGTTACGCGTTAGAAGAGAGCGGCAACGTTTAGGTGAATATCGCGATTAGGGAATGCAATCTCGAGACGAAATCGCCAAGTCGAGATCTCGAGGGATTAGAAATTCGGGGTGCGATGTCAGAAGTCCTCCACTTGTGTCTAGTGGCTGCTGGTCCCTCTCGATACGTCTGGAGGGAAGAGCAGCTGCTGGCCGGCCGGTGCACCCTGGGCGTATCCTTCTCCAGTATCCTTCTCCGGGGAATGAGAGGAAATGAGAATTTCCTCTTATCCCTCGAAGATTAGTACAGCCGCGGCTAATTATTCTGACATGGGTGGGGTCGAACCAGGACCAACGGTACGTTCCTCTGCGTGACCCTCTGTAAAGCAGAGGGCATAGCAAAGGAGTGAGGGCGGGTTCGGTGTGCACTCACCCTGCCTCCGAGCGGACAGAGAAGGATGCGTCCTCCTCTGTCACCGCCAATTTCGTCATCCCATTATCGAAGTGCTGTGGATCACGTCTAGCGGCTTCGATAGGGACCGAGGGTCTTGGCTTAACCACCCGGACCGCGAGGTAGAAAACCTCTATAAAAAGTCACCCCGAATCCCAAGCGGCGGCGCACCGCGAGGGGATGTATGGCTGACGGGTGTTCCCATAGAACGAATCAGTCGTTAGAGCTCACCCTCGCCAGGGTACCTGCAGACCCTCTGGCGAGTAACAAATGCTAAAATTCGCCTATCTGTGGTACAGGGGTCTCTGCCCAGATCGATGATTATTTCCCCCATACTCGTGGGTTTCAATATGGATTATAAAGAAAAACAAACAAAAAACACCGCCGGTAGAAAGGAGGGATGCGGGGTCGGAGTCTGACGTCGCATCCAGCGATGTGAGCGCGGGGGCTCAGGGAGCTCCCGCCGCGTGAGGGCCGGGACTGCTGCGGAGAACGGCAAGTTCTTCCGCAAGCTTCCCAAGTGTCGTCATCCGATGACGAAATGGCCTCGGCCCGAAAGATATCCACCAGCAAACGTGGTGGGATCCGAGGCAAGAGGGGGGGGTTTGCTGCCTCCGAGAGGTCGGTGAGACTGACCAAAGAGGGGCGACACCCGGGCATGAATGCTTGCGGGTCTGGCGATGAGGCGGGTGCCCCCGGTGGCTCCAAGGTGAAGCGTAAGGCCAGGTTTGCAAAGGAGGTGGAAGCCGCGATAAAGGGCGTGGCCTTGAAGTTAAAAACGTCGTCTAAACTCAGGGCCATACCCACGGCTTCCGCCTCCATCATGGCGGCAGCGGAGGCAAACTTTGCGGGGCCTCCTCTTCTTCCTCCTGCGCTAGATGGGGACGAAGTGGCCAAACTGCGGGAGGAGGTTGCCTGCCTGATGGCCACCATGGAGCTTCTTTAACAGGAGATTGTGAAGCTCCCTGTCTGCGTGGGTCTGGCTCCCGCACGGCGCCACAAAATGAGGGCCAGCAGAAGCAACAGAGCCAGCCCGTACCGTTGGAAAACCAGGTCCTGAACCTGGTACGGCAGGAGCTGGCCAGCAGCGGTTCTCCGTCCAGGAGGGAATTGTCCTGCGCTCCCCCTTGAGTGCAAACAAGACAGTCGCGAGCCCGAGCGCGGTGCCGTACGCGGCTGCCGCTGCCGCACCCGGACCGGGACCCTCGAGTCGGCCCTCCGGCAGGGCTGTGGCCGACTAAGTAGGCGGCCAAGGCGAAGAAGGGCAAGGTGGTGGCGAGTGGGCCAGCGTCTGCGGCGCGTCAGTCGTCAGCCCCCTACCCCTCCCGCAGCTGAAGCCGGATGGCAGGTGCTCGGGGAGAAGCGGAAGGGGCGAAAGGCGGCCAAAAGGGCCGAAATGAGGAGCGGCAGCGCCAGCACAGGGCGCGAAAGATCGCGGCTAGGCTCCGCGCCCCGAAGAATCACTACAGCCGGACGCGGACAAGAGGGGCGTGTCCTACCGCGACCTACTGGCGAAGGCGAAAGAGACGGTGAACCTCGGTGAGCTTGGGATCACCGGGGGCCTCGCGAGATCGAGATTGCATTCCCTAATCGCGATAGGCACTGAGCGCTTATGCAAGCTGAATTGCACTTTGTTGCTTAGTAGCGAGAGTCGCTATTGCTATTAATTGTTGCGCGTAGTGCCGCTTCTGTACTTGTACTAATTATTCTGTGGCCCTACTCTCTAACGCTTCGTCCGTAT
Organism: Xestia sexstrigata; assembly: GCA_941918905.2. Lineage (NCBI taxonomy): Eukaryota > Metazoa > Arthropoda > Insecta > Lepidoptera > Noctuidae > Xestia > Xestia sexstrigata. The sequence continues at coordinate 18,651,262 of OW799221.2, read as the reverse complement.
ATTCGGATCTATCCGTCTCTCTCGCGCACGTCCGCAGATGAGTGCGAGTGAGAGAGACGCATTGTTATGTATGTAGAAGTAGTTAGCTATATGCGCCGCTGCGCCGGCGCGCGTTGAACGTGAATTAAAACAGTGTGCCACTAGCTACCGTGTAATTAGTACGTGCGCCCCGTCCTCACATCTCCCTTGCAAATATAACACGTATGGATCCGAATTTTCTGACAAAGCGTTAGAGTGTGGAGCCCCTGTATTGGAACTCCGTCGGATACCTACCAAGCTTCAAAAATTTAACAGATTTTAGTTCAAAATTAACCTTAAGATACCCCAAAACACAACAGAACATTACTTACCGCTCAAACTATCCCCGTCCCTATTACCGTCTACCTGTTCGTAAGGAACAACAATACTTGGGAGTATTGTTGTTCCTTAGTATAGTTGGGGCCCAACAGAATCAGCACAAACATATTAAGTTAGTCAGCACTTCACATTACGACGTCATAATATAATACAGTATGTTCCTATTTACATGTGTTATGTTCTGTAAGGGTCGAATATTTCACTTACACTTACATGCCATCACCAAACGGGGACATAAAAACGTTTTCACTGCACACACTACTGTGATTTAGTTTAGGTTTTTTTATCAACATTGGTGTCGATTCTGTTGTGCACAAACTAAACCTTATTTAGGCTATTGCTATCTTTTTCTCTATAATAAAACAAAAATGAAACGGACGTAATTTAGAGCTGTCAAATTTTGTAGGAACTAATATTTCCATACAAATGACGGGTGCACGTAAAAACATGTCGACTCAAAACACGGTGAAGCGCAAGGCATAAACTATTTAGACATCTCTAACATAGTTCATAGCTATAGCCGTCCTTTTCTCGCACTGCCTTTTAGTAAAAGATACCAATAGCCTAAATTAAGTTTAGTTTGTGCACAATAGAATCGGCACCATTGTGTAGAATTACTAAATAGGAGATATTCTTAATACAATGAAAATATACTAAGTTAATGGTATGTAAGACTATGAGGAGCAAAATAATGTCCTAAAGGTCATAATCTTTCTAATTATTCTTTATCAAAATCCCTATAAATGAAGTAAACTTCACCGTTTCTGTTGTTAATCAGCAGTTTTACCCCAGGTTTATACCCCCTTTTATTATTATCCCCATTTTCATTTGAAATAGGGGTTCTTTACGAATGCAGATAAAAACGTTTTTATATAAAGACAAATAATTTTAATGAATCGCTACGGCAGTGTAATCTTTGTTTTTGTATATTTATGGCTTTCTGGTGCATGCGTCATTGATATGAAAAATATATTATTTTTTTTGTAAAATCGAATGGCTATTTAGGGATATAAATTGATTAATGTTATATGACTCATTATCATCATTCTATTAGGCTTATCCCAATTCATTTGGGATCGGCGCAGCATATAATGTTATAATGTTGTCGTTTCAAAATATTCGACGTGGGAATTAATAGCATAATAATACTTAATCAAAGTAAACGTATGTATAGCTTGTCAGGAAGACAAAACTCTTTAAAGAAAGCGGAACACTCTTTTCCACGCTGCATCAGAAAGCCCAAGTTGTGGTTGTGTGTGGGTGTGTGGGTGTGTGGGTGTGCATGTGTGTGGGTGTGCATGTGTGTGCGATGCGCGTAGCTAACCTTGAAGCAGAAGAGTGCTGGCATGCACAGTGAGGAAGTATTGCCGCCGCCCACACTCACCTCCGCCCACTGCTGCTGGGAGGAGCTCCAGCCTAAGGAAGGAACGATAAATACGTTTTAAGATAATGAATCGCAACTACGATCTTGTTGTTAGGCTTTTTAATATGACTCGACACAATCACCCTGTTCCAGCCAAACGGAGTAATTTACTAAAAAATAAGGTGTGGCAGGCTAAAATTGCACTGAATGACGCAGGCGAATTTTCTGTCAATGCGCGTACTCCCAGAAAGCGGTGCCATCATAATAACATAGTAAAATGACTGCGGTCAATATAGTCATTTGACACCGTAATGTCTAATAAATATTATCTAGGACAAAAGGGCCACCAGACATCATGTGTAACCCCTTAATTTCTCAACATGAAAACGCACCGAGCGGACTCTTGTATTTTTTTATAATGAATGGCATCTCGCAGGTCAACTTAGGGCTAAGTTCACCGAAAAGATAACAGTCTGATTATCTAAAAACAGCTGTTTAAAACACATTTTCATGTTCACCAAAGCAAATCAACCGATTAAACACACTAATCAACTGTTTTCTCTAACCCACCTCGGAGAGGTTGTTTAAAGTCCCGGTTAGTAGTTAATCGGTGTATTTTGACGTTTGTAAACTGCAAATATAACAAATTTTAAGGTTGCATCGAGATATTATTGTGAGAATTTAACATGCAGTCTGCTTTGAATTATATTTTGGAAGAGTATGACGTTTTGGCCGAGTTTGTAACCGTTGAAAGACTTTTGCGAACTCCTCGTTTGTATTCCACCAGACGACACTACTTCACACTAAACTAGTGACAGTTTCCTTTTCGTCATGCGTAAAATTAGCATTGCGCTTCATAACCATTGTATTTCATTTAAAAACTATTACAAACGAAAATAAACAATAGATAATTTGATGGTTAGAGAACAGTCATCTCAAGTATAATCTTGTGTTAAGCCTCCTCTACACGTCTGCAGATGCGACCGAAAACCTTTGATCTGTGCCAAAAAACCGACAACAATCGGATTCAAATCGGACGCGTCTGCGGACGTTAAATGCCAACAACCGATGCACAAATTACCCCTTCTATACGTCGGCGGACGCATCCGAAGACGACGTAGTGCAGATGCATCTGCCGACGTGTAGAGGAGGCTTTATTATATGGTGTATTATCTATGGGTATAAAGCAACCATTTTAAGATGTTTCACATTTGTACGGTTTTTACGTATTAAGTTACCCACCTTATTTGACTGTATTATAATCATTCGGTCTTTCATTCCTAAAAAGCTCGTTTACATAACCGAGCTAGAATAAGTTGTGATGAACACCAAAATTCCCACCTCATGTTTAAAGAACTGTTTACGTTTAGCGGGCCGATTACGAAACAGTAGGTTATTTTACTGTTGGTGAACATGGCCCTTAGGAGGTCGTCGTCTGCTTAACCGGACTATCCTGTGGGTGAAGTGAGTGTAAGGCCTCCAGCCAGGGACTACAAAGTAACAAAGAGCGCGACTAGTGGTACACCGCACGGCTCACCGTTAGTAAGGTGTGGCAACTCGTCGCAGTCGCTGGTGTCGGTGTCGCACTCGTCGTGCGGTATCTCGTACGCGTACAGCTCCGTCGCGCTCGCGGCCGATATCTTCGAGTTGTCGTCGAATACTCGTCCGATTGTCGCTCCTGACAGCTCGACGATCAACATTCTAGAAACAATACAAACAACTTCTTAAAAAAATTAACACATACAGTCACTAAATTTACACATTAACTGTGTTTCGCGGTATTTTTAAACTTAAATTCCAATAAAATACGATTCTGTTCAAATGAATATAGATACTGTACTGTGTAGTGTTTTAGAACACTACATACTAAAGAACTGCTGTTTGATTGAGACGAGGCACTCGGTGGCTGCGCAGTGCTTTGACGTCACTACGCCAAGATCACCGCACAACTGTACCATCGTAATTAAACAATGATACGTTCATTACGGGCACGTGTGTAATAATTACGAACTTTGTAAAAACTTTCAGAGATTTTAAGTCAAAATATTTTGAAAGCGAGGAGCTCGTGGCTAAATAATAACAGCCGCTCGGGTCGATCTTTAGGTTAAGCCGTGCTTGCCTAGGTTGGTCTATGGATGGGTGACCACCCTTTACACACCGAGTTTCCTCCGTGCCTCGGAAAGCACGTTAAGCAGTTGGTCCCGGCTGTCATTTGTGATCTTTGACAGCCGTTACAGGTAGTGGTCAAAAAAGTCTGACAACCAGTTTTACCAAGGGGTATCGTATTACCCGGTACTAACTGGGTTGTGGAGGTCAGATAGGCAGTTGCTCCATGTAAAATACTGGTATTCAGCTGCATCCGGTTAGACTGGAAGCCGACCCCAATAAAACTTAGGAAAATTCTAGGCAGATGATGATGATATTTTGAAAGCGGCATAGCTGTGAATTTCTTGAGCGTAAGTTAATGGATGACAGTTTATACTTACGATTCAGGCACTAGTCCACACAGTTCTGACAGCTTCTTCTTGAGATCCAGATACGTTCCTTCTGAGTTCACTCTCACGCCGTATTTGATAGGCACCGACCCGTCTAGCAGCATCACTGCAAACATAAATAACATATTAAATACGTAATATTACATACATAAACTATTCCATGGGGGTAGGCAGAAACCACAGAACCCGCATCTGCTACGATCTTTACATACTGCTTTCGCCTCATCCACGTTCCTACATCTGGTCATACATCTTTCTGAAAAACCTCACCAATAAGGTCACAGTATGTCCTTCTGGGGTGCAGTGCAGTAGTGTGTTATATTTTTTTGTTAGATTAGTTTATTTAATTGTTATACATTATACACACATCAACACGGTCTAGGGATATTTCATACTCAATTAAATAACACGAAAAGTACTGGCCGCATTGGAATCTTTTATACACCGATTTGTTTGTAATTTATCTCAGACTAATTCCAAATTCAAATTTTTGAAAATTCTTTTGTTTCGGTGGCATAAAAATGTCTTGATGTATAGGAGAGGGAATTTTCATTTGTGCGAAATTTAGAAAACAATACGAATTACGTTTAGTTACAGTTTTTTTTCATTTTTAAACGAAAGATAAAGTTAAAATTGAGGTATTGTAGCCATGCAACGCCGACATTTGACGAGGGCGGAGATGTTACGAGCTGTGGGAATGCTGGAAGCTGGATCTGTTCAGCGTAATGTTGCTGAGGCCATAGGGACCCATCAAAATGTAATTTCAAGATTGTGGACACGCTATCGTGCCACAGGTGAAGTAGCGGAGAGGCTGCGAGTGGAACACCAAGTGCTTGTGAGTGACCAAACTGTAAGAAGGCGACTGCATGAAAGCAATCTACGCTCTCGTAGACCACTCCGGGTCCCACCTTTACGGAGAGGCAATCGTGGACGACGATTAGAATGGGTTCGGAACCACGTGGACTGGGGCCGTGACCAATGGTCCAATGTGCTGTTCACGGATGAATCCAGGTTCGGCTTCCATCCAGATTCACGAAGGACGCGTGTTTGGCGAGTTCCTGGACGATGGAGCCGTCTCCAGAACCCTCAGGAAGTTCACCCATACCAAGGAGGAACAATTATGGTTTGGGCAGGAATTCGTCTTGGAGGACGGACGGATCTCGTTTGGGTGCGGGGCAATATGACGGCAGAACGATACGTCCAACAGGTGCTGGGGCCCGTAATCTTGCCCCACAGAACACAAATGGGGCAAGATTTCCTGCTCATGCACGACAATGCCCGGGCACACACGGCGAGAACGGTAGCAGCTTGGTTACATACACATAATGTTAGGGCCTTAGACTGGCCTGCTCAATCGCCAGATCTAAATCCCATTGAGCATGCGTGGGATATGCTGCAAAGAAGAGCTCTGAAGGAAGTTCCTGAAAATCTGGCTACAGAAGATCAACTTTTTGCGCACCTCAGAAGGACATGGGACAATATTCCGCAGCAAGACATTGACAACCTTGTTCTGAGCATGCCGAATCGTTGCCGATGTGTTATGAACATCATGGGCGCTTTCTCAGACTACTAACTTCAAGTTTATAAACACAAATTAAATGATTTTTCTATTTTTTTCAGTTTTTACTCACAAATTAAAAGTTCATTCATATACGGTTTCCGTCTATGCTTCATTTTTTTCCATAAAATCCTGAAATTTTAATCTATACCTTAACCATTATTAAAAAATGGTAGAATATTAAATAACGTATCTTTTAAATATATACATGTCATATAAATAATTAACACATTGATAGTAATTCGCTTTTTTAAAAATATCCCTAGACCGTGTTGATGTGTGTATATATAGACGAATAAAAAAAAACTAATTAGTCCGTCAGTTAGATTTTAAAAAAATATTTGACCCGTGTTTTTTCTTTAGTTACGTAAACCAAAATTGACGAAGATATGACGCTTTTAAAATTCTCAATACGTCACGCCTAGGTATAATTTTTACCTAGTTCTGACGTCACGAGTCCCCACTCCCGAGTTTTGATGCGGTTTATCTTTGTCAATATTCATTGGTTTACAAAAATAAAAAAAATAAATGTCCATTAATTTCCAATACTCTAAGTGACGGACTAAATACATTTGCAATTTTTGATACTGTCGTCATGCCTATGTAAAGGGTGTAAAACACCTCTTAACGAAGCCAAAAGGCACTTGTTCTCCCCGTCATTGCGATCATTTTTTCGTTCTACACCATACCTGGGAACCTTCTAGTTACAAGTTACAACTTTTTGACAAGTTTTTTTTTTAATACAAGTTTTTATTGTAAGATTTTTACTTTTAACACCTCCGCGACCCCCGTACTATTCAATCCATCCATCAGCACAATGTTTTGAGTGCTTTACATTGAGTTCTACAACAAAACATGATTTTTCACCCCAAAAAAAAAAGTCGTTTCCCAGCAATAATTTTTTCGTAAAGTTCCTTAGTTTGATGTACAGAATGCTTGGTTGACGGCTTCTTGATGAGGTTGTTTACACCTTGTCTAAATATATATTATAAAGATATAAATTACTCTTTTAAATATATGCAAGGCGTCGAACAGTATTGCAGTAGTTCAGTATTCTGCATAACACATACCCCTGAGCTCACAGCACACGTAGGACTCCATGGGCAGCGGCAGGCTGAGCATGTTGAAGGCGTCGAACCGGACGGAGTCCCGCGCGCACGTGTCGCACAGCACCTTGGACTTGAGCTGCCCGTAGAACAGCTCCGTCATGATGGACGCGTTGCGCAGCGTGTGCTGCTGCCACGCCTCTGCTGCCACCACCTGGCGGCGACACAAACGACGGACAGGTTAACATTGTTAAAGGCCGCCTTGGACAATTTCAATACCGTTATTTTGATGTCGCTATGAATGAAAGTCACCGAGTGAATAAAAATATTTGAATTTGGAACAAGCACGAATTGTACAAATTATGAACAAATAGTAGATTGTATGACAAGGGAGCAAAATAATATTTTTACAGCGAGAGCGCTATTTTGAATCCAGAGCGAAGCGAAGGACTTTAGAATAGAATCCCGAGCATAGCGAGGGATTCTAAAATAGAATCCTGAGCGTAGCGAGGTATTCAAAGTACATCGCCTGAGGGCCAAATATTTTTGCTCTCGAGTCATATACTCTACTTTTCATCTCCTATGAGAAAATAAATATGAGACACTTTTAAGTAATTAATAAATGAGTTTAATTAAAAAAAAAATTATGAATGTGTAAAATGTCAATTACAAATTTATTTGTATGACGTTATTACTGTTATTAGCTTCTATTTTTATTGTTTCAAGAGTTAATGCACTATCACTTTCAGAACTCGACGTAGAACATTTTTTTCACAAAATACAATAAAGTCCGTACCGATTACAAGAACAGGAAAGTAAATCGCGCGCTATTGTTTTTGTTTTTTAATTACCGCGCCTCCTCCGACCGTACAGCCAACACTTACAGCCAGTAATTTATACAATTTGCGTTCGATTTCAATGAACGATTCATGTTCCAAATTCAAATCTCATTACTACCCGCTAAAAAGTCTAGTGGAGAAAAGAGCTACTTTGCTCCCGCTTAAAGAGGAACAAAACGACACTTTTCGAATGAAAGGTATGAAAAAATAAATAAGCGTGCCCACAAGAACTTTACGTACTTTCCGAGGCACGGAGAAAATTCGGTATGAAATGAATTAGTAGTCGCCAATCCAAAGACCGACCTTGGTAAGTGAGGCTTAACCTTGATTATCGACCCGTGTGGCTGTTAATATTAACCCACGAGAAATATAAATACTATACTTCTATTCGTTTTCTCGCAGTCAATGGTAAAAAGTAGAATAAACACCTCGTAAAAAAAACACGGTTCTTGTATCCCTCGCTCCGCTCAGGATTCTACTCTAGAATCCCTTGCTACGCTCGGGATTCTAGTATTCTAAAATCCTTCGCTGCTCTCCGGATCCAACTTAGTCCCTCGAATTAAATTCCCTTTCTTGACTTGTATAATCTATTATTATTGACATGATTATGTCAGGTGTCACCTGGTCAGGCCTCCCATCGGAGTCATCATTGTGCGTCAGTGCGGGCTGCGCGTGTGGCTGGGCCCGGTTGAGGTCCTCGTGCAGCGCGTCCAGCAGCCACGCCAGCAGCTCCTGCGCGTCGTGCTGCCCGCCGCCCGCCAGCGCGCGCGCCCAGCGCGACACGCACCAGCGCACGCGCAGCGGGGCCACCGAGCGCGCAGAGCACGACCACACCTGGGGAAGGTAACTGTGTAGTATGTACTGTGTAGTGTACTGGCCCCGCCCGCCAGCGGGGCCACCGAGCGCGCAGAGCACGACCACACCTGGGGAAGGTAACTGTGTAGTATGTACTGTGTAGTGTACTGGCCCCGCCCGCCAGCGGGGCCACCGAGCGCGCAGAGCACGACCACACCTGGGGAAGGTAACTGTGTAGTATGTACTGTGTAGTGTACTGGCCCCGCCCGCCAGCGGGGCCACCGAGCGCGCAGAGCACGACCACACCTGGGGAAGGTAACTGTGTAGTATGTACTGTGTAGTGTACTGGCCCCGCCCGCCAGCGGGGCCACCGAGCGCGCAGAGCACGACCACACCTGGGGAAGGTAACTGTGTAGTATGTACTGTGTAGTGTACTGGCCCCGCCCGCCAGCGGGGCCACCGAGCGCGCAGAGCACGACCACACCTGGGGAAGGTAACTGTGTAGTATGTACTGTGTAGTGTACTGGCCCCGCCCGCCAGCGGGGCCACCGAGCGCGCAGAGCACGACCACACCTGGGGAAGGTAACTGTGTAGTATGTACTGTGTAGTGTACTGGCCCCGCCCGCCAGCGGGGCCACCGAGCGCGCAGAGCACGACCACACCTGGGGAAGGTAACTGTGTAGTATGTACTGTGTAGTGTACTGGCCCCGCCCGCCAGCGGGGCCACCGAGCGCGCAGAGCACGACCACACCTGGGGAAGGTAACTGTGTAGTATGTACTGTGTAGTGTACTGGCCCCGCCCGCCAGCGGGGCCACCGAGCGCGCAGAGCACGACCACACCTGGGGAAGGTAACTGTGTAGTATGTACTGTGTAGTGTACTGGCCCCGCCCGCCAGCGGGGCCACCGAGCGCGCAGAGCACGACCACACCTGGGGAAGGTAACTGTGTAGTATGTACTGTGTAGTGTACTGGCCCCGCCCGCCAGCGGGGCCACCGAGCGCGCAGAGCACGACCACACCTGGGGAAGGTAACTGTGTAGTATGTACTGTGTAGTGTACTGGCCCCGCCCGCCAGCGGGGCCACCGAGCGCGCAGAGCACGACCACACCTGGGGAAGGTAACTGTGTAGTATGTACTGTGTAGTGTACTGGCCCCGCCCGCCAGCGGGGCCACCGAGCGCGCAGAGCACGACCACACCTGGGGAAGGTAACTGTGTAGTATGTACTGTGTAGTGTACTGGCCCCGCCCGCCAGCGGGGCCACCGAGCGCGCAGAGCACGACCACACCTGGGGAAGGTAACTGTGTAGTATGTACTGTGTAGTGTACTGGCCCCGCCCGCCAGCGGGGCCACCGAGCGCGCAGAGCACGACCACACCTGGGGAAGGTAACTGTGTAGTATGTACTGTGTAGTGTACTGGCCCCGCCCGCCAGCGGGGCCACCGAGCGCGCAGAGCACGACCACACCTGGGGAAGGTAACTGTGTAGTATGTACTGTGTAGTGTACTGGCCCCGCCCGCCAGCGGGGCCACCGAGCGCGCAGAGCACGACCACACCTGGGGAAGGTAACTGTGTAGTATGTACTGTGTAGTGTACTGGCCCCGCCCGCCAGCGGGGCCACCGAGCGCGCAGAGCACGACCACACCTGGGGAAGGTAACTGTGTAGTATGTACTGTGTAGTGTACTGGCCCCGCCCGCCAGCGGGGCCACCGAGCGCGCAGAGCACGACCACACCTGGGGAAGGTAACTGTGTAGTATGTACTGTGTAGTGTACTGGCCCCGCCCGCCAGCGGGGCCACCGAGCGCGCAGAGCACGACCACACCTGGGGAAGGTAACTGTGTAGTATGTACTGTGTAGTGTACTGGCCCCGCCCGCCAGCGGGGCCACCGAGCGCGCAGAGCACGACCACACCTGGGGAAGGTAACTGTGTAGTATGTACTGTGTAGTGTACTGGCCCCGCCCGCCAGCGGGGCCACCGAGCGCGCAGAGCACGACCACACCTGGGGAAGGTAACTGTGTAGTATGTACTGTGTAGTGTACTGGCCCCGCCCGCCAGCGGGGCCACCGAGCGCGCAGAGCACGACCACACCTGGGGAAGGTAACTGTGTAGTATGTACTGTGTAGTGTACTGGCCCCGCCCGCCAGCGGGGCCACCGAGCGCGCAGAGCACGACCACACCTGGGGAAGGTAACTGTGTAGTATGTACTGTGTAGTGTACTGGCCCCGCCCGCCAGCGGGGCCACCGAGCGCGCAGAGCACGACCACACCTGGGGAAGGTAACTGTGTAGTATGTACTGTGTAGTGTACTGGCCCCGCCCGCCAGCGGGGCCACCGAGCGCGCAGAGCACGACCACACCTGGGGAAGGTAACTGTGTAGTATGTACTGTGTAGTGTACTGGCCCCGCCCGCCAGCGGGGCCACCGAGCGCGCAGAGCACGACCACACCTGGGGAAGGTAACTGTGTAGTATGTACTGTGTAGTGTACTGGCCCCGCCCGCCAGCGGGGCCACCGAGCGCGCAGAGCACGACCACACCTGGGGAAGGTAACTGTGTAGTATGTACTGTGTAGTGTACTGGCCCCGCCCGCCAGCGGGGCCACCGAGCGCGCAGAGCACGACCACACCTGGGGAAGGTAACTGTGTAGTATGTACTGTGTAGTGTACTGGCCCCGCCCGCCAGCGGGGCCACCGAGCGCGCAGAGCACGACCACACCTGGGGAAGGTAACTGTGTAGTATGTACTGTGTAGTGTACTGGCCCCGCCCGCCAGCGGGGCCACCGAGCGCGCAGAGCACGACCACACCTGGGGAAGGTAACTGTGTAGTATGTACTGTGTAGTGTACTGGCCCCGCCCGCCAGCGCACACCTGCGAGTTCATGTGTTGTACAAGTTGCCCGACTTGGGATAATTTGTCGACGCGAGTCAAAGGAGCGGGGCGGCAATAGCAACGAACGAAAGATCGTCCTAAAATTCAACAAATATTAAATAGACCTTCAAGATCGCCAAATGCTGTTAGTTGGCATAGCTTTTTTGACATGTCAAGTTCTATAAAAATACTAGCTGTTGCCCGCGGCTTTGCCCGCGTGAAGTTCGGTAACTGTCCCACGGGATCATACTCATAATCATCACAATCACCATCACTATCACAATCACCATCACTGTCACAATCACAATCACCATCACAATTACTATCACGATCACTGTCACAATCATAATCACCATCACAATCACTATCACCATCACTGTCACAATCATAATCACCATCACAATCACTATCACCATCACTGTCACAATCACAATCACCATCACAATTACTATCACGATCACTGTCACAATCATAATCACCATCACAATCACTATCACCATCACTGTCACAATCATAATCACCATCACAATCACTATCACCATCACTGTCACAATCACAATCACAATCACCATCACAATCACCATCATGATCACAATCACCGTCACAATCATTATCATCGTATTGTGATTACATCATCATAACAATCAAGACATGTCAAGATCTATAAAAATACCAGCTGTTGCCCGCGGCTTTGCCCGCGTGAAGTTCGGTAACTGTCCCACGGGATCATACTCATAATCATCACAATCATCATCACTATCAAAATCATCGTCATCGTTACCACAATCATCATCGTTATCACAAACATCATCGTTATCACAATCATCATTATCACAATCACCTTCATCGTAATCACAATCATCTTCATCGTAATCACAATCATCTTCATCGTAATCACAATCATTATCATCGTAATCACAATCATCACAATAAATCAACAATAACCCTGTATAGAAGTCGAATCCACCATCTTCTGGATCTCAAAATAAATGCCACATTCGTAATCAGCACCCCTGATAATCTGGGAATCGACATCCATATTGATTTTTAGACATATCAACCCCATCGCACCCCAACAGGGGATGATGGCGTCCACATTCAATCTTAAAAATGTTGTTTTTGTAATACACCCGACCCGATACACCATACATACAATAACCATGTTGATTTTCCTTTAGGGAAACAAAATGTTTGCTCATTTATCGATGGGAGTACTCCTGTGAAGTTTCGAATAAAACAGTCTAAATAATCTTGTTTTCCATTATAAACTTTGGAGTCCCGTTTCACCCCCTTAGGGGGTGAATTTTGAAAAATCCTTAGTGCACCCCGAGACCACATAAGGAACCTACTTGCCAGATCTGGAATCTGTAGATTTCTAGATTTTTTTTGGATCTGTAGAATCTGGAATTGCAGTTTGGGCTGTGCGTTGATATGTCAGTCAGTCTCTTCTTTTATATATTTTGATAGATAACCTTTCACTAACACTTTTAAGAAATAACAAAAATAAATACCTCTTTACAAAGTTCTCCGTATCTTAACGCTAGCACTCCTTTGGTACCGAGCGGGTTTGTTGTGTTCACTTCGTACAGGTGCATGCCAGAGTTGAAGTACCTCGTCAAGGGACCCGTGTTCCATACCTAGAACATACAATAATACATGTAACATAAGCATATGCAGCATATAACGTGCCAGTGCTGGGACACAGGTCCACAAAGCACCACATGCACACAGCGCGGGTCGGTACATGTTATCCCACTTCGAATTTATATTATCCCAATTTATCTGAGGTCGGCGTAGCATGTCTTTTTCTTCTATACTTCTCTATCACTCGTCATCTCAGCAGTCACCTCCTTTCTAACCATATCATCCTTCACACAGTCCATACATCGTTTCTTTGGCCTTCCTCTACTCTTGTAGCCAAACAGAACAAACATATGGCCCACAAACTATCACAAATGTAAGATACTCACAGACTGTAAGGCCGCATTCATGAAGCAAGTATTCCCTAGGTTGTGCAGACCGGTGGCTCCAGGCAGGTTGGGCGCTATTAATGTCTCGCGGCGCTCCGTGGCTCGACTTGATCCACTGCTCATACTGAAAACATAATAATGCATCATTGGAAAAAAAAAAGGGTTATTAGGTAACCAAAATAACAATAAGCGAATTTTTTGCCATTAACATAATAGGGTATTACACCCATTTTTGAAAAGTGTTTCCATTAGATTATATAGTGCTAATGAACCACTAAAAAATTCACAAAAATTTTATTCAATCGTTAAATGCCATAAAAATGCATTTAAATTAATAGCATTTTCAAATTTCGCGCGTAATTTGACGAAAACGCTGGAAGCAGTGGACGCGACGCCATATTGCTCTGTGGTCATGACGTCAGTTGGCTGTGTAAACAAATGCAGTAATATTTGAAGTTGACAGTTGACAATTCTAAATTTTCATAGCCTTATGACGTAATAACATGGCGACTACTGTAACGGTGTTATGAAACAGATTAAAATAGCTGAAACCTTTGAATTTAATTTTAAAATTTAGTTTGCTCCTTTATGAACTAAAACTAACGTTTTTCGACTGCTTTTTGCCTAAGCTATCTCAATAATATATTTTTAGATTTTTTCTCATATAGAGTAAAATACCCTATTCTGGTTTTAAAGATGTATGGAGTGTTAGAGAAATTATGAAAAAGCAAGGCGTAAATGATACCATGACGTCTGACGGGAGAATGGAAGAAGAAAACGTGTTGCGCCGACCCCAAATAGAATGGGACAAAGGCAGGAGGACCCAATTCTTGCTTCATGAACTATATTTCTATTCGAAAATTGTAAACAAATATTTAGTCTATTAATTGTGGACTTAAGTAGACTAAATACATGTCATTTTTTTTTGGACTATGGCCAGCTGTGGAGCTGTCCTTCCACCTCGCAACAAGCACTTATTATAATATCGTCAAACAATAACAAATTCGTTTTCCATATTTGCGTACTTCCGTAAAAACACGTGCTTACAACTAAACACTGAATTCACTCGTAATAAATATGCGATGAAACAACACTAACGAAAAGGACACTTTACCGCAGTAAAAGGGGTTTCATATCTTTGAAGAGAAACTCTCTTGAACCTTCATGTTTACCGTTTTCACTTTAACAATCGTGAAATAATTAATGCACTTATTTTTACATGTACACTCTTTTGGGGAACTGTGTAGGAAAATGAATATTTTTCCTATTGATAAGCATATTATTATTATTTTGGCATGATTATACCCAGCTGACTGATTAGCAGTAAAAAAAAGAGACCACAACCATTTGAGAGAGCTCTCTGTCTACAGTTACACTATACAAGTTTGGGTACTTTCGCCCTTTCTTCCCGTACGATTGGCATCACGCCGCATTTT